>JAFBMP010000009.1:6071354-7342709 GCA_019976485.1 Apiospora pterosperma
ACACGTGGACTATTTGTCACACAACTGGAGGGAGGAAGACATCTGGTCCTCATGGCGCTACATTGTGTCCAAAAGAGGAGAGTACAGCAACGCCTCGCGTCTCGAGAATGCCTCGTGGAGGACGTGGATGAAATCCAAGTACTGCCTGAAGACCATTTCTCCCGAGACCCTCAACTGGTAAGCCGCACAGCACGAACTTGCTTCTGCGTCAAAGCTCTAATCTCCGCACAGGCTCAAGGACTGCGACGTGACGTGGCTGTATGGACCACTTCAAACGCGACAAATCAAGCTGTTCACAATTGATACGGAGCATGACAGCAACTCGCTCTCGAGATGTGACTCTTTCATCAAGAAGCCCATCTTGAAGAAGCGGAGCATGTCTGAAGTCATGCTGCAGAAGTCGATATCTACGTCCTCTCTGCTGAAGCAGGCAACGGCCGCGGTCCAAGCCCAGCAAGATGGCCCTGCCCGGGTATCCAGGCCGATTCTACAACGGGCAGCAACGGACTTTGCTACCTTTCCGTTCGCCTCGGGAAGACTGAGCCGCTTGAATACCAGTTTGATCCCGTCGACCAATTCTTCGGGGGCTGTGTCACCATCATCTGAGCGCAAACACATCCACTTTGATGAACAGGTCAAGCAATGTATCGCTGTTGAAGTAAGAGGCGATGAAGATGAGGAGGAAGAGGCGGACCATGGCCAATGGAATTACGGCGATGATAGTGATTCTGACGACGGTGGAATCATGATGAAGCACACTGCATCGAAAAAGAAACCACTCAAGGCACGCAAGCAAGCGAGGGTGCTGGCGACCAGTGAGAGCAAAACGATTGCCATGCTGCCTTCGACAACGCTCAAGTCAAAGGATGGATTCAATGTCTCCCAAGACTCGGCTATGCGCCACAGTTCTAGCCCACTTCGGAGTCCTATGCTGTCTCCGTCGCCATCACAGGAGACACTGCGGCCTTCGAAGTCATCGGGCAAATTTTATGTTGGGGGTAGTGACGACGAAGAGGACGACGAGGGAGCTGATACCCCAGTATCTAGCCCAGTCGATCACGTTGCTCAAGCTCGAGGCTGTAATCTGCAAAGATCTGGCTCTGCAAGTAGTCTCGCTGCCGAGCCCGCCGGCATGCGCCGTACCGAGTCGGGAATGTTGATGCCTTACGAAGAGGGCGGCAATCAAGGAAGCGAGGGCATAATTGGCCGTGTAATCGACACTGTCAACACCGCCCGAGACATTGCCCACGTCATTTGGAATGTTGGATGGAAGAGGTGATTCTAGTGCAAACATGTGCCGAGCGTTTGTTCCTCCCAGATCAACGGGACAATCTCTACGGCAACATCACTTGTACAGTTGGCTTCGGGAACGGGCAGTGCGCCGGATCCAAGGAGCCCATGACGGGTGTGGAGGTCCATATTGATGTGCGCATGGTCGTCTGCCCCCGTGTGGATGGGATCAGCCACCATGTTGGTTGGTCATTCTGATTTACAAAACGCATTGCCACTGGCGTTGGGGCGGATAGGTCTTGTTGTTTTTTTGATATTGTTTTCATTATGAGATATTCTAACGGATGGTAAACATATCGGTTGGAAGGAAGGGAATGGGATGGGACGGGCAAGGGTATACACGGGACAAAGTATCCGAGGGTAATCACTGGCGTTCTTCATGGCATCAAGTTATCAAGGGAACCAAGACGTGGCAAAAGAAAAGCGATTTTCGGAAGGACTGACGGGGAATACCCACGTTGCGACATGAATCAATTGTTGCCTGAAAGAAAAGGGGATAAAAAAAACAATGATGTTGCGAAAAGATCAGCTGGACTTGGGAAGGGCCAACCTCGGCTAAGTCCTTGTGTCCAGCCGAGGAAAGTCTGGGGGTTTCACCATCTTGGTTGACGCGGAGCCATGACAGGCTTCTGCGGCTCCAGTCCTCGAGAAAAAGCGATACAAGCATCACATCGGAGTCGAAAGGGGCAGGCAGGTCTGGCCATGTCATAGTAGCCTGTCCCTAGGGCACGCCGACAGTGTATGTCTGTATGTACAGTTTGTCATGTTGGCCTTACTTCCAGTTTTTTAATGCAGGTTGTCATAAGTACGTACAGATAAGGCGTGGGTCTCACCGGTAAAAAAACGGTGTTGTCAAGTTACAGCTATCAAACTCGTGCTTATCTGGTGATGATGGCTCGCAGCGTACCATGACTCGCAGTCGTCTCGACGTTCGTTCCCCTCGCGAGCACGCAATTCGTAGACACTAACGAACCTTAGGTACTATAGCGGCAAAACGAAGATCTTCATGGTGGATGATGGAGTGGGGAAATGATACGGGATGCCTCGGGGTTTGTCTGGGGCTGTTCCGGGGTCTCGCGTGCCACCCCAGCCCAGGTTCAGGCATTAGACTCAACTAGTTATAGGTGATATATACTCATTAAGCTAATAGGTAATTAGTCCATATTGTACACTTTTGCCCTATCATGTATAACTATACGTAGCCAAAGGACTTATTTATCCATCCTCTCCACCAAACCTCACCGTGAATGTTACACCGGGTCGTATTACACGCGCTGGGGTTTCTTCAGTTTCTTGCCTCTTCCACACACACATCTCCTATGTTACAGCAGCACCATCAATACAATCGCCGCGAAAAGTAGATCATTATACAAATAGGAGAGGTCCATGTCACATCTCCCGTTCCCTATACTGTCAAACCATCTGCCTTGAGAAAGGCTGCTGCCTGTTGCTCCTCAAGCACAGCAGCAGCATCTTTGCCCTCGGCTCTCACGAGCAGCTCTAGTGCCTCGACTAGGATCTGGTTGGCGGGAACATTGATGTCCTTGAGTTTGACCTTGAACACGTCGCCAAGCCGGACATCGGCCATCTTGGCCACGTCGTTCATGGCGTCGGGCCGCAGCATGGCCGGGCGGTTGAACCAGTCGAGCCGGCCGACGATGCTGCGGCGCCCCGCGACGTGGGCTACGGTGAACTTGAACGTCTCTGGGAGCGGCGCCTCGTTGAACTTCCAGGCGCGCACGAGGGCCTGCAGGACCCACTGCTCCGCCCCCTGGCCGTTGTTGAGGGCTCGCACCTGCTTCTCCCTCACCCGCAACATGGGCAGCATACGATCCAGCCTTTCGCGGCTGAAAGGGAAGAAAGATTCATCCTTGTTGCCCTTTAGGCTCCTGCCACGCTTCATCTCCTCGAGGATCGCTGCTTCGATCTGCCAGTGGACGATAAGGTCCGAGTAACGGCGGAGAGGCGACGTGGCCTTCGTGTACATATCCACACCCATGGTGAAATGGGGGCCCGGGACTGTGCTGATTTCATCGCCGCCTAAAAGTGCGTGAAGATGTTTCCATTGTTTGTCCTGAGGTCGTACGCCGGCTTCCAGAAGGGGGTAGAAGATCTCGCGTGTATACTGGCGGATGAGCGACGCATTCTGCGTGGCGTGCGGCTGCGAACGATAGAGAATCGGCACACCTCGCTCGTTGCACCACTGCGCAGCTACTTCACCTGCCAAGCGCATCGAGTTTTCAACCAGATCTGTTCCCTGGTTCTGAGAGAATCCCACGGTGATCGCGGGGTCTCCCTCCACACTTATGAACCCGTTCTCTAAGGTGGTCTGTTTGGTGGCTTGAAGGTAGACGCGAGGCTCAGCGCGAGGCTGGTAGAACGGGGTGGCACCTCTCTGAAGACGTCGGGCATGGATTGCTTTACCAAGTTTAGACAAAAGAGCCAGGTCGTCCTTCTGCTTTGCGCTAAGTTGACCGGGCTGCGTCATGGTTCTTGAAGGGACAATCCGTTCTGGCACAAGCCCAACAGTAAGCTGTTCGGGAGTCCAGTAGGGGTCATTTCTTTCCTCGCCAAGTGCCTCGTTGACAGCTTCGGGCGTGATGAAGACAACATTGCCAAGTTGGCCAGGTGTGATCTTCCGACCCAGCAGGGCTCCTTGAGTGCTGACGAGAGCGCTTATAGTGAGACATGGCCTGTCCCTACCAAGAGAGAACTCGTCGGCGCCAAGACTATCGGGCAGCATGCGGGAGTAATGACCTTGGAGATAGACGGTCTCGGGAATGAGCTCTGCATACTTGGCCACTTGCGACTCGGCATCTATCGAGGATGCAGGATCCGCCACGTGCACATGGATCCAAAACTGATCAGGAACAAATGTTCGTTCGACAGACACTCCGTCGTCGATCTCTGTGGTCGACTCAGCATCAATGCAGTAGGTGGTCAGATGGTTCCAGTGCTGCCGACGACCCTCGAAGGCATCCGACTTCCTGCTGCTGCTCCTATTCAACAAGCTTTTTAACTTGGGGCGGGTAAACCCACCACCGCGCCGCACCTCAACACCTGGAAAACGAATGCCATATCGGGATTGGATCTCCCACGGAGGGATCCAGCCGACCTCTTGGAGAAAAGTCCACCCAGAGGTAGTGGTGAAGTTCTGGTCGTCGTACCTTTGGGTGGCGCGGATGATGGCTGACCCTAAGCATTGCAAGCGAGAGAACATTGGGAACTTCTGGTAGCTAGCCCACAGCTCTAGGAATTGTAAAATCTCAATATCGCTAGCAGTCCACTTGGGTGAAGGTTGCGTCGGCTGTTTTGATGGGCCAATCAGCCCATGAGGCGAGGGTTTGCGATATGCCCGACTTTGGTCGACGGCTTGGCGCGCCGTCTTGATAAAACCCAGCAGAGAACCAGGCGCGCCCTTGCGCGTTCCCTCGTGTTTCTCGGGCGTTGTCTCCATGTAGTCTCGAACCAGAATCTCGACTTTCTGAATGATGCGCACCTCAGAAAGCGGGCTCACTTCGAACAAATAGGATCTGCGGTGGCCGGTCTTTTTGAGCGGTCGGAAGAACATCTCGTCCTGTAAGATAGCCCGATGCACTGCATATAAGGCAGGCGAACTAAACTTGCCGTCTTCTTTCGAAGTCGAAGGTAGAAGAAGCTCGGCAATCTCATGGAGATCGAGATAGCGATGTTTCACGGGATCTCCAATGAAGCTGCTGGAAGAGTCCAGGGTTCCAGCATACTCCTGGTAGATGGCTTCCGCAGCTTGAGTGAAGTCGAGCATCTTGCGGAGAAGCGGAGCACCAGCAGTCCGCGACGGTCCGTGGCCTAGGTCCTGCAGGGCATTGAGCGCCTCCATGGGAATATCTCCGGAGGGAAGCTCTGCAATGATGGGTTTGAGCTCGCTGGGTTGAGCAAACTTGGGAACAACGAACAAAGGGTTTACGCCAGTTCCAGAGAACCATTTGCCACTGCTGGTATAGTAATGCTCGTAGCCACTTATACGGCCTAAACACACGGCCAGCATAGGTCGGCGGGAACTGTCTGAGCTGTATGATACATGAGTGCAAGCCAGCACAGGGTAATACGAGAGGGTCATACCTTAGTTCCACCATGTCGCCAGGTGCCAACATGGTATCGTCGGATCTAAGCTCAGAAAGCTCGTCCCCCTGAAACAAGGGAGAGTTGGCATCGAACTGCGCCATGGTCACATTCTGTGGGCGTGTGAAGCTGTTGGACAGGTCACCCAGATGGGCGTGATCTGCCAGCATCGACTGTGTTTCATCGGGGTTGTCCCTCTCCCAGTTGCGCAGACGCTGCCGAATGGGAATCTGGTGCTTTGCTTTCTTCGCTCGATAGGCGGAAATACCAGAGCTGCTCTCAACATCTCGATCCCGAGGGTGTTGTACTGTGGCAAGTCCCTGATAGAATGATCAGCTTTTTTATGCAATGATGATGATGATGATATCTTTCAGTAAGCTGGTGCACCTACCATAGAACCCAATGGCTGGCCCCGGGAGGCTTGATACGACTTCCTCGCCAAATCCAGCCTAGGAAATGCAGCACTGGGAGTCAGCCTTCGGGAGGCACATTGCCAGCATACGTAGGACCGGCCCGATGCCTGTAGCATGATTCCTTTCTAATTTGGGATACTTGTTGTTATTGTTGTACAGAGCTGGTGGTAGTGCATCACATCGAAATGAGGCTGGAAGATTTCTTCGGGCAATTGAGGCCAGGGTGTGTCACGTGCTCACACCAAGGGCCCACCAGCTTATGATTGGCTGATTTCACTTACGTAAAGTAGTAGGATTCCTATCACAATGAGTTGAAACCCCTTACGGCCGGCCATGCATCATGGGGATAAAGACGTGCATAGTGTCCGGAGAGCACCGTCTACTAACTACTATGTAAGCGGCTCTGAAGAGGCGGCAAAGTCGTAGGTAAGACATGCCCGCATGCGGGTATCTCAATGATAAGGCTCTCCTTGTTGGCCGATGGAATGTTTTGTAGCGATATTGCCTCTTGCACATAGGATTCAAAAGGGTTGGCCTCCGCCTTCGTCGTCAAAGGCCCGTCATGTATCCTTTGTGCCTGGGTTTATTCTTAGGTCCCGTCCCCTGTCAGCTCTGACCTGTTCTCTACCTCGCTTCCGTTGATCTACGACAATTCACTTTGCACATCAAGAACAAAATGGCTGTCCGACGATACGCGCTTCTTGCATTGGCCGGCGTCGCCGTGTCCCAGATGGAAGGCCCGATGGAAGGCCAAATGCCCATGTCTTCTTCCGCCGTTGCCGCCGGTGCGTCCACCATGCCCGCCGAGGCTGCACCTTCCGAGGCTGCACCGGCAACTGATGCGGTCTCCTCGCTTCTATACTCTCTGCCCATCACGACGGATATGCCTTCGTCCGCGACGGGTATCGAGTCTGGCCCTGCGATGACCACGGGGATGAGTGCCTCGATGCCTTATGAAGAGTCCATGACAATGTCGACGCCGTCTTCGATGCCAATGGACTCTTCTGAGAGCACGATCATGGCCAGCAGCATGATGACGATGAGCACCATGACCACCATGCATTCCGCTTCGATGGAAGGTATGCCGATGGGTACTGGCGGGATGATGCACAATGGCACCGCTGGTGCTGGTGGCAAGCAGCCACCTATTTCCGGGGGTGGAACGAAGAGCGTTTCTGTAAGTCTGTCGTGGGAAGAGATACTATTGCCATTGCATAGCTGACGGTTCACTAGCTTGGGCTTTTCATTGCTTCGGTCCTGGCCAGCACTGCCATGTTGCAATAAGTTGGGAGCGTCTTCCAAACCTTCTGGCGTTGCGGTAGCTATGAAACAGGGAGGATTCCGCGGTCAGTCAAATCGCATACACGGATACAATCAAATTGGGCATGGGATTTGGGCATATCTGGGGGGATAGGGGGAACAGAATCAATTCATATGCGTCAGCTCCTACTATATACACTTTAATCGAGTCTTGTCCTAGATCAGCGGCCTTCCTGATGCCGTGATTCGACCCGGGCAGCGCCTTTGGTCATGCATGAGACGTCGACTGTCTTCTCCAGGACCATGCATGGTGCTGTGATGATGGGGATACACTTCCTTCCTTGAGGTGATGAAGTCCCTCCCAGGTCAAGTAGCTCACAAAGGGGCAATGGAAGGCACGGCAACTGGATGGGTGTGTAGCACCACAAATATCACGTATTCTCCCAGATTTGACGATCTATCACTGGATTTGGAGTCAGATGGCACAAGCTATCGAAAGCTTGAATATCCGGGTCGAACGAGGGCGAGGCTAGATCTCGCGGGTGAAGGTTGAAGATGCTTGGCTCATTTAGGCCGTGTGGGGAAGGAGGCATGGAGGAGCCGTATGGCCCACGGTTCAAATGATAGCCTCTCCAGTAGGCATTTTATATACGAGGACCGGGGTGGTGTTAGCCGGGGGATTCACCGAACATGGGGAGCAAGAAACTGGCAAGGCGGTAAAGCGCAGCATCTGACGTGGAGCCAATGAGCTTAAAAGGGGGAAATCTTCTCGATTAGCATACGAGTACGTACCCGTAGAGGAGCAAGGCTGGCTGATGGAAACAAAACCTGTCAACGTCTGTGCACGCCTGCAGCTGGCCCAAACGGGAAAGCGATCAGCCTTGGCATTTCTTTGATTCTTTCAAGTCCGAATCCTCTCTCGCGCTCTCTCTCTCTCTCTCTCTCTCTCTCTCTCTCTCTCTCTCTCTCTCTCTCTCTCTCTCTCTCTCTCTCTCTCTCGGCTCTCAGCTCTCAGACATGGCATGGCATGGGGGGTTACGGTGCTAACAACATGAACGAAATGCCCAGCTGTTACAACAACAAGTGTAGAAGCAATGCGCAGAAACCAATGGGGTTGACCTTGCAGGGTTGATGAATTATTGGCGCGAAGTTGCAATTTCCCAGGGTCGCTTAACTCATTTCCCGTCTACTCTCCAGGCGACGCTAACAGTGGCGCCGAGCAATCCCGTACTGACTAAGTAGGAGTGACAGACAGATAGGATGGGACGGAACAGACCTTGGGTTCTGTTTAGGGCCTTTCAGAAAGCCTCCCCCCCTCTTCTCCTTAATGCCAACTTCTTATTACGTCCAGCCTATTTTCTTCTTCTTCTGACTTGCCACTCTCTCCATGTCCCCCAGCTTCGACAAGGGCCCCCCTGGTCAACTGGCCACCCAAGCAGCCTGATTGATTGGCCGCATTGAAGTTGCAGAGAGACTTATGCAGGTACGACAGCGAGACCAGGAACATGTTCATTCGACTCTCAAGTCTAATAACGTCCAGTCTAATTCAGTTCGAGGCGAGCTACAAGGGGAAGGAGAAGAAGAAGAAGAAGAAGAAGACGAAGACACAACATGACACGACAAGCTACCACTACCAGCAATAACTAATACTTAGCAGTAGCTTGGGGGATCCATCGTGGTCAACCAGGCCAAGCCGAGCAAGGGTCATGGTGATCCCTCCCATCCCGGGCTGACCAGCAGCGGTCATGAAAGATGGGCCAGGCTAGAGGTACCAAAAACAATAACCATGTCAACCAAATTGGGTGTCCATTCTGTACGGGATACCCACCCACGCTCATCTCCATGCTATCTCTCTCTCTCTCTCGCTCTCTCTCGCTCCGATAATAAATGTACCGCGATCTGCCACCAGATCTGCGTTCTTTTTCTCCTTCTTCCCTCCCTCACGGAACGACCCAGTGATGTTGATGCAATCATCGTGATAGCATTCGCCAGCTTTCGTCCTTCGTTTTCAACCCTCACCCACCGCTTCACTCTTTCAGCGGGCACTCGTTAATATCACGAAAAAAAAGAAATTAATCACGAAAACCCCTCGCTACTCGCAAACTACAGCTTGCACTCAATCGCTTTCGATCAAAGAAGGAATAATGAAGGGAACTTACGCCGTTGCCGCCACCGCGGCCTTGGCCGGCGCTGCCAACGCCAGTGCCCACCGCCGACACGCTCACGATATCTTCCACGGCCTCGACAAGAAGGACACCAATGGCACCTGTGTCCCCGAGTGCACCACCATCTACAGCACCTGGTACGGTGAAGCCACTCGTAGGTCAACCCGCCGCCCTGGGGCACATGATATCCAACCTGTGTATAGGCCACTAACAAGAAGTCACTAGTTCACAACCCTCACCCCCCGGCGCCCACGACTACCAGCAAGCCCATCGCCGCCTTGACCACCCCTGCCGCGACATCGACCACGCCCGCCGCTGTTGTCCCCACCCCGGCTGCCGAGACCTGCCCCACCCCCGGTGTCTACACCTTCCCGGCTACCACCATCACCCTGACGGAAACCACCACGGTTTGCGGTGCCTCTATGACTTCCGTTCCCGTGGGCACCTACACCCTCGGTGGTGTCACCACCGTTGTGACCGGTGTCACCACCATCACCGTGCCCTACGCTACCGTCACGACCACTGACGGCATCACGACCAGCACCATCGACATCACCACCACGGTCTGCCCTGCCGCTGGTACCTACACCATTGGTCCCCACACCACCGTCGTCACGGAGGATTGCACCATTCCCGTGCCCACCATCACCTCGTACCCCCCTGGCACCTACACCCGCCCCGAGGTCCAAACCACCATCACCAAGACCAGCGACATTGTCTACTGCCCTTACGAGACTGTCAAGCCCACTGAGCCCGCGTCTGTGCCTGCTCCTAAGCCCACCTCTGCTGCCCCGACTACCGTCTACTCTGCTGTCCCCGATGTTCCTTCTTCGTCTTCCGCCACCCCCAGCGCTCAGCCCACCAAGACCCCTGTTAATGTCAAGGCTCCTTGGGGCATGACTTACACTCCCTACAGCCAAGATGGCAACTGCAAGACCAAGGATGAAGTCATGAAGGACGTCGAGGCCCTCACCAAGGCTGGCATCACTCTTCTCCGCACCTACTCCACTGACTGCGACACTCTCCCCAACGTCGGTGCCGCCTGCCAGGCTTTTGGCTGCAAGATGATCGTTGGTATCTTCATTGATGCTCCCCACTGCTCTGCCAACAACCCTACCGTTTCTGAGCAGATCAACGCCATCAAGGAGTGGGCCCAGTACGACCTTGTCGACATCATTTCCGTCGGTAACGAGGCTATGTTGAACGGCTACTGCACTGCTGGTGAGATCGCTGGTCTCATCTCCACCTGCAAGTCGACCTTCACCGGCTACACTGGTGGTTACACCACCGCTGACACCGTCGCCTCCTGGGGCCAGGCCGGCGTCGCCGATACCCTCTGTGGCCTCATTGAGTACCCCGGTGCCAACATCCACCCCTTCTTCAACACCCAGACCACTGCTGCCGAGGCTGGTGCGTTCGTCAAGAGCCAGCTGTCCATCCTGAAGGACGTTTGTGGCAAGGCCGGAAAGTGCTTCGAGACTGGCTGGCCTACCCAGGGTAACTGCATGGGCGCGGCTTGCCCCGGTAAGCAGGAGCAGGATGTCGCCGTCAAGTCTATCTTGGAGGAGGCCTCCACTGACGTCGTTCTCTTCTCCCTGGAAGACGACCTGTGGAAGAGCTCCCAGACTGCGTGCGCTTGTGAGACGAGCTGGGGTTGCCAGGACGTCCTCAAGGAGGTCCTTGGCTTCAGCCTCTAAACACCAACCACCAGCTCTTCAATGGGTTAACATCATCTAATTCCACCATATCTTGTATATAATTTTTTGAGCGGATTATCTACATGTATCGGCAAGACGTCTTCCCTTCCTCGGTCGGTTGGATTGCTGACTCGCTATGCCGCGTGGTGTCTCTCAACCTGGTCCACGGCTGTGTGCTTGACCGAGAAGTGACTTAAAAGGCTGCGCCCGACATTGTTGATGGCCTTTTTCCCTTTGTCGATTGACACACGGTATATGACAATGAGCGGGAAGGAGAGAAGAGGCGAATCACTTGGAAAGACGCAACATTACGTGCCTGAAAATCCCCGGCTACGACGATAGGGTCCCATTCATAATGTTGTAATTTACTAGTGTCTATTGGTGAACAGCGTTGTTTGACCCGAGCCCATTTTGCTTTTCTGGTTCCTGTGGTGACGTTCCCCTGGTGTATGTGACGATGCTTTTTGATTTTGTCGTCGGCCTCTGTCTGCTGCGCCTGCGCATGGTTGGATTGTTGCGATGGGTGCTATGTCCCTCGAGGTCATATAGCTGCTTATTCAGGCCCATCTGCAGATCGGTATGAGAGTCGTATACTACAAGTTGTGCTACCATTGCCGAGTGAGTGACAAAGGGATGACGGGGTTAGCGAACAGCCTCGGTGAATTTCTGCCGCTGCTACTCAGTGGAATAGAAGTAAGTGGTTTATGTTTACGGCTTGTTCATCAGAGCATGGCCCAATGTGGGTTTGTATTCTGTCCATGTTCGAGTAGCTGTGAGAGCCCGCCACTTCGACTTCTCTGGAGTACCATGACGGAGCCCCCACGGCGCAGGTGTACTGCTCATGTGTGAGCGTCATGCCCCTGGACTCATTCACTTCTCTCGGCGGGCGAGGCTCAGGGGCTGCCCGAGTCAGTGTGGGTCTGCTTGGAGATATAGGGAAGTTCCCGGCCCATGGACCATTGATCAATATATTCAGATGCCTGTGTACTTGCTGCAGTATTGGTAGCAGCGAAGCAATACCTTCTCGTCCATACATACCCCGACAGTTGATTTGGCTGATGAGTAGGATCCAAAAACTGCCCCCGTCCATCACCTCTTGTTTGCTCTTATAGTTTGTAATTATATAGAGATCGCTGTCCATAGTTTCCAGCCCGCACCAAGCCCTATGTAGTTCCCTGGCCCATGTGGGAGAGAGAGAAAGCAGCATGGCGGACGACTATTTATAAAGTGAAGATGTCCAATCGACGAGTTGAGGATGGGACGACCGAGAAGATGCGAATGATGAAAATGGACACCGCGCTAGCTAAAATATATGCCCTCGGGGCATTTGTACGCCATAGCCCCCAAAGATCCCGTTGAATTACCCAATGCCTGCTGAAAATTTGGTTTAAAAGGGGTCGAGGTTGCCTGTAACAAGAGCTTTCCGGCGGCGCTGTGTTACTGTCTCATGCGACCCGAGAGGGCTGAAGACTCGGTGCCGCCTCGGAGCGGGACGGGACCAGGACGGCCTGTTCTCCCCCTCGACCAAATAAGTATAGGAGTCCTCGGCGCCGGCATCGCACCTGTCGAGGGACATGAGTCCGCCGCGTGCCTGATCAGTGACCAGAGTCAACAGATTCTGCCCGTCATCGGCGAAAGCGGTCCCACCGATCTCGCCAAAGACATCGATCTTCTGTTTCGTCTCGAACGTTTGGGCATCGACGATGTTGACGATATCAGCTTCCTCTGCTGCGACTAGCACTCTCTTCCCCGAGCCGAGGGGTGAGAAGCGCAGGCTTCTAGCACCCGACATTTCCATACGCAAGACGGCTACAGGGTTAGCTGCACCGTTGTAATTCCTTCTCCACATACGCGCATCCCATATCCTGACACTCTTGTCTTGGAAGCCAGTGGCTACGGTCCACCCGTCGGGTGCCCAGTCGCAAGCGAATCCGAAATCACGGTGCCCTTCTAGGTCTTGTAGTGTCTCGCCTGTCTCGGCATCGGCAATGAGCACGTTCAGGCAGTCGCCGACCATGACGCGGAGCCTTTTGTCTGGGCTGATTGCAGTACAGTTCAGAGGATAGTCGTATTTGGCTTCCGAAAGAATACTGTTCGTGTTCAAGTCCACCACCCTGAAGCCGTGATCATTCGAGGCAAAAGCGGCCAGCGGCGCCGAGGACCGCCGGCACGGGTAGACCTCAACATGATTCGTGATGCCGCTCAGGTGGTCCGTTAACCTTCCCTCGGTATATGAGAGATTCTCAGATTGCAGGCTACGGAATCGATAGTCGCCGTTGAAACACCCAACCATCAAAATGTCGTTTGTGGCGGCCAAGGTGGACACTTGCATGTCTCCCTCGGCATCGAAATCCATTGCTTTCCGGGAGCGGCCGTTCGTAGGATCTATCTCCTTGACGTAGCCATGGCTCGGGAAGAAAGCGCGGGTCCGGGAGGCACAACCCAGGACATTCCTCAGCTGAAAATGTAGTAGACGGACGTCACGCCGCAAGCTCATGTTTCGAAAGCGGTAATAATTATCTGACGGCCTGAGCATACGATCTGGTAGAGTGGGCTGCGCGACTGGTTAGATACGTCGGATTCTCGAGGCGCTTCTTCTGCCTTGCTACTCACATGCCATTCTCCCGAGCCGTTCTTGTTGGTGTAGTTTCGGTAGGTCATCATGCGACGTTCCCGGGCTACTCTCCTCGGCACGCCCAGATCCTCCCAGTCGATGCCTTGCAGATCGCATTTGTTTCCATGCAACTGATTATATTCCACCCGGGTTGAGCCCGAGCCGACGTCCCTTAATTGCGCCCGCAGACGGCGTATATCAGGCAGCTTGCCACGCCCGTTCTCGGCCCATATTCGCAGAAAGTCGACCAAGTTCAAGTTCTCGGGCGCCAGGGACATGGGGTTCGGGTTGCTCATAGGTATGGGGTGCAGTTCGCCGAGCTCTTCCTCGGTCATATCGTCGCCGGCCAGCTGAAATAGGGCCTGGGGAAAGCCCGGTGGCAACTGCGGCGGCCACTGCATATGCGGCGGGTTTACTGGAGGTAATGGACCAATGTTGGGGTGGAGGTCGGGGATAGGCTGGGAGGGTATTATCGGGGGTAAAATATACTGCTGGGTGTGGGCCATGTGATGGGCAGCGCTGGCGGCTTCAAGAGTTTCGTCATCGCCCAAGGACATAGTATCGTCAAAGTCGTCCTGGTCTGAATGCAGGGGCGCGTCCATGGCTTCGGTAGCATGGGCCATGGAGAAAAGGTTGGTGTGGATTGGTGGAGGATGGTGGTGTGAAGGAGGACTGGATTCGGACTCGACTAATGCGACACCGCCGTGGTCCATATCCCCCATTTCATGGTTGTCGCCGCTGTCGCCAGAGTCGGCGGATGATGAGGCGGAGCTGTTATAATGTGGCCAGGGAGGACTAGCATAGTGCGTGGTCATGTGTATGTCGTGGTCGTGGTCGTGGCGGTGGTGGATTTGAAGGGCACGAGCGGGTAAATGGCCGTCGTGATAGTCGTCGTCGGCGGTGCTGTGGTGGGCAGCAACGGCATTAGCAACAGCAGGAGCCGTCTGGGGGTGGTGAGGTGGGCTTTGGCAGTAATAAGAGCAAGGCGAGCATGATCTCTCCGTCACTATGGGAAGTGGGCTGACTGGAGATGGAGACTTGGTATATGGGGGGGGAGACGGACAGGGTGAACGTGGTCCACTATGGGGGGGGCCACTGTGGCACTATGGGAGGGGCGGCTGTAACCTACATGGGAATGGGAGGTTGGAGTCTTGGAGAATCCAACGAATCAATGTTGCGACAAGAAGGAAAAGGATATCTATCCCCCTCAAGGTTCGCCTGTAATCGCAGGTCTTCTCGAATGGATTGGGTTACTTTTTTTCTTCATTTATTAGGAGGATTTGCTGCTCTCGTAGCTGCTCTGCTGCACACATGTGAATGAACCACGACACATTGTGGGGAGGGGAGGAGGGGACTGGTAAGCTTGAACTACTGGTTGGGTTTGGCTCTTTCAAGTACATGTCATGTACTTATCAGGCCCTAAGGTTACTTACTTACTTACTTCTTAACTCACTCACTTTACTCGATTGGAGTCGAACTGCATACTGCATGCGCATAATGCATCCATACTTCTTTTCTTACTTAAGCGCCCAGCTGCCATATATCTACTTAGGTATCTACGGGCGAGTCACCAGCCAGCTCATCTACCGGCTGGCCTCGGCTGATGAGGCCACCTGATAGGGCACCGCCCAATAGGCACCACCCATTCAGAAGAGGTGGTCAGCGCCATCGTATATAACCCGACCGGCCCTGTCTCCATCTCACTGGAAATTACTGATGGACCCGAAGCGCGCTGATCCGCCCTTGCCATTCTATTTCACCTCAATCAAGTACACGAGCCGTGACACAACTGGGCTGATGCAAATCTAGGTCTCCGTACTTACTACTTAAGTAGTGTTCCCCCGCATAACGAACACAGCCGATACGGGGTCGGCTACCACATAGCACAATATCGGCACACGTGCAGACGGGTAGACGGATGCCCACAGGGCGACCAGCGAGCCGGGCATCATCTCTCCGTTTGCACTACTGTGCAAGTTCAGGGACCATGCCGACCGACTTTTAGCTAAGTCTGTACGACCAACAATTGTAACGTAGCATATGAACGAACGATGAAGCCATAGTGAAGAGAATAAATATCGTGTATCATGTCGGTATCGGTATTAAGGGTTGTTGTCCCAACTGTAGTAGCTATATACATGACTGCCACCGTGGCAATGCCCGTCTGCACTGTTGACGCCGATTCGATGCCTTTGTCAGTAGCCGGCTTTCTATACTGCATAATCCAAAAAAGAAAACGAGCAACGCCCGCTATTAAAACAAATTGCCGGTATGAACTGGACAAGTAAAGTCCACTCAGCCCCATGTACACACACACACACACACACACACATATATATATATAACAATCCTCATCCCTTGTATTCCACATATGCGCACCAAATCCACCTGGCCGCGCTTCCCATTAGACCTCAACTCCCTTAGGCATCTGAGTAATACTGGTCATCATAGGGATGTCTCCGAGGTAAATCGGTATTGGACCAACTTCCGTCCGTGATATTCTCCTTTGATCCCCAGTAGTTGTTCTCCCTGATGCGTCGCTCGCGCTCGAATTCGGCCCATCGCTTCATGGTAATTTTACTGCTGTCGAATTCGCCTTCGTACTCGATACCAGCCTTCTTGGTTTTTTCTCCGGCAGTCTTTCGAGTATCGCCCCACGAGAAATCGTCAAATTTCCAGAAGGCATATGTAGGGAGAACGAAGTTCCAAATGGGGAGAGAGAGGAGGTAGATGAACATCCAGACAACATATGACCATGAGTGGGCAGTGCAGACAATCAACACGGCAGGAAGTCCGAGAATGAGACCAAGTAAGACGAGAGGTATGATTTGCGCCGGCTGATGTACGATAGAAATGATGACTGTGATAACATTAGCCTATCATTTCATCAACGAGATATCTTTGCGCGACTTACCGACGTAGAAGGTGAAACCGATGGCAGCAGGAAGGACGAGGGTTCCAATCAGCTCGACGAATATGATAAATTGCATGCTGAAGCAGAAGGTGCCGCACAGATCCTTGACAAGAACAAGCTCCATAAGATTGTGGATCGTAGAGTTGATCCATCGACGTCTCTGAGATAGAAGGACCATGAAGGTATCAGGGACAGTCGTCTTGCAGACAGCTTGAGGAACAAAGACTTGCTTGCGTTTGGGGAAAGTCCGGAGCATAAGAGTCGTCAAGTATCGATCCTCACCCAAAAGAAGCAAGTTCTTCTTATGCAGGGTGTCTACCACGTTTTCCGAGTAGTGCTCCACGACATCCGGGTTCGCAAGAATCGGAACCCAATAGTTCTGGGCACCCTTGGGAGCCTTTATCCGATACATGCAGAAGCATCCAGGCAAGCAGGTGACACCACCAAAGACGGACTCGAAGGACTTCGACATGTGGTGGGAGATGAAGTATTCGAAGACCTGAATAGCAGTGACCCAGCTCTGGCGTTTGTTGGCAATCTTAGTCTCGCCGCAGAGACCCATGATATCGGGGTCTCGGACTAGGGCACAGAGCATGTGGGTGAGACTGTCAGGGAATACTTTCGTATCGGCATCGACCATGAGCACAGCCTCGTAGTAGTCGGGAGAGATGCCCGTCACCTTCCAGAGACCGTTGAACATCTCAAACTCAAGTTCCGTCATGCGTTCATCAAACATGACCTTTTGTAAGAACGACATTAAAATGATCTGACTGTCACGCTTGCCACGATTTCCGGGCTTGGACTTGGACGCTTCGTCGGGTGTGCCACACTTAACTACGACCATCATCGGCACTCGCTGCTGTCGCTCAAGGGGCACGGCCGACTTGGCACCGTAATCGTAGAAACCCGAATAGATCTTGGCCATATTGTGCCGCTTCGCTCCGCTGGCAACCGCAACGTATGAGAATGCTTTGACATCCTGAGGCGCGGTTGCATGATCCTTCATCATACCGAGAGCGATGTCAGGCGTGGTCATGGTCTCCCCATGACCTTTAATGAGGCCATCGCAGATAACGAGGATAACTTTGTGGCTGTTGGGGTAATCAGTCGTAGCGATCGAGTCTAGTGTGGTTCGCAGACCTAGCTCGCCCTCGGAGTAGCACGTGACGAGACAGATCGAATGAATCAGGGGGAACCCAAAGGGCTGGTAGTCAGCGGGAGGCTGTGGAACAACGGCCTCATGTATAAACCCAGCAGGACCAAACCCGTCCATCGGGCTCGCATGGCTCGCATAGGGGTCTGGGTTGAGAAAGCTGGCTCTGCTGTCATTGCCTTGCCTATACATGGAATTAGGGTGCAGCAGCGGTCCGGTGGAAGCTTGGCTCGCCATTGTGGTGGGCTGAGGGCGCCGAGGATTGCGCTCCACACCATAGGCGGCTGAGAATCGTGAGGTAGTAGGGAGGAATGTACTGGCACGCTTGCTGGTCCTATCAGAGCCACCCACGCTACTGCTCAAATCACCAGGAAGTCGGGGCGGAGCCCGGTAGATGTCCTCGCTCCAGTCCTCGATCTGTTGATTTCTCTTCTTCTTGTTCGCTGACTGTGACGTTTTGGGAGCCGCATATTTCCGGCTTATAAACCACTGGAAGACCAAGGCCAGACCGAACCTTGCAACGACAACAGACAAAATAAGTATCAGTGACAAGTATAGCACAACCTTGGATGCAATGCACCCAACAGTTTCGGTATCAACGGTGCCAACCTTGATGATCTCCTCGAGGCATTCAGCAATGTGCTTGTCGCCAGAGCCCTGGAATGACCGAGTAATGTCTCGCCCATGAACAAGGCGGTTGGCAACCGTCCCGCGATCCCGCAACTCCTTGAAGCGATCTGGAATAGCCACCTCTTTCTCGTCGAACCAGTAAAGAAGGTCGAGATCCAGCACATTTCCAGAATAGACCATCAGATTCCGGGAGTTGTTCTTGATATCGCCCCAGTTGTAAAAAACGTCGGCGGTGGAATGGAGGTTGAGATAGAATTCGTCACGGGCAACTCGAGATGTGTGGCAGGCGTACCCGGGGTAGAAAGTAACAGTGTCATTAGGTTTAGTGGAACCATCCTGGTTGAATGGTTTGCAGGGGAAATACCAAGCCAGGCTATCCGGATCATTGGCACTGCGTGGAATATCGGAGTTGCTCGTCGCGGTGATTATACCCTTGCATTTGCCGTTGACATTTTGGAAAAGGAAACTGCCATCCTGTCCACCATGTTTCTCGGGCAGATCGTACAAGACGTTAGGCAAAGTCTTGTCGGTTCGCAAGGGGATACCGTCCGCAGGGGGGTGTCCAGATTTCGTTAGATCATAAGCCGTACCGTGAAAGATCATGTAGCCCGAGCCGACCTCGTTGACGCGGAGACGGGTGACTGGCGAGCCACAGACTACTTGGGTGAAACCGAAGGTCAAGAAGCCCACGAAAGCCATGATGAGCAAGATGAGGCTGATAAGGCCCATCTTCTCGCGCCACGCTCGCCTTTCGGCTTTAGATTTCTTTCCACAGCAGCTGAGCATGAAGTCGGGGCACCATAGTGTGACCAGGGCACAGTAGAAATTCCACGGGCTAGGAGGGCTGAGGACCTCCTTCGGTTTCTGCTTCTTCGACTCCTTGGCTAACCTTCCCGCCCCCGAAGCCCGCCGACGTTTTGACTTTGTATGTTTTACTTTTTCCGGGTCGCCCTTACGCGACTTCCGCGGAGGTGAGTTCTCAGACGCATCGTCAGGAGAGCGAGCCGTCGACAGATTAGTCGTCCCGTCAAGATCTTCCAGGATAGGATCGTTTCCAGTGGTGGACGGCAGCACCTCCATATTTGCAGCATGTTTCCGGTAATGATAGTTTGGATGATCCTTTCCAATCCGGTTCCTCTCAGGCCGGATCAAGCTCCTTTTGCGCGAAATGGGCTGTTCGCCAGGAGGGAAGCCGCCGTTTTCCGTACTTGGCGACAAGGGCAATCTCTCCGTTGCCCCGTTAGAGTTATTGATCGTCTCCGCGTAAGAGGCGGTTGAAGGTGCACGCTGATGGCCTTGCCCCGTCACGGGGAAATATCCCCCTGTCTCAACATCGTTGGGGCGGTTCCTGCGCGAGGGTGTTTGTCGATATGTGTTCCTCGTCTCGTGCGACGGCCTGCCCCCTGGCCTCTCGGGGAGCGACATGCCTTCCTAAACGGACTGCAGTGTTAGCGAGCGTTTCTGGGGAAAACAGGTCAAGAATGAGAAGTCTGGTTCTGCTTGAAGAAGGGGAGACGAGATACGGAAGCACGGACTTTGATCGGGCAATGAAGAAAATGTCGTCTCCGTCAGCGCAAACACGCTCGGTTGGTTGCACAATGTACAAGTTACGCGAAATATGAAATATGGGCATATGACGACCAAGAAGCGACGTCAAAGCATCCGAATGAGAAGAACGAAATCGACCAAAGCGAATTGCGAAGATGACAGTGGGATGCTCACGACTGAAGAAAATACACGCCAAGGAACAACCAAGCCACTGTTGTGCCGTCTCAGAAGAAAGCAGGCAATACGTACAATTGGAGTTGTGGTGGGCTCGTCGTAGCGGGCAACAAGACCAAAGCAGGCTCGCTCACACTCTAACAATAGAGGCAGGTCAGCTGCAGCTAAAAGGGAGGGTCCCTGATCCTAGCCACTATGAAGAGAGAGCTGAGCGCTGCAACCCAAACCAAGGACGGTAGCGCTACTGTAACCAAGTGTGGTGTGGTGCGGTAAGGGTGGGAGGGGCGCAGGCTAAGAAAGCAAGTAGCAGTACCAGGCCCAAGTCAACTGGGAAAAAAAGCCTCTTTGATGGTCCTGGGTTGGATCCCCGCTTCCCCTTTTCGGGCCGCCAAGGAAAGCCGCAAGTAAGAGGTTTTGATTGGAGTGATTTCCCACCACCGCCGCCGCCGTCTCCTTCAGCACGATGACAACGAGCGATGGAAGATGATTGATTATACGTCGTAGGAGAGGTGCGGATAGCTTAGGCGAGGCGATATCCCAAGGAGAAGAGTGGCTCCACGTGGGTGTTTTTGTTGTTGTTCCGACTGTAAGGAAGCCGGTCTGCGAGTCGCAACCAAGATCCAAGGATGGTCGTTTCGAACTGGTTGGGAGCAGCACGGGTTAACCTACGTTCTTGGACGAGTAGGTAGGAATGCAATATTAAATAACGAGCGGGATAGCGCAACAGTAAGAGCACCAATAGTAAATAAAGCTAGTGAATTGGAACGATTGACAGGAGGAAGAAGAAGAAAAAGCAGCCGGTGTCGTCGTCGATGCCGTCGAAGAAGGGACAAGGCTGGTGGTCATTCCAGTCCACTGTGGTTTTCTTCTGCCACAGCAAGCAATGAATGGGTGAATGACAAGAAGCGGGAGAAAAAAGGGGGGAGGGCGGGAGGGGAGACTGTCTTTCTGCTTATGCGATGTCTTTGAACACTGTAGAGAACCTCCCTGCCAGACTTGCAAGGGCTTGATTGATTCAATCGTTTTCTTCTCAGTGCGAGTACATGTACTTGCACTAAGGAAACCCCGCCGCTTTGAGGGGAAATCCATATTTGGAGGCGGCTATCGGAGTCTTAGATGAGGCTAAGTTGTAACTAGTCGTCGACTCTGTCAATGTACATCTGTATGCAATCAATAGGGCATAAACAAGATCTACGACAGGCCCAGGGTACCCTCGCTTGAATACAGTTGACCTGCCGACAAGGCTTTACTGAATTGAGTTGAGATCGAAAAAAGCCTAGTGTGGTTTTTAGACTCATCAGTCTCCAACGTCCTCGGCAGATCATACAATTTCGCAGCATGCCTATCATGTGTATCCATATGCAATACACCCTTCCTGGATATGTGTAGAGAGCATAGCATCGCATGTCCGCTTTCACTGATTCAAAGACGATCCTCTGCACCTCGGGACAGACTTGGGATGCCGACAAAACGAGTGAAACTGCCGCTGAGGCAATTGAGGATCGGACGAGCATCCATTACCTCATCGGCTCGTTACACATGCCGAGATCGAGATAGTCTTCTTCTAATCCTCGGCGATGACTGTCAGCCTTGATGTGTTTGGTGATCAGGTGATCAGGCAGTTGAGCGAATACTCCGCGTTGCGCCTCGCCGATTGCACTAGCGGCACCTTGTTAGAGATGTGGCCGAGTCTTCCCAGAAGTCTTCTAAGAGACTCGGCGTCATGTCAAACACCAAGTTTCATGTATTGGAACAAACGAGAGTCATTACCACCGATTATAGATTCCTCACCATCCACGTGGAGCTACATGAGTAGGTAGGTAGTCCGTGGTTGTGGCATTGAACATCGCGTCTAGCTCGCGTCTAGCTACGTGTACGCAATCATTCTTGTCAGCTTTCGACCATTCTGTCAATATGTATGAGCATACACTCAGCGGGCCTAAGTGCTTTAAATGTTGTATACCGCTGCCACCGCCGCGGAGACCTCCCGGTCAAATTGTGGGTGTGTACGAGCTGAGATTGGCATTCCAACATCGGATAGTGCTCGGTACAAGCCGAGCGTACGATAAGTCGCAGATCTTGAAGCTGGCTGCATCGCTTGTTCCACCGAATGGTCAAAACTCCTCGAACAACTACTAAAGAAAGCTCCATAGATTTGACTTCGACAGCCATTGTCAGGTTTCGATTCAAGGATTACGGAAGAGAGGTTCTTAAGAGGCAAGCATGCCTGTCAAGTCAGACATGTCTGCTGTTTTGCTTTCATTCCAGGATGAAAGGTGCCGGACAGTAAAGTGCATCGAAACCCTGCTTCGGAGAGAGAGAGAGAGACCGCACCGAATGAGAAGTACTGCAGATCGTGTGCAGACAAAGGTCGTATAAACAAACGCTAGGTGTGCTGTCGTCTGGCCGGCACAGCGGTATCCCCGCTCAAGGCGGAACGACGGATCCCATGTATCTCCATGGTCGGCATCAAGCAGAGCCGGATCCTCAGAATTTTTGTCTCTCTGATACGCTACCATGGATGGCTTAGAAACAATTTTTTGACGTACAATTGAGTCCCGTGGGAGTTCTGGTACTAACAACAACCATATCCAGACGTATGTGCCTGCTTACTACTACAGGACCAAAGCAATTTTTCTTACAACGATCGTCAGCCCCAGCGGGATGCCCCAAAAAGATGCAGTCGGTGTCAAATACGAGAGACACTAGGCTGCAGCTTCGGTAGTAGTAAGGGGGGGGACCAGTTCATTGGGTGGCTTCAGTGAATACTTGCTTCTGTACTTGCTACGTGTACGTAGTAAGTACTTCGTCTAACCCACCTGCACCATGTACGGGGTTGGGTTTCTTAATGAGATATACTTAAGTCGCCCCGTCTTCGGATTACATACATCAATTCATTAATTACCTATTTATATACACGAGAGGAATAATGTCTTCTCACGCAGGCGAGTTACCTGGATTGGCAGATGTAATATCTATATCTGTCGACTACCTATGTACTACCCACCTGTCATCTAGAAAACTATGAGTTAAAGCCTGCCTACATGTACAAACCAGTAGCACACCTTACGTACGCACGTGGTGCCTTACCTGCACGCTGAAAGTTACGAGCACAACGTAGTGAAACACGCCAAAGCCTAATGCAGAGGTGGCTGTTCCCGCTAAGATACGTCGAGCGTACCCAGCTGGACCCTTTGGTAAAGGCATTGCTTTCTCACGTGTTCCTTCTTCTTTATGAGGTGTCTACCAAGACGAAACCTCGTGGGGAAACCGATGGAAATACTACATAATAGTGAGAGACATACTTCCCAGCTGAAAAGTCCGCCAGTATCCATTGTCTTTACCCCCTTTCTCACAAGGATCATTACGTGGATGCTGTGCTTGTTGCGATCATACAATTTCAAGGGTCCAAACCCACTTTTTCACCCGCAGGTCGGGATTTCACGATGCTTGGCGCGCCGCGTTGCGTACGAAAAACAAATGGGAAACCCTGTCATGGAAATCATACCAAAACGCACCATGGCCACCGCTGTATGCCAACTGACACGGTCGATGAGTATCGTCTCGCTGGACTGGGAGCCTGGGAGCCTGGGAGACGGTTTGATGGGCGGCGGTAGCGGATAGGCGGCATTGGTGCTTACAAGTAGACTTGACATGCATGCATAGACCCTAATACAACATACTACGTAGAATATGTACTTATGTGGCTAAGAGGTAGGTATATACCTATATCAATATCCCCGAAATACTTTTATCCTGGCCAAAGAGCGGCTGGTCGCAGCGGAGACAGCTCCCAAGTAACACGAGAAAATAGGTTCGGTCTGTCGTTCTATGTACAATACTTGAGCCTTACTACACTATGTACATCTGTTGCGTTCTTTTTGGAATCTTCTCGGCGGGGAGACTGGGCATTACGTCAGTCAAGACGCAGAACGAAGTGGAACTTGCCCACTCGTTAAGGGTCGGTGCCGATCCATACTTCTCGAGCTGCAGCCCATGAATCGTTTTACATAGTCCCAATCAAGTAAGTACTTACTTACTTACTGACGTAGACAAGATACAGAGGTATGTACAAGTATATAAGTACGTGAGTAGTGGTATTTGGCTGATCCCGAGCGGGAGGAATATGGGAGCATCTGCATTAACTTTCTTTTCGCAAGGCTGGGACTGCTGGCTGCAACCACGACCAACTTCCCGCCAACCTTCCATAGCGTAGATTTTAGTACTACTAAGACAACTACAGGACTGGATGTTGTTGGGATGACACCGGCACCTGTTGGCGCGCGGTATGCTCGCCAATGTTACAGCTCAAGTAACACCATTGACATGGGCTTCTTCGTAGAGAAGGGCTCTGGCAGACTCGGTTGCTTGGCACCGGCACAAACGAACATGTCGACTATGCTATGCAGCCGAGCACAAGCCGAACAGGATGGTATGATGGTGCGAGCCCGAAACGCACTGATGAAATGAGCGACGCACGACATCCACACGCAAACTAACAAGACTAACAGCACTAGCCTCCTCGAGCCTATTACCTAGCTGGGAGGGAGTTGGGAGCTATGTTCAATCTCGGGGATTCACTCCTGTGTTCAATTTCCTTGACCTGCCCGTTTGTTTGCCCCTGGGTGCTTCTAGCACGCACTATTCTACATACAGGTTAGATAGAGCTGGCAACTGGGTAGGTCACACACATTGTGTGTAGAAATGTACATGTTGGTTACACTGGTTCCCTGAGTCACGATATATCCACTGGTCACTGGTCAGTCCCATTGGCACGATCCCTGCCTTTCTTTCTCTCCAGTTGTCTCTCCAGTTGAGGAGAGACCAAGAAGCAAAAAGAAAGAAAGAGAGAAAGAAATGAAGGGAGAAAGCCGTACAGGTACCTACCTTCCACTTCTTCATCCCGCCTTTTCCATTTGTCGGATGCCACGCTTGTCGATGGTGGCGCACGTTGTTAGTATCCATGTTGGTTTCCCAGTTTGGGTATCCATTCCTTCGGCAGGCTAACACGAACACCAGCTACTGGCCAATTCTGCCGTGTGGTCAGTGGACTGGGGTACTGTACTGGCTGTACTGCGTACTTCTGAAGTACATACGAGCTGCTGCCACCTCCAGTTCTAAAGTATTCCCAGTGAACTACCTACCTTTGGTACCCCCTAAGGAGTTTGAACGTCGTCCATCGACCGACCCGCTAGAGCCTCCACCACCCCCCCAAGGCCCAAGGCCCAAGGGACTTACTTGCATACCACCTGCACCTTCCCCCGTTACTGACTTGAAGTTTATTTTCCGATTCAACTTACTTGTTGTTTTCTTGAATGTTGCTTGGCTGATTCCTCCAGAGGCCGGCGACGTCAAGATACCCTCTATTGTATTGCCCCAAGCGCAAACTGCTTCTGTCTTGTCTTGTGGACCTTTGTCTTATTCAGTTTTCCTGCTCATCATATGCGCTGCTTTCCAACATTTGCATCAGATCAGACTTATTCCAAGATACCCTGCACAGCTTCGCCCTCGTCGCCCTCTTGGTCACAAGCCCTTCGTCAGAGCCCCAAACGCCAAAGTCGTTTCCCTGACCGACCTCGACCTCAAAATCAACGGCCCCTTTCTCCCCTTGACACGCTCGTTGCCAGCGCCGCCACCGTTTTAGTTGCGCCGTGAGAAAGAAAGAAAGAAAAAGATCGTCCAAGTTGGAAGGCTGGAGTTCTGAGAAGCCGAGAAACCGGGTCGGTTTGTTCGAGAAGGGAATACACCCGGTTTCGTTTGTGTTTGGTTTTGGATACACACCAAAAGGCGTGGGGAAATTGGCTATTGCAGTTGATCGATTCTACGTAACGCTCTCGCGGTCTGTAACGGTCTCAGCTTGTGCAATGGCCGTTGTGACCTCTAGCCCAACATCGCTGAATCCGTCATCTCCGAACCGATCTATACAACGGAAGTCCATGGTAGCTCCAGATCTTTCCCCTGAACGTTATAGATGGAGCGGGGCAGATGACAGTGATTCCAAGCCCTCCCCGCTGGCAATACCGGACGCTCCCAAGATGAGAACTGCACCAGTCTCTCCGGTTCGCCTCAGCTTCCACCCCGACAATTGGGCTCAGCCTTCGAATGCCAGCATTGAAGAGTCTCAGGTGCACTCGGCGCAGTCTGCATCTATGGAGGATCTGGATGAGGGAGAGCTGCCAAACTTCAATACAAATGGCACCGGAAATGGGAGACTCTTGGATGCTGCTATGCTTCAGGCGCGTTCTGGCAAGTCACCCCAAGGGAGGACAATACTGTCTCATCAAGTCAGCGCCAGCAAAGGTGATAACTCGGCCAGTCGTGATGGTGTCCGGCATAGCCGTGACACGGATGCGTCGTCCAGTACGCAGCAGATAGCTTCGACGGAGTCTTCCGTCGCGACGAATGCAAGTTCCGTGTCACAGGATGCAGGCGACAGTCAACTTCTCTCCGAAGAGACTTCGCCTGAAGAATCGGTCGTCGGGGACAGTGCTTCCGTTGAGCAATCCGTCCCACAGCTGCAATATCACCACCACCAGTCCATGGCTTTGCCACGAGTCGCCAGTGCGCCCCTTGAGGTCAACGCCAAAAGTTCGTCAAGCATCAATCTTACCGAACAGGGGATGGCTATAAATCGACATCTGACTCCAACTTCGGCGGCGACCCAGAGGAGGAGTTCGATGCCACGGCCACAGTCCTCGTACTCGGTCTACTCTGATCTGAGCCCAAGAGGGAGGTCGCCCGGCTTGGCGCGCAAATCTCCAGATGCCCGCCCAGCCTCGTATGCAGAATTACTAAACGTTCCGTACCCCCAGCCAGCGCCAGCACCGATCACGATTGATAACTCGCAGCTTCGGACTAATGTGGGGAGTAACGCCTCGTTGCTGAGCACGCAAAAGACGCTCGACATGTACAGGCAAAATGTGAAAAAGACCAACGACCCATCGATCCAGTATTCATTTGCCATCTTCCTCATCGCCTCGGCCCAAGAACAAGGTGTTTCGTTTGGAGAACCTCCGAAAAGGAAGGTTTCCAAAGGCGAAGGAGCTTCGTCAAATGACGAAGGGCAACCTTCTCCTGCGGAGTTAGTGCGTGAAGCCAAAAGTATCCTCACGAGGTTAGCCAATGGCGGCTATCCTTTCGCGCAATATTACCTTGCCGATGGCTATGCTTCGGGTCTCTTTAACAAGGGCAAAGAAGATTACAACTCGGCGTTCCCTCTCTTCATTCTCGCTGCGAAACACGGCCACGCTGAATCTGCATACCGCGCTGGTTTATGTTACGAATTTGGCTGGGGCTGTCGGAAAGATCCTGCAAAGGCCATTCAGTACCTGAGGACAGCGGCGTCGAAGACCCATCCGGGAGCCATGACTCGATTGGGCAAAGCTTGTCTCGCCGGCGACTTTGGTGAGACCAGATATCGCGAGGGCATCAAATGGCTGAAGCGGGCTACTGAAACATCCGACACCATTTACAATGCCGCCCCCTACCAACTTGGTACATTGTATGAGACGGGCTATGGCGAAGACATCTTCAAAGACGAAGGTTATGCTGCGGAGCTCTTTACCCAAGCAGCTGAGCTTGGTCACCCTGAGGCGAGCTTTCGCATGGGTGATGCTTACGAACATGGCAAGCTGAACTGCCCACGGGATCCCGCCCTCAGTGTGCATTTCTATACTGGGGCAGCCGAAGGTGGTCATGCCGGAGCTATGATGGGATTATGCGCCTGGTATCTAGTTGGAGCTGAGCCAATTCTCGAAAAGGACGAGGAAGAAGCCTACGAATGGGCACGGAGATCCGCAGACTTAGGTGGGTGGTGGTTCAATCTGGATGATGCCTATGCGATACGTGCTGACTGAGATACCACAGGCTTCGTCAAAGCTCAGTACACTGTCGGCTATTTCACTGAGATGGGCATTGGGTGCCGCCGCGATATTCTCGAAGCCAATGTCTGGTACGTCAAGGCAGCAGATGCCGGTGACGAGCGCGCCAAATTGCGCCTAGCCGCAATTCGTGCCGCTGTCAGTGGTGCCGGCACCCCTATGGATGTTGCACCACCTCGGAACGCGAAGATGCGGAAGGCTCAGCCCAAGGGTGGCAAGGAGGTCAAGGAGGCTAAGGATGCTAAGGATGACAAAGATTGCCTGGTCATGTAATAATGGAAGCACATGCTGTTATCCGCACCTTTGATACCACCTCGGCCGAGCCCTCTTGGGAGCCTCGGCACTCTCAGCTCAAGACCTCATTTTGGATATTTCTCACACTACAGGTACGCCAATCATCAGCATGTACGAAGTGGCAATGGTCGGGGCAGGAATGGGCATTCCATGGCCCTGGGCAATGGTTGAATGGGTTCGAACCTACCAAGCCAAGGTTTCAGGACAAGGAGCTCGACAGTCTGCCAACATGCAGACGTTCCTTCGGTTAGACGCAGGGTAGGGGAGGGTGACTCATATTTTTCTTCTTCTTTTTTCCCTTCACACGAACTCTTTGAACTCGGAAGGACATTGCATTTGCATTGTGGACACGACTCGTGCGTTTGGGAGGGGGAAAAGCATACGGTCTTGTCGAGTGTGTAAGGCCCTAATGTCTGGTCGTGTCGCAACCGGCGTTATTTTCTTTCTTTCTCCTCTCCTTTGTCTCTATTTTCCCATTTACGTCTTGTGGATATGACGTGTGGTAGACAAGCTTGCATGAAGATGAGATGACTGGGGGACTTGTTTTTCGTTTCCGATGATGTTGTTATTTCTGTTGAGCGTGAGAGAGAGGGGGAGAGAGAGAGAGCAAGGAAGCCAGCCAGCCATCCAGCCACGATACAGAGCACCCCTTGTTGCTCATTGTTGGATTCTATAGCTGTACAATACTCAACCGACAATCTGAACAATACCAATGAGGCTGAACTCTCATCGATATGCATTGCATGTGTGTGACTCATAACTGCGGATATATCATCCCATCCCATCCGTCCATCCTCTGGGTGATGAGATCAGCCCCCAAGAGCCTCAGCCTCTCTCACTCTTAGCTGCCTCCCCTTGCCACTACACTTCCACTAGGTTTTACAGTTTTGCTTTGACCATACATGCCTCGGGCCGTGAGGCACGCAACGTTAAACAGCCACCTTCGTATGATCAACACACTGCAGAAAGTTCATCGAGAGTTGACAGAGGTCTTTAGTAAATATGCAAGGTATATACTGGTTCCATACGCGCTACGCCATGCAATGAGGAGGAGAAGGAGGAGGAAGAAGAAGAAGAAGAGAACACGAAGAAACAGAGAGCCGCCTCTAAACAGGCCCTCGCGCAGAGTCATTAGTAACGTGAAATCCCAAAACGCCACCATGATTTCTCGTAGACGGCGTGATAAAAACAAGAGCAAAAAGATCCCAATACAACCCCCGTCAATTCCTTTCCAGTCATCATCTCCGGAACTTCGATGCTCATGGAACCGGGACCGCCCTTGTCCCCTTTCCTTCTATTCTTTCCTTTCCTTTCCCTTCTTCTTTCTGTCGTAGAGCGGGGGTTATGCAGTAGAGGTCTTCTTTTTCTCCTCGATATCTTCTCCAATCTCATGTGGCTTCTTGGGATCGACTACAGCCGTGTATCTCTCATCGCCCCAGCGCGCGCCGATGGTGACCCAGACATGCTTGCTTGGACCGCTATGGACCGTTTCGCGGCAGCCAGTCCATTTCAGGCGCTTTTCGCGGCTCATGTTGCTGTTGCCCATGCCCCCGTTGACAACCCACTCCTTGACCACATTTTTGATGAAGTCAACCTTGCGGCGGAAATCGTTCGACGCCGGGATTCCCTGTAGCATGGGGTTGATCTCCGGGCGCTTGCGCGTTGTGTTGCGTGTTGGGCGGATTGCGGGCTTCGCAGCAAAGTTGAGTAATGTCTGAAGCGGGTAGCTGAGCACTGCACGCTCGTCGAGAGCCGTCTCGTCGAGCTCGCCCGTCGCCATGAGCTTCGCAGCGGCTTCTTGAGGTAGATGCCAGAAGTGACACCACGTGCCGGTGGCGTCAATCACGATCTTGGTGTGGTCAGGGAAATTGAACTGCAGGTGACCGTCGGCAAAGACCCAGCAGCCCACGTCGCCAATGCGCTGATAAAACGTCACGACGTTGCTTGGAGGAAGCGCTGGGTCCGAGTTCGCAGGGATCTGGACGTGGCCTGTCTCGTCCGTCGCCTCTTGGTCCCGGCCGTATGCCATCATGTAGTTGGCAAACTTCTTCCACAAAATCAGATGCTCCCTCTTTCTGTGATCGTAAATGTCCTTCCCCACGGGTATTTTACCCGGGGTCCCGTCTGGGTTCAGTCCAATCTTAAACTGTGTAGGATGCACGGAAACCGTCGACAGTCCGGTTGCTCCGTTGTTCTCAAAGAACTGGATGGGTTGGGACATTGGTACAATCTGGTGCCGGTCCGGATAGCTCGCGTCGTGACGTCGCTGGCAGTGCCGCTCTGCCTCGTGGACTAAGATACAGGAAGGGGGGAGCATCACTGGCTTGCTGCCCTTGCCGCTGCCTGGCACGCTTTTGAGAACACAGCCAACGCTGCCATCGTTGAGTATATAGCCCAGCCCAAACTTGTTTGAGTAGTCCACCCACTTCACTACAATGTGTGGCGGGGAAGGTGTTGTTGCCTTGCCCACAATAGCCATCGACCTCGAGTTCAACGCTCGTTCTAACTCTGCCTGGAGACGCCGCAAGCGTTCAAGAACAACATCTGGTTCGGTTTCTGGGACAGCGTGCTGGCGTTCGGAAGGGCTGAAGAGCGTGCCCATCTGACTGTCAGCATGCGAAGCTGCAGCGGCAATTGGTCTCTGAGCGAGCTTGGGTGCAGCCACTGGTGCAGGCACAGGCGCGCTGGCCGCAAGGATGTCTTTCTCCTCGACCTTGATCAAATACGACCTCTTGCCTTCTGCCGGTGGGACCCGGGCCGCTGGCAGTTGGGTTCGTATGGGGAGTGCAACTCGCTCTGATGGTGGCTCGGCAGGTTGTGACAGGATATTATCATCTGTATTGCTCCGGGGTAGTTCACGCCTGGCGCGAGATCGTACTGTGCCAGTCGCCGTGGGCGCAATTGCCATCTCGGCCGCTGTACGGGATCGCACCACTCCGGTAGGTTTTGTCGGTCGACCCTGGGCTCGTTGCTGGGCCGCAAAACTCTGCGGAGGCGCCCTGAGTAAACCAGTCGGACCTGTCTGCGTAGGCGTGGTGGAGTCGTCGGCCGACCTGCTAGTGAGTTGCGGAGGCGGTAGAATCTGGGGTTGAATGAGCTTCTGCTCTCTGCTGACTTCGTCATATGGGCGGTAGACAATCCCTTCAACGAGCGGGATGATGGGGGTAAGGCCAGCCTTCTCCTCCAGTGCGACCTCTTTCCAAGTGCTCGCATACACCTTCTGAGTGTGGCACCATGGACCGACTTCGCAGGCCCGAGACATCTCTTTCAGATTGCGCAGATTACGGGAGGCCATCTCGCGCGTAAGCTCGACCGTATAGAAATCGTCGCTGTCGGGCGGGTAGTCTCTGAATTTCGACGTGATCTCGCCGGGCAGTGGCATATACCCCGAATAAAAGAAATCATGCTTGACGATGCTATCGGGGTCGGGTCGTTTGTCGGCATCCTGAAGCATATCCGCGACTATCTCCTTGGCCTCCTGGCTGATGTACTTGTTGGTACCTTCCGGACTGGGCCACTCATAGTCTCGGTTCCGCGCTCGCCGGTAGATCTCATCTGTTGTCGACGACTGGAAGGGAGGCTTCGATGTGAGCATCGCAAACCTGTGCAGTCGGTCAGTAACATTGCCACGAAACCCTCGCCAGATTTCGCTCTCACATTATAATGCCTAAGCTCCAGATATCGACCATGTGGTCATGACCCTTTCTGCCCTTCTCTAAGATCTCGGGCGCGATGTAGTTCGGCGTACCACATAGAGTGGTTCGGCGAATCGTCTGCATATCCTTGCCGGTAACAAGCAGAGCAGCGAGGCCAAAGTCGCCGATCTTGGCGTTCATGTATTTGTCGAGAAAGATGTTGCCCATTTTCAGATCGCGGTGGATGATGCCTTTGGCATGCATGTACTTGATAGCCCCAGCAATCTGGACAGAGTAGAAGCGCACCTCGGGCTCCGTCAGCCCCTTTCGGCGCTTGACCATGTCCATGAGGGAGCCATTCGGGCACAATTCCAGAACAAGATAGGTGCAGTTGTCAAACGAGAATGCCCGCAGAAACTGGACGATGTTTTGCTGGCGCATCTTGGAGTGGATCTGAAGCTCCGTTTGGAACTACATACAATCAATCACCTGTGAGTACAACAAGCTCTGAAAATGCTGATCGAGGTTGAACTGAGACAAACCTTCTGCTCCATCTTGGTCGGCATCTTGCTCTTGACGATCTTCAAGGCATACCTCTTCTTGTGGCCAGGCATCTGTCCCTCGTAGCAAACAGCAAAACCACCTTTGCCGAGCATCTTGCCGACCTGATATGTTGCGCCATCCTTGCGATCAGAGCTGGGCGGCTCATAAACCTGAGCCGGGGGTGGAGGAGGATGCTCCTTGTCCTTTTGAGCCGCCTTGGAAGCCAGGGCTGCTTTTACTTTGGCGGCGTCCACGGTGGCTCGGGTCGGTCCTTGGACATTCACGTCCCGCGGGGACAAGGCGTCGATATCAATGCCTTGTTTTGCTGCGAGTACTCTGTCCGCCATTTGACTGGACACAAGTTCGCCAGAAGGCAAGAGTGGGTATCAAGCAACGGGAGTGCCTACTGGTCCCAGTAGGCTTCTGCTTGTGTCGTCGGGCTTGGGTCGATCTGCGGAATCATTGTTAAAAATCAGCTTCAATTCTTCCCATTGTTGTTGTTGTTGTTGTGGTTGTGGTTATGCTGTGGCCGTCGACAGGTTCGTTTCGAGAAGGGGGAGGGAGGGTTTGTTCCTCTCCCCGAAGGAAAAAGTAAAAACATGCACCCAAGTTCTGGGCAAGCTGTGATCGATATGCAGCAAATATGCCGTCGCGAGTCCCAGGACTGGTCGACAGCAACATCATACTGGCCAGAGGAAGTGCGTGGGAAGGGACAGGGCCGACTTACCAAAATCAGGGTGCAACAGCATCAAGCGAAGCACATTGGGGAGATTCGAGTGGTGAGGAAAACGAAACCAGAAAGCAAAAAGACCACTCAAGCTTGGTGGAATAGGAGGTTCTGTGGAAGATGACAAGGCCGGGCTGGAGAAGACGAAGGATGCACGCGTTTACTTTCCCAGACTTTAGCGGCTCAAAATTCCAATTACAGGTAAAGTCAGTACGGAGTACGTACAGCTGAGTTGACGGAGCAACGCAACGAGTCAATCCAGTCAATCCAATCAATCCAATCAACCACCTTGTTAGCTCCCGAACCTCCGGTTTTCCATCCCACTTCCAAGAAACCTCGCTCGGACCCACCAGGATTTACACGTACCCTTACCCTCACGACTGACTGGCTGACTTCTCCTAGGTTTAGTTGGTATCTTGTCTCTAGAGCTGCTCCTTCCCACGGAGCTGGACCCAAGATGGTAGCGCTGCCTTTGTTCAAGCTCGCCTCCCTTTTCCTCCGGCATGTATCCAAGTATGGCGCCGTAAGTGACTACTAATCCGCCAGTGCGTATCGGCCTAGTTGTTGACCCGGCATAGAATCGCATCAAGCACCAGGCCCACGACCACCCTGGCTTTCGCCGCTTTGCCGCCCGATACGGCCAAGCCATTCACCAGCTGAATATGCGCATGTCGGTCGCCTTGCTACGGGATCCAGAGGCCATGGCGCGTGCCAAGGAGAAGGCCGAGGCGCCGACAGTCAAGACAGAGGAGCAGATCAGGAAGGAGGAAGAGTTTAGAGCAAAACACGGAGTGACGGCCAAAGAAGCGCGGACGCATCGACCTTCCAACATACTCAGCGTCTGGAAGCGCAAGTTCCGGCCACTGCCCGAGGCCAAGGCTGTTGACTTGTTCGCCGATGTCATTGGGGATACCTTCATCCTAGGTGTGGCCATGGTCCTGATTGTCTACGAATGGTGGCGATCCTCTCAAAAACCAGACCACAATGCCGAGAGGATAAAGGAGCTGGACGCCAAACTCGCCGAGCTCGCCAAACTCGAAGAAGAGCGCGAAAAGGAGAAGAGGCGCCAAGAGAGTCGCATTCTGACACTAGAACAGGCTTTGAGGGGCTTTAAGGATCCCAAGACCAAGCAGCCGTTATTGCCCTCGGCGCCTGCGGCAACACCCACCTCGTCGCCGCCGGCGTCGTGACGAAAGTGGCAGCCATGCTGACGTACTGTGCCGTATATGTTCGAAGTTCATTTTGTGTATACTTAGATAGCATTGTCTGCACCAAGCCCCACTCGATACGTGGTTTCTGCTATGGATGGTGTAGAAGAAGCCTCATTGTATAAAGATGGTTCCTGTACGTAGGTATTTACTCAGTCAGGGAGGTCCACCACCACCCTCTCGGTTCCAACAAGGGACGAGGGGGGTGGGGAGAGACGACTATATCAACTGCTACAAGTGTCTCGACTCTGTTGATCAATACACGTCAGTAAGTAGGTTAAGTACCTACTTACCTAAGGTAAGTAGCTTTGACTTCAGTTCCAGATTTCCGTACCAGAAGCAAACGGCGCGGTAAAGTGGCTTCGTCAATTGAGGAAGTCGCGGTCCATACCAGCGGCGAATCTAGATTGCACGGAAAGCCATTACTTGCCGGGATCTTACTGAATGGTGTAGCTTTGCGGAAAGTAGACACTCCTTCCCACCTCCTTGGCCCCTTGCAACAGGAAGTTACAGGCCAGCGGCCCAGAATTGCATGTAGTTGGCCATGGATGCGGCTTCGTTTTGTACGTCCATCCGCAAGCGACCTGATTGGGCGCCTCTGGTACCGGCGCTTCGGCAAAGCAACACTCCTAGATGGAAAGGTATGGTACCTCGGCCAAGCAGCATTTTGCCATGTAACACTCAGGGGGCAAGCCGTGCAGATAGGCGCTGATGCTCAGCAGAGAAACCGCTGCAGTCTCACGACATTGCGATACCATATCCTCCCATAGAAGGGCGTTCTAAGTCGGTCTTCCGGGCCATTCTACTGTGCCCGCAAGACATCGGCTCGGATAACACCCGACAACGCATTGAGCGGCTCTACCATCTAGATGGAGGACAGCACGTGGCCGTTGTGTTCCTCATGAAACAAAGTCGTCCGGGAAACAACTCGGCATCACTTATGGAGCTACAACTTGAGTATGTACATCTCTGCTTACAATTCTCATCAGCACGTTGGAAAACTGACGAGCGGAAGACTGATGAAGGGGCTTGAGATGCCAATCATTCCTGTTTCATCTCTCGACACGGCGCCTGTCACGCTGTCGGCTTTTCACCGGCAACTATTCACGGCTCGGGCTGGTCAGAAGACACTGCATGCCTCGCGAAGTCTCCTCCTGCCTTGCTGCTCTGACGGAGAGCGCCTTTCGGAACATGCTGTCAATGTCCTGAGTGATGTGACGACGGGGATGAAAGACCTAGCGGGAAAGGCAACGAGCGTTCAAGGACAGCAGGAACTGACCAAGTACCTTGGAGCAGAAGCCGGGCGAGTCATCAGGTTCTGGAACGGCGAGTTCGTTGTGGACTAGGCTTCACTCCTCCAAGAAGCGGATATATCAGAGTGATGGGCTGCTACCACTACGCTCAAGGGATGGGGGTCAACCGAAACGTTGTAGCGGCAGGCCAAGTCATCACAATACAATCAATCTTCCACGGCAAGTCACGCTTGGAGAAGACTTTCAGCCATCCCAGGTGGCTCCATGAATACCGGTGCAAGTAAATTGGCCGAAGCCTGAGTGTGATTCATTTCTAAACGGTCGTATGGACTATCCGACAACACCTTTCCTGGGAGGGTCAGACAACAAATTCGTACCTGGTGATGCTTACTGAGCATATCCCAAAAGATTGGTGGTTGCTGCCAAGTGGTATGCTGGAACAGCACTTGCCATTCGCTTATGATTGCGAGGCATTGTCACCATCTTTCTCATCACTCTCACAACTGCCGGCAGCCAGAGACTAGTATAGATGCGTGCTTAGGTTCTGCGAGATATTCGAGAAGGATGTGACCAAGCTGCCGGGTCTGCAGCGGGAGAGGTGCAGGTGCAGTAGCATATGGGCGGGCCATGGCTACTCTGTAGCATGCGAACTACTGTGCACCAGACCATGATGGAATGGAAGTCAGTCACCTGCATTTTTGCTAATTGGCTAATTGGACAGGTCAGAAAGTGATAAGTATACCATGTGTGGCCATGGCCCTAATCGGACAAACCCAATGAGCATCGCCCTCCAGCCGCCGATAAAAATAAACTAACCTGTTAACCTGGTCGTATGCGCGGGGTTCCGGCACGTTGCATGAAGCAGCATGGCATGTTAGGTTAGTTGGCGTATAATTCTCTTCATATCCTGGGTTGAGCAGGTCAGGCGGGACAAAGACTGCATTATTGTTTCTTGGCCGGCTTGGTGGTCATGTCGAGCCCGTATAGACCTCGTCTGAATGTGGCAGGCTCACCACGACAACAGCAACGGCAACGGCAACGGCAACTGCAACGGCATCTGAAGTTCCTGGGCCACAAAGTCAAGCTTCAATCTTGACATGTTTCATGCCCACACGAATCTCTCTCTATCTTCCGTCCTATGTCGAGGAAAATGTCATTTGAAAATTCGTCCCATCATGATACCGCCCGCCTTGGATGATGGAGCGCTGCTTGCTCGCTTCTTGGGTGGGTGTGCGGGGGCCACGATGCCCACCCCATGCCTCCTAAACTTGATCCGTCTCAGCATCGACCCTCCGAAACCTGCCCCTGTCTATACCGAGACCCGACCTGATCGTCTTTGAAAAAGTCTTGCCAGTTTGTCGCGCACACCCAGGCCTTCACCGTTACGCTCGACGCCATGGCAACCACGCAACGTCCACGCTGCCCAGGCTTCAAACCAAACAAGTCCGGTCCGAGAGTCGAGCGGTCAGAACACGACTTGACTGACTTGACTGACTTGACTGACCGACTCTGGCTGACTGGCTGGCTTTTGACAGAATCTACTAAAATAAAATAAAAACCACGCGAGTTCGGGGGTAGCGTCCGTTCTATTTCAAGCTTTCATTCAATGTATGCTGTGGATTGGTGAAAGTCGAGATGAATTAAATTACACCACTTCTAGGATCAGCAACTAGGTAGGTTAGATCGTCTAATAAAACCATCTTCTCTCTTTTCTTTTTTTCTTATTCCCTATTCTCGACTACCACTACTACTACAACCACAGGCCTCGCCCATGGCTGATGTAGTAGTTTTATGTAAGAATGCTACTTCACAGACTATGTAGACCCCAAACCAAACCCCCTGTCTTGCTGGCTGTGTGGATGGATGGGTGGATGGATGGATGGATGGAGGATGAACCGGGGCTGCCCCCCCTGTTAGATCATTGCATGAGACGAAGCGGCTGAGGTTCTCATTGGAGCAGCGGCATCTTCTAACCGCCCAGCAAAGCCCAATCACATCGAGTTCGCCCACCCTCCACCAGAAGCCGGCCTCACTCTTCTCCTCTTCACTTGTAAAAGGTTAGGTTAGTGGTATGTATACTCTTGACCGTATGAGTATTACGAGTCTGTTACGAGCTGCGTACCGGCTTGGCTCATACTGTACACCCAACCCATGGCTGCCAAATGCTGGGTAACCGCTGCGCTTTCCCATGAGGCTTCCCACTAATACTGCGTACCCATGGTCTTCGCCTCGTGAGGTCTGCAAAGTCTGCAAAGTCTGCAGCAACCGCCGTGGTACCTCGGAAAGGCCATGCATGGCTGTCCGTCCCATGGCCCGCCCCATGGCCATCTCATCTAGGTTACTATCAGGATCCACCCCCTCCCCATGCTGGCTCTTAAACTCGCATGCCTGCGCATGTCTGAAGATCTACCCTCTCTTACACGAAGAGGCTCCTGGTGCTTCATAATACACCCCTTCTCCCTCGGCACCCCGTTTTGTCTGATCTCTAAACCCTTCTTCAATGCAACTACGCAGAGCCGCAACCACCCAACTCCTGCTGAAGTGTTCGGCCTAATATCCCTGTGGAATATCAATCTCTGGGCCGTTATTGATCGCCCGCCCCCAAACAACGCCATCGAGCCTGCTTTGTGTCCTGGGGGTTGTGTCCTTGCTTGCCCTCGACAGAGAGACATTGCTGTCCCAGAGTTCCGGAAGCAGAGAATGCCGCACGCATGCCCGCTGTCATTATAGATCGGATTAGCAGAACGTGGATCTCTAACTGAGGCTTCCGCCTCACGCCAGCAACATCTGATACCCACCCAACCCAACCCGGCCTGCCTGTGTCGGCTCTGACACGAGCCATCGCTCCACGGGAGCACTGCTCCCAAGCAGGAGCCACCCCCCTAGTCGGCCATTGATATAGTCTGCTGAGACCCCGCCGGTCGTGGTCTGTCTTGGCCTTGCCTCTTGCCCTTCACTTCTTTTTCTTCCTACTTGCCAGCGCTGTGCACTGTCGATAGCCTTCTTTCATATCGGCGCTTTCTGTTCAACGCGACTGCAGGTCCGGCTACCTTGCAATTCCTTTCTTTTCGAACCATATTTTTCTTCTTCAATTTCATATTAACTACATTTGAAGAGGTTGGGCCATTTATTTGCGTTGTTGAGAGCTGGATATATACACGTTGGGTCAGCACCGAAAACGACTTGAGGAAGCAACATTCGACGACAAGGGAAGAAGGACAGGGTCGTGGGAGAAAAAGGGGGACCGACTAGAAACTCGGGTCTCGATAATCGACATAATGGGAAGACTCATCAAGAACCACTGGGCGAGGCTCATCACCATCACGGCCGCATCTTGTAGGTCCCACCCATTCACGCCACAGGGAGCGACGGAAGCAGACGGATTACTGACCATGTCCCAGACCAAATCGTTGCCGCTCTCGAGTCGTTCTTCTGGCCTAAGATCTTCTGGGATTTCCTCACGAAAAGTCTCGACCCCGGTGTCAAGCCCATACCGGTCTTGCAAGTAATCAACCTGGTTTTGGGCATCGGCATGTTGGCGTGGGAGTGGCCTCTGGGTTTCCTGGCTGGATCATCCATCCACCGCAGTCTCGAAGCTCGTCTCGCCGCCATACCTCTGTTCGCCCTCTCCGCCCTGTTAATTTACCAAGGCACCAACGCCGGCATCTACTACCTCGTGGCTATGGTGATTTACTTCTGGGCCTACTCCGAAGGCGAGGTATGGAGAATTCTACCACAACTGGCAGATCACACAGTTCACAGTCACTGACCATGTCAACCCTTAGATCATTTGTGCAAAGCCCTGGACTCTCCCTCAGCGCAACCGTGGTGGGTCCAAGGCATGATCGAACTACCTCGGGTCATGAAGCTCCTCTCGAAATGGCACCTCGCTGTCTCGACCGTCTCAGGGCAAAGCAACGGGAGTTGACGTATATATCGATCAAGGCCTCGGGCCGTATCTCATTCTGCTCATAGAGAATTGGATAGCAAAACATGACCACCCAATTCTGTGTGCATATTTCCCTTCCCTCTCGATTAGCGGGATAAACCTTTTCTACTGGCTCTTTCTGGCATTTACACCACGGCGTTATTTGTTACTACTTGCTTTGCATTACCGATCCATATTGCGGATCGCGTCACTATAGCCCTCCATGGAGGTGGCTCAGGCGGGGGAGGTGGACCTGCTCACGATCCTAATCAGGAAGTCTCGACATACGGAGTGGTCGACGATTCACAGGCATCAGTGGGCCTCACGGCAGCAGGGTGGATGGATGATGGAAATCAGAGGCAATTGCGATGCCATGTGCGAGGGGGGGGACTACGGTGCAGGATGGAAGGGTCTGGGAAACGCTTCTCAGCCAGTCACACACAGCCCGGGGTCGGACAAGCAAATCTGTAAAGATGCCCGTCTACTCCCGTCAATCGCTTCTGTTCCTAGACTTGTCGCGATTTAATCCTCTGCACTGCGTGTCGCAGCCAAGCTAATCCGAGCAAGTTCACATGAAGACTTATACCATCCAAATTAGATATATTACTAGTAGTAGTCTGGATATACCAAACGCGTCTTACTTGCCCAACCGTAATGCAGAGAAAGAAAATAAAAGCGCCTCAAAACTCTTTCGCCCGAGAACTGGGAACTCCAAATCGCTCTCAGATTGTTCGCAGATCATTTCATCTTTGATTTGGGGTGGGATGGCATTCCTTCCAAACGACCGTGTGCTCCCTTCCATGCATCATGATATAACTCGTGAGCCATATTTGGCGCTACCAAAGTCCACTGAGATGATGGGATGACTCAAGAGGAAAAAAAAGAAAGGACGAGAAGACAGATCGACGTGCGTAGAAGATCTCACACAAGTCGAGAAGTGCCCCAATGCCCAATGTGCGAAAGGCGAAACGGCTTGGAAGACGTAGTTGTACATAGTCCGTCCTCATGTTCATTGCTGATCTCTTGTCTCATATGACTTTCTTTCCGGTGCGTGTGTGTGTGCTTGCTGTTTGCTTGGGTAATAGACTGGCAGGTTTTCCGAAACAGTGGCTCTGCGGTATCTTGAATCAGCCAAGCCGAATTGCAAGCTGCCAAGGGCCCTGCTGCGCAACATCGTCTTTTTTTTTATTCTTAATTTGACCCGTGGTCTCATGTTTCTTGTGTTCACTGGCGCGGCAGGACATGTAATCTAGAGAAGAAGGAGAAGAAGGATTTCAAACCCATCCCATCTTCTTACTGGATACACACACACACACCATCGCTCATTAATCGCCGGGTTGCACGATCTCTCGGTCCGGGCTGGGGGGTTGGATAGGTCGTATGTGATTTTCGGATCGGATGATGGTCGTGTAGCTTGTTAGGAGGGGGTAATCACATGTAACTAGCTAATAACTAACCTACATGAACTGCGCACTGGCAAATGAGGACTCTCGAGCCATATACCAGACGAGACGACGAAGTGGAGGAGAGAACGGGCACCAAGCACCTGGCAATGGGGGTGGCCGCCATCCTCAAAAGTTCATCCACTCCTCTTACTTGTGGAGTAGTCAATGCCGTGCCCCCTTCTCCTCCCCTGGGACGCCCACAGCCTGTCATGTAGAACGAGCTCGGGCATCATAGTGTGGCTGTACGGGCGTGTGTCAGCCCATCCGCCCAGACCTTTTGGACGGATGCGGCGGCGAGGGACAAGTCAAGCAGCGGCCCGCTTGGGGATAGGATGGCACTGATCTTGACTCGTTCCTCTCTCCTCCTAAGAGCATTCGCTGGGGAGAATATGCCCGTAGTAGATGTTTGCCCCTTTAACGCCCATGGAGACAAGAGCTATATCACACTCGGGAAGTGGCCAATCCAAACTGATGCTCGACTCATACCCCTATGCATTCAGAGATGGTTAGGAGAAATAGAGGTATCGTCCGGGTTGCCGAGGCCTTGAGCTCTTCGGTAATATGTGGGCGTCATCGGTACATGGCGGAGCACATCGGGCCACTACGTATACTCAGCCTCGAGACGTTCACGCACATCACTTTGACTATCTTAAAACTCGGCGAATACCCTGGTACCTACAGCATCGGTTTGTGGCCAAGATGGAGAGATGATGCCAGTGTCGAATCACTTCCAAGTCGGCATGGGCCAGAATAGCAATTGTTCATATCGTGTCTCATTAAGAGCATTGCTCATAGCAGCTATGGCAGGTAGGCAGACACTCTTCCGGGAGTCTGTCTCTTAAAAACCTTGCGAGCTCCGGGTGCACCTGCAACAACTAACTCGTCGCGCAATCAACCATTGATGCGCCCGTGTGCCTCCGCACAACCGAGCAGTGAGTACGACACTCCCTAGAGTACAACCAGCATATCACTGGCGCATTTATCGGGTACCGGGTTGACCATTGACGATGGATCCCATTTGAGCGTCGTTCTTGGGGCCTCCACGGTCGGGGAACTATCAAGCAGTGTTAGTCATCTCTGCATGATAGCAGCAACGGACGTGATGACGCGTCCACTTTGATGGAACAACATCTTGTTGGGCTTACCTGGGAAGTCTCTTGAGTGCCCTTCTCCAGAATCTGCTTGATAACCTCCTCGTCGACCGACGTGCCAAACTCATTCTCCAGTGTCGACTTCGCAGCACCGTCGTACTGACCCTGGGTGCCTTGCCTGTTGGGGAAATTGAGATTAGCTGCTGTTGTTCGAATGTTGGTCATACGGCTGCTGCTAGTGTGGTTGTATTTGGGGTCGGGTTGAAGAGTCCAACTAGATATACGACCAACATCATGTGCCTTCGAGAGGGAGAGCGAAGGTGGATAACTTACTTATGTGTGACGAAGATCTTGAAGGTCGAGATGAAGTGAGCCATGGGGATCGAAGAGTCCTCCTTCCACTTCTTCATGGTCTCGACATCGTCGACGAAGACAATGAAGTCCTCGCCATCCTTGCCCTTGTAGTGGACCTTGGTTTGAACAGCCTCGCCCTTGACCATTTTGACGGTTTGGTATGTGTGTGTGTGTGTGTGTGTGTGTGTGTTGAGAAGAACTGAAGAGCTGGGAGTAGTAGTTGTTGTTGTTGTCGCTGATTGGGATGAGTTGGATTGGTATGATGAAAAGTGAAGATGACGGGAAGAAGTCGTCTCAGCAGATGGAATTTATTGAAGGGGTGAAGTAGAGGGATACAATGCTCGTAATCACATACAAACTACTCCTCTCCCACTTCTCTTTGGCTGTTTGCGGGATTGCGCTCATCAGTGCCTTATCCTACGTCATAGCTTGTTGTTACGTGTACGTACATCCAAGTACAACAACGACTACTTATGTAATAATAGCTGAGCAAACCACTGACAGTGACACGCGACAATGCTTGCAAGTTGCAGCAGCTACCCCGCCATCCCACTGGAACACCGGGATTGCCATACGTCATTCTGGGGCTTAAAAATAACATGGGAGGCTGGACCAGGGATCTGAGGAAACAGATAGAACTGCCCCTCACTGTATGAAATGAGCACACTTTCTTAGCTTTACTAACTACTTTACTTACTTAAGTACTTATCTATAAGAGGCATGTACAACGGAAACGGGTACCTGCGGTGGCGAGATCGCCGATTTGGACTGGATGGGGGTGCGGGAGATCTTCCTAAGCCGCCCCCTGGTTGGCTCATGGCACGATAGATGGATAATACGAAACAGCAGGTCTACGGGGCCACAAACGAATTCGTAAAGAGGATATACTCTTCTCCAAAGGACCGGAGTGTCGTCGTAGTCTATATACAGGCTTCCAAAAAGGAACAGTACGCTTGTCCAACCTTCAAGTCCACAATGACTGACTGTTTACTTACTGGCCAACCAACCAAAACAACCCTCATGACAGTGCGTGGTAGTAACAATATCCGGGTCGGGGTTAATCATGTTAACCACACTTCTCAAGTATTAAGACCATTTCCATTATCTTCTCCTTCCGGATCCCCAGCCAAATTTTGCAGTCAAAAAGCAATAATTAGGGTATCAATCGTCGTAATTGGCTTAGCGGAAAAAGTTCCGGAGCCCGCCAGCCACGAGACTTCGGTTCAGCATGCCGACTTTCGTCCACTTGCTAGCTACTTTGGGACTGGGCGCCGGCTCCTGAGGGGTTTGGGTTGCCCGTGGTTCCACGTGGTTCAACTTTTCCTTTCGTCTCTCCGATGAAACTGGCGATAGCGACTTGACTGAATGTGTGTTTGTGCGACTCGGCCGCAAGCTGTTCGCCGGTGATGTCGACAGGGGAGTTGCCAACACCGACGTCGTCCCGTCCAGCTGCTGATGCTGCGGTGGCGGCTCCAGTCGCAAAGGGTCCGCCTTTCTGGCCGTGCCATGCGCAGAAGCTTCGCCGAATGCCGTGAAGTTCGGGCTCGAGCTGCTTGCTCGCTCTGCCTCGTCACATATCACTGGGAGGCGACCTTGGACATAATCAAAGTCGTCTTCCAAGCTTAGCTCCGGCGTCCAAAATTGGCAGTCCAGCATCATTGGTGAACCCGCCGTTTTCCGGACCTGCCCGCTCTCTTCGTTGAGGACGTGATCCGATGTTCTATCGGCCAGTTTCTCCCGAGCTTTGTTCATACTCGTAGTACTTGGCGTCCGTTTCAGAAACGTGTTCGTAATGCTTGCAACGCTGAGCTTCCTCTTCATGGCTGAGGCAGAGCTGCGCACCAAGTATTCACTCTTGGACCGGTTCGTTATACCGGGGAATGGCAGAGACGCTCTGCTCCACACATCGGCAAGCAGAGCCTCGAGGCGTGCCCGTTCACCGCGACCCGGGGATAGGACAGGGATCCTCGAGTTCGTGGTTAAGAGAGACTGCGAACGATTTATCGGAGACATTGATCCTGTACTTGAGGGGTCTCTCAACAAAGTGGTGTTTTTCAGAATAACCTGACATAAGGAAGATTTGGGTCCAACCGTCGTGGCCCGGTGGATTGAAAGACGTCGTGCCACAGTGCCTCCACAGAAGCGTCAGCAATTGGTTCGAATACACGTTAAGCCGACTTTGACATACCTGGTTTTCCAAATACGGTTCCAAGACTCTTGATATCCAAAGATAATGAGCTACATAAGGGCGCCTCGGGGTGGTCATGCGGCTCGTTTGGGATCAACCCAGTCAAGCGAGTTCGCCATTCCATCTCCTCCTTGGGAGTACAGGCAGTCATGATTATTTCGTAAAGTTGATGATCAATCTCAAAGACCAATTTCCAAGAGAAAGGGGCCGTGTGGCATTGGAGACCTATCAGGTGTGAGCAAATGAGCATTCCAACGACTGCGGGGAAGTAAGTATGGATGGACTACCTCGGCCGTTGTCTGCTTCTTCCAGTTTTATTGTATTCAAGCCGATGCATGCTTGAATGGAATATACTTGATGTAGCCCTTCGGCAACCGCAAGACACAGAGAGTCCCTGTATAACAAGCATATCATGTATTGCCCCTTGACGCCCTTCCTTGTCTGCCAGCAGACATGCAGAGCGCCGCACAGCTGAATCTGGCCTAATAAGCGTACGTTGGCTTTGGTATTGGCATCATAGGACTGCATCCATCAGTACAAGTGAATGCCGGTAGCAGCAAACGAGTCCATACCTGGTCCGGGAAGATCAGCCGGTCTTGCAGCAACCACGTCTTCTCCACTGTTACTTTTACAGATGGATCATCGGTGGCACGGTTGATCTCGGCTGTAGCCTCACGTAACCGAACGAGAACGTTTTCGATCTGAGCATGCGAGTTTGGGCAGTCGTATACGGGTGTGTGCTTCAGTAGCTCCGCAAAAAGTAGAGGGTATCTGCAGATTCGTTGGATCGGCTGATTTTTCAAATCAGCATGGAGTAGCGTCTGATGCAAGGAATTTCATGCAACTGTACCTTGACCAGAAGATCACCAATAGTGAGTGACTTTCTCGAGCGGTCCACGTGGTGGTTTGCCGACCCCAATGAAGCTGCAAGCGCCTCCAGCCCCTTTTGGTATGTCTCCCATTGTGGCATTGCGCGATGAGTTGATGCCACATCCTTGATCATCATTTCGTACTTGGCGCCATACTCTTCGTATACGAAGAAGCGATACATCTAATAAGAGTTAAATGTGTTAGACTTTGGTTTTAGTACTGAGCCGCAAGGTTCGGCACGACTCAGAACCAAGGCGTGGAGGTTGGGGGGGGCTTGCAACTAACCCTATCGCCAAATACCTGTGCAACATCTGCAGCAACGGTGGGCTCAGCTACCATCCCGGGGATGTCTTGCAGCCACGGTGTCCCGTCCTTAACCTCCGGAACAGAGTCGAGGCTGTACCATCGCTGATGATTAGGCCTAGTTGGGGGTTTATGAGCTGGTTGAACTTGTTGCTGCTGAGTATACTCCGAGTTGGGGACTACTCGGTGTAGCTCACCAAGGATTTCCTCGTGTAACTCGACAATATCTGTGAGATTCCGGTTGATTGAAGAGCGGAGTCCCTGGTACTGCGTGGGCAGAGAAGCAAGTATCGTAACGTAAACCTTTTAGGAAGTCAGTACAGTTTGGGAGCGTGTATGGGCTTGGGCTAGACGGCTTCCTACGTTCATCAAGAACTTGATATCTCCTATGTAGCTCTCCTCCGTGCTTATGAGCTCCTCGATGACACGACGTCTCTGCAGCTGGCGCTCCATTACCGCAGGGTCGACAGACATGGATCGTTCACACCGCGTGCTCTCCTCTGAGAACCTCGTCCTTGTATAGGAGGCCCTGCTGCTGTGCTCTGTCCTCGAACAACGCGACGACCTTACAGTGTTTCGTCTCGAACGCGTCACTACACTGCCTGCGAGGCTAATGCTTGCGCTCCTGACCCCTGTGACATAGCCGATGGAGGACTCCGAAGACGAGTTCCTGTGCCGATTACTTGAGATGTTGTCGTCCAAGGAAGGAGGAAACGGCCCCGTCGATCCATTGCTACTACCCCCCGCTATCTGGTTCCTGGGCCGATGAGCTCGTCTCTGGAGAGTCTTGATCCATTTGTGGAAGGGCTTGGCAGCTCGAGGCGACTTTGTCTCTTCGTAACTATACCAGTCATCTCCGAAATTAATCTGTGGGATATCGGTCTTCGAGATCGGCAACTCGTCGTCACCTTCGGCGTGTAAAGACAGTCCCAACGCTGCGATGTTGTCCAAGTCTTTCCAAGCTTCCGAGTTTCTTAGGGAAAAGTCGGCACCCGAGTCGGATAGGTCCGGGTTCGTCTGGCTAGGTCTCAGAGACGGGTATTCAGAGGCCGGCATGGCCCAGCCGCCGGTGGTTCTATTACTGGCGGAACAGCTCCGGAAGCGTGGGGGTTCACTGCTCAATACAAGAGCGGCCATGATGCAAAAGACCGAGACGAAGACGGGGCACAACGCTGATTTATTGAACCAAAAATTGAAGATGCCAAAAATTGTTCCAAGGGCCAAAAAGGACCTCCAAGACAGCGACGACAGACACCAGCCACCACCCGGTCATGAATCAAAACATAATGACTGGCTGCAGGGAGAATATGCAGAGGACAACGACAGGAGAAAGTCAAAGATGCAGCGCGATCGGCCTGCCCCTCGAAACATGCAACAGTGAAGTTGCGGGCCTGCAACATGATAGCATTAAGTAAGAAAGAGCGTGTGTTGGGAATCTTTAGGTACATTCGGGCTTGAATCGAAAAAGGGAGGACGGAAAGGAGAGCAGTGACGAGTCCCAACCCGGGCAGAAGATGCAAGGAGCATGGAATGAGCCTGGGGGAAAGTTGACTTCTGTAGCTGCCTGCATATCCATTTTCGTTGAATGCGATGGAGATGGCCGTCTTGTTTATGAGACTGTGGCACAAATCGCGGTGTACCATGGTGACACCAAAGAAAAGCTGCGTCATATCGACAGCGTTTGAGACCCAGCGACATTCCGATCACGAACTAAGTCAATGAAGATCCCAGTGTCCACAATGTCGCTCGTTTCCCAGACGGATTTATGTAGCATGTCAGAAACACTGCTAACTAACCTAGGATGGCAGCAACATGTGTGTATTGTCCATGACGTGCAGTTATGATGTTGATCACTTATATCCAGATAAACGTCACGGTGGTTCTCCTGGTTCTTTGCCCTTCCCCGGATCGCATCCGGCCCATTCGATGCCGGGCTGATAGCCATGCTGCTGAGAGCTTGAGGGAGGCTCGATTGTTGAGATGAGGCTCGAGATCCGAAGAGAGTCAATAAGGTTGAAGGAAAAGCTTGGCACGTAATCATGCATTTGATTCCCTGCCCAGCGAATACAGTCTGTAGCATGTAGGTTAAGAAGGTCTCGGTGGTTGACCAGCTGATACTGCTGTGTTCATACATATATGCATGCAAGACATGGATCTGCTTTTACTGACCAACCCTTGCCCCTGTATCCCTGGCGCGTACTGCAAAGTAGAATTCGCTGGAGGTATACTTCCGTAGTAAGGAGGAAGCCGGAAAGGTTGTGTAGGGGTATAATAACCATCTCCTATCCTTCGAACTGAATGCGCCTAGATGGGTGATTTCACTTGATAGTTGATAACCCGAGGTATGTGTGCCATGGGTAGCTCCCGGCTTGCCTTCCCGTTAGCCGTCGTGTACAATGTTTGTTTAGGTACCTACTTACTTAATAAGTACCTAAGTATATATTATCTACAACTACTACACTGCCAGAGTGTTAGGTAAGCTCGAGACCCCGCGCTAGAAGCCCACCTTCCTACTAATGGAATTAGAAGACTGGGCTGGTCAGCGCGTCCTGCTGCCTACTGTACCTACAGCACATCTCCATCCAACGTCTCGTAGAGGGGAGCACGAGTTTCATCCGAGGAAATTCATTCTCTCTCTCCATCTCTCGACGATGACCTGACCGACTACGTCGTTGAATGGGCCTTCCATTGAGAATGGATAACATACACGCACCAACGGTTCCCGCGGGGCCTTCTTCCAGGCCCCTCGCCAATGGCAATGCTGCCCATCTCTCGTTTGCCGAGCTGTCGCAGAAAAAAGACAACCTGGAGGCCGAGTTGAAAGCACTCGGAGGTGTACTGGATTCGGTAAGCCTGATGATCAGAAGAAGCGCGAACGTGCTATTGACCGACTACGCAGCATGGCGTTACCATGGACACGCCTCTTACAACGCCCGATGGGTTTCCACGAGCAGATATCGATGTCCCGCAAAGTATGGGGTTGGGCTATGCGACATGATCAACAGACTCTGACTGACCCAATAACAGTTCGTACGACCAGAGCACGTATCATCCTGCTTCGAAACGATTACAAAGACCTTATGAACGCCATCGAGAAGCACCTCCACGAGCATTTTGCCACGTTACAAGACCATGATGATACGCCTTCGACAACCGCGAGCGGGCCAGGAATGCTGGGCGACTCCATTCCAGAGACGTTAGACGAGCCTTTCGCGAAAGTCAACAGCGTGGTTCCCGGCGGCCCAGCAGATTCTGCAGGCCTGAAGGCGGGCGATGAGATTCGGAACTTCGGTTATGTAAACCGGGCTAATCATGATGGTCTAAAGAAGGTTGCGGAATGTGTCCAGGGCAACCAGGGTGTAAGTGAGATGGCGACTCGCGGGAGAAGCATCAACCTGTTTGGAGGGATGGGTAAAGCTAACTGGATTGGTAGCAAAACGTCCTCGTCAAGGTGTCGCGTAGCGCTGATGCTACCAGAAGACAAGAGCTTCACCTTACACTTGTTCCACGCCTGGACTCGGGAGGTCGACGCATGTTGGGCTGCCACATCTTGCCTATGTAACGGTGCCACGCATTATTTGCAGGCCTTGACAGCTTGGGCTAGAGATTGCCGCCAGAGTGGCCGAGAAGGCTAAAAAGATCAGGCTTCAACGTCGGGATGTTTACCTACAATGACAACCAATGAGCAGGGCGGAATTGCCCTGCGGGAAGTCTGCCTGATGGTGCCTAGCCTCGGGATCATTACAGATTAATAAGCAGTAAATTTAGAATCGATGAAGAAAGCACTGCCTAACATGAATGCTGCTGTATAAAACCCCGTGTAGCTGCATGCGTAAACCTGCAGTGTGAAGTATTGCTCCCTCAGGTTCTATTTACTGTGTAGAGACCATTGCTAGCTATCCTCTTTGTTGCGGCGGTAAGTCCTTTTACACCACAACCAACACCACCAACACCAGCCTTGACGACCAAAGGTCAAGGTTAGGTAATCGATCCAACCAGCCCCACCTCGATCACGTGCCCCACCTCATTGCCTGTCAAATTTTCCTTCGCCAATGGCAACGCTAGGCGCCCCTAGTTGTGTCTGGAAGCCAGTGCGCCTGCTGGAAGCGTGAAGAGTCTGGAAGACTTGCAAGCCTGAGCCTGAAGGCCACCTCAGATTCTGCTCAGGAGGAGCCCCTCCTGGCCCAAGACCCCCCCCGAAAGCGTCACTCACAGAGGCAAAGGGAATGGAACCCCACTTTTCTTGTGAAAAACAAACCTTTGGATTTGATTATTGGTGACCCAACCCGCCATGGTGGTGTCTGGTGTCTAACAATCTTCTGCCCGCCGTACTAATTAATAAAATCGACCAAGGAAAAAGGTAACCCGAGAGCATCGCTAATCGCTCTACTCTTCTCCCATCTACACACATCACAGCATCAAACAACCAAAGGTACGTCTCAACCCAGCCGAACCCAACCTGCTCTTGAAGCATTCAATGTCAGCTTGCATTGGTACCTATCTACTGTACCTAAAAAATATATATATCAAGTGGACATCGCCTATCTGCCAACCAACCCCTCCTTCATTACTGCTCCGAAAGCTTTCCCACACAAAACACACCCCCCCGCTAACTCATTTGCGCCCAGCCCGACGTTTGTGTCTGTTTACATCACGACGAATTGAAAACAGCCCCCTTCGTTCATCATGGCTGCTGCTCAAACAAACTCCCCGACCTTCAAGTTGGTCCTTGTCGGCGATGGTGGTACCGGCAAGGTAAGTGCAGAAAATACTCCTCTCCCTCGCTTGTTATCGTCATGTCTTCGATGTGGGGTCACCGCCTCCCATGCGACATCACTTGGCCTTTCTTTCTCCCATGATTTCAGTAGCATGCTGACGTGTCTTTCGATATGTAGACCACCTTTGTCAAGCGTCACTTGACTGGTGAATTCGAGAAGAAGTACATGGCCACCCTCGGTGTCGAGGTTCACCCTCTGGGCTTCACCACGGTAAGCCAGGATCCAAATCCGACTCTACATTGCATCAGCAAATCGCGCAACATACTGACCCTTTCAAAAGAACTTCGGTCCGATTACCTTCGATGTCTGGGACACTGCTGGCCAGGAGAAGTTCGGTGGTCTCCGCGACGGTTACTACATTAACGGACAGTGCGGCATCATCATGTTTGATGTCACTTCCCGCATCACCTACAAGAACGTCCCCAACTGGCACCGTGAGTAGACCGACACTTGTACAGTGCGCTCGTTGTAATCTAACCCGACCTACATAGGTGACCTCGTCCGTGTCTGCGAGAACATCCCCATCGTTCTGTGCGGTAACAAGGTCGATGTGAAGGAACGTAAGGTCAAGGCCAAGACCATTACCTTCCACCGAAAGAAGAACCTGCAGTACTACGATATCTCTGCCAAATCCAACTACAACTTCGAGAAGCCATTCCTGTGGCTTGCCCGCAAGCTGGTTGGCAACCCATCTCTGGTCAGTACTGATTCTAGATTTACAACCACCCGTATTCGCGTCTAACACCGGCTATAGGAATTCGTCGCTGCTCCGGCCCTTGCTCCTCCTACTGCCCAGGTTGATGAGAAGCTTCTTGAGGAGTACCGCAAGGAGATGGAGGATGCTGCCGCCATGCCCCTGCCCGGTGAGGAGGAGGACGACGATTTGTAAACAACCTGTTACGACGAAACGATCATTGGTGGTTGCTTTGGTGTGTCAGCCTGTCGTGGCTTGGAGAAGCCTCATTCTCACCACCTGCTATGCTATTTGGCAATGCTGGACTTGAATGCCACGATAGAGCAGCTGGGTTCAGCATGGATAGAGAATTGAGCGGCGAAAACTCGCGCGCTCGCGCTCTGGATTGGTGACGATACTCTTTAATGAGAAAATGGCAGATATTCACGCATTGCTGCATCTGCGGCCTCTAGATAGCACCATACGTAGACATGATGAGAAGCGATCATTCTTCCCAAAATCTCCGTCTAGCCTCACCGCGCTTCTTACATCATTTCTCGCCCTGGCGTGGAACACACTCTCGATGCAGTCTTCTGTCCGGCCAGACCAAATTGAATCTAGAAAATCAGCAACGTCCGTCATTGGCATAGACACGGTTCTTTCCCCCTCTAGCCGTTTGTCAGCTTGAGGGGCAACAATCTCCCACGGCCTGGCCTATCCCAGAAGTCGGGGAAGCCGGAGCGGGCTGAAAGGGGGTGCCCTTGTCAATAGTTGACAAAGATAACCGATGCGATTTTGGCGGCTGCAATACTCTTGAGCTGCTGGGCCATATGCGGCATTCTTCTTACGAAAGCAATAGCCACCGTCGTAAGTAAGTAAAGAGTGTTCGTCCACCTTAAAGGACTTGGACGAGCCGTGTGTGAGACGGCTGGAACGGGTAGCCCTGCGGCCATGCTTTGGTTGGGTTTTTGATAATCTTCAGTGGTCGTCACATCATCTAGTTCACGGCTGGGTAACGCTGAGTATTCCCCATTTCGAAATATATTTGCGAGGGGATGGAGTGCCCACCTGGGTTGCCTATGTCAAGGACCACGACTCTTATATCTTCTATGGGCATTGATACACTAAGACTCTCTGGGGGTAGACCGTCACGACGCCGCACATACCGACCGGATTTGGCCATTCTCTCCATGGTCAAAACGCCCCTGCCTGGCATCGCGTAAAAGCAGTTCCACCGACAACGTGCAAGAAAGGCGGGACATTGGAGGAAGGGGGTACTATGTATTGCCGGCAACTCACTCGGACACAAGATGATGGCTATTGCTTCCTTACATACTAGTCCCGTGATTGATAGTCCGCTGTGTAACGGGGGCCTGACAACGTTCTGTCAACGGATTGGCCGTGGATATGATGGCTATGGGGCGGGGCCACGATATATTGTTTATATTAATACGAGTGCAGTTGTTAGGTGTATTAGGAAAGGTAACAACACATACAAGTATAATATGTCTCAAGTTCAGAAGTATGTCCATCCTTACGTAACCCAGCCCAATCCGGTCCATTCCTTCTAGCAGACTGCGTAGAGAAAGAGGGAGAAGAATAGAAACAGTCAACTAGCCCGTCGTTATAATACATAGCCTGTCTCATAAAAGGTTTCGGGGGTTCGGGATCTAGCGAGGAGCGAGGAACTTAATACACTACAATACTCGACATACATATATGAGCCCCGGTTGACCATGTGTACCTCACCATTTAAACAGCTACTTCGGAGACGCATTGGATACAGATCCAATCATCCGCAAAACAAGACTGCTCCTGGTGTCGTATATGGCCAAGCATAAGCTCCCTGGCGTTTGCCAAGCCTTGTTACACTTATGGGGTTGAGTTGTTTCAAGCAGATCCCCTACCGGCGCAAAAGCGATGATACCTACCTCTGACATGCGCAATAGGTCAAGGGGGGCCGGGCAGCCCGTAGATCTCGTCGTGAACGGCACGGCCGAAGTATCGGATAATCGGCTCCGGGTGGATACGGCCCCCCCATCTGCCGCGCGTACGCCAAGGCATCGGCAGCGCGATCCAAGACTGGGAAGGGTCTATAGAAGTGCCGGTTCTGTTGTGTTTGATACATCATTGCGGAATAGTGGCCATGGAGGCTGTTGTTTTCCACCAATTGATATTGTTTTATACCTAGATAGCATGAATAAGGCAGGTATACAGTTAGAAGAGCCGCGTCGTTCGGGATTTAGAAAGCAAAAGAAAGACGTACACCCAACTACTAGTGCTAGCAGATGACGGAACCAGAAAACGTGGTAGATAGACAATCTTTACGACAAGGTCTCACTATCGTACCTATTCTGTATTAGTAAGTGCATCTCGAGCAATCTAGATTTTGGAGGAAACCGAGGGGGGCCAAAGCATGCAGGGCATGACATATTATTAGTAGGGTCGAGGCCAATCAACTATGGGACCATGACCCTCCATGGCCCTCGATGAGCAGGGCAGAAGCAGGGTTCGAATGTTCTACAGGGTATCGGGACGGATAGCCGAGGGGGGAAAGGAAGGGGGGTTTCCAAAAAAGAACCAACGTGGAGCCGCTTGCTAATCGAGTTGGGAAGCTGAGCAGGCAGCTAGCTAGGCTACTAGGCTACTAGGCTACTAGGCTACTAGGCTACTCGTAGACCAACCCTGGTGCTAAGAACACGTTGTACTTTAGGTCAACTTGCGCCTCAGGATTCATGATAGCGATAGGAGGATAGGAGTGTGTAAGTACTTACTTACTGTAGGTACATATTTGTAGTAGTAGTAGTAGTAGTAGTAGTAGTAGTAGTAGTATACAAGATCATCTCCCCGCCCACCCTTGCACCTTCTTTTTTTCTCTCACATTTCTTGATTGTCTGCCCTTCTTTACTAAATAAAGAAGTACAGTAGGTAGACTGTGGCAAGTTTTGACGGCGTTGCCCAGAAAGAACATGTGGCAGTTGTGAATAGCTGAGCTGTGCTGAATTGAACTGAACTGAATCCGACTTGATCTTTGCAAGCTCTCAACTTCCCAACCTCGACCTCGACCTACTTACTTCCCCAACCACACACCCACTCACAGCGCATGGTCGGCAAGATCTCAAGCTAGCCAGAGAGATCTCTCTATATTACCATAGCTCCTCGGCGACATCTTTTCTTCCTTCTGCACGTTTTCGGCGAGCTTCCCTGTGAACAGAAAAGCAACCTACGTCCAGCGCACCGTCATGGACAGCGCGTTCGCAAAGACCACCGAAGGTGTCTTGGCCTACTTCAAGGTCGATGCCGCAAAGGGTCTGACGGACGAGCAGGTCATTGACCTCAGGACCAAACATGGCAAGAACTGTATGCAATCTCTGCCTCCTCTGATCGGCGACAAAAACCGAGCGCGCAACTGACACTCGTCTTCTACATTTAGCTATCCCCGAAGAACCACCCACTCCGCTTTGGGAACTCATCCTTGAGCAGTTCAAGGATCAGCTGGTCCTTATCCTGCTCGGCTCTGCAGCCGTCTCTTTCGTGCTTGCCCTCTTTGAGGAAGAGGGCGGCTGGGGCGCGTTTGTCGATCCTGCAGTTGTATGTCATGCCTCAGTTGCCAACCTTCTCCACAACGCCTATGGGCAAGTCACTAACTCGACTCCTCTCCACAGATCCTGACCATTCTTATACTCAATGCTGTCGTCGGTGTATCGCAAGAAAGCAGCGCGGAGAAGGCTATTGCGGCACTTCAAGAATACTCGGCCAACGAGGCCAATGTCATCAGAAACAATGGGGTCATCTCTCGGGTTAAGGCTGAAGAATTGGTACCGGGCGATATCATCTCTGTCGCGGTCGGTGACAGGATTCCTGCCGACTGCCGACTTCTCTCGGTCCAGAGCAACAGCTTCTCTGTAGACCAGGCTGTTCTGACAGGAGAGAGCGAAAGCGTCCAAAAGGATTTCCGGGCCGTCGTAAAGGACGAGAAGGCTGTGCTTCAAGACCAGGTCAACATTCTCTTTTCAGGCACCACGGTGGTTACTGGACGTGCAAAGGCCATTGTTGTCTTGACCGGCTCCAGCACTGCTATTGGCGACATCCATGAGAGCATTACCGCCCAGATCTCCGAGCCGACCCCCCTCAAGCAAAAGCTCAACGATTTTGGCGACTCTTTGGCCAAGGTCATTACCGTCATCTGTGTCCTGGTGTGGCTGATCAACATCCCCCATTTCGCCGACCCCAGTCACGGAAACTGGACCAAGGGTGCTATCTATTACCTGAAGATCGCTGTTTCTCTGGGTGTTGCCGCTATCCCCGAAGGTCTTGCTGTAGTTATCACCACCTGCCTTGCCCTCGGCACGCGAAAGATGGCCGCCAAGAACGCCGTGGTCAGAAGTTTGCCCTCGGTCGAGACGCTTGGCAGCTGCAGTGTGATCTGCTCGGATAAGACTGGTACTCTGACTACCAACCAAATGAGCGTCAGCAAAATTGTCTACATCTCGGAGAACGGCTCTGATTTGGAGGAGTTGGATGTTGAGGGTACCACCTTTGCCCCCAAGGGTGAGATCAAGAGCAATGGAAAGATCGTCCAGGACCTCGGCCAGAAGTCTAAGACCATTGGCCAGATGAACGAAGTCGCTGCTCTCTGTAACGATGCTCGCCTGGCCTACGATGCGCGCAGCGGGAACTTCTCGAACGTCGGGGAGCCGACCGAGGGTGCTCTGCGTGTTTTGGCCGAGAAGATTGGGCCTTGTGCACCGGCAAACAGCAACCCCGAAGACTGCATTCACCACGCCAGTTCATGGTACGAGCAGAATTTCCCAAAACTGGCTACATTCGAGTTCTCCCGTGACCGTAAAAGTATGTCGGTACTTGTTCAGAACGGCCAGCAGCAAAAGCTATTGGTCAAGGGTGCCCCCGAGTCCATTATTGAGCGATGCACACACACCCTTGTTGGCACGGACGGAAAGCGCGTACGCCTTGACACGAAGCTTCAGGACCTCATCATGACTGAGGTCGTGGAGTATGGTAACCGTGGCCTCCGAGTGATTGCCCTTGCCAGCATCGACGATGTCGGCTCGAATGCTCTGCTTCAGAATGCCAAGTCTACAGCCCAATATGCCCAGCTTGAACAGAACATGACTCTCCTTGGTCTTGTTGGCATGCTTGATCCTCCTCGCCCCGAGGTCTCCAAGGCCATCAGGAAGTGCAAGGATGCTGGAATTCGTGTCATCGTCATCACTGGAGATAACCGCAACACGGCAGAGAGCATCTGCCGATCGATTGGTGTATTTGGACAGAACGAGGACATCACAGGCAAGAGCTTCACCGGAAGGGAGTTTGACAACCTCAGCCCCGCAGAGCAGCTCGATGCTGCTAGGAATGCGTCCTTGTTCTCCCGTGTCGAGCCCAGCCATAAGTCGAAGCTAGTTGACCTACTCCAATCTCTCGGCGAGGTTGTTGCCATGACCGGAGACGGTGTCAATGATGCACCTGCGCTCAAGAAGGCCGACATTGGAGTTGCCATGGGTTCTGGTACTGATGTGGCCCGCTTGGCTGCCGACATGGTGCTCGCTGATGATAACTTCGCCACTATCGAGGCCGCCATTGAGGAGGGTCGTTCCATCTACAACAACACCCAACAGTTCATCCGATACCTGATCTCGTCCAACATCGGAGAGGTTGTGTCCATCTTCCTCACTGCGGCCCTTGGCATGCCTGAAGCTCTTATCCCTGTCCAGCTCCTGTGGGTCAATCTGGTCACCGACGGCCTCCCTGCGACTGCTTTGTCCTTCAATGCGCCAGACCATGACATTATGAAGCGAGCTCCCCGAAAGCGAGACGAGGCACTGATCGGTGGTTGGCTGTTCTTCCGCTATCTGGTTATCGGCACTTATGTTGGTCTTGCCACGGTTGCCGGCTACGCCTGGTGGTTTATGTACAACGCCGAGGGCCCTCAGATCAGCTTCTGGCAGCTGTCTCACTTCCACCGTTGCTCGGCAGACTTCCCCGAGATTGGGTGCGAAATCTTCAGTAACGACATGGCCAAGTCGGCATCTACCGTGTCGCTTTCGATCCTCGTTGTCATTGAGATGTTCAACGCCATGAATGCTCTTTCCTCGAGCGAGTCGCTCCTTACCCTGCCCCTGTGGGAGAACATGATGCTCGTTTACGCCATCACCCTCTCCATGGTCCTGCACTTTGCGCTGCTCTACATCCCGTTCCTGCAGGGTCTGTTCTCCATCTTGCCCCTGAACTGGACGGAATGGAAGGCGGTGCTGGTTATCAGTGCCCCTGTTATGTGAGTTCTTTCCCCCCCTGGCTCAACAAGTGATATCTGGTTGCTAATACGTTTACTAGCCTCATCGACGAACTCCTCAAGTTTGTGGAGAGGGCGTACTTCCTGCAGACGACAACGGTTGAGGTGTCCAAGGAGAAGAAGCAGGCATAGAAGCTAGTCGGTGGCCGTTATCTAACCGTTGATGGCGAGACACTAGATAGATGATTGACTGCCTAGATTAGACATGTATCATACAGAAGCTGCGAAGTCTGGCATGACTGTGTCGAAAAGAAGCATATAGCATCAGCTCGCAAGCTTATAGAGAGGAAGACAAGCCAAGAAATGTGTTATTTGGATTGATTTCGCTCCCTGTCCTCATCCAAATCCACGAGGGTTGTGATCCATTAGTTTAGCATCTCCCACGAGGTGAAGTTACACAGCCGGATTGTGTCGTGGGCTGACAATGCAGCATAAACAAGTCAGTGTACGTGATTCATTCAACATCTCATTAATCGAAACGTGGAACATGGTGGTACAAATACGGCCGGCCTTTCAAGGCAGATGCCGCATGTAGATGATGGTCTATTCCCAGGGCTTCGTCCATCCATGGCCCTTGACACTGCAAAGGAATGATCTTTCCTTGCGGGGCTTGCTTGGCCTCGTTGATGCAGGCAAATACAAAAACCCTGCAGTCCCAGCTCGTGTCGACTTTCTCTCATCCGCTCCCATGCCCTTTAATCTTGACGGCCCTTCAATAACCGCTTGGTGACCTTGTTCTTCTCGATGATGTACACATGTGCTCCCCAGCCCGATAGGGCATCTCTGTCGACGGCGTTCAGTAGGGCTTGAGAGATGGTCTCGAAGAGGTCCTCGGGTCCCTGCAGTTGGAGAGTGTTTGTAGATTATTTAGTAAATGGCCCGTCTCTCTCTCTCTCGCGCGCGTTGATTTACGCTGGGGGCAACAAGGGACGGGAAGAGGAAGAACAAGAAGCAAGAAAACGCACCAGGTCAGGCTCCCACAGACTCTCGCACATGCCGAACAGTTGCTCGGTGGCGGTGCCGCTCACGATGAAGTCCTTGGCGAAGTCGATGCAGCCGATGCTGTCGAAGCCGCAGATGAAGGGCTTGCCCGACTTGGGCTCGAGCCCGGCGACGACGGGGGAGACGAAGTAGGGGCCGAAACGGCGCTCGTAGAGGGACGAGGAGACGAGGTTGGCGAAGGTGGTCGGGGCGATGTTGCGCTCCTCGCGCAGGCGGTACATGTTCACCTTGTACCGGAACAGGTCCGAGACCGTCGACACGTCCGTCGCCAGGCCCGTCAGGCCCAGGAACACGTCGCCGTACTGGAAGATCTTGGGGAAGTTGTTGGAGATGGTCAGGGCCTGCAGGCCCAGCCGCAGGTCGCATGCCACGGCCACGCAGTCCTTGCCCACCATGGCTACGCAGGCGCCGCCGTCTGTTATGGGTCGGGGGTGGTTAGCATTTCTGTTCTTGTCTTCTCGTACTCGTTGTCTGTTTTGTGAGAGACGCACTTATCGAGAATGGTGACGACTGCGTTGGGGGGGAGAGCTTCGTTAGCTAGCTGTCCATCATAAACACAACCACGAGCTTCTTACCATAGTGGCAGGGATTGGAATGAAGCTCTCAATCAAGGACTGTGACGTCGACTTCCGGATGGATTGGAGGTAGTCGAGGGTAGATTGGTGGTCAGGTCAGGTCAGGTCGGATGCAGATGTGGATGTTCCAGTATCGCCCGTACAGGTCGTTCGTTGATAGAGCGCGCCAGGCTGAAGGTCGGTTCGTCAGTGTGTCAAGGGTCAATCAAGCAAGGCCAAGCCAAGGCATTCACAGTATGGCGCGGCTGTTACTACATAAAAGTACCCCAAGTGGCAGGTACCTCTGTGGCCTTGTTAGGTACATGTGTACTTGGTACATAAGTACTTATGAAGTAAGAGGTAGGTCACGTTAGGTAGCTTCTTATAATGATTACAGCGACTACTACTACCACCACGTAAAGTAAGGAACCAGGAACCACCACCACCCACAATACACATACACACACACACACACACACGTATCTAATGTCCCAAAGACGGATGGCATTGATGGCACGGCTGGAGAGTACGAAACGACTGCCCAAATTCTACACTCTTCTCTGAACTTCTCCAGACAGAAAGCATCTCGTACAAGCTGTGCTTTGTCCAAACCGCCCCCCCCACCATCCATAGCCACCTATGCCGAAGCGATATCCCACCACCTAACCTTATGTCGAGGGTTTCCTTCTGTCCCCGACTGGCTATCTACAATATATACTTCATTTTGCTGCCGTAGAGCCCTGCGCAAGGCCCCAACATGGCAACCAATGTGAAGGTCATCTCAACCGACTTGCGCCAAGCTACCATCAAGGTCAACCCGGGCACCTATCTGACCCAAGTCCTCGAGCAAGCCTGCTCTAGATTCGCTCTGCCTGCCGACAAGTTCCTGTTGAAGCACAAGCAGAAGCAACTCGACCTGTCCAACACCTTCCGCAGCGCCGGCCTGATTCCTGGCGCCAAGCTCGAGCTGGTCGCCCGCTCCAAGACCCCGTCCGCCATCAACATAGCTCTGGACCTCCCCCAAAGAGAAGCACAACTCGCCGGCACAAGGAGACTCACGGAGAAACTGTCGAGCGATGTCACGATATGGAAGGTCCTACGCCATTTTGAGAGTCACATCCTGCAGGGAAAGGGCGTCAACATCACGGGTCGAGGAGAACCACAAATAAGCAATGGCGGCACGCAAGGGGGCGGACAGCTGTATTACGAGACGCCCGTGCTACAGATTGAGCAGAGATCGCTCTCTACTTTTGTCGACTTTCAGAAGACGCTGGCCCAACTGGGATACAACTCTGGCAATGTCTTGATCCGCTTGTCCTTCCAAAAGACCGAGAAGACATTCGCTGACGCCATGGCTGACATCTCCCAATACTTTCAAGAGGAAGAACAAGCTACCAAAGTGGCCGCTGATGCCTTGGTGGAAAGGGAGCCCGCCGAAGCGTCTAGCTCTGTAGCTGATATATCTGCCGCAGAACCTCCGCAAGACGACGGGTCTAGCTCCGTGGCAGAAGCCCAAGGCGACAGTCTAGGGGCAACCCGAGAAGATGCTGATGAAATGGACGTCGACGCAAAACCTACTGATCCGCTGCAGCCTGTTTCCGTCTTCTCGGCCCCGTCATCTTCTACGCCCCGCGCAGCTCACACCACTGAATCAGATGATATCTACATACCCGGAGTCATACATGCACAACTCCACCAACAACGACTGAAGAGTGCAGGCCAGAACAAGCGCTTGTTGTCGGACCAGGAGCTTGCCGAAGAGGCTTCCGAGAGGCAGGCCAAACTGGCCGCCATCAAGGAGGTGAAAGTACGTGTCCGCTTCCCAGACAATACGCAAGCTATTTGGGTCGTGAATCCCACCCACACCGGCGAGTTCTTGTACAGTGCTGTACGCACAGTAATGGCTGCCCAGAGCGCCAAGTTTAAACTCCTCCCAGCCGGCGCAAAAGTCCCCATCCGCGACGATGGCACCAAGTTGATCGAAGGCTACAGCCTTGTTGGGAGCACTGTAATTAACCTGCTCTGGGACGACTCGGTCTCGGCGGATACCCGCAAACAACCTTTCATGAAGGCGGAAGCATCGCGCCGCGCACAAGAGGTGGAGATACCAGAGATTCCACAGGGCGAAGAGGAAGCATTGCCGGCGCCGGGTCTGAGCAAGGCCAACGCGGATGAGAAGCCAAAGGGCGACAGCGGTGCCAAGAAGGGAATGCCCAAATGGCTGAAGCTGGGTAAGAAGTAAGCTTCAGAAGTAAGCTTTCTGGTGCATCATACTGCCAGGATGTGAGGAAACAAATCAGGTAAATAATGGTCATTTTAGCGTTTGTATGAGAACAGATGTCGATATGAAAGGCCTGGGAAGGACATAAGCGATGGTTATACATTCCTGACTCATTTAAAGCTGGCTGTCCCATATCAACATAGACGATGCAGATAAAACATCCCATCCTCCAGTTCTTTAGTATTTCTGGTACGTAGGCGCACGCGTGGAATATACAGTCTCGGGGATCTAAAAAGGTGTAGAAAGTCTAGCTAATGGCGAATTTGCGGCGTGCGAGAGCTACCCATCGCTTGTGATTGATTGCATGGGCGATATTTGAATGGCTGGCAGTGTTACCGATCACGACTATTTCACTGAAAGCCTAGCAGGGGGGCAAGGGGAGAACAACGAGGAGGTTTTGCTGGAAGATTTTTTGCTTTATGAGATTTTGTCTGCACTGGACGATCTGACCATAGCCAGTCCTGACAAGGGTTCCTGCGATAGCGAGCCGACAGTCAAGATAGGCGTGGCAAAGCACCAGCCCATTATCATGGTCGGCCAACACTACCCAGCTGAGCCTCGGGTTCACCTATTAGGTCATCAGGGGGCCTCGACAAGGCCCGGGGTTTTATGGCGTACAGTTTGCACGGATCCCAGATACTCGTGTGTTGGGGTACATACTGGGTGAAACCAGTAAGTAGTAGTAGGGGCAAACGCGATTCGCGATATCTCTGGAAGGGGGGGAAGACACAGAAAATTCAAAGGGAGAAAAAAAACACTGCAGGATATAGGAAAACCCGGAGTCCATATTGACCATCAATAGTCCTTTCGAGAGTCACCGCGACTCATTTTCGGCAAAACTCTTCTTTCATCATTGACAACCAGACCAGGGAAGGGGAAGGGGTTCGGAGGAACACACAGCCAGTGGTGAAACTAATAGTGATGCCAACTGTAGACGAGACGTCCGAACTACTGCGTAGTCTCTTCTACCACGTGCAGTCAAGGGGGAAATAAAACCATGGCCTGCATTTTCCGACCCTGCGTTGTGATGAGTACCAAAACCAACTCCCCGCACCAAAGCCTCTGGCGGATGCCACAACCAACGTCATCGCTATCTTTACCGGATCCAGGCCGAGATTAGGAGGGTATCACATAGCTCGGAACCAGTCGAGTCGAGTAGACATGAGAGGAGCCGCTTAGGACTCGGGGGCAGCGGCGGCAGCGGCCGGGGCCTCCTCCTTCTTGACCTCCTCCTCAGCAGGCTTCTCCTCCTTGGGGGCGGCATCGGTAGTGGCAGCAGCCTCGCCCTCAGCATTGTCCGACGAGGTCCAGAGAGTCAGGTTGTCACGGAGCAGCTGCATGATAAGGGTGCTGTCGCGGTAGGACTCCTCAGACAGTGAGTCCAGCTCGGCGATGGCGTCGTCGAAGGCCTGCTTGGCGAGGTGGCAAGCACGGTCAGGTGAGTTCAAAATCTCGTAGTAGAAGACAGAGAAGTTGAGGGCAAGACCGAGGCGGATGGGGTGAGTGGGCGTCAGCTCAGTCTGGGCGACATCGGTGGCGCTCTGGAAGCGGAACAGGTCAGCATATATGAACAAGCGGCAATCACATGTGACAGGGTTTTTTTATGTTTTTTTTTATTTGTTCTTTTATTTACCTTGTAGGCCTCGTGGGCAGCGGTAGCAGCACCCTTGCGCTTCTCGCCGGAGGCGAACTCGGCCAAGTATCGGTGGTAGTCACCCTTCCTGTACGGTAGAAAAGGTCATGGTCAGAACGTGTATGGCGTGAGTCAACATCGGAGTAATGGAGCTCACATCTTGTGGTAGAAGACCTTGGACTCGCCAGTGGCGGCGTTGGGGATTAGGCTCTCGTCCAAGACATCGAGGACATCCTGGCAGACCTTCTCCAACTCCAACTCGATCTTAGAGCGGTACTCCTTGATGGTGCCGACGTGCTTGTCGGAGCCCTTGGACTCCTCCTTCTGCTCGATGGAGGAGATGATGCGCCACGAGGCACGGCGCGTACCGACAACGTTCTTGTAGGCGACCGAGAGCAGGTTGCGCTCGTCAACGGTGAGCTCGCCACCCAGCTTAGCAACCTCCTTCATGTAGGTTACCATCTCATCGTAACGCTCGGCCTGCTCGCAGAGGCGAGCCAGGAAGGTCTTGCTATAGTTCGGGTCACACGGGTTAGATATTACTTCAGGGTACGGGCAAACTCGAAAAGGTGGGTTAGGATAGGTCAAACCTTTCACGCTGTGAGAAGAGAGCATTGTCAGCACATATCAAGAGCACAAAGGGTAGGGTGTGGTATGAAGACAAGGGCAAGCCGACCAAGTGTCCATGAGTGCGCAGCCTCTAGACGTTGGCGATAGGTCGGGTGCTATCAGGCAGGCTAAGAAAGGAGACGAGTGCCGACGCAGCAAAATTGACGACACCAGAGTTGAAACGCAGGGCAGGATTTTGCATATTGAGACTCGAGAAATGGAACAATAACGTACCTCGGTAGCCATTTTGGACGTGGTGGTTGTGTAAGGGTGTAGTTGTGGAATAAAAGTTGTTTTTATCGCCGAAGGGGGGGGATGGTTTGTTGAGAGTTTGGGAGGGGAAGAGGCAGAAAGAGTATTATTTACTTGATGTTGTGACAATCGACGTCCAAATCAATCACACGAGTTTGAGATTGGGAGTGGGTGGGTTGAGACTGGGGGGTAGGACTTGCTTTGGGCTTTTTTGGGGGGGGGACCAGATTGAACTGGAAAAGGGAAAAAGGAAGCGCGGGCTGGGCTGGGCTGGGCTGGATGGGATTGGATGGGATTGGATGGGATTGGACTGGACTGGACTGGACTGAACGGGGCGAGGCACCAAGGCTCCAATTCCTCTCTAACGAATACCCTCTGCTTTCTAACCTCAGGTACTTACTCTCTCTTTCTCTCCATACCTTCAAGTTGATACGATACATCAATTCCAAGTACAATGATACAACAATACAGTGTGCAGCACTGCTGCACCCCCTTGTTTTCCCGCCCTATTTTCCCCAGTGCTAGCTACTAACGCACATATTCCATTCACTTCTTCGTCTCCAATTGGTCCAGGGCTGCCTCTGGCTTTCCAATTTCGAATAACTACACGTATGTAGTTGAAGTCCAAAACATCCATTGGATTGGGGGGTCCACCGCATTTGTGCCCCACTGCCCGCGTAGATGCATTGCACTGCTTTGTTTCAATTTCCACGGGTTTCTTTCTGCGTGGCCTGTATTCAATGCAGCATTGTCATGGTCATAGTCAGCCATAGTGGTCGTGCGGATATGGATATAGTAGTATTGCAGGCAATTTGACGGTTGGGCCCAGTCGGCCTTCTCAAATGTCGGGTGTTTATGCCAATGGCGAACAAGCTTCCATCAGACTCGCTATCCGATTGCATCAAGTCTAGTAGATCCAGATATCACAGCCGGCATGTGGTGTTGGACTTTGCAACGGGCATGCACACATATCTCGGTTGCTGTTCTTCTTCTCCCGGCTTTTGAGCAGCTAGAGGCCATGCATGATACAAGCAGTTGATGATATCCAGAGCCCAGATGTGCCTGCCTACTTGCCTACGAATAGGTTATATCACATTCTCACATGCATGTGCTCCTGAACAGCCGCGCTAGCGAGTTGCTGATAAAATACAACCCGCCTCTCGGTAGGTAGTAGGTGGTGGGGTCATCAAGACGGACGGTATTCATTTATTTACTGATAGGAACCCAAGCAGTTTCTCAAGATAGTTCTTTACATACTTGATTACATATTACCTACCTACACATGTAAGTAAGTACTCACACATATGCATGTATGTCTCTTTGTACTTAGGATCCATCGTTTTTATCTAATAAGTAAGTAGGTACCTACTTATGAATGAAGTCGATAGTCTCGTTAGTGGGGTTGCTGGTGATCCGAGAATCAGTCTAGGCAATGGGTGTGTGGTGGTGACCTCTTGACCACATGTAGTCAGGTCGGCCCTGCTCGCCGCACCACACGGGTACCCGGGACAGTTCCAGACTCGACTCCATCATCTGGTGTAGGAGAAAAGGACCCAACTCATAACGACAGGTGACAAGCGCAATCAATGCCATGATGAGCAACGATCACAATAACAATAACAGGTAGGCATGGTGTGTTGTTGTATTTATCTCGTTGACTTGCAATTAGCCGAACCTCGGCAGCCGACTACGTGCATGTATGTATGTATCTATGTACCTTGTGGTGTTGTACAACTCGACATGTAAGTATTTGCCCGTAGTACGCGTGGTTCTCTCTCAGCCTACCGACCATCAATGGGCCAAAAACAAAGGTAGAAGGGGGGAAAACCGGTTTTAAGAGAACTCGCCGACAGAACACACAAGCCACGGGTAGGGAGGGGAACCATACCGAGAGTAGACTTGTTGGCCGGAGAGAGCATTAAGCATGAAACCTTTCGCCCAGCGGTTACAAATGAATCGTGCGTGTGCGGTTCAGGGCCAGAATTTGCAGTACGTACATGTACTTGCAGCCGTGCTATATTTGAACGAACTGGGCTTCTCTGATTATGAAGTACCCATCCTTCCATCATCCATGCCATCATCCAGAAGGAGGACCCTGTTTACTTACTACCTTTGCTCTTCATGTCCCTACTAATAATTTAACCCCTCTCTTGCCCTCCCTTTTTCCTTTTCCTTTCGCCGCGTGTGGGCGGGCACCACCTCCCTAAAGCAGGCTAACCTTAGTTGCTCGTTAGTCCCGAAAGCGAGAAGCCCACTCACTCCAAACGTCCTGCCAGCTGCCTCAGGGACTTCTCCTCTGTCTGTTGCTTGCTCCCTAAGGCGTCTGTCACTAGAAGGACCGGGATCGACTCTGTGTTATTTCCATGATTATCAAAGCTGCATCTCGCAGGTTCAAGTGATCTGGATTGAAGAAGAAGAAAATGGACTCGTGCGTTCATCATGCATCATCGGGTAAGCGTTTAGACTAAGTAAGTAGTCAGCTAATATCGTAGTACGAATGCGCAGAAGGAATGTGCAGTCCGGCGGGACGCCAACATTTCTTCTATTCGGAATAAGGTGCTCGGAATATAACCCGGGCCTTACGTACACATATTCAGAGCCCAGCCCATCTTGCTTAACTTGGAGGTCATTTAATTCATAGATTACTGGATTATATTTTACCGACGTATTTCATGCTACACTGAACGAAGCTCCATATTTTGACAGTTTCTATTTCGCCACCCACACGTTTTTGACACAGTAATGAACATAAGGGGAAAGGAAGTCACTATGCCACGCTCGGATAACCATTTAGTGCTCTGTCTTTCTCTCGCCCCTTGCTCTCCAACAAGCAGATCCCAATGCCGCAATGCCCGGCGTCTTACAACTCGTCGCTTTCACTGATATTCGGATACCTGTCTCGCCCCCAGTCTATCGGATCTCCGCCTGGGACACATAAACCCATGCGCCAAAAGTAGTCGCGATGCGCGAACAAAAGCTGCCAGAGCTTGAGCCGCGATGGAATCCCCCAAGATCTGTGCTCTTTCCGTGAGGCTCCACCATCCGACCCAGCAATGCACTTCGGATCAGAATCGCCCACGCAAGGAAAGATGTCTTCGGGTGCCGGACTTAGGTCTGACTTGGAGATGAAAATCTCCCCAGCATGCGATCTAAAACCCCATTCCGGGAGGGGAAGTAGCGGCACAGGATCATCCACATGAGTCAACCGTCGATAATCATGCTCTTCAGCATCAGTATCCTTGTTTCGGAGGTCGAAGACGGCATCCATGTACCTCACAAAACCAGCATTACCAACTCTTGGCTCTCCAAAGGTTGTCACGACAATGTTATCCCAGCCCAGGGCGACTTTCATCTCCAAAGAAGCCAGCGCTGCCACGGCACCGCCAAGACTATGCCCAACGAGATGGATAGGGTAGTCGGGATATCGAGCCACCAAGGGCTCGAGTGTAGGTAGCACACTTTGTCTCGCAACCTTCCACGAGGCTAGGAATCCCATGTGTACAGTGCAGTTATCGCACCTGTGTTCCGGTTCCTCGGGTTGCTTGTCTCCCCCATCGTCCGGCGAAGGATAAGGAACGTACTCCTGTGGGACCGTACTCAGGTCGATAACGGTATTCGTGATGCTATAAGTGCCACGAAATGCAACGATGATGGCGCCACGCTGGTAATGCGCACTCGTATCCGCGACGGATTTGTGATATAGATGTGCGCTATGATCGACAGCAACGTAGCCACAGCTGTCGCTCATCAAAACCCCTGTATTCCATGTTTCCACCAGCTCAAGTGCAGGAAAGTCCTTGCACCGTGACGCGCATACGAAGGGCCGAGTGAGCCCAGTCGTGCCAACGCAGTATGCGATGTCGACCAGTCTTGACAGGCGCTCTAGGTGAGCGAAGAGGCGGACGGAGATGGAGCTTGCTGGATTGTCGGCTCCGGCGAGCCGTAGAGGCTTCTGCTCGTTTGCGGATTGTGGCAGTACCGATCCAGCAGCTATGGCATGGGCGAACGTGAGTAGTCTGAAGAGATTCGGGAGCATTTCGTACAATGAGGACCAATCTTAGAGGTGATGTCGATATCGGTGTTGAGGAAACAGGAGAAAGCGAGTACCCATAATGGGAATCTTCAACAAAGAGGGGAAATATTACAGTAGAGAGGAGTAGGGGATTTCAACGCATTGCAAATAGAGGTGGTTGTCCGAGAGAACGAGGCATCACGCTGGGTTGGGACGCTGTACGAGCCTTTGACGTGTGATGCAGTCACTGTTAACCTAAAAGCTGTAAATGCCTGAGTACCTACCTGGGTCATTCCCAGGCTATTCCCAGGCTTATTTATTCTTGTAGTTGACTAGTCGAACTGCCTAAACATCAAATTATGGCGTCACTTGGCATAATGCGGGGTACTGGGGAGGGTGTGGGCAACTGGCTGGGGGCGTAAGTTGCAGGAGGGAGACTCACCTGGGCCTGTCATCTCCAAGATGCCATCGGATTTCATGCTTCACTTCCATGCATCTGCTGATTGGCAGTAGTCTGTGAGTAATGGGCATTCGGTCAAAATCACAATAAGGGTCCTATCCGGCGTTGGCCCGGCTTCTAGACTGTGCCACACATCTACACAGAGAAAACGAAGACTGCGTACAGCTGTGTCATTATATTCGTACATCATCAGATCATCGTCTGCAGCTATACATACATTACATTCAATGGTCAAGAATCTCCGTCAACTCCCGTACCATGAAATCTGTTGAATAAATGGGGAGTGGAACAACCGCTGTTAGCCATGACTCCCACCGTAGACCAACCTTCGGTTTCCGTCACTTCGCTTGGGCTTCCATTTCTACCATTCACCCATCCTCATCGCGTAGCCCCGCGAGCTCAACCCTGGGCAAAGGCTCCAGCGGGTCGCGGCTGCAGACTCGTGAACTCCTCTGTAACCTTCGCTGGGTTGGAGGCGCAGTTCTTTCCCGCCAGGGTGGAGTTGCACACGAGATCAAAAGGGACGAGGGCTGAGGCCTCGAACGCGGATGAGCTGCTAAATTGCACCCGAGATACACAGACGTTAGCCTTCATGTTTGTCTCTCCATGTCCCACACTCAAACTTGAGCCTGGACCAGTGAGTCACCACCACAACAACTCACCTTCCGGGGCAGGCAGCCTCGATGACGGTCAGACCCACCAAGCCGGTGGTTTGGTAGATGAACTCGACGTTGGAATCGCCACAGGCATAGCGGGATGCCAGGCTGGGGTTCGTGTTGCTGGGCTTCGAGGTCGAGTTGCGCTCGCACTGCGTGTTGATGCCCGTTTCAGAGTCGACGTAGCTGAACGAGACGGTGGTCTGGTTGGAGCGGTCCGTGTTGGCCGAGAAGTCGCTGACAGTGTACTCGGATGGCATGATGCAATCGGCAGCAATCTTCATGTTTGCGGGCATCTTGTATTTCATCGGAGTAGAGGCCACAGTGCTGGCCATCAGCCCAACGAGAGCCACCGGAAAGAGCATATTGAGGGCTGGCAATGAGTGAAGTCGTAGACGATTAGGGGCACTGATAAGTTAACACTTCAGCTCAGTGATGTGATTAATTCAATTATGTGCGGTGCCAAGTAAGAAAGAGTAATGAGCGTGGTTTAGGTAAGTAAGTATGCGAATTAAGGTAAAATGGCCACGACAAGGTGAGGATGTAGATTCGAATGGAATGGAGATCAACATCCTTCGGCCTTCAATGGAGATGATGGCAGGGCGCAAGGACTGCTATATAATACCCCTTGGCGCGCATACTAATACAGTAGCTGTGCATCCTACTACTACTCCGTATGGTTTTCAAGTATCCACGATCCCACCTTCTAGGTTACAGTGATGGAGGTGCCTGGCGCAGCACTGGCGAACATCGGCATCTTGGAATCAACCGTTGTGCTCCCTGCCAAGACAATCCAACTTGAGCGAGAATGCAGTGCAGTGTACGGAGTACGGCTGCCGATCTGTGATGCAATCTGCAGACGGATTTGCTCCAAGGAGTAAGTGCATCCACACAAAGAGATCGCCAGTGCTTTAAGCGAGCCAATGTCCACAGGGATCGGCAGCCCTAGTTGGCTAGATACCGTGCCACCCCCCGGAATAGGAGATATATTACTGTCTATATCGACCATCGTAATGCCTGTATTTCGTGTTAGCTCATTGTCCGGTCCAGCGCAAAAGGAGTAGCGTCCCGACGTGTTTCATGTTTCACGCTCGGCGAACGCCTTGGGCCATGCGGCACGTACAAAGCAAGGCATATCGTGTGGTATTGTGGTACGTGTACCGTGCTTTTTACGTATAACAAGGGGATTCACCGAAGTTTCCGCAAGTGGGCTGGTAAGGAGGAGGGTCTGACGATCCCTCGGCATGTAATTTGCAGCATCCATGCATACTTTACTTCTAATACTACGTACATAGAAACCTCAAACCACCCCAATCCAGAGATTCTCGTTGCAACCTCTGCCCAGAACTCTGCCCTCCCCTCCCGCCTGCTTGATCATGCGGCTGACTCTCCCTCTGGGGGTGACTCGTGACGCGCGCAGTCTGCGCTGCATGTACACGAACGAGCACAGACTGACAGCTTGTCCAACACAAAAGCCTCGTGCACTGCCTCGTGTTCAGCTTCGTGCGGCCTCTTGCGGAACTGACGCGTCTGTGGAACGTCTGGATTTCGCCATGCTGGGTCTATGCTACTTGTCAGTCCTGTGACTGAGAGCTGCAATGTTATGCAAACCTACGGAGCTCAGCAGAACGGATTTCTCCTCTGTTGGTCTGTGGCCTGCCCCCTTGCACGTTGCCGAATGCTAGCAAAGATCTCTCCGAGGAGGTCGTTGGCCGCCGTGCCATACCGCAGCCAGCTGAATGTAACGGCGTTCGGGTCCGGCCTAATCAGATATGTGTCCACAGAGATCTACCAGGTCGTGAATCTAGCCACGGTCCCAACGGCAAGTAATCCTGTGGCTTTCTTTTAGTATCACTCCGGACGACCCGCCGAGGCTTCCTTACCACGGACGTTCCATTACATGGTTAAGGGTGGTTGGGAGTACGGCTTGGGCACTCTTCTAGCTCTAGACCTCTCCGCGGACACAGGACGTCGTTGTCCGAGAAATGAGGGGGTGAGGTGACTGACTACGGCCGTTTAATTGATTCACTTGGCAAGTCCAGACACTGCTTGTCGCAAATTGCTGGTCAGGAAGCCATTAGCGATACAATTAACGATAAAAGACGTTCTGTTACATACGATCCCCATGTGAATTCCATGATGCCCGACACAGACACAGCGCCATGGGAAGTCCTATTCGAGGACCAATCTCATGGCTATCCTCATCCTCTACCGACTCCAAATGATCTCGATGGGTCTGAAGTCCTGCTCAATGACTCTACCGGCACCCGCCTCGCAAGGGTCCAAGAGAAGTTATAAAGTTTGGCGTTCATGTCGACCCTATCGAGGCTCATAACATGCTATACGTAATAAAGTTTACCACGGTACCAATCCCCAAGGTCTACGCCATCGCCCGGATATACTCCTTCGAAACAGGCGAGCGGACGGCCCGCAAGCTCCGGTACTATTAACACGTCCTTTCTACTCACCTTCGCGGCAACGGTGGCCCTGTCTTTACCCATGACGATTTCTAGCGGAAGAATAGTATAGTACAGCCCGACGGGACGCTAGTTACTATCGATTAGGGGTTCGTATTGTAGTATCCGATTTACTAAGGGTATACGATAACTATGTTCGTTAACGGTAATTAAATATGACGATTAGTATAATTACGTACGTATTACTTTAAACGAATACCCAAACCAGTCCCTTTAGCTATCAAGTATAAAGCTCGAGATGTGGGGTTGAAATGACAGGCAATATCCAACCAAGTGAGTTACTGTTCACGAGATTTTACGTCAGATGCCTGGATGTGGTACGTCCCAGAATAAGAAGAACAAGTGACCCCTTTCCAACCTTGCCCGGCATAACACATCACCCTGCTTGAATGGAAAGGCAATGGTGGGTTGTTAGGCCATTCTCCGTCGTTTATGTATGCAGAGGGGATGTAGATTAGATCCTGCGCTACCCAGGTTATGCTGTCGAGACACTATTCATTATGCGGCATGCCTCTTTCTACCTGTTAAATAGTGTCTAGACGGTCAGAACCAAGTTGTACAAATTCATTCGCTATAATAATCGGCTGCTACAATTAAGACTGTGCCACACCTTATCGGGCGCACTAGCCATTTTCCCTCAGCCACACCAGAAGACGACACCGGGCTAGCTCGCCACCGCCACACACTTTCTCTCCACTCCACACAAATAATTCATTAAGAAATGAGCAAAAGTGCCCACCAAAAATCTGGAGAGCCGCCTTGTCTGAACTTTTGCGAACTTTCTCTTTCAACCGACGACTACTAACCCCCAAACACCACAGCAACATCGCCCATCAATCAATCAAGATGGCCAAGGAAGCTCCCGCTCGTACCGGTTTGTCCGTTGGCATCAACCGCGGCCACAAGGTAGGATAAACCAAAAAAAAAACCTCCGAATTTCAAAAATACAACATCCAATTCAGCGGCAGGGAAATTTTGCGGGAATGGGCAGGCAAAGTCGGCAGATCTCTATCATGAGATCTCGTCGCATCGTCTCACCTCGTGGAGGATCTCTGCTGCTGCTTTGACACACAATGATTCGCTCTTGTTGTTATCGTTGTTGTTACACGAAGCACACCGCAGACGATGGACGTTGGCTGACTTGAAGATTTCCTGTTGGATATAGACCACCGCTCGTGTCGCCAAGCCCAGAGTCTCCCGCACTAAGGGCCACCTGAGCAAGCGCACTTCTTTCGTCCGGGTACGTTGCACTTTCCATGTTAAATCGGCCGACTCTTTCCCGACGGTCGAACCACTCCGGCGTTGCCTCGAAGAAAGCACAAGAGGAGCTTCCACCATCGGGAGGGTCTCAACATCACAAGACTAGCCTGCTAACATTATAATAAAGGACGTCGTCAAGGAGGTCGCCGGTCTCGCCCCTTACGAGCGCCGTGTCATTGAGTTGCTGCGAAACTCGCGTGACAAGCGTGCCCGTAAGCTCGCCAAGAAGAGAGTATGTTCAGATGCCCCATACACGGAGATAGCTACCTTTGTGCTAACAATACATCAGCTCGGTACTTTCGGCCGTGCTAAGGCGAAGGTCGACGAGCTCCAGCGTGTCATCGCTGAGTCCCGTCGTGCTGGTCACTAAGCCACGAGCGTAGTCATGTACTGTGGCAAGAGAAAGGAAAGCAAAAAACTGGCATCGGTTCCGGCGTTGTCTTACGAAACATGGATTTTCACTACGAGATGAAGGGAAGGTTACACACCACCGGCAGACATAACTGCAAGGTAGATGGCAAAGTCAATACCATTTGCGCGAACTGAGGTTCAGTTCTGAATGACAGATTAACATTTCGTCTAACGCTGGCGTGCCTAAGCATTAGTCGAACAACTCCCATGAACACGGCCCCTTAGTAACATACATGCCCGCTCTTGCATCGTGTCCCCATCTGTAATGCCCCATTATCCCGTCGCCTCAGACGGGTCCATATGGTCGCTCCGGCTGTTTCCCCCTGGCCCGCTCTGACATTGGAGGCGGTGTCATTGTACCGGTGGGTGGTGGTGCCTCTGATTCTGTGAGTACCCGATTGTGAGTCCCCCGCGGATTGGGAGGACTCGTCGGCGTTGCGGGTTCGTCCATGGGCGCCGCCTCGGAAGCAGCATTTGCACCACGAGCCTTCCATTCCTCGTGACGTCGTTTCATTGTTGAGACTTGGGGTTTCTCCTAGACTACCAAGTCGTTCCAGGTCGTCTGGTTCGAGTCCTTGCTTCTGAAGAGGGCCAAGGTTGCCGGTCTGGCCCTCAACTGGGCCGTGTTGGGCATGGTGTAGAGACCCCTTTTCTTCAGAGCCCTCGTGAATTTGTTGTAGCCCGGCCGGGAATCGCCTGATGGCTGGGGTGCGGCGGATTCGTAGCTGGGCTCCCGTATGTCTTGTAGAGCAATGCCTGTCCACGACGGAGCCTTGCTGCGGTGGCGTCTAGTGTCAGCTTGGGTTTACGACCTTCATCCTCCTCATCGCTGCTGCTCCACGCCTCGAGCCGGGAAGAGACTGACGGGCGATCCTGGTAGTAAAAGCTCGGGTTGTCTCGGAAGGAGCGATACATCTCCGTGTTGACCACACGCAGCTTGGCTGGCGGTCGTCGTCGTGAGCGGTCTTCGAGGACTTGGCTGTGGTACGGTGCGTTGGGTCCATACAGCTCGCCCGGGTCGTCGAACGGGTCGTACTCGGGCTCCATCTCCGTCACAGAGCCCGGCACATCGCCGTACTCGGGTCGCGCATAGCCGCCGTGCTTTCCGAAGATGCGGTCCAGCCTGCACTTGGCCAGGAGCTTGTTGGTAGCCACGGCGAACTCGTTGATCGAGAACAGGTGCCGGCTCCCCCGCGGCTCGAGCCTGTGCCTGTGCTGGGCCGACTTGGACAGCGAGTTGACCTTCCAGACGTTGGCGATGGACTTCCGGCCGCTCGGGAGACGCGCGAGGCCCCGGCCGTCTTCAAACTTGGCGTAGTCGAGGCCGTCGAGCGGGGTCCGGCAGTTTGGGCACCAGTCGATGGCCGGGCGGCGGTAGGTCACCAGTGAGCACATGCACGACAGCGAGGAGGCGTTGACTTCGGCACGCCAGATGGCCACGCGTGCCGAGGACCTCCTCTCTGCGCCATGGCCCCGTTCTGGGATGCCCGTCGGTGGCTCTGGGAATCGGTCGTCGCCGGCCAGTTCTCCAATGAGTCCCGGCGGATGCGGAAGTTCTGGCCCCAAAGTGTCTGTTGATGCTGCTGCCATGCTGGAGAAATATAGGATGACACTGCTGTGTAGGGTCTGACGTTGGGCTCAGATCGAAATGACCCGAGGATGGTGGGTTGACTGGAACCCGGCCAATGCCAGTACACCTGAATGTCAAGGCTCAGGTGAGATATTATTCAGTGCCTTTTGAATCACCATTGATTCGACGTTTGTTCGGTATTGAAATAGTCAGCGGGTGCTGACTCAATGTCTACTTACTCTACCTGGGTTAGGTGAGTACTTTATGAATGAATAGTGCTGTGATCGTCACGTTCTTCGGTGTTCGGCGAATAGCACCACCCACTATATCGCATCCCGCCTTCGTATTTCACCGTTCACCTCGAAAGCTAGAAACGCCGGGGCTCTCTGGTCGGATTCGCGATGTTTCTATTTTTCTCAAAATGTAATTTGTGTGATTCTGTCTTTTGTACGATGTTTCTGGGGTTTGCACTATGCTCGAAGAACCAGAAAGAAACAGGTTGAAGTGCTGGGCTGGAGCGCTTCTCGCTGTCTCTGATATCCGGTGCCAGATTGACAATCACCCTCCCCTTCTCTTTTAAAAGCCGCTTCTTCCAGTAAGGGGTAGAGAGCCTTCTGCAGGTGCCATTTGTTCGGGGGTAAGAGGGGCAGGCTCAAGGGAAGACTCGTATGCCATTGCAGTCTTCCGCATACATGTACACGTTCCCAATCACCCAAGAGGGTGTGGTCTATAGCGGCTCTGCAGCGATAAGAGAAACATGTGACATGAAGTAGTATAAGCAGAGCATCTCTACACCGACGCCCACGCCGACCAGCCAATTCTGCCTACCTGGCCTTGACTTTGCGAATGACCACCTTAGTCCCGTCTAGCCCCCAGCCCACGCCGTCATTCGTGACGAGATCCATCCACGTAGATTCGGCACATTCCTCTAAGAAATCCAATTCCACACTGAGGTAGCCACGGCCGAAGCACTTGAGGGTGTGCTGCCGCATAGGGCCCTCGCCGAATTCTAGTAGCTTCGCCTTGTGCCCATCGACGCTCCTCCGTAGTCGCTTGTACAGCACATAGTTATCGTGGGCCAGCGCGCCCAGCACGCCGTCGATCTTAGGGTCGCGCAGCCGGTACCGGCTCCTCAGGGCGTAGGCCTCGGCGAGGTCGTTGCGGCGGCAGGCCGTGTCGAGGATCAGATAGCCCACCACCTCGCTGGTCTCGACGCTGGTCATGGGGTGCAGGGGCTGGATGCGGTGCAGCAGGTGCAGCATCGCCGGGTGGTACGACTCCGGGTGCTTGACCAGGACGGAGAGCCGGATGCAGAACAGGTAGGCCTGGACGGCGAAGTCGTCGGCTCGCTTCGACGCCACGATCCCCTCGCGCAGCTTTCTAAGTGCCGCAAGAACGTCCGAGAGTCCCTGCGTGTCGGCCGAGGCTGGTGCGGAGGCGGCAGGGACAGCGGGTGCGCTCGCTGTGTGCCGCGGGACGGGTCTAGAAGAACCCGAGGCAGAAGCAGAAGGCGGCTTGGGTGTGGTCTTCGTAATGAAAGCCTCGGACAACTGGAGCGAGGAAAAGCGGCGTAGGAGTTCCTGGCGTTCCCCGGCGTCGGAGCAGAACGACATGTAGCGCTCGACAATCTTTGTATAGTAGCGTTCTTGGGTCTTGAGGTCGAGCAGTCGGGTATCGCCCTTGGAAGGCAGTCCTATGGCCTCTAGAGGGTCGAGGTCAACGGGCTTCAGGCGGCTCCATGGTCCAGAAGGGGCTCTGCCTCCACCCCTGCCACTCAAACTACCCCTTTGCCCCCTAGGGCCACCGTGTCCGCGCATCGCCATGTCATTTCAAGCACGAGACAGAGCCTCGGTGTTGGAGAGCGAGTGTAGGATGGGGAACATTCCGCAGCGTCGGTCTCGACCGTGGTTGAGACCAAGTGCGGGCGGGTCATTGGCGGTGGTGGGGTAAGAAGTAAATAAGAAGTAAGTACGGATAAGTGAGACATCGATATGTACTGAGCGAGCTTATTAATCCAATCCAATCTAAGTATCCGTACCTACTTACTTACTTACTTATTGCCTTAGTTAAGGACAATAATTTACAACTATTATGTTGTAGGCTTTTTTCGGTTGCATTTTGCAGACGCAGTGATCTACTCGACGCGTATAGCCAACCTCGGCATCGTTCTTTTGCGGTGGGCGCGGATCCGGGGTGGTTCCCCAACCCCCGCGTCCTCGGCACGAACATGAATGAACACACCCCGCGCAGATCGACTCGACGTAAAGACATTGACTTTGTGTGTCCTATACAGTTCACCTGGTCTATCTAGTTCCGACCATCCCCGCAATGGCCGACCGCATATCGCAAATAGGCAGCCAGCTCAACTGGCCAAAGGGTATGCTTGCCGGCCAAGTGGCCATCATCACAGGCTCCGGCCAAGGTATTGGGGCCGAAGCCGCCAGGCTGTTTGCCAACGAAGGCGCCAAGGTGGTTGTCTCGGATATCGACAGCGGTACGTACGCTACATATATCAGTTTCTAGGCCCGCCTTGTCTTCTCTCTCTCTCTCTCTATCAGCCCATCTTGCTCCGTTAACAGTCACCCGTGCGTGTAGCAAAGGCCAAAGCCGTAGCCGAGTCCATCAGCAGCGCCGGTGGCCAAGCCATAGCCGTCCCGGGCGACATGCTCGACCCTGGCTATCTCAAGGCACTGGTCAAGTCCGCCGCAGATTTTGGCGACGGCAAGATCCACATCGTTGTTAACAATGCCGGCTACACATGGGACGGCGTCATCCACAAGATGACGGACAAGCAGTGGGACGCCATCGTGGCCCTGCACTGCACTGCGCCCTTCAAGCTCATCCGCGAGGCGGCCCCTTACTTTCGCGTCAAGGATGGCGAGCCGCGCGCCGTCCTCAACGTCTCGAGCTCGTCTGGCGTCCACGGGAACGCCGGCCAGGCCAATTACGCCCTCGCCAAAGCCGGCGTGACTGGACTCACCAAGACCATTGCAAAGGAGTGGGGCCCGGCATTTGGCGTGCGAGCCAACACTATCGCCTTTGGACAGATCGCTACCCGTTTAACGCAGGCCAGAGAGATGGGGGCATTCGTCACTGGTCCCGGGGGTGAGAAGATCGCCATTGGCATCCCGGAGGCCCAGAAGAAGGCCGCGGGGCCAGCGCTGTACACGGACATACCGTTGCGGAGACCGGGGACGGCGACCGAGGCAGCTAGCGCTATGCTGGCCATGTGCTCGCCCATGTTCAGCTACGTGTCAGGGCAAACGCTCATGGTGGGCGGTGGCCGGAACATGTAGGCCCTTTTTTACGTCAGAAGACTGGCTACAACAAACAGACAAACTGTGGCTTCAACCTGTATTATTAGTAGTAGTTTTTTTTTTATCAAGAAAAGCCAACCTTGCCAACGCCATGCGTCCTTTTACCTCGATGGTGCATTCCAGGACCAAGCAGGGCCAACTTCACCTCTCATCTTCAACAACAGTCTCTTTCCCGCCATCCCTCCTCCCTTTTAAACCTTGAGCCATAAATTCAGCACACCCTTTGCGTACTCGACAATCTCGTCCCCGCCCAGCTTGCTCTCTCCGTAGACGCGGTCGACGAAGCTGATGGGAACCTCGGCGACGGTGCAGCCCATGGCCTTGGCGCGCACCATCATCTCCATCTGGAATGTGTAGCCCTTGCTCTCGGTCTTCTCGATGACCTTCTGCAGCACAGCCTTCTTGTACAGGCGGAAACTACCGGTGAGGTCGCTCACGCCGGGTCGCAGCACCGTGTCGGCAAACAGGTTGGCACCCCGGCTCACGAACTTGCGCTTCAGGTCCCAGCCGTACACACCGCCGTTCCCAGCATACCGGGTGCCCGTGACGATATCGTAGTTTGCTGTCTGCTGCTTGGCGATCATCTGGGGGATGAATTTGGGGTGGTGGCTGAAGTCGGCGTCCATGATGATGACAAAGTTGCCCGTGACGAACTGGAGGCCGTGTACGTAGGCAGTGCCGAGACCCAGCTTTCCGGACCGCGTCTTCAGGATCACATGGGGACTGTAGGCCTTGACGAGCTGCAGGGCGACTTCTTGGGTGCCATCGGGCGAGCCGTCGTCGACGATTACGAGTTCCCAGTCAAGGTTGCTGTTGGATGGCGCATACTCGTCAGCGAGAAAACCCGCGAGAAAGAGAAAACAGAGGCGGAAAGGTGGTTTAGCAGGAGGAGGACATACTTCTCGGTAAAGGTGCGATTCAGCAACCACGCGACAATGGGCAGGTTCTTGCGCTCATTGAAAGTCGGCAGGATGACCGAGTACTTGTCCCCTGAAGCAGTCTTGACGGGGGCCATGGTCTTTGTTGTTTGTGAATTGAGTACGAGAGGAATGGAAATACTGAAACAAAAGAGCGACTTGAGGTTGGTAACAGTAAGTAAGTAGTTAGTAAAAGAGTACGGTAGGGAAGAGGGTCGATCTGGATTCGTTAATCAGGTGCAGGGGATGGAGATGGAGACGGAGATGGACACGACAATACCTTATCGATTGGATAGGCTGGTTGGCTGGCTGGTTGGCTGGCTGGTTGGCTGGCTGGTTGGCTGGCTGGTTGGCTGGCCCGTTCGCTTTTGGTGGTCAGGGGAAGAAGGAGCGCCAAGTGGGGCTGTCAATTTAGTTGTACTGTACATTACCAGGTATTTAATCCATGATGCTATTTTGGGATTTCAATACTAAGTAAGTACTTACTTAGAAGTATGGTTGCATATTGTGCAGAAAACCCATGATGGCTGCACTATGCCGCAGAGGAAGTCGGCTAGGCTATGGAGCCGAGGGACTTGCCGTTATCATTGCGTCGTTGTTAGGATTACTTCAACCCTTGTAAGATAGAACCGGAAGTCACTTGGTTTAAAGAAGCGCGCGTCTGTTGTGTATGTGCTTTCTCTTAAGCCCTCTCGATAAATTGAAACAAGACTGACTGCCATGATTACGCCCCTGAATCTGGGCTCTCTCCCTCTCTCTCCCCCCTACCAACACAACGGACAGTCTGCTCCTGTGATGATGAATGATACAACCAACCGCCTTCTGGGCCTGATGGTGTAGACAGAACCGTAAGATGGTTCTTGTTCCATGTTCGTTGCCAGCTGAGGGCAAAGTAAATCCGACTGCATCCCAACAATACCGAACGCCAATTTCCAAACCAGAATGCTCCCATATACATAAAATCATTGAGCTCATGCAACAACGACCCGTGTTTTCAATTAAATCCCTTCCGAACCCGATCTTGGCTGCGCCTCGGTCTTGGCTTGGTCAACAGGGACACACTCCTCACTGGGCATTGATGGCAGCTTCCTCGTCGCCCTCAGGTTCCGAGTCCGAGTCCGAGTCCGAGTCTTCGAAGGCCGAGCCTTCGCCGTCGCCGAAGAAGTCCACAAAGTTGGCGAAGTGTAGCATGTTCACCCTGCCCGGCATGTTTATCGTGTCCATGAGGCCCTGGCCGAAGACAGCCCCGAACATCTGCTGTTGTTGCGGGTCCTGACGGTCCAACAACGGATGGGCACCCTCGCCCGCCTGCCGGGCCACAAACCGGGCCGTCGCCACCATGACACGAAAGTCTGCATATAAGGATGCTGTGTGCTGGCCGCCGCCGCCGCCGCCGCCGCCGCCGCCGTGCTGACCGAGATGCTCTGGGCACGAAAGTCGGCAAGGGCCGTCGAGCACGCCGGCGTCGACGACCTTGCCGGGCTGCAGATGCCTGGCGGCGAGCACGTGGCCGCAGGAGTGGGTGAGAGTTGCCCGGCAGAAAGGGCAGTCCTTCTTGGGCGAGTGTTCTAGCCAGGACTGGATGCAATCCGCGTGTGCGGCATGGCGACCGGCACAGGGGAGGGTGACGAAAGTGGCTGAGGCGTCATTGGCCTCCTCTTGGCAGATTCCACAGATCTGGGTCATGTTGGAAGCCATGGTTGTTGGTTGGAAGTGATGGGCAAGAAAGAATGATCTTTTGTGAGAGAATTCGGTGCCTGAGAGTATTTGGCAGTCGAAAGTAAAGACTGCTGATGAGTTGGTTATCGGATACGAGTCTATAGAGAAGATCTCCAGAGAAGGATCAGTCCCTAGTGGTGATATGGGAGATGAGAATAGAGGCTTCTGACGGGTGTGGGAAGTGGCTGTGAAGCAAAGAAATGAGGAATTAGACGGCTCAGTATCTGCTATTTATTGCTTGGGAGAAAGCAGAGACCGACTGCTCTGCTAAGACTTAGACTTCTCCTGCCTTCTGGTCGAAGACTGGGCAAGACTTTTCATCATACCTGAGTGTTATCCAGGTCTCGGGCCGCTTAGCCTCCAACACTTTCTCTGTATCCTCCTGTATATTTGGCTCATTGGGCCAATAAGCAACTGGGACCACGAAAGTGCCAAAGTCTATAGCGTTGGCTCTATCACTTGAACGGGTGTACACTGGATGGAAAAGGGTGTTGGCCAGGCACAGCCCCATTTACTGTGACTGTTCTTTGCTTCGGAGAAGGCTTAGACGGAATGGAAACCAAAGACTCAAGTATCTCCGTCGGGTCATCCCTATAGGCCTTGAACTATATATTTTCTGTCAAAGCCTATCCCCTTCTAGGCCTCACCCGACAGAACATGGTCTAGCTTTGCTACAGTGCCACTTGGAATAGTTACAGCCGTCCTGGTTATTGTACATTGGCTTACAGATAGGCAGGTAATAATCGATCACAATTATTTAATTCAACTGTCTGGCCTACAGCCATTGCTTGGTAAAACGCGACAAACTTTGTTTGGCAGAAAGAGCAAGGGTAAATAAAATCAATAAAAAAGACCAGTGTCGTCGGGTGAGGAGCAAGACTCGAGTCGAGTAGGCGAGTGTCTGGTAACTAGAAAACTCTGACATTCAATTAACCCAGCATGCCTATAATCAACCCTCGCTCTGATCTACTACTATCTTTGTATAGATCACTCTCGCCATGATCTACTACGTATAAAGGGGTATCTTCGGTTTGTGCAATCACTCCTTGCTCCTGGAGGCGGACCGGGAAACCGCCGTGTCGCCCGTCATCTTGCGTCCAATGCTCCTCCAACTCTTCAGACTGCTGAAACTCATCGTGTGGCCAAATTTGCGACCGGCCTCTTCGTCTCCTTGGTTGAAAGCACCCCGGACGACGGCGCCGCCTTCGAGTAGACGGAATTGACGCTTGGTCAATTTCCAGAGCTCGATGCAAGCTACGAAGATGATCAGAGCGGCGAAGGCGACACCCCACTCCCACGTAATGCCGACGTGCTTGAAGACGACTGTATTGACAGTAGGAATGTAGACAACCGGGAAGACGGAGACGAAGCCGACCGTCACGGCCCAAAACAGGAACTTGTTTCCGTAGATGTCCTTGGCGAAGTCGAAGGCAGAAGTTGACTCGGGGTTCAGCTTGAACATAGATCGTCGAAGATCCTTGAACTCCCAGGCACTGATAAGGATGAGCCAAGTCAGCTCGGCAAACACCGCGGCACGGGCTCGGAACACAGGCCTGCATTCCTCTGAGAAGTGTTCGTTGCAGCTGTGGCCGAGGTCCCCGTTGTTGGCCGCGTAGACCACGATCACAAACGTCATTAGTGTAAGAGTTCCCATGACCAAGCCATAGACCAGCATGTCCACGAGGATCTGGTTGGTGAAAACGCCACGCTTCTTGTCGTGTGGTGGGCGGCGCATGACCTCGCGCGAGGGGGCTTCTCGACCAAGTCCAAAAGCAGGGAAGGACGAGGTAACCATGTTAATCCATAGGATCTGCAACGGCGAAATGGGGAAAACGGAAAAGCCAGTGGCGTCGCGGAAGCCAAGACCACAAATCAGCAGAATAACCTCGCCAACGTTGGACGTCAGCAGATGCAAGATGAACTTTTGGATGTTGTCAAACATCCGGCGACCTTCACGGATGGCGGCGACAATCGAGTTGAACTTGTCATCAGTCAAGACAATCTTTGCGGCCGACTTGGCTACATCAGATCCGGAACCCATGGCAATACCGACATCGGCACTGGACAGCGAGGGAGCATCATTGACACCGTCGCCAGTCATAGCCATGAAAGCGTTGCGACGTCGAAGAGCTTCGATCATGCGAGTCTTGGTGTCGGGGGCGCAGCGAGCAAGAACAAGGGGCAGCTCAGGTAAAGCATCGATCTCTGCCTCGGTCAACTTGTCAAAGTCATTCGCCTTCTGGATCAGTGCATCGGCCACCTCTTTCGAGAGAACACCCATGTCATGGGGGATGATGCCAACCTCCCTTGCGATTGCAGCTGCAGTCGAAGGGTGGTCACCAGTTAGCATGTGTACCCTGATACCGGCCGTGGAACATTCGGCAATGGCGGGCTTGGTCTCGCGACGAGGTGGATCGTAGATACCGACGAGGCCAAGAAGGCTGAGACCGGATTCGACGCGGTTACGCAGGGCGTCATCCTTCTCGCTATCTTCGGCCGAGGTCTTCTCCTCGTATCTGCCGTCCCAAGGACGAGAAGCAACGGCCAGGACACGTTGACCTAGAGACGCGAATTCATCCATTTGTTTCAGGATTCTCTCTTTGTAATCCTCCGTCATTTCCTCTTGCTGGTCTCCGAGTCCCACGGTAGTGCAAAGATCCAGAATGCGCTCTACCGCGCCCTTGGTGAAGACCATGCTGTGGTCAAGATTGGGGCCATTGTAGATGACTGACATACGCTTGATGCCACTGTCAAAGGGGAACTCGGCCACCTGCTTCCAGCCTCCATCGCCCTCGAGCGTCTTCTTGCCCTTCTGGAAGCGGTGTGCAAAGACTTGGAGTGCGATTTCTGTGGGCTCACCAGTTGTCTTCCATTTGCGCTCGTCAGCGTTGGCCTCCGTCTCATGCCTGACAGTAGCAAGGTTGCATAGAGCTGCCGAAAGGAGGAAGGATTCTAGATCTGGGCTCATGGTAGCTTCCGTCTCCTCTTCCTTCTTGGGCTTGTTGTGCAGTTTCTCGTCGGGGACGTCAAATTTGAGGGCACCGGCACTTCGCTCCTGATCAAAGTCTCGCTTCTCGGGCTCTTTGGGGGAAGCAGTGGGATCTACCTCGGAGACGGTAACCCGTCCAACAGTCGGATCAGAAGGATCCTTGGAGTCGCGGACAGTATAGATGGTCTTCTTTGGCAGCCAGACTTTCTTGACGATCATGGCACCTTGGGTCAAGGTGCCTGTCTTATCAGAACAAATGTTTGTGACACCACCCAATGCTTCAAGGGCAGAGAGGTCTCGTACGACGACGTTGGCCTTCCTCATGACTGTCGTTGCCACGACCATTGTGATGGTCAAGACGCTGTAGTCCATATTAGAACATGGGAATGGAGGGTTGATCTGATGAATCCACTTACGCAACAAGTGACTCGGGGATGATAGCGATACCAGTACTGATGGCGTAGATGATGACCTCACGGTTGCCCGTGAAGTTGTTCACAGCGAAGACGATCAAGGCGAGAATCAATGCACAGCCAAAGAGCATATATGCCAACTTGGAGAGCTTGATCTGTAGCGGTGTGCCCTCGGTCAATCCCAGGAACTTGCCGAAGAAGTCGTATGTGCGTTTCAGCGCGCCGACAACGGGCTGTCGCTTGCCATACTTCTTGTAGTTCATGGAGCGACCGGCCTTGCGCTGCTTACCAGAAGTCGAGGCGGCGATCTTACCCACTTCAGTTTGCATGCCCGTAGCAATAACGACACCTCGGCCACGGCCTTTTCTGACAACAGTGGTTCCGTAGCCGAGGTTGACTCGATCGCCGATTCCGAGCTCTTCATCCTCGAGATTTTCGACGATCTTCTCGACAGGGACCGATTCGCCGGTGAGTGATTGTTCATCAGCACTGAAGTTCATGGCTTCGAAGAGACGAATGTCTGCGGGGATGGTGTCGCCCATTTTCAAGAGCACCACATCACCGGGGACGACCTCGGCACTGTTTCTTGTTAGCGCCAAGAAGCTCGCAAGCCGGTCCTGTCGTTCAGACTTACTTGGGGATGACAATGGTCTTTCCGTCGCGCAAGACATTAGCACTTGGGGCAGACAGAGCGCGCAAAGCGTCCATCTTCTTTTCAGCCCCATACTCCTGCCAGAAGCCGATTGAAACGTTGAGAACAATAACGACGACTAGAACAGTACCTTCGACGTAGTCGCCAACGCCGTAACTAAGAGCCATGGCAAAGAACAAGACCTAGCCCAAGCGGTGATCAGTAATCTATGCGAGAATCCATGGTTGCCGAGGGCGGAAAGGCGACAACTTACAATGATCATGGCATTGAACAACTGGCGGAGGAAAATAGTGTACCATGGGATAGCGCCGCCAACATCAAGCTCGTTTGGCGGGTACTTCTCTTGAAGTTGGGCAACCTGGGCAGAGGATAGACCTCTGTCGGGATCCGACTCAAGGACGTTGAAGACATCTTGAACAGGCAAGAGGAACGGATGTTTGGGATACTCTGCGGCCATCGTGAACGAGGACGAGGTTGAAGTAGACGCCAACCAGATGAGGGCTCATGTGTATGGTGAGTCTAGAAGGGATAAGGTTTATTGACTTAGGATTTTACCTTCTTCGATGTGACCTCTCAGGTAGGCTCTTGGCAAGCGAGAAGAAAGCGGTTGGCTTCTAGACCTCGAAGGTCTTCACATCTGGGGGGGAGTACCTCACCTTTATAATGATACCTAGGTCCGCATGGGAGCAGCAGAGAAATCAAGCCCGGCTCTAGTCACTGGGCCAGTCGATGTCATTGGGCGATGCCAAGCATACCAAGAACCTTATACCATCATCTTGCGCGGAGGGAGATATGATAAGCCACTCCGGAGGCGTGTTGGGATCAATAACTTCAGTAGCATTCCAGAGCCTCATTGGTTCGCGAGTTAGTTGGATACTGGCATGTTGGTGACCAAGAACCGAACCAGAACTATCAGCCCATCGAGGTGGAACAAAGATGCCGAATAGCCATCGCCAACTCTTTCGTCAAGTGGCCGGTAGCCTTGGCTCAGTGAAGCCCAGCCTTGGCTAGCAGAGCCAAGTCTTGGCTTCTAGAACATGGAGAGGCTGAATGGGGAGACCAAGAACGTGGGATGCACGTGATCAGACTGGATGCCGCCGCGTAGGGCTTGGCAGGCAGATCCGTCGTTCGAAGCGGCTTGGGCCTTGGGGGAGGTCTTCATGAAGCGGGTTTCTGGTCCCAGCTGCTCCGAGGCTTGGCCAGGGAGGCGGAGATCGTGTTCTGGAGGAGTGGGAAAATGTTTCCGGAGCTGATGTCATAACGTATAGACACTAGACACTGGGCGAAGGCGCTGGATTTGAGCGAGTTATCATTGTGTAATTGCACACTCGTGCGGTCTAATGGATGATTGAGTTCGAGAGGGACGCGGATCCAATTCGACGGAATCCCAGGGAATTCCACGACACCCCCAAGAAGGCCGAGTCAATCGCCGATGCAACCGTTGCTATCTATGTTGCTGCATATGGTCCCGCGACTTGCGCCAGCCTGTGTCTGAGAAAGAGTATGTGTGTGTACCCATGTGAGTGCCCCAGATTCCACACTGAATCGCCGCCACTCATATCGATACGAAGAGCGGTGCATTGGCATCTTGGCGATTGGATGGCGTGACGGAATGGCCAGATGACCAACTGAAAGGTTTCGTTTCTCCCAGTTGAACCACATCCCCGACGAGACTCTTATGTGATCGCTGTATTGTTTTTCCGAAAGCAGCGATTCACATCTACTCTCTGTCTGCGAGCATGGGAGCTTCGCTTTCTCTCCCCCTTCGCATTATTACTAATGGTAGCACATAAGGTAAAGTAGGTACGCAACCTTGTTTCCCCGTTGGGTTGAGCTTCCCCTCATGCATGTATGTATGTAGCCCAGGAACCAGGTAGGTACAACGTTGGTATGAAAAGTCAGCAGTAGGGCACGATAGATACACTGTATGTACATTTATCTGGAGGTGAGGAGACGGGAGGAGGAGGAGGGAGCTACAACATCCACACATATCTGCCTCTGCCGCTTCCAAGTTCCCAGCATGAACAAATGATTCTCCCGAGCCGTTGGTGGGACTTGATTCGTCGTCTACGTAGCCAGTGAGTGTAGCGTAGCAACTTCACGCACACTCACCTCGCTCGCTCGCTCACTCACTCACTCACACTCATTCACGCACTCACGCACTCACGCACTCATTACTTATTCACCACATCCGATTTTTCGTCCCACCTGCTCGAAATCTTCATCTCTTTCCCATCATTCTCATCTACCATTGGATAATATCCCTTTACTTATCGTCGTCTCCAACCCCAACCACAGCGTAACAATCCTCCTGACTTAGCCGAAAAGACCAAACATCCATCCTCCAACACCGTTTGAAGACTGCGCGCATACTGTGTTGCCTCAGAGTGCCCGCTCTCATTACGTCATTGAGGATGGCAGATATCGCGGCCAACACCGCCAATAAAGGTATCAAGCCATTGCAAATGCTGTCGCGTCTACTTTCACGATTCTGAAAGAGCCAGGACTGCCGTCAATGGCCCTCAACTGTCTCTATGCGAAGCTAAGTGGCTTGGAAAAACGTCTCGATCTTTCAAGTCGCGCCCGGGGCGACGTGCGACACAGTGTGCTAACATATACCTACCTCCTCTTCTACAGTCGTTACTCCAATGGACAAGCCAATCGAGAATGGTCCACCAACACCCCCGGAAACTCAACCAAGTGCTGGCACCAAACCGTCTGAGCCGGCCTTACTTCCTCTTGCCAAAGAGCCTATGGCTACAGGACAGCCCTCGCTGATTCCGGCATCAATTGACCAATCCGCGGCAGGCCTGGCGTCTCCCGGTGACGCCAAGAACGACGCCAAGGAAACTGTGGCGGACGCTGAAATGGCTGCACAACCCGATAAGCCAGAGGCTCTGAAACCCATCAGCGGCGGTGGTAATAATGCGGCGCCCGATGGCGATTCCAAGAAAATTCCCAAGCCCGTTTCTGTCGAAGAAGTGCCGGACCGGGAATTGTCAGACTCCAAGCAATCGGGTGCGGGCAGGGTGACGCAGCCAGCTAACGAGCAGGAAACATCGCCCCCACTAGCCAGGACTGCCGACCTACCGGGCGCTGTGCCCACTGGAACGGTGCCGAAGGAGGACGCGCAACAAACTGGGCCCGCCCAGGTTGTTGCCGAGACCGCCAAGGCAGAACCCCAGACTGGCGGGAAAAGAAAGGCCGATGGCCTGGCCGAGGATGAGGAGACCAACGCCGATGCTCCCAGCGCCAATGTTGACGAGAAAGCCGCCTCGCCTGCCAAGAAGCAAAAGACCCAAGATAATGAAACTGCTGCCACTAATGGCGACAATACCGGGGCTAAGCGTGGACCATCCAAGAAGCAGAAGAAGCCCCCTGCGCCGGTTGGCCGCACCGCCCGCAAAACCAGGAGCCAAGCAGCTGCTGAGTTGTAAATCCGACTTTCACCACGCTCCAACAAGGAAAAACAACAAGAAGAAGAAAAAAATTACATGATAAGAAGAAGAAAAAACCTAACCACAACAGCGGGCCAAAATTATTACGTCTGTCCTTCCCTCAAGTGTTTGTTTGACTACTTTGATTTCTTCAGATCATCGCCAGGGAAAAGCCGGGCTTGTTCCCACGGACGGGTTTGATGAACTTCACCAAATATATGTACATAAATGGCCAATAAAGCACATTGCACAGATATAATGTTCTTGCCTCTAAGCTAGCAGGGTATAACTTTACATGTATGAGAATCACCTTGCATAGGAAGACTGCCCATTGCGGTGCTCTTAGCCGCAGATGGCCGACCAACATTGCTGCTTTGAGATCAACTTCAAGTAGGTGCTGAGTGACTGATCTCGAAGCTCTCTCTCCTCTTCCCCTTGGCATGATATCTACACCGAATTGATACTGGATCGGCCTCGCTCCAAGGCCTTGGCTATCATACAAATACTCCTTCATCTAAACCAAACAGCGGGAAGTCCCGTATGGGTCAAAGCACTTTCTGCATCAGTCATGACAAGCATGCCAACTGATGCAACCTTCTTCTAGTGGTAAAACACGGGATTTATTGTCAGGTTAACAATGGAACGCAATAGATATCTAGTTGCTATGTGAACACACGTCGAATATTACTATATACTGCGACTCGGAGAATAGCCCGGTTGACTCTCCGAGTTGCCATTAAAAGTGTAGTGCTTTATGGGATTCGTGTCTTCCATGCCCTATTCTTGGGAGTCCCTTGAACTTCGTAAATGAACCTAGTGGTCTATAATCGTCACCAATACTAGGATGCCCTGTCGTTTCTAGTTTCTTCGCCAAAATGAGAGTGACATATCCATGTACACCCGTAGCCTAAACGCCAGACGTATGCAAAGATTCACACCGCTCGTACAACCAATTATTCGATGCTTCCAACCAAGTTTTCTTCCCATCTACGGACACTACCACGCTCCGCTGTTGTCCCTTCGCGTCCGGGTACTACGGAAGTAGTCGTAGGCCATTGGGTCCTGGGCTGGCGCGTTCATGTCCTCTTCGGTCTGGGGCAGACCACCGTAGCCCTGAGGCCCTCCGCCCAGCATTCCAGCGCCCCCTGGACCTCTAGTAACGGGGCGCTCCATACTTGGGCCCCTCATCGCCGGGGAAGCCAAAGGCATCGCAGCGGCATTACCAATCAGATTAGCGCCACTATCGTTACCGTGTGAGTAAAGCGGGCTGCGCGACCGACTAATGTCTCCCGGCTGTGAGTAAGGATTGGATGCACCCATTGCTGAAGGCGCAGGGGAATAGGTTCTTCCCATTGAACTTGGACCAGGGCTTGCTGCTCGGATAGGCGGTAATCCTGGACTACCTGGTCTTGAAGATGGCTCGCTACCATTCCACATGCTCCCGGGAGTACCCGGCCTGTAGTGGTCAATCGGCCGGCCGTAGATGTCGCCCCCGCCGTGTTCGGACGCAAACTCCGGTCGGTTTTTGTAGTACTCGAAGTCCATGCGCGACTCATGAACGATCTCAAACCCGGGCAGTGCACTCTTTGCCTTGCCCGCTTTGTTCATATCACCAAGCACGTAGGCATCGGAATAGCCAGACGTGGACATGGTATCTCCCGAGTAAGCCTCGCGTCCGTCGCTTAGTCGCCCCTTGTAGATCGAGGCCAAGATGTTCTGGGCTTTTGCGTGCACCATTGGCGTGATAAGGGGCTTGTAGAGTGCTGGGTGACCAAATCGTGACGCAAGTCGGTCGGATCGAAGAGGGTCCTTGCCAATGGCGCCTTCAGGGCCCTTGCGAACATTGCGAATCGAATAGTACTGGATGTTGGTATCGAACGCTCGAGAGCAGAAGAGTTTGAATGCCAGCATGAGGAAAGGGAGCGGCACCACAGCATAGGCCTGCATCCTTGTACCTTCTCCCCGAACCCAAACGACAAGAAATGTGATGAGGTTTCCCAGCATGGTAGCGAAGACCAACCGGTTGAAGAGAACTCGCCAGAACATACCCGCCGACTCAGTCTTGGTAATAAAGATGTAAAGAAGAAGATACTTCTTAAGCCAGCAGTCAATGGTGAAGTATATGGCCGCCGCTGGAAGGACCAGGGGCTGAAGACCACCAAAAAATAGCGCGACTGTACTGTAGTACAGAAAGTAGTTGTAGTAGCTGGCGTAATCGAATGCAGGGGGGGCTGTGAGTTCGATCAGTTCTCGTGGAGTTGGGCTCGAGAATCTGCGCACGAAAAAACTCCAGACCAATGTCCACAGCTGTGCAAGGTCGATGGCAGCACCCATACTACGTTGCAATAACCAAGTGATGAAGAAAGGAGTGATGTTGCACAAAGAAATGAAGAGTGTGTCCAAAGGCTTATTTTTCACAATCGCCTTCCAGGCATCGCCCGTGGTCATGGTATCTTTGACCACCGAGCTCACGATACCCCATAGAGCCCCGAAAAGCGAGAAGACAATCAGATTGTTGAAGACGAAGAAGAAGTAGAGTTTTGCTACCACGTGTCTTTCCCGTCCCGTCTTCGTTCGGTCTCCGGCCCTGATGGACAGTCGACGAAAAATGATGGGAAGCACGAGATAAATCAGAGAAGTAATTGCTGGGTTGACCACACCTTGTACGATCGACCAGAACTGAGGGCTTCCATTCAGCGAGGTTTGAAAAGCTGGCCAGACGAGTCCTAAGTTGGCCAAGTTGACCAGGAAAATCGCTATCATGGAGTTGGGGGCGATCCAGAGGAATGTCAATAGAGCGACCCAGAGATTGACAATCATTCGGCGCCAACCTCTTTTGGACGGAGAGAGTGGCATGTTGGCCCAAATGATGTCGTTCGGCCTCGGGGCCAGGACTACTGTGGTACCCCTTGGCTTCTTGTGCCGTAAAGCGTGGGCGATACAGTGGGCCTCGGAGATATCGTCGTAACTGGCAAAGCCATATGGGAGGGCATTTCGCTTATCAACCGTGTTTCGAACTTCCTTGACTTCAATCTCGAGCTCCCTGATCCTATTTGTGAGATATTCGATAGCATCAACCTTCTGGCCCTTGGGGAATGTGTCGTAAGATGGATCCTTCTTGGAGGGCGAGCACATAGGCCGCGCCGCTGGCAAGTTTGCAGGATCTTTCAAGTACCTTGCAAGAACCTTCTCAAGCTTGCGAACGGTGTGGTTGTGCTGATCGATCAGACTGGGAAGGTCCTTGACGTTCCGTGCCATAGCTGTTCTCGAGAAAGATGATTGGGGAATGACTTCGTCGATGATCCTAGCAATTCCTTCATCCGAGGCGAATTTCCTGGGTATGTCGTTCAACATCAGCGTCCGGGAGTGCAAGCTGTGCTGGTACTCCTCGGTCTCGAAGTAGTGGCGGCGTAGCTGTAGAACTTTCCTATAGTTCCACCACAAGAACCCGCAGATGATGGTATTGGATATGTATCCAACAATGACAAGACCCCACTCGTTCGAACCCCAGACCGCTATCGGTGTCAGCTTTATGAGCAACTGTGACGGGTCATCTTGGTCGACGTTTTTGGTCCAGTTGATGGGCAGAAGAACGGCACAAGCCAAAACACTCAGCACGGCGAATATGTTTCGAAGCATTCTCGTGAAGCGGAGGAAGATCGTAGCGTCCATGCCGGCATGCTGTATCATCTCCTTATCATTGGTCTTCCACAAAGGAGTAAACCAGGCGAAGTAACCTTTGCCAATCGGCGGCGGTGCATGTTTCTCGTCGGCATGCTTGAGTTTTGGGGCGTAAACAACTGAATGGTGGGGTCGTATGAGGGAGAAGAACAGCGCGATCCCTAGTGTCAAAGCCAGGGAAGTCGCCAAGGCAGAGTATACAGCATTAACAGTAAGCTGTGAAGGTCAATATACATCAACATACATCAGGCCTCTAAGGGCGAGAGCAAGACTCACCTTCTGCCTGAAAGGGTTATTGAGCAATTGGAGCAGCTCTTTTGCTGGATCGTCCTCTTGTCTTGCTGTCAAGGCCGCCACCATTTCCCAAGACCGACCCATCTTGATGTGTACCGGCGCTCTGCTGGTCGAGCCGCGGTAGCGCAGAACAGCCAAGTCAGGCAGTGTCTGGACCACCAGTCCAAAGGTCGACTTCTGCTTTGTCCACTGCGCTTGAGCCTTCACAAACGATACATGCGAGCAGGCCGTTCCAAGTTATTTATGGCCTCCTAACTCCGCAGGCTGATGAGAGCTTCGAGGGCCTGAACTCTGCGAAGTTTACAGATGCGGCGGGGTGATGACTTGTGTGATTTTCGCCTAGTCTCAGGTTTATACCGGAGTCAGATGGTGAATGTGCGAGAAGTTCGATCGGTATCGCGTCCAAAGACGACGTCGCACAAGCTGCTGGAGATGGTCTTTCGAGTTTGAGGCTTCTCCAAAATCTCGTTAATTACGACGTGTGCGGCAGATCCAACAGCGCCGGATGAAGGGCAACGGTGCGGGAGACAACGAGCGTGGAGGAGCAGGAATGGCCGCCTGTTGAGATGGAATTTTACGATCAAACGAGGGTGTGAAAGAGATTCTTCCGGAAGTTTTAGAAGACAGCAGGGGCACCTGTTTCTTGTCGAATTAGAGGAATGAATGAATAGGTAGAGAGGAGGGGAAACAAGGGGAACGATAGGATTATTCGTAGTTGGTTTGGATGCCAGGATAAGACATGATTATCGATCGGATTCTCTGTGAGATGCGTCCATCCTCCAATTTGGTTAATTCCAGTAGGTAAGTACCTAATGTAGAATAGCAGCACTGGGGGAGAACGAAGTCGTCATCTTCCCCCAGTGCTGGGCTACAAGGTTAGGTACCTTATGTTGGCACGTTAAGAAGTAAGTACTTGGGTACATTAATTGAAGGATGGAATTGTTTATTCAAGCTGGGACGAACGGGAGTCTAACCAGGATCACCATCTGATCATACTTGGAACAGTACATACGAGTACAGACACATGTACGGATAGACTCCCCAGAAGGACTCCCCAGCGTGTTGTTCGTTTGAAGAAATCCATTCATCACTCGAGAAAGAAGCAAGTCCTACCGCCACTGTCATCAGTACCCAGTGCCCCAAGGGCCTTGGAAAATAGCGTTCTAGCCAAGCATTGGAGGCCTAACCAGAAGTGACTACATGTACACACGCGCCCGTTAGAGTTGGAAAAGATTGTGCGCCCGCCCTCTCAGTTGTACATACTTACTTACATATTACCCAGTCTATCCGTACTTACCTGTCAGATAGGCGGCTATGTATGTACCTGATAAGAGACGAGTACTGACTGCATGGTAAAGACCGCCTTTAGACTTTCTTGTTCCTGTCCACCCTGTGATGCTCGGACAAGCATATCCCGGCAAATTGATACTCTACCATGCTTCTACAAGCAAGTACGTAATCTTTTGCATGAGCAGCCTTCTAGTCTTCTGGTTTTCTCGTTGGACTTGGTTGCGCTTGTAGCTAAGCGCCTTTCTCCAGACGAACTAGGTAGTAGTAGACCTCACGTTTTTGCTGAGTTCGGACAACTGAGTCGAGAAGCCGTGGACATATACGTCGTACGACTACTATTTCACCCGCATACTGACTGATACTTTCCAACATGAGAGACACTGTTCCTCGTGCCAAGTAAACACGAAAACTGCAGGTGCATCTGCTGGGTCTAGACCCCAAAACCAAGTGCCAAGCCGTCGCCGATCGCTCACGGTAAATCATCCTGAATGGCCGATGATAACCACTTTATTTCTATTTTCGACATGCCTGACTGGCTGGAGATGGAGAGGTGGGACCGACGAAGACCCTGCGCCTCGAATACGAACTCCTGCTGACGGATCCTCCAGACTGCTACATACTAAGTAAATTCATGCAGAAAACACAAACAGCCTCTTGCTGGCTGGGCTGGGTCACCTGTTGCTATCTAATGTACATGTACATATTTCCCTTTTTGAATGCCATCGAATCGACTCCAGAGCTGTAGACACCGTTTCATATCATCCAAGTTAATTAAAGTAAGGAGGTAGCCAGCAATTTGGTCGTGAAAGATAGGGGTCCTTGGCTACCGGCAGAAGCATAAAGTAAGTATTGTACAGGGCCGGCCGCCTGCACAATTCTACTGCACGTAGTATTACATACCCCCCCCCGTCTTTGCATACGTAATTATACCAAATACCAACTGTTAGCAGAAGCTGTTAACCTAGTATACACGTATTAACCTAGTAGAAAGAAAAACAAGCTTTGATATTGTGATACAGTGCCCCCTACTCGTGAGTTGTCGGGTCATATCGTTTTCCGGCAAGTTGTACCTGCTCGACGTACCAAGGTTGGATCGCCTATCACAATCTTCAGAAGACAATGCATTGTGGCGGGGGTCTTACCGTTTATCCGATCAACAACAAGGGGGCTTATCGGCTTCGGCACCGGTAAGAAGTATGTATTGGTTTCGCTCTGCTGAACACTTACTTTACCTAACTTGTGCATATGCTTGCTTACCTTACCCGAGGCCCACGAAGCCAACCCGACGAGCATCGGAGATATTAACGACACCGGCAGCCTGCAAACGATGCTCACTTGGGACGTCTGCAGCGGAATATTAAGCTTATAGAGACTGCGATGCTCGACCATGTGGGATGAGTGACACCGCCACACTCCCTCACATTCGCTCTCCATTTAAGGAATGCCCGCTCAACGAAGCTAATGCAGGTGCCCGATTCCTGGGACTCGATACACATTTCTCGATACCTATGGAATCGCAATTTATGTACTGTGTCTCTAGAACGACTCCCGGCTCTTCGTCAGTGACGTGGCGCCAATAAGGATTCTTGGGCTTGGGCCGCAATGCCGGAAGCAACACAGCAAAACTCTTCACAACGTCCCACAGTTCAGGAAGCGGAGTGAATCGGCCAAGGTGTGACGGTGAGCAGAAACAGAATGCATAGGTGCCCACCAAGACTGATATAGGGTACGGCTACATAAGTAAGTGCAGTAGGTAGGAAGATCGTTTGGCCATGGTATTTAACCGGCTATGGCCGTACTGCCTCGATTCCTCTACGCGTCCCTGGTTTTACTTGTACAGCAAGCAAGCAAGCAAAACGACAAGAAAATTCAAAATGCCTAGACAAAGCTACACAACTCACGTTTCAAGTATACTCTTGGTTATCTTGTACTACGTGCTACCAGTTGTCATCGCCTCCTCCCCCAGGGCAAGCGCCGTCTCCTCCCAGGCAGCCTTCTCGGCGCTCGCCAAGCGCGATATGGACCCCGGGTCCTCCTGTTCAGAAGAAGGGCAGTGGAACTGCATGGGCACGTCGTGGCAAAGATGCGCCGCCGGGCAATGGAGCGCTGTGGTGCAGTGCGCAGCCGAAACCCAGTGCGCTCCCAGCGGTCTCTCGAACGACTTCCATGTAGAAGACACGACAGGCTCATCGGCGTCAACATCAGAATCGACTTCAGGTAAGACAGGCACTTGCATAGAGCCCACCAGCACATGTCCAAACCCAAACACCACCACTCCTCGTTCAACTATAGGCAACACTCTCCAGACCACAGGCGTCTCGTCAACTTCAACTAAAGCACCAACAGTGAGCTCGCCGACGGCAGGGGTTCCGGGTGGTTACTCGGGGTGGCATATCCGGTCGCTTATAGGCCTGGCCATCGCTATTCTGGCAGGTTGAGCTTGGTGGAAGTCTACTGGGGCCGGAGTGAGCAGGGTGGATAACAAAAGTTACCCTCTTTGTTCTATTTTCCTTCCCGGCTCTGCCTCTGCGTTTTAATTCAGAGGAATAAGGGCGAGATTCAGGCCGCTGCCGGAGACATGCCTGGCTCCTATGCCAATGCCTTAGGACATTGTAGCAAATGCTGGGTTTGAACCTTTGAACATGTCCATTGGTTCGGTAGCCAGCATGGCACCCCGCCAATGATGCCGTCGACTCTTTTTGGCGGCCCCATCAGGTGATGAATCCCAAATAATGGGTTCTCTCTCCATCGGCATCTTGAGCATCCCTAGACTTCTCCTTCAGCTCGAAAACAGTTATTGGACGTTCTTTGGCTGTCCCAATCTTGGGAGACAACGTTCTCGCCGGCGCTATATACTTCCTTTTTTTTGTTTTTTTTTTTGGTAAAGACGCCTTACTGATACAGGGCTGGGGAGTTGAGGCTACATCCAGAGAGTATCATAGTTCGAAGTGGCCAAGCAGTGTTAGGGGCGGGGTTCGTGGTGGTCTGTGTGAGGAGAGCCTACAACCCGACGGTAAGGTCAATATACTAGCGAGCATGCATCGTCCGATCCGTAGAGGACATCCTTATATGACCGGGACAACGGGCGGGCGACATGGCCATCTTCACGCCAGAGCATATATCGAAGTCCACGAGAAGAATACAATCACTGGCCAGCGCCATTCGATCGAATGTTTCGAAATCCTGACCAATTCCACATCTTCCACTGTTTTATAACCCCGATAGCCTCCAAAAACATAGCCGTTGGCGATCTCGGTGCAGAACAAGACACCTGCGAACCCAGACAAATCGATCGGGTACTGTTTGACGTAGGCGGGTATCTCAAGTCGATCCGTACCGCTTACACGGTTGAGGAGACGTCTACAAGGTATGCTTGGCAAATAGCTGACTCCTGTTGCCAGCAGAACATGGGGCTGATGGGCCTCAGACAGCCAGCTCCGCCCTGCTCATCTTGCCGATACAACATACGTCCACCCGCAGTCAAGAAAGACCCTGCCACAGAGCAATATCGCAGCTTTGCTTCACCTTTCGCAACCCTTTGGCCAGCTTCATACGAAGGTCGATCACATTTTGACTGGAGATCCTGAAACGCAACATCATCTTGACGCCATGTATGCGTCTATTTCTATTAGTACAATAGACGTGGAAAGGAGCGGCCTCTAGATCAGCCGTCGACGCACCGGGTTGCACAGAAGGTGCCCGTCCAATTTATTATACCCATTTTTGTGCTACACATGAAAGCCCATCTGCCTTCGGAGCTACTTGTCCTGTGACTTAACCATTATGAGGTAGTATTTATCAGTTGAGTTACTTTTTCTAGTCTGCTTTGAGTCATGTCCCCTTAGGGATCAGATGCCTGTCCAATGAGCTGTCTGGCTGGCCCCTTTGGCACAGGGTTGGGCTGCTCGCGACTTCGCGCCTTCGCAACCTCGCGATAGTCATGCCCCCCCTGTGGCCCGGAGCCCTTCGGGCTACATGGTAGTGCCGAAGCGCCGTATGTGAGCCCGGCACGCCGGACTTAACGGAACGGTGCAGAGGAGTGCCTGGGGGCGGGGGAAGGGGCCCAGCAACTAATTAGTACTGTATGCTCAAGTAAGAAAAGTCGAGTGCCAATATAGTAGTATAAGAAGTACTTAGCCAGCCAGCAGGAAATGTGTAGTGGTAATAATGATCTCTGCCAGTGACTACAACGTCTTCAAAGTATTCCACACGCATAATGCATTCGACCCGACCTTCGCCGCATGTGCTGATTGTGGGTGCTGGCATAGGGGGTCTCACCCTCGGCCAAATCCTACGGAAGCATGGGATCTCGTTTGAGATCTTTGAACGATCCGAGGGCGAGCATGTCCGCCCCGAGGGCTGGGCTGTTGCAATCCATGGGTTAGTCAGTTTCTTGTAGCAGTGAAATTTGTAGTTCACTCACAGCTGATTTGCAAGTAGAATAGTTTCCGAGTTCTTTTCCTCCATGCCCGATGACATGCCCCCCAGTCGATGAGCTCAACCATCTTTATCCCCTGAAGCTTAGGTCCGAGTTCGCCATGTACGAACCCGACTCCGTAGTCAAGATGGGCTACCAGGACGACGATACAATTGCGATATTAAGAGCCAATCGTCTCCGACTCCGGACCTGGTTATCAACCAAAATCGCTGTGCAGTATGGCAAGCAAGCCGTGCAGATCGAAGAGATCGAAGGATCGGTCGTGGTTCGGTTCCGGGACGGAACTTCTGCCACGGGCGACATACTAGTAGGCGCCGACGGAGTGCGCAGCATTGGTACGATCGATTATACCATAACCAAGGGGGAGCTAGGGCTGGAGTGCTATACGTATGCTGACCTTTCTCCCAGTGCGGAAGCACATGCTGAATGGCAGCGACGTGCTCCAGTACGAAAAGATATCCATGATTAGCGCGAACCTGCGACTCGAAGGCGCGGAGATGGAGGAGCAGCTCAACCTGGGCCGCTCGGCCTACATTGTGCTCATGAAGGACGCTAATGACGTCTACTATCGCTACTTTGTCGGGCTGGACAAGGTGGCGCCCGACGGCAAATCCGGCGACTACTACGTCCACTTAGTATGGCCTGACGAGGACGCCAGCCGAGACGATCACTGGATGACTTCCGCAACGGCCGGAGAGATACGAGACTACGCGCTGCGGGCCACGCAAAACCTGCCGCCACAGTTCCGCTGCATTGTCGAGAGGGCGAAAGTAGAAGACTTCATAGTACCTCCCCTGCGGATTGCAACAGTTCTCTTGGATACTCTTCCCGCAGGGAGGATTGCTTTGCTAGGTGACGCAGCGCGTAAGTACGGCCTGCAACCTGAACATTGTGTATGGCTCGGTATACTAACACAACCAACCCTCCGCCTATGTAGATGCTATGCCCCCCTTCCTGGGCCAGGGGGCCGTCCATGCTATACGGGACGCCCTGAGTCTGGGCAAGGCCCTAGCAGCGTTGCCAGATTGTAGCCGTAGCGCAACATCTACGTACCTCGGCATGTACCAGGAGGAAATGTTGGCCAGAGGAAGCAAGGCAGCGCGGGACTCGAGAGATGCCATTGTGGTGCGCCCTTCGCTGCCTAAAAGCATGTTTGGACGGCAGATAATGCCACTCCCCAAGGAGCGTGTCTCTCTGTGAAATGAAGTGCAGGAAAAGCTCTTGCGTATTCATGTTAGTGGCACGACTCGGGCGCAACCCCTCGTTGTGACGATTATCACGTATCATTTCCTTGAGAGCCGACGGCCAGTGCCTGGTGAAAGGGGGGAGGGGGCAGGAGAGAGGCTACCCAACGTCACAGTTGGCGGGCGCCGTGCCACTGCCGCCAGTACAGGCGGGCTGGAGTGCACTCTGTATGTTGTTATGTTGCATTCGTTTGGATGTCTGTCCAACCGTGTCTTAATTGCATAACTTCCTGCTATGTCATCCTGCTAGCCCCCCGCCCAAAGTGTTCCCTACTCAGGTGTAGTGGCAGCTATCTTACGCGTTATACATCAAAAGAAGAGCTTTTCATTCTGATGCCGCAGAGCTTGATTCTGTGCCAGAAAATGGTGCCACCTTCCGATCTCACACTACGCGTCTAAGGAGCTCCCTATGAAGCAGGAGTGACCGCACCAAGCTGGAGAGGGCATTGTTTTCTTGTGCCATCTGAGGCTGACCACTCCGCTCATACTGCCCTCAAAGGTAAAATATGCTGGACCAGACACTCGCGCCGGCAAAGTGGACACTCCGGTTTCTCCCTTACCCAGTCTCCGATACACTCCCAGCAGAAAACATGCCCACACTGAGTAGCCGAGGGATCCTTAAGCTCCTCTAGACACAGAGTACACTTCCGCTGTTGCGCCCCCTTGATCCAGCCCATCGTCTTATCTTCCTCGAGATTGTAGCGGGGTTCTTTCAAGACAGGGGTATGCGTAGCAGTGCCAATATCAACGTATGTCTGAGGCGCACCAGGGGTCCCCATGGCTGCCAGCAAAGCATTATTGCTACTATAGGCATGTTCGTCGAGCGAGACATTCACACCTCCGAATGCGCTGCGCTCGCGTGTCTGGGTGCCCTCTGCACTCGCCAAGGTCGACCGTACGTGCAGGTACCCCTGGACCGCGAATTGAATGACGAGTAAGACGCCCAGCAACTCGTACCCGGCCCGGTCTGACGACTCGCCCACTTTGCGAGTGAATATGTATCGCAAGCCCGCGACACGCTTGGCCAGTTCGTAATAGGATCCGCTGAAGTAGAATAATGCCAGGGTCACAGCGTGCACCGGTGCTGGACTTGTGATAGATGCGAGGTGCGTCAGTACATATGACTGGAACCGATAGCTCCATGATTGGAGGCTTTTGGGGCCCTGCAACCTCATCCGTGCCAAGTTCCTCTCCAGCCTCGCTCTGATCCTGGCTCTTGTTCCGGGCAATGTTTTCGTGAGCGCATAGGGTATGAGGATGCTCCCTGCGATGTAGGCCGCCCTTTTTGATAAGGCTGGAAGCGCGCCATTTTTCCCTTCAACCTGCACCAGGTCGCAATACTCCTCCCCTAACGTTCGGTTGCCGAGCAGTGTTGTGAGGCATAGGTAGAGCAGGTCGGCGATGGTGCGAGACTCGGTGCTCCAGGCATGCGCCGAGCGGGCTCCAAGGAGGCGGCGGTGAAGGTCGGTAAGCTGGTTTGTAATCACGCCTTGGAAGTAGGCATCTTTCTGGTGTGATCGGATAATGTCGGGAGCAAATGCCAACGGATACGGCGATGCCGGTAAGGTCGCGCCAGCTGTACTCGCTGCACTACTACCAGCAGTGGAGGTTGCCATGTCGGAAGGGCGCAGGATTACCGGCGGATTCAATAAGTGCTTTGACAGCTTCCACTAGCTACTTCCGTACGAACCAGAAAGTAAACAATCATGGAGGTTCATCGTCGCAGAACTGGCCAACGGTGATGGGAGGTTGGTTGATGAGCCGTGGACCTCGGCGCAGATGATGGATGGATGCACTTTCCTTTCAGTGGCAGGGGTGCTCCCCCTTGAACAGACCAATTTTAGCGGGTGGCAGGGTCTGGGGTGGGGCCCTGGGCAGGGGTACATGACGTACCAATGAGCCCCCTAAATTTCAATCTGGGCGGACAGATAGATGCATCCAGATTTACTAATAATACCACTGCAGATTCATCTGGATTCACCCACTGTTCACTCTGTACTGTTCCAGTCCAACCCGCGATAGTCTAACCTAAGGTTTAGGGCCCTTTTCTCGATGCCCTGTCCCCGGTGACCTGTCGAACATGGACGGTGATCCAGCCGTCGAGCCGGAGCTCGACTCCTTCAGCCTAACCTTCCCTCTGCCGTATCGAGTTGCCTTCATCATCGTGTTCGGTAGGTACACCACCACCACCACCCACAGGTTACACGGGTCTCATGAATATCTCCACCACCACTTCTCCAAGTCGGGCAGACGGATGCTGACGCGGATCCTCACATTGCAGCCGTTTGGGCCTGGGGAGCCAATCTTCACTACCTCTACCTCGTCAAGATCGATGTGCCGTCGCTCATCCGCTACCCGGGGCGCACGTCGCCGCACCACCCGCCGCACCACCTCTCGACCTACCGCCTCGCCACTATTCTCTCCGCCGTCTATGCCTTCTCGCTGCTCGTCTTCTGGGCCTTCACGCGCCGCGACCCGGCCGCCGTGCTCGGCTGGGACTGGCTGCCGCTGACCTACCTCGTCGTCCTGATCGGCGTCTTCCTCGCGCCCCTCCAGAACCTGTCCAACGCTGGCCGCGGCCGCTTCCTCACCACCCTGAAGCGCGTGAGCGTCGGTGGCATCGCCGAGGCCAAGGACGGCAAGTTCGGCGACATTCTGCTGGCCGATGTGCTCACCAGCTACGCCCGCGTCTTCGGCGACCTCTATGTGGCCATGTGCATGTTCTTCCGCACCGACGGCTCGGCCACGGCACGCCCGGACCGCAACTGCGGCGGCACCTTCTTCTTGCCCCTCATCTTGGCGATACCCTCCATGATCCGGCTGCGGCAGTGTCTGATCGAGTATGGGCGGGTCGCGCGGGGGCCCCAGACGGCCGCGACGGGTTGGGGCGGCCAGCACCTCGCCAACGCGCTCAAGTACTTTACGGCGTTCCCCGTCATCACCTTGGCCGCGCTGCAGAGGAATCTGGGGCCGTCTCCAGATCTATACAGGGCGTGGGTCGCCGCGTGCTTGGTGAATAGCTTGTACAGTTTCTACTGGGACGTGGCTAAGGACTGGGACCTGACGCTGTTCAACAACACCCACCAGCGCAACGCGCCCGACCAGCCTTTCGGGCTGCGCCGGCGCCTCGTCTTAGGGCCCCCCGCCCTGTACTACGCCGTGATGGCCCTGGACCTGCTGCTTCGCTGCACGTGGAGTCTGAAGCTGAGCGCGCATCTCGACCATATCGCCGACTTCGAGAGTTCCATCTTCGTCATCGAGTTTCTCGAAGTGTTACGTCGCTGGATCTGGATTTTCTTCCGCGTCGAGACCGAGTGGATCCGCAATCAGGTCACGCTGGGTGTGGCGCCGGACGACATTCTGCTGGGTGATTACCATTTCAAAGACGACGAGGACGACGATTAGTGGACTGGTGTCCTTGGCCACTGGAGTAATACGAGTCGGGATAGACGCGATGTTTTAATAATGAAGCGGCGCAGGTGAGGACCTGAGAACCATGTATTAGAGCGGCAGGGGTCGATCCGACACGTGGAACGAATGCATTGCCTTGGCGTTATCATTGTACTTGTAGAGGCTAGAGCTGGGTTGGTTGGGATATCCAATATTCAGGGGTTGATTATCCAGGTATCATATCCAGTGCTGACTCGGCACTGGAGTTCATTAAATACAAGAAGCCTATCTATAGGAATGCTTGAGGTCTAAGCTGCCGCATGACCCCCAGAACCGTAGCAAAGGCATTACAAGAGTACAAACGCATATAAGCAACACTCGCTCCATTCCCTACAGGAACCAGGTCAGCCAGGGCCGCGCCCGGGTATTCGGTTGCTTGAGTTTGTTTAGACAGTAGCCCCCAAAGTTCCGTGGTGTCCCACCATCGCACTGACACCTACATCCCACACCGCCTGGCATCTCTGGCCAGTACGGCTTGTTACCAAGCAAGACTTCAGCCTCCGCCAGCTGGAGATCGGGGGCATTGGCAGGGCACTGGTAAAGTAAATCATGTCTATAGCCAAAATCTTCGAAATGGTGAACCTGTGACGGGTCTAAGAAGAGGGCTACGGCCAGAGCGTGGACTGCGGCATCACCCCACTGAGAAGGGGGGAAACGGTCTGTTAGCAACGAGGGCGTGATCAAGACGGGAAGAACTTGTTGCGACTTACCCTCTCAAAGTAGAAGCCCCCCTTTTCATCCAAGTATTCATAGAGATCCTGGTACGGCTTGCTACGAAAGAAATCCATATCGGCGATTTCGAAGTTGCTCCAGTAGTGGCACAAACTCCATTGATCGCCGAAGCGATCAGTATGTGGCATGAAGTATGCCAGCATTTGTCGGAAGGGGTACGGTACCCAGCTCGCCTGGACCGTCGCCTTCCAAAGGTTGTTGGTCGGGATGTTGTGTAACTCTTTCCAATTGGCGATGTCGCGGAATAAGGAGGGGCATGTTGTGCCCACTTCCCAGAGAGCGATTGTGAAACCGTATTTTTTGTTGTTCTTGGCCATGTGTACGAACGGGTCGTAGGTGATGGCGCAAGTGAAGTCGACGTCGGGCTCGAGTCGCCAGTACCACTTGTATTTCCTGAGCGCTTCTAACTGGTAAAACTTGCTGCGAGGCAATGGTCAGCATGCTCCCTGTAGGCGATCATGGTGATATTCTGAGAGGTGGGCGCCTACCCAGAGTAAAAGCGGCACATGTGGTGGTAGCCTTCGCTGCCAGCATGTGGTAACCCCCTCTGTCCTTGCTCCTTCATACTCTGCTTCGCCGCGGCCGCGTCCATTCCCGGTGGAAAGGTCCATTGCTCTTTGGGGATGACCTCGAAGGTAGCTTTGCCGCGGGCCGTCTTGTTCAGAGTCTCGATGAACTTGGCGTCCCAGGGCTCGTCGTTCATGAAAACGTATGGGTACTTGAACCACTTGTTGAACGCATTTTCGATGCTCGTGATGGTTTTGTTCGCGGCGATGCGCTCCGAATTGCGCGCCAGCATCACCATGACGGCATTCTCTCGCGGGTGGTTGACGTCGGGCTCCTGGCATCCCTTGAAGAAGGGCTCGTCAAGCTCGCGCGCGGGTAGGGGTACATTGTATTTAGATCGATGGATGAGTACTTCAATCAAGAAGACACCGAGGACGGGAAGGATATAGACCCAGGGAAGTCGGCGCGCCGGGCGAATGAGGCGTCGCAGCATCATCGAGAGGGCTTAGGGGAGCAGGTTTTCGATACTTCTTCGAGCCGCACCCCACGAGCTGACTCGGGAGAAGGAAATGCAAATGGCGAGTCCGTTTTAAGCTGTCGGCACCATTGGGGCAAAAGAACCGAAAGCGGTTATGAAGCGAGTACACAACAGCACAACAAGGAGTGAATTACTTTGCAAGGAGTACATGAATAGAGAAATTGTCGCCGATGCTCTTAGGCTGCCATCGAGGCTAATCCTGAAAATTGGATAGTTATCGGAGTAACCTCAACATACAGCAGTAATAATATCCATCTTTCCAGTTAGGTCAGCAAACGGCTGCCAATGGAGGACCGCCTTGAAACGTGGAGTATGTAAGATAGGTAAGTACGGACGGATATGCGCAGTACATAATCCTAGTAGGTGCTCCGTAAAGTACCTTAGGTTGGAATGTTGCATGCCACACGTGGGGAATCTCGAAATAGGGGACCAAACCATTGAATGAACACTGACAGACCCCCGTATTAGACAAAGTATACACATAACTTAGGTACTTATAACTATCCTCTCTTTATGTATATACATACATGTAGCATATGTAAGTGGGTACTTTAAGTATTCCATACAACAAACACTAGAATGCACGGAGCATTGACCACTTAGCCGGAGCTTCCGTCATCTGTCTGACCCCACGTTCTCCGGCCGAAGCCCTTCGAATCTGACCACCTCTAAGTTAGATCCCGCAATCCCTAACTTGACTTTGGAAGTTGATCACTTCAACTAACCCTCCAGCCACTTCAAGAATAGCGACCAGCCAGGCACAACAGCGACATGGATTACGTGGACCAGCATCTAGCCCACCACGAGGCGGCCCGCGAAGCGAGTGAATAGTACGTTCTATCCTCCCCCCTCTCTCCTCCTCCGCCATCTCCGTACCAGATTGAGCATCGGCAACTAACACGCCCACCAACGCCCACCGCAGCACCGGCTTCGTGACCCCCCCTCAACGCGATCCTCGTCCTCCTGACGGCCTACACAACGTACCTTCTGTTCAAGCCCAGCCCCCCGACCAAGCTGCCGCGCGAGCCGCCTGCCACCGTCTTCAAGACGTACACGCCGCGGACGCTGCTGCCCAACAACGGGCTTGACGGCCAACCCGTCTACCTCGCGGTGCGGGGCCGCGTCTTCGACGTGACCTCGGGCCGCAACTTCTACGGGCCCGGCGGCCCCTACGAGAACTTCGCCGGCCGCGACGCCAGCCGCGGCCTCGCCTGCCACAGCTTCGACCGCGAGATGCTGACCGAGGACCTCGACGGCCCGCTGGACACGCTCGAGGGCCTGGGACCCGAGGAGATGGAGAGCCTGAGGGGCTGGGAGGAGCGCTTCGAGAGCAAGTACTTGGTCGTTGGGAGGCTTGTCCCGGTCGGCGGCAAATAGAAGCTGTGAGAGAGAGAGAGAGAGAGAGACAAGTTCTGCCGTATTCTTGACAATGGATGGGAGACCCCCCTGGGAGCTCTACGACATCTACCTCGCCCACCAATGCAATTTATGAAGTTTGGAGGTGCAACTTGTTTCGTTATCGGCCTGCTTAGGCTCGACGACTCCTCGTTCACTTATGATTCGGGTTGCTGCGGTGGACACCCCTGTCTTTCAGCGTGGTATTGAAATTGACAACTCTGTGACTTATCCTTAACCCCATTTTGTCTGAACTCGGCTGTAACACTCGAGCTTATTACATGTGTATCAATGTTTGACACCAGATTCCAGTTCGGCATCTACGCTTGCCCTGACACCCTAGCACGATAGAAAAAGACAGGCCTGTCGTTACTTCGAACTCAAGTCCAGGAACCAGCCGACGCCTTGTGACTTGAGCTCGGGTTTGGTTTTGTCCTCTTCATAGAAGAAGAGCGAGGTGGTTCTTGGGCAGCCGAGACAGCGCGCCATGGCTGGTCTCTTGACGATTCGACCTGCCACCGGTCCATGGGGCTCAAGCCAGTGTAGTCATTCATAGGCGACGGACCATGGCCCCAACGACGGGGGACGGGGGTATACTGAGCATTTTTGTGTTGCTTTTGTTTTTGCTGTTGATGCTGTAGACTGCCGCACATCATTAGCTTGCATTGAAGATGATGGATGATGACTTGGCCCAATACCTTTCTGAGGCCATGTCGTCGGTCTTGGAGGTGGGCGGGACGTAGTAGAAGGCAAATACGAATAACAGCAGTTTGAGTAGACGGGAGCACACAAAGGCCACAGGCACTTAGAAGAGAAATCTTTATATAGTATACGTATGAGAGCAAAGTTACAGAGGGAGGGTGCAACTCCTCCATCACATATATATCTACTTCCTTCGACTCTATGCCACAAACCCAGCTTTTCAGCCGGAAACTGTACATCCCCCCCTCACCAGAATCATCATCCCTGAGCGAGAGGAAGAGAGGCCATATTCAGCGCGAAACGCAGCTGCAATGTTGGCATGACAGGAATCGGTATCCAATTGGAGGCCGCTGACGAATTTGTCGTCTTGTGAGGCTACATACAAGGCAGCTTGCCCTGCGCATGACATCCGCACAACGTCCACCGCATCCAGTTCCCGGCAGGCGTTGGTTGAGATGCAATTTTCTTTCTTTTTTCTTTCTCTCTATCCCTGTTCTTTTATTGTTCATATCTCCGTGCATATATGATCCTATTGGCCTCGCAAACTGAAGACGAGGCCGGGAGAAGAGAGTGGGTGTGGCAGTGTGCTTCTGTCCTTATAACTATTGGCCTCAGGAAACGACCTTGAGAGCTACGGCCTCACATCTCACACTAGACAGATACGGCGCAGAGCTGAACCTATGATTGGAGAAGGATGACTAAGTACATTAAGAAGTATGCAGAATTCCCCCTTGAAAGAGATTGACAGATAGATGAAATACGGACTAAGGCATACTTATCACCAAAGAGGGAACGTTGAGGCACAAACCAACGAATCCAATCCTACCGTCAAACGGGCATCTGAGGCCATAATTGAAACGTCTGTGCACCCCGCCACCACGTATTCAATTCCTGCCCTGCCCAAGTACAACTCACTCACACACACATTGTCAACCTGAGGGGGGTTGACTTAGGCCTCGTCACAATCTTGATCTGACAAGTGGAAGCAGGTCATAATCACACATAAACGCATATGGAGGAGAGAGGCCATGGTGATCTTTACCCAAGTGGGACAATACTCTATTATCCTGACCGAAGCCAAGCCCGAACACCAGAGCCAAAAGCTACGAGCACAGCTATCAAGACAAGTCCCAGAATCAAATATGCCCTGCCCGTGATAACTCTTGCCAGATCTGTACCGGATCGGCCCTCCAAACCCAGTCCTATGCTACCGATACATGCCACCCCGTATGCTCTTTCAGGCCCCAAGTCCAGCTGGCAGAGCAGCTATTTTCACCATTGTAATAGTAGTAGTCGCCGTCGTCGTCGTCGTCGTCGTCGTCGTCGTCGTAGTAGTAGTAGTAGTAGTAGTAGTAGTAGTAGTAGTAGTAGTAGTAGTAGTAGTAGTAGTAGTAGTAGTAGTAGTAGTAGTAGTAGTCGCGTAGCGGAGCTGCCTTATTGCAGCCCCATGTGGCCTTGAGCCATGGTATCATAAATCTCAATTCGAACCAGACAACGCCGCCTGCCCCTTTTCAATGCACCGAGGTATAGGAAATCAAACTGAGAATAGTACGATCTCGCCTCGTTCGTTGCGTCGCATCCGTAGCGATCGCCAGAGCTCTTTCTCTTCCGTCGACCTGCCAAGGCTTGTGCCTGATGATGTTCGCTCGCGATGGAAGCGCTTCAAAGCCTTGTTGATGCTGTAGCCACGCTCACTCTCCGGTCCCTTCGTGCACATACTTAGGAACAATTCTGATCGAGGCTTGAAGACAATCAGCTGGCCATCCGGCTCTTTCCCATCGGCAGTGGCTGGTCGGTATTCAATCAGCTTGGGAGCCTTTTCGGTATCGGAATGGTGGTGATGGTGCTTCTTCTTCTTCTCCTTCCGCTCCGAAGAGTGCTTCCTCTTCTTCGATACCTTCGTCGACTTGGATGTACCGGAAACCAGAGCCTTCAAGTTATTGCCCAGTGTCTCCGTACGGCTGGGCTTAGACTTGGACTTGGACTTCTTGATCGGACTGGCTGGTGAGTTCTCACCACCATCTCCACCCGAGTAATCGGGCGATGGCGGGAATACCGGTCGCATCATACGGTTGAGGCCACCAGTCAAGCCCGTGTGCAACTCGGGCGCATCGGTCATCACTTGATCGGCAGGTCCATTGTCAATAGCCAAGGGGCTATTGGTCTCGATGTGCAAGCGCTTGCGCTTCTTGTCCTTCTTGATTTCGCCATCTTTGGTCTTCCTCCGTTCCGATTTCGGGGCAGGGGTCTCAAAGTGAACCTGCGCCGGAATAGGTCCTGCGCCATAGCGAACCATATCCTCGTCATCGACCATATAACCCGTGGGGTCAATGTATTCCTCAGCATCCGCCTTGAACTTGACAAGCTGTTGGCCATCACTATTCGACGGCAACTCTAGCTTTGAAGCGTTGGGAGTGGGAGCCACGAGAAAGTCAAACACGTTCACGCCGTCCACTGCCGGGGGTGGAGTAGGCGCCTCCGGGGGCAGATCAGCCGCCGACCTGGTGTCATCGTCGCTGTCATAGTCGCGGTACGCCTCATATCCTTCAGTGACGTCTTCGACGTAGGCCTGCTTCTGCATTTTCTTGGATTGATAGTCCTCCTCGTAGGCCGCGGGTGGGTTATCTGGCTGATTGTATTTCTGTTTCTTGGGTTTGTAAAGGGCGCCTTGGTACTTTTGCTCTTCACTCATACACGTCTATTTGCTGGATCAGTATCTCGTACCTGCTAATCATGCTGCTGTTCGGCTTACTGTATGCGATCGATACTCAGTGCCAGGGAAGTAGACCATGCAATCAATACACGTGAAAGTTGCACCGTAACAACGATTCCGATGTGGGTCGAGTTTCTTCTTGGTGAGTACGTCGCCGCACGACTTTGGGGACGGGTTAGCGTTTGGTAATACAGATGGAAGATAGCAGAAATGTAGTGCAGTGCAACAGCAGCAATCAAGAAGATAATGAATTGCAGGATGCGAGAGATACTAGTAGGCCAAGGAGGGTATGGGGGGTGTATAATGGGATGATGGACTGGGCGTCCGTTTCAAAAGGATGGGTGTGTCATCTGGTTGGAGGGGCGGAGGGGTGAAACTGATCAGGAGACACGGTGCGCAAGGAGAACCGTTGCTCGACTTCTTGCAACAGCGGGATGGTGTGTGTGATAAAGGGGGAGACAACCAGCGCGAAATAGTGATGCGAAGGTGGATATAAGGTAGATGGACGGGCTATCTGGTCGATCAATGCCCAAAATAACAACACAGCGGAGGGGTGGCGCAATGCCTTGGTGAAGGATTTGGATGCGATGGCATGTAAAGTGACTTTAGGGTAGCGGGTTCTCAGTCCGTGATGTCAGGCTCAGACTCCCGAGCTCTTAATAAGATTAGCTGTTAATGGAGGGGGGGCATTACCTCACACGAAAATGAGACCATGATTCGGGGTTGTCTAGGAATGATGCGCTCTCGGGGCAAGTCAAGACTCTGATTGGTGTAGAGCTAGACAATCTCCCTCGTGTCGCTCGTTGTGAATGGACGGTCGTAAATTTGTTGATGTTTCTTTTTGGGAGGTGTTTGCAGATATTGCCCGGGGTATTGGAGGGAACGCCGCCGGCTCTTGACTGCTGTCGGAATTCCAGCAGAAGAATGGCGACAGAGGAAGGAGAAGAACAGTTAGAAGACAGAGCGGGCGATCTTCTGATGGGTTGTTCTGATTGCTAATCGCAAAAAGGTTCTCAGTGAGCCTGTGTATTGGTGGATATATCCCGGAAGTCGATTCAGTATAGATGGGATACTGACTAGCCAAGAAAGACCAGGTACAGCGGCAGCAGCAAGTGTGTGGTGAGCCGGGGGGTTCAGCTCCCCGTAAACTCTCGTGACTAGCCGGGCAATGAAGCAATCTCACTACGCAGAATGGTTGCAGAACGAACAGCAGTGACTGAGAGGTGGGTGGGTGATCTGGTAGTTTGCAGATTTGTTTTTAGAAAAACCCTATAGTTAAGCAAGATCCAGGTTGCGCGAGGCAGAGCTCTGATATTCCTGGGGTCCGAGAGAAGGGCGATCGTGGGCGGAACTGGGGTAGAAAGAGAAGAGGAGCCTCTCTGCAAAGGAGGAATGACTTGCTTTGAACTTCGAGTGTCCGCCGTGGGGTTGAGGAGCAAGAAAAGTCAAAAGGTGGTGTTGTTGATTGGGCTGAACTTGAGACTGGTGAATCCCAAGGTGATATTTTCCCTGGTCTTTTTGGTGGTCATCAACTTTGGGTGTGGATGTTTGAATGTTGGGCGCCGATGCGTTATGCGCGTCTTTCGCTGGTTGCTTGAGTGCTTGGGGAAAAAGAATTTAGAAGGAAAAAAACATGGGCCCGATAACAAGACGCCCCCTCCAGACCCTCGTTTGCGACCATTCAGAGCCAGACAGGCGCCAAGCCCAGATGAAGCAATGCGACGGTTGGTCAAATGACCTGTCAAAACCCGCCGATCTTCAAATAGAATGGAAAACCTTGGCGGGTGGCCCTGCTAGCGGTGTGTCCCTACTAATAGTCTCGAAGGCTTTGGGGACTCGGGGGGTCAGGTACAGGGACAGGGGGTCTAATGAGGAACAAACTCGACTCCACGAGGCCATTTGATGGACGATGGTCTGCTGTCGTTGCTCGCTGGTCTCAACTTTGTCTCTGTATCTATCAATCGTACAGTATCTCACCTCCTTCGTCTACATGAATACAGGCCCCCGATCGAACGGATGCATCTCCAAGACCAAAGGTCGGGTGGTGTTGATGAGTGCACATGATTGATTGGATTCGACGATGAAAGCAGGGCGAGAGACGCTCACTCGTTGTCACATAACCTGAGATAATACGGCACCACTGCATTGATGGATGCATCGGATGGGCCATGACATTGGACAAATGAGAACGCATTCATCTGGCGCATAATCCTTTCACCACAGCACCGTTACGAGTAGAGGGCACATCCCCAATTGCCATCCATGGGCATAAGAATAGAGATCCAAGCCACCAATCCAGACCCGATCAGCTAGCTACTCAGCCCATGGCTGAAGGAGATCTGCGAAGCCCAATCGGGCCAGCTACAACCCCCTGAACCGTCCCTGGCAGGTATCTGAAGCAGGAACTGCAAGAGGTCGCGGATTAATTGCTGACCAACAGGCACGATACTCCAAAAAGAGCGCGCGTCTACCCCTCGCTTCCGACTGGCAGGATCAGACCTACAGTCTGGCCGTCGTAGGTATTCGCTCTCAAAACCAACGTCATTCTGGGGCTGCTGAGTCCCAACCCAACAGGCAAAATGTGTGATGCTGCTGCTAACCAAGCAAAGCAGGCGCTCATATGCTCCGGGAATTTGGGCGGACTTCGCCGATGTACTCAGATCTGCAAAATAGAATTCTGAATCACCCGAATACTAGCAGACGCTCCGCCCTTTCCGTCGTAATCATACAGATATAGGCGTCTATGTTCATGTGATGTCCATACATGAATTCCTTACCCACCAGCATGAAGCTATCGATGCCAGGCTAATGGGGTTAGGCCATAATTACTTACGTTACTTAATAAGCGAGAGGTCCAAGAAGCTGGGTCGGCGCTAATGCTAATAGCACGATGGGGGGGGCGCATTGCTTCTTGACCTCCCATCTACAAGGACTGATCCCTGACGCTGCAGTCAATATATGGCCGGCTAGGTGACACAGCAGACCTTACTCGCAAACCGAAGAATAAGCAATGCAGTCTGAACAGAACCTCGCGACAGACTTGCTTGCATACGATTGCACGTACGTCATCCACACGGGGTAGAGTATGCCGCATTTAGCGCTTCGTTTATCAGAAGGACAATCACGAAAACCACGAGCCAGGAGTCAATGTCTGAAACTCGAGATTCGTCGGAGTACCTACAGAATTGTCCCAGTCTTTTTGGTAGGGTGCGTAATACATACACGCAAATTTTATCCTCGCCGTGTTAGCCTCACTACCTGACTACGAAGCTCTTTGCACAGTAAACAGGCCCGGGAATATCTACCGCCGTAACCGTATGACTTTGAAACCCCTATTCGAATCCATTACGCCAATAATTTATGTGAGAATGTCTGGCTTACCTGATACACATTATTCGAGGGCATTTCCGAGATCCCCGAATAAGTGGCCTCTCTTATATGTGGGAAAACACATGACAATATTTGGTGTAGATATACCAGTGTTATTTAGAAACCGCCATGAAGTTCACACTGCAGACCCTTAGTGATTAGAAATATGGATTGGATAGGCACTTACTTAGCATTTAGCTGATTGTATGTACACAACACCTCGCGGCAGTTGCAACAATTCTGGACATGCTGACATCCTTCTATTCTTGGCCTTGTTGCTGCGGGAGCAACACGGGCATTCAGAATCTCGAATCTTGCTCGTTTTCAAATGCTGCGGCATTTGTATGTCCAGGACAGGTCTCAGGATATGTAATCTACTCTGTAAAAATCGGGTTTATAGCTCACGCCTTTTACACTTGGGGCCTTTTCCCAGGGTAAAGGGCATCAAAACCGCCCTTCAGGAAGACTGAATACGGACGGATAACCGATCTACTTTCAGATATAAAGCACACCTCCAGGCATCATACAATATGTAGTTAACATGGCACGAGCTTAACCCCTGCCACGTTTGGACGTTGGTAACCGAGTGCGGGAAACATCGTGGCTAGGATTAGAGGTATTTGCCTGCCAGCTAGATATTTGTTGTCTTCTCCACCTTCGGCAAAAACTAGCTGGTGAGATCCTTTCGGTACACTGCTGGCGACATGGATCTTACGACGACAATCAGTAGCTGATTTATATCGATGGATGAAGACGGGTGATATCGTCTGGGACTGCGATGAAGCAATGGCAGCCAAAGACCGAGATAAGCTGTACAAGCCCCGATCTACGGTGTCTGTATTCTTGCTACGCACAGTCACTATTCAATATTCCACATAAAACGGCGAGGGTGATGTAGAATTATCAGTTGATCCAAGCTCCAGTAACGGAGGATGATCCTGTCCTGGCAGGAGGAAGACGCGTGGGAATGCATCAGATCCTTGACAAGCAAGCCGGGCTCAAAGTAAAACTCTCTGTTTGCGACAGACGTCTACTCGGTGATGAGTATGAGGATACCTTAGGCATTGATTAGTATGTTGCAGGAGTAGATAGAAGTCGGAGTTGAAGCAGAACCCGGCCCGAGCACCCAGCGAGCTCTTTCTTGTACCGCGCTACCTCAGTACGTATTCAAGTACTTTCGAAAAGTACTTGTGGAGATACATACTCGCAAGTACCTGGTGTGGGCTGGCACTTACTCGCACATGTACAGGTACTTTTCAGTTTTAATCCCCGAGAGTTGTGAGGTGAGAGCCCCATCGCTCCATATCAGCCAATTGCCAGGTGTCAGCAGTTAGCAATCGTAGCGAACCAACAAAGGCTGCGCATTGTTTCAGGGGAATGAGGGGACTGCTTGACTTTTAATCAATGAACTTCAAGCAAAATCCGACAGACGACCACCGGTTGGCCTCTGTCCCATGATTCCCCCCGCGGTTATCCCTACTTGGTATTCCTATTCCGTCTTGCATATCCACCCTCAACACTCCTGTCGCTCGCCTTCTCCGTCCACCGCCTCGCCCCAGACAGCGGGCTCTGCCACTGACCCTGGATGCTACTCTCGTTATCAATTCCTACCTCTCCGACCTGACCTCCCTTGACCTACTTGTCATGTCGCCTCCATCGTCGCCGTCCTCTTCAGGTCCGACGACCAGCTACCTGGAGCAGACCGTTTCGTTGCTGAGCACAGTGGCCTCTTACATGCGCCTCCCTGCTCTCGCTTCCACAGTATGCCATGCCTCACACCTCCCCGACGCTGTCGTCGCCCGCTGCTTCACATAAGACATCGTGGTCATCACTCTCGTCTTCTTCTGTCTCTCGAGCTTGTCGGCGAACGCGAAACGCCATCTCCCACCGATGTCGAGCCGCAACCGAGCTAATACAGGTCGCACAGGGCGTTGCCGCTGTTCTCACATCGCTCCTCTACTTTAAACAGAAGTAAGACATCTACAGCAAGCAGTCCAGCTGACCACCATTTGAACCCATCGTCATCTCGCACACGATTGTGTTTGTGACCTGTATCACATGAGTAACTGACATCTCTTCCTGCAAACTTCTAGGGCCCTGATCTACCCTTCGCATATGCCCCCAAATGCCCGGACTGAAGTTCCACGACCGTCACAGTTTGGTATCAAAGACTTCGAAGAACTAGTGATCCCCACAAACGATGGCGAGAAGCTTTCGGCCTTCTACATCCGGGGTCCTAGGGGTGGAAGACTCGCGAATTGTACTATTATAATGTTCCACGGTAACGCTGGCAACATCGGCCACCGGCTGCCCATTGCCCGCATGATCATCAATTACATTGGCTGCAATGTGTTCATGTTAGAGTACCGTGGCTATGGTTTGTCGACAGGCGAGCCTGATGAGAAGGGTCTGATGCTCGATGCGCAGACCGCTCTCGACTACTTGCGTGACCGAGCCGAGACACGAAGTCACAAGCTGATCGTTTACGGTCAGAGCTTGGGAGGAGCTGTTAGCATCAAGCTCGTCTCCAAGAATCAGAGTAAGGGTGACGTTGTCGGTCTCATTCTGGAGAATACGTTCTTGTCTATGCGATCCCTGATCCCTTCGGTCATCCCGCCCGCCAAGTACTTGACGTACCTGTGTCACCAAGTTTGGCCGAGTGAAACGGTCATCCCCTCCATTACCGAGGTGCCCATTTTGTTTCTCAGTGGCTTACAGGATGAGATCGTTCCGTAAGTTGTTTCTTTTCTTACCTTTACTTTTCTTTTTCTCTTTTTCTATTACTCCGCACTACTTCGTGCTGTCGTATCATGATGACTTTAAACAACCATCCACAAAACCTGAGTTCGCTCGCGGACAAGGATTTCAAACTATGTTTGCTGAACGATACATCTACCACACACTTTATTGTTTCTTGACAAAGATAGGACCTGTCGTTGACCGTTGATCTCCTAGGCCGGCTCACATGCGTAAGCTATTCGAATTAGCAACCACGCCGACCAAGGTCTGGAAACCCCTACCTGGCGGCGATCATAACTCGAGTGTACTTGAAGAGGGCTATTTTGAAGCGATATCTGATTTTGTATCCAATGCCGCCAGTGACGAGGCATTGGAAAAGTCCTAGGTTGGACCAGGCGCGGTTGATTCAGACGTCACTCTTGCGAAAGGATTAATGGGGTGGTAAAGATTGGGGCACCATCCAACAGCGGAAGGATGCTTTGCACCGAGTTTATAGGAGGACTGTCATGCTGTTATGTGTATCCTGTTTTCGACGACTAAGCTTCTAGATACCCCACCCCTTTTATGTCCAGATTGACAGATAAGGAGGTTAAACATAGATTGATAATCGAAATACACGTGTATATCTACTTAACCTACGGAAGTAACACTTGAGGGCCGTCGCAGTATTCATACTTGGGTTGTGTGATGTCAGCTCAAGCGGTACGTATTCGTCAGACTAGAAATGTGTGCCGAGCTGTGGCCATGCAATGTCTATCAAATAGCATGCATTCTCCATGTTGATAATAGCCCATGATATTGTATCTCCTAATCTATATACCATAGCTCGTCTTCTAGGCCTCCTCTCCCGTCTTCTTGTATCGAGAACCTTGGGTTGTTAGATATGGGCCATACCTGCTAACATTATTAGTGGATAATGGCAGCTGCCTACTAAATACTAGCCAGGGCGAGCTTTGGCAGGGTTCTGGCCAGTTAGTTCTTAGGTACACGGATGATAGTATGACTCAGCCAACAAGCGAACAGTTGGTTGCCACAGCCTCCGAAAAGTGAGTGATGGAAAGTGAATCATAATTCATGTGATTCTGATTGGCCCCAGCCGAAGAGTGAGTTATTGAATGTTGAGCCCATGGAAAACTTGCCTCTGCACAGCTTCCCATTATTATTAGACCGAATCTTTTCGCACCTCAGCAGTCACTACTACCGTTCTTGCGTCACCTCACTCATCTTTTATCACCTTTGTTGTTTTTCCTTTTTCATTTCTCCGAAGACGCTGTATTTCAAAAAGCGCAAACACCATAAGCAAACAAGTCACCATATCGAGCCACTAGGCTCGCCACATCGAGGGCATTTCATCTTGACTTCGATTTCCGGCATATTAAATGACGGAGGTCCAAACAAGCACGTCAACTGCGGTCTCAGTCATGACGGAAGGCGGCCAGCAGTCGGGCCGTGGCCGATCTGGTAGAGGTCGTAGCAGTCGACGCCGGGGAGCGGCGCAGGTACAGGAGAGGAGACAACAAATTCCACTTGGCTCAAATACACCAGAAACGCAGAGCCCGAGCTCTGTTCAACCTCAAAGCTCGGCGGCCCATGATGCTGGGGTTCCTTCAAGTGCAAACGTTCGCGGCGCTGGACGCGGGCGTAGAGGGGCGAGAAACCCCCGGCGAGGCGGTGGTGAGCCCAGACAACGAGCAGCTTACGGTGGTCGGCGTACATTCGGGGGCCACTTGACATCAGATGCAGCACCAAGCAGCAACTCAGTCTCGCCTGCTGCCTTAAGTGGGGAAGCTCCGGAATTTGTACCAGGTCAGCCTCTTGTCAACAGAAATGTTGCTTCAGGAGACCTCGCCCCGGCCACCAAGTCTGCTGCCTCGAAAAGAGAGCCAAAATCTACAGCTTCTGACCTTCCTACCCGGATTCATGAAGACATCAACAACGGCCACTATGAGTGCGTGATTTGCACCAGCGAGGTTCTTCGAAACTCGCGGGTCTGGTCATGCTCCATCTGCTGGACCGTGGCTCACTTGTCCTGTGTACGAAAATGGTACTCGAACCAGAAGAAAAAAATGAGTGAACAGGAAGGAGAAGCGTCGAACGGGTGGCGCTGTCCGGGGTGCAATTCGTCTCTAACAGAGGAGCTAACTTCCTATCATTGCTGGTGTGGGAAGGAATCCAACCCTCACTCTATTCCAGGACTTCCACCTCACTCCTGCAACCAAACATGTGCTAAACCGCGGCCAACATGTCCTCACCCATGCGGTTTGGTGTGCCATGCCGGCCCCTGTCCCCCGTGCGGGATGATGGGGCCACCCATGTCATGCTTCTGTGGGGAAAACACCTCGACCAAGCGTTGTACTGAGACCAGCTACGCTGATGGCTGGAGTTGCGGCGAGATTTGCGGAGATCTTCTTCCATGTGGAGAACATGAATGCTCACAGCCGTGTCATTCGGGTCTATGTGGCAGCTGCGAGATACCCATTCCTTCCTCTTGCTATTGTGGGAAGGAGCATAAGGATATCGCTTGTGAGCAGCGAGGAGAAAGGGTTGCTTCTTACGATCATGGGCAGCTTGTTGACTATGCACACGCCCCAGACGCAATCACGGATGGTTGGTACGAAGGCACGTTTAGTTGTGAAGCTGTCTGCGGACGACCTTTCGACTGCGGCAACCACGAATGCCATCGACCATGTCATTCTCAGGATGAGGAGCCCGCTCATTGTCCGTTTGCGCCCGATGCTGTGATGCATTGCCCCTGTGGAAAGACCCGACTGGCAGACATTCTTGGTCATGCTCGACAAAACTGCGAGGACCTCATACCTACTTGTGGAGAGGTTTGTGACAAACCTCTAGGATGCGGACACCGATGCCTCTCGGGGTGTCACGGCTCATCTTGCCCGCCATGTTCGCAGATCATGGAAATTACGTGCAGGTGCGGCAGAACGACGACTTCCACTGTGTGTCACCAGGGTAATCTACATGCTCCTGAGTGCATGAGAATCTGCCGCGCCCAGCTTAGTTGTGGGAGACATAATCATGATCTACACTGCTGTCCAGGCGAGAAGAAAGCCGTGGAGCGAGTAGCTGCTCGGCGAAAGCGGAAGAACGGCGGTGCTTCAAATGACGAAGTTGAAGCCGAGCATGTAAGTATACCCCTTGTCTCACTCAGCTACGTGACTACCGATGGAAAGCCCAGATGCTGACTCCTTGACTCTTTAGATCTGCGTTCGAGTATGTGGGCGCAGCTTGAAGTGTGGCAAACATGCTTGCAACCAGATGTGCCATCCCGGCCCATGCCCTACTTGCCCCGAAGCTGTATTCGAAGAAATCAGCTGCAATTGCGGTCGTACTGTTTTATACCCGCCGCAGCCTTGCGGCACTCAACCGCCAGAGTGTCGGTACGAGTGCGCCCGCTCTAGCCCACCATGCGGACATCCCCGTATATCGCATACTTGCCATACGGATGATAAACCATGTCCTCCTTGCCCTTTTCTGGTTGAAAAGAGGTGCATCTGTGGCAAAAAGACCCTGAAAAACCAGCCCTGCTGGTTTGAAGAGCCGCGCTGTGGGCTGCCATGTGGTAACAAGTTGAAGTGCGGCACCCATCTATGCACCAAGCCGTGCCATCGCCCGGGCGAGTGTGAGGATGCAGATATCCGGGGGTCACACTGTCAGCAGCCTTGTCTTAAGATCAAGAAGTCGTGCGACCATGCAGATACTGATCCCTGCCATGCCCCCTATCCGTGCAAAGACGATAAGCCGTGTCAAGCCAAGACATTCATTACTTGCGAATGCCAGCACAGGAAACAAGAAGTCAGATGTTTAGCAAGTAAGGCGAATCCATTTACGGACCGTCCGCCACTCAAGTGCGACGACGAGTGCCTCCGAGTACAAAGGAATGCCAAATTGGCCGCCGCCCTGAACATCGACCCCGAAACTCACAAAGACAACCATATCCCCTATTCGGACAAGACGTTGGAGCTCTTCAAGGAGGGCATTCGCTGGGCTCAAACTCAGGAGCGCGAGTTCCGTGTCTTCGCAAGCGATGCCGGAGAAAAGCGTCTTCGTTTCAAGCCAATGAAGTCTCAGCAGAGGGCATTCCTCCATGCTCTAGCAGAGGACTATGGCTTGGATAGCGAGTCCCAGGACCCGGAACCTCATAGACATGTCTCTATTTTCAAGACTCCTAGGTTCGTCTCGGCGCCTGCCAAAACCCTGGCCCAGTGTGTACAGATCAAAACATCCCACCTTACAGAGGATGCCACGGTAGCCGGTCCGGCCACGAATCCTTTACTGAATCTGCCTTATAATGCCTTGCTTCTGACGTCCCCTCGGTTTGGACTGACTACCGAGGACGTCGAGGTCGCGTTGGCAGAGGATCTAGCCACACAGCCCACGGTCACGTTCACAACGGGCTTCCTTCCGACTGATGAGATAGTCATCAGAGGCTCGGGATCCTGGGCCCCCCAGGCGTTAGAGACATCTGTTACGGCTTTAAAACCATTGATTTCTCAGACGACGACGCGCTCGGGTATCGCAAAAGCAGTTTTCCTCTGTCACGCGGATACATCTCTGAACGTGTTGCGCAGAGAAGTCGATCCAGTCAGGAATGCTGATGGTTGGAGTTCTGTGGTCGGCCGTTCTACAGCCAAACAAGCTAGATCTAGCGCTGCCAGTTCAAGCGAGGTTAAGCCTGCGACTGGTCGTAAGCTATTAACGCTCAAGAAGGAGCCCAGAAAGAAGCTGGAGGTTGAACCGGTAGAAGACGACTGGGAAGTGGCAGCGGAAAAGATTGCCGACTAAGCAGAAGACTAGGACTACTTGCAAGTGAGGGCGAAATAATATGAAAGCTTGATGAAGAAGTTTTGAAGCCTGGTCTGGCGCCCGGCCAGTCCATGAGAATAATAAAAACAATGGTGCATGTCTAGTTGCGTAGTACGTACATGTGTAGTATACCCTGCTGGCAGACTATCACTACTCTACCCAAGTCCCTGAGACTTTCTGTTCGGACGTCGTTGCAAAAGGTTGGTTCGGTTTCAAGGACCCCTGGTGGCGTGGTGGCGGCTTGGGTGGCGGCAACGTGGGATGGGAAAAGGGCTCTTCTCTTGGGCGGGCAAGAGCCTCGCTGGGTTGAAGATGGGAATGTGGCCAGTAAAGAACACATGTAAATATTCTCCACGCCGACTACCTTTACCACTCGATTTCTCTCTCTCGTGCGCCGCGTGATTGGCAATATGCGCGCCTGGCGCTAGTCGAGCTGGTTGTCCGTCCACATATTCGTACTGCACTGCACGCCATTGTTTCTCGAGCCTTATCGCGAAGCTCATCAAACCCGTCATTTCAGCAGCAGTTTTGACCAGCGCCACTGATCTCCCCAAAACGCCTGGGTTGGGTAAGGTGGTGATGGGCGGGTGGCCGGCCACCTTCGGAACCTGGAGACGAGGAGCTTGACTGACAAACAAACCATTTCCTTTCGCTCTGCTGCTTCAATGGTCTTGGCAGCAGCGGCTAGGGCCGAGAGTATAGGGCGATGCTGTCGTTGCTGTCGTTTTCAATGCCCACTCCTCCACCCAGCTCATTCGCATCAACTGCACCGGCTGGGCCGGCTGAGTCGACTGCTACCTGGATTTGCTCGGACTATGCAGGTGATCTGACCAGATTACCAAATTTGACAAGGGCAAGGCAAGTCTGCCATTGGACCCCGGGTTCGCAGAGAGAAAAGATAAGAAGCCCTACGAGGCCGAGGCCAATGCAGATGAATGTTGCGTGGCTGGATGGGGAATTGCAAAACATGGGCTTTGAAATACGAGATAGCAATAACGCTAAATGAGGCTGTTTGAGCCAAGTAAAAGCGAGCGCCAGGTAAGTGGTTTCAACGGCATGCAAGGGCACTTGTCCACGAGAAGCCACAGTCTTGTTGAACGGCAGCATGCTTGGCACGACTAGGCCCCGTGAACCAACTCATCCAGGGACGAAATGCTAAGATCTGGATAGGCACGGCCTCCAAACAAAACAAACAGATCTGGCGGAAGCCCTCAGCACGCAAGCCTCAACACGCCTAGTGCCAATCTACCGTGATCAAGCTCATCTTAGCCTGTGCGCAGCACTCACCTTCTGCGACACACGTCTAGAAGGAATATTGGCAGCATGAACAACATCACGCCCATAAATAGGGGCACGCCCGCCCCGGGATTCTTTCGTGCTTCCCTACCGCTCCCTACGCCTTCGGTCTCTCCCGTACTGACACTGGTTCCGCATAGAACACATCGAGATACTCGAATCCAGCTATGGCGTCCAGAAGAGCGCGATCGGTGCTCGCCTCCTTGGCCTTACTATTCCCCGTCTCCTTGTCGGCTGGAGTGGTCAAACTCAACGATCTGCCTGCAGGTTGGAACTACACTGGATGTTATACCGAGGTCTTCCGTACATTGAGTTCGGCCACTCTTGTGGACAATGGAGGCATGACGATCGAGGAGTGCGTCAACTACTGCAATATGAACAGCTATCCCTATGCTGGCACAGAGTACTACCACGAGTGCTGTAAGTAAACGAGATACCCCCTCGAACTTGATAGTCTCTAAACACCAGCAAATAGATTGTGGAAGCCAGATCGCGGCGACGGCCCAGTTGACCGCCGACAGCTCTTGCAAAACACCCTGTGACGGTAATCAAACCCAATCGTGCGGAGGTGCTGGCTTCTTGTCGGTATACAGCAACCCAGATAATATGGGACCCGGGCCCAATACTGGCGTGCCAGGCTGGGCCTCCCTCGGGTGTTACGCGTAAGACCCCTTATCACAACATCAGTCAGCGATGGCTGTGGCAAAGTCATGTCTAACTTGTTGTTTTCGCTGTCACTACAGAGAAGGAGGCAACGGCCGGACCTTGTCGTACCAAGCCGACACCGGTGGCAAGAACAGTGCCTTGACTTGCACAGCTGCCTGTAAAGCAGCTGGCTACGTTCTCGCCGGGACCGAGTACTCTGGCCAATGCTGTAGGTCCTGCCTGTTCTTGTTTTTCCACACAGGCGCTTCCCTAAAATACTAACCCTCTCGGTAGTTTGTGGAAACAGTTTTCTGAACGGCGGTGCTCCTGCTGCTACAGGCTGCGGGATGGTATGCTCTGGCAACAAAACAGAGATCTGCGGTGGACCGAATCGCCTCAACGTCTACAGCTTCAACACGACGGCGCCATCGAGTACTACTGTTCCGGCAACCTCGCCCACCACGCCTGTCTATGTAGCTCCGACGACTACATCGACCACGCCTGTCTATGTAGCTCCGACGACTACACCCACCTCAGCTACCCCGACGACTACACCTGCTAGCTCGCCTGCCTCCACCACGACGGCTACCTCTGCTGTGCCGACCCCAACTGGGCCAGTTCAGCCCCCGACGGTGGGCAACTATATCTGGTATGGCTGTCAATTGGAGGTGGCCGGCCGTACGTTGAATCTTGCTTCCTACGCCAGCGATTCAATGACGGTGGAGTCATGCTATGCCTTCTGCGGCGCCAAGGGAACAACCTATTTTGGAATTGAATACGGCCGCGAATGCTACTGTGGCAACGCCTTCAAGAATGGTCCGCAGCCTGCCCCGGCTAGCGACTGCTCCCAACTCTGTGCTGGCAGCAAATATGAGTACTGCGGCAACGGGAACCGTCTGTCGGTATATGTCAAGAATGGCACAGCAATCGCCAGCAGCAGCAGCAGCAGCAGCAGCAGCAGCAGCTCATCGTCCACGCCTGCTACTTCACCAACGTCCACATCCGCCCCAGTTTCTACCACCACTGGTCTCCCAGCCGGCTGGGCTGCTCAGGGCTGCTGGCAGGATGGCCCCAACGGACGTATTATTACAACCTACCAGAACCCGGATAGCAATACGCTCACCCCGCAGAACTGTGCTTTCCTATGCAAGAATAGAGGCTATACTATTGCAGGCATGGAGTTCTCGAGGCAGTGCTTTTGCGGCAACGCAATCTACAATGGAGGCCATAACTCGGGCGACCCTTCGAAATGCAGCAGCACCTGTTCTGGCGATAGTTCGCAGACCTGCGGTGGTCCGGGATACCTATCAATCGTGTCCCAGGGGGCCCCTCAAGTTTACCAGCCTCCAGTCGTCCAGACTTCGGGTCTCAACAACAGCTGGACCTACATCGGATGCTACAACGACAACGCCAACAACCAGAGAACCCTTCCTTGGGCCCTGCATTTCCCGACCAACAATACTGCAACCCAGTGCTTGTGGCAATGCGCACAGTTTGGATACCCCATCGCCGGTTTGGAGTACGGCAGCGAGTGCTATTGCGGCGATCCAGGCGACCTGACTCAGCCCGGTGTTCAGAAGCAGGCTGAAGCAGACTGCAACATCGTCTGCGCGGGCAATGCCTCTGCCATCTGCGGTGGCGGCAGCCGACTGTCTACTTACCAATGGTCAGGGGCGACGCCGCTCTATGTGTTCGGTAACCCAACCGGCAACGATGCTGGAACATATTCCAACCTTGTTGGCGGTGTAGTCACGCCGTTGCTGACAATGCAGTCCATTACCGGAAAAGTCACCTTCCTGGAGAAATGGGGCACCGGGGCTCCCAACAGCACAGGCGCGTACGAACTTGACCTGAGCCAGGTGGGCAACTTCACGGCGGCTTGGAGAACGCTGCATCTGAAGACGGACGTCTTCTGCAATGCGGGTATAACACTCCCAGACAAGGGTGGCAGGCAGCTCACTATCGGCGGTTGGTCTCTTGACTCGACTTTCGGCGTTCGACTATATTGGCCTGATGGATCCGCCGGCGTCAAGGGCACCCGTGACTGGCAAGAGAACGTGAATGTCCTGAGGCTTCAGGCTGGGCGATGGTACCCGAGCGCTATGGTAATGGCTAACGGATCAGTGCTGGTCCTTGGTGGCGAGCAGGGTTCCAATGCCGCACCCGAGCCGACTCTAGAGATCCTTCCCCCGACTGGCACACCGCCCCTGTATATGGACTGGCTGGCGCGAACCGACCCAAACAACCTGTACCCGTTCCTGGCTGTACTTCCAGGCGGTGGCATCTTTACGTCTTACTGGAACGAAGCGCGGATTCTGGACGAGAAGACCTTTCAAACGATCAAAACCATGCCCCTGATGCCCACGTCGGTGAACGATATTTACGGAGGTCGCACCTATCCTCTCGAAGGAACTGCCGTGCTTCTCCCGCAATATGCCCCTTACACCGATCCCCTCGGCATCATCATCTGTGGTGGTGCCAGCAGTGGCCGGGAGGGCTTGGACAACTGCGCGACCATCTACCCCGAGGCCGCCAACCCACAGTGGACTCTGGAGCGCATGCCTTCCAAGCGTGTCATGAGCTGCATGGCCCCGCTGCCAGACGGAACCTACCTGATCGCCAACGGCGCCCAAGAGGGCGTGGCCGGATTCGGCCTGGCCAAGGACCCGAACTACCAGGCCGTCCTCTACGACCCCAGCAAGCCCGTGGGCCAGCGCATGAGCAACATGGCCATCACGTCGGTCGCCCGCCTCTACCACAGCGAAGCTATCACCCTGCTGGACGGCCGCGTCCTCATCACCGGGTCCGACCCCCAGGACGGCGTCCACCCCGAGGAGATGCGCGTCGAGGTCTTCACGCCCCCCCTATCTGCTCAACGGCAAGCCCCGACCCAGCTTCAACATCGTCAACAAGGACTGGGCGTACGGCGCCACAGTGAGCTTCACCATCGGCCAGACGGCTCAGAACGGAGCCATCAAGGTGTCGCTCCTGGGAGCCGTCACCAGCACCCACGGAAACTCCATGGGTGCTCGCACCATCTTCCCGGCCATGAGCTGTTCAGGCACGACCTGCCAAGTCACGGCACCGCCCAACGCCCACGTGTGCCCGCCGGGCTGGTACCAATTCTACGTCCTGGACGGCGGCATCCCGGCTGTTGGGCTGTACGTGCGTATCGGCGGAGACCCTGCGGGCGTGGGTAACTGGCCCAATGTGACTGGTTTCAGCCTACCTGGTGTTTAGGGGGGATAGAGAACGGGGAGCCTTGGAATCCGCCCGTCTCATATCCCACATGAGAGAGGACAGAATCGCGGAGTTTAAAGCAGCGGAAAGTCCGCCAAAAAAAAAAAGTACCAGATGGTTGGAGGGCTATAGGCCTGGCCCCCCCCTGGCTGTTTTGGATTCACGGAAAAGGAGTTTAATTAACAACCCGCGAGTTGTTTCTACCAGGATGGTCAGGATTTAATGAATTTACGCCAAATTTTGAGGAAGGATCCTTTGCTCGGCTAATGCATGAGGGCAACATATCATTCAGATTGTACAGATTCGACACTTCATAGATACTTTTTATACATGCCTCATTCTAGCCCACCGATGCTGCCTTTTGGGGTCCGAGTGAAAACGGTCAGAGACTTGGGGGAAGTTGGGGGCGACATCTTCCCGTTGTCGTGATTGTTGCAGTTTCTCGACCACTCAACATCCACAGCCCCCTGTCTTCAAGTGCAACGGCTGCAGGTCATGTTCGGTCTGACCACCTGTTCCTGCATCTAGGCAGGCGGCCGACCAGCTGAAGACAAAAGGAACATCTCACTGGTCGAGCTATGTCCGAGTCTCACTTGCTTCGGACGCGGCCTCGTATCGCCTGCATCTGTCTGTCCTTGGCCGTGGCTCAATATGTTCTTTTTAATATTGTTTTGATCTCTTCTAATAAAGAAGGAAAAGCAATATCGCCAATCATGATTGATGGTCAAGCAGGACATCTTGCTGCCACGGTTACATGCCACCAGGCCGTCGTCCCCAATGCCGTCCCAAATGACGAACCAGGCCGTGAGCGCCGTCTTCCTCGTCGTCTTCGCGTCCAGTCTCTTGGGCTGCGTCCTCTTTACCCTGTTATTGCGTCGGTGGGCCAACTTCAGCATCCCGCTGGCGCTCGCGTGCGTCTTCGAGATCATCGGCTACGGCATCCGCTCCAGCAGCGCGGCAAGGGACTGGAGCGCGCAGCTGTTTGTGACGGCCACGATATCCCTCACCATTGCGCCGTCGTTCATTTCTATGGCGTAGGTTCCTCCCCTCCTCTCCCCTGCCCCGCGCCGATCGGATCTGTGAACGGGGGGGGAATCGGGAGGAGGACAAAAACACACAAAACTTCGAGTGTCAAGGAGTATATCTTGCTTATCGTTATCTTAGTATGTACACGACGATCGAGCGGGCTCTCCAGGTCCTGGGCAAAGAGCACTCCCTCATCCATCCCGGCTGCTATGTCTACCTGATCTGCTCCGACCTAGCTGGGCTCGCCACACAGCTCGTAGGCCTCAGCCTGGCGCTGTCCGGCATCTCCAGCACGGTGGGTCTGGGCCCCGACGCCAACAAGGGCGGCGTCGTCGCCGCCGTGGGCATCGGCCTGCACGCCGCGACCCTGGCCGTCTTCATGGTGTTCTTCGCCGTCGCGCTGTGGCAGGCCGTGGCGACGTACCGGGAGTTCGGCAGCACGACGACAACGGGTGTGGAGCTGGGGGCGGTGGGAAGCGGGAGGGCCCTGACGCGCCGGTTCAAGGGCTACCTTGTCGTCGTCGCCCTGGCCGCCGCGTGTCTCCTGGTCCGCGACCTGTACCGGGCCATCGGTCTGGCGCAGGGCTTCGCGACGGCCGACGTCGGCGAGGCCATATTCGCGCTCTTGGATGGGTTTCTCGTCGCCGAGGCCGTGCTCGGTCTTGTCGTCTTCCACCCTGCATGGGTCCTCGTGGACGGTTACAAGCCCGAATCGAAACAACAGGGAACAGAAGTCACAGGGCTTGGCTGCCATTCGATGAATTTTATATAATTTATAGCTAGTTACACCAACTGGTGATGATGAATAATGAAGTTCCTATGGACACGTCTAGGCCTGCCCCTGAATAGTCCCAAGTGTAGTTAGCTATACAAGCCCCGGACTGACCCCCTCTTAGGCTTCGACTAGAAATAACAAAATCAATATGTTCGAGGATGACACGAGCTATTGGCCAAGTTACTGACACACCCAACGATCTCCACGTCGAGGCAAGATAGACAAGAGGGATGCAACTGGGGGCCAGGGTTCTCGGGTCATGGCCAACTCCCCCCATACTGCAAGTAAGTTGTCTTCCATTCCGTCGACCTCAGAACAATGGATGTGAGGCTGAGGCCAGGCAAGGCCGAGCTAGCGTATAGGAGGATGGACAGGGAGAAGAACACACGCGCACACACCCTCACACACACCCAACGAAACGTCCGCATTAGCCCCGGTTGGTCTTTTGGCTTGTTAGCAAGTGGCGCTGCACAAAGACGGCAAGATCCTGCAGGGAGGAATAGATACATCACTCAAGTTTGGAACTCGGGGATTTTCGGAAGGTTCCAGTCAGAAGACCGTGTCGGTGAGCTGTATTTTCCATCTGCTATACATGTACATTCTCTGCCGCACCGGCGCAGGATGGATGCAGCTCCCGGCTAGATCGGACTCTCTCCCACACCAACCCGTGACCGCCCCCTCTTGCGCAAGGGTGCTGCGGAGTCGACCTCAGCTGTCCCCTAGGACTCTGCGTAGGACATTGTCGAACGCGGCGCGCTCGATGACGGCCCCGAAGTGCAGACACTTGACGACGCCCCCGAGCTCGGCGGTGAGTCTGTCGAGCACCCCCGCGTCCAGCACTGCCCTCGGCCCGTACCCGCGGACCATCTCGAACCACGCCTGCACGGGCGCGAGCTCCAGGTCCGGCGGGTTCAGCGCAGACGCCAGGCCATGCAGCGACTCGAGCGTGAGCCCCGTCGCGCGCCAGGAAACGCCGTTGTTGTTGTTGTTGTTGTTGTTGTGGCTGTCCGTTCTGGTACCTGCTGCTTGGGGATAGGGGTCAAGAAAAGAGGACGGGCCCGGGCCCACGGCGGTGCGGTTCTCGAGGTCCTGAAAGATGGCCCCGGGCGCCTGCTGCAGCGTAATCGCCGACACCATGAGGGCATGGCCGAGGTATGGGTCGACGTCGATGTCGTCGCCGATATCGAATGCGGTGGCCGCTGGTGCTGCTGGCTGGTTGTCGTCGTGATGCTGGAAGTAGGCTGGTTTGAAGTGATCCCAGCAATTGTGCTCGAGACTAGATCGAATGTATCGAGTTAGAAAAACCGTCTTGTCTTGACGTGGGATTCCCCTGACCAGGGAGACAGAGACCATGACAATCTGGCTCGCTAGATGTAAGGGGCCGGCGGGACAGGAAGCCGCAGGTACTTATCAGCAGCGAGCACATAAGGAGAACATTGCAAGACGGGGGGGGGTTAGGGGGGGTATTACGCTAAGATGAAGTTGATCGCCTTATCCGTCTCCTCCAATATGCCTTGAGCCAGCTCTCCTTGGTTTTCTTCTTTCTCGAACGTTAGACCCGGAATGCGAATCGCTTCGACGAAACCCGCATATCCCTCCTGATCTACTGTGGTCCTCCTAGTGACCTGGAACGCAGGTGAGCCTAGGTTCTCGTTGATCTCCAAGGAGGCCATGTAGTCCGGCTCGAAGACGAAAGGGGAGGAAGAGGCCCGAACAGCAGCAGCTTCATCTTCACCAGAGTCTCGAGGTGGTGGCAGAGGATCAGCGATGCCATTATCGCCCGGCTGGGTTGCCATCGTCACAAAGTCGATCCCAGACATCAAAGGTTGATCTGTATAACCAGAACCTGGCGGCGGCCCAGTAATCATGGCCAGCTGCTGCCGCATGCCCTGGTTATCGCCCACGAGCTTCCGGCAGTCCGCCTTGCCCCGTTCGATGCTGCCCCGCAGCTGCACGATGTTAGTCTCTAGCTCCTTGGCGTAGTTCGCCTTGCGCTGGCGGTGCTGGATCTGAGCCCGGCGGACCTGGGCGCGGCGGAGCTCAGCCTTGCCCGTGCCCTCGTCGCCATGGTGCTGCTGCTGGCGAGGGGCCTTGGAAGCTTGACCAGCTAGCCCTGGACGTAGGCAAATCAGCTCCCACTATCACGGACGGATACCTCGTTGCTCTATCCCCCCCCCTCACGCTGCCTAGAGAAGTTGCTTCCTTCACAGAGGCTCGAAGATAGATATGCCCCTCCCCCCCTTTTCGGTGACAGACTGGTATATGTATACGCACCATTGGGGGCAGGATTGTCCGAGACAAAGGCAATATTACGGCGCGGCCGGAGCTTTTGTTGAGCCCTTTCCCAGAATTTGGTGAACGATGGACGAGGGCTACCGCCGTTCTTAGCCTTGCCATCGTGGTCACCTTGGGATTGGGTGACCATTCTTAATCTTGGGGATACGTAGTGGCTTCAAGCAGACACGGCAGAGTATTATGACGGATGAGACGGTTTAGACAAAACGGATCCCAAGATGCCTCTTTATGCTGAGCTGACAACAGACATGTCCAACGGGTAGATGCAAACTGTCTTCTGTGCGGGGCTGTAGCTCATGCAGCTCCTGTGTATGGTCAGTTCGAGGCAGACTGGCCTGGGCTATCATACGACGCTAACTTTGATCTCTGGGGCAGGACCCGAATCCAAGTCCTGGCGTAGGTAAGATGTAGATATTGCCGAAACCACAGCGTTGTGCCCTCGGAGCTCTTGGGACATTTGATAAAAGACGTGCGTCACAGTTGCCTCAATAGCACGGCGGGCTGAGAGAATGCGCTGAATTGCTACTCCGTGGAAAACTATCTTCGTAAGACCCATGCTGACAAAGCCGGATATCTCCCTTCTAACGCCTTATGTCCATGTTGCCTTGCCTTCCAGATGTAACCTCAAATCGGACCTTATTTTTATAACTCCCCTTGATGCAGCCGAAAACGCCAGTGCCGAGAATAACAATACACATACCAGACGGACAAGTGGTGCTTTTGGGAATGCAGGCACTTAGTCATCCCGCCCATCCTCATCATCCGTCGCTGTATCTTCGTCGACCTCATCCTCAACCACTTCTTCCTCGTCACTATCCTCCTCCTCGTCGGGGTTTAAGCCGGGGATATTCCGCCAAGGCAGATAGTCTCTTTCCACCCAGTGCTTGCTGGTTGGTAGTTGGTATGGGTCAAAGGGGAAGTACGAATCGAGCTGCTGCCAGCTCTCATCGTTAAGGTCCAGCCCCGACTCTCGCAGTGCGCCACCATTCGCATAAGCAGTAGAAACGAACTGCGATAGCCGCAGACGCTTGTTGGACTCGATAAGCGGATAGACGTACATGAAACGTAAGCGGTGAGCCAGAGGCGCGAACTGCTCGACGATGGCTGGCGAGCAGACCTTGAGCGGGTTGAGCTTGGAGTATATGTTGCGCCGAAGGACTTCCTTCACCTCTGGTATCCACGTGATGTCCTGGTCCAGGTAAGACGACAGTTCATCCTCATCAACGTCCTCGGGGACCTCCTGGATGAGATCTTTCCAGCGGAAGCAGAATATGTACATCAAGGCCTGCGTCAGAGAGTAGAAGGGCGCGTAACGTCTGACATCAGGGCCCCTACAGTTGACTTCGTAGGTGGAACGCATCTTATCTAGGTGATGGCCGAGGACTTCAAACACCAGGCGTACATGTTTACCAGGCACCATGGCACCACGAGCTACAAAGCTAGCAAGATAGGCCGAGGCAGCCTGGCGCAAGACGAGCGGCCGGTTAGACTCAAAGGCCGTGTTGATCAGTGTACCGCAAAATAAGTCCAGCAAGGTTTCAGACTGCTGCGCAAAATGGAACACCAAGAATTGGGTGTGGCGGGATTTATAGGCAGGGAGTATAATGTGGGAAAATTCGTTGAGGAGCGTCTCGAACGTGGACAAGGCCTCGGTCGAGTCTGGATCGTCGAAGTACGGCGTGTAAAGCTTAAACAGCCTGTCTAGAGTCACGTCGAGCTTCTCGATGCTTTCCTTGACGGATTTGATTTGGTTGAATTCGTCTTCCTCGTCGTCGTCACTGTCCACCGACCCGGCATCGCTCTCTTCATCGTCGTCGGCGGGCAATTCTCCATTGGCCTGGGCTGACCGAAGGGCCATCAAAACCATAGCTGTTAACCTGTCGTCGAGGTCTTCCATGTCCATTTGCATCTTCACATCGACCTGTACCAGACGGTTGGTAATGAGGTCGGTAATATCTGTCTTAAGTTGTGAGGCATACTTTCGCAAGCGCAGGAGATTGTCGACGTAAGCCAAGTGGACTCGGCTCGACTCATCGTGATAGGGGAACTTGTTGGCTATGACCTGCCCCAAGACGACATTCGCGGCGGGAAAGACTCCCAGGAGGTAGCGCACGGCCCGATGAAGGCGATCTTGCATACGTTCTCGGGTGACGGGTGGGAAGCCAGATACAGCCCAGTCAGCAGACCTCGAGTTAGTGAACTTGTCTACCAACATATCCAGAACGAGATTGAGGTAGGAGCCTTGTGCGCTCACGAGGGCGCCAAGAAACTGAGTGTAGACTGTGGCGAATTGGTCATCGCGACCCAGCCACTGGCATCGTAGTACGCTTTTCACGAGCCCCGATGCCGACCTGCCGAGATGAGGCACGAAGCCTGTTAACGCAACCATGTAGCCCTTGAGTTCCTGGCGTCTCTTCTCGGGTAGTGTTGGATCGAGCTCCTCATCGTCATCATCCACATCATAGAGCCGTTGTCGCCCGGCGACGGCTTCCTTCAGGATGTCGTAGTCTTCGTCGTCTCCGTGTGCATGGCCATCCAATGCCTTCCAGATCTCATTTTTGATCTCTTGGACAGTTCTGGCGCCAACTTCGTGGATTTCAAGATTCATGTCGAACTCGACCCTTTGGCGTTTGCGTGGGCTTTGGGGGTGATCTGTGCTGCTACCATCGCTAGGAAGCTTATCATCTTCGAATCCCTTCCTTTTCCCTAATAATGACGAAGCCGACTTGAGGATGGGCTTGAGCGGTGTAGCGACAGACTTGGCAGCAGAGCGAGCCAGCTGGGTGGCGGTCGTGGTTGTGGCGATAGCAGACTGCATTGGGCCAGGCAACGAGACGGCAGCGGAGTCACGCCTCGTCTCGAATCGAATCTCTCTCCTAGTAAATGCTGGATTCAGGAAAGTGGGAATCGACGTTCCAGGCGCAGCACATAACCCGACATACGATGGGGCAACGACTCTCGAGTCTCGATGGGCACGCGACTCGCAACAGGAATTTGGACTTGAAAAGTGTCGCTGGAGAAAGTCTTTGCCCAAAATTTTGTGTAGATGTGGACCCAGTCAGGAATCGAGGATGACGGCCAGCGCGTACTAACTAATTAATAGAAAATGGTGGGGGAGGAGTCGGGGACCCTACGCCCCGCACAGACCCTCTCGCTCGCTGTCTTCCATGAATGAGGTAAGCAAGCAGGCCTACAATTAAGCCAGTCGCATCGAACTACCACCCCGTCCCCCGAGCACAAATGTTGCTTCACAGAGGCCGGCCCGCATGCATGATACGTATCAACTATTATAGACTTTGCATTGGCTAGATCTTGGTGAATTCAAAGAGACTGCTGCGATCCTCCGACCTCTATCCATGGCCCTATACCAAGTCCCAACTCAAACCTTTCAGCAAGTAAAACATTCGTAAAGGGGGAATGTCCCGGGGAATCTACGAAACAAGAACAAAACCCATAAAAGAAACCCTTTGCTTTTCCCCCATGACCAGCACTTCGTCCACTGAAAACACCCTCCCTTCCGTCTTCATGTACAAGTACCGAATCCCTGTAGTCAACTCCGAGTCAAGGGCGTGTCGAGTATGTTGGTTTTCCTCGAACCCAAGTATCCCATATTTCTTCGTCCAACCTTTTACTTATACACACCTCGAAGACGAACCCCATCGTCTGCGATGGTCACCGTGATTGAAAACTTCTGCCAGCTAGGCATCGTAGGGCCGGATACCCGGAGCATGAATCCGACGCTTGGCGTGAGGACTTAATAGGTCTCACCGGCCGCGCCATTATGGCCTCCTTGACCACCGTATAGATAGTTATCACCCCCTTCGGCCAAGCCTCCGGACTCGCCGCCCTGGAAGCCAGACGCCCCCGCCGCGCCAGCCCCGCCAGGGGCACTTGCTCCGTACCCCTGACTGTTCGGTCTGGCCTGCTGGTTGTCACCACGATTTGACTGGGACTGCTAAGCGTTGGTCAGTGACGAGACAACAAGCGTTTAGGAAGAAGCACGCCGGGGTCCCCGGCATTGCAAATATGCCATCGGGTGATGGGAGAGTCCCACCTCTCGGTATTTAGATAGGTATATCTTCAATGCCTCGGCATAGTTCTCGAATCCGAGAGAAGTCATCGCAAATAGGATGTCTTCGCCATTGACCGTTTTTCTTTTCTCCTGGTGACACTTCTCGGAAGCTGCCGAGAGTCAGTACAGCGCTTAAGCGTCTACACGTGCCGGACGGTGTTGGCCTACCTTCGCTGGTGATGAAGCTGATGAATTCGCTTACACACTCCTGCATGCACTCTTTGGCTTCCTTGGCGATCTTCGCATTTTCAGGCAATGCCATCTTCATAATGCGGGCGACTGGTGCGAAATTTCGAATGTTAGCATCGTATACATCGAATTTGTCCAACCTGGAAGCGCCTTGCGCTTCGGGCGACTTAGACGACGAATCGTGAGACATGGGCGATCTGTTTGGAGCGCGCATCTGGTTCTAGCCGCAGGACCAATTGTGTGAGAAGCTAACGAAGCGATTCCACTCAAACCTCGCGGCAGCTCGCAACTCGCAGCTCATCCACAACGGCAGCTCTCCCTGGTCCAGAAACCTCAAACTTGATTCGACTTGGGTGGATTCAAGACCTCACCACAGACGGGATGGGTTGGCGCGCGCCGCGCGCGCACACACACAAATCAGATTAAAAGCAAGCAGAGACTCTTCACTCACCATTGGCTATAGGCAACCACCTATCCTGCTCCTTGACTTCGAACTCATAGCCGAGAGCGCTGGCGTGTGGGTCTTGAGGATCGTTCATTTGTGCTTCATCACCGTCGGGTGACTGTACACCAGGCTCAACGTCCTTTGGAGGGGATTGGGGGGAATCCGACATATTTGGCTACCTGCAGCGGGTGGTAGCTTCTTGTAATTTTTCTTGGTCTGCCAACTCGCACAGTCGGTTACTAGGTCCCAACTAGGTTGAGAGATGATGTGTCCCTGCCTCTGACACGTTGCAGCCTGGGTCAATGGAGTAAGGTAGGGCTTACAAACTGCGCGCGGCTTAGCTGCAGCAATTTTTTTTTCTGGTTCTGGGTCAAGGGCACGATGCCGGCAGCGGATCCCCCAATCTACTACGATTACTGCGTTGAGAAGTAGTCCGGCAACGACGTGACCTCACAGTTCCCAGCCTGGCGCGGCAGCCCTGTCGCAAAGCTCAGGCTATGACGGTATGTCCGGGGATATGCAAAGTCGGTCTGCACCCTTTTCCTTGGGTCTGTCTGTGTATGGTCTGGGTCAGTCAAGGCGACAGGCAGGCCGTGTGGTTGCAGGAGTGGGATGGTGGAGGCAGGAGAACGTGGACAGATGCAGAGAGGCGGGGTGTGTGTGTATGGTATGTGAGAAGGCCGAGCGAGGGTTGTTACTGCGGGTCCTGGTGTTCCTCTTGGAATCGAAGCTCAGTGGCTCTATTGCGCAGGCGTTCCGCAGAAACGATCGCCTGCCTGCAGGTTATGGTAGAAACTTACAGGGAGCCGTGTAGAATGTAATTTGACCGGGTTGGAGAAATGACAGAGCCAAGGAAGGACACTATGGAAGGCGAGTGAGCCCTAGTTCACGGAAGAGGCGACGTTGGCTATGGTGTATCTCTAGTACTGCAACGGTATTGATATACCGACTCGATAGTGCCTGAGTGCACGGGTGAGGTTACACCGGTTTCGCGGGATATTGATTGCAAATAGTCGCGCGAAGGGCAGGCGGTACTTGGAGCACAGCTGGGGTACGGTACGTCCGTCGGAACCAAACAAGTACAGCTCCTCCTCTTGGTATCGCGCCTAGGGGCGAAGCGGAAAAGACAGCCTGCGGGAGCTCGTTCGCGTCAGGGGATGGAGGCTTCGAGGCGATGAGCAAACTGGGCTTACTCGGTTGGGTATGGGCCGTTGGGGACTTGTTGGAGGGTCTGCGTTGTCCTCCGGAAAGACGGTACGGTACGGAGGTTGAGGTATCGACCAATGCACGTCGTCTAGGATAAATTTGACTGGACGGATGCAAGGACCTGAGTAGGATGGATGCCTCTTGATTAGATCAATTTTCATGGATATGGCAAGTAGCAGCAAATGGGCTCTCGAGGACGAGATGGAAAAACGTGGTATGCAAACAAACTACTGTCTAACTTGAACTGGGCTTGCGCGATGGGTAAGGTGGATGGGGATTGGGTTTGCGACTTCGAGGTAAGTGAGTAGTAGTAAGTAAGTAGGTTCGTCTTAGGTAAGGTTAAAGAAAAGAAGAAGAAGAAAAAAAGAAAAGAAAAAGTACCCGACTGGCATTACTACTTCGTATTGGACTAGCTAGTAACCTCAGTGGGATACATCATGTACATACCTGGACGACGACAACTTCGCGCTGTGTTTAAGTATGTAGATAGATAGATAGCTGGATGGATGGATGGATGGATAGACAAGCCGGGAGGGTGCCTGCTGGTTTGTTGCGTAGCGTGGGGTAGTTGCAGGACAAAGAGGAACGGCTAGATGAACTCACTCTGGAGCTCTCTGATTGATAGCAGTTTTGGATCTGGGAAACTAAAACAAGATCAGTGCAATTGATGACGGGTGGGAATAAATGCGGCGTTTTGATTGATGAGTTTTTTGCGGTCAGAGCCGTAGCGCCTTCGCACCTCGTACCAAACAAGTCCCGCACCGTCACGGTGGATACGACGATACTCGGTGTGAGGGACGGGAGCCACACGGTTATTAGTAAAGAACCAAGGAACCTAAGTACCCGGTAGGTTAAAACGAAGCAAATACATGGGACGAACCTGGTATACACGGGCAATATACGCACCTGGTATATTGATATCTAAGGTAGGTATTCGTTCTTACCTATGCCGTGCTATGCTGTTGTCGAGCCTGGTTTTTATATCCAGGTACACATGTATGTATTCAAGCCATGGGTGCTTGAGGCTATGAGACCAGCATGAACTGGCGGCGGCGCTTACGGGTCCTCTCAATGGCGATTCTGCATTATGTTCTAACCTTCTAGGTTGGTCGGCTACCTACAGTACTTTACATAGAGAGATGGATGAATGGAAAGTACTTGCACGAGCTGAGGTCTATGACTTCTACTGTCATCACACTCGCCTCGTCACATCCATGCCAAGTTTCAAGGTTCCCCTCATCCGTTTTCTACTGTACTCCATATCTACATACTACATGTGTGTGTGTAAGTACTTTACCCACCCAAATAGGCTTGTACTGTACCTGCCGTCAAAGTCGGGTTGAAGTCTTGGTGTATGGAGATGACAATATCAACAGTCATCTTGTAGTATATCAGCTCCATGCCAGAGCACACCAGATCTCTCTCAAATACCTTCATGGAGTTTCTTGACTCGTTCCAATCGTGCGAATTACGAGCACTAAGTAAAGTTATTTATCCCAATACTGACATTTGAAATGTGATGGCATGCCGTTTATAGTTCATGATATTCCACAGACAGAAAGAAAAAGTTGTACCGTGGGTTGTATCAATCCTAGACATGGACACCACTACTGACCACGAGACTCCAGGCGGGCGATGGATGAGGCGGTGAAGACATTACCTGACTAGGGTATTGATGTAGTAGTATAGACCCCCAGGTGGTGTTGCTCGTGATAATTTCATAAGGGAATAGCGTTCATCTGCTTCCTTGCGGGCCTGAGTTTGGATGTTCTTGGGTTTTTCTCGATCGTGGAGTTGCTGTACTTGACCGGGAGAGACTGGAGAACTGACCGGTGTGAGTGGATGGAGTTGGTCTATTACTTGTTTGACAATTTAGGCTAGAATAGAAGACTCCTGCAACAGCCTCTAATAAAGCAGCTTGGTGGTCCAATTTGGAAAGCCGTCTGGGTTCGCAACGACGACTGGCCAGAAATCCTGTATGGAACAGGATGAGCCCGCATGCTTGGCCATAAGGCTGGGGCAACGATAGGGAAAGACAGAACCTGGGTCGGCCAATAGGATATTATCAACGCTATCCATTTTTCTGATTGGCAGTACAAATCATTTCGAACCAGTCACTTTTTGGAGCAAGCGGCTGTGGCCCATGCCATGGAGTTCACGAGTCGTTCAGCCATACCGGGAATGATGGTGATTACTGCCCCTCTCCCTCCCCCCTCTCTCTCGTCGCGTCGCGAATCATTGATCTCGTGCTAACGAACCAGGACGCCTGATGGGTGTGAAATGTGGTGGTGGCTGTACCTAGCACTAGGTAAGTAAGTAAGTATGTAGCTGCCCTCGTCATGCCCTCGGTATGCAAGAATCCCTGGACAGAGCGGGCATGCAGATACTTCCATGTGACCCAACTGCGTCCGACAGACCCGACCCCTCTTCTCTATCTGGTGCCCAATCGCTGATGGTGGTGTCGTCCAAACAACCACGTAAAACTCCCATTCGTTGCTTTGCAAGGACAGGACGCCCAGATACCCCGTTGACAGCTTCTCGAAGTGGAACATTTGCTTGCTTTCTGGAAGACGTTTTTCTAGCCAATTCATTGCCATTCCGAACTGTCGGTTCGACAAGCATGAGCAGCACCTCGAGTATGAAAAGGCTACCGAAACCCTGATGCGGTAAGCCTGATGCTTGGGCACAGCTGCATATGAACCGTCTCCATCACACATAGAAAGCACACTGCACGCAAATCTACATGTATTTATGCAGTGGGATTACCATCTGCGGTACGGGGCTCTCAGTCCCGAGCTACTGGTGCAATATGAGGTCCATATGCTTGGTTCACTGTTAACATCAACCCGATATGACGATAATACAATTTGACGTCAGAGTCTAATAAAAATACATTTCAAAGGCCACCCCCCCTCCTTCCCCCATCGGCCTGCAGGTCTCCCTTGTACAAGTGACAGATTCTTTTCTTGGTGGAATGGTCTCTGGTTGTATAAGTTGGCATCTAAGTATAATGCGGCTTTGGGGGGCCAGTGGTCGGTTCCGACCTTGTACCACCCACACACAACAGTATCATTCGCACATGGGTATACGTAGCATTTTGTCATGTGTCTGAGCCTCTGAGGTAGGGAGTCACCGCACAAACTCGGAATCCCCCGCGCATGGCATGTTTTGCGGGAGCCTGTACTACTCAAGTCCGTGTCGGACGGCATCTTTTAACCTGGGCAGGGCTGTGGGAAGAGGTCTGGAGAGAGAATGAGAGAGAGAAGAAAAAAAACAGCAATGGGCTTTTCGACTGGTTTGCGTAGGGGTGCTTGATTAGCTGCCTTGTGTAGACAATCCATTTATGACCACTTGAAAAAGCCACAACTCGTACGGCGGCGGAGTAACCATTGTCAACTGCACAGCACAGTACCTTCAAGATCAACAGCCTCGGGCAAGCATGTCGTTGGGCATCGTGACGCCCTGACGCCGGATACGGCTTGGCACAACTGCATAGCGCTACTTGGACAACGCATCACCACCACCACAATTTTTGCATCGCTATACATTGCTGGCCTGAAAGTCTAGTTGATATTGCCATCATCACTCCCCTTGGGAGACGGTGCAACATACCAGATCTCGATCGCAGTTCCAAGATCCTCACGAAGACGGGAGGTGTAAGAGCCACACAGACACTAGAATTGTTGTCTACGGCACTCCGAAGAACTGCTAGGTAGCGATGGGCGTTGACGCCTAGGGATGTATACCCTCGTCAGGCACGTCTCAAGATTGCACAACCTGGACATTATTTTTCTTCTGTGAAAGTAGTGACGTTAGCCCAAATGCATCAGATCCTGAAAGGCCAAATCGGACCATAACATAGAATCCTCGCGAGGAACGAATATGTTGGTCTCCGGCGCCGGGTCAGAGGACGACGTACCTTCCACTTGTCTAAGTCGTCTTGTTTCGTTTTGTACTGCTTGACCAATTCATCCAAAACTTGCTTCAGACCCTCTGCATTTGTGCTGAGCGCAGGAATGACATCTTGTACTGTTCGTTCAACCAAAACACCATTGATCATACGAAAACACTTGCGGTCTCCCGGCAACGGAGTGAGTGTCTCAAGCACTAACCTGTCTATGCGTTAGTAATGAATGCACTCTTCACAAAGCAAGGCGGCAAGACATCTGGTAAAGATGGAAGTGATTCCCAAAGCCAAGGACCCTTGACGGAACTGGCAGCACGGGGACAGGGGGAGACAGTACGCACTTGTGCTCCTCTGCTTCTTGCTCAACATCGCCAATCTTCTGTGCGAGTTGTTGCAGAGCGTTCTTGTAATTTGAATACTGCGTTTGGAGTTCTGAGAGATCCGAGTGAGCCAACGGGATGCCGAAAAGAGGGAGGAGATTGATCATGATACACTTACGCTGCTGCTGCTTCGGCGACGGACCTTTGGACGCCATCTTATCTAAATATCAAAGTATTTGCCAGAACCCCCCCTCTTCGTTTGATGAATGATGCAGCCTCGTGAAGACAATTGAATGTATTGACTGGTCCAATCTTCTCAGGTTCCCTTAGGTAATCCGATGTGCGTCCATGCCATCCAGAAGCCAATTACAAGGTATACCACGTAGTTAGGGTGGAGTTGTTGGGTCCGGAGCGGAGTGGAATGAGCGTGGCCTGTCTGTGGTCTGAGCTTCCCTTAATCGAAAAGTCCCATCGGTCAACCGACCGAGGTTTTTTGTCGCCGCGCTCTTTCGCTACATCCAACCCGGTTCAGTACTCACGTGGGACTCGCCTGAAGCTGCTCACAATGCATCCTCATTTACACACCAGGGACAATGTCGGTAAGCTTTCGATTGCTTCTTAAAAGTCCAATCTCTCGGCGTCTCCCTAATCTGAGCTTCTGCCGGCCCATAGCTTGCGAGGAAATCATGAACGCCCTCGAGGAATGTCATGCACGGGGCTTCCTGTGGAAGTCATTCGGGATGTGCAGCGACACGAAGCATCAAGTCAACATGTGCCTACGTGCCGAGCGCCTCAAAAGAACCGCTACGAATCGCGAGGTGGCCAAGGCCAAGCGCGAGAAGATCCAGAGAGCGTGGAATGAAATTGACGAGAACTCGTAGACGACACATCCGACCTGTACGACCCGACGGAGAGAAAATGTACCGCTATACTGGGCTGAGCGCAGCATGGGTTGAGTTTCTAGTCATAGGCATCGGGAGGAGTTTTAGGCGCTGGAATTTCGTCTCCTATTCTTAACTGGCAAGAGGAGCTCACAAGCTCCATCACTTGATTCACAGAAAGAAAACCATTCCACCGCTTTTCCGACTCCGATATGAGGCGCCAACATTCTGAGGACTTTCTATCGCCCCTTCTCTACAAAGCCTTCCTCCACGCGTTGCCAAACATGAAAAGACCAAAGAGGGAGATCAGACTGAGGATGCTCGGGACAGGCTTGCCACTGCGGAGTGCTCGTGGGATGGAAGAGCCTCCCAAAACGACTGAAGCGAGCAGAGCGAGCTCGACGCCGTAGGGCTGCCGGCTCTGTAGTCGATAACCCCCCCAGACCATCTAGAGACAGCGGGTATCAGCAGAGCACAACGGTACATGACCGCAGGAAGATGGAATGCAAGAACACATACAGAGCAGTCCGACGGTGCATCCAGCGGCGATTGAGGGAACGGAGCCGGTTCGCACGTAACCCATGGTGCCGCCACCGGCAGTCAGCGCACCAAGAACGTAAGCGATGTTGTCGAGACTCTGCGCAACCTGTTAGTCGCATCCTGTGTAGGACATGGAGCTCGCGCTCTAATTGCACGTACCATATTGGCTGGACCTTGATTTGCTTGTCACAGTAATTAATTGATCCAGAGAGATAGTAATCGGTTGTGCTGTGGTAGATCCAACTAACGTACATGTATTGTAAATAGTTAACTTACGTATGTGAAGTAGTACTTGGCCTTCTGGACCGGACAACACGGCGGAGCTGTGCCCGAGGGAGCTTCTGCGTCGAACTTGTCATCGATCTCGCTAGAAAGCCGACGTGTGGCTGGAACATGGTTCATCGCGGTACTCCGTAAGTACTTACGGATACTTAACAGCCGACTGACATACCCCACACAAGCACTAGCCACAGACCCACAGTGACCCGGCCAAGCACCTCATTGGCCCATGTTCTTGAAGCTTCGTGTCCCTTAAACGGGACAGCTCCAACTGGTAGATGTACACGACGACAAGATAACCCAATCTTGAAAGCCATCTCTACCTCCAAACCTCGAGAGATAAACGAACCCACCGGCTCTCAACTAACCCCGTGTGACCTCCAATCCGCCGCCATACGCATATTCACACACATAACCGCAACCATAATGGCCGGCAAGAAGTCACAAGCCAGCACTGCCTCGTCGGCACCAGTCGTCACGACAGGCACCACCACGAACAGCGCCCCCACCGTCTCAACGCCAGCCAAGAAGTCTTCGTCTTCGTCTTCAGCAGCTTCACCGTCATCGGGCACATGGAGTAACGTGGCGACGGACATCCTCAGCCACTACCAGAAGACGACGCCGCAGCGCACGAAGCTGATCGACCTGTTCATGGCTTTCCTGGTCGTGGTCGGCGGCCTGCAGTTCTTATACTGCGTCATGGCCGGTAACTATGTACGTTGCCCGCTTTCTCAATTCTATCCCCTCTCTCCCTCTCTCTCAAAATCTCTGGTGGCTGTGGAGGTGGCGGGAAGGCGGCAGCGAAACGAAGAAGACCAAAGTGCTAACATATATGGCATCTGTAGCCCTTTAACGCCTTTCTGTCCGGCTTCTCCGCTACGGTTGGCCAATTCGTTCTCACAGGTAGGTGATCCCCGCCCACGTACAGTCCAGAAGAAGGGGCGAAGGCAAATGGCTAACATCATTGATCGTCGTAGCCTCCCTCCGCATTCAGACAACAGAGGCCAACAAGTCCGACTTCCCTTCCGTCTCCCCAGAGAGAGCATTTGCAGACTATGTTGTTGGAAGCTTGATCCTGCACTTCTTCTGTGTCAACTTCATAAACTAAGTCGCAATCGCAAGATCTGAGCGCTCGGTAGGGGATAGTCAGTGGATGACCCGAAAAAGAGGGCCGAGCTACCAGAATGCATGGTACAGGAACGAAAGTACGACTGCATTCCATGGCACGTCCTTGTACAGTATGATAACAAAAGATGGCGATCAATGCTTTGGCACGCCAGGCCCTGGCACATAAAGCCCTGACCCATGACATATGAAGCAGATAGGGCCAGAACAATGGATCAATGAACAATAAGCCCGCTGTAATTTTCTATAGGATGTAATTTCGCGTAGTGCAACGCCTCTCTACACACAAGTTTGAGCCAGGTTAGAGGACAAACACCTAATCGTTGTCCGCACCCGCTTCCTTCTCTTCTTCCGGTGCCGGCGTCGCAGGCTTCGGCGGTCCTCCCTTGGGCGGCGGCGGAACCCCTCCCGCCTTGGGAGGCGGCGGCGGGGGAGTGTTTGAGACCTTGCTGCTGGAGACGCCGTCCAACTCCCTGCTCTTCTGTTCCTGCTCTGCGAAATAGTCATCCATCATTCGGTTCGGACTAGGCCCGTGCTTGTCTTTCCGCCTGGCGCCCCGTGCTGCCAGCGGCGGTGCATTGCCAGTAGGAGGAGGCGGTTGCACGGCGGCAGGGACCAAGAAATCGGACGGCGGCGCCCCTTGCGATTGCGCGGCAGGTATGAACGTGCTGCTGAGATCTGAGGGAGCGCCCCCCGCCCCGCCACCAAGAGTCATGAACTGCCCCTCCCCGGCCGGACCGTCGTCACCGCCGTCAAACATGGTTTCGCCGGGCGCGTGGACGGGCTCGTCCAGCGGCGCGGGCAGCCGGTGCAGGGCGCCATAACCCAGCACGCAGCCCAGGGCACCCTCGCCGCCCCAGTCCCGAGATGGCACAATCGAGACCTCGCGCGTTACGTTGTACTCGTTGTTGTAGACCCACAGCCTGAGTGGCCGCCCAATGTAGTCCTCGACTAGCTCGCCCAGTCCGCTTTCGCCGTGCAATACTCCGTCGGGCGTGCCCAGGATGTAGTCGCTGTAGGGCAACAGGCCAGCAACATCGGCCGGGGAGTTTGCGGGGACATCGAGGACATGCCAAATGTTGGATGCCGTCGCCAGGGGAGTGTATTGGAGGGAGATGCCCAGCGAGGGGTTGTCGGCGGGCACTGGAATGTGGAGGACGCGCGTGCGTTGGCCCTGTGGATGCAGAGGTCAGTCGTCGATACTCGTAGCACTAGTAGAAATAGGCTGAACTTGCCTTGGCGCTCCAAAGTCCTAGAGCTACTGATCCGCCAGCACAGTTGCGAACCTCTTGGGCGAAGAGCATGGGGTCTGGATTATCCTAGAGCCAGGAGATCAGCTGTCGTCCCGGGGGTGGGGCGCCTGCTGCATATTGATGATAGACATACGATGACCCTGCCATTTATACCAACGATGAAGTCGAACCATGGCTCAATGGCCAACTCCAAGTTCGCATTCCGCAGTACTTGAAAGCCGAAGCCACCCTGCTGGTCCCTCCTCGGCTGAGGGTCGCCATCTAAGCGGGATATGAAGCGATTGAGGGCGTTGAACATAGCTGGCAGCACCTAGACTACTTGGATGCTTTGCACCAAGAAATGAGCAGTGTACGGGTACAATGTAACCATTTGGGAGGAAATCATGTACGTGGTAACGATAGCTGTCACTTCCTCTGTTGCTTGGTCAGTCAGCCTTACCAGTGGGCCCAAGCTCCCACCCAAAACAATGGGTCGTATTTGAATAGCATCTTTCCAAGGGACCAGCTTCGATTCGAGATCTCTCACCCTGGCCGGACATCCTTCTTCAACCCTTGCATAATCCGCCGCCATGGATCCCGAATTCAGGCGTGCAAGGAAACTCCCCTGACGGATGAGTGCCACCACTGGACCAAAATCGGCGAAGTCCCTTGGGACTTGCAAAAGTGAGTGTTTTGGAGGCGGTAGACACCATGTTGTTACCCGTCCGACCTTGTCCCAGCAGCAGCCTCTCATATACGACCATTTCTGTAGGTATTGGCAGCAACGCTACACCATCTTCCCCTATTACGACTCTGGGATTCGTCTGACCAACGATGCCTGGTTTGGAGTAACCCCCGAGACTGTTGCCACACGCATCGCGCAGGACATGGGGGGCATCATCTCGTCGGACAAGACGACGCTGATCGACCTGTTCGCCGGCGTGGGCGCCAACACCATCGCGTTTGCCCAGTCCGGTATTTGGGAACGCATCGTTGCCGTGGAGCGCGACGCCGCGACGCTGGCGTGCGCCCAGCACAACGCCGAACTCTACGACGTGGGCCAGTACATTGAGTGGGTTCATGGCGACAGCTTCGAGGTCTTGGAATATCTGACTTCGTCATCTACCACGGACGCTGCGGCCACGTCTCCGGAGCCGGCGTCCAAAAAAAGTAACAAGGACTTGGACGATGCCCTCAAGAAGGTCGATGTTTCGAAAACGGCCTTATTTGGTTCGCCACCATGGGGCGGACCGGGCTATACCACGGATGAGATCTTTGACCTGAGCGGCATGGAGCCCTATAGTCTAGCCAAGATGCACGCGGCCTACCGGAGAATGGACCACGCGTTATACTTGCCACGGACGAGTGATCTCCGACAAATTGCCAGGCTGGTACCTTCTGGCGGGCCCAAGATAGAGGTCGTTCAGTACTGTGTCAAGGGAGCAAGCAAGGCCATGGTTACGTACATACCAGCACAAGAAGGAACCCCTGCGACGACTCCAGGCTCGGACAAGAATGCAGAGAAAGAGCAGGCTGTGAGAACCAGAGAGACGGAGGTCGATGATGGTAGTAACAAGACGCACGCCGACGAATCGCATGAGCTAATATCGGAGAAGGCACTGAGGCCACAAGCCGACAAAGCAGCTGAGACGCAGAGTACGGACCAAGTATCCGAAGCGCAGTTCACGACAGCGCACGAGATCCGGGGGGATATGGTGGGTGGTAGTCGGGACGGAACGCAAATTCAGACTGCGACAGAGAAAGAGGATGGTAAGCAACACAGCGAGAGGACTGACCACCTGCGAAAGGACCAAGTCAAAGAGATGGAGGAGGTTGAAAAGCAGAACGAGGAGCTAAGCTGCGAACAGACCCACCAAGAAGACCCTGAGGTTACGGACGGCGAGCAGGCTGGGACGATAGGGGGAACGGATTATCAGCGGGGCAAGAAAGACGCCAGGGTGCACGACAGCAGGCTCATAGACGGCCACAATGAGCCGCTGCAGACTGGGTCGACCGACGAGGAAGACGATGGCACATTGGTAGAGAAGCAACTTCAGGAACAGTTCGAGATATATAGCGAGAAGATGGATCAATGGAACCGCCGAGATGTGTGATTGACAACCCCTGTCCAGTACTAAAACCGAGCTGCCAATTCTAAAGTGCCCAGAACGACACGGAGAGTGTCTGGTGTGAAGATATCGTTATCATTGTCTGCTGACCCGACTACCAAGAAGACGTCACTATTTGGTCTTTCTAGAAGAGGAGACAAGTCGAAATCAGAAGATACTCCTGCACATCATGGTGCCTCTTAATCTACGCCCTACAAAGAAGGCCTCCTACAAAGCCTTGACGATACTTCTCTCGTCGAAGATATCCTTTAGCAGCCCGTCCACAGCGACCTCCTCATCAAGTGCTCCCATCGCGTACGTGCTCTCGAAGGCGAAGATGCTCAGCTGGCCGAAGAAGGGGCGCAGAATCTTGGCCACCAGCTCCTCCTTCCGGTCGACCGCCAGCTCGTCGCTGATGCCGCCCGGCGTCCCGAGAAGGGGCCGCCGGCGCGAGTGCTGCGGCGTGCCGGACGTGATCGGAGCCGCGTCCGCCGCCTGTGCTGTTACGGACGCCGAGCTGATGTGGTTGCCTAGCTCCTCGGAGAGCTCGTCGACGAGCGCAACGGGCAGGTACGTGGGCGATCGGTAGATGGCGTCGATGGTGTCGGTGACGAAGAGCCACTCGTGTAGCTGGAAGTCGTCGGGGGCCGCACATATCAATAGATCAAGAAGTTTGCAGGCTTGTAGCACCGATGTGTTATTGTACGTATCGCTGGACGCGCTGTGGTCGGGCGCGGCTACCGACGAGATGGCCGCGTGCAGCTCGGCGTTGATGATGGGCCACAGGGGTGAGAGGTGGACGGGCGAGGTGCGGACTACCAGTGCCCGAGCTACCATGAAAATCTCAGCCCGGGTGGTAGAGGAAGGAGAAGAGGTCGAGGTGGCGGCAAGGAGATCGACCAGCCTCTCCAAGATATTGGGAAAGTCTGTTACAAAGGTGTCGTTCGGGGATGCGATGACGAGAGTGGCAATTCGACGAAGGTTGAGCTGAGTCTTGCGGTCTGCTTCCAGCCGCGCCGAAGTTGCTCCTACACCGAAAACGATGCCAGCGGTTGTAGGAGGCGTGATCCTACTCAGGATCTCAGGCATCCGCTCCTTGTCGGCTATGGTCCATTGCTTCAGAAGAGACAGCCAGTCACTCCGGACTAGCGAAACAGAAGAGCCAAAGAATCTCGGGTCATTGAAAGCGTCTCCGATGTCTTTCTTCCACGTCTTCTGATTGTTGGGAAGCCTGGTTAGCTCCTGGAGCAGCACCAAGGTGCTTTTCGAAATTGTTTCGGGAAACCCTTTAGACCGAATCAGAGGTCCAATAACATTGGTTGATACTGAGCTTGCAGCCGTCAAGACCCTGTCCGATTCGACCAAGATTTTTGGAAGGTTGGGCACTATGGCAGAGAGTATACCGACAACATCCTCTGCTCTTTCAGCCGGGCTTCGAGTGACAGAGGTTCTTCTTCCGTCAACTCTGGATTTCTCCGATTGTGACGTCGAAGATGACGCGTCAATGAAAGCTGCAGGTCTTGTGGTAAAGAGAGCAGTAAGTAGCCGAAGGAATAGGTCCTATATGAGTCCGAGTTTCAGTTTTCTCTTCTTTCAACACCAGTGTCGAATTACTTACGCCAAGTTCTCTTCGCATCTTCCGTTGCTCGCCGAAGTTTGTATTATCAACCTTTTCGCCAAGTATCGCTGCGAACTCGAGCAGGCTAGGTAGCGTCTGCCTGTGCGGGAAAGGGTTCCCGAGAATATCCTTCAAGAAGACCATGCAATCCTTCCAAATTTCGTCCATAGCATCGTCTTCCAACGATCGAGCATAGTCAACCAAGAAGATGACAAGGTCGGTGTCCTGTAGCGAAATGGTCAAGGTAGACTTCCTCGAAGGGTCCAAAGCATTGGGGTTAGTGCGACTATATATCGCGTTGAAGATGGCCGGAATTGTATGTCTTGGTCGTGAGCCATCTAGAGCGGGTAACAAGTTCAATACTTCGTTGTGTTTGGCCTTGGAAGGGGTTGACAAGGAAGCACACCATATGCCAACAACTGTCTCGAGGCACTCCAGTGCCTCCGCAGCGAATACATGTTCTAGTAGCCGTCTTGCCCGGTTTCTCATTCGGAGAGAGGTGTAGTTGAACGACAATGCCGATTCACTCTCCAGAGTCGAGGCGTCACTTCCTTGTCCCCAGGACCAGATCTTGAAACATATACGCACAGCGTCCTGGAAGGCAAGGAGCACAGTGAGCCTGTCGTTTGCAGTGGCGCTTCGAGTCTGTGGGGCATCGGAGTTGAAAACACCTGATACCATATTGCTCAGAAAACCTTGTGGCTGATCTGGACCCTTGACGACTTGGGCCCTAGCCTCCTCTGCCATGAGTTGATCGTGCGCTTTAGCTAGGACTTGCTCCAAGGCATTGAGAAGGGATATCAACGTGGTCTCTGGCGCACTAGTGCCGGTTGAGCTCATCCCGGTATTCGCAAAGGTTCTCTGCAAGTTCTCAAAGGTATTTCCAACTTGCCCACATAATGTTTCGACTAGGGGTATCAACACCTGGAAGATAGAGTCGGCATAGAAAGGGAGCGACTCCGTCAAGAACCCTACCCAACTGTCTAAGACGGGCCGGCTGCTGGGAGATTCAAGACCGGCCTGGATTGTCTTCAACAAGGAGGGAGGTGGAGGAGTCATTTGAGGAATGAGCTCGGCTGGTGCAGACGATAACCGCATACTACCCGATGGGTAATTGAGCCCCTTTTTCTCTCCCGTCGGAGAAGATGGTGTCTCTTTTGGTGAAGCATCACGTAGCCTGAGAGACGCAAACACCACATCCAGTAGCAAAACCTGGATATAAGGATCCGGACCTATGAGTGATTGTTGAAGTCTGTCTATCAAGACATCCTCTAGGTGAAGACCGGATAGAGATTCCGCGTAAGGGTTGAGTAGAATCTGGTGGAGGAAGGTCAGAGCGCAGCGTTGCAACTGAGCGATGCGAAGCTGCATTGGTTGGCCTGACGGGAATCTGTTACCCGCGATGCATCTCATACAGACTTGGAGGAAAAATTCCTGAAGCGAAAGGTCACTCTCAGCGCCCGCTGCGCCCGGTTAGCAAGAGCTGGAATAAAGAAAAAGAAGAAAAGAAACAGACTGAACCTACTTATCTCAGCTAGGATAGGATCTGGGTCTTCGATCATTCGGGTGGCAAGAACACTCCAGAATGCTTCGGGTGCCCAACGAAAGGTGTTCGAAATGGTCCGCATGTAGTAGATACCGGTATCTAGATCGTCATCTTCGCCGAATCCAATCGACCGTTTTGCGGCCTCTGAATTAGCAGTTCTAGGGAGAGTACGCAGAAATCGCAGCTCGGAGAACTTCGTTATGAAAACTAGAAAAAGCCTGGAGGCACAGTCAGTCCCAAATACTTGGAATCCAAACAGCAGGCTTGCTCACTTTTCAATGCCAACCATACTGTTAAGCCAGAATTTGACGGCCATGAAGAGCTGCGTACGATCGTCCATGAGGGTGTCGAGCATAAGGAACAGAGGGCGGGTTAGCATCACTTCGTAGTGGTCTTGCCCGGATAACCGGAGTCGTTTTGTATCCCTTGAAGGCGTTTTGGGTGCTCGCCGGTCTGCGCCATCCTGCAGCGTATGTGACCAAAGAATGCTGAAGCTTCTGCCAGAATCAGCCGGTCGAGTCGCAAAGGTCCCAGTTGTGTCGTTCTTCAACATCAAGCCAGCGATCGCGCCTTCGATGTCTCGATTCTGGGGTCCCAATGAAGATTGCAATTGCCAAAGACACCGGACCGTTTCAACGTGGTATTTTGGCTCAGAGAACGACAGGAAATCCCAAGCATGACGGACCAATGGCTCAACCAAATCAGAGAGTGAGGACTCGGGGATTCTCTCGCCCGTGAACAGCTGGTTCGAGAGACTCAAGATCGACTTGAAGGATGCGAAAGGTAGCGTTGGGGTGGACAAGCGCTCTTGCATGGCTGCGAGGAGGCCTTCGGTATCCAAATGATACTCTTGTGGGACTTTGGACAACAATACGCCTAAGAAGCGGCTTCTGACCGCCAACGCACGCGGCGGCTCGTTGGCGGTCAAACTGGTGCATGTCAACGTAGACGCCTTTTGTAGAAGTAAGTCGCCAACATTTCGTGCTGAAAAGGGCAGGGCTGCAGCCTCTAGGTTGCCTTGATCAGTGACATAGAAATCGCGAATTTTCTTGAGTAGCTCGCTGTTCGACATGGAGGCTATGACTGGGCGTTCCAAAGACCCGACAGAGTCTCTAAGACCTGTTTTCTCCGGAAACGCACGCTCGGGAATCAGATCTAACAGGTTCAAGGCGATTCCCAATGCCTGGTCGGAGAGGCTAGAATCGCGATCTTGAGCATTGCTTTTGCTCGGTTGCTCGCGGTCTTGAGACTCTTTGAGCATGGCAAGAATAGATAACGCCGCTAGGGGCGCGTGAACTGTGATCATTTCCTCTTCTCGAATGTTGAAATGGGCCATAACGAACTGCACCAGGGCAAGCTTATCGGCGCGGCCCTCAGAAGTCGCGCTACTCGGTCCAATGGCCTGCGCAATCAGTGCAACGAGCTCACCGTAGATGAGGCCGCTTTCGACTCCGTCGAAGAAGACGCTCGCGCTGCGCATTACCTCATTGAACTCCGATTTGCTAGCCGCGGTGGTTTTGAAGTCCCTGACACTCTTGATGACGGGTAGGAATATTTCAGGCACGACGAGACCACCGATCTCCCATCTATCCATCAGTGAAAGGCATATCCTGTAAGGCCGTGCTCGTTCGGTCGGGCTTTTGCGGGAGGCTGATCTGATCATAGACAGCAGGGCTGATGTCAGAGGCTGCAATCCGTACTCTTCGAAATAGCTTGTTTTTGTTGTGAGGAAGGCTTGTTGCTGTTCAGAAGGTGTAGTAGGAGATTCGACTCCAGTCTCGTGCTCCTGAGTAGCTGGCTCGGGTCCCAAGAACCAAGCCCACAAACGTCTATTCAAGCTCATGTCCCTGCGTGTTACAACACCCGCGGCTGCACAGAGCAGCAATTCCAGGTCCTCACTCGTGACTCTCTTCTGGAGAACCTGAGAGTGCAGCGGCAGGTGCGTCACTAGTATATCTAAGAAGCCTCGTTGGATGAGAAGTTGCTCGTCTTCAAGTCCAGCTACAAAACACCTGATCAGCAATCCAGGCTCAGGGGAGGTTACGATGCTTGACAGCTCTTCAGTCAGGCCATCTTCGTCCGATTCGCTTGCTGCGGCCTTTCCTGTCGGGGAATCGTGCGGAATAGGGGAACCTAAACTGGGCAAATTCCTTGAGAGATATGCCAAGGCACCCGGACGACGGCTTTGGCTGGTGATAGATGCCAAGAAGAAGACTTGCCAGAAGAAATCATCGCCCGTGGCGTGCGTGTTGGTAAGATGCTGGCTTCCTGGTGTACGTATGGCGAGTTTAAAGCCTTCAAGGATCTTTAGTGTCCTGTCGAAGTCTTCGCTCGTTTCTTCTTCCAGCCCGGGCAGCAGGGCCAATATCAGAGATTTCATGGCCGGGCGCAAGGCACGGGGGTCTAGCTTCAAGAAGTACTGCTCCAGAAGGTCTAGAAATGGGGCTCTAACAGTCAAGGAGGCAAAGGACAGGGTTGAGGCCAGCCCTGGAAGGTACAGGGGAAGGTCTCGAGACAGGCCATCGTTCCCTATGACGGAAAGCACGTAGCTGTAGACCTCCAATGCTTTTTGGTGGACGCCGGAGGGGAGCGAGGGGTTGAGACATTGCGACAACCGCTTTGCGACGAGAGCTTTCGAGGGAATGGTTGAGAAATTTGAGTGGCGAGCCTGCAAGGCTTTGAGCAGTCTGCTGAGAAAGGATATATAGTCGGCCCATTCCTCCAAAGCTGTATCGAAGAGTGACAAGGCGCGCTCGACTCCCGAAGCATACTTTCGGTAGGCCTTGTCCTTTATAGGAAGATCCTCGGCGCTAAGCTGATTCCTCCATTGGCGCAAGACAGGAGTGTTGCGTCCGGAACTCTCTGGGGACATGGATCCTCCATGACCGGGCTCGAGGGTAGCCATGGTGGTGATGTGCGTCGCTCTCTCGTACTAAGGTGGCAGGAGAGAGAGATGATAGAGGCATTGGGACTCGTTCGAGGAAGACGGAGGCATTCGAATCGCATCGCCGTTGGGACGAAGTGCAGTACGTAGCAGCAGCTTAGGCGTCGTCGGTATGGGTCGGATTATTCGAAAGGTTTCGCCCTTCTGGAGTAAGCACCTTTTTGCGGCCTACATCTCCTCCAATGACTTGGCCATCAATAAAGTGAATCTACAATAGAGATTGGCGAGCTGCCTTGTGGGATACGTTGCTGGTTTGACAGCCCCCCCTGGTGCAGTGGTGCCTGGGCTAATGGGAGTTGGACTCGTGGTGCTGCATCTGCATCCGAGATCCCTGCGTAAGAGGTAAGAGGTACTTACTTACTTTGGCTAGACACGGACTTGTATCTCCCCCACCAGACACACCAGTTGGCCTCCCCTGTGACCCCTGTCTTGCACCTTCTGGTAGGAGTGGACGTCATGGGGGCTGCCAGTAAAACTACATGTACATATGATAAGTTAGTCAGTCACTTTAACCTTACATAACTACTTCTTACTTAGGTACCTACCTACTTGCTTCCCTTAAATCCCATACCACTTTTCCATCTATCCATCTGCATCTTGAACATGTTATCCTATCTACAGCCTACTAATCACCTTCCTGCCGTTTAGCCTTGGCTCTTGACCTGGCGATCCGCAGGGCAAGGCGTTTGTTCCTCGCCCGTCTCAATCAACATCTGCTGCGGTCGCCGGCTCTGAATACCTCCCTGAATGTAGAATAATGAGATACCCACAATTCGTGCTACAATGCGGACTGGCAGGGAAGATGGCAGTGTCTCGCGTGTCGCCAGCGACCAAGATTATGCGAACGATGGCGACGACACCCCCCTCCCCCTTTACCACCTCGACCAACGCCCGGTCCGCAACCGAGCCACGAACCCCATATAGCCGCGGCTGCGGAGCGACCTCCTCTCCAGTCCAAGCCGACGACTGCTGTCTCGTCCATGAACATCCAGACCTTGTCTTTCCCCGACGGCACGAGGGGCACTTTTACTAGTGGAGGAGATGACCCGTCCACGAGAGGCTCCGAGAATGTGTCAATACCGGCAGATCTTGCCTCGACACCCGGCGACTTGGACGACAACATGAGTGTCGCGACATTTGCGCCAACGTTACGGCCCCCTGGCGACTTGGCGAGCCTGCTCATAGGGGATACTAGCAAAAGGAGCGCGGCGTGGAAGCTGCTTAGATCGCAGTCCGCCACTGTGCAACCTTTTGAGTCCACGGAGCTGGAAGATTGCGCAATGTTATCCGAGTTCCCCAAGGAGTTTGACGACATCCCAGATGAAATGGAGAAGGATTGGAGTGATTGGGATCGACTCGGGGTGTGGAAGTCCAAGCTAAAACACTACATGATATTATCTTCTGCTGGCAAGCCCATCTACAGCCGGCATGGAGATTTGGCATTGATCAATTCCTCCATGGGCGTTGTCCAGACCATCATATCATTCTACGAAGGGGCTAAGAACCCGCTTTTGGGCTTTACCGCTGGGAATACGCGTTTCGTCATTGCCACACGGGGGCCACTGTACTTCGTCGCCATTAGCAAGCTTGGGGAAAGCGACACGCAACTTCGGGCCCAGCTAGATGCTCTCTATATGCAGATTCTGTCTACTTTGACACTACCAACGCTTACTCACATATTCGCCAATCGCCCGTCGACAGACCTTCGCAAACCTCTCGAAGGAACTGAGTCCCTACTTTCATCCCTTGCCGATAGCTTCACAAAAGGCTCGCCATCTGCACTTTTGGGAGCCCTGGAATGCTTGAAAATCCGCAAATCACATCGTCATGCCATCAACAACGCCTTCTTAAAATCCCGAACTGACAAGCTTCTCTATGGTCTTATAGTGGCCGGTGGGAAGCTCGTTAGCGTCATCCGGCCTCGGAAACATTCACTGCATCCCAGTGATTTACAGCTTATCTTCAATATGCTTTTTGAGTCTGGTGGTGTGAAGGCTGGAGGAGGGGACAATTGGATCCCTCTCTGTCTGCCGGCTTTTAATAATCGTGGATACCTGTATATGTATGTGAACTTCCTGGACGGTCATGTCGAAAGCCCAGCCGCGCTTGATGGGACACACTCTATCAATGAAGAAACGGCAATTATCTTGATAAGCCCGGACAAGGAGAGCTTCTTCGCCCTGCAGCAGATGAAGGACGACGTCGTCGCCGAGCTACAGAAAAGGGGTAGTCTCGACATCATCAGAACCGCAGCGCGCCAAGGCCGGCCCAAGGTCTCCGAGGTGGCCCCGGGCTCCCAGATCAGTCACTTCCTCTTCAAGAGCAAAGCGAACGTGCAATTCTGCATGTCCTCGCTGGACCAAACCTTCAGCAACCCAGTCTCGCACCGTCGGCTGATGTCGCTCTATCACAATATGCACGCTACCGTTCACGCGAAACATGCGCATCTTAAGGTGATACACTGTGTGGGCGCGGACTCGACCTCGCTGGCTTGGGTCACACCCATATTCGAGTTCTACTGTGTGGCTGGGCCAAACGCGTCACGGCACATTATAACGCAGGGTGCAAATCGGGTCATTCAGTGGGCGAAACGTGAGGAAGAACGATTGTTCATTATTGGCGGCGGTGTATTTTAAAAGACCAAAAGAAAATACCAACTCATGAACAGATGACGATGATAGCATATGTAGGCCTGGACATAATGCTGCTTACTTCGTCTCCATCTCCAAGACGCGTCAAAACGCCGGTGTACTCCCAAACTCCTCGCTCCATATTCTTTTTTTCCCCTCTATATCTCTTTCTTTTTTAAAAAACACTTTTTTATATGTGAGCGCCAGATTGGTCTGAATGTGGCGTCTTAAGTCTCCCGAGGCAAAAGGGTGGAAGTGGAAAACAAGCTTCAAAGTGCCGTACAGGCCATTATCCTATCCCCCTTGTTTTATGGGTTCAACAACGGCCTGAGAGCCAGTGACCCGGTTCTACAGAGTTCGGAAACACGAAGCAGATGAAACTGGCCGTGTTGTTGTAGTTGTTGTTGTCGTCGCTGGCATCGTCAGAATTCGTTGTAGCAGCACGACCGCGGGTCAATTTCCACAGGTCTTCCAAGGTCTCGTCCTTGGGTCCGATGCGATCGCTCCAGGGAGGCACGATGCAGATGTGCTCGTCGGCGTTCTTGAGGAGGGAGGCGTTGGGAGGGCGCGAGCGGTGGCACGGCTCGTGCTTCGGTACCTCCTGCTGCTGCTGCTGCTGCTGCTGCTGCTGCCGCCGCCGTGGGCGTGAAAAACGGTGCACGAGCATCATCAACTTGGACTTGGCCTTTGGGCTTGTTGGTGACGGTGGCGGTCCGTCATCGTCATCATCCGAGTTGTTTGGAGAGCTGCTGCTGCTGGACAGGGGACTGGTGCGCCGCGATTGGACCGCGCTGATGAACTTTCGTACGCGCCGGAACCCTTGGGCGAGCGAGCCCCGGAGACTCGGACTCGGACTCTCGCACCAGCGATAGTATTCCTCGGTGGGGCTCCTGCGACCGCAACACTCCCGCCGGACCTCGATGCTGTCCCGCCGTTCTGAGAACGACGTATGGTAAGCGTCCTCGCCTTCCTCGTCCTCATCCCCATCCTCGTTGTTCGCTGCTGCTGCTGCTGCTGCTGCTGCTTCTCCTGTGGTCTTTCGCCGCCGTGATGGCGAATCCCAGCTCCAGTTCCGGAAGATGCTGTGGTCAAGGACCTCTTTGACGTGCATCTTCTCCCCGGACGTGGCCTCGACCTCCTCGGTTTCGGACATAGTTGCCCTCAACTCTGCGCCGCGGTCCACGACGGTCTCGAGGTAGTTCAGCTGCGTGGGGGTGAAAAGGTTGAAGCGTCGCCGGAGCTCCTCTTGGCTCAGCGGCCTCTCATCCGTTATAGGGGCCCAGGGGTCATTCATGTCGTATTTGGGGCCGAGAGGCGGCAATGATGATGCTGACGATGACCTACGTGAGCTGCGCGGTGATGATGGGAAGGTGTTGAATACATATGAGTTCTCGTGGAGCCAGCTGCAAGGTGGTGTTGAGGGTGTTGTGGGGATCTCGTAGCACAGCGCGGGGGCTGCGAAAGACGATGAGCTGGTGCTATGTAGAGACTTGGTTGAACTGCTTGATGCCGATTTCCGTAATGGAGGCTCTGTGTCAACCGGGTTCATAGGCTCCATGTTATCGTCTGTATTACGAGTTGCTATGAGTTATTGTGAATAGGTTGTCGCGAGCTGCTACTCGGCAGTGTGTCGTTCTTGACAACGGTAATGTGTTGAGGGTTTTTCTATTTCTTCCTCTTTCTCTTGTGCGCTCATGAGAGTGTATCGGAGAAACCCAGATGGAGGACGATATATTGGCCGAAGGAGGATCCAGGCAATGCGCAAAGTCTATAAACAGAACACAATCTGAAATGAGAAGAAAAAAGCCGAAGGATCTATGAAACAGGCTGGTGCACACTGGACACCACCCATACGACGAATGCAAGGAAAGCAGTCTTTATATAGCGAGTGAAGGAGGCGGCGAGGAGTCGGGGCTGGGATAGAACGAACGTGTATGAGAGCGAAGGATCTACTTCGTCGTCCAAGTGACAACCAAACGCGAATAGGGAGATGACTGAAGTCCTCTGTGAGACATCTCAAAGGGTCAGGTCTTCTCTTGGTGAGGAGCATATGAACCAACAGGGTTGGTTGAATGCTTCAACCGTCAACGACTGCCAATGCCCTACCCAACGGACAGAGTGCGGGGGCTGGTAGGGACTAGAAGCTCGAATAGGATCCAGGTTGTCACTGACAGGTAGCTGGTAGTTGAGTGACGCCTATTCGGTTTACTGAATACGAGATTTCTCTAGACTGAGTGCGCGTGGCGGCCATTGAGGCACTTAGGGCTGGACCAAGTATGTCAACTCTATACCAATGTCCCAGTAGAGTCCTGAAGTTTAAACACCACCGCTCCGTTAACACGCCCTCTAGACCGCCTTTCAATATCTTCATGGCTTGGTTGAGTGAGGGTAGTCCAACTACTATGAGTACTTCTTTCCATTGTCGAAAACTGTCGAAATAAGTACAGTAACCCCCACCGGCTCTCTGAGCTTCCCTGCCCCCTCCCCCTGGCCTGATAGCAACATCAGGGAAACACCTTTGCCCATGGCTTATACCAAGCAAGTCTCCAGGCGGGAACCCATCTAAACACACAAACAGGACAGGTGACAGCTTGGTCAAACTGGTTCCAAGACCACACCAAAACCATGTGCAAGACATTCCAAGAAAAGCGTACCACGCCTTGCACGCTCCAAAAACCAACAAGGAACATACCATTGTGAGACTGTAGACCCTACTTCTTCTCTGCAGTGCTATCTTTTATTTCGCTCTTCCATCTTGTCGATGCCCCCTCCCATACGCTTTCATCACTCTTCTAGTATCCTTGGCCCACTTGGAGATTTTGTCTCTCACTCGTCGCCTAAACCTGCGTCGACGGGGCAGTTCTCCCGGGATGCCTTCGCTTACAGTAAAAGACCTGCTCTCGAAATCGACGTTCTCCAGGCAAAATTTGGTTTCCAATGCTGTCTTTTGTTTTGTATCTGAAGATGCGCCTTCGTCGAGTGATGTACTCTGACACTCGGGCTGTGTGCGGCGGTTTCGCGCAAGTAACCTTCTAAGATTCGACAGACGCTTCTCAATGCCTCGAGTGCGTTTCGTTTGCATGCCTTGAGATAAAACAGGCTCTTTGGGTTGTCCAAAGCCAAAAATTTGTGATGCTACCTTGCTCAGCCTTTTCGAGTCCCAGCCATGGGCTGCTGCGAAGGATGGGTCAGTTCCAGGGGTAGCCTCCATGGCACCATCCGGAGAATACTCCACAGTCGGTTCCCCCTGTGCATGGCTATCAGCTCGTGAGATACTACGGCTGTTCGACCGAAATGCATCGCGTAATCTAGAGGAAGGCGTGAACAAATCTCTCGGTTGTTGAGTGGTAAGACTTTGAATGACACCCGAACGCTGTATATCTGGATACCTGCGTACGGTCTCTGCCAACGGCGACGATGCTGCACGGTATGTGGTGAGACTCTTCCGCGCTCCGAGACTACTCCTATCAGAAGTATGGCTACCGGTTCCGTCATTAGTGTTTGAGAGCTCAACATCAGGCGTCCTTTTGCACCAATGATAGTTACAATCCGAATTCCAAGGCCTGGAGTCCCGCTGGTTCGGCTTATTTGCAGTGACCATCTTGGGTTTGAATCTGATCTTTGGCAGCTTCTTCTGCGTAGCCGCGGCTTCGCCCGGGTGTCGTAGGTTGGATATCTCCCTGTGCTTGTGCAGACCATGGTGGCCTCGGGCTCTTGGAATACCAGACCGAGACAAACTGAATGGCTGTAATATGTCGGCGCATTCGTCATCCACATCCACCATCGAACCAAGTGTGTAAGAGACAGGGCTTGGATTAGGAAGCGGTGGCAGCGCTTTCATCAGCTGCGGAATGCTGTTCTTGACTTTCAGCTGACGTGCCGGCGAGATAGGTTCTGGGGAGAGCAGAGGTGTATCAGAACATTTGGGGGTCAATTGAGGAAAATAATCATCGCTGGCTCTTGGCAAATTTTGCGTGATAACCTCGAGCCCCATGTTTCTTCTGTAGCGCTTAGGCTCTCCTCTACAGCCTATGCTTGCTCTATCAGAGACTGCTCTCGAGGCATTGTCTTGCGTCCCCTTGAGCTCATCATCTCTGTCATTCTCTGCTAGCTCGTCACCAGTGCTCTCCGGTGTTGTCTCTGCGGTCATTAGGGAAGAACTTTCTGTCGATTTTCCGATAGTGCGGCCAAGCTGGACGCTTTGGTTGTCTCCTAAGCTGCCTGAATTACCAAGTAGTTCCAGATGCACTTGGTTTCGATACGCTTCCGACATCGATGCACAAGAGTTGGTGGGCAAAGAGATCCAGCAGTGTTCTGGGCTGCCATGTTCGGGGTGAAAACCCCAGTATCTCGTTACTGGCTCGGAAGTGGAACGCCGCTGGGGCGCACACTCTCTGGAGAGTCGTTGGATGTCATCTTTCAGCTCGCACTCTTCTCCATTGAAATCAGGGGTGATTTCACCTTGGGCATCACCTCTCATGATGACCCCCTGCTCACTATGAATGGTTGGTGCCTTGTCACTATGAAACTCGACTCGCCTCTCGAAGGAAGCCGTCTTCGGTTTTGTGGCCGTCGCACGAAACTCTTGACGACCGTAAACACCTGCTTCCCGTGTTTCCATATCCAGGCTTTGATTGAACGTATCCACCGAGCCTCTACCGGTTTGTGATGGCAGAAAGTCGATGTCGGTGCTTCGTTCGTCGCAAATGGGGGACTTTATGGCCCCCGAAATGGTATTTACTGTCGATGCGACATTTCCGTCGCTCGGATCCTGCGCAACACGACTTTGTTGATTCTTGATCTCATCAGATTGCCCCCCACTCTCTTCTTCAACATGATGAGTGTTGGCATGTAATACGTATGGGCTACAGTCTAATCCAGAATGATCAGATAGTTGCTCTCCTGGACCCTCTCGAAGCACCAGGGACTTGTGTTTGCTGGGGATCCTCTTCGGGACAGGGGCGACGGGCTCACTGATAGCTGTCACAGAAGGCTGTTTAAACTCGAAATCCTCTGTGTAGTCGTAATAACGCGGTGGAGGATCTGGTGGGCCAAACTGAGCGTTTCTTAGGGTCTGTGGCATACAGTGATACATGTTGATAACCGAGGTTAAGCTCGATGTTCTCGTAGAGCTGCGCATCTTCTCGCAACACGAGAGACTGCAGGACAGTGCAGATGCCGCGGACACCGTGCGGCTTGAGTTCACACCTGGCTGATGATCGGGAACATAATGTGATCCTTGAGGCTGCAGTGCCGGGGTAGACAAATTCATATCCAACCGCACCCCCAACGGGGGTGGACGTCTGGGTTGACGCGAGAGTGCAGGAACACCCGGCCCGTATCCAGTTCTCTATGGCCTTGTAAGCAACAATACAAGCCTTGCAAATAACCTTGGCTTTACTCACTAAAGAAATTCTGTCAATCTCTACCATGCGGCTATAGTCCACAACACCTGACTCCGTAATGGCAGGTGATGCTGGACGAGCTCCTGGACGTTTCAAGCGAGTGGGATATGGGAAGGGTGATCGCGGCCTCTGCAACGTGCCGCCACTGAAATGACTCTGCAGTGTGTTGCTGGATCTATTATGGGATAAGTGCCTGGAGCCGACTGTAGTCATCGAATAGGACCGTTGGCTCGGGTCATCGATTGAATGAGACAAGACGCTGTTGACTGAGCTCTGGCTGTTCGACCCGTACATGGAGAGAATCTCCGACGTTGTGTCCCGATACGAAGTAATCCGCGAGCCGTCATCTTGTCTACGGAAGTCATCAGTTGTTCTTCGTACTGGTATGTGGTAGTGGCTCTTCGGGCTGTGGGCGCCATGTTGAGTCGCAGTGATGGTGATACTCGAGGATGTCCGAACTGGTTTGATGGTGAAGATTCCAATGTCGCCGGTCTCTGTAGTTGTCTTGAGCATGCTCTCAAGGGCCCCCGGCGAGGGAAGCAAGGTCGAGTTCTCATTCACGCTGCGAAGTGGCTTATGTAGAAGCCTTCCATGGTTGGCATAGCTACTGCGTAGGGTTCCATGGCTGGCAGCACGCCGAGGCAGAGGCCCGTTTTCTGCCCGCATACCTCCGAGCCAGTTGTCTCAATGACCCGCAAGATAAGTAGTCAGGGAGAAACGGAAGCCCGGATTATGAAATACTTTTATCAGGACTGATACCAAAGCATAAAATCCAAGGCAGTGTCAGTGTCCATCAATACCTGGGAACGGCTTGGCTCGCACCCACCAAGCTGTGAGCTTTTATTGAAAGATCAACAACGAAGGAGATGCAATCGAGCTGGATGCGTACTTAATGTAGAGCTTGACTGGGCATGAAGCCATGTACTTTGGAAGGAAATCCCACACCAACGGCAGGTCCATTGTGATGAAGCCATTGGAACCTGGAGCCCTGGAGCCCTGAAGTCCTGGAGCCACAGCGAGATGTACAAAAGAAATGAACGTGCCGAGGAAATAACAAAAGGTACTCGTCCCTTCCTTCAAGAAGGCCATTTGATAACATCAATAGTGCAGGGACTGACTGTACCTGCCGAGATCCAGTGCACCTACCTGCAAGTCCTGCCTACTTACTTACGTACTTACTTTCTTTGCCTACATTTACTTACCCGAGAAGGTACAGATGAGAGCCGAGTCCTGGATTGAGAACTTAAGTAAGTTAAGTAAGTACTTAAGAAGTACATACTTCCTATGATAATGCGCTGCATTGCGTGTACGATCTCAGGAAGTGCCCTGTCCACGGCCATCGTCAATATTCTTTGCCTTTTCTCGGATTACGGCTATTTTGCTGAATACAGACAGGACGAGCCCCAGTCTCACTCTACTATATATTTCCAAAGGCGGATGGATGTATTGATTTCTCTCGTTAATTATATATGTAACACACTACTTACTAGCTTGATACTCCTGTCACGTTGTCATCTATCAACCTACGTAACTGTATCCCCTTAATTGCTATACATTAAGTACTTGCAGTAGTTCCACATGACAGACTATAGTTAGCCATTAAAGGACATACATACTTACCTAAGTACCTGTTTCCAGGGAGTATGGCCTTAGATGCCCATACTTCATCTAAACTCTCTCCTTTAAGTACTTATCTATAAAACTCACTTAGCTGATGTGATACTAGTATGCAAGATGCCATCCTAAATATCTGCTGGTAAATATATGGTTTTAAGAAAGAAATAACAAACTCAAACTCGGATGAGCACCACGTTTAGACCTGTACGTCGATGCTCGAGGGTTTGCGGTTCATTTTCACCGGAAAGTCTTCTATGCTGTGCATAAACCCCTTTTCCCACATGAAGTAGTTGTGGAACCCAACGTCGATTCGAGGCTCGTTAGACATGCAAGCAATTGTGATTTCCTTTAATATCAACGAGAACAAGCGCATGCGGTCCTACCTAGATGTTCGTCATCTGATCCGCAGTAGAGCATCGCCGCGTCTGACAGCGGTTACGACTGGACGTCTTACGTGTAAATTTCCGTACTAAAACTTGATTGCTTAGGTATATTTGCAACCCACGCCCGAATGGGCTCTACAACTCAAGGAGGCACGAGCATTCGCGTCGCGTTGACTGCTATCCCGTCTAGGTTTATTTATGGATCTACAGACCAACCTCAGCCAAATGACTCCGTAAAAAGACATTTTTTATTTTACACGTTATGGCTAGATCTTCACCTATATACATTTAGCTCGTCAGCTTCATCATGCCCACCAGGCCCCTGTAAACAGAACTATTCGCACCTAGAGTGCGTCAGACATATTTGAGCCAGGCTCTAACATTAGGCGAGGCGCGAATCTCGCTAAATTCTAAATAAGGTTACAGTATTGCCATACTGCCACGAGGCTAGGACTAAATCCAAAAGTAAGTATACGCTGTCAAGTGTCTCGTAGTTGGTAACACGTGACAAACCGGTGATAGTGACGGGCTATTTGGGGTAGCCGAAGTGGGGTTACAATATATACAAGTATGTAAGTGTGGGGTTCCTTGATTCATAGAAGAGTATGCAATGTTCTGATTGATTGATTAATTGATTGATTGAGGATGTTCTTGCTTCAAGGATATCCATCCATCCTCCATCCTCCATCAAGCCGGCCTATTATTCCAGCACCTCTTTGCGCTGATCCTGTACAAGCTGTAGACGAATGGGAAAACGAACCGACAACCGTGAGTGTGCGCCAGACTGCCCATCCCTTAAATACACACCATCTCCAGGTCCATTGCCATCTCTGCGCCTGGATGAAATTCCAACTGGCAAAGGCGGAAACGCAACCGCCACCGAACCGTCGATATATGAATAACTGCAAAAGAAAGCCTTGGAGTTTTGCGCCTTGCCTGAACCGCCTGGACCGTGTCTATGTATAATATACCTCCCGTCGAGTGTTTCCCCCGATTACCAGTTCACTTCCCCGACTCTAGGCGCTGAGCAGATCCCGAACACTCAGGCCCCGGCCAGCACCACTAACAATAGTGCCTCTCCGGTCCGTGTTCAACATCAGTAGCGCAGCTGATGCTTCTTGATCTATGTCGCGCAGAGGCGGTAGGGCAGGGCTTGTGAGGGTCGAGTTGGATGCTGAGGCAGCGCCTCGGTTATAGTTATATTGCTCGGGCCCGAAAGCCGGAGAAGCATGTGTCGATGCGCTATAGCTATAGTGGCGGTGGTCGGTCGAGGCAGACGAATATGAGTTATGCCGGTTGCGGGCGTCTTCGGCCAGCAAGGCGGGGGACTCGGAAGGCCTCTGGGATCGAGTCGTGGATTGGGTAAACGTGGGGGAAGGAGCTCCCGACCCCGTCATCTCTACATCGCCCGAATCATCTTCTTGGTACATATTCCGGCTGACGGGCGGCGGCAGGGCGAACTCGGTCGGTGTCGGCGCGGATGAATTACTCTCGTTTTGCGACTTCAGTTTGGCCACACAGTCTTCGAGGTATCGAACATAGTCTATCGAAGCCTAGAAGCGTTTCTCGCGTCAGTCGGAGGCGACAAGCGTCTTGTGGCATTTTGGGATACAACGCACCTGGAGGATGGCCAGCTTATGCATCTCGCCAGTACAAGCTGGAATCAGATCCTTCAACACCGCAAACTCTTCGTTCATCTTCGACCGCCGACGTCTTTCGATCAGACTGTGGGCTGTCTTGCGTGCGATCTTTCTTCCGGCGGCACTCGTAGCAGTTGGCTGTTTCTTTTTAGACGCGGCTGTAGCAGCGGTCCCTTTACCAGCTGTGGCCGGCGTAGCTGCAGGAGAAGACGGCTCGGCTACTTCCTCTGGGGCACGGGGCTTCATCTGAATAATCTTCCGTGACCTCGTCGGTGGCGGCGGCAATGCGAATTGCTCCTTTTGTGCTGCAGAGGAACGCCTCCGTGACTTCACAGCTTCGCTGGCTTGCACTGGGTAGGGCATCTTGGGATCTAGGGACTGATGGTTGGATGCCGCTGATGTTGTCTTGGTTTCAGAACTAGACGGTCTTGAGGTGTCTTGGCCACCCATCGCAGATGGGGGCAACTCAAAAGACATCTGCATCGATGTCATTTGCTGCACTCCGTCTTTGCCTTTCATCTCCGTAGAGGAATTCGGCGTTGGGGGCATCGCAGGACGCGGCATCTTGATTGAATTGATTCCGGAGGCGCCAATAACGGGAGAGAGAGAGCAGTTTCGATTGGGTGACAGCAAGGAGCTCGAATGTAAGCTCTGGGGTTCGCCAGACGAACAGAAACGTGAGTCTACCAGTATGAGCCAGGTAAGTCACGCGCCTTCTTTGTCGTAGACGGCGCCGAGATGGAAAGTAGCGCGGGGCGATCGATCCAGCAGAGCAAGTCAAACAGTGAGGTCGGGTTTCCGACGATGATTAAAGCAGCTATGTTGACATGGTGGATGTAGTATATGAGACACTGAATAAAGATAGATAGATAGATAGATAACAATGCGGCAAGAAAAGCGCACGAAGGGATATATCAGACGCCACTTGCAACAACCCTATCTATGAGCCCGCATAGATGTAGGGACCAATGATTAAACTGGCTGGAGTCGCGTGCCAGCTTCCACTGCCTCATCTTGAGGATGGTTTCCATATGGATAGAGCCCCCCTCAGTGTCCGAGAGTGACCCGGGGGGATGTTGAGAATGGACCAATGGGGGGCTGGTATTTAACCATGTGCTCATGGAGACATGGGGATCCCGCTAGGCACGACAACTATACTAACCCAAGTACAAGATGCGGCCTCCAGAATAACCCCGGACTTGGAGGGTAAGGCCTGTAAGATGTCAGCGAAACAACAATCGAAGTTGAGACATGATTCCTCGTCGTATTCGTCCTCCTTTCTTTGGAAGACGATTAGAACGACTACAGTATGTCACCAAGTAGCTGCCCTATGCGCATACGACAATCAATAGGTATAACTACTTCTTAGATATTTGAACGCCAAGGCGCCAAAATAGTCGATTGATCTCCAAGTATGACATGCCAAGCTCGAGCAAGTAGCAAGCCCAAGCGGCTGCATCGAATTCGTATCTTTCGCGAACTCCATTTCAGTCTTCTTGGGTGATAATCCGACTCCACCGGGTGCTCGATCTACCACTGCCACCAAACGTCCACGTTCTCGAGCTCACGAGACCTGACTCGTGGCAGGGCCCCGGATATGTATTGGCCCGTTTTGGGAGTCTGGCCGCTGGTGGATGGATGGTTGATGGTTGCGCACACTAATCAATCTGTCCACTCAACCACCATACAGATGCATCATCATTATGACGAACATTATAGTGAGCATGCCGCGCAGAAAGGCTTCTTTGGTGGGAGTGATGGCTTTTGGACGGGTTGAAACAACAGTGCCGAGACATATCTTCCCCCCGGTTCGAACATCCTCCATCAAGGTGGTCTTTCACCACAGCGGCGAATCAAGAAGCGCAATCGACCTTTTGAGCCAAATGCTACGCCAACTAAACAAACGGTCGTATACATACGTATTCAGAGTCCACCCAACTTCCACCCAACTTGCAACCACTATGTATGTTTAGATTTCACATAAACCGAACCTCGACGGAATGGGTCGAGAGTCTCCGCCGAGCGAGTAGGAATTGCAATTTAGACTCCAGGCTCAGTAAATCTCTGTTGATACAATCCATCTCTCTCACCCTTAGACTGAATACCTACATGCATGAAAGCCAGACCATGATGTTCCGATAGTGAATCGCTAAGTGTACGGTACGGCCCTTGTGTCATCTGATCATGATACTAGCAGGTCTCGGCTTGTTATATGTAGCCCGGCTGATGTCAAGAACATACAACATAAGCTTGTGCAGTTGAGTTGATCCTGCTAACCTAGCTGCGTTTTTACATATGGAGCTACCAGGGTGATCGACTGTTGATCAACTGCACAAATCCCGCTCTCAGCAAACACACAATGGTTGGGCAAATGGCTCAAGAATTGGTCTGGATCACTCCCATTGACCATTAGAAGGCATAGAACCACTCACCTAGGAACTAACCTACCTAGACTTGTACGGGATACCAGTGGACTTTGCTTCCAGTATTACTAACTCTGTACTTTGATATAGGAAAGTCTGGTAATGTTTCTCACTGTTATATCCCATCTTTCATCTTATGCAAGTATTTAAGTAGTATTACGAGCCTGAAATACGCGTGAACGCACCTAAACAGGATGGCGACCGTTATCTTTGACGTTTCCGCCTTCTTTTAGGTACCCGCGCTCTATGCCTATGTCCTCCTTGGTCAGTGGCCAGTCCCCTTTTACGCTCGTGTAACCCCTAGTTATATGTTCCTATATATGTTGGTATCCCCTTTCCCGCTGGGGGCCGATTACCACGTGCAAGTGCTTTCTAAGTTTGCATCTAGGAGGCTGTCCAGTCCGCCTTCCACTTGTTGTCGTCTCTCTACATCTGCTATCTTGATCCCCTTTACTGACTGGTATGTAGCTGATCGCCTTCCTGAGACATGGACATGGACAATTTCCAGCGGGTTAGCAGACCGGTGAAAGACCCGGAGCCCCTAAACAGACCGTCGGTAAACCTTAACGAGCCGCACTTGACACCTGAAGGATGATCCAAGGAGATATGCCACTGTACAATCCGAGGCAAGTCACGCTCAGGCGAGAGAAGCGAAGCTGAGCTAGGAGTGTCGCCTTCTCCCAACATTACATCAAGCAACAGACAGAAAAGGCGCCAGTAGACTGTGGGTTCTCTCTATGATCCGTGCGTTGGCTTGGGACCCATTGTATTTTAGGTAAGGCAATCATCAGCCCATAAGCCAGTAGCTCCTGCTTTCATTACCTAGGTAAGTACCTAAAAGCGTCTATCGGAATTTTTGCGGCTCTTGATCGCGACCGACATTTAATTGTCCCCCCCATCATTGGATTTCCTCCTCCCCAAGAGCAACAACGATCGGGAGGGTCGAAACGAAGGTGTTCGATAACGAAACTCCAATCCCCGGGAAGGACGAACGAGCTGCAGCATCAATTCAGCAGCGATGACTTCGTTCGGAGCCAATGCGACGGCCGATCGCATCGTGCCTCCTGCAAGTACAACAGAAGTCGACTCCCCGCCTAGGCCTTTTCCCCTTCTCGATGCGATGGATATATCCGGTCTCAACCACGACGGCGACCCCTTCTACGCGCCACCCAACCAAGCCCCTGAATCACAATTCCCTTCCCACCCGCACAACTACGAATTGCCTTCGCCTCCGACTGTCAGCCCGTTATCGACACCGGCCGTTACGGCCGTTCACAGCACTAACGGAGACAATGCCGCTGAACACGATTTGCCCAACCTCTCCGAGTCCACCCAACCCGCGATTGCTCCGTCGGCGCCCGCGCCAGTGAACCCCATGGCCGACTTGAGCTCAATCAAGGCAGGCCTTGCTATGGGCTTGGAGCAGCTCCAATCTACCGGCTTGCCTTCTAGCCAGGGCCGGGAACGTGCCGCCGTCGCAACCACCGACGACGACATTGCCTACAATGCTCGGTCTGCTTCTAACGCGCGCATGATATCGCGGCACGCTTCCATTACTAGCGCTGACCCAAATGCATTCATCCTCTCCATGCCCCAAGGCAATAACACCCAGCTGTCTGGCGATTACCCTACAGCCATTGCCCCTTCGGAGATCTCACTTCAAGCGTCCTTTACCCAGGATAGCGACGCACTCACGGGGAGTGCTGACGTTGCTTCTGCCAGTGCTAGTGCTAGCCAGAAGCTGGAATCCTTCGCAAGGATCGAATTTGCCGACAGTGTCTTTCAGATGACGACTTATGCCGTCATTATTGGCCGCGATCAGAAAGCTTTGGAGCAGGCACGCAGAGACGAGCGCCGCGAGGAAATATATCGCCGCAGGGTCGAGGAGAACGAAAGACAGGGCTTACCACCGCCGACGCCTCTTGGTAAGGACCGAGGGAAATTCAGTAAATCTTATGTCAGTGAAGAGGGTGGCATGCTGGGGCCCGAGTCGGACGGCGAGGACAGCGTTAACCCACGCGTCCGGCGACGTAGGCCAAGCTCAGCCGCCTCGTTACAACAAGGTGATGCCAATAATCAAGAGGAAACAGCAAAATCGAACCGTCAATACGTGTCGCATACCGAAGGCGTTGCGGCCGTCGATTTGGGTACTATCCAGCCTTCGCCGTCACATATACCATTTGTTGGCATCCATTCGCCGGGCCCCAATATGGCCACAAAAACAAAGGCAATTTCAAGAAATCACCTCAAAATCCAATTCAACGAAAAGAAGGGGGTCTTCGAGGCTATATCCTTACATAGGAATGGTTTCTTCTGTGATGATGTTCTCTACGGGTTAGACCATGAACCTGTCGCCATTCGCAGCGGCGACCGCTTCCAGATCAAAGATGTTGGGTTTCTGTTCGTCATCAATGGCGTTGAGCGGGGTAAAACAGGTGGCGAGGACTTGCACGAGGAGGAGGTGTCAAGTAAACGATACTCGGTTGGAGGCAAAGAGATGAGCTTCGACTTTGAGCATTCAGATCACGAGAAGTTTCATGATACGAGTGACGAGCTTTCTGAGCTGGGAGACATATCGACTCCGCCGGCTGGATCTGACGACGGCGACGACGGCGATGAGGCCGAGGACGCCGAGGATGCCGAAGATGCCGAAGATGCCGGGGACGCCGCCATGGCTGTTGAACCGCCCTCTGAGCAGCTCCTCGAATCTGCGGAGCCAGAGCAACAAGTTACACAGCCGGATCAGGATGGCGATGTGGTCATGCAGTCTGCCGAGTCTGCCTTCGACGACCATGAAGAGGAAAGTATTGAGAGGAGACTGCAAACAGCCCTTTCAGCTGATCTTGATTTGGGGCTTGACACGGGGCTTGATACTACATTCGAGAATACGGAGCTCGATGCCGGACTTGATGCAGGCTATGACATGGAGCTTGATCCGAGATTTGACAACGGGATACCCCCGGAGTACGCCGGCTTGCCCATCCCCCCAAACGGCGTGGTCCAGGGCGGCCACCCAAGGATGGTATTATGTCCAAGAGAGAACGGCGGCTGTTGAAGAAACAAATGCTCGAAGATGCGAAGAAGATACAGCCGCAGGAGCCGCTGGGTGAGAAAATCAAACGGCCCGTGGGGCGTCCTAGGAAGAACCCCCTCCCGGAGAACGGGGACAGACCGGAGAAGCGAAAATACACCAAGCGAAAGAAGGAAGACGGAGAGGAGGGATCTGATGCCGAGAAGCGTGCTAAGGAGAAGAAGGACAAGAAAGTACGGCCAAAGTCGCCTCCTTTGGAACTGAACAGAGAAGACTTCACCGACGAGCAGCTACAGAAACCTAGCAAAAACTATGGTGTTCTCATCGATGAGGCTCTTACTGCGGGCCCGGCCGAGGGCCTACACCTGAAACAAATTTACAAGAGAATCACGGCCAAATACCCCTGGTTCTATTTTCACGCAGAGACCAAAGGGTGGGAGAGCTCTGTTCGGCATAATCTGTTAGGGAACGACGCTTTCAAGAAAGACGACCAGACAGGCTTGTGGTCCCGGGTGCCTGGAGTTGAGCTTGACGCAGGAAAGAAACGAAAAGCCACTACCCCAGAACGCCAGCTTGGTCCATCTTCTATGCAGCCACATCAGATGGCCCATCAACAACATTACTACCAGAGCTCCAATTACATGCAGCAGGGAGGAATGCACTACGCTCATGGTGTCCCCGCGCAGGGTTATACGGGTGGCAATCAGCATCAGAATGGCTACCATGCTTCTGCTTCGCACAACGCTCCAAACCCGGCGAGCCAGGGCACGGCCACCGCGCCTCAATCGTACCCTGCGCAGTCTCATAGCCAGGCCCCAGTTACTACAACTGCTGGGCCAAATCTGGCTATGGCAAGGCAACCCGGTCCTCAGCAACAAGGGGCTTTTGGTTCTGCTTATGCAAGACCAGCGCCGCCAGCGAACTCACTGGCCAAGACTGAAAATACCAACTACAACCCGCAGGCGCCCCAGATCTCTTCTGCGCCTGTAAATACTCCGTACACGACCCAAGCCAGCCAAGGTCCCACCTCTCTTGGCGTAAATGGAACAAGCGCGAGAGTCCCATTGTCGGCTGAAGTCCAGAAAGTCATTGCAGACTGGAAAAAACAGATATTGACTACTATCAGCAAGAGCACAGATGCAGCGAAGGCTGAACAGATCATTGACACGTCGATCAATCGTGCTCTTGGGATTCCCGCAGCACCGACATTGCCTGGATTCGAAGCAGTCGAGACGACCCTTGTCAATGCAGTGCAGGGCAAGATCAGGGACGCCCAAAACCAGGCACGAACTGCCGCGCCTGCTACGCCTGCCGCGCCAACTGCAGCCATGGCACCGGGGAGACAACCCTCAGTTGCACCAGCAGCCGCCCCAGCTGTAGCCAAGGCATCAGCATTATCAGCCTCATCCTCTCTCGAGGCAACCATTCAGGCCAGGATCAAGGCCTTCCGCACCCCGATTGTTGGCGCCTTCAGAAAGAAGACTGAGCATGCCGAAACCATCGTTGATACGGCAATTAATCGCGCTCAGGGGCTACCTCATCAAGGCATCATGCCAGGTTGGGAAGATGCTGATAGATTGATCGTGGAAAATGTCCACAAGATCATAGCGGATGTCCGCAAGAACCACGGCCTTCAAGCCTCTGCTGCGTCTCCAAGCGCACAACCCACACGGTCTATTCAAGAAGCATCTGCTCAAAAAACCCAATCTGCATCACCGGCACCTCTTCCTCGTGCTATTACGACTGCGGCTCCCACAGGCCAAGGCGCCACCAATCACAATGCGAACAGTCACCCTCCGGCAGCACCCCATACAAGTCCATCGCCTGTTGTGAGCACCCCGTCAGCGCCTAAGCCGGCCACACCGCAGACCAGCCGCTCGGGAATCTCGGTTGCCCGACCCTCGACGGTAGGTATTGCAAGGCCAGGTGCTATTTCAGTGGCACGCCCCTCTATAGCTCGGAAGGATTCGACTTTATCTACTCCGGCACCGGCACCAACATCTTCCACATCCCCTATTACAAACACTGGTGTTTCCACTAAATCTGCGACCGTCACGAGTGCAGGAGCGGCTGCACCGGCAACGACACATGCCCCTACCGGGAGTACACCGGCGCTGGGTGCCCCAGCTGCTAAACCTTCGTTGACGCATGCTCCAAACAATACCGCAAATACCCCCCCGGTTTTGGGCCATTCATTACCAGGCCTCAACACTGGAAAGCCGTCTAGTCCCGCGCCAGCACCAACTACGACCCCTAGTGCTGGTGCGATAGAGGCGATTACCGGGACGAAACGAACGCTAGATCATATCGACGGACCAGGCCATGGAGTCGCAGAGCAGCGGGAACAGAAGAGGCTCGCAACATCACCCGCTATTTCCCACCCAAGTGCTCAACCCAATGCCACGGCACAGCGCCCATCTCCAGTTGTGCAAGCTCCAACGAGCCAAGCTTCACTGCCGCAGGCTCCGACACCACAGCCCCCCCGCACCACCGATACCGGTATCACAAGCACCGGCGCCCCAGGCTTCGATACCACAGGCTTCCGCACCGACATCACAGGCACCAGCGCCACAGGCGACGGCTCCACCAGTGCCAAAGTCCTCAACACCACCGCAGGCCTTAATGTCGACGTCAGCATCGCCACCGGCTCCAAGCCAACATGGCGGCACTCCCAAGCCGTCTGCAGAGCAATCGCATCCGATACAAGGCCACCCGACTCCGTCATGAGACCATAGCATGTATTACTTGCTGGCTACTGGGGTCACAATAGCCCTCACAATATTTATCTAGTGTCGCGTGTCTTTGATAGTGCCGGAAAGCGGGAAGGAAGGCAGAGAGGAAGGAGAATTACAAATATACCCCGAAGAGCGAGGAGGAAGAGAAAGAGCATGGATGAAACAACTTGCTTGAGAATATGACTACAATGCCTGCGTTTGGTACCTACATCATACCTACTTTTATGTTAGATGATTTTGTTCGTATTAAACCAAACAGTCGATCATGTATGTCCATTTACGAAGCTACCTGCGATTTCGCGATGAAAACGCGCCATGATACACACAGACGACACTCCTTTTGAGTGGAACGAGATTTGATTTGTAATGCGTCAATTATCTACTAGCCGTTGAAGGTATCATATGTTCTAACAAAAAAACCGGTTGCGCCCTCCCCTAACCATTCCCTGTTGAAGCTACATTGGGACGCCATATTCTCTTCTCTCATCTCCAGACCCAGACTCTACATAACCTACCTAGAACAGGCCCTCGATCTCGCCAGTCTCGACATCGACATCCACCTTCAGGTATCCGGGTGCAGTAGGCAAGCCGGGGATTGTCTGAATGTCCGCAGCGAGCGCGTACAAATAGCCGGCACCCGCCGCCATACGCACGTCCCTGATAGGTACAGTGAAGCCAGCAGGAGCACCCTTGAGCTCGGGATCGTGGCTCAGTGAGTACTGCGTCTTGGCCATGCAGATGGGCAGGTTGCCGAATCCTTGCTCGGTGTAAGTATCCACCTTCTTCTGCGCCAGCTCCGAAAACTTGACAGCAGCCGCACCGTACATCTTCTGGCAAATCGCCTCCATACGGCTTTGCACAGTACCGTCCAGGTCGTATAGAAGCTTGAAGTCCTTCGGCTTCTCGCATGCTGCGATGACACCCTTGGCAAGCTCAACGGCGCCCGCGCCACCCTTGGCCCAGTGATCAGCAAGGATCGCGTCCTCGGCGCCAGCCTTAATCGCCTCCTCACGGATGACAGCAATCTCAGCATCGGTATCCGTGGCGAACTTGTTGACGGCAACCACCACCGGAATACCATATTGCTTAGCATTCTGGATGTGCTTGGCCAGGTTGACGCAGCCCTTGCGCAGGACTTCGACGTTCTCCTGTTTGTAAACGGGGTCAAGGGCTGCCCCTGGCGTGATAGGAGGGCCACCGCCATGAACCTTGAGGGCTCTGACAGTTGCCACAATCACGACGGCATCAGGCACGAGGCCTGAAGCACGACACTTGATGTTGAAGAATCGTTCACCACCCATGGTGAAATCAAACCCGGCCTCGGTGATTGTGAAGCCCGCCTTGGCGTTGTGGTCTTCGTCTTGTTCGGTACCGGTAAGCTTGAGTGCCAATCTATCAGCAATAATGGAGCTGTTTCCAATAGAGATGTTGGCAAAAGGTCCGGCGTGGACAAAAACCGGTGTCCCCTCCAAAGTCTGCATAAGATTCGGCTTGATTGCGTCTTTCATCAATGCAGTCAACGCTCCACCGGCGCCAATATCGTCACAAGTGACCGGGTCACCAGATCGCGAGGTAGCCACAACCATACGACCGAGACGCTCACGCATGTCGGCCAAGTCGGTGCTCATGGCGAGGATAGCCATGCACTCACTGGCAACCGAGATATCAAATCCAGTCTCACGGGTTTGGCCCTTCTCGGTTGGCGCAGTGCCAACTGTGATGCCGCGAAGGTGACGATCGTTGACATCGAGCACGCGCCTCCAGGTAACAGTCTCAGGATCGATGTCCAATCGCGCAAACCTATGGACTTCGTCGTCGGTCAGATCAACAGGGTCTGTTCTATCAATGCCCAGCTTCTTCAAGCGGCGGTACATGACGGGCGCAAATTTGCCATTAGGCGTCAATCTCTTGAACAATGCGCGGTCTTTCTGGGTGTTTTCGTGGAACATGCGTGTTTCAATGGCAGCGGCCAAGAGATTGTTGGCTGCAGTGATGGCGTGGATATCACCCGTCAGATGCAAGTTGAACTCATCCATAGGTATGACCTGGCTATAACCTCCACCGGCAGCACCGCCCTTGATACCGAAAGTAGGTCCCTGACTGGGTTGTCGGACGTTTGCGAAGGTCAGACGGCCCAGATGGGCACCAAGAGCCTGCGCGAGACCCATGGTCGTAGTGGACTTGCCCTCGCCCAGGGGAGTTGGCGTGATGCCAGTGACCACGACGTAACGGCCATTGCGGCGGTGAGACAGCCGTTTCAACAGGCTGAGATCAACCTTGGCCTTGTATGAACCATAAGGCTCCAGCTCATGAGGGGCAATCCCGACTTCTTGCGCAACCAAAGTGATTTCCTTGGGGGTTTGCGCCTTGGACACGTCAATATCGGACGGGACCGGCGTCTTGGGCTCCAAGGGCAGCGGATCAATGCGCCTCTGCTCAAGTTTCTCGAACGCCATGGTCGCAGAGTCGACAACGTTTTGCAAAAGCATGGCAACTGTCATGGGCCCTACGCCTCCGGGGACAGGGGTTATGACGGAAGCGACTTGTGCCGCTGGCTCGTAGTCAACGTCACCCACAAGTCTCTGGCCAGATTTCTTAGAGGAGTCCGGAACGAAGTTGGTTCCAACATCAATAACGACAGCTCCAGGCTTGAGCCACTCTCCCTTGACGAATTGTGGCTTGCCGATAGCGGCGACGACAATATCTGCCATCTTGACGTGCTCTTGGATGTTCTTGGTCTTGGAATGGCACACGGTAACGGTAGCATCGGCGTTCTTCAGCAGATAGCTCACAGGACTACCGACAATATCGCTGCGGCCCAAGACGACAGCATGCTTGCCGGCAATCTCGACACCGGCTTCTTCAAGCAATACCATGACACCCTTAGGTGTGCAGGGAATGAAGTGGGGATGGCCACCTTTCTTGGCAAGCTCACCGATGTTGGTGACACCGAAACCGTCGACATCTTTCTCATCTGCGACAGCGGCCGTGATGCGGTATTCGTCAATGTGCTTGGGCACTGGGAGTTGCACCAGGATACCGTGGACGGCACCATCGTTATTCAGAACATGGAGCTGTGCAAGAAGCTGGGACTCGGTGATGGATTCAGGGAAATGCAAAAGCTCGCAGCTGATGTTGGCCTGGTGACAAACCAAAGTCAATGCCAGGGGTATACAGAATCAGTAAAACAGGAGACTCACCTCGGCAGCGGCCTTGAGCTTCATGCGAACATATGTGGCTATGGTCTGTTAGTGTACATGCCGGAAGGATGATGATATACGGTCGAACGGAACGGCCAATACGTACTAGAGTCGGATCGATCACCGACTGATGGTGATTGCAGTTAGCCAGTGTGTGTGCGTGCGTGCGTGCGTGCGTGCGTGCGTGTTGCGACAAACCTTGGATAATCTTGAGGCATGGCCTATACCTCGGATTGGTCTCCTGCTTCTTGGCAATCTCGCCGGCCAGTCTCTCGCGAATCTTCTTCGCGATGGCAGTACCATCAAGCTTCATGGCAGCCATGGTGGGGTAGCTCGACGCCGACGAGAAAAGTCGGCGGGGTACAGGGGAGTTGGAGGGCGTCGTCCAACCGTACAACGACGGCGAATTGAAAGGAGAAGATGGTAGACAATTGAAAGATGGCGAGGCGGAAGGGCCAGAGATTGTGCGCAGGAGAGCACGAGAGTCATAAGATCGCTGGGTTACCGGAAGAGGAAGCTGGGGCAGAAATTCGTGGGACCCGGAGTTAGGAGGGCCACTACTGCTGCTGCTGCTGCTGCTGCTGCTACGAGGACTGGCACACGCGCCGTAAGCCGGAGTCGGAGCTTGCGCCGTCGGAAAACTTTGTCGAGAGCCGCGCACGCGAACGGCTAGACGAGTGTGCGCTGCCGCTGCTGCTCCTGGAGACGGGCCATATCGAATCCTAATCGATAGTGTCATGTCAGCAGCTCAGGCGGTAAGGAGCTTTGGGTGACTCAAGCCTGAATCCTGCAATATGGCTGGGCGTAGCTGGTGAGACTTGGGAATTGTACACGCTTGCTTGCATCGGGTAGCGCAACTAAGGAGGTCGCTAGCCACAGAAGGAAAGAAAAGAAAAGAGCAGAAGAAAAGAGAAGAGAAGAGAAGAGAAGAGGAGGCAAGCGAGTAGCGAGTGTTTCAACGATATGGAATCTATTTAGACTTATGGCTGAATACCTGTCAAGAGTCTATACACAATGATGGACCGGAAATGGTGTTCAACACAGCTACCAGCAGGCATTGATTATTACGGCATTAACCTTCAAGAAAGCCTAAGTAGCAAATAGGCTGAAAATGGTTCTCTTTCTCGGTGACTCAGATAGATACTTCAGTAGATATGGAGAGGATTAAAAGGAATAGATATCGAGCTATCTCCATAGTACTAATAGTGCATGTTACAAAAAATAAACCGTAGCCCACCCACTCAACTCGTTTAGTAACACCTGCATCCTCCCAAGCAAATAATCCAAACCCAAAAAAAAAAAAAAAAAAAAAAAAGGCCCGGCTGATTCTCGGCTGGGAGGGGACTTTGCCCCGCACAACACTGAAGTCAAGTTGCTGCTTGTCTAGTAGTAGAAAACTCGCCGTCTACCCCACGACAACTGCCACCAGGAGATCATTAATCCCTCCAAATAAACCGCCAACATGAGACCTATACTGCTGTCAGGTCACGTACGTCACAATATCTACTCATTTCATCCGTCTCGTCTTGGGTTTGCCGGTTTTGTCTAACATATTTCCATAAATAGGAACGTGCGTTGACGCAAATCCGCTTCAATCGCGACGGCGACCTCCTCTTCTCCGTAGCCAAGGACCAGCACGTTTGTGTCTGGTTCAGCCACAATGGCGAACGCCTGGGAACCTACAAGGGCCACCAGGGTGCCATCTGGACCGTCGACGTCAACCCAGACTCCACCATGATTGCCAGCGGCAGCGCCGACAACACCATCCGCCTGTGGGAGGTCAAGACCGGCCGCCTGCTCAAGACCTGGGAGTTCCCCACCGCCGTCAAGCGCGTCGAGTTCAACGAGGAAGGCACCCAGCTGCTGGGCGTCACCGAGAAGCGCATGGGTCACCTGGGATCCATCGTTGTCCTCAACATCAACCCCGACATCGACGGCGAGCAGAGCGACGAGAAGGAGCTCACCATCGTGTGCGACGAGAGCAAGGCCACGGTCGCCGGCTGGAGCTACTTGAACAAGTACATTATCGCTGGCCACGAGGATGGCAGCGTCAGCCAATATGACGCCAAGGTACGCACGCCTGTCTCTGACGGAACAAGCCATGTGTTGCATTACTGACAGGAGACACCACTCTAGACCGGCGAGCAGCTGGATAACTTGCCCATCCATGACCTCAACATGCAACTTACCGATCTCCAGTGGTCGCCCGATCGCACCTATTTCATCACCGCCTCCAAAGACAAGACGGCCAAGTTGGTCGCCGCCCGTAACCTGGAAGTGCTCAAGACCTACCCCACCGACACCCCCCTGAACAGCGCCACCATGACCCCGAAGAAGGACTTTGTGATTCTTGGTGGTGGTCAGGCCGCCATGGATGTCACCACTACCGCCGCACGACAAGGTAAATTCGAGGCTCGTTTCTACCACAAGATCTTCGAGGACGAGATTGGCCGCGTCCGAGGCCACTTCGGTCCCCTCAACACAGTCGCCGCCGATCCGACGGGCAAGAGCTATGCCAGTGGAGGTGAGGACGGTTACGTGCGCATCCACCATTTCGACAAGGGATTCTTTGACTTCAGCTACGAGGTCGAGCGCGAGAGGCAGAGAGCCATGCAGCAGCAATAGGCTCGCTAGCTTCTCCTGGGTTTCTCATCTTCCCCGACATTTCCCACCATCACCCCCGCTCTTTTGCGCGCGAACCAAAGAGGGGGGGACATGGGGGAAATGGAACGGACGGGTTCGGCGTTGGTAGTCCTCTCTTGTACGTAACGTGGTGGTTCATCTTAATTGCATCTTGTCTGGCGTTGGGGGAAAGGAACAAAGTATCGTTTCTTTTGCTTTACTTGAGCAGGCGAATCGAAAGACAAAAATTGCGGGGTGCGAAGCAGCGCGAAGCAGCTGTTGGGCAGCCATCTAGATAGAATAAATACTAGATGGTAGTCAAGACATGACGATATACCTCGCCAGAATTTGAGTCATGTTCATCTGCAAAGCGTGCTGGTCAATACGAACACAGCCACGGCCCTCGTGATATGAAGGCTTTTTTTTCTAGAAATAGCTTCAAGAAGCCAACCAAGTCTAGCATTTCTTAGTGAAAAGATTCATCGTTCATAATGCTACCGTACATGGTTTTACCTGTACAGGCAGACGATCCTCCAGTCCTTTCATTCTCCCAGAGACCCGTCATCTGGTCTTGCCAGGCCGATGGCAAGGGCAATGATGAACGGATTGCATATACGGAATCTGAAATGGTCAAAGTGGCGACCGGTAGCTATCGACCGCTGAAAAGGGGGAAACGTCCATCACAAACCACTTAAACGCCTTTTCATTCCCTTGCGGAAGGGGAAGCAATCCTTTCCCGGCGTCTTTCCCAAGTCATTCAGCCGACCAAAATGGAGACGCACGGTAGCTCTCATTTAAAAACTCAAACGCCAGTGAAATGTGTACAAAGGATCCGTCCCATGGAACCCCCTGAAATCGAAGAACTCGCTACAAGCAAAGCAACCAGTTTATTTCTTCTTCCCCTTGCTCTTACTCTTCGAGGCGGGGGTCGACTGGGTAGACGCAACACTTGAAGCTCTGGATGAAGGGGCTGCTGAGCTGGCCTTGCTGGCCTTGACGTTGTCGAGTGCCTTATTCTGCAGTTACGTTAGCATATTAGCCATCTAGGGGAATAGACGGCACCGTAAAACATACCTTGACCCCATTCTTCGACTTTTTCTTGGCAGGTGCCATGCCGAGAATGCTATCCTCGTCATTCTCTTCGTCCTCGGGTTCGCGCTTCGCCTTGCCGTTGACGCCGTTTTTGCTGGGCTGCACGTCCTCGAACTCCTTTACGACTGTAGTCAGAAGAGTAGTGCAACGGCGGCTGATCTCCACCGGTGTGCGGCTGAGGAAGAACCAATCGAAACGAAACAAGGGACTTTCACGGATTTCGTCACGGATACGATCGTACAGATTCTCTGAATCAAGGCCGAGCTTGTCAAGCATCACCAGCAGGAAACGATCCTCCTCTTCCGTGTAGACCTTCTTGTTCGTCGTCGAGACCGAGTAGTTGACCTTCATCTGCTGCAGTGGTACGCGGTACTGCTGCATCTTCTTTCGCAGCATGTTTCGCTGGTGCTGAGTCTTGCTGCGCCGCTCTTCACCCGTCTCAATGATCTGTAAGTACTTATTGTAGTCGGCGATCTCGGTATACCGCTGCCAGAAGACCTTGGCAAACGCCTTGATCTCCGCTGGCGACTTGCTGTCCACCTCATCTGCCATTTTCTCGTAACTGTTTTTCCCATACTTGGCAGACCCGTTGATGAACTGCTGGAAGTCGCGCCTGTTCCAATCCCCAAAGCCTTGAGTCGATAATTTGGCCTTTTCTTCTTGCTCCTCCTCGGTCAATGGTGTGGAATCATCAATTTCCTGCTGGTCAAGGGCACGCTCAGCCTCACGTTCTTCAAGGTTTGCGTCGTCGCCATCCGGCAAGGGAACCTTGTAACCAATTTCTTTCCGGTAGTAGGCCGTTTCGCGATCTTGAAGTTCACGAAGACGGGAAGGGTAGAACTGATAATCGTGTACAGGGACCTGCTTAGGAGCTCGGGGAGCCTTTGGCTTGGCCTCTGCTTTCCCGCTATTACCGTAGATGGCCTGTCGATAGAACTTGTCGATAGAATATGATTGTTCCTTGCGTTCACGCTTTGCTGGGTTGATCCAAGTCATACCAATGTTCTTCTTCTTCTCTCCTACAGCAAAGTCCTCCCCGTTCCATACGTAAGCGGAACCGGATTCGGAGGAGAATTTCTGCAAGTCATCGAGGCCGAGCGATTCGAACTTGCTATTCAGCTGTTTTGTGCGCGTCTCGCCCTTGGCAAGAATCTGGTCAATATCGTTGTCGTCCAATTCTGACCCTTTTGCCGCCATGCCAGTGGCACCCTTGGTCTGAAATACGTTTTCGGCACCGTGTTGAATCATGCTGAGCAGTTCGTCTTTGGCAGCAGGGCCCTTGGTTCCTGGCTGAGCACGACCTTGCTGGATGACCAGCTGGTCAAGTCGTAACTTTTGTGCTGCTCGTTCCAGCACCTTTTCCTCAATCGCGTCCTCCGTAACAAAACGATAGACAACAACCTGTTTGGTCTGTCCGATACGGTGGGCTCGATCCATGGCTTGAAGATCTGCCTGGGGATTCCAGTCACTGTCGTACAGAATGACGATATCGGCACTCGTCAAGTTGATACCTAAGCCTCCCGCACGGGTGGTAAGCAAGAAAATGAATTTCTCAGAACCGGGCTTGTTGTACTCGTCAATGGCGGCAATACGATCTTCGTGAGCAGTTCCACCATCAATGCGGCAGTACTTGTATTCTCTGAATACGCAGTAATCCTCGAGAATGTCCAACAGACGGCTCATTTGGGAAAAGATGAGAACTCGGCTGCCCTGCTTCTGGAGACGGCCCAGCAGCTTGTCCATGAGAGCCATCTTGCCCGAGTTGTAAACAAGGTGCTCATCGGTCGTGTAAGGCGGGCCAGGCTCGGCACCCTCAAACAGGTATGGGTGGTTACAACATTTCCTGAGCTGCATGACAATGTTGAGAAGACGAGTTTTAGATTCTCGCTTGCCGCCGGCGCCGTTCACGGCATCAATATCCTTCTCGAGGATCTTCTGGTACCACTTGATCTGCATCTCCGACATTCCAATATACAAGTTCACCTCTTTCTTTGGCAGAAGGCTCTTCTCAACATCGGCTTTGACGCGACGAAGTAAGAACGGTCGAAGCACCCGATGCAGTTGCTGCACAACGGTATCCTGATCTTGGTCCTGGCCGGAAAACCACTGATCGAAAGCCTCCGAATCTCCGAAGACATCGGGTAGAAGGAAATTGAGGAGGGCCCAGAGCTCGTGAAGGTTATTCTGGAGGGGTGTACCTGTAATAAGCAGTCTATTACGCGAGTTGAACATGCGGATGACCTGCGAGAGTGACGACTCCTCGTTCTTGATACGATGCGCCTCATCAATAATGATATACTCCCAGGCGAACTTCTTCAGATGCGACTTTTCTCGGAGAATCATCTCGTAGCTGGTAATGCACACGTCGAATTTCTCGTCGACAAGGCGCTCGTTGATCAGGATGTGACGCTCCTCCTTCGCACCCTGGAGAACCAAGACGTTGACCTCGGGAGTCCACCTCTCGAATTCTCTCTTCCAGTTGTCCAAGGTAGATTTGGGCACAATGACCAGGTGGGGCCCCTTGATATCCATAATATGTCGTAGGTATCCCAGAAATGAGATGGTCTGTAAGGTCTTTCCAAGACCCATTTCGTCGGCCAATATACCCGAGATACCGTTCTCGTGCAAAGAGATCATCCAGTTGAGACCAGCTACCTGGTAGTCCCTCATAGTACCTTGGATGAAAGACGGCGACTCGCGAAAGACGGTCTCGGCTGAGCCACCATGACGTTCGTCCTTTAGGAGCTCAGCGTCCTCCTCGGCTTCTGTACGGCGAACGCGGCCCGTAGCCGCGCCACCTTGTCTAGAGCCTTTCTTCTTCGACTTCTCGCTTTCCTCATTTTGTCGGTCAATCTCAACCATGATATCGCGAATCTTGGGGTTCGGGTTCGTCTCAATGAAATGTCGGAAAAGGTCGGTCAGACCTAGCAAATAGCGGAATCGGCGGATGCTGTCGTCTTCCTGTGAAAGGTTGGGGATCAGTCAGTCGGGAAAAACAAAATTTAATATATATAAAAAACTGCTGCCCAGCATAGTCTGCGCGATCAAAAAGCTGCTTTACCTTTGACTCGCCCAAGGCGTCATGCTTCTTTCCGAATATACTTCTGCGCAGCTGGTTGGCCTCTGATCTCTTCTTGCGGCCGTCGACAGGCTCGCCAACGACACTGCTGGCAGTAGTGTTAGGATTTGTGTCTGAATCGTCGAATGACTCGTCAAGCTCCTAGATTGCTTGTCATCAGTATAGATTATTGGCCGCAGGGGCTCTGGGTTCCTTGCACAGATCCAAGGTGAACAAGTGAGTGGAAGCATGTAATACGTACCATTGCGTCGCCACGAGACACGGGCTCGGGGGCGTCCGACATTGACGCGTCAGTGTCGACGGCGCTGGGCCTCGAGCGGGGAGCCATGATATGAACTGTCCCGCCTCGAATATGCAGTAGTAGTGAAGAGTTGAAATACAGCCGTAATTCACAAGCACGCAACGCGACCCGACGCGGTTTATCAAGTCGCGACGCGCTCAAGAAATGGGGCCAATCTGGTGGTGAAAGGCGAAGATAAGTGAGCTTGCGAAAGAATGATGGGGTGGGATGGATGGTGAGCAGGTTTGCCTGGCTGTTGCTAAAAATCCAAGGCGCGTTGAATGGGGATGGGAAGGAGGAAGTCAGGTAAAAGCACGGCACTTGAAGTAAAAGATTGGTTGCCGGCTACCTGACTGGCTGTTGAGCCTTATAGTGGGTCTGATTTTGGTTAAAGGATAGAGAGGGAAAGAGCGACATCCCTCTTTTGTCTTTTGTCTTTTGTCAGCTGTCACCCCACGTAAGTAGGTACCCAGGCTTGTGTACTTCTTTAGACATCAGGGGAAGATATGGAGCAACTGTTGTAGAATTCAGAGAGGGAGGTAGATCCATGGCCATCTTCTTCAAGTCTTTCGCCTTCCATATAAGTTATGGTGTATTTTAGGTAAGTTATATAACTATACTATTACACTACAGGAGCCCATGCATAAGCAGGGCGGCTAATCCATATCGCCCGAATTGCAAACGATTCGACATGTAGATTCTGATGCAAAGCGCTGTGGTATGTAGTAAGTAATGGTGCATTGCTAGCGAAATACGAACATGAAGCCGGGTCTCCTATTCGCCTATCCCAGCCCACCCTCTGGTTGCTCGAGAACTGCAATAGCCGCGACTCGAAAAAGGCCTTATGCCTCTATGTGGCTTCAGCTGAACATTTCCTCCCTTTGCGTTTGCTGGTTGCGCAGAATGGCAGTCACTGTTGAGGTTGGTCTTCTGGTTAGTCCTAGGACCCTCAGATAGGGTGCCGACACTCCACTCACAATCTGGTTCCAGAGCCAAGAATTCTACTGAGAATCTATGTATATGTGATGTGTTTCAACCCGCTTTGCCTTCACTGCTGTTAGTAAAGACCCCTACCTAGGCCACGTTTTCCCATAATACTCCGGAGTATACAGGGCCTTGGCGCAAACAACTCGTGTTGATATTGCCATGGCCTGCAATATTTCATCCCGTATGTTTTGGCTCGAGTAACCCTCTGCTCCAAAGCTTGCACGGTCTCATCGAGTCGGCGGCGCTGATAGCTAGCTACTCTTTGCTCTGTTTGTGGCAGCTTCATCACCGGCAATGGACAGAAGGTGAGAAGTATACGGAGTACATACATACTTGGGTAAGTAAGTAAGTAGCAGGTAAGGCAAGTGGTCCAAATCCGAACGCCCAATGAGGGTTCTTGGCCAATCAGACATGAGAGAGCTAAGCCCATTTCATCCAAAAGGTACGTATAGTATGCACCTATTAGGTTAGTAGCGCACGGATGCACAATTCAGTTGAATCCTCGGAATCCTGTGCGGCGGGTGGTTTGATGCGGGCCGAAAGTACAACTACGAATACTTATACGTCTATGTATGTACTCCGTACACCAAAATAGGCTGGTACTACGTAGGCGCTCGCTGATCCAAGCCCGGGCGCCGCTCCAATCTCACCTTTCAGCCAAGCCCAGCCAGACATGCCCCGATCACAAGCGAAAGGACTGAGTCCATCATCTTCTTCTTGCCCCCATTTCTTCTTCTTGAGAGACAGCAGTTATACGCAAGCACCATTGTAGAGCGACCTCTGTCTTTGTTTTTGATCATCAGTTGCTTTTCGGCCTCTGCTGGAGGCCGATTAGGTTGATCGATCAATCCTCAATTCACCTACCCCATAACCACCCAAAATCCATCCCACTTCGCTCCGATTCCATATTCGTGGCCCACCGGAACCCCCCCAACATCGGCGACGAAAGACAGCAAGCCCCCACTGTGAACAGCAGAGTTCCAGTCATCATCATTTGCCCTCTACAGCATTTTGCTTACCGCTACACCATCCGGGCTACGCTTACCCAGACCGACACTACCTGGGGAATCCGTACGCTTCATCGCTCAACTACATACCGCTATTCAAGATCAAAGGAGAGGCAAACCTTTGCCCCAGGCTCGGTTGTCAGCAGAGCCATCATGGACAGCACCATGCGGGGAACGTCGCCAATAAAGACTCCTGCCGCTGGCCTTGATTCGCCAGAGCAACTCATGGATGCTTTCAAGACGGCTGCCTTGTCGGTCACAAAACTATATAAGACATCGGCCGCGGCACAGACCAAAGCCCGCTCCGACGGCTACCAGGACTGTCTCGAGGACCTGCTGGCTTTCCTCGAAAAGCAGAATATCGGCCTGGGCGATGGGGAAGGACGACAGATTCGGCTGTGGGTCAACGAGCGATACGAGGGGCGAGATGGCCCGTCCCAGCCCATTGACAGTGAGGACGAGGTAGAAAACATGAAGACCGATACTGCTCCAGCATCCGAGCTGCATCGTTCGAGCAGCAACGCCAAGTTGTCAGCATCTCAACAGCCACCGCCACCACAACAGCAACTAGAAGTGAGGACGACCTCGACCCCGCCTGCCCTCCTTTCGGATATCACCAACCCCAAGAGTGGTGGCAACATGCAAGCACCACCCCATTTCGTGGTACCTACCCAAGATACCTTCACATTTCAGTCTTCGGTATCTTATCCCTCGGAGTCCGATCTCAATATCGCCAACCTCGACTTGTCAGATAACCGGTCTAATGATAGCACCACCCACCACTCCGCTACACAGAGCTTCCGGCCCAAACCTAGCAGGTCTGGTGCTCGTCCGAAGACAGGCCATATCAACAAAACGACAGGGAAGCGCAAAATCAACTTGGCTGAGCTATTCGACGTAGGAAAAGACCTGTTTGGTGGGAATGGCGGAGGGAAGCGTAGTAGACATACTTGATGGATATCTCGAGTGTCTTGTTGTTCACTCACTCGTCTGTCCATTCCTCGTGTGCCTTGTCAACAGACCTCGATCTACCAAGCGCTTCAGGGCACAGGTATGGCACAGCGACGTACGCATCTCTTTCATAATGCATTCACATCTGGCATGGCATGGCGGGGCATTCTATGGTACTGGAGAGCATCCTAGGGTTTTTTTTTTCTTTTTTTTGAGGAGCCCATCAACCTTCTCGTTCTTGGCCGGCTGCATAGGAATAGGGGGGTGTTGATGGTCTTCATTTGTCGGGGGAACAGAATCATCGAATATCTGGCTTGCTTTCTATCACTATGTGGCTCTCTGGGCTAAACCACGCTAGAGAGTCAGCGGAAGGTCACGTTATCCGCGATTTGTACATGGAGAATGCGTCTTTTACTTCGATATCATAGAGAGCGAATTCTTAGACAGAACAATAACACTCGTGACAACACCTTGTTTAGTTGGCTGCATCGCTATCTGACTCTACGCTGATAACATCGGTCCAATTTCGAATATATTGAGACTCGCCTCATGATAGCCGTTGCACGATGCGAGCGTTTCAAAACTTTCTACTGTGTAACGCGGCCAGAAGGTGCTGAATTTCCACACAGGCGACTTTGGCATCGTTGCCCGAGTTAGCAATAACATCACGCACGCAGAGAAACACAAATGTATGGCTCCTTTAACATGTCTCATTAAAACATTGAAATTATAACACTATCTGTCGAACATGACACGTTTCAAAAATAGCGTCAGATATAATTCCAATCGACCTGTGTCGGACCGGTTGCATTGCGTATGATTGACTTTATTGACATATCTTACTGCGGTGCTAGTAGTATGTCGCACGTTGATTTATGTGTGCCAGAGTCGCATGCATAAGTATCCAGCCCGAGTCATCGTACTCTTCGAATTGTATCATACATCGTCATCATAGGTATCATCGTATAGTGCACTCCGAAGCCGTTTCCTATCCTGGTCCTTATCTCCTTGTCCTTGGGGGTATCAAACACGCCTGCGCTGCAAAAGGAATTGCCAACATCCTCAAAACCGGCGTTCTCTTCGCCGACCCCTCTACCAGCGTCGACCGGTGCGGTGGCTGCCACGTCCATCGGTGCCATGCATACGACGGGTGCCAGCAGCCTGTATTGTATTGTATTAGCACGCCATACATCCAATGTGGGTTGTGTTTGGCGGGACGGGAAGAGAATCTCACCTTCTTGCCGGGCCGGCGCGTCAGAGAACCCCTCAGCTTCAACATGGCACCGCTGATCTTATCGCCAAGGGTGGCGTGACGCTTCTGGTGGTGAACGACCTTCTTGTTTCCGAAGAGACCACGTCTGCGGGTCGTAGTGGTGGTGGTGGTGGTATGGTGGGTGCGGTGAGGCATGATGGACTATTTGCTGGTGTTTGTTGTTGTTGAGGAATAGTAGTTGAAGAGTAGATGGATGGGTGCGTGACAGTGGTTTGCAGTTGTGTTTTGTTCTATTATGATAGAGAGGGAGAGAGGGAGACCAGCCGATTCAAGCGAGGAATATCAAGCAGTCTTATACACCATCTACAGGCAGACGCATCGCAGAAGTCTAGACCTCCAGGGCTATCATGTACATCTATCATGACATCAAGGCCTACGTAGCACCCCGAAGATCGACGTTCGCAGATAAACAGGAAAGTGTTCGTGTGTACTCGTACAGAAGTGTGTGGTAGGTAGGCCCAGGGGGCCCTGCCAGCAGAGAAGCGCTCTTTGCGGGGGATACACCTGCTTAACCTAAAAGCAGGGGCCCTTCGGAGTCATCCTTATCGGACCCTTGGATTCTGCCTTGGGGTAGCAACACCTCCAGGTTTTCCCTAACAGGTTTTTTCCTCCTCCTGTTCCCGCTGCCATCGATGAGCAAGCAATATGATCAGAAGCCCAACAGCACACACACACACACACACACACACACACACATGTCGATACAGTAGCGCATTGGGGGGCCCCTATGACGCTAGCAACCAGGGAATTGATTGGCCAGCACTCGATGCAAGGATCTGATGCGGGGACCCGTCCAGGCGCCGCTATGTGGCTGATTATGATGTCATTGCGGTAAGCCACACACTGTTGTTTCACAAGTTCATTAATCCTGGAAGCTTGTGTGGAAGGAAGAGTGCAGGCTAGAGAACAGACACAGCAAGTTCTTGGTTTTGCTCGCTCTGAGTGACGACAGTCTCGCAAGCTTAATAATTTGCCAGGAGATTAGAGTTGGTGTATGTATTTTTGCCTCTGGTGACGGTCCGTGAAACAGGACGGGACAACCGCGGGGCATCCATGTCTCGAGGTTGTTCCCAGCTGTGTGGTGCGAGTATGATGATGCTGGCTGCTCCCATCAAGGCAAATCTAATGATATACGGATATAAGCCCACGCAATCCCGAATGTCTAAATCTGCTTGCAAGGTGTTTCTGTCCTCCGAAACATTCAACCAACCCTCAGGAGCCCGTCAGATTCTTCTTGATCGTGATCACATCATCTGCTGAAAACCCGAGTTTATCCGTGACAAATCCCTCGAATCCGCCATAGTCTCTCTTTACGCCGTCAACGAACGCGTTCCAACTGGCAGCCGTCAGACTGCAAAGATTGAAGAATCCCGCTTGATCCTCACTCTTGGCGTGGGTTCCGGCCATGGCGAACGCGATGAGGTGCTTCCGTACGGGCTCTGTGCCAATGCGGGAAAGCAGGTAGTCAAGGGTGACGGTGTCTGGCGACGCACCAGCGAGGGCGAGGAGGAGCCCCGAGATCACCCCCGTCCTATCCCGTCCAGCTGTTCACAGCATAAGCACTGCCCTACAAGAACATATTGTACGGACCTCTCGAGTCTCTTACCGGTACAGTGATACATGAAGGGATCTGCAGGTCTATCTCGGATGTGTTCGAGGATATTCTTCCAGACTGTAGAGTATACGTCGATTACCTCGAGATACATGGCCTCGTAGCCCTCCTCGCCGACCCCCGAGATGAATTTGTCCAAATCGGGTGTAGAGTCCGGGCGCGAGTTCCTATGCCAGGTGTTTTCAATGCCCTCGATCTCGGGGTCTGGACCCCTCTGTCGCTCCTCGGGTGAGCGTATGTCGAAGACTCGCTTGATCCCCAGCTTGCCCGACATGACGGCCTTGCCGTTGTCTGTTAGCGTGGTGAGAGCACCGCTTCGGTATACGAAGCCAGCGCGGAGAGGGCTGCCTGGTACCAAACCCAGATCGCGAGTGTTGAAGGTTCCATCGACGAAGACAAACGGAGGGTTGGTGATGACGGGGCCATACTGCTCTTTCGGTATCTCCTGGACAGTGTCTGTTTCGGCAAGCTTGCGAAGATCGGCTGCGCTGGACATGGTGAACTGGCGGTCTCTCGGCTGCGACTGAATCGTCTAGACCAAGAGCAGGCAATTCTGTGCTCTTTAGAGTGTTTTCTTATGACTCCCCGAGCACGACATTACGGTGTGACAGACTGCGCATGACCAGTACAACATTGTTTCCCAAACGCATACACCTCTATCTAGCTACTTATCTAACAGAATCAATCTACGAATCAACGTATCTCAATGTGGGGTTCCATGCAGTCCTGCCGAATGCGGAAGGCTGCTTATTGGTTGGCCTATCGACATCGATTTAATCGCCCTTGCCTGCCCGCATTTGCATCACAAAACAAGTAACGTTACTTTAAGTACTTACTTAGATAGACTCTTGATAATTACCAAGATTGGTACTTAGTTTCCCCTCCAAAACCGCCTCATCGCCCTTGTTTCGCGCGCTCTGTCTTTGAGAGGTGAGGCATCGGCATGGGCTGGCTCGGATTGCCTCGTTCCGAGACCGGAAATGTTCTCTGGCTGTATACTTCGGCCGTCATAGTAGGCATCGCTGGCTTCGTCGGGTTCCGCCAAGGGGCCGTAGACTACTTCTTCTCCGAGACCCATTGCTACCAGTCCGTCAGAACCCACTCCGCAACCGAGCCGTATGTCGACTGCTTCACCGTATCCCCATCCTCTGGCACGTTCTCCAAGGTCTTCAAGTCGGGGCCGGACTCCTCGCTGGCCAAGGCTGCCCAACCCGGTTATGTTATCCCCGGACTATGGGACGGTCATGGGCACCTCCTCCAATATGGCGAGTTTCTTAACTCGGTCGACCTTTTCGGCTCTGCCTCCTTCGAACAAGTCAGGAGTCGTGTCAAAGACTACCTCGCCGAGAATCCTAGCTCGGGTACCAAGCAGGAATGGATTCGGGGCGTCGGTTGGGACCAGATGGCGCTCGGCCACATGCCCACAGCTGTCAGTAGTGACTGCAACAAGCTACCTGGCATACGATAAATCTGTATGCTGACCCTTCTCGTAGGCAGATCTTTTGGAGGACAGCGCTTTGAAGGACCTATACATCATGCTTGACAGAGTCGACGTCCATTGCATCTGGGTATCTCAGGCAGTGCTGGATCTTCTGCCTGAGTCGCTACCCGACGTCCCGGGCGGAGAGATTGTGAGAGAGCCGGGCATGGGCGTTTTCTGCGACAATGCCATGGATGTGGTCATGGATATCTGGCCCAAGCCAGACAGCAAGAAAAAGCAGAGGTTCGTCAGGAGCGCCATGTCTAAGTTGAACCAGTTTGGTTTGGTTGGAATGCATGATGCCGGCGTGGCCCCTGGGAACCTGGAGCTTTATAGACATCTCGCAGGGGCGGGTGACTGGACAATTCGAGTCTATGCCATGATTGAATGCGATGAGCGCAACACATTTTGCGGCGGTGCAGTGGACAAGTTCGTCCGCACGGATGGCTTTCTCAGTATAACCAGTGTCAAGCTGTTTGCCGACGGTGCTCTCGGGAGCTGGGGAAGCGCCATGCTCGAGCCCTACAGCGACCGCCCCGACACTACCGGATCCCTCCTTATCGACTCCACCGAGTTGACCAGAGTCGCCTCGGCCTGGGCAAAAGAAGGTTACCAGGTCAACATACACGCCATTGGAGACCTCGCCAACCGGAACGCCGTAGACGCCATGACGGCCGCTCTGGAGCTAGTGTGCCCCGGTCATTCTTTGTCAGAATGTCAATCCCAGAGACGTTTTCGAATCGAGCATTCTCAGATAATCCATCCAGATGATCAGCGCCGAATGCATGCCATCGGCATCATACCCTCGATCCAGCCCACGCACGCTACATCGGATATGGCGTATGCCGAGAAGCGGCTGGGCAAGGAAAGGACAGACCAGGAAGCCTATCGAATGCGGTCTTTGCTAGATATTCGGCCAGTCCTGGGTAGTGACTTCCCCGTAGAACCGTCGGATCCTTTCCAAGGCATCTATGCTGCCGTGACGCGAAGGAACCCGCATACGGGACGCGGCACGGATGACTCCCCCGAGGGCTGGCAGACACAGGAGTCACTGGAGCTCGACCAGGCAATTCGAGGCTTTAGCGAGGGCCCAGCTTTTGCCGGATTCATGGAAGGCAAGGCTGGGGTGATCAGGAAGGGGGCTTTTGCCGACTGGGTCGTGCTCGACAAGCCCTTGGAAGAGACCGACATCGAAGACTTCCGGTCTCTTCGAGTGAAGGAGACATGGGTTGGTGGTAGACGAGTCTACAAGAGAAACTGAGGAGAATGGGGCGTACCCGGCGACGTCCTGTCTGCATTGTGATGATCTTAGAAGGGTCAACGGCCTGCGTGTACAATGAATGAGCTCGATAATGGGCCACAAATATGATGTCACTTCGTCTAGTTATCTATCTTTGTATAAAAGTGTACTGTTCGTTCATGGGTGACCATGGTTCGAAGAGGAATTTCTAGTTGCCATCACGGTAGCACGTAGCTTACCCTGGAATTCCCCTTTGCGCGGCTGATCTTCCTCACGTTGGTCTGGCCGCACAGCTTGGTGCTGTCCACATGGGTCCCGCCGCACGGGTAGACCTCGGCGCCGACGATGTCGACGACGCGGAACTTCTCGCCGTCGGCCATGCCCATCGCCTTCCGGTCGGGGATGAGGCGCTCGAGGCCCCGGGCGCGGAAATCGGCCTCGTCCCACCAGGCGATCTCGACGGGCATGTCCTCGGCCACGTACTCGTCGACGCGCTGCTGGATGGCCTCCTTCCACCTCCCCTCGATCAGCCCCGCGAACTCGCACCCCGCCGTCGCCGGGAAGTGCGACGCCTTGAGCTCGTCGAACCCGGCCACCTCCCCCTCCAGCAGGTGGCGCACCGCGGCCCCCAGCACGTGGCCCGCCGTGTGGTACCGCGAGTACAGCATACGCTTCTCGGCGTCGACGCTCTGGGTGACCGTCTCTCCTGGCTGGAAGAGGTTTTTGTGGTTGCTGCTGCTGCTGCTGCTGCTTTCGGAGAATTGCCCAAAGTGCAGGACCTCCCCCTCGCTCGCGGCGCTCATGCGCACCGCGGAGACGGCGAAGCGCACACGGCTGCTGCCGCCGCTGATGCTTTCCATGGACCCGACGTCGCTGGGCTGGCCGCCGCCCTGTGGATGGAAGATGGTCTGTTCTGTCACGACGACATGATGACGATGTCCCGCCTCTGCGTCCCCTGCGTCCAAGGCGCCCTTGAAGAGCGCCTTGTTGGGCTCCTCGAGCGAGGCATAGGACCGCACGGCCGTGATGGCGGTTTGCAGGGTGTGGAGGTGAGCGTTGCGCTGAAAGGCTAGGTATGTGCGCTGCATCATGGGTCTATGGTTATGGGTGGTTGAGATGTGTCGGGCCTAGAGATGAGTGAAGACCATTTCGGGGCTTTATTCTCTCTGCTGAATCTACTTCGTCGAGTATTTCCAGATCTTCCTTTTTTTTTTTTACTAACCCTAAAGGGCAGGTGCGATGGATGGATGGATGCCATTGTCAAAGTAAAGGCGCAAAGGCGCAAAGGCACCGAATTAGCCCGAATTTTCGAATACGCTCTATTGCTTACTTGCTTACTTATTTACTTACTCACTCTTACATGTGGTACGGAGAACACGACATGGCCGTTGTATGTGTGAGGGGGAATCACGTACTTAAATAGTGGAATCAGAAGACGAGGGCTGTTGCTTTCTTGTCATACTATGGAGATGCCAGATGCCAATGATACCTAACACAGGAGAGCAGAATCGTTCACTACGGCCCGACTTCTAATGCCTTGGGGGGTCAGCCGTAACCACCGAACGCACCCTGCCAAAAGTATTGAGAGGATCAACCTGAGCTTTGATGAACGAGTCTCGATAATGCGGGTTGGTACCCCCCCGGCGACCACCTTTGTCTTCCATGTTCCACCCGTTGCCGCTTCCCGTAGACGTCATGCTGTTCTCACTATCCTCGATACCGGCCCTGCTGGCACGCCTCGAGCACGTGCCGAGGTCGTCGTCGCCGTACCCGAGCGAGCAGCGGAGCGTGTGCTCGATCCGGATGTCCCGCGTCACCATGATCCCCTTGGAGCCCGGCGGCGAGCGCGACCCCGCGACGGGGATCGACGCGCAGACCGTCGCGCCGTTCACCTCGAGCACGGCGAGCATCACCGTCGTGGGCGCGTACCAGGTCGGGTCGAACGTGGGATAGGTCCCCGACCTGGTCGAGATGACGTTGATGAGCCGCCAGATCGCCATGGAGTTGACACTAGACAAGGGGGGAGGAAGGGGGCATTGTAGTCAGTCAACAAATACGGCCCGCAGTATTATCGCCATGGATGTCGTCAAAGCACAACCACCAACCATCCTTGTTCGGAACGAGAGGAAAAGAAAGGGGGAGGGAAGATGATCAAGTATTACTCACAATCCACCCATAATCAGCATCGCAGTCAAGCCTAGTTTCAAGCGGGTATCGGCTCCCTGGCGGAAGTACAGTGGCGTGGGGACGAGCAGGGTGGCGAGGTCCATCAGCACATTCGTGCCCGTCACTGTGGCAAAGGTGTGATAAAGACCCGAAGCGGTCGGGGCCCCGAATCCGTAGCAGCTGGCCTTACCCAGCGGCCGAGACATGTCCCAGAGGGCCACGGGGGGAAGCAGGGGAACCAGGCCATGAACGAGACGATGAAGCCGTAGATCAGGGTGAGGATGATGAGGCTCCGACATATCCTCATCATCCTGGGCTCTTCGGAAAATATGCGGAGGTATTGGAACAGCAGCGCAAGTTTGACACATATACCGGACACTATGAATGAGCCCATGCCGATGTAGTGTAGCTTTTCACACCCCCCGCGGATGCGCCCAGATATTAGCATTTCCCTGTCCCGACGGTGCAAGAGTCAAACCGTTGACGAGTGGACTGCTTCTTACAAGTAGAAAATTGGCTATTTCCATGGAGGAAACGTCGATGAGGTGTCGACCCATACCGTGGCCCGTAGCTGTGGCAACCCAGTAAGCCCTGTCTGTCTGAAGTGTCTTCCGGCCTTGTCAGTCTTCACTGTAGGCTTTTTCACCGTGGCGTACATATGCACATTATAGTCGACCCGACGATACAGCATATCTATTCAATAGTCGAACGTGGATATCAGCTAGTTCCGTCGATATATATATATGTAGATCAGGCACCTGGGCTTTACTTACCAATACTGCAATGACGAAATAGTCATCCCACCACAACGACCGTAGGATCTTAGCACGCAGATATAATCTGGCCCCGGCGCACGCACAAGTCAATGCCTTTCAAGAGTAAAATCAGTATCTGCTTCAGGCTGAGCCTATGGGGTGGGGAAGGGGGTTTGCTTTGTTGGGAAATACCTGAACACTGACTGTGATGCCGATGATGTTGGAACGCCGATTCCAGGACGGCTCCGGTTCGTCGAGGTTGTTGTAGACACCAGCCAGGTTGGCTACCAGCTCAGCCGAGCCTGCCATGGCCCCTTTTTCCTTTCTCTTCTTAAGCCGTAACGAGTAGCTCCAGCCGGGAGTTGGCTTTCTTCACTCACTTCGAGGGCAGGTCTGTCTAGGTGTACGAAACGAGGAGGGGGGAGAAGAAGATATCTGACGTTACCTCTAGATGAAAAGATGGCTTAAGACCGCCACCCCTCATGAGGGGGGATTACTAGCACTTTGTTTCGTTTGAACATTATATACCTTCCTGTCTTAACCATGTGCGACTACACATCTGCTAAATGCCCGTCCCTAAAAACCATGCGTCCCGGATAGCTCTAGATCCCGACAGAAAGAAAGAAGTCAAGACCATCAGCTTAGAATCCCAGTAGGGCTAGTATATCTTTCTCTAGTTAAGGTTCATGACTCGTACGGCCAATAGGGGGAGGGGAAAGGCCACAAAGCTGCCTTCTCGAGTAGTCGGATTTGGAACGTCCGTTCTCAATGGCGAACAGACAAGTCAGTATCCACTGGTCCGAAGACTGCTCTCCCCCAGTGAAGTCTGTGTGTGAGCCACGGCGACTCGAACGGTGTCCATCTAGAGTTTATACTAAGTTAAGGCTATCCAAAATATCTGGCTGTATTGACTAGCTAAAGACCCGCATGCACGTGAGGAAGAGTCAAGGTCAATATTTCTTCACGTCTTCTTATTCGTTATCAGGCTAAATAAGATGGACGGCCGGCCATCTTTGGGCTGGCATGGGAGCTCGCTACTGGGGGGACTCCAAGCAAGTTATGCGTGGAATAAAGATATTCTGGCCTGTGTCCACGATGTCGTCGAGCGCGTTGAACTTGTAGATCAGCCGGCCCAGGCGTCGTTGCTGTCGAGCTTGGCGTTCCCTTGGGGCCGTGTTGGTGTCCCAGTGGGCCCTCCAGGAGATCTGGCTGCCGGCCTTGAGCCCGCTGGGGTACAGCCGGGACGGCGCGTAGACGCCGTCGATGAAGTGGCCGTGCCCGCCTCGAACCCACCCGTCAGGATGCTGGCGACGATGTCGTAGTCGGGGACCAAGCAGAAAGTGACGTCGTATCCTCGGAGATTGCCCGTCTTGGTGTAGACCTCGATCAACCTCCCGTCGGCCGTGACGGTCTCGGCGCGGAAGATCTCCCACGGCTCGCCTAGCATCAGACCGGCGGACGAGGTGGCGATCGTAGGCTTCATCAAATTTCGTGTGTGTGCCGGCGTGAGCACTTTGTTGGACAAGATTGCAGTGCCGAAGGTCAGGAGGTCGTCAGTACTAGTACCCTATTTGGCTTCTCATCAGCACAGAATGATCGGGAGAGTCACTAGGGTATACCAAAAAAAACTCACGAACTGAGCCACGGTCCAAGATCAACTTCCCACCAGTTCAAGTCAGGGGTCGTGCCTGGGATGAAACCCCTTTTCGTGTCGCTCGGTGGTTTCCGGGGAAAAGTGGACTTCAAGCCAAAGGGATCCAGGATGGCGTCCTGGACGTAGCCTCTATAACCAGGGCAAGGATCCCTATGCCCACGTTTGGGTACACGACTGATGTGAACGGGGCATACACGGGATGGTGTTTGCCAAAATCGCGGTACAATGCAGAAGTGGGACATGGCGGATGGAGGAGAGTACCGCCACAAGCAGGACCTGGATTGTCGTCAGATAGGGCAGGCAGCCCGGTCTCTGTTCAGTTTCCGGGGGAGGTAGCCAACTCGAGGGGCACTTGCGGCAGGTTAGCCATGAACCTTGTTTTGTGGCAGATGAGGAGGGAAAACGGAAACTTACGATCAGAACCAAGGCCCGACTGGTGCGATGCTATAGAGCCTAGTGCGATCTCATCCCAATCTAAGAGCAAGACACCGAGGACAGTGTAGAGCTTGGATATACTCGCACTCCTGTACACAGTGTCGGCGTCTACCTTGTGGGTGCCCGAGGTGTTGAAATGAGGAGGACCGGAAGGCATGGTCAGAGTGTGGTGCGAAGGATCAACCCCTGAGGGCTGTCGGAGAAATGAAGAGTCTTCTGGAGCTAGCACAGCATATGTCTACTCCTATATACTGCTGATTGACGCCATGTATCGTTGAACCCGGCTCGAGAGGCGCTCGTGCTCATGCGCAAAATGGGGTGGGTATCCGAAACTTCGTAATCGCGACCAGATAAACCATATCTAAAAGAAACAACCAAAACCCTCTAAACCCGCTCCTTCATATTCTATAGCTCCTCGTCAACGTCTCTCTTTGCGTGCAGGTCGCCGTCACCTTCAGACCTCGGAATATAACTTCATCATCCCCGACCGCATCTTCTGCCTCGACTCGGCATCCAGCCGCCGCTGGTTCTCGAGGTCCACAATGCGGGCCTGCTGATTCACAATGCGCTCCTCGAGCTTCTTGCTCGCCTGGCGCGCGGCGTCGCGTCCCCGCTCGAGACCTTTGGCGCGGGCTTCGAACTTCTGGAGCGCGAGCCGGACCTCCCCCGTACCTGGTCGCTGAGGTTCTGGCTCTTTAGGAGCCCCATGACGGTGCCCGTAACATCCAGGGAGCCGGCGTGGGAGCCGGGAGTTGCGGCACTCTCCTGTGATGAAGAGGGCGTCGCGGCAGCAGGGGCAACAGCGGCGGGGCGCGTGGAGGACCCGTTGGCATCCGTTCGCTGTCTCTTAGTCGTCGACTGGACTTCGGGCTCCGCAAACAATACGCGGCGGGTCGGCTTATCGGTGAGCGAGGGCGTCGCCATGCCAGCGGGGCTATCTTTGAGCGTTTTGGGTGCCGCGGGGGTTGCCAAGGCATCGCGCTTCCGGCCCTGGCCATCCTGACCGTGCGTCGTCGTGCTATCGGTGATAAGAGCAAGCTGCCTCTCTTCATCTGACGACCATTCGCCAAACTCCTCCTCTTCGAGCTCGTTCGCGGGCCTCTTACGCTTCGCACTGGCCCGAGTTGGTTGAGGAGGACTCTTAGCAGCAGTGCTTGGCCCGGCTTGAGAGAGCTCATCCTCGCTGGAGTCTTCCAGCTCGCTGTCGGTTTCAGCCCCCTCGGCCGTGCCGTCGGTCTTATCGCTGGCGCGCATCGTCGCGGTGCTCGAACTGTGAGCCAAGCTACTCTTGACACCCGCAACCGGAACCCCAACCTGTCTTCCCAGTTCCGACACGGGCGTGATGGGGGTGGGGCCTAGTCTCCTCTCGGATTGTGCTCGCGGCGTCACGGCAGCACTCAGCGTAGTCTGCTTCATACGCCTCGTCGGAGTTTGAGTGGCAGACGGCTCAGTATTGGAGTTACCGAACAAGGCACCCTCCTCGCGGAGTCTTGCATCTTCGGCGAATAAGAAGAAACCACAATGTTCAGGAGCACCCGGGGCGCCCTTGGTGCGATCCTTTTGGCAGGTGTAGAACCACCGGCCCTTGTTTTTTGACTTGCGCTTTACTTGGAACTGGACAGCCGGAAGACGCGGCTGGCAATTGCCTTTGTGTTCGAAAGGGTGTCTGTCAGCTTGTTATGAACGTGGTACAGGAGACAGGGACTAGTCGTCGACATACAGTGCCATTTCCCTTTGGTAAAGAAACCGTCGAGGGGCTTTTTGGTGGGCGTGGCCGAGGTGCCGAACGTCATGGTCGGCCCCATGGTTGCCCTAAATAGACGAGAGTTCCTATGTTGGACAAGATCGGGTCGGGGAGATTGACGAGGGATACAGGAATACCTGGACGGATATACGAAGAGGGGGGGGACTCGGCCGTTTGTTCCAGCGGGTAATTATGGGCCATAAAAGTGGGTGGCTGGGTAAAGTAAGTAAGTACCTAGGTTAGGTATTGATTGATTGTTTGGTTGCTACGGATACAGCTACTACAGATACTACGTCGTACAGCATATATACATAAGTAAGTATATATCCTAGAACGTTAAGTACCTGCTCGCCTTGAATGATCTGCTTGCTGTCTGCACTACTTACATAAAGCCTCTTTCTTTTCTTCCTTTCATCATCTCGGGCGGGGGTATATCCTTTAACGCAAAGTGCAAACCAACAAAGCCATCCCATCCTGTCTTTATGTTCTTATGCATTTTGTAAGAAGCACCTTGCTTCCGAGGCAGTAGACACTTCCCAGGCAGACGAAGACGCGAAACTCTCTAGATCTCGTAATAGTAATCGTCGTCCAGGCCCTGCCTGCTGGGTACCACTCCGGCCCCGGGAGGTGGCCCGCCATATGCCGCCTCCATCCCCACATTGAGCAGTCGGATCTTGAGGCTGTACTCTCCCACCAGCGTCACCAGCTTCGTCGTATCCGCCGTGAGAGGGGCTTGCTCCAAGAGCATCAACATCCCATCGAGCCATTCCGACGCGACGCTGTTGTTGAGCGGGTACAGCGTCAGCAGCGGTTGCTCCTTTCCGTCTCCCGTGGGCCGCAGTGCTTCTTCTGCACTTGTAAACCCAAACATGGTGATTTTCGTCGTCGTCTTCGCAGAACTCGCAGCCCCTATGCTGCTTGCCGAAGTCTTTGGGCCCGGCGCGTCGGTTTGCGTATTGCTCTTTTCTTCATCGTTGACTACCGAAACGTTGGACACCACCGAGCTGATCTTGCTCAAGTCGATCTTCTCCGTTAGGCATTCCAGAGCCGGATCTTGCTCCATCCGCAATGCGAAGTCGGCGTAGTGTAGATACCGGCGGTTGTGTGAGAGCCTGGCATAGCGCCAGGGCATCGACTGAGTTGCACGCCCGTCTTGGAAGTTGGCTCCCTGGCTCTCCTTGCGTGGTGCTGGCTTCGAAAACCATGACCCTTGTAGAAGACACCTTACGCGTTGTTCTTTGACGAATGAGAGGGACTCGTTCCTTAGGGCATCTCGGACCTGGTACAGATGCTGGCCCCAGTTCTCCTCAAAGGACATTTCCAGGAGGTCCATCTGGAGTTCTCGTAGTCTGGCCAAGTCATATTCGAGGAGATCCTCCTCCACCTCAACCACGTCCTTTGACCTCCCTGAGCTGCCCACCACTTGATCGATGAGTATGCGCACGAGCTCCACGATCTTTTCAAAATCGCCATGCCCTGCGCCCGTGGCCTTCCACAACCGAAAGAAGGCCTGCAGTCCCGCCGTGTGGAGCCTAGACCACTGCAAGAGTAGCGGGCGGAAGAGCTTGTCCTGGTGCCTGGTGTCAGAGAGTTGGTAGCCCCTCAAGTCCTCCATATCCGTCTTGTTGCAGTCAAATTGATCGTACAGGGTCTGCGTAATGGAGAGGCTTGCTCGCGCAACCGGGCACCGCTCTGAAAGCGGTCGAGTGGACTGCTCAAGCAGCAACTTCTGAAAGCCGTCCTCGTCCTTCCGGACGTAGTCGGTCAAGTCCATCATTCCCAGGAACCCTGCTCCTTCGAATTCTGCTGCCGGGCTTTCCGTCTCAAAACCCAGTCTTCGCCACTTCTCGGGATTGTGTTTCCTGCTACCCTTCTTACCGAGCTCGGGCGTATCGCTTCCATTTGCCGTCCCATTGTGGTGGTCGCGGCTGGGCGCGCTGGCCAGGTGCAACCCTTTCAGAGCTCTTCTGTGCTCTGGCCGCTCCAGGTCCACCCGTGCCTCCTTCCATTTCCGCAGAAGCAGCTTCGTCAGGGACTGGAATTCCAACAAGGGGTGGGCCAAGTCCTGTAGTGCCGAGCTTTGCATGAGGTTGTAAACAGCCTTGATCAAGCCCAGATCCTGCAGCCGCTTGATAAACTTGGGCCACTCCTCCGGTAGGCTCTTGCCGTTGCTGTTCGTATTCGGCGCCGCGGACACGGCATCTCTGATCAGCGAGTTGATCAACATCAACGCGTTAGCGCACAACGCATGATCGGCCGAATTAAGTTGCTGTATGACCAGGTCGAAGAATTGTGGATAGACTGCGACGGCTGGTTTGAGCGCGCGAAAGCCGAAGGTGCCAGGGGCACGGGTCAGACCCCGGGGGGCTTGCGAATGGCTCACGAGGGCGACGAGTATGGACATAGCGCCTCGCAAGATGTTCACCAGTGGGTTCATGACGATCAGCTCCACGATGCGCTCGACCAGCTCACCGGCCGTCGGGCCTTCGAAGATGTCCCAGCCCATGTCGACCTCCAATAACCGACTCAGACTCTGCAGCGAGTAGGCCAAGGTGTTGCCGCCCGTGCCCATTATAAGCCGTCGCAGTATTACCAGACCGCCCGAGGATATGAAAACGTCGGCGAACGAGGGATCGTTGATCGAAGACTGCAACTTGAAAACGGCCATCTTGCGCGCGGCGTCCTCGTCGCTCGCCAAGCGCGAGAGGAGCGCGGGTATGTCTGCCTGATCCATCTTCTCCTGCCGCGCTGCTGCTACTACTCAGGCTCCCGTTGTTGGTCTGTGGGAATGGTCGAGTGGTCGAATCTACTCGTCGTTCTCGTGATGTATGCTCGGGTAGGCCGTGGGATTGCGCAAGGGGGCTGGACTAGCGGATGATGGGCTTCGCAGGGCAGTGAGCAAGGGCGCTTCTTCAACCTATCCGCGACTTTTGATGCCCCCCAGGGATGTGAGGTGCAGATTCCAATCCGCCAAAGAAACGTCTACTCGGGGAGATTGTGTCGGCGGTGTCGGCCAACACGACGTCAACGTGCTGCTGAAAGTGACACAAGAAGGATAAGATGCCCTGGTACTTAATCTATCGATGGCCTGCAGAGGGGGATGTGGTGGTGTCTACCTGGCTTTGAATGGGGAAAACAGTATTCCGTACTTAACTTATTACATTAAGTACTTACTTACTTAATGCATGCACTAAATCCGTCCAAGCTCACTATCCCAGGTCCCACCTGCCTGGCTTTGGTAAGTAGTAAGTAAGAAGTACTAACTACTTGATGTAAGTACTTTACATGCAGATGAAACATCCAGTCAAATCAGAGAAAGTAATGTCAACAATATAAGCTGCAACAACAACAAACATAGCAACTGGTGCCTCGAGAAAGCACAAGATTTCTCAAAAAGAGGGACGGGACGGCTCTGACCGCCGCGCTCTCCACCATGAACCTTCACGGTCCATATTAATGGGAAACCGCAGGATTCAAAATATCGTCGCATAGACTTTGACGGCGCTAGAAGCCAGCCGGTCGAGGCAAGGAAATTGAGATTGCTCAGCAATTGCCTTCACTTGGTGTTAGTTATGATATCCCCAAAGTTTGGTTGAAAGCCGAAACACGGCGCAATTCTGTCACATGTACGGATAGATGATATATGGTCTATCTGTCCGAGACTCTGGGTGAATCCGACACCCTGGGAGGAGGTCCTGGATAATAATAATCGTATGTAGATCCAGACGAAACCGGGCGGGCGGTTCAAGCCTGTTTGCTCTAAATAGGATAGGTAATCTACTAGGCTACTAAGAAAGTATGAGGTGAAGGTCAAGCCACGTCCTTGAACAGGGGTTAGATCCATCCTATGCAGACACCCCTGGGCGGCCAGGCGGTGGTAGTGCTTCTGGGCCGAACGAAAGCGGCAAAAGCTATATCAGAGAACCCGTGTAAGTAGGATGGCGGCATGGCGTGATGGTGCTGGTCATGTATCGATTTTGCTTACTTGTTCCAACTTCTGTACCAAGTAATCACCGTTCTTGTCGAACATGATTATGGGGGTACTAAGTTCACAGAACTCACGGATGCTGCCAAGGTTGTCCCGCAGATCAGCACGCCGTATGTCCTCTCTCTGCTTGTGTCAGGGAAGGAGATAGTACTAACAACTGGCGACACATGCCGCAAGGGGCTAGCCGGGGGCGCGATGTCGGTGGCGACGGCGACGGCCTTGAACTTCTTGTGGCCCTCGGTAACAGCTTTGCCAAAGGCCACGCGCTCGGCGCAGGTGCCGACGGGATATGCGGCATTCTCGACGTTGGCGCCGCTGATGAAAACCCCATCGGCGGCCAGGATGGTGGCGCCGACACGGAACTGACTATAGGGGCAGTAGGCTGTGGCCTTTGCTGCGACACTGCCGTCGTGCAGCTGCTCAAATTCGGCCTTGATCAGCCCGTACGTCGAACATGTTGATTCGACGTCTGCCGGGTTTGCGCTCGACAAGGGCTGATATCTTTCGGGGTACGAAGCAGACATGTTGAAGGTGAGGTATCAAAACAAACAATCGCACGGATGAGAGGCAGATATGGAATTAACAATGTCTTGTCTTAACCTTATCACGCGCGCACAATCCCGAATGCGGGGCAAGGAGCGATTGGAATGACAAACGCCTCGTTCCCTCTCTCTGTACTGTAGTAGAAAACTTTGGACGGGGTCGGACACGAGACCATAGACCATAGACCATAGACCACCCCACAACCGCACACAGACACACACACACACAAGGGGCCTCATGCTCTGGAAGTCATCACGGCTTCGACCAAGCCGACGAAAGGCTCCGTGGAGACCCCTGCAAGACGGTGAGATGACATATGTTGACATCTGTTGACAAGCATGTACGGCATCCCGGAATCCGCTGCGCAGAGCGGGGACGCCGCCGCACAAGCCTAAGGGGCAGCAACCCCCTCCCCCCACCATGACCGCAGACTGGAGTTTCTATGGGTACTTACTCACGACGCCTCGAGTTGGAACTCAATGCTCATGTTTGGGGCTGCCATGGGAACGAAGGTTCCAAATCACGGTAAGCCCCTATCCTAATCCGCGGCCTGATCATGATGCTCTCTACTACGTTGCTTGCCATGGACGTTCAGTACGCAAGTATAGCCAGCCATAGGTGTGGCGGGGGGGGGCCAAGTGAGTCGAAAACGCCATACTCTTGACCACTCTTTTCGAAACTGATCGCCTCCGCAATGGAGAAGCAACGAGCCCGTCATGTTGAGCTCTGAAACACAATCGCCTTCTTTCGACGTCAATATGGCTAAGGTTTGTCGGTTGAAAACCCCGGAACTGGGAAACGACAAGGAACTAGAAAACAGGAATCCCCGTGAGGCACCGTGACGTCACACCTCTGCAGTTGAAGGCAGCAAGCGACCCTTTTTCTCTTTCTATGAAAAGGTAGAGACGAGAAATACCTGGTTCCTAGTTGACCTGTTTTGTTTACCATTGTTAAATGCGAACTCCCCGTCGAGAAGACCAGCGACGACAATAACAAGAACACCGCCACCACAGGTTACAAGTTTTTGACAACCCCACCCGATACGCCCACCATGCCGGAGCACCCCTTCTCCCCGGAGGACTTTCCCATCGATGAGGACCACGAGTTCAAGCCGACGGAGTTCTATTTCCTCAAGGGGGCCGTCCACTTCAAGAAGACGGCGCAGATCCTGGACATGACGGGCAAGGTGAAGCCGTCACGGTTCCGGGACTTCTCGCAGTCGTTCCTACGCGACGTGGACAACGCGTCCAAGAAGGCCGAGGAGGCCGAGGAGAAGCCGAGGTACGAGATCACGTCGTGCGGCGAGATGATGCGCACCATCAAGACTCTCGTGGACGGCGAGTCGGGCGACAAGATCTGCGAGCTCAGCATGACCTTCGTCTCGTTCGACAGCTCCATGGTCCGCTTCCCCGACAAGGAGCACAGCCGCCACCCGCTCGAGCTTTGCCCCGTCGAGGCCGGCTCCGAGAACAAGCACGAGTGCTTCGTCCGCCACTCCATCCCTTACTTCTGGGACATGTCGAGCCAGTTTGGTGTCTTGTACAAGTGCCTCAACCAGAAGCGCGTCAAGATCGGCAGCGTCGCCGCCTTCGGCTTCGGCAAGGACGCCGTCCTCGCCCTCGAGGGCGACCAGCTCGACGACGTCTGCGCCATCAGTACCTGCGTCATCCTGCTGAATGGCCGGGATGCCATGGACCATTAATCGACTCTGCCGTCGCCCGCGGCGAAAGAGAAAGGACGAGGGTGGCGAGCGAGTGTGCTCCTTACCGCTCCGGCGTACGCTTATGAATGTTGGATGACCTACCAAGGCAAGCGGACGGCGTTTTGTATTGTTCGTGGTTACTGTACTATGATGTAATCTTATCTATGACCCCTAATTTATATTATTCAGGCCGACTTTGACCATCCTGACAAAGGTGCTGTCTTCATTCACTGTGAAGGCCACTCGAGGTGCAATGTGCGCAAGCAAACCAGTTCTGAATACTACATGGTGACGGTGTCTCTATATCTTATCTTCGAAACGAGAATCCTAGTATACCCTGCTTCGCAATCCCATCTGGTGGTATCATCGTCAACTCAGGCGCCTGATATCTATTCCCTTGCGGTAGTAATCTTCCCCTTCTTCTTGATTACCTCTCATCCGTGGACAACACTTGATCCATCTGCCACCGTCTCCCCCAAACGCTTCCTCTTCGAGCTGCGTGGTTTTGGTTTTTTTTTTTTTTTGCCATCTCTCCGCCCCCATCACCACCCCCAGAACTCAAAAATGGCCTCCAAGGCCTCCTTGGGATGCGTAAAGGGGAAGTTGTGGCCGCCGGGCACGATGCGCCAGAAGACGTGGTCCTCGCCGCCGACGAGGGGCAGGGCGTCCTCTTGGTAATCGTCCTTCTGGATGAGCTCGTCGTTGCGGGCCAAGATGATGGCCGTGGTGTTGGGCCGGCGCACGCGGGCCAGCTTGCGCCAGTACTCGTGCTCGGCCATGAGCGGACCCACGCGCAACGTCGACATGAAGGCGGGCACGAAGCCCTCGTGCGACTCCAGCATCCAGTGCACGTAGCTCGCGATCCGGGCCTCGAAGGGGTGCACGCTGTCGACCGTGTCCTCGTTGGGGTCGGCGGCGACCACCTCCTGGTCGGCCGTTTCGATGAGAGACTCCTTGATGGGCTTGGCGTTGTCGTGGGCGGCGGCGGCCATCGACATCTTGCGCCTCTTGGCCACGGAGTTGCCGATGGGGCTGCGCAGGCGGTGCTTGGTCAGCTTCTCGAGGATGGCCTCGGGGACGATGCCCGACGTGAAGATGAGGCGGCTCAGGCGGCCGAAGTTCTCGGACCGGATGACGCCGGTGGGCGCGAGGAGCACGAGGGAGGCCACCATGTGCGGGAAGGTGGCGGCGAAGTTGAGGGCGATGCCGCCGCCCAGCGAGTAGCCCACGAGGTGCATCGCGTCATTCCCCGTCCAGGCGAGGGGCGACGAGGCCAGGACCAGCAACACCTGGGACACGTACAGTCGCGTGTCGAAGGGTAAGTCGCCCACGCCGTCGGTAAAACCGCGGCCGAACAGGTCGAACAACATGACGCGGCAGCCCTTTGCTGCAACGCCGTGGGCGATGTCGGAGAGCGTCATGCAAGACGTGCTGATGCCGTGAACAAAGAGCACCTTGCGGCCATCTTCGGGACCAAACTCATAGACCCTGATATTGCCATACTTGGGGCGAAGAAGTCAGCGGGACGGCGCTCTTAGCCAAACTTGATACGCTCTCCTCCCCAAAGCTTCGTTAGACACTTACGGGAGTCTCTACGTCGCGGGCACCAGGGAAATGATCAGGCTGATATGGCAAATCCTTAATCTTATCCTTGGTAAGGTAGGGCAGAGAGGTTGCAAGCGGCCCGGGGAGGACCTGCTTCCGGTGCGGGTACAGTGAGTATCGGAAAAGAGAGAGACATGCCACGGTGGTCACAACCGTTGTTGCGACGATGGCGGCAGTGCTGCTCTCCGACGTGGGGAAGAAGTCCATCTCATCCGGAATTGGAGAGAAAGAGTGGAATGGAGAAAAGAAAGAGAGGTTGGATCTGCTGTATCCTAACTTCCGCGGCTTGACCACACCCTTCCGACATGGAACGTTGTGTGGTGTGTCAGGTGTAGCGGAGAGGCGGAGAGGCGGAGAGAGCAGGTAGAGAAAGGCGAATCGGACATTGCGTGTGGCCGGCCCGCCGCCCATACAAACCACGTGGGCTGTTGTTACCCGTGCATTTATTTGTATATGCTTAAGGTTAACCAACTTACACTTAATACAACTCAAAATTCTCTTTGTAGTCTCTGATGTAGTCCCTGATCAAGTCGAGCAGGCTACCTTCAATCACTTTTCCTTTCGACTTTATTCTTTCTTTCCTCGGCCCTTTGGAACCTCCAGTATATATATGAATATATATATATATATGCTGTAGTTATGTACATATACTCCTGACAACCCATCGTAGGTAGATTGCTGTGAGACTTGTGGCCCATCCAGTCACGGCAACATGGTCGAGTCGAGGCCGCTTGCAAAATACCCCATTATATTCCTACAGCGCTAGACATCCACGCTTTTACAGGATGGCCACCATGGAGCCGGCCGAGACCCCGGATTTCTGAGCGTTTGGCTCAACCGTCAAGAGTCGGAACCGCCAACCAACTTTTTCTTTTCTAACTCCATCGTCTTGCTGCTCTTCCGTCACCGCCAGTTGCCTTGGCTTAGGGACAACAACCCCGCAACACAGTCCATATCAGGCCTCTTGCTAGGGCTGACTTGGCCTCGCATCATGAAGCGCTCCACCTCGTCGTCTCCCTTGGCCCCCTTCCCCGATTTCTCCGCCGGCAGTTTCTTTTGCCCATTTTCATCCTCAAAGATCGACACACTTGTCTCCAGTCCCGCCTTGCCACCCCGTAGGCGCGGCACGGGAGCCGTGTTGGAGCGACTGCCCAGGAAGGACCGCTTATTGGCCGCATTAGGACATTGCTCTCCTAGTACACGTCCGAGACGTCGGATATTTCCGACTCCTGCCTGGGATGTAGCTTGCTCCTTGGCAGGCGTCGCGGATGGCAAAGGATGACGCCGGCGGCCTTCTGCGGTAGGGTTCCCATCTTCGTCTGGGCTCCAGTTCTCCTTGTCTGAGTCTCCCCCACCAGGAGATAACACGACAGCCAGGCTGGGTTTGTCAGCACTGTTTTTCTCAAGCTCCACATCCTCCGTGGCAGCTCTCTCAGGCTTGTCCAGGGAATCAGCCGGTGGTTGCTGTGCAGCTTGAGTAGGAGGTGGCAGGCTCTGGATCCGTGCGATGCTGCTGCTAGCTCGGCCAAGTTTAGGCTTCTTAGATAACGAGCTGCGGCGGCTCGGTGGTGCATTGCGTTTGCCCGAGTTGGGCTGTGCAGAGCCATTGGCTGCCTGCACGGCGGCATTGAGAAGGCTGCTGAAACCACTAGACGTCTGACTGCTAGAGCGCAGAAGCGAGATAGCCGCAACGGCCGAACCAGAAGATTCGTTCTCTGCCTGTTGTGTCAGTTCATCCCGCGTTTCGGCGTCACAGCATGACTCCCAAGCATGGACATCGCGCGAGCGGCCACGGGTGAGCTGAGCCGGTAAGCTAGCGGTCAGAGTCGAAATGGGAGGCAGCGTGATGCCGGGCAGGGCGCTCCGGCTACGCTGCAGAATGCGGGGGGCGCGAACGGGTGGTAGAGTTGCCGCGTCGAGAGGCATCTGGGGTTGAGTTGGCCGTGGCGGAGAAGGTTGAGATGACACCAGTTCTGCTTTGCCCTCGAGGGACAAGGAGAGGCGGAACTGAGACGAGGAGGACGGCGGCGGCGGCAGTATGGAAATAGGAGAGTTGTCCACCGTGGATCCGGCGGATGGCGGGAAGGGATCTAGCCTAATAAACAGGTTAGCCAAGCCTCTCAAGGGGCGGGATATAGATATAGATATAAAACCTACTTGAACGACTCATCGCCAGGCCGGTCAAGCGTTGAGGGGGACGAGAAGGAGGTGCCTGCATTCCATCTATTTGATAGGTAACCAATAGAGTTCGGCAGGGACTGTGAGAACTTGGGAGCACCCTCGTTCGCATCAACGGCGAAGGAGGGGTGTGAGGGTGCAGTGCCTGACTCCGAGGCCCGCCTTTCTGGATTGGACTGTTCCGTTGCGCTGGTATTGACAGCCGATGGAGACAGTCGGAACGAGTGCATGGTGCCTACGCTGGCAGGGCTCGGAGCCCGGTGATCCATATCAGTAGGACGCGTATCCAAGCTTTCGTCGGCTATAGTGGGAGCATTACCGAAAGACAGCGAATCGGCTGTCAGGCCAGGAATGGGTCCTCCGTACCGCAGTGCCGCAATTTCTTGTGGCGATAACGGACGCGATTTTCGTCGGTCGTTCTGGCGGCGGTTCTGAAACCAAATCTAAAACCACGAGGACATGTCAGATAGTGGAAGAAGATGGAAAAGGCCTCCATGTGCCCTTGGAGCTGTATAGTCCCAAACTAACCTGCACCTCTTTCTCGTTAAGTGTGACGCGATTGACGATGTCGAGACGCGCTGCTTTGTCGGGCTTCGGGTTCGTGTTATACGCTGTCTCGAGGATGGTTTTATCCTGGGCACTGCACATTTGAGCACAAAGGGTATTAGTCAAGAGCTGCACCAGGAGCCTTCTTTTCTTCTTTTATTTTATTTTATTTGTACACGCCCTCAACCTGCATAGGTACGTACGTGGTCCTCTTCCGTTTTCCTTTCGGATGCCTCTCGTTTTCGGGGCGCGGTACAGGGTAGCCCGACTCCATGTGGAATGACGTCTCGAAAGACAGTGCAGACGAGTCCGGATCGCTCATGCTGCTCTGGAAACTCGCGTCTTGGCTCGCGGGGCGTTCTTCGAGTCCACCATGGACGCTGGCGGCAGGAGACGGGACCGGGGAGGGTTGGTGTAGGGAGGACATGGTGTCGTGTGTATAGTGTGGGCTGCTGACGATAGCTAGCCGGGTCTATGCGTGCATAGTATAGTGAATGGGCAAATGCAGTGACGTGCAAGACGTGTCGGGTCGTGTCGTGGCGTGTCGTTTCGTAGGTATGCCAGACGAAGGGAAGATGCTGGGTTTTTCGCCTGTACTCGTACAAGATCAAATGAAGAATCCTCTCGTTGTGACGTCGAGAGCAGGCGAATAGTAAGAGAGAAAGAAGGCGTGTGAGTGTGACCAAGTGTGTGGTCTGGTTGCTGGATGATGTCGGGACGGAATGGAATGTAACAAAATGGACCGGGGTAATAATAAGCTGGTGTGGATAGAGGGTAAGTAAGAGGTATAGAGCCGGGCAGAGGAGGAGAAGGAGCAAAGAGGGTATTAATTGAGTATAGCTCCGCGTAAAAGAGGCCTGGCGCGAAGCGTAACGTATCGAACTTTACTCTGCGTATCGTACGCAAGTTGTATCGCGACGCCCTCGAAATACCAAGACCCGGCCTTGACAGACGGTTAGGCAAGCAAAGAAATTCAGCACCAATATGGATCAATCCAGGTAGGTTAGGTTAGCTAAAATCGCGTCTTGTGTCTCTCGCCTGGCTGAAGTGGAACATGCATGCATGCATACCGAATTGGGTGGGCGAGTGAGTGACTGCGTGAGTGATTGAGTGACTGAGTGGGATGGGAAAAGCATGGATGGATGGATGGATGGATGGATGGCATGGGTCCCCGCTTCGCTTCGCTTGGCTTTGCTTCACTTGACTTGACTTACTCACTCGCCCACCTCAGTAGGTACACTTACTAATACTCACCAGTCTAAGTTAGGTACTCAAGTACTCACTAAATGACCTAAGAAGACCCCTGTTCGTCGCGTCTACACACATACAGCCTTTACGTATCCGTATCGTACAGTACGTGCTTGCTGTGCTAATGTGTAGAAAAGGTTGACCAGCTGTCTGATACCTTACCCGAGATGGCATAGTCTGGAGAAATTTGATTTGCCCAAATAAACTAAACCTTGACGTTGCAACCCGGCGCGTTGATTGGCCAGACGGAATCCGATTAGGAAGTCGACAAACAGACTCGTGTTTCTGTTGCTATGGAAAACCGCGATGTCTGACTTTGCTGCTCTGCCCATTGCCTCCATCCCAGTCCCTGCATAAGATGATCTAATCTAGTAGTGCAAGTGCAAGTGCAAGTGCAACTAATGATAATAATCATAATAATAACAAGCAGGAGGAGAACAAAAAGAATGCCAATTACTTCCAATACATCATTTGCTTTTCTACAGTACGGCGAGACATACATAGGTTAAGGTCGATAGACGCGTCCAACGGCCAACTAACCCAGGAAGATCCATTTTGACCGTCACTAGTGCTTCTCGTAAGTGCATCCGATCAGATCCTCGCCACATTTTATCAATAAAGTCATGCTTGTGGCGTTATTCATTGCTCAATCTGATGCAAGTAAACAATACCGGTTCAAGACAGCCTCATCATACTCTCTTTCCCGCCTCGTGGGGGCCAAGAAGAAAGAAAGAAAAATTTGAACGAAATGCGCAAATAGTGTCCGTTCGGGGTTGGTTTCTGCCCTCGTCCCGCCGTTGTGAATGTCTCTGCAATCCATGACGGAACCGACTCCCCACCGAATCATGATACGACGATTAGTTGGGGGGGGGGGTTTGGATGACCCTGGCTCGACGCGTCTCCAGTCTGCGTCTCCAGTCTGCGCGTGCGAGGCCGATGCCCGCCCGCACTGGCAGAAGCTGCTCATGCTGTTCGCCAATGAGGTGGGCGATACAGCTATCAAATCCCAGGTTCCTAGAGAGGCGAGGACCCTGCATCTCATCGGGATCAATGCCATACCGGCTGGCCTCGTGTGAGGGACTGCTTGAGCTCTCCTCAGGTTCTTGATATCCACCGGCAGACACTGTGCAGGTCACGTTACTAGTCAATGGTATCTACTCTACTTTCGGGTTCTAAGCTGGCAGGACGTGTGGCAGACATACTATACTGGTGCTACAAAACGGCAGTAATGAGTAGTCAGTGAAATAAATGATGGATATTGCTAAAGCTCATCCGGTTTGGGGGGGCATGGTCATTCCGAGGTGGCCAGCCTTCTAAAGACCCAAACCCGAGAGATAGAAAAGACAGATTCCATCCAAGCGCGAGGGATCTTTTCAGTAAAATAAGTGCAGATGCATTCTTCCCTATGTACAAGATGCGCCATAAAAAGCAAGCCTGGGATACAATGATCAACGGCTGAAACTAGATGAGTTCGCCAAAGCTTTCCTCGACACTTCTATCCCACCTCCATGACCCCTGGATATAATCATGCCTCTCTGTCTGTCCATACCACATCTCTGGCATTACCGTACTCATTACAGGTCTACACACAAGAACTACACCTAAAACTGCTCTCAAGCCTTTCCCACTTGAGGTCTCTAGTAGGTACGCTTGAAGGGCGGTACAGCCTTGCACTCGTTCTCGTCCAGCGTGGTGCCGATCACACGTCGGTAGCCAAGATCGACCTTGCCGTGGGGGTCCTTCTGCCATGTCAGAGTGTGCTTCATCCAGTTCTCGTCGTCACGCTCGGGGAAGTCCTCGCGGGCGTGAGCACCTCGAGACTCCTTTCGGTTGGCAGCAGCAATCGTCGTTTGGGAACTGAGATGACATTAGTGTTGGCTTCGCCATGCATATACCAAGGCGTGGTGGGTTGTACTTACGCGCAAGTGAGCAAGTTTCTCAGCTCAAGGGTTTCGACCAGGTCCGAGTTCCAGATCATGCTGCGGTCCTTGATTCCAACCTGGGGGAACATCTGGTCGACTTCATGGATCTTCTTAACACCCTCGTCCAGGCTCTCCTGCGTTCGGAAAACGCTGACATCGGTCTGCATGGTCTTCTGCATGGCAAGACGGATCTCGGCAGTGCTCTTAGGCCCATCCGAGTTGCGGATTTGGTCCAGGACCTCAATCGACTCGGCACCAGCATCAGCGCTGAGCGGCTTGGGGTTAGCGCCAGGGGTGAAGTTGTCCCGAATGGTGTGCGAAACAGCACGGCCAAAGACGACGAGATCGAGCAGAGAGTTGGCACCCAAGCGGTTGGCACCGTGGACGGAAACGCAAGCAGCCTCACCGCAAGCAAACAGACCCGGGACAACCTTGTCGTTGCCGCCCTCGTCAACTGTAAGAACCTCACCCGTGTACCGCGTCGGGATACCACCCATGTTGTAGTGGACAGTGGGAAGCACGGGAATGGGCTGCTTTCGGACATCGACACCGGCGAAAATAGCGGCTGTCTCGGAGATACCAGGCAGGCGCTCAGCAAGAACCTCCGCGGGAAGATGGCTCAGCTGGAGGTAAACGTGGTCCTTCTCGGGACCGACACCACGTCCATCACGAATTTCCAAGGTCATGGAACGCGAGACGACGTCACGAGATGCCAGGTCCTTGGCAGTAGGTGCATAGCGTTCCATGAATCGCTCGCCCTCTGAGTTCAGTAGATAACCACCCTCGCCACGAGAGCCTTCAGTAATCAGGCATCCAGCTCCGTAGATGCCAGTCGGGTGGAACTGAACGAATTCAAGATCCTGGTTGGGGAGACCGGCACGAGCAACCATAGCCATACCATCACCAGTGCAAGTATGCGCCGATGTGCAGCTGAAGTAAGCACGACCGTATCCACCGGTAGCCAAAACGGTGTTCTGGGCCAAGAATCGGTGCAGAGTACCATCTTCCTGGTTGTAAGCCAGCACACCGCGGCATTCGCCATCCTCCATGATCAGATCAATAGCGAAGAACTCGATGAAGTAGTTGGTATTGTGTCGAAGGGACTGTCCGTAAAGGGTATGGAGCAGGGCGTGGCCAGTACGGTCAGCAGCCGCGCAGCATCGGTAGGCTTGGCCACCCTTGCCGTACTTTTGCGACTGACCACCGAAAGCACGCTGGTAACTAATAGGATGGTTAGCCTCTTCCAGGAACTCTATCAGGTGAGACGGGTACTGACATCTTGCCATCCTCGGTTCTCGAGAAAGGACATCCGTAGTTTTCGAGCTCAATAATCGAGGCGGGAGCCTCTCGAGTCATGTAATGAATAGCATCCTGGTCGCCGAGCCAATCCGAGCCCTTGACGGTATCGTACATATGCCATCTCCAGTCGTCTTCGTGCATGTTCCCTAACGCAGCATTGATACCACCCTGAGCGGCAACCGTGTGACTTCTTGTGGGAAAGAGCTTCGATATACAGGCAGTGTTGAAACCGGCCTCGGCAAGACCAAAGGCAGCTCGTAGACCAGATCCGCCAGCACCGACGACAAGAGCATCGTAGTGGTGGTCCTAAGATATGCCTACGTCAGCGACAAGGTCCTTATATATCTCCAGTCCAGGCTCGTGGGTCGACTTACGATAACGGGATATTTGCTGCTGACATGAGCCGAAGCCTCCTTTGCTCGCAGAGGTTGATTGGCAAAGATTTTGGCTAGGACACCACGAATTAGCTGTCGAGCCCTGCTACAGACGATCGGGTCGGTGGGAGTACGTACAAACTGGTCGCGTCGACGAGAAGGTCCTGGCCTGCGACTTTGCGGTTCGAGAGAACTGCAATGCCAAGCACCGAGTTAGCAGAGGTTTCTGTGTCACGGCATGATTGCGTGGCGACTGAGGAGTGAGGGTAAGGAGTGGAAACATACGGCAGACCCGGGGGCCAATCTCCTCATCGCCATTCTAGAAGCCATCTTGGACAGAATTGTACGAGACAAAAGAGACAGAGTAGGGTATAGTAGAGGGGAGATGTTAGTCGAGGTTGCACCAAAGGAGCATCAGACGGGATTGAGGCTCTTGTCCTGCAAGTTCCGATATCCGAGATGGGCAAGATCGGATCGAATGAATGAATTGTTCAAAGGGAGGGAAAAGGTGATGATGATGATTCCTCCGACTTGGGCCTCGCTCGCAGTATTGAAGCTCTCAAGTTTGGAGAACTGGGTGGGACTTCGCTTCGGGTTGAGGCAAATTGGGCCAATCAGAAGCCTCCTATTCCCATTACCGCTTGATTTCCTTCCCTCGGCTAAAGCTCCATGTACTGTTCATAGATTCATACTCGCAGGAGGAGGCAGAGCCCACACGCTCCATTCCGGTCCTCTCCAGTTATTTGATTCATCCCCACGTTACGCACGTGCTACTCGCTCGCTACGACGATTACTTTTTTTTATTTTATGTATCATTCTCGATGATGTATGCATTATTAAATAGATGTAGTTACCTTGGTCATTGCTCGGCCACTCTGTCCAACACAACCAACCACCATAACCCCCCTACTGCCTGCTCCTAATGCCATATATCCGCCTGTACGAACCACACGACCTCTTACCCCCCTTCATTAACCCGCGAGCACCTGCCTCAGCATATCCAGGAAATTCTCCTTCAGATGATGCACCTCACTGACCTCGGGCTTGACTGGCTCTCCCGCATTACGTCTAAGCCGGTCTTGCTTCTGGGCCCTGCGCCTTCTCTCAGCCTCGATGGGGTCGAGCTCGTCTTGCAGCTCCTCCTCGGCCCCGTCATCTGACTCTTCGTCGTACGCCATATCTTCCAAGTCCATGTTGTTGAGCCCGAAATCGCTAGCTTGCATGCTCGCCACACCAGGCAGTGCGTCCATACTCGCTTGCCCCTCAGCTGCCATTTTCTGTCGCGTCTTATCATGGTGCCACTTCTTGCGAGCTTCTTGCCAAGCGATTAGATTGTTGATCTCCGCCATTGCCTTCTCCTTGTTCACCGTGCCACTCGCGACACCGCCCTCGAATAAGGCATTGATGTCCAGCGAGCCACCCGCAGGCCCTTTTCGCAAGAACTCCAAAATGCCCTCTATCCAGCCCATGAGCTGCGTGAAGAGCCCGTTATCATGAGTGTGGACTTCGTGCACAAACTTGTAGAAATTATGCTCGTGTCGTTGACAAAGGTCAATGAATGCCTGAACCGTCTGATTCGGATCCGCCGAGGCGTCCTCTTCTCGGCATTTCTCAACCACCTATCGCTTGAATCAGCATCATGGACAAATCTCGTGGAGTCGTGCACGCTTACCTGGATCATGTCATCAATGAATACGGAGAAATCGGTGATGCTGTTGTAAACGTTGGCAGACTTGTAAACGCGGACAAGCGGCTCGTAAAAGATCGTGAACAGATCTCGTAGCAGCTGTAAGGTGACCGGTTCCTCGATCATATGCAGCATCATGGCCTTGTCACGTTGTCGCGTGTACAGCTTGAGCAGCTGCTTCAGGTACGAGAACAGCTGTGCTCCTTGCTTGAGCTCCTCGTCAACATTCTCGACCGCGTTGTTGAACGCGACGTAGGCGTTGTAGAGTCTTCCGATTTGTTCCGGGCTGAGCGGAGGTTCGATCAACTCGGACCGCAATACGGCCACAATAAGGTCGACGTCATCAGCAATGGCCTCCTCCCTGATCGCGAGCTTCACCGGTTCGTCTGCCTCCGTAAACGCCTTCAACTTTTGTACGAACACATCATCTCCTATCTTAGCAGCAACAGCGTCGATGTTCTTCTGAAACTGACGAATGCCATCATTCAGCGCCGCCGAGAAGATTCGCTGCATTAGTGACCGACTCCCAAACGGCTGTGCCAGGAAAAGGTCCAGAACACTGGCCATGACAGCGGCAGGATTTGCGATCCTGATGGCGTTCTTCAGCAGGGTGTAAGGAATCAAGGAATGAATCCTCTTCATTTGCGCGAACAGTTCAGGCGAGTTATCCTCGGCAAGGAACAGATGATATACCGTTGCAGCAACTTCGATGCGAAGCCATTCGGCGAACTTCTGATACTGTATACTCAGATCTTGGATAGTTTCCTTGTCCTTGATCTCCTGGAAAAGCATTGTCAGACCGTTTCGTTCGACGATGTCTTGGCGGAATTGTTCCATGTAGACATCCAGTTCGGCAGCTCGCTTCCTGGCGATCTCATAAAACTGTTTTTGCTCCTCCACCCGCCTCTCATCGACGGCTTTGCGACGCATGATATCGTAAACATCATCATCAGATGGAGTCATGGGGTCTTGAGTCAGGAATTCGTGCATCGCCTTCGTCTGGGCTATTTGGGGGTCGTGTAGCAAGGATCGCAAGAATGCCCTCAAGGAGATCCTCTGGTTTTCCCGCCACAACATCGCATTCTGCAATCGTCAGTCATCTGCTGGATATGTCTGACAGCTCAGTTAAAATGGCACTCACCGCAGTCTTTGGGCTTGGCACCGGGCTCATTGCTCCGTCCGTGCTAGGGCGGGGAGAAGATCGCGGGGATCTCCCTAACGACGACGCCGACAGATTGCGGCGATGGTCACGTACGGTGAGATTCCTCATCGACTCCTTTAGGCCACCAGATTCCGCCCCAGGCTGCGTCGTCGACACAGAGGAGAGTGAGGACGCATCAGAGTCGGCACCGCCATCCGTCATGCGCCCCAAGAGGCTCGATGCTGCTGTATCCGACTTATTCTTCTTGGGCATCGGGGGTAATACCTTCCCGGGCAGCTCGATCCGCAGCTGTTTGTATAACCGGCTAAAATCGCCATATCGTCTCCCAACGAAATGCTCGAGTTCAGATTTCCTTTTCACGCGGAGTAAGAATTCCTACTAGCAGTCAGCAGCGTGTCTGCATCACGGGCGGGGTGCGAACGCACGGCATGCTTATGCGACCTGATTTTTCTCTTGACCGAAGTGATACGCACACCTGCAACGTTCACATCCCAGCCATTAACGTAGTTCCCTTCGGGCAATGTATTCAACATGCCAGTATCGATCGCATCACGGTCGACGATCTCCATCTCGGCGAACCTTATTCGCTCCTCAAAGCCCGAGGCTGTGCGCACGCCGGACACCATCATCAGCTCGACAACCTTTCTGCATTTCACAGCAAGTTTGCGACGTTTCGTCTCTTCCAGTCGGTCTTCGGAAGATGAAATATTTTTACTCGCAAACGATTCGAGAAACTAGCACGTAGGGACACGTGATTAATTCTGCGGCACTTCATTGTAATATCAGAGGGATGTCCGACCTACCACCTGCAATTTGTCCTGCCAAAATTCCTTTTCCTTCGCCTTATCCAGAAAAGGGAACTCGCGAACATGATGAACGAAGATGTACCGCAAGATTGGAAGCTCGGAATCGAGGGGCGAGACTTCTCCAAGGGGCGAGCTGAAAGGTGCACCAAAACGACGGAGGGCTGTAGGCGAGTTGAGTTCGTTGATTTCCCAGTGAACTTGCTCGGAAACGAGTTCCCGCTTGAGATCTATACGGCCGCGGTGTCAGTTTCGCCAGCCCAAGCTCGGTGCGACTCAACAGTGCCGGGGGGGGGGTTTATATATTTTGTAACATACAATGCTCTTGCTTTCCTGTCAGCGTCTGGCCGGGTGGCGGTAATGATTGAGTACTTTGCGTCCGCGTCGTGTTGCCAACCGGAGGTTGTACTGGCGCAGAGTCCGATTGCGTAGGCGGGACGTCCCCCGCCGTCGATGTGCCGTTCGCAGAAGACATGATTCAAGGTGCGTAGATGATTTCAGAAGGTCTGAAAGCAACAACAATGGCTGGCTGAACTAGAAGCGAGTATCTGACCCGGGTAAGGGGTTCAGGCGGTGGCTTTGCATGCAGTTGGTGACGTCCTAGGTTAGCAAGGTACAGCTTTAGTCTCACCCCAAGATCAGACAGATGGTGACCGATGGCGGGGTTGTTGGAAGTTGGGGTCTACGAGTACTCCGTACAACCAATTTATTTGGTCGATCTACATGTGACCCTCTCGGCTCTCGCACCACTTCCAAGCCAGTGCCCAGGACCGAACCGCCAAAGGAACAGAGTTCAGGGGACGATATATAGCCGAAGGAATGAAGATGGGTATCAAGAGAAAGAAGGAGGACGACTAGAAGAGCTAGTCTGTCGCTACAACAGTGACGAGGGAGTTGAAGACATTTGACTGCAAGTTCTTTCCTTTCCTTTCCTTTCCTGGGGCGCAGAACAGTGTAAGCGCTGTACGTAGCACGAGCCAGCCATCGTGGCTCAGCGTGCGTGGGAAAGAAATGACTGCTTTTAGCGCCCAATCATCCTGGGGCTTCAGTGCCGTAGTGCCGTAGTGCCTATTTCGGCAGCATGGCTTGTTCAAGATTGTTCATCTTGACTGCTAGAACTGGGCATCATGGTCCATGGCGACACAAGCCACCAAGAAGTTGCTGCTGGCTGATGAGCATATTAAACGTCCTTTTCCCTCTTGGCTGCTGGGGTCACTTGGTACCGACGATGACGACGCGTGTCTGCTGTGACGTCGCCCGTTTCAAAACAAGGCCCGAATTTGTGGACCAGCTGAGTCCAAAACCGCCTCACCGAATAGGCTTGACACATCCGTTATTCCAACTCAACCAATGGGGAGCTTCATGCTTCATTCTTGCCATTCAGAGGGGACGCACGCATCCGGAAGTCTGGCATGGGAATTGGTATCTCTTTGGAACGTGGAGAAATGACCAGGGGATGCCTTATCCTCGTTCGCCTCGATCAATGATATACTACTATGCACAGCCCTCTTCTTTGCATGTGTACTGACCAGAGGTATAACTCTGCCCTCACTTCCTGGCTTGCGTCAAGCAAATCTGGTTTTTTTTTCTTCACCTCGTAACCAGATCGCTGGAGGCTCTTGGATAACTTAAGTGAGTACTCGGCTTGAAATAATACCATTACATAGGGACAAAGGGTTACAAAAGGAAAAATCTATATGTGAACAGTTGGGTATCATGCCGTTGTCGTAAGTGAATAGCAGAGGGGAAACCACGTAGCCAGCCGCCTTCCAAACATTAGGTACTAATCAAGGCAGTGCTACAATTCATCAAAGGCCCGTAGCACCGCCTCGTCTGCCGGCGAGCCCTCGTTTCTCGTTCGGTTCAGTGCTGCCCTCACCTCCTCCTCTAAGTGATCGGACGCCCGGGTCGTATTCGTAATGCCTCGAGGCACAGTTATGTTATCACTCTGCTTGTTTCTGGATACGAAGTCGGTCACGGCGGCAGGAATGGAGTCTGAGACCATCTCTGACAACGCAGGGGCATCCACGGAAGGCCCATAGTGGGCTGCCAAAAAAACCCCTACGACTACAAATAGCACGATAGACGTGATGACCCAGAGGACCCTGAGACGCCTCCGTGTCCTCTCTTGCCATTCTCTGTCGGCCTTTTCCCAGCCCTCGACCCGTGCATGGACATGATCCATACGCTCACTCAAGTTCTGCACCTTCTGTCGGCCTGTCAGGATGCGGCCCTTTAGAGCCTCTATACGCTCTTCCTGTTCGTCGAACCTGCCGAAGGAGTTGAGTTGGATCTCGACCTCTGTCACCAAGTCTTGGGCATCTTTCGCAAAGACTTCGTTCGTCTCCCGAGTCATGCACGCGAGCTCTTTCATGGCGACAAGGGTGCTTTGCAGCGCGCTCAGCTTTTCTAAAACGGCATAATATGTATCGTCGAGACGTCGCATCGTGTCGGTTGAGAATGTGCTGAGATCGGCGAGAGACTTCTTGAGGCCACTATTCCGGTACGATTAGCAACGACGCCCAAAATGGAATATTCTGCATCATCATGGTCAAAACCTACGCTGTGCGTGAGACAGCACGCTCCCTCTCCGCCCGAAGCTGCGTCTCTCTCACAGCAGCCGCAGCTGTAGCCAACGTTCCAATGTCCTCAGTCCCCTGTAATAGCATGCTGGTGCTACGACTCTGTTCGGCGCTGCTCAACATGTATGGTGTGACACCTTCGGAGCGCGGGAGGTCGAGTGACGCCCGTGCTGGCATTTGTAGTGTCGGAACGGCGGACTGCGGACCCCGATCGTTGCGGTCACGCTGGTTACGTCGCTGGTGGAGGTGCGGTAAGTGGTGGTAATTGTGATGCTGTTGACCATGCCGCTGCTTAGTTGGTGCGGAAACATCTGTGATTGAGCGGCTCATCCGATGGTGAGGTCGTCGTGGAGAGGCCGACCTTGTGGACGACGGGTCGAGTGCGGCGCCATTGTTCGACATGATTCGCGTGGACCAGTCCTTGAAAGGCGTATTCCCGCTAGGGAAACTCAGTCAGGAGGTAGTGGGTTGTTGAGGAGGTAATATCCATGTAATGCAAAACGAGCAACGTCTTTGATGTCGGTGGTTATGTCCTTGTCTCCGTTTTTCCTTTGCGGTCTGTGAACCCATTTAGCATTGAGCAACCATCGCTGAAAATGGGGTTCCAGCCGCGTCACCTGTACACACGTTTATTTCAGCTAAGGGGCAACAGGCCGCCTGGCGTCTAGCCAATGGAAAATGATATAATAATCACTTAAGCTAGTTATATGAAAAACTACATGACCACGTTCAATTGCGACTAAATTATAGATTGTGTAAGATCGTATTTCGGAAGAGTTGCAGAGGGCTTGGTAGGTAAGTAAGTAGCTATCAACGTAGCTATCAGATCAATCTTACTATGAGCCTCGTTGACGTCATTACTCATCGACATCGAGAGCCTAGGTGTATATGATCTTGCCAAACCTCGCCTACCCTCTTTCTCGCATTTTCCGCGGTCGAAGCCATCGAGGGCATTGTATATCAAGAACACTCTGACCGACCGCAAGGTAACAAATACCTGAAGCGCGAAATCGCATTTTTGCCAGTCTCGTCAGGCATGGGACACCTGAGTGCAGGACCTTGAAGCGAAGGAGATGAAGGGGATGTTGCTTCCCCAAGGGCCCCTTCAAGGACCGTTGAAGGGGAGCAGTAGGACCTTTCCCGGCCGGCGCCCGACGTCTTGGTTCGAACAATTTGCCATAAATTAGGCACTTCAAGAGTTCAGCAGCTTGTTCCTCTTTTCCTTCCTCTTCAGTCGCTCGACTCGCTTCTTGTGCATCTTCTCGGCCATCTTTTCAAACCTCTCGCGCTCTTCCTTTGCAGCTCTCTTGTCCTTGATAGCTTGTACGCGGCGCTAGTATGATTGGAGTAATTGTCAGTATCAAAAGGAGCCTGTTTGACTGCCTGCCTGAGGTTGACGAACCTTTCGCTCTTCTTCTTTTTCGTCCTTCATCTCCTTCTCTTTGGCTTTCATCGCAGCGGTAGCCACACGGGCTTCCTGTCGTTTTTCGAACGAGGTAAGACCTGCACCGGGCCGGAATGCTTTACGGGGTGCGTGCCATTGTTTCCCTGCAAACTGTATGAGCGATATACAATTTGAACACATAACGAGCGGATGCAATGCATACCGTTCTTGCGCATCCCCAAGGACTTTTGCTGTTGTTGTGGTTGCGCTTGAGCTGCTGGCGCCGCAGCTGCGGCGTTATCGGACGACATGGCTAGTAGCTGAAGGATTCTTCAACAGAGAAGCCCTTTCCTGATACAAATACCAGTGTCTTCGGTTGGTTGTATTGTCGTTGCTCTTGCTAGTGTACCCTTCGTCAAACCAGCCTGCCAGCCTGCCAGCCCAAATCGATTTGAAAATTCCCGGAATACAGTGGGGACGGAGTACAGGGAAGATTTTCCGACTGGACCCTTAAATTGTCAATGGGAAACAGGTAGGTACGTAGGAAACACTGTACCTCTACATTAACTGTAGTAATCTCCAGGAGATTGTAATACTTGCATTTACACATTGCCTGATAAAGCAATAATCATATGTAATCTGTAAATCTATAGTACTGATAGAATAAGCTCAAAGGTGTCCTTTTGCGTGATCTGGAGCATTCGGTTACGGGATAGCTGGCGGCTAGTTGTCAAACAATGCAGACAGCCGAAACCTGGACAAGTTGAGAAAAAGAAGACAGTGTAAGTGAGAGTGAGAAGCTGGTACACGGCACTTAGCAGCAATTCAAGCCAAGTCTTCCAATTGTTTGGTTTTGATTTCCATCGAAACAAAAACATCGAGTGAGGCTGAGACCTCGCGAAGATGGGGGTCCACGCCGATCTCCATGTCAGGTACAGTACGCGATGTAGCACAAAACTGTATTCAAGACAACAATTTGCTTCTGTCGCTGATACGGTTCATGCAATAAGAAGATGGAAAGAAACGCTCCTTGACTAATATTAGTGTGAATAGGCTCAATGTTAGATCAGGGACAGATTTGAAACCACCCAAAGGACAAGAACAGACTGGGCTCCATCGGTTCTCGCGGCATATGCAACTGTGCAAGACTGTTATTATGTTCCTTCGGGATCCGGCCGGTAGATTCAGGAGTGTAGCCCCGCGATACACCGGGTTTATCTCTTGTTAAGAGGGGAAAGTGTTTTTGAGCCTTTCGTCATGACAGAAACAATTGCATGTTGGGTATAGTGTCCCCTCTTGGTCCGTGGTGTGGTGGGTTGCAGTATCGAAATTCAAGTTTGGGTCTTGGACCGAGCAGCCCCTGGCAGAATCCCTGGCAGAGCGTCAACAAGCAAGGAAAGGCCCCTCAGTCTCTCCGTCACTTGACGACGGATTTCCTATTCCAACCCGAGAGATACCTGAGATTTCGGTCCCCCTGTGGTTGTGTTGTGGAGAAGAAACGAGGCTTAGCCGCCCGTGAATGCATGCATGATACGAACACCTGCCACGGTATTAGTGGGTGGTGCTACTGAAGCCAGAAGCGGGAATTTGTTTACAAAGGCAGCCAAATCCGGTCTCTCTGGGGTCACGGTGGACAGACAGGCGAGATTAGATATTCCTCTGCCGCGATATTCTTAGATCAGTAGTACAGTGCGTACTTATATAGATAGATGGCTAACCATTGGATTGTACGTTCTTTACATAAAAGTACGTTAAGTAGATAACGTTATAGGATCTTCTGAATATCGTACCTGCTGTTTATAGTAACAGAAACGAAAGTGAGTCGCATATAAGGTTAAATGTATGTAACGTTATATATATCAATGGCAAGCCCCCTTTCTCAGGATTGCTAATCCTCGCTGTGCTGTATTCTCAAGTCTTTTGGCCATTAAAGAATTAGAATAAAACCTATTGTTGTCTAAGGTCTTATCTGTTATAACCATTCAAATGGATGGTTTACAGCTGGCTTTGGTTTACTACATGCTACATGTACCAAGAGAATTGGCTGTTTAATTGCGCGCCATACGACAGCTCCACTGCTAGATCTGCACCTTTATCCGGCCGAAAATCCGTGATCCTACTAATATCTGAGCGCCTTTAGATGTCAGGTGCTGATTGGTTCAAGTACCTCGATTCAGCTAGCCGGGTCCCTTATGTACTAACTAGATTTGTATTACTAGGTTATTACACAGGCCTTCGGATATGCAGGGTGTGTAACCCATCATGTACACTCTGTACAGGTTGGTTACCTGGGTAGGTGAATACGAAGTAAGCCTGTACTTATATATGTAGCATGCATGTAGTAGTAGAAGATTACCGGATAACTGGCTATCGACGGAATAGCTAGTAGTAGTTAAATAGTGCTTGAGAGGTAGGTAGTAAGTAGTGAGTGCAAAGATTCGTACTGATAAGGGGATGGTACATGTATACACGTCGGTATGTAGATCCTACCTGGGTATTACCGGAAACGGAACCTGTCCAACGTTGTGAAACTTGGACAGCTTCTCGGCTTCGACCCTGTACGACAAAACTCATAGTCAATTATCAACGGCGCAATAAAAACAATCAACAATGCGACCTGGTCAACAGAGCCTGGCAGCATACTTCATGTCAGTAAGTAAGTACTCGAGGTATGCTCAGCACATAGTGGTACAGTACAAAATCAAGGAGCAAGGGAGAGCGCCACGTAAAAAGCAAGGAACAGATGTGAAAGACACACTGCGGGTCTGCATGCATAATTTCCTGGATGGCGGTTTGCTCATATTTCCCCAGGCCGACGGGGCATATAATCTGGTGCAATCGGCCAAATGATCCATATGGGGAACTACTAACGTATTATGGCGATAGCGAAACGCAAGGTATTCTTCATGCTCATTTGTGTAATATGTGAATTGCATATAGATGTACATGGAAGTAGATGTAGATTATGCGCATATTCCACCACTCCGTAACTCGAAGGAGACATTAGATATGCCACCGACTTTTAGTAGGGGGGCCCAGAATGGCTGCCACAGCGCCCATCAGCACCAATCGATCTGTGGCGAATAAACCAACAGACCATGTGCCAACGGCCTCGCCGCCGCTCCGGTGCACAAGAGGATGTAATCTACAGTACTAGTTGAGTAAGCTGCGGGTGATCTGGTGCAGTCGGTTCCGGGATACCTTCATCTAGTCATCGATGGGGCTGCGATGGACAGAACAGCTGGCGACAGAATGTAAAACGAAACTCGACGGAATATAAAACGAAACCCGCCTCTCGCGCGTCGGGAAACACTGGGCGGCCCTTGTTGCACTAATAAAGCTGAGCAGCGACAGTAGACGTAACAATCAGTGAGAAGAAATCCTGGGTGTGTGTTGCAGCAGTTGGGATCTAGGTAGTTGCTGTTAAGAAGGCCCGTCCCCTAATTTGAAGGTTGAGCCGAGGGCAGATCAGAAAGCAGATTTCTTGATACGAGAAATCGAGCCGAGGACACTAACAGATGATACTCTTGTGCAAACTGGCGGTGTGGAGCCGCGTGGTGAACCCGACGCCGTGCTGTCAATCTCGAAGATTGGGGATGAAGCCAATGCATTTCATATTTCACATTTCACATTTCACCTTTTAGCACACCCACGACATTGCATTTGTACGTATGTAGTAGCAGTAGTAGAGGAGCAGGTACCTTACTACAACTTAGTAGGAAATGTACATCAGACGAATTCCACCACCACCACCTGCCACCCCTGCCGGATGCCCTGCACTCCTGCTGCACCCAGGAGGAGTAAGTAGTGCAGAGTGGAGCTTCACTTTTGCTTTAATCCAGATGGGGGGACTTGGCTCTCTTACTGAACCGAGTGTACCTGCTTTACCCTTGGAAGTCCCCCCCAAAGGCCGCCCTCAACCCCCATACAACTCCTCCTCACTTCCCACTTCTCGCCTTCAACCTTTCAAGCATCCTCACGAAGGCCTCAATTCACCTGGCTCAATTCCAGTCGCAGGTCTATTCCCATAGATTTGCCCTGGTCTTGGCCGTCCGCTCCTTTCTTTCTTTCCCATCGAGAGTTACCATTTCTCCAATTTGAATTCTGTTTAAAAAAAATCCATTTACCTACCTCTCTGCTTTCTGGGTTTGTTTCCTTGTGTGTGATAGAGAGACAAGCAACACGGGAAATTGGTCGCTTGCAGGAGAGAAACAACACACCACAAGAACACACAAGAAACACCGAGATATTCACCCTTCTTCGGCCTTCCTCGCCCACGCTCCAGTTGATGCACTTTCGGCTCTACGGTTTCTTCGCGAGGTAAGACCTTTTAAACTACATCACACGGTCCTATAGTCCATCCGCTAGGCCTCCGAAATCCTTCGCGCCGATGTTTCCCACTGCCTTCTCATGCCTACGACACGCTTGGGCTCCATCGCTGGCCACCTATATCTGGTCAATGTCTTCGTTGCGATTTGTTTCCGCGCCTTTGCATATTCTAATAATCTTGCGAAACAGAGACCATCGAACAAGCGGATTAAACGAAACGGACCTTTGAACGCCTAATTCTAACGCCAATTGCATGCATCGGGGTGCCCCGAATCGATCTCTATGCTCTCGTCCCCGATTGAAGGGCGCTCTTGAAGTCTCGTGCCGCCGAGCGGCCTGGAGGAACTATGACAACCACATATGCTACAAACGGCACCATGGACTCGACTGTTGTGGGTGCTGTTGGGGTTCTGGGTGGCCTGGACATCGACAGCAGCGAATCCCGGCATCTGGCGATTCCTAGCCCCCCTCTCCTTGGATGGACGCAGAGCTAGTGACTCGTCCCTGGCGAGCCCGCAGCCGTCGCCTCGAACAACCTTACCGCCCCCTAACCCCCCTTCACCTTTCCCCCGCGCGTGCTACCATCATCCGCGCCTTCATCACTTTCCAGAGCGAGCGGTCAGCGTCCCAGATCTGCTATAGATTTGCACGAGAAGACATTCGACTTGTCCGGCGTGCCTGCGGACACTGGCAGCTGGGGTCGAAGTGCACGCCGCTCTCCTGCGCTTCCCGACTTCAACTTTAATCCTGGTGCTTCCCTCAGCCCGGACAGCGCTGCTATCGGCAGATCCCCTCGGTCACCATCTTTCGATTTCAGCTTTCACTCCCGTGCCAGTAAAACAACTTCGGACAATCTCTCGAGCCCGCCGCTATCACCATGTCAACCTGTACCGAATCGCGGCGGCCACAGACGTGGTGGAAGCGAGTTTGTTGGAGGCCATATCAGGAACGGCAACTCCATTACCGTTACAAACTCAAGCCCCACCAAGTCAGAAAGTGGATTCGTGACACCAATCCTTGCTCCCGTTGACTCGTCGTCAACAGCCCAACGCCGCGGGCGTCATGCCCACCGTCGGTCGGCAGCAATCTCCAGCCATGACCTGAGCATGATTCTGAAGCCAACCAGCCCCAACGCATCTAGGGGCAGTAGTGTACCCAACAGCCCGGCTGTTTTCGAGGAGAATACGAAAGCTATAATAGATTCGGCAGCAACCGACGACACGAAACCCATGAGGATAGAACCACCCGATTCGACTGAAATTGCTGGAGATGAGTCCTATACGCACCTCACCTCGGAGCCTGATCCTTCTGCCGAGAAATCGGCACCCCGCGCGCGAGTTGGTTTTTCTGACAACGTGGAGTTCATACCACGCCCGCTATCACTCGTCTCTACGGATACTACTAGCACAGTAACAGCTCGGCCGGGCCACTCGGTATCCAACAGCATTTCTTCCATCATATCTATGTCCAACTCGATAACACAGGATCGTGAGCCAGCTGCTCTACGCACATCACCCCAATCTGGAGCTGCTACCGAGTCCAAGGTCGACTCCCGTCCCAGTACTGCAGGTGCTGTTTTAGAGCGAACACCAAGTCTTCATGCCTTGGTTGTTGCGGAGCCCTCAACCTCCCCACGCCGGCGCAACTCTATCCCCCCTGTTAAATCACCTTCCGGAAGCTGACTCTGACCTACCTGCCGTGCCAAGTCCGATAAAAACGCCCAAGCGGTGGTCTTTCTTTGGTCTGGAGTCGCTTGGGCTGACGGGGTCCCCGACAAAGCCACGTCCTCACAGCTCAAGCTCAGCAGAAACCGCCCCTAAACATTCCAGCACAGTTACTTCCTCCGCCGAGAACGTCACCGCCAATGCCGCTGACGATTTCGTCCCCCCTCAACCTAATGTCAAAAAATTGGCTGGTAAGAAGCACAAGAAGAAGGTTAAGGCATGGGCTGGTTCAATCTTAACCCGGAAGACGAAACCAAGACTCAAGTCCAAATCCGGCCGAAGACATTCAATGTCTTCTCCGCCTCCTCCCAAGCTGGATTCAAGCGATGACGAGGACGAAGACATGTCTGACGCGATGAACCAAGCTGCAACTGCACCCACCGTCATGGTGACTGGGCCAGTTGCTGATCCGGCACTCGCAGATATCCATATGAAGGCCGAAGAGGATACGTCATTTCCCATGATCGACTTGGATGCTGCGCTGGGGCCTTTCAATACCCCCTTGGCCCGTGACCCGGCCTGGGAAGCAGCACAGCGTGCTGGGGCTCCACCGAAGCGCCAACTACATAGTGCAGCTGGCTTGAGGGGCTTCTCTGGGCCTGGCATGCACTATCACAGACGTACTGAGAGTGCCCCTGAAATGCCCCCTTTTGAGGGCGCTAGATTTGGCATTCATCGATTTGGCAGCTCCTCGACCATGGCCGATGTATTTGAAGAAGACGAGGAAGACGGCGACGATGACACTGGGTCCAAGAGTGGTTCTGACGAATCGACCCCTGACGCCAGCGGGGCTTCCATTGCAGATGCCGATGTCAACTCCGCCAGCGACGATGCATCGACGCCCACCCAGGAAATTGAAGCTAGTCTGAAATCGTCAAACGACGGTGCTTCCATAACACTGTCTGTTGGGCGCAAAGGCAGTGGTTCCAGTCTGGAGATGCTGCCGATTGGATCTAGGTTGAGGTCTGACACCTCGTCCAACTCCTTGCATGACGAGATCATAGCTGAAGAGGCGCCTGTCTACAATGCTGCTGACCAGGAACGAATTTATGAAACCATATTCGAATCGAGCGATTCAGCAGCCCCATCGCCGCGGCGTATCCTCGCTAGCAAAGATTCGGCATTGGCTGATGTCAACTCCGTGAGGCTACCAGCGCCTCTGCTGACACCTCTCAGCCCGTTCTCCATGAGCCATGGATCATCCATGGCATCGCCCCGCTCGCCCATGTCCCTTGATGCGCATCGTGTCTCTACTGCACCCTCGTCAGTAATGGATGACTCGCAGCGTCTTTCTACGGCCCACTCGTTGGGCGTAGACAATAATGACTTCCAGTCCCTCCTCATGGGGGAACCTGGGCCGGAAGTCGTGCGGATTTCTATCGATGTCCCATCTTTAACAAGCAGTAACTCGACCATGACCCGCGAAAGTAACTTCCCAGGTGTGCGGCCAAGGAACACGCCTTTCCACGATCAACGACCGGCTTCGTTCACCTCGACTGCATTTGGCCGTCGAAGATCGAGTCTTGCAAGTCTCAGCCGGCTAATCAGCAGTGCTCACGGAGAACGAAGTAAATTGAGTATCGAAGTACCCGCCGATACTGAGCCCGAGAAAAGCCTGAAGTCCAGCAAAACGAAGCGGCTTAGTAAGCTGATGCAGTTTTGGAAGCCAAAAGAGTCGACCAGAGCTTAGAAGGTCCCTCGCACTTACCTTTTGGCCAAGCGACTTCGAAAGCGACGTTCGACAAGAAGATGCTGCTCTACGCCAAAGCAACAAGGAACTGCATGTTAGCATGGCTGCTTTCAGCTCACGAATTCGATGGGACATGTGCATGCACACCATCTCCACACATAAGACTGTGTGGCCTCGTTTTGAGCAGTAGCCGAGGCCATCAGAACTGAGCCAAACTTGATCCAAGCGGGTTCGCACCATTGTCGGGGCAACTCCACTGTGACCCTAGGCTGGTGATCACAGTGGAAGTAGCATTTCATTTGGACAGGTTTTGGCATTTACGACAGCATGAGCACACTACAACATATAAACAAACACACACGGCATGAATTTACGGTCTCCGGTTTAGGGGGATTCGGTATGCCACCTCTTTCGCTCTCCACCCAAGGCGAGTGTCGATGAGGCACCTCACCTATGATGTGGTAGTTATATTTCTACTTGCGAACGGAATGGTATGGGAAAGAAAGGAGGGGCCGAGCAATGCTCGCATCCAATCCTCGGTAGCACATCGGAATAACTTGGTTGATAAAGCCAGGGCGATCACGTCACGTCTCGTCTGAGACGTTTGGTCACTTGGGTGTTGGCAAACCCGCATCCAATCTGATACGGAGATCGCTCCTGCATGTAGAAATATAGTAATGAACATATGATAGTCACACTTTCATGCTTCTCCGGCTGTCTGTTCCCCCCTTCGGCTGACCTGGCTGAGGTCAGCAGTAGGTAGAAAGAAGTCCCGGCGAGCCACTTCAACAACTCTCGAGACGATATGCCCTCGTAATGTACGCAAACCTCGTTTTACTCAGCCGAGGAGTACGTGTACATGTCGAATGAGGAAGGGGGCAACTGAGTGTGTACACAGTGGATTGAAAGTAGTTGCTGAATGGTTGATTACGCAGTCACTCCCTGCGAGCATTTCATCGTAGGACATATAATTGTGCTGCGTGCAAGCATCTGCGCCGTGCTCAGGTGCCAAGCCCCTCTGGACACCAGTCACTGACGATGTAATGAAAATGGTGTTCTGGGCTGGGATCCAGTTGCTGGGCCGAAGGGAAACGCGCTAGTAATAGTTTGTTTCGTGTCGGGTCGTGTCGAGTCGAGCCGTGAAGCCTGGTTGGCTCGATACCGGGTCATTGGTGGTGGGTGGTGGCGCGCCACAAGATGGAGGACGGATGGTGTGATTTGTAATCTGCTGCTCGATCGATATCGAAGAGGGAGAGAGGGTGAGTGCACTTTACCTTGGCCCTGGAGAATGCAAGGCAAGAACTATTGTATGTGTGCTCTAGAACAACAAGCCATGTCTGCCATGTTTTCTTTACCGCCTCTTCCTCTAAATAGCGTGGTAGCTGGTGGAGGTGAACACATACGACGCCACAGGCTCCCCGGTCGCCTTCTCGCCCGCCGTCTGCAGTAGAATAAATAGTGGCACGCCGGATGCCCACCAACTAGTTGGAAGAAGCCACGGACGACCGGATGGAAGGGGCCAGTAGCGCCGCCGCCGCCGCCGCCGCCCGCCCGCCACAATATTCGCCAAAGCGGGGATGCCATCCTCGCTTCCGGCTGTGGAATCCAGGTACATCACGCTGAGTGCGTGCAGGCCCCCAGGTCGACGAGGCGGTGAGACCGCAAGGTAACGAATGACCGCCTAGGAGGGTTATCGCCATCATGAGCTTCACGTGACAGGGACATGGAAGCTATAATGTGATATGATGGCACAAGTTCAATAGATTATCGTACGGTGAGTGTCATTGTATCTACCTGCACCCGAAAGGGGTTTTGCTGGGAGGTGAAAATGCAGGTGCAACAACAGGGTATCGAACAGCTTGTGACAAAAACGCCTCCATAAACCCTTGGTCCAAACCAAATGCAAATTACGCTTTCAAAACACAGTGGCCTCCTTAATGCATGTATCATGAGTTCGTCGGGACTTCTAATGCCGCGTACCCATGCTCTCGGGCAGGAACAGTAGTAGAGAGCAAGGAAGTAAGTAGCTTTCCGCTCGCCACTCTAGTCCTCCCATATAGTCTCCAAGTCGATGTCGCCGCGTCTCTCGGCGCCACACACACTCCATCGCTTCCGCTTGTCTCTCGAGCCTAGGCCGAGGGTCCTGCCGCGCGAGGGAACGTCGAGACTAGAACGGCCTCGGCCATCGATTGCCGATTCCTCGCCGTCAGAGCCTTCGTTGCCTGCTCTCAACTTGGAATTCTTCTCGTCCTCCAAGGCGGCCTCCTCGGCATCAGGTGAATCTGGAATCGTCTCCAAACTAGAGATGCTAGGGCTCCGTGATCTAATCGAGGTGGGCGTCGACGGGACAGAGGATGAGTAGAATGTGGGGAAGTTATAACCAGTATTTAGGTCATATCGATAGGATGGGGAGGTCGCCATGGACGATGGCGTTGATGGAAGTGAGACGTATGAGCTTGCACCCGATGAACTCGTACCCGGCAGGACAGGATGGTGCAAAGGCGACGGCGTACGCTTGTGCCCACTGGCGGGCGGTGCATCACGGGAGTCGAGGACCGAAGTCCGGATGGGCGACGTGGGCGGAAACATCTCGTCGGCAGGCTTCCTGCGCGGAGGCCGTACCCGGTTGGGCGAGCTCGAGGGGCTCTCCGGGCGAAGCATGGGCAAAGACAGAATTCGGCCAGTGCCGTCCAAGCCAGGCATAGACTTAGTACGCGACATGGATGGAGGCGCTAAACTCGTCGACTTGGATCTCTGATGGGTGCCGGCAAGGGGCGAGGTGGTTCGGGGTCGGTAGGGCAAGGCCAGAGCAACCGGTGTGGTCCATGATGGTGAGCTAGGCGGCAGCGGCTCATTGGAACGGCGGAGAGGGAGAGGTTTTCGGGTACTGGAACTGGGATTCGAATCGAATTCATAGGTCTTGGTGGAGATGGCGGCGGGATGATGTAGTCGCAGGGAAGGTAGAGGAGAGGGGCGAAACTCCTCTAAACTCTCCGTCTCTGGTACAGGCTCCATGGTTGACGAGCAACGACGGGTACTGGATTTTGGAAGTAGTAGCCAAACTATCGTGTTGGCAAGGACCCAAATCGCCGTGAAGTATGCATGTGATCAAGCTTTTTTCTCTCTTCCCCTTCACATAAGCCGAGGCGAACCAAACGGGAAGCTGGTCGAGATTGACCGCTGTCAACTGGGGTATTGTATGGCAAGGTGTGGTGGTGTGGTGTGGTGTACGTAGTGTGGCAGTGTCGACTGACTGCTGTAAGTAAAGATGGAATGCCCAGATGAGGCCCTTAATAGCGATATGTATGCTATTCTTGCTGGGTTGGATCGGGGAACAGATCGAAGGGAATGGATTGATTCGGATTGGCTTCTGAACGATGTGGGATTAAGCTGATCTTAAAAGACAGTGAATGCAATGCGCCCTTGGAGGGGTGGTGGGCGGTCGTAGATGTACTGTAGGTACCGTGCCGTTCAGGTGGTTTTGCCGATCGTCTGGATGAACTGCTTCCGTTCCTTCTCCTGGTTCTTCTCTCTTCTTCTTCGTCTTCTTCTTCTTCGTCTTCTTCTTCTTCCTCCTCCTCCTTTGCCTGTGCCTGTGTGTTTCTACGGGAAAACAAGCCACGAAAAAGAAGATTAGATGAAGCTTTTGGGGGGGGAGGGGTTTCGCTGTAATGTGGTGGGAAATGAGCCGATGCGCAAGGAGGATAGGTATGCCCAAATCGCAAATCCAGGCCAATCAAATAGGACGGATAGAATCCTAATCTTCCTGCTGTTGCTGCTGTTGCCACTGTTGCTACTTTAAGCTTCCGAGGCGGTTCACCAACAGCCAGCCACCTAATAAAGGTAGGTGCACAGGTTATCGGGTGAGACAAGAAGTCGAGCCTAAGATGGCAGAGGGGAGAGGCAGAAGATGCGGAAGAAGGAATGCGATCTCTACATTTATGTACTGGCTGTCGGTCACATTGGAACTGACCGACAGAGGTATGTAACCTTAAGTAGGTACTTGTAGGCTAAATGTATTATTGCATGATGGATGGATTTTCGCATCTGGCGCGCTGGATGGATCAGGGTCGACGGATTCGAGCCGTCTTGACCATCCATCGGTCCCCCCCAATCCCCAACCCCAGCAGCACCCACTGGTCATACAATAGGCATTCCCCAATACCTATCAGATGCCGCTGCCAGAGCCTTAGCATGATGGACTGGGACTTGACCGAATAGTGGCTCCTGTTTTTTTTCCTCCCTCCCAGGTAGTACTTACCCCGCCCCCCTAATTCGCTGTCAGGTCCGCCCCTCCCCGAACCTGAGACCCTGAAATGTGCCTAGTAGTACCTGTGTGTGGCTTCTTCAAAGGCTTTCAATCTGGCATGAACCCCATGCAGGGGTAATGAGGGACTTGACTCGTCCGAACCAGTGTTAGATGGACAGCTGAAGAGTCAGGTCTCGCCTACTCGTAATCTCTACACACCACTGTCAAGCCAGCAGTCCAGTAGGCAGACCTGCTGAGGCACGAACGCCGGCTAGCCGGTACGATCATCGCTTTCGAGAAATGAAAATGAAGAGAATTGAATTGAATTGTTTGAGACGTGGAATGCGATCGCCCCCGCGGTTGATGTGGCCGCCGGGCCGTCTCGTTCACGAAACACTGCAACGTGCCCGACTTGTTTGATGCCATCGGCTATTCTGCGTGTACTTACAAATCGACTTGGTTGATCACTGTGAAGGAAGACTCTTGGGCCTCGAGATGCAACACACCAGAATCATTCATGGCGATGGCAACTGGCCCGTCTTCCGTTTCGCCTTGGAGAGAAACATCCCATTCCACGACCCACCGCCAGTCCGGATCCATGCGACTATATGGGATCTGCATGACTGGACCCCATGCATGCATGTAGGTACGGGTACCCCTTTCGGCGGTCTGCCTATCAAGTCGGGTGCTTATTACCAATGTGATGCACGTCATCCAGGCCGTGCTGCACACACCTCTACTAATACATACTTAAGTAGGTATACATAAGTAGAAATCAAATAGGAAGGCTTGGGTTAATGCCTTCACGAGGATTCAACAGAGAACGTCCCGTACAATGTATCTGAAACGGGCATGTTGGGGCGAAGCATCGAAACATCCATCCATCCCCTTTCTCGAAGGCCTCAACCTCACGCCGTCTCTGCCGTTCGCCGTGTTACCCTTGGCGACAACACTAACTACCAAGGTCCATCCGTGCCCTCCCCACGTTGTCTTCTTATTAGCACAACAAACCTGTATGTAGTTGGCGGCGCGATATGGCATCATATTAGTAGCTGCTTTTTTTTTTTTTTTGTTATAGTTGTTGTTGTTGTAGCCATTTGCATACTATAGGTGGCTGATGGGTTTCGTATCCACCACTCTGTGCGGCTATGGATGTATGTCGTTGGATCCGTGGGCAAATGAATCCCTATGCGCATAATGGGCGGTGTTACGAGCTGCCCCCTTGTCTTACCCACCCCGTCGCTACCACTACATACCTGGTAGTATGTAAACAAACACCAGACCGCATTGCCCATGGGCTTGTTGACTGCACGAATAGGAAGAAAATAGGAGTAGGGAACGCCAAGTGGATATACTACAGTGCAGTGTGCAGGCGGTCCGTCCCTGACTCAGGTAGTACCGGGAAGATGCAATCAATCAACGCCAATTGAAGAAGGGCACACATCACCTTTTAAGTACTTATAGTGCTGGTGGTCCTAGGTCGAGCGACACGAGACACTCCGGAGCTTGGTCAGAGACTGGTCAGAGACCTGTAACGAATCTGAATTGAATGAGCAGTCTTCCGAGCTGGAAGATGCTCTTCTCTGCTCGAGCAAGAACCGAGGCTGCCAGCAAAGTGTCCCAATTGATGTGGAGCAGTTGGGTTATGGAGCTAGACCTGTTAGGTCAGCTGATGGTTGCTGACTGTACCTTGAGCTCGAGTTCATACAACCAACACATTCATTCGTTCACCTCCACCTCCACCTCCGTTCAAGGTGGCCTTTGAATGATTTGGTCCGTCCAAATCCTCAGCTCCCCACGTGAATTGGTCTGCTACTGCTACGAGATAGGAAAAGAAGACTCTAGACGAATTATTCTCGTGTTTCCCCGACCAGTCATCAGTGGACTGACTGATCGGCTCGGCACCCCCCCTATCTCATTTCAATTTGAAGACTAAATAAAATTCAATTAGCGGTTGTGCTTATTTTTTTCTCCCCGGGGCGCCGATATCTGTTTCCCATTAATGGCTGACACGTTATCGTGAATTCCCTTCCGTCCTGTCAGACCACCATAGCCGTCACTACCTATGTCATTGGAAACATAGATAACCGCCCAAGACAACCTTGACGAGCCCATGGCGCGCCCCATGGGGCCAGTTCGTCTACGGAGGACGAATCCTGTGACTGTCATTATAGGGATTGTCCTCTGTACCTTCATCATCTACTTCCTGTCCAATACCGGTTCCGCCTCGCCACCGACCACATCCAAGAGCCGCAAACCCGATTCGAAGCCCGTGCCCAAGTCCAGCCTCGCGCATATACGCCGCGACGTTCAGCGATTCAACCTAAACCATGTCACCATCACCAAGGACCCCATCGCAAATCAGGAGGCCGTCCTCATCCTGACCCCCATGGCCCGGTTCTACCAAGACTACTGGGACAACCTCGTGAAGCTCAGCTACCCGCACGACCTCATCACCCTCGGCTTCATCATCCCCAGGAACAAGGAGGGCAATGCCGCCACCACGGCCCTGCAGGCGCAGATAGCGAAGACGCAGAGAAGCGCCCCCAACAAGTTCAGGAGGGTCATCATCGAGCGCCAGGACTTCGATCCGCCTCTGTCCTCGCAGGATGAATCTGAGAGGCACAAGATGGAGAACCAGAGGGTGCGAAGGGCGGCCATGTCCAAGGCGAGGAATTCCCTGCTGTTCACCACCCTCGGCCCGGACACGTCGTGGGTGCTCTGGCTGGACAGCGACATCGTCGAGACGCCCCCCACGCTCATCCAGGACCTAGCGTCGCATGACAAGCCCATCATTGTGCCCAACTGTTTCCAGCGGTACAAAGACGACAACGGGAAACCGGCCGAGCGGGCCTACGACTTCAACAGCTGGCAGGACAGCGCGACGGCCCAGGAGCTCGCGGCTAAGATGGGCCCCGACGACCTGCTGCTCGAGGGCTACGAGGCCCTACCGACCTACCGGACCCTCATGGCGTACATGGAGGTCGGCGACAAGGAAGACGTGCGAGCCGAGGTCCCGCTGGATGGCGTGGGCGGAACTGCGTTACTGGTCAGGGCAGATGTCCACCGAGATGGTGCCATGTTCCCGCCCTTCCCTTTCTACCACCTCATCGAGACCGAGGGTTTCACGAAGATGGCCAAGAGGCTGGGTTGGCAAGCGACGGGGCTGCCAAACTACAAGGTATGCAAACCTTGACGACATTGATTAGCCACATGTGCATCATATATACTAACATGTTGCACCTAGGTCTACCACTATAACGAGTAGACGTCTCTGCACCTTGTAATATGTTGCGTTATCTCATACCTCTCTTCAATTACTTGAAATGTTACGGGCTCTTTGGTATTTCTGCATTCCGACAACACAGGCTTTACCTGAAAGAAAAGAGAAGAAGAAAAAAAGGGCTGGTCACCAAATAGTTGACAGTGTGTACCTAAGGTTTAGAGTCCGAAATGCGGGCACCGGGGCCCATGACGGGTGAGGCTCTACTACTGTACATCATTACTCTTGCATTGTATTTTTGCAGGATTGCCAGAAGCCACCAGCGCTGCTGGGCGGGCTACTGAACCGAAGAGTCCGTGGAGGGAAGGGGGCTCTGCTCCTCGAGAGCTGGAAGAAGCCATGCACACGCGGCTTGACGGTATCTGCATTTTGGGGGCAGCATGGATGGGAGTTGTTTCTGTTTAGAACGAATCAAATGTGTTCAGACGGCCGTTCATTGTTATGGAAATCCATTCTCATCATATAAGCAGCCGACAATCGTCGTTCTCGTGATTTGCTGCCGCTGAATATAGTCGTCCACGAAACCACTTATAGAATACACAGCGAATCATGGCCGTGAGCAGTAGCCAATACCTCCATAAGAGCCCAGTGAGCCATCAGTGGCGATGGGTTCCTGAACATGCTCTTCCGAATGAGGACGCCTGTGACCGGGCGTGTACATTATGAGGTAGATATAGAACCGCTGTCTCAGCACAGGCCATTTCCTCCCTTTCCTATCCTTTGCCATCTCCTCGAGGGTATTACTTGCATTACGTATCAGTCTCACCCAGCGCCTGTTCCCTGGCCCCCGCGATCAGTGGACCTATAGCCCTACGCTCTTCCAGTACCATTATATCGGGACTTATTTCTGAACTTGACAGGTTTCTTAAACTTAACCTATTCGGTCGGTCATTTGATGATCTTTCTTCCACCTGTCCCATTATTCTGAGTTGTACAGACCCGCTTGTCTCGAGCTCCAGGCCTCTCTGGCTTCACCAGGCGTTTTCTCTGACCAGCCCCGTCGGCGGAATCAATTTGGTATTCGTCGCTTTCTGGGTCGTTTTTATTGTAAAAATATGAATAAATAAAAAATATTCTTTATCTTTCTCTCCTCGAACAAGATATCAACCATCACAACAGCGGAGGCAGGGCTAGTGCTAGGGCTACCGGCCAGTGTACCTGCCGCCAAGGTCGTCGTCGCGGACCCAGAACTCAACGAGGCGGCGGGCGCCGACGTGGTCGCCGGCGCGCAGCAGGGCGGCCACGTCGACGTTGAGCGGGGAGTCGGTCTCGGGGCAGCTGAGCAGCATGCGCACGGCGCGGACGCACTCGAGCACGCTGTAGGCCGGGGTCCAGGCCCCGCCCTTCTTGAGCAGGTCCAGGCAGATCTCGCCCGTCTGCAGGGCGATATTGGCGTGCACCACGGGCGTCGCGAACACAATTTGCGGCGGCTCCAGCGGGTACGCCGAAGGTATGGTTATGCGGAGGAGCCAGCGGCCTTCTGTGTGGGGGCAGGAGGCAGAATGGGTTAGCCGGCTGCTGGCTATGCGATGAGGAGGAGGAGGGCCACGGAAACATTCCAGTCTAGTCGAGGTTACACAGCAGCCAATTGGGTCGGCGAAGTGTAGCGGCAATTGATCGATCAAGGCTGATGTGTAGGAAACGAGGGGCTACCAACCATCATATCCACTACCGATTCCCCGGCCATTGATGACGGCTTCCCACTGAAGCAGCTCATCTTCGGTGACGGGACCGAGTCGCTCGATTCCTGTCTCGGCGGCGGCTTCCTTCTCCCAGGTGGTGAGTTCGCGAAGCAGGCGCTTAGTGGCGCTGCGCGACGATGAGCCCGATGGCGGCGGCATTGGTTATCCGTTGTTGACAGATATGGCGCGAGCTGGAGTTGATGTTTGTCTGATTTCGCCGCGGATGCCTTCTGTGGTGATGGTGACGGTGACGGATGATGCTCTTTCCGTCCGTAAGTACATATAACATTACATAACCATAACCACAACCCATGCTAGTCTAATGTTATCGATAGCGCGATTCGGTAGCGACATGCAAATAGGAGCTAGACCCAGTTAGTCAGACCGCTATGGGTCTGATTATCTACTTAGTTGTTTACGTAAGTAGGTAACTAGTGATGGGTATCTAGATAATCGATAATCTAGATAATCGATAGTTAATCTAAGTAGGAGGTAACTAGTTAAGATGTGTGTTCTCCAGATTGGTGTCATCTCGTGGTCATAGTGATCAGAGCAGTTGGTAACCATTGGACCTTCTCCGGAGTAATTAGCAATGGAAAAGCATCATGACAGAAATGCTCTCAACGCCATCATTGGTGGCTATACTAATAACTCTCTAGACACCTCGATGCGTCTTGCTCATGAGGGGCCTGATCAAGGTCTTTCGAGACCCGACAAGTGCCTTCCCACCGAGCGGGAAAAAAAAGCCAAGCTTAGGGTACCGCTGCAACGGTCGTCGGCGTGCGCTAGCCTGATGAATACTGCAGATAGACCGAGCATTCATTGCTGGAGTCCATCTTTTCAACTACACCGCCCATATCGGACCTCATCCGTATATGACCGTACGATTCACAAAGTATTACCTCCACGGAAGGATTATGTTGTGCTGGGGTCTCTGCATATCCTCCCTAATCAAGTCAACGGCAGGAAAAGCCGGGTTGCCGGTGCAGTGGCTCCGCCCCGTCTTTGCTTGTCTGTATCATAAAGATAACGTCTTCATTACAAGGCCATTTCGTCAGTCGCTGATTGTGTCCAGGTTGAGATGCACCTGAGAGGTCCTGTACCACGAAATTATGAGTAACCAATGTCGTCATTACCCCGTAGGCCAGTCTCCATCTGGGGGTTAGAGCAAGACCAGCCCATCCCACCCCCGATCCTTGATAGGTCGCAGAGGCCGCAGGACGGAGGGTCAGGAGACTTCCCGACCCTCTAGTGATGGGGATGTCAGTCACATTGAGACAGAAAGATGAAGCCCCGGACCCTTCGACCCTGCCGGTATACCCTGCCGGACCAATGGTGCGCATACTCAGCTCAACTAGGAGGGGTCCGTTCTAAATAGGTGCAACGTCCCGCTCAGATCCACCACCCCCGTGCTAGGGTAAGGAGCAAACCCCCGAGTCCCCGTCTGAAGCATCATTAGAAAAGGCTCCTGTCCGTCCTTCCATATGGCTCACCTCCATCCTTCACCCATCACTCAGAGCACCAAGAACGACACGTAAAGCCACCTGGTGCGAAGGAAAGAAGTACACCCTACGACACCCGAGTCACACCTTGGCGACGCTGCATCAGCCTAGACGCTGTCATGTAGATGAAAGCGACTTGGGATGGTCTCGAGACTCTGTCCTATACTATAAAACCCAAATCCCATTGACGATCACGAACGCCAGGTACGCCGTCCAAGCCATACACGTGATCATATATCATATATGGTCCAAGATGGCGTTCACTCAAATTGGCAACCAAACTCATACTACCACTCCAACAGACCAACACCTGGCCAAACATGCCATATCTACACACACATCGACCCTTCTGTGCCGATGAAGGGATGTCCAACCGATTACTGGTGCTTCCTTCCCGGTTCGCAGGATGACTGCGGTGCATGGAGTTCGAGTGGGGGTTCTGCGAATTGGGGCAATACCATGTCTCAACTTCATGCCTGACCCCCGATTGGACCGACTTCGTCTTGTTGCAGAATGAGACAATTATTAGTACAGACTAACCAATAGACGGGTGTCAATCTGGAACACTTTATGCGGGCAGATTTCGACCCATCGAGGCGACATAGCAACAACTGAATCCATACCAATTCGACGCTGACATTGGTTTGAACAAAGGGAACCCTCGTCCTAGGGGGAAGCGTCGGTGCCAACAACTGGCGCGGACCGGACCTTGGGTATCTGGTATTATGTAATCTGCCGGGCCGCTGTCGCCAGGTAATTCTGGATAAACTCGCAGTTGCAGTCTCCGTGGCGCAAGATCTCATTCTTGAGCCAAAGCACCTCCTCGCGCAAGTTGGCGGCGTGTTGCGACAGTGATGCACGCTGGGCCGCCAGCTCCCGTTCGCGCTCTCTCAGCTCGTCGACGTATTTCTTTGATTTCTCTCTACATTTGCTGGCTGCCAGGCGGTTCTTTTCCCGGTTCCGCTCATGCCTCTGGCCCCGAGCGGCGGTGGTGACTTCCATTACGGAGATGGAAGACCTCAAGTCGCCGCTCCCTACCCGCCCATGTGAACGAAGGGCATTCAGTGCTGCTTCTTGGTCATCGTTCAGGTCTACTGGAGAGTCTCCGTGGCTGGATTGGTCGTAGTCAGCGTGAGGAGCTGTGGGCCCATGGTTACTAAAATAGGCATGTCCGCTGAGTCCTTGGCCAGCCCCGGTATGTGTCGCCGTTGGACTAAGCTGATGTTGCTGTTGCTGTGGTAGGGTCTGATTTACGTGTTGCGAGAGATTGGTAGCTGAGTGAGCAAACTAGTGCATCATTCTCGGGTCAGCTCATAAGCAACTGAACAGGGGGCTGAAATGAGATATACAGCTTGGGTCAATCGCGCAGTACTCTTGTGAAAGAAAATTGGCTTGGACGCACTTGATGCGGAAGATTATACTGCTCGATGGAGTTATGGCTTGCCGGGAAGCTATACTCGTATTGATCCTCCTCCAATGAATAGTACCCGCCGGACGATGCTGTGGGTGGGCCGAAGTCAGACGTGTTGAAGTAGTTCATGTGGTCGGCTGACATGGGTTCCCTCCATGTCAACATCTCATTCTGGTCCATGACGAGTATGGAGACTTGGCGGGGGGGTTCGCCACAGGGTTGGATGGGTAGAAGGAGCCCTTTCTTTTCGGTGAAATGAAGGGTTGCTGGCGGACTGGCCGGCCTGAGTGGTGTGTCTTGTTGGTGATACTAATGAAGTGTTGTCGAACAAGTTGCAAGACAACCTAGGAATGGGTGGGACTTGGTGTCTCCTGGATAGCCCGTCCGTTCAACGGCTTGCGTACTGGTGGATTGTCAAGAAGGCTTTATCTATTCAAGACATATCCCGTATGCCATATACCGGTCCTGTCCTTGTCTCTTTCCCTGTCAGGGCTGCCACAGTGCCAATGCGTGGCGACCAGGGATCTGGGTAGAGGTGGAGAGCAACCGTCTCTAGTTACATGGGCCAAAAGTATACGTACATTCAAGTCGTCCGGAGTCATTGTTCCCTGTGTCTATGATTGGACAGGGAGAGCTGGAGAAGATCCGGCGAGTCTAATTTGCCGTGATTTGCTGCAGAATCCTAGTCACCAGCCAAGTCAAGACCTCCCCCCCCCCGCCCCAACTCAGCACGCCTGCCACGGCAAGAAGAGGGGAGGAGCACATTACAAAGCAATAACCCGAAGATATATCCTAGGAAGCTTGGAGGAGAAGTAGGTCATAATATGCCATAGGGTTCGTTTGGCCTTTTGCTCTGCTATTTTAAGCTCCGCGACGGATGGTATAGCGTTAGGCTGCTGGCCATCCTGTGTAACTAGGCAAGTAGCCAGTACATTTAGAGTTCTGGATGGATGATGAATGGGGGGGGGACATGGGTAAACATTTGGTAGACATGGATGGACATGGATGGACGTGGATGGGGGATGAGATGGCCGCTACTATAGAACGGATTCTAGATCACGGACTGCGTTCGTGACAAAGACCAGCGGGCTCCTGGAAAAGAGGGCATCTGTAACGGATTACCACCGTTACTTGCTTTTTCTTTTTCTTTTTCTTTTTCTCTCTCTTTAACTCATTGGGCCCGGCCGAGAGTGGTAAGGATGCCATGGTCTTCTGGCAAGACAGGCCTAAGCAGTTCACCGCGTTCGAGGAGGGAGCTGAATGCTGGGGGCATGTCTGCATGTGAAGAGGAGCAGAGAGTGGGCCAACATGTTTCTACAAAGTAAGGATGCATGTAAGTCCAAACCCACTATAGAGAAGTTGTATCCGTGTAAACATTAATAACTAATGATAAAAATAAGGAATAAAAAGAGCGATCCCAGGGGACCGAGAGGGACGTGTAGATCAGCCCTGTCCACCCTGTCCACATGCCATGCTGCTTTGCTTTGGTGCTTGGAGCAATCTCGGGCTTGGCTCGCTAATCAATCCCAGAATCCACAACGGCCGGTGTATGCTATAGACAGACAACTGCAACTTGTAGGGTGTTGAACCCAACCCTAACCCAACCGAATACTACGTGCGTTATTGTACCATGCACGCACGATTGGAGACGGATTGGGCTCCGGGCAGTCGAGGCATCGGTCTGCCTGTCTCTTGATTGATAAGTAAGTAGGTACTTAGGTCTCATCCAAGAACAGCGACAACAAACAACACCCGGTTACGTTGTCGTCGCAATAGACATAGCAGCTATCGTCTAGTGTCCCGTAGCGCTCTTCTCTACGCAAACTTATCTGCTCCTCATCTGATCTATGCGATGCAACGTGACTTATTTACCTCGGACAGTGCAGTACAGTTTCCAGCTCGCCTTGTCGAGGGGCGCTACTGCATACCAACTAATGTACGAGCTATCGGGCGGAAAGAGTGAGTGTCCCTAGGGCGGAGCCTACCTGGTGAAGGATCCATTCATGCGGCCCGTCGTTGCACTATTCGTTTTGTTTGGCTCGAGAGGGCTAAAGTGTATTTGGTGTAGGACCTACATCTACAGTACAATCTCGGTGGTTCGGTGCTAAGTCATGTATGGAGAATTCGGGAGGATCAAGCCAACAAGGCCAGACTTTGCGCCGGGCCAAGATAGCGTCGTAGTACTAGCTCTTCATGTCTCCATGTCCGGTCGTCGGCCGGGTCCCTCTCCCGCTCTCTCTGACCCTGTGAGTCGAGATACTGGTTCTGGGGAGCGGGGTGTCGAGTATTGCTCATCTGGCACTATCTGGCACTATGCGCTGGTGCAGAATAGGAGCAGGCTAAGGAAGATGCATCATATGCTTTTCTTTTTCCTTCAATGGGGAGGAGGAAGCAGAAGCCGATGTCCTCCCCCCCTTCCGCCCCCTCCTTGTTTTTTATTTTTTTTATTTATTTTTTATTTATTTTTTTTATTTATCCCCTGGGGCATCAGCCAAATTGAACAGTTACCATCACAGGCATACGTGGTAGAGTTGACGATGCAGCAGCAGCAGCAGCAGCAACACACACATACACACAACTCTCATGTTTAGCAGAAGGTTTATTAATACTACAAGTAAGTAAGTACAAGGAAGGACATGCCACTTGTGTGTGTTTTTTCTGCCCAGGTAGGTGAAAGTAGTAGCAGGAGTAGATCCCGCCTTATTACCCCCTCCTCAGCCCAGCCAGCCCGCAGCCAGCCCACAACGGGTCGAACGCACGTGTCAAGCCCCCTTCCCTTTTGCCCTCCCCATGCAAAACTGAACTGTGAGAGAGAACTCGCAACAAGTTGCCCAACTTTTCTCCCAACTTTCCGGGACGCGGCATAACTGCGGAGGGAGGGAGGGAGGGATGGAGGGTGATAGGGTAGCACCGCGCTATTGCATCTTGACCAAGTGAGAATCTGGAATTTTCATCATCGCCTACCTGCTGGCTACCTCTTCTGCCGCCCTCAGAGCTGCAGATGTGCGCGAGAGCGAGCATAGCCAGCCCTTTTCTTCCCGCCCTGAAACCGGCCGGCTGTCATCCTGCTGCTCCTTGATTTTTTTCTGTTTTACTTGGTTTTTTTTTTCTTTTGTTCTTTTGCAGGCTCAGGTACTATCCTAGGATATGCGCGCCATTGCCAACACACCTTACTTCGGCCTTGCGTTGGTGTACATTCAGAAGGGGGAGGAGGACATGTATAGTATACAGAGAGTACTGTTGATCTGCATTAGCCCATTCTTATCTTATAAGCGTTGAGTGTACACGATACAGGCTCCCGACCTGCTTGCGGCGGCAGTACAGTGCCAAAGTCAAAAAGCGCACCCTTCACAGCCAACTGTCTCTCCCAAGCTGCCGGACACTACCAGGACAGAGGGGGGGCGCGGATCACAGGGCTGAAGGTGGGAGACAGAAAGAGAGCGAGACAGGAGGGGGAGGGGGAGGGGAAGAGCCGCCCTGAAGTTAGAAATATGGGACGTCGTTGTCGTCCGTCCTCCAACTCCACGTCACTTGTCAAAGGTTATTCTGCGGGGACGGGTTTTGGCATAGCGAGAACGACAAAGCGAGGACGACAAAGCTTAAGGGGGAGACAGGACCTCCATTGGACTTTGGTCAGTATGACATTGCCCATCTTCTGTTCCTGACTTCATAATGTGCTCTAGGCTTGAATCGCACGAGCCATCATCGTTCCATTCTTGCCCCCCCTTTTTCCGCGAACCCTGCCAAACTCTCTCCCGGCTTCCACCTGGTGTCCATGCCTTGATAAGGAGAGCAACTATTGGGCAGGCGCTTGCCGACTTGCCCAGTTTTCGCTACGAGCGCCTTTGATCACCCATCCATCCGCCTTTGCTTCCTCCCTGTAGCTCTTGGATGAAGGAGGGGGGGAGGCAGGGGAGTGCATTTTTTTCCCGTCGTCGGCCCGCTTGGTTCTTGGCCTACCGGTGGGAAACCTTGGTTTAAACATCCATGTTCAGCTAGGGCGACGGGGGAACGGTAATAAGACCATACTTAAATAAAGTCAAATAAAAAGGCCTGTACAGCGGTCGAGCGGATCCCCTGGGTTGGGCCCCAACGAAACTTTAAGACAGGGTATGAGTTTGCGAATAGCGTGGGTGTCTTCTTTGACAGGTACTACTAACATTAGTCCTTGGCGTACACTTCCCATGGCATAACGAGCTATGTAGGCCTAGGGAATTGGACGCATCGCACTGCCCATCTGTCGAGCTACTACTCGCTACTGGACGGGGTTTGGCGGTGTTTGAAAGCTGGTGCTTACGATACGATGAGAAGCGAACCGTCGTTGCAAAACTGACCTGAAACTGAAGTAAACACGAAAAGCAAGCGATGACCCTGGTTTTTTGTCTTCTGTCCATCTAGACCCTCGGGACCGAACTTCGAGGGAGGCCATTAATTAATCCGGCAGGGAGAACCTTGACATGAAGAAGAAGAAGAAGAACATCGTGTGCTTGCTTAGTTGACCGACGGCTAACAGACCCGAGATGTAGGGACTTGATATCGCTCTTCCTTTTGTACACAGGGGAGCCGCAGTGGTCAACAGCACCCGCCCTCCCCCATTCGTTCCTTGCTATTTCTTTATCGCCTCACGGGGTTGCCCTCGGGCTGCAAAAGCAAAAGCGACAGGTAAAGAACTCATCCACCACGAAGGGTATCTGTGTTTATGAATGCGAGTCGTCGGAGGAGGGACTGTATTGGGACTAGAAGAAGAAGCCGTTGTTGTCGGCTTTCCCGATCCGGGAATACAGCAAGAACAAAAGTACATACTTAATAGGAGTAGACACACGGGTCTCCCTCGAGGCGACGGATCGGTGTGCCCTTCAAGTAAGTGACCTATCGTCCTGTCAATAATCCATCCATCCAGAAGAAGTTAGGGTAGAGGCCCCTCTTCTGCCGCCGTTGCTCTCCGTGACAGAATTGCTTTTCCCAGCCGTCATCGACTCCCCCCCTTTCCGAGTCCTACATGAACACTGGCACACACACACCAGCCCGTCCCCCCGCCCCACATCCCCCTCTCTCAACTCTTTTAGTTCCCACTCTTGACGAAATGGCCTTCCATGTCCCCGTAGTCCTCCCCGAGCTGCTTCCCGCCGACGCGGACGGGCTCGCACTCCTGCAGGAAGTAGAGCATGCGGCCCCACTCGGTCTCGCTGGGGTTGCGCCAGGCGTGCATGGTGCCGCGCTGGACGGCGAGGTCGCCCCGGCGCATCGTCCGCACCTCGCCCGAGTCCAGCACCAGCTCCATGACGCCCTCGAGCACCACCCCGTAGTCGAGGCTCACGGTCCGGTGCATGGGGCTGACGGACTGGGGCGGCACGTCGACGTAGCGGGCCACGGTGCCGCCGGGCACCACGATGCCCGGCGCGTCGGCGAGGGCCCGCGCGTAGGCCTTGATGTCGGCCCCGTCCGCGAGCGACGCCGGCGTCTGCGTCGTCACGTAGCCCAGCCCGAACGAGGCGCCGTTGTAGATGGACGTGCGCGGCACCTCGGCTGGCTGCGCGTCCGAGAAGATGGCCTGGCCGGCCTCGTTGTGGTCCGTGATGAAGCGCGAGACTTTGGGCAAGTTGTTGGGCGGTACCGTGCCGCTGTTGGTAGAGGAGGCCATGGTGAGCTGGGGTCTTGTGTATATTCTGTTCTTCAGGTGGGGGCATATGCGTACAAGAAGCAGCAGACAACGCGATATCTATACTTCTTACTTATGTATTTATATCCCCGTTTGGTAGTATCAATCCAGATGAGCTAAGTATTCACCCCTCACTTCGTCCGAAAAGGTCACCTCGGTCTCCCACAAATGTGTCGGCATCTGCATTCGTGAATCGCGGTCGTGGACGGATAGGTGGGGGGCTGGAAGGGGCCGATGTGGGGGATCTGCGGCTACTATGTGGTATATCCAGAGGGATAAAGTAGGTAGTTGTAGTCAACAGCCCCCCCACCCCTGCACCCGCACCGGCCGCCGCCCCCTTTTTCTGTAAGTAAAGAAGGTACACACAAGTACAGTACGTAAGTACACACCGATACCTGTCCAGTTGGTTCAATTGAGCTTTGATATGTACTAGTAGGTCTATGGAAGTACATGTAGTTCGGTTTCCTCATGACTCGATTCTTCGGCAAGACGAAACATCCGAAACACCCGTGCCCTCTGCCACCTTCGCCTCGACCACTCTATACACCGGGATCCCGGCCAGAACAGACGTGATGTGGTGCAGCGTGGGCAGGGTCTGCCAGCTGCCTGCGTCAAACTTGATCTGAGCCTTGTTCGACCGGGCCGCCGATCGGACCGTCCGCGCCGCCACCTTGGCCTCCTCCACGTGCGGCACCACGCAGGCGTATTCGACGTCTGCCTTGCCCGGCTGGCCCGTGGCCGGGATATACTTGTAGACCAGAAGATCGGATCCTCCCTCGTCGTCATCCGGTTGCTCCTGCGGCTGTAGGTCTTCTAGCGCAACCTCGAGGAACTTGGCCCCACGCCAGGAGCATTGGGCGTTGTAGGGGGCACTGTGAGCGCTGCTGCGATGGATGTCTATGTCGCAGAACGTCTTGTTGAATCCGAGCTCGTCCCGTCCGGTGAGGATGGCATCGGCGAGATTCTCGAACAGAACGGGGAGGTAAGACCCGACCACGGGGGGCCCGCCGGCTTTCGGGAAGTAACCGACGCCGTGCAAGTAGAGGCCGCAGTGGCTGTAGCCGCCGCCGCCCAGCCACGCCATGTTATCCAAGGTGGTGATGGATATGCTGGCGCGGCACAGAGTGGCGGGGCTCATGAACCGGAACGCCGGCGTGGGAAATAGTGACTCCAGGTACGTCCTGGACGTTTCAAACGTGACCGTGGTGGTCACAAAGCTACTCTGGTCGAGCCCGACTCGAGGTCGGCCATAGACATCCTGTCGTGGGCCAGGGGCGGGCCCGAAGCCGATGGGCATCCGGCGGTAGAGATCCGGCTTCTGGGAGGAGAGCCATTCACTGAACACTCGTGCTGAGTTGTCGTACTCGTCGTGTCCAAAATTGTAGGCAGCGTACTTCCCAACTGAGGAGTCCAGGTCAGTACAGGCGGTAACAGCAACAGGCGTGGGATGGTAACCTACTATCAACCTGTGGTTCAGTACCTCGAAAATCTCGGCCCGCCTGCCTCGAGTAATCCTGGATTGCGTGCGCTCTGTCGTACCTGATCCTTTCATATAGCCTTAGTCTCTCCGGGACATCGTTTGGCGAAGTACCTCTGGGCAAAACGGTGGCAAGCGCAGCGGCGTCTTCCATGGCCTGACCGGCCCCCTGCCCTTGGTGAGGCGTGAATGGGTGCGCAGCATCTCCAATCAAGGCAACATTGTTCTTGACCCACAGAGGAAGCTTGTCCATATCCAGCAGCTGCCACACTTTGAGCTCTTTCGGGTCTACTTTGCTGATGAGCTGCTTCACGGCCGGATCGAAGGCTTCATAGATCTTGAGGGCCTGCTCGAGACTACCTTGCTTGTTCCACTCTATCGTGGCCGTTAGCACAGTATCCCAAGGCTGTATATAGGCATGGCTTCGTATCCATCGAGGAACGTACCATCGCTCGGCGAGGAATGCGACTCCCTCGCTGGGTGGATCAGCACAAAATTCAGAGTATCGTTATTGTTGCAGGGGTACATGACCACTCTCCGGTCTGCAGCAAACCATATGCAGATGCTGTCAACTCTGTCGGCCAGCGGTTTGGTCACGGGGTCATCAAGTGCGACCTGGCGAGGAAGAAGGAAGCGAAAAGCTGCCTTTCCGGAACCAAACAGCTTGGTCTCTGGACTGCCGAGCGCGTCTCGAGTTTTGGACTTGCCCAACAGTCAGCCCGTTTCACTCGATCCGAGTTGGCAGGGAGGGGTGTACTGTACGTACGTAAATACCGTCGGCTCCTATGATCACGTCTGCCGTTCTCGTTGACCCATCGGCGAATGTCAGAGTTCTGGCATCGGCGTCGACCTTGATGACCTTGCTCCTTGTTTTCAAGGTGGCGGGCTTCCCCGGTGCGTCCGCAGCAGTCGCCACCGCCTTGAGTTTGTCGTGAAGAGCGACACGATGCACCGCCTGCCAGGGATGTTGCCACATCTTGTTCGGCATCGTGAGGTCGACCTCCTTGATCAACCCTCCAGTGGGAGCGAACTCGACAGACTTTCTGAAGTAGATGGCTCCGAACTGCTCGGCGTATATACCCCATCTCCGGAGCAACCCATTGCTGTTTGGGGCAAGATGTACCGCAGCCCCGGTCTCGCTGGCAAACGATGATTGCTCGTAAATCTTCCCGGGTCAGCCATGGGGACGTTTCTGGAGCTTTGGATGCTTACATCGACAACGTGGCCCTGGCGACGCAGCGCAATGGCCGCAGAAAGCCCCCCTATACCGGCACCGATGATGGCAATCTCCAGCGGCTCAGGGTAGTCGTGAAGCAGCGGGTTAGACTTTGCTGCAGCCATCGTATGGTGCAGACGCGAGCTCGGCTATAGTGAGTATAAACGAGAGGCAGATGGCGGGATAAAAAGCAGCAGCAGAAGAAGAGGCAGGAAATCACCACTTGATGATGGATGATATAAATCAAGACAAGACCTTGAGCCTCACGCGGCAGGTCTGAACCTTAAATGAGAGGATGCCATCAGGAGTCGACAGACTCGACACGAGCATGTCATGGTACAGGAAACCCCTTCCGAGGTGGAGGGACGGGATTCAACTGCCCCCGACTCCCGCCCTCCACCTCCACTCTCCCGTTCCCATCCCACGCCCAAGCAACAACCCCGCATGGTCTGCCAACTTATGTTATTGTGTTAGGCCGATGAGCTATCAGCTCTCTAGAAAGAGGCAGTGTTCCAGACCTGCAGCCAAAGGCCAGCCAGCCAGACAGAAATGAAGTCGGTGACATGGAAACTCATCTAGATAGCTCGTTCGTGTTCTATGTATGTACATACTAATAGAGAACCAACAACCCCTTGCAGCCGGTGGGTCAGTTGGCGATCCTGTGCTCAGCTCCAACGCCGAGGCCCCGTTTCTCTCCCTCGTGTACACTTCCCTACATCTTAACCACGTCACCGAGATCAAGTTCAGCAAACCACACCCCCTGTCTCTCAGCAACGTAGTAATGCATAATAACACCATGGCTGCTGCTGAAAGAATGAGCAGCGCCTGGTCCGACACGACACCCACGGTGAAAGAGGAGGAAGAAGCGGGGGGCAACAGCCGCGTGGCCTTGATCACCGCGGGCAGTGCGGGGGGTGGGCGCGGCCGCGGCCCGGCTGCTGGCCAAGAACGGGTACCGCGTCGTGGTCAACTTCAGCCACAACACAGAGCGGGCGCGCAAGCTGGTGGGCGACCTCCAGAGGCTGTCGTGCCTGCCGGCGCACGAGATCCAAAGCAGCGAGAGGAGCGCGACGGACGGGAACGGGAGCAGGAACAGGAACGGGTTCCTGGCCATCCGCGCCGACCTCGGCAGCCGCGAGGAGATCGCCCGCCTCGTTCGCGAGACCGTCAACCAGATGGGCCGCCTCGACGTCGTTTTCTCAAACGGCGGGTGGACTAAGTTCCGCGATATGACGAGTATAGAGGGTAAATGAGAACTCTTCTGGTCTTTTTCTTCTTCTTCCTTTTTCTTTCTCCCGTTCCTTCTTTTTTCTTTTCTCCCCCTCTCACTTCTTTGCCATGTATATTTGTAGGCTCAAAAGTGACGAGTGTGGGTAGGGGGAAAGGGTTGGCTACGAGGAAGACGCCGAAATTAAGGGAAAACGAGCTTACAATAAGAGGGGGCGGGCACGGGCAGACAACACGATCGAGGAAGACTGGGACATCTCCTTCAACATCAACGTCAAGTCCCATCTGTGGCTGATGCACGCCGCGAAGAAGCACCTCGACGAGACCGAGGGCGCCTTTATCACCACGGCGTCGACCGCAGGCATGACGCCCAGCGGCAGCTCGCTCGCCTACTCCGTGACCAAGGCCGCCCAAATCCACCTCGTCAAGAACCTCGCGGCCATGGCGGCGCCCAAGATCAGGGTGAACAGCGTCAGCCCGGGATTGCTCTTAACCGTGAGTCTTCCTATATATATATATATACATACATGAACCAGCACTGACATTGGAGTGGCAAAAAACAAACAGGAATGGTCCGACAGGTTCTCCGAGCAAGCCAAGGACGCCTACCGCCAGAAGACAAAGTTGAAGCGCTTCCCTACCGTTGAGGTAAGTAGCAGCTGCAGCAGCAGCAGCAGCAGGATATATCACATCACCCATCTATATTTCCGTCCCTCCCTCACCCCTCCCCTTTCGAGAGACTATTCCATCATTTATACGATTACCCACTCAGCGGGTATTATTACTCATTCTACGTACACAGGACGTCGCCGAACAAGTCCTCACCTTCGCAAAGAGCAAAAGCATGACGGGCGTGAATATACCGCTAGATGCGGGGTTCATCGTCTGAATCTTGCACGCGACGGGCAGACATGAGGGGGGAACCCAAGGGGAGCCTCGAGGCTGCTGCCACGCACTTGTCCGTGTCTGACCTTTTGGCTAGATTGAATCGAGAACTCATGGAGGACCACCCACCATGACCAAGAAATCCGACTGGTTGAGTGGGCAAGAAGCAGTGGCTCATTTCGGAGGCCGAGAAAACGGTCGAGACTTCGTTGGTTCCGTGGAAGTATGGATGGCTTGAAGTTAGATTCAAACACACCATGTGGAATATCCTAGGAATGTTCTTATTGCTTTCTTCATGAATAACACTTGACCTCTCACATAACGTGGTCCGGAGAGTGCAGGGTTCATCCCGCGAGCATGAGTTGACAGTTTCACTATCAGTTTCATAGTTTTCTCCTTCTTCCTTCGTTTTTACTTGTTCTTCTTCATTAATGAATTATGTACTACTATAAGTCCAGCCTGAGCTTGCTCAGCAAGATGGCACAAGCCGCAGATGCAAGCAGCTGCATGTAGTTCAGGCCTCCGGGACCAGCAGCAGCAGCAGCAGCAGATGTGTTCGGGATGGAAGCCGAGGCGGAGGCGGCCACTGCGCTCAGCGTCTCTGCGCTTGCCTTGTCCATACCCGTGGCGCTCGGCGCCGATGTCTGAGCCGCCGATAAGGGATCAATGTTGGACGTCGAGGTGGAGCCGGACAACGTCGTCGTCGCGGAAGATGCCATTGCCGACGAAGAGGCGGTCGGGGCAGACGGCGCTGTGACCTTGCCGCAAGCTATGAGGCGATCGTAGCCGGTCGCGTATTGGTTCTCCCACCACTGCGACTCGTTCACGAGCGAGTAGTAATTAAAATCGTAGCCCGAAGCAGGGTAGTCGTGGGCGTTCTGGAAGAAAGTGGCCGAGCACACGTCGTCGCATTCGAATTCGTCGTCAACACCCGTCTGTTCAGTCGAAAACTCGCAGAATTTACCGCCTCTATATTGCGTGTGAACACACTTCGCGTCTGCGTTGCACACAAATTTTGGCTTTCACCACCCGGTACCGCCGAGGGTGTGTGCCACAGAGAAGTGTTGAGGGGGCAAAAGTAAAAAAGACCTACCCGTCTGTTCGACAACTCTGCGCAAGGTTGTATTGGAAGAGTTGTCCCACGATCTCCACGGGCAAATCGGCGTATTTGTAGGGCTTGGTCGTCTTGGTCAACAGCTCAGCGGCGTCGCCAGCATCCAGGTGACAAGCGGCTTTGACGCCGGCGACGTAGTCCTCTAGCGCCTCCTTGCAGGTGGTGGTGCACATGGCCTTGTAGTCCGACGTGGTGGGGTCAAAACCCGGGCGCATCGATGCCACGATGCCGACGAGGGTGTCGGGGCAGTCGATATCGGTACTGTAGGCCTGGCGACATTGTTCCGACGTCGAGGGTTTTAGATGCTTGTCATCGGCGACAAAGGTCCAGTCGGGGCCGGCCACGTCGAGGCTGAAGGCAGAAGCCAGCGACGGAGCTATCGAGACCAGCATCAGTAGGGGCAGGATAACCGCCGCCTCAGGATTTGAAAGCATTTTGCCGGGTAGGGAGGGTCGCATGCTCTCATTGACTTTGCCCGGCACACAGCGAATCAAGACTGAGGGTGGCTTGCCTGCTGCAAATAAGTGATGTCTAGGAAGAACGAAGGCAATGCAATTGCAAATACACATGCGAAGGAGGAAGAAAATGGGGAGAATATGCTCGTGGTATTCTTGTTCTTGTTATTATTACTTATCATTAACTAGTTATTATCAGTTGGTTCTTTCCTCCTCTGATCTGATCGGAGATTGATCGTCTCTCTCTTTCTCGCTGGCTCGCTCGCTCTTGGCCGTTTTTCTTTCTTTTGCTTCCCAAAGACTGTCCTTGTTAGGTACCAATCAGCTGGTTCTTCTTCGTCTCCTCCTCCTCTCTCCTCCTCCTTTAGTGCCGCCAAGTACGGTGGAATTGCAGCTTGTCCGGCCGTCTTTCCGTGGCTGCAGCCTTCTATGATCTTGACTCCACTGAATAACATACCGCCTCTTTTTCGTTTTACCAAGGCTCACTCACAAGTTATGTCATAGCCAACAGCGGTATATATTCCATAGCTACTTACTTACTCTCTCTTGACTAGGCGAATCCACCGTGGTTGCAACCGCAAATTGGTATCCGTACTCCGTACATGCATCCAAGTATCTGTTGTGGAGTAATGAGTAAGGGAACGTCGGAAGACCAACTGCTGAACCGCCTCCCGCCTCCCGCCTCCCCTCCCGCCTACCAAGTCCCAGTAACCGGTCCTTCCGAGTCACCGCCATGTCAGTGCCGTTTATCCATGTATTGTTGACTAAGTACGTACTTAGTCTTAGTCACTTCATCTCCATTTATTCCGACACCTCGCTCAAATCACCAGCCCCCCCCTTGGGAGGGCAGAAACGGCTCAGCGGCACTCGTTGACTTGTTGATTTCCTCATCTACTACCTGATGTTGTAGATAAAGTACCTAATCTAACCGCTATCTCGCTGCAAATCGACACATCGCGACTTTTGCAACACGGGGCGTCAACAGAGTGCCCGAGACTTCAGCCTTCAGGCTGCAGCCAACCAAACAAGGCCCAATGCCGTTGTGCAGTCCCTTTACGTACTTGCTCTAGTCCCACAGCTCGCGAACCATGTTCATCTATGTATATATAATATGCCCGTAGAGAGTAAGTACCCAGTGTATGTATGTATGCTCGTGTCCCATCACCATCTCAACCGCCCGCTCGGGAAAAAAAAAGAGGGCCAGGACTGTAGAATCTCTATAGTCTAATGGGGTGATTCATCATGTCCTGGAGCTTCTACAAGCCCAGGAGGGACATTTGGCGCCGCAAGGGGCTGGCGCTGGTGCTGCCATCCTCGCTGGCGTAGCAGGCAGAGTCGGTGTCGATGTCCCACTCGGGCTCTTCTTCTTTCTGCGCCGCCTCGTCGCCGTCCTGCTTGGTTTCGAACCCTTTTTGGGTCGCGGCGCGGGTGTTCCATTGCAGGGTGCGCGACACGCTATCGAACCACTCCGTATCTGTTCGCATAACGGTAGGGAGCGGATACTGCGATGCGCTGATCGTGACATAGTCGCCCTGCTTCAGCTCTACACGGCCCTTGCCATCAAAGGCACAGTAGGCAGTGGCACGCGAGTTCCGTGGGACGGATACCCGGAGCAGCATCGTGTCGCTCAGGACCATGGGCCGGAACGACAGCGTGTGCGGGCAAATGGGAGTGAGCAGGATGGCGGGTATGTCCGGGTGGACGAGTGAGCCGCCAGCCGAGAGCGAATAGGCCGTCGAGCCAGTAGGGGTGGAGAAGATACAGCCATCGGCCTGGACGATGGTCAGGAGCTCATTATCCCCATACAGCTCGAGGTTGGAGACGTAAGGCGATGGGCCACGGTCAATGACAAGCTCGTTCAAAACCTCGAATTGTTCACCCTCCTCTGCTTCGGCGCCCGCCGCACCTTTGCGATATACCGTGCATGTGAAACGCATGCGCAGATTGACGCGCATTCCTTCCTCGCCCATGATGCGATTCAGGTGCTGTTTGTACTTTTCAAACTCGAAGCTGGTCAAAAAGCCCAGGCTGCCGAGACTGAAAGACAGGACAGGTGGGACGACGCGCTGGAATAGCCACGAGGTGAAGAGGACGGTGCCGTCGCCGCCGAGGGTGAGCACCAGGTCGAACTTTTCTGGCTGGCTCCAGCAGAGATCGGGCGACCAGTATCGCAGCATCGATTGAAATCGAGGGTCATCCTCAATGAGGCTGGCGGCTCCGAAGCGTTTCGAGGTTCGGAGTTTGGCATCCACATAAACATTCACACCCACGTCTGAGCCATAGCGAGGGGTGCGGAGCAGCCACATGGCTAACTCCCTAGTCAGATACACAAGCTCATTGTCACGAGCCTTTGTGACGATCATGACGTTGCGGACAGCCCGCCGGATGGGCCGGCGCTGGAGCTGTTTCGAAACCTCTCGCACGCCAGTAGCCGTCTGGACAAGGCGAGAATGTGACATCCAGTCATCGTTCTTGATCTCCTCCAGGACCTTGTCGATGTCCACATTATCGTCGAACCGTTGGTGGTAGAAACAGGGGGACTGGATTGAAGGAAGGGCGGTGGAGGGAGTATTGCGACTAGCCAATTCGTTCAGAGCTTCGGAAAGCCGCTGCGACGACGAAGACGAAGGTCGGCCTTCGGGCCCGGAGCGTGCGGAAAGCATGCCGGTGAGTGAGAGAGCTTCGGGTTTGTTGTTGCGCGCCACCGAGGCCAAAGCCTTCATAATCGTCTGCCGCGGAACAGACTCGACTGAGCGGTTGTTCTTGTGGTGGCCGAAGATGCGAGGGGAGAAGTGAGTGCTCTTGGACGAGTGAGGACCCGTCAAGCCTGCAGCAGATGATTCTGACGGAAACGCATCCTTCTGCTGGTCATGATAGCCGGTGCGTTGTGTGGACTCGAGAAAGGAAGAAGAAGTCGAGGAAGAAGGTGGTGGTAAAATAGGGCGATCAGCAAGGGCATCGGGTGATCCACGAGTCCCGTCAGGAATGCATGCTGAGTTATTGGGCGCCTCGGAGATGGGCATAACCCCGCCGTCGGACGGATTACTGAGGGAAGGATGGATCGAGGTGGGAGAAGTAACTAAACCCGCCATTTTGTCCGAAAGAGTACGAGTACTCGGGGTAGAGGGGACAGGGATTCGGGGCTTAGTGCGTGAGAAAATATACTTGGCCGATAGAGTTCAGGGCGATAGGCCTAGAATGTTGCACAATCCGACAAGGATGATGGCAACACTGGTTTCACCGACTGTCCTGTGTGTGTATGTACAATGCACAACTTGCAGGAAGCTTCCGTTGAAGATTGAGCTTTGGGGGAATCCTTGGGGATGACACGAGATCGACCCGAGAGACTGTCTCCGATTCACGTCACACCACTGTTCGGTGGCTCGGGAAGTCGCAGACTCTCCTCTCTCTAACGTGCCACAATCTAGATCAGGCGAACTTCATGTTAGCCTCCCGTCACATCACATCAATGTGGATGGTTGGGTAAAACAAGCAGGTACTTACTCAAGTACTCTAGGCCACGCTAGAGTTGTGGTATTGATGCTTTCCGTTGCCGTGAAAAGAGCGACTGCCGAAACTGAACTAGGCGAAAGCCGACTGGGTGGGTATCTTCGATAATGATATGATGCTGGCGCTAAATGCCGAATGCTGAATGCTGACGAAATGGGCAATTATCTATAGGTGGTGTCTTAAGTCGTAACGCGAGTCGGAACAGGGGCCGCAAACTGTCGACGGGGCGAAGAGTCCGAGGAACGAAAATGCTTGTTGTGTAGCTGGCAGATTGGCGCGGAGAGAGAGAGAGGGAGAGAGAGAGAAAAGAGTATTTATTAGAAGTGAAAGAGCTCCCAGAGCAAGAGGATGAAGGAGAACAAAAGCAAAATAGGAAATGCAGAAGACACTGGTGGATTGCAAGAACTACCAGAGCTCTGTTTTTGGCTATAATGCGCACGCGCGGAAAGGGGTTGAAGACTTTGGGTCTACGAGACGAAGACTGAAGAACCAAAGGAAGAGAGAGGCGGACAATGGGATGACAGGCCGTATATCTTTATTTGGCACAGAGATACACAGCAGACTTTCTGCTTCAACACAATGCAATCGATCAATCATGATTCTGCAGTCTGAAGTTCGTCTACTGCCGGTACCCGTGTCCAAAAGTGACAAGCAGTGGGGGCCGCCAGTCTCGCATGCCTGACTTATTGACTAGGTTTGGCGAAGAGACAGGAGACTCGTCCATCTCATCCAACTCAACCATCTCAACCACGGCATTGCTCCAGACAATTCCCACTTGCACCGCAACCGAACAACGCCGGTAGACACAAGCTTATTGGTTTTGCCGCTTGGCTCTGGGGGCTTGTGGCTGTTAACGTTACAATCCCCTACAGTGTCTCTGGCCCATGCCCGCAGTTTGGCTGACCTGGTTCGCTCTTCTTGCGCGTACGTGGTACACGGAAACAGGGGTTGCTTTTCTTCGGAGGTGATAGGGGGCCCTAGGAGGGTCAGAATAGATAGATAGTGCAGCATCATCTCGTCTCATCTCCCAGAAAACGGGGTTTCTAGAGCTTCTCCGTCTCCACTCCCCGTTGCATAACCCTACAACTACTGTAAGTACTGCATTCCGGCTCGAAACACTCAAGCCCGCTCTGGTCTGCTGCAATGCTGAGTAGGTACCTAGACTGGCCGGGTATAATCAACAAAAAGCCACGAGAACATAGCCTATATCTGCCTGCCTTTCGTCAGCTTGGCACAAGCTAAGCTTTTCTTCTTCGTCTTATTTTTATTTTACTAAAAAACCACAAGGCTGAATGGAGCATCTGCCTGTCCGGCTGAAGTCCTCACAAACTGGCTTTGCTTGCCCAGCTCTGGTAAGTTTTGCCGGAGTCCCGCTCTCTACCCAGTTCTGGTACATCATCTTGAAGCCAAGGACTTGCAGCGAGCGGTGTAGGATTCAGAAGTTATGGGGATTGGTGATCTCCATTGTTCAAAGCCTCAGCATACTACGTGAGTACATATCTGCTCCCCCCTCCCCTGACTCTACAAATATGGCAATCAGCCGATAGGTGAAACACGGTCGTAATCCACAACGGGGGACCCAAACGTACAGCTGCGGCAAGCTGATCTCAGCTTGGCTCCTGGTCCAAGCATGGACTTCCTGCAACGAAGCCATGATGACTACGATGGGAGCCCATTCAGCGTCAGATCAGATGGTGTTTGCTGGATTGCGCCCTACCTACACCGAGCAGTCGGATTGGTTCCCCGACTGATCCTCGGCGGCAACGCCTTGACAGCATTGCGTGCACGGACTACCGTTGATCTGGCGGAGCGGAGCGAATACCAGGCGTTTAGACACGTCATGTTTGGAATTCGGAGCGAAACCACCATTCATCATCGCCCATTAAACCTCCTTTCAAATGCATCTGAGATCCTCTATTCTGATGCAAGACCCGTCCAAGGTCTGCATGGCTGTAGAGGGATTTGAAACCCCAGAATCGTGGGCTGAAAATGCGCCTGTATGTCGTGGCGGGTTTTGTGGCCCATGCAGGCGTCACTTCCAATACAGATCAGACGCAATCTTGGCTTCTAATATGGACCGAGTGAATGTGCCTAGATCTGCACCGCTTGCCACATCGTCACTCATGTTAACGTCCCCTGAAGTGTTGGGGCAACAATGCCGTTGCGCAGAGGCTAGCATGTCTTCCCACTCCTTCATTGTGAATTCACCTTCGCTTTGGGTGAGGATCAAGTCGCCGTGGGAAGTAAATGCAAAGACATGGAGGGAACGAGACTTCTCGATCTCACGAGCCGTAGGGTTGGTAATTTCTCGGTTCGATCCATCCTCGGCGGTGGCGGCTATGACGACGGACGTCAAAGTGGCTGTCAATGGGATGGCGGCCGACAATAATGTTAGGACAGCGGTCTGTATCAAAGCAGGCAGAATTGGCAGGTTCTGTATGGCCGAGAAGATTAGCTTGGGCGCCACTGCTCCCACAAACAGGTATCTCGAGGGTTAGGCGGCGAATATGCGAAGATCCTAAACATACCGTGTTGGCCTGGACGACCTTTGTGTTCACGTATTCGTTCTCTGGTGCCGCGGTGACTTGAAGGGTGATTTGAATCAGTGACCGAGGGAAGTTGGTGACGAGGATGATCTGGCGAAGTGTCGATTGCAACAAGCCCTCGAGGTGACGCTCTCTCGTTCCTGGCAAACAGTCATGAGCAAATACGCTGGACCGGGGGGCCCGACTCCGTCCTTGGGTGATAATTACCTCCAACACCAGCGGCCGGGCGCACCACGACATCAACGGCGGCTTCTTCGGGGAGCTCATCCCTACGTTGTGCTTCGATAGGTCCATTTACTGCGCCCACGATGGTGTAACCTGCATAAGAAAACGTCGCAGAGCCATCAGCACTATGCAGGTGCGACAGAAGAGCCTCGGGCCCCGAAGTAGTCGTAGTCATGTTTCTACAGATCGAGGTCGGTAGGTAAGTAGGTATGTTTGCGATTTGCACCCTTGTCGGTCGTAGCTTGTAGCTTGTAGCTTGTTGAGGCTCAAAACTCGGTCGTTTTAGACTTTTCCCTTTCTTTCTTGTTCTTTTGGGTGTTTTTTTCTTCCAAGGTTAAGTTAAAGCTCTAATCCAGCCCCATAATTAGCGTGGAATTTAGAGTTATGTTTTATGCAACATTCCCGATCCTTAGCGAGGAAAGGAAGGAAAGAAAGGAAGAGAAACGAGGGGTCCCAGGAAGAAAGAAGTGGCGCGTTCGTTAGCTCGGTACGGCGTGGCGGGGCATCTCTCTCTTGGTTCTCAACTGTATCAGGTACTCCTTGAGAAGTAAGAAGTAAGTAATAACAAGCAACAATTCGTAGGACAAACACGTTACATCGATTGCAATCATGGCTACAGAGCAACCGGCAAACCTTCCGCCACCCTCTACAATCCCCAACCTCAAAGACCGGCTTCCCAAGCTGGAACCTAGACGTCGCCGAGCTACCCCTTCTGCTCCGGTTCCCACTCCAGAGACGCCGGCTCTCCCGCCGCCCCCGGAGCCGTCAACACTGTCGTTCCAAGTTCCCTCGAGGAGGATCTTGTCTCTCAAAGACCACGAGCTTTTCCTCTCATCACCAGCCCACAACCTCATCCTCGCCTTCATCTTCGGTCTCTCCGACGCCGTGGTTGATGCGCCCATATCTTCCGTCAAGGATGAAGAGCTGGCGCCTGCTGTCACTTCGCTGCTCGCCATCCTGGATGAGGCCGAGGCCCTCGTGCTAGCCACGCCGCCGGATGATTCGGGCGGCTCGCGGTTCGGCAACAGGCTGTTCCGCACCTTCCTCGACAAGACCAAGGCGGCCAGCGCCTCGTGGCACCAGAAGCTCGGCGTTACCTCGCCCGCGGCCGTCGCCGAGGTCGAGACCTACCTCCTCCAGTCCTTTGGCAACCGCTCCCGCATAGACTATGGCTCCGGCCACGAGCTCAACTTCATGATCTGGCTCCTCTGTCTGTACCAGCTGCAGGTGCTCGAGTCGAGCGACTTCAAGGCTTTGGTCCTGAGGGTTTTCACGCGCTATCTGGCCCTCATGCGCACCGTCCAATCAACCTACTATCTAGAGCCTGCAGGTTCCCACGGCGTATGGGGCCTGGACGACTACCAGTTCCTGCCCTTCCTGTTTGGATCGAGCCAGCTTCTCCACCACCCCTTCATCACGCCCCTCGCTATTCACCAGGAGCTCACAATAGAGGAGTTCGGCCATGATTTCATGTACCTTGGCCAAGTGGACTTTGTGAACAGCACAAAGACTGTCAAAGGCCTTCGATGGCACAGCCCTATGTTGGACGATATATCATCAGCCAAGAGCTGGAATAAGATAGAGGGTGGCATGCGCAAGATGTTCGTGGCCGAGGTGCTGAGGAAGCTGCCAGTTATGCAGCATTTCCTGTTCGGCTCCCTCGTACCTGCCGTGGACGGCATGAGTACCGAGGCGGAAGCTGGCGTATCGGCCGAGGAGGAAGAGACCGAGGGTGGCGCGGTCATGGTGGAGCATGACGGCGTCAAGCATCTACATCAACTAAATAGCTGGGGAGACTGCTGTGGAATCAAAGTGCCCAGCAGCCTCGCCGCAGCCCAGGAAATGAGGAAGAGAAACGGAGGCGAAAGCTTGCGCAGAATCCCCTTCGACTAAATAAAAAGTAAGAAATAATAATGACATTTATCTACATGAGTACAATATGCGGCTCCAACATGCTTTTGCCATGGTCAACACCTAGTGAGTGAGCCTACGAAACAGCGCCATCATTAGCAGACACTTGTAGAGTAGATAGCCCACGGCCAGGACGCTCTCTGCCACATAGTCAGTCACACCTGTACTAATCATCTTCCCTTGCAAAGCGGGTAGGCATATAATGCATCTATATTCAAAGCAATAGGATGTCTATCGGTGGCTCCGGGAAGCGGCGGCGGCGGCGACGAGTTCGTGCTCCAGCGAGGCGAGGTCTTCGCTGACCGACTCCGACCCCCGCAGCGTGAGCACCGCAGCTTTCTGCGCGACATGGACGAGATCCACGGCCCTGCCGCCACGAGCCAGGCCCGCAACCAGCACGCCCAGGAAAGTATCCCCGACGCCGTTGACCGAGACGACGTCTGCGACCTCCTGCGCGACCGGGAACAGCCGCATGTAGACACCGCCTACACTGGCATGGTCGACGGGGGCCCTGCACAGGATGAAGGGCTCGTGGGCGGCGTCGCGCAGGCGCGGGTCGTCCCTGGCCATGATCTCGACGAGGAGGGCGCCCCTGTCGCCGAGCTTGGTGAGAATGGTCGGGATGTAGGGCAGCAGCTGGACGGCCTGCTGGGGCACGCCGGCGTCCGTCATGGCCTTGGAGGTCAGACGGACGAAGCGGTCGCGGATGCCGCTGCCGCTGTGCATGGCAAAGGCGTCGACGACGTCGAACCAGCGCGGGGCGGCCAGGTACTCGTGCTGCACGGCCGCGGCATGCATGGCGGCCAGCTCGTACTGGTTCGGCGTGGCAAGGTCCACGCTCGGGGCCGGGAAGACGCCGAGGGGCTCGTGGTGGCCCTGGATGGGGCAGAAGAGGCGCGCCGACTTGGCTTTAGAGACAGGCTCGAAGGCGATGTGCGCGCGGTTCTGCTTGCCGGTTTTGATCCAGGACCTGATGTCGAACTCGGACCAGTTGGCATCGACGACAAGCCATTTTGGTTTGGATGCCGTCACCACCGAGGCCCAGTGTGCAGGATCCGAGTTTGTTGTGAAGATGTCCATGTCGGCCATCGCCATGACCAGGTTCTTGCTGGCATCGTTGACCGCCACGTACTGCGCTGTCCTCCCTTCGGTTCCCTCCATACGACGGATACATGATGTATCCATGCCGGCAGATTCGAGTGAGTTCAGGACAGTCGTTCCTGCGCTGGGAATGGTCAGCGGTGCCTGTAGGCTCAGGTGGTATCTATTAAACGTACACATCGTTGCCAACCATACTGCAAAGGCGAACGACCATATTCCCACTCACTCTGTGGGCAGCGAGTGCCACGTTACGCCCTACTCCGCCTATTGACTGGCTTATCTGAGCCGGGTTTGAGGTATGAAGATGGGGTGTTACGTTTGTGGTGGTATCTGGTCCTGCATAGTTGCAGTTCAGATCTACAGCGACTGAGCCTGCGACAATGACCTCGGCTTCTTTACTGGCCTACGAATGCGATTAGCCGGTGCTAACAGTTGAAGCCGGGGTTTTACAGTAGGCTGTGGTGGCCCTGCCCAAACACAAGTGAGAGACGATCAGTCCGAATCATACCTTATCTTTGGCTATAACAGGTTTCTCTGTCGAGACACCACTAACTGGGACGTGTACCGGCCTTGACGCCGAGCTTTCCCTATGATTTACCAGTGTCAGGATCCAATCCAAACCTGGAGCAGTCTCGGTGCTCACTTTCTAGGCGGGAACTCGAGGTCTCCCGCAATAAACCTCGTAGTTGCAACAGCTATCTTGGCGGCGCGTTCCACGTTGGCTCTCACCAGGGCTTTGTTGGCGGGCACACTTCGGCCGTTGGTAAGCTCCCGAATCCTTCCCAGAATGAATGGCGTGTTCATACTGCCCTGAGCACCCTGGCTGAGAGATTCCGAAACAGCCTGCTCAATGACAGCATCCATCTCTTGCCTGGGTATAGAAAATTCCTCAGGGATTGGGTTGGCGAACAATAGCCCGGATTCGATGCCCAAGCTCTCCTGTGCTAGTACCATAGCTGCCGCTTCCTCTTCGGCCTGGACCACTGAAGGGCTCTGGGTGCCGCTGTCACGGGCCCAGAAGGCCGGGAAGTCGATGTCACCTTTTCGGCCGTCGGCAAAGGTCGACACGAGTACACCCTGAGTCTCCAAGTACTCGAGCGTCCTGGGGATGTCAAGGAAGCCTTTGCAGCCGCTACTGATGACGGCCATACGCGTGCGTCCCAGTTCTGTCAGATCTGCTGATATATCCATCGTATCCTGTCCGCCGCGGTGGACACCTCCTAAGCCTCCGGTGCCAAAAACTCGGATACCCGCTAGCCGTGCCAGAACCATGGTGCCAGCAATCGTTGTGCCGCCATTGATTCTTTGCCCTACCATGCCCTATTTCAGAATGTGATATGAGTCGGTGATTGCCACTCGGATAGAGGCAATGCAAAGGAATCATCAACTCACCATGCCAACAAGATATGCAATATCCCTCCGCGATACCTTCTTGGGCGAGTTCTCGATCATGTGAGTCACCTCGGCGGGTGTCAAACCTACTGTCGGCACTCCGTCAAGGATTCCTACGACAGCAGGCACACCTCCAGTTCGCCGCACGACGCCCTCCAGATCAAGGTCATTGCCCAATGCCCCGTGAGTGTAGATAGTTGACTCTAGGGCCACTACTGGCCTATTCGTCTCCAAAGCATCAGTCACCTCTTCAGAGATCTTCAATAGTTTTTGGAGGGCGCCAAGCTGTCCTGGACTGCGGTACGAGGCAGACGTTGATAGAGACGCTGAGCTCTGCAATGATCTTGATTTTTTGGCAATTGACGATGGCCTGACGGATTGGCGAATGCGGGTGCACTGCCCGGCACAATTCCAAACACGCCTCATGTTGATGGGTTTCTGGATTATTGGCTGGATCCAGTAACAACTTTGAGCAAGTAAGTACTGCCAACCCCAATACTATCAGTCAAGGATGGCCTGGTTTCAGATCTTTAAGATAGTAATGGCGTGGCTTGTCCAGCGGCGTGCTTATTGGTATCAATATTATATATATATCCCATATATCGTCTCTCTACCACAGTCAGCGTCGTCGTCCCTCGGTTAGATATCGAGATTTCCGACGTCGGCTCCTTCCGACATGGGGGGCCCGCTGCAGCCTAAGGGTACTTACTTAAATTACGGGATGGTCTGTGCTGACCCTCCTTTCAATCTGAAACTCCAGTGGAATCTCATGGCCATTCCAGTCAATCATCAGACGAGGTCGTTCACATTCACGTTGTAGGTAACTGTCACTTGAATACCTGATGTTAGCCTGCCCGAGCCCATCGAGCATGCATAAAGACTTCTATTTACATCTTGTTCATACTCTGTTTTAATGGCACAGTTTATCCAAGAGCTTGTGACTTTGGAAAGTGATGAAATCTGATACCAGCAGCAGCACCCCTTAGATCATGATGTTCGTTCGGCCCTGACGTATCCGAAGGGTTGGCGCATGAAAACCAAACCAGATTGATAAACGGACAGAATCCCCCGAACGATGCGGATTTGTTGCGTTCTGCTTGCTTTGACCTGTGGAATATGTTAAAGTTGTCATAAATATTCTGTAACTACTTGTGCTATATTCTATATAATACGCTGCTGGTGGCACACTTCATACGTATCCGACTCGATGAAGACCTATCCGTTGTTCCTGTCGCTCCTTCTCTTGGCATCGCAGTCCCTGGCCCTCATTTTCACTATCGCCAACGGCCAGATCTTCACTCCTGGCTTCGCCATTCTAGATGCACCACAACCTGGAACGCCGCTCGGCGGTGGTGAGTCAATTGCAGACAATCCTGGTAGTATCCGGGCTTGGGGCCCCCGATCATCACCCACTAGGTTAACACGCGACTAGATACTATCGAGGTAGCACTCGACGTTTCGGCCAATGGCAAGCTCATGCTGCCGCCATACGGCGCCGACAGCCCGAGCCAGATCTACAACATCAGCATATTCCTGTACAGCTATGGCACTGGACGGAACTTCACCATCACGAACGGCACAGAGACCGGCGGGGGTGCGAGCCTTGGGGACATTATGATGTCAGAGCCCGGCAGCACCGTGAAACACGTCAAGTGGCATTGGCCGGAGTGTCTAGTAGGCGACGGTCAGCCGGGGTCGGCGGACAGTGACCGCGGGGTCTATAATGTAGGTCCAAGCCATAGCGCCGACAACACACAAGGCAGTTGACGACGACAACCTTTCCAGGCGCTGATTTTGTGTGTGAACAGATTTCGATCCGGCAGAGCTTCCGCCTGAATGGAGAAGATCACTACACCGTGTTCGACGTACCGATCTCAGTCACGAACAAGATCGACTTCACTGGCAACAACCCCCCGTGTGACTCGGTCAACAACCCGCTGCTCACACCTGAAGAGATCGACGTCACGTCGGCCAACACCGTCGGCATCTTATTTGCGCCAGGCGATGCTACGCAGGTTCAACAAACGGGGGCTGGGGTGACTGGGCAGAACGGACTCGGGGGTGGCCTGGGCTCGCCAAGTTGGAGTAAGACAGCAAGCTGGCTTGCTGCCACTTGTTTATTTTTCATGATTTTTACTTGACGATATCCACGGCTGGCTTGGTTTATATAGATATATCCAACTTACAGAGCAATAGAATAGCTCAGATGCGCCTAGTCGAATGGATCAAGCTTCCACTTTGCAGCATATACGCTTGGCACTAGTGGTCGGAGTACGACGTTGTCTTCGGTTCTTGGTCCATCATGAATGACATCAATCTACATGACATCGTAGAATCTGACTCGTTCCGTCCTATATATTTTGAATTGCAGGGTTCTTCAGCCGTTGGAACTTCGGAGAAGTTTTCGCACGCGATGGTATCGTGGCACATCCAAGGCCATTATAATGATCCGTCTCCAAAACAACAAGAGATGATGAAGCCAAACACATGTAAAGTCTTGCGTACAAGCTTACCAAGGGAGAAGAACGTATGCGGGGATTCCCCATTGCCTAGGATCCCAAGATGGCAATGAGATCGCAGAGCACCGTCAATATCCCCGCACACCAACTCGGCCAGCGCTCCATGCAAGAAGCCCGGAGATCTGGGGTATGCCTCGGCATCTCGCAAGAGCCAAGCTGAGCTTTGGGTGGACCGTGGAAGTCACTTAATTAGAACTGCTCTGTCTTAGCCGTCCATGTAAAAGAGGGATTCTGCATCTTCTTCCTCTCATACAATACTGACTTCGATATTCTGACACACGCTTGCCCTGCCTATAAGCCGCGCCAATCAATCTCTCTTACTTACCCTATAGTCCAATTCCATAGTAGCCTGGACCCTGGGCAAAGCAAAAAAGAAGCTCCTTAAGTCTCAGACGTGATTAGAGTCGCGGGTTAGCTAGCCATCTTGGACGACACACAGCGGCTCGCTTCCCAACGAAAAAGGAAGTAGAAAGAATGCCTGTTCACAATGGCTGGTTGCCTCGCGAGGGCCTCACGGCGGACCCCATCTTCAGCTTCCTGAGCAAGACCGTGTTGAACCCTGCCTGCCTGCTGCCGCTCGTCCTGGCCGCTTGGTTCACTAAGAGGGGCGAGGACTTGTCCATACTGCACCCTCTGGCCTTCTCGCGGCTGAAGACCCTGCTCTACCTTGGCCTGGCCAAGTGGCTGAGCGCCAAGTTCTCGGAGCGGGTGGTTAACAATTCCACGCGCGACACGTACGACTGGCCCAACGAGGTCGCAGTGGTGACTGGAGGCGCAGGCGGGATCGGTGGGCATGTCGTGAGGCTTCTGGCCGAGCGAGGTGTCAAGGTCATAGTAATGGACATTCAGCCAATGTCGTTCGAGGCCGGTAAGTGTGTATGCGTTTTTGTTTGTGTGTGAGAGTGAGTGAGCGAGAGAGATATCCTGTCCGAGGAGGGGTTGGCTCATGCGCCGGGGAGGTGTGTTTGGAATACACAAAACGAAACCCGACTGACGAAAAAGCTGACCGACCGATCCAGGGCCTACGGTCCACTACTACAAGTGCGACCTGACCTCGGTGGCCAACATCAAGGAGGTGGCCGTCAAGATCCGGGCCGACGTGGGCGACCCGACGATTCTGGTGAACAACGCAGGCGTCGCGCGGGGCAAGACGATCCTCGAGACGTCGGAGCGGGACCTCAAGCTCACCTTCGACGTCAACGTCTTCGCGCACTTCTACACGGTGCACGAGTTCCTGCCGGCCATGGTGCGGCGGGACCACGGCATGGTGGTGACGGTGGCGAGCTACGCGGCGTGGCTGACGGTGCCCAACATGGTGGACTACGGCGCCTCGAAGGCGGCGGCGGCGTCGTTCCACGAGGGCCTCGCGGCGGAGCTCAAGACGCGGTTCGGCGCGCCGCGCGTCCGCACCGTGCTCGTCAACCAGGGCTACACCAAGACGGCGCTGTTCACGGGCTACCACAACGAGGCGCCCTTCCTGGTGCCCGCGCTCGAGCCCGAGTCGGTCGCCGACGCCATCGTCTCGCAGATCTTCACGGGCCGGTCCGGCCAGATCATCACCCCGGCCTTCGGCACCGCCCTGCAGATGCTCCGCGCCTTGCCCCACTGGTACAGCTACCAGCTGCGCTCCAAGAGCGAGAACATCATGACCAACTTCAGTGGGCGCCAGGTCGTCGAGGACGCGGAGAAGCACTACGAGGGCCGCGACAAGGTCGTACCAGAAACCGAGGGAAGTACCGTACTTGTGCCCGAGGGGAAATAGCCAGGGGAATGGAGGATGTTATAGTGGCCAAAGGTCAGACTGGCATCGTTCAGTTTGCAGGGGCTCAGGCTCTCTGCATGCTTGTCTGCTAGTACATACATAGGCTGCGACCGCGCAAACAAAAATCCCATATAATCACCTTACCGGGGCTTCGGGTTCCTTTAGAGGAATGTTTAATTAGCAATCATAGTATATAACTAGTTATATATAACTATATCTTAACTGAAACACCATCGCTATGCCTAAAGCGAAGAGCTTCTTTATTAAACACCATTAAAGTTGCATGAGCCCACGCGCTCATAGCTTAGAGCTCCTCTCCTTCCTCCCATCCTTTAGGTGTTGTGAGAATTGCCCCTTGAGTAAGAAGTTAGGGTATGTCATGTCTGCGTCCAGACCGACAGCGTAACCGCTCTTCAAGCGCCAAGAGCCTCCGTCGACAACCAGGATCTCGCCATTGACATGCGAGCCCGCATCGGAGAACAAATACACCGTGGCATCGCAGATATCTCGACAGGTGCCCCAGCGCCCGAGGGGTACACTGCGTGCCTTTTCCGCTTGGCTCGTCTTGCTACTTGCCAGTCGAGCCATACCTTCGGTACCTTCAATAGCGCCGGGGGCTATAACGTTGGATGTCACGCCGTACGGTCCATACTCGAGGCTGACCGAGGCCATGAGAGCGTCAATGGCGGCCTTGGCAGCGGATACGTGCGCTTGCAACGGCATGCCCGTGTAGTGGAAGTTGGCCGAGATGTAGATGATGCGCCCACCCGTTAATAGATCGGCGGCCTCTAGGTTTCTATTCCGCGTTGCAGATTCGATGAGATATGGCATCGTCGCCTTGACTGTGTTGTAGGTGCCGATCACATCGATATCGATCACCGTCTTGAAGCCATTGGGTGTCAGAGCCGAGATGGGTGCTACGAAATTGCCGGCAGCGCCGGCACTGCGAGACAGATCGTGTTAGTAGTGACTTGGGTTAGAAACAGAACTCGTAAATATGGTGCATACATGACGAAATCGATGGCGCCGAGCTCCTTAACACACCGTTCTGCGGCCTGCTTTAGGCTCTCCGGCTACGTTTGGTTAGAGTTGGAAGCTCCTGTAAGTCATGGTCTGGGAAAGGCTCACATCTCGCACATCACAACCACCGATGCCCAGGACTTTTGCGCCCTTCCGAACCGTGGCAATGTCTCGGGCAACAGCCTCGGTCTTCTCTACGTTGCGCCCAATGATACAGGCATTTGCACCCAAGTGCACTAAAGCCCTGGTTTGTGCACTGCAGATTGAACCAGCGCCTCCGGTAACAAATGCAACTCGACCATCTGCCGGACGAATCAGCAATTTTACAAACCCAATGAATGATTCGAGGAATGCCAACATACCGAAGATCCCATCCCTCCATACGCTGCTGAGATATTCCGACCTGGGGACCGGCATGCTGAATCTTGACGGTATAGACGATGGGGTGCGATGGGGTGGGGAACAAGTGCGATAGCAGCAACTTGGGTTTCGGGGCCAATGGTACGATGATGGAATGAGATGAATCGTTTGTTGTTGAGTCAAGCTGATGCAAAAAAAACAACCAAAAAAAACAACACCTCATTAGGTAATAATCACAACAAGACAGGACGACAGGACGACAAGTCGATAAGACGACAGGACACAAAAGCACTGGAATCTCAGTACAGTTAATGGGTTCTCATCCCTCTTCCCGCCCTGATGTTCGCCAGGGTCTGAATCTCCGAGACGAACTGGTAACCGAACTTAGATCATTGGTCGGAGAAGAATTGTGGATTGCTACCACCTCGGCCGCACATCATGTGGAGGCTGGCGGAATGGGTGACAGCCGGTGATGGATATCTGTAATTAAACCTACTGAATGGATGGGCTTTTATCATGACGAGAAGAATCCCCAATCCCGTTTAAGGCATCGGAGCGCTTGCTCATCTACCATACGTGCAATGTGCCTGGGTAGGCCGAGGCGATACTACGTAAAGTACTCACGTCAGAGGCTCGTCTTTGAATGCATGCTAACTGATTGGCTTGCCCCAGACTTTGCTCCGGAGAAGAGTGGACTATGTGGTGACCTGCCTGATTCAATCAAGGTCAAATCGATTGATGACTACTTGTTGATTAGATAGGTGGACATGCATGACTTCAAAGGGACGGATACATGCCATGCCTGCCCCTCGCTTACGGTTCTTGTTCCTAGGACTTTGGCCACGAAGTTTAACCTTAGGCGGTATTCTAACAACAGACTTTCACAGGAGCAAGCCTAAGTAGCCAGCTCGCCCGCCAGGTGTTGGTTGATTGACTGCCCGACTGACGCAACCGACTGGAAGCAAAGGCGGTGGCCTGCGTTCCCGCTACACCACTGCAGCCCAAAGCTCTTCCCCCCCATCCATCTAATGACCAGCCGCACCCAACCTGACTTGACTTGAGTAATCCTCAGACATCCACCGCACTCCAGTTCATCAGCATAGACATCGTCAACTATGGCTACGACTAAGGTGTCGGTCCTCAAGTTCGTGGGAACCGTCTCCCTCGGCCTGCTCACTGTGAGTTGCTCTCGCATCGTCTGGAACCACCAGCTCCCCCCCCACCTTTGGCCCCTCCAACCGCATGACTCTGTACGGTCGCGCAACCAAGGAACGGGCCCTTGCTTCTGGAATGGCGTTTGAGAAGGGAGCTCTATTACGGACGATGGATTCTGACATGACTTGACAGGGCGTCTCCTACACTCTCTCCACCTTGACCATCCCCTCTCTCCTCGACCTCCCATCCGCCTCATCGGCCGCCAAAGCCTTCGGCGGTCTCAGCAAAACCGCGTCCACCCATCTCAACGTTCTGACTGGTGTGGCTGGTTCTGCCTTCCTCCTCGCCTTCACCCTGTCGCCGCGCGGGTACCGCCATCCGTACCTGCTTTACACCTCCCTCTTTGTGCTGGGCACCCGGCTCACCGACCTCGTCACCCCGACCATCTTCGGAACCGCCTCACCCGATGCCTCCTCCCTCGCCGCGCGGAGACGCAGAGCAGCGGCCGCTACCGCGCGCAAGGAGAAGCAGGCCGCGCGCCGTATGGAAGCTAGCTACGAAGTGCTGGGCGACTCCCACAGCGACGAGGGCGCTATGAGCACGAGCGGCGAGGAGCTGGATGAGGATACCAACGGCGAGGAGGTGCGCAGCGAGGTTGAGCTATTCGTCAAGAATCAGCTTGCCCAGACCGCCCTCGCTGGTGTCGGCTTCGCGATGGCAGTGCTCGGCCTCTGGGGCGATGGAGCTCACCGGGTATTGGGCGGAGATGCCCTGATCATTGAGCTCTAGTGAAGCGTCGTATGTGTTTTCGGGGCTGGTATCCGCCCTCGAAACCAGCAAGGACCTCGCGGTCAAGTCGGTGAAGTTTGAGTTGTCGCTCTTTATCTAATGTTAGGGGAGACGTGACTGAGATCAAGACCACTCTTGCGTATCACCGCAGGGAGCCATACGTATATATTCATGGAGTTTAGGAATGTTTTCCAATGGACTACTGAGCACATCACAGCCGGGCTCTCTACTCTCACCCAACCCCTCAGCCTCGCATAAAATATGGAAGGGCCTTGTTAGTTTCTTCTACTATAACGCTTGATTCACTGGTGGCAAGTAGCTACCTCGACATATTGCTTGGGATTCGCATGCGTTCGTGCTGTATAAACCACCCACTTCCACCCCGAGTCGCAATCAGTGTGCTGCCCTTCACCTCTATAGTCATACGAATAAACCCCTCCATAGTATAAATGGTGCTAGAGTTATAGGGGCCACCGTACCGGACATGCCTTGATTTGATGAGCTCCTCTGCTTGACTTCTTCTTCTTCTTTTTCTGATAGCTGAAAGTGGAGACTCAAAAGTCCCTTTGCACCGTACCTTATCTACTAGCTGCACCCCACTAAAAAGTTGAGTTGCGACTGTGTGTACTGGTCTGAATTTTTACACCTGCAACCGTACTCGTAGAGCTCTCAAATGCTCACGACCCAAGACAGAATGCCGCCGCCACAAAAGAAAAGTCTGCCTGACGAAGACATCGATGCGATGTCCGTCTCTTCGGAAAACGACACTTCGTCTTCCGAGAGCGGTGAAGACTCTTCACCCGAAACCCGCAAATTCGTGCCAAAAGACAAGGATTCGGACGAAGAGGAACTCGAGCGCTTTGTCCTAGGCGACACAGAGAACTTTAGGGAGCAGCTCAGGAAAGACTTTGAATTTGGCGATGCCGAACTGGACTCTGGCGATCTGGGAGACGACGCAGAACAGGACGGTACAGGCCACGAAGAGCTCGACGATGCGCAGCTGTTCTTCTTCGACGCCCCTCCAGCCGGTCCCAAGGACCTTGTGGTTGCGCCCCCGAGAGAAACCGCTCCTCCGCCAGCTGACGACAGAGACCCCCCCAGCCTGGCACGATAGCGACGATGAGCGGCTCACCGTGTCGCTGGCTACGGCCACCCAACTGCGGAAGCTGCGCCTCAGTGAAGACGACGACGTCATTACAGGCACCGAATATACTCAGAGGTTACGGCAGCAGTTTCTGCGGCTCAATCCTCTACCAAACTGGGCTAAAGCATCAGAAGAACGACCGTCGAAGCGTCGTCGTAGGTCATCTGCTGCGTCGGATGGGTCAGACGTGTCTGAACTAGGCGAGAGTGATGAAGAGGACGACTTGTCTGCGTTGCCTCTAGATAGGTTTCTTCGCGACGCTCGTTCGCTTAGAGGGGCGTCTACCAGAGCGAAGACACTTCGACCGGAGGTCATTGATATCCAAAGGTCCCGAGACATGGCCGATAGCCACAGGGTAAGGAAACCACCATCATCACCCTTCAACACGAAATTTGCTTTGGCTTTTACTCCTTCACTCAGTGGGCCATTAAGACTGGTCTAAATGTGGCCCTCTCACGGCTCGAGCGTCATACACGGGGAACCTGCTAACTCTAAATATAGGCTGAAGTTACTTCTCTTTGTTTTCATCCAGAATATCCGGTGCTCCTCTCGGCCAGCACATCCTCAATGCTGTATCTGCACCATGTAGCGCCGACGGCACACCCAACGCCCAATCCTCTGCTCACCTCGGTCCAAGTTAAGCAAGTGCCTATACGCCACGCTGAATTTATGCTTCCCGCTGGTGATAAGATTTTCTTTGCTGGTAGGAGACGCTTCATTCACTCGTGGGACTTGCCTTCGGGAGCCATCCAGCGGACATCTAAGATCCAGGGGCACCACTTAGAACAACGGACATGGGAACGATTCAAGCTGAGTCCCTGTGGAAGATATCTTGGTTTGATTGCTTCCACGAGGAAGGGTGGCGGTGTCATCAACATTCTCAACGTGAACACGATGCAATGGATCGCTGCGGCTCGATTAGACAGCCGGGGCGGCATCATCGACTTTCAATGGTGGCAGAACGGCAATGGGATGACAATTCTCGGCAAGGGAGGCCAAATCGGAGAATGGAGTATGGCTTCCCGGAGATTTGTGGGAATATGGAATGACGAGGGCTCTGTTGGTGGCACGGCCGTAGCTCTCGGTGGTCATAAAGGCCCCGAACTCCTTGGTGGAGACAGATGGGTGGCGATAGGGTCCAACACTGGCGTTATGAACGTCTATGACCGGCAAGAGCTGATTCTGCCTTCAGAAGACGATGAGCTGAACCTGAAAGAAAGGCCAGAGCCTGCAAAGAGGTTTATGCAGCTCACCACACCGGTCACCGTTCTTACCTTCAGCCCGGACGGGCAGATACTGGCGTTTGGCTCCAAACACAAGACAGACAGCTTCAGGCTTGCTCACATGCCAAGCTGTTCAGTCTTCCGCAACTGGCCGACTGCAAATACACCGTTGGGTCGAATAAAGTGCGTGGCCTTCTCGAAGGACAGCGATATGCTTGCGGTCGGCAACGACAATGGGAAGATCAGGTTGTGGGAAATTAGAAGCTAGACGAAGAATACCCTGTTGCCATCTATCCAGAGAAACCATTTCCAAACATGCCCCCTCTTCTTCTGTGCTCGCCTTTCGATCTTCTTACAGGTCCCCCATGCATCCTCCTCTGGTCATCAGCAAATCATCTACCGAAAATTGATGTATCTCTTCGGGTAAATCTTGCCCGCCCGCTTCGTGTAGCGACTAAGCTCAGCTTCGGTTACGAATTGGTGCACAGGCGTGCCAGCCTTCACAGCATCGAGGAAGTCGTAGATGTTGATCCAGACTGGGAAACCCCCCCCGCCCCCCAAAAATAAGAGCCAAAGGCGAGGGAGAGTGTCAGCTATCGGCTGCGACAAAGCTGCCACTTAAAGGACATGCCCCTGAGCATACAAATACCTTTCTGCATTGCATGTTCTGCGGAACTCCTCTTCGAACCCAAGGTCTTTCATGAATCTCTGCCAGTTTTCGAGAGCATCATCTTGAAAGTATTCGTCCCACTGGTTGACGATTGTGAGCTTCTTGGGCTTCTTGGTGAGGATTGAAGTTGAGATTACAGGTTTCTAGCCTAGAGTCGACTGAGGGGCAGCGATAGCCCCTTTTCTCTCATGAGACTCTAGATCTTGGAGGGGTGGTCGAAGACGGCACCCCTTTTAAAAACCAGATTCCCTGATCCGATCCAGATAGACAGATAGAGATAGAGAAAAAAAACACAAATGTAGAGATACAGCAGCACGCAGAACATTTCATTTTCACACTATACCCTCCCGGAGGGGTGATCGAATCACACTTTTCATACATTACGAGCGGGATCAGCCTTGCTTCAAGAGATTTGGCACTTGACGGTGCTGCCTGGTGGTCTTCTGGACTACAAACAGGTGGGATTGTCACAATCGCCTCCGGCCTCCCGAGAACCCTTGTCGAGACAGGCGAGCAGCGTGTCCATTATTGAACCTTGATGCGTGCCCGCCTGCGATCTCCGTCTGGCGACGCTGATCCCCCGCGGTTGTCATGAAACGTCGGTTCGCTCGCTCATAATGAGTAGGGGTGACAACCACATTACCAACACTAGCCGAACCAGGTGATCGATCTCGTTGTCGTCAACATGCGCAGCTTGGTACGCTTAGGAAATCTTAAGCACGGGCGGGTCGATTCGGGGTTTTGCAATTTGCGGAGCGCAATGGCAGGATCCGGCCGGTGCGTTGTTTGTTCCCAATGACGCCCCCCCCACCATGACCCCTTGTCGTGCAGCTGCGAGGCCCCCTCGGCCCTTGGCTGGAGGTTGGTTTTTCCCATTTCCCTGTTCCAGTTCCAGCTTTGCCGGCGACGGTGGATACTGGGTTATGGGCGGGGGGAGAAAACTCGAGTTCTAACCACATAGCACGCACGACGCAGTACCTACATGCGTAAGTGTGTGCATGATGGGCGAAGAGGGCTGTTTTCTTCTCGACTACCCCTCTAGGTAGTTCCAGGGGCTGGGTTGTCCCCTGCAGGCCCACACGCGCCAGGACGCTAGGAAGAAATCTCGATTCTCGATTCTCGATTCCAAGAGCCCATCGTTCGTGGGGTCATCTCGGACGGTCAGTCAGTCCGCAACCTGGCTGACGAGTATGACTGAATCGGTACGGCATCATTGACTTGGGCAGGTAGGTTTCGTCTTCTTTGCTAGTTGTACCATCAGCATTTGTTTGTTATGTACTTAGGTAAGTAAGTATGTGGCAGTACGTTGGAGTTCCACGTCAACGCTACGTCCCGGGCTCATACGTAGCTGGCGTTTCGTGAGAATCCGGGTATTCCCTCCCAATCTGCCAGATCAGGCGACAATCGCTGGACGTATCCGACTCTGAATGGTCGAGGCCCATGTGCCACACCATCTCACGCGCTTCTATGCTGCAATTCCGACTTGTTCATGCGATATCTGATGCGTGCGCTGGAGGAGTGCAGCCATCAATCTACTTCATTTCTCTGATAGCCACCCCCCACCCCCCCGGTCTCTCAAGTTTATGCTTTATTTCACCTGGACAGAGGGTCCCTGGCAAACCCGAAGAACCGGGCACACCCTCCACCTCGACCAGTACTCATAATATCGGTCATCCCGGTTCTTAATCTCTAATAGCACACATCTCTTACACTGCAACTGCAGTCTGTCTCTTTTCGTCGCCGCCCAAGGTTTTTGACACCCAGCAAATGGCAAATGTTGCTGCTGTCGGGTCCATGTACTTTTCAGCCATTCCCTGGCTGAACTGTTTTTCCTTTACGGTTTTCACAAGCAGATTGGTCGGGCTTTCCTGGCAAACCATCGCTGGCAGGTCATCTGTGCATTTGGGTCTCCCATTAAGCGCGGCATAAGAGAAGAGACAAGGGACTGCTCTTTTCAACCCATCAAGCGAGAGCACTCACCCAACAACAGCACGCGACACACGTCTGCGCGACAAGTTTTGCTGCTCCGTCCTCTGCCCTCTTCTCTAGCTTCCCGCCTGTGCTACTCTGCCAGAGCCCAGGTGTTAGACCGGCAATCATGGCCTGGCCCGCGCCCAAAGGCCGTCCTAAGGTCTTCCAAACCCGCTTGAAGACTTTTGTGAGGACCCTGAGACGATCAGAAGGCCGCAAGAGCGGGGGGACTGGTGAGAAGGCATCGCCGGGACCGATTATCCAGAGCAAAGAGGTCCGTGGCGCGACGGAGGACTCACAGCCAGCCCAAAGTCTGCCAGAGTCGGATATTCCAGCGTCGCAAGAACCACCGCAGGAACAGGACCGGGTCTCGAAACGCGTCTCCGAAGAGGCATCACTGCGAGAACCTCATCATTGGGAAACCGAAGAAGGCGGGCAGGACAGCCCGTGGGAAATATCCGGACCCATTGCATCACACGATGATGATCAAAAACCTGGTCTCTCCGTCTGCGTGTCGCTGCGCTTCGAGGATCCGCTCGAATTCACTTACAGCCGGAACTATGACAGCTCATCCACCCTCCAAGTGACGGAAAAACTCTGCAGAGGGCTTATACGGCGAATCGACCATAGCTGCTATGAGCTGATTACGCGCAAAGACCCCAATGCTTCAGCAGCTACCAAGGGTCATGGTCGGACAAAGCCAAAGAGGTTCGAACTCACTACCCAGATCAGCCAGGGAGGCGGCCTCTGGGCTACGAGGACATATACATCATACCAGAAGGACCCACTGACTGCAGAGGCAGCTAAGGAGGTCATCCTCTCGAGCAACCGTATGGTCGGTTTGTTCCTGAAGAGGCACGATCCTGATTTCGTCTGGAAGATCGGCCCCTTACGTGACGATCTGCATCCGCTTCCAGATATGCAGAGGTCTCCGCATCGAATCGGCAGCATCCAGTCGCTTAATTGCATCCCCCGTTCTGAATTTATTGAGAAATCCCAGACTTTTGATGCCACGCCAGGCTACAAGCTGGACCTAGCCTTTACTTTCCGCAATCGACAAGGGGAAGACCCCCGATGGCAGAAAGACGTTCAGCTGTCCAGTAACCAGACAACGCCGTTGACACTGGCAGTCGCCGAAACCTTGTTTTCGGATGCCTCATACGCCTTAGAAGGGGCTGTTCGATCCAGGAGGAGGCATGTTCAGGAGCAACACGCTGAATGCAGACTCGTCGGCGGCACTTGTCGGCACTACGTGGAGGAAGCCTCTGAGGTAGTTCTCAGAATTACCAACAATTTTGGCCCAGGTTTCGACCACTTGGCCCGAACCATCCAGAGCGAACTTGTGTTGTTCGAGGACGGCGAAGCGCAGGATTGCACCGAGTTTGTTGAAAATCTGCAAAAGGCCATGGCCGAGGTGCGTGACACGGCTGATCGGGCCATTGCGGAGACTAACGATCTTGATCTCAAGATCGTGGAGTTGCGCGGCTCTGGGTGGACTCTCGACGAGCCATTGGTCTTCACTCTGCCCTCTTCGGCCTCCTATTCGAGGCGCAGCATCGAGGCTATTTTAGACAGGGTTCAGACTGGGATTGGGGATGTGCTACGAGGCAATGCAGCCACCGTCCGATATATCGCCTGGAAACGTGGACATTTCATCCTCGACAAGACATTGGTCGCCCGAGAACCAAAAACTCCAACTAGGCGCTGGGACACACCGATTGTGACCAGATCGAAGGTGGTGAATAGGTTGAGACGGCGCGTAGAACAAGACATCGAGATGATCTGCAAGGACACCTGCTCTCTGGATGACATGGATGATGACCCGCCGTCTGAACCGGCCGAGTCAGCACAGCCACCTGCTCAGACTTCTGTGCCCGCAGCAGAGCCTGACGTTGTAAACGAGGAGCCTTCATGGCCCGAAAAACCATCGGCAGATGCTGGGTTGGCGCACACTGAAGGCTCGGTATCTGACGCGGGCTCTCGCCATCTCTCCTCAGAGGATCAACGACCTGGTTCGCCTGTTCACAGTGTTACGAGCATGGCCTCGCAGTCCTCCGAGATCTACAGGGATCCCAATACCGGCGCCCGTGCCTTTCCGCTCGTACCTCCTGCCAGTACATATGGGGTCGTACAACTGCTTAAGCAGCCCGATTCACAGATGGAAGGTGGAGATCCCAGCAAGTCATCCACGGCCTCTCCAACAGAGTTGTCCATTAACGATGCACTTCAAGATCCGAACAGCCAGCATGCGAGCTCTGCCGACTCGGATTCCATGAGTCGGCGTCCACAGACACATGATGTCATATCAGCCGAAGATGCTCTGCATCAAGAAGGCGTGGCACAGGCTACCGAGCCGGAGGATGCGGGTGTGCATGATGCAGGCTCTGAACCCGCCCGGAGTACCGTATCATCCCGACACTCTGCATCCGCCGAACAGCCGCGGCAGGGCAACACGGGGGATCAAACTGCGACTGTCCCTTCAACGCCCAGCCTGATCTTCGGTAGTGGCCAGTCTCCTAGAAGCAGCCTGGCGTTGACTACACCACAAATGTCAGGTTCAATGTCTAGCGCAGATTTACAGCTGGTGATGGCGGGACGCGACTCCGAAGCGTATGCCGAGGAAGCAGAACTTTCCAGTGAATCGGCCGAGGCCGAGATGCAGCAGAAGCCCGTTGGGATCATGCCAGAAGAGACATCCACTGTGAGGCCCGTTAAGCCCAAACGGAGACCATCACCGTTGCAGCGCGGCTTGTTCATGCCTGAGGCCGACAATTCGGGGGAGCCAAGTTCCGAAGATGCTGTCCACACTCGTACGGCACAGCAGCCGCCAGAAGAGGGACAGAAGTCTACCTCGTTACCAACGGAGGTCTTGCAGGGTGCCGATGGAGCACCGAACGGCTCAGTTGAGGAGCGAAAGAGCAATGCCACGCTGGTACCTTCTCGTACCGGCAAAGACGGTGTTAATCCACCCAAGACTCCAAGCGACGCCGGCTTTACTTTCGCAGACAAAGACTTCGCCCAGACACGGGAGGATTTCGATTTTTCATCTTTCTCATCTCCTTGGTCAGCAGCGTCTCCACCACCCGGCGAAAGCACCACACGTCAACCCGCTGAGATGCGCTTTATCAACATTAATGGAGAACTACACGGCAACTTCGATTTTGACAATGAGCACGCCATAGTCGAGGATAACCACAGCGGCAATACGGCGCTCTCGGTTCCACCCTCGCCGACCCGGTCGGCCGGGAAGCCAAACCGACTCGGCAGTAGTACGTCCCGCACCCGGCACTCGTTCGGCAGCGCGGGGCTGCTCGGCTTCGCCGACTCTCAGCGCATGCTCCAGGTCGGGCTGCGCCGGACCCTCGCCATGGGCAGCACGCCTCGTCGGAACGGGTCCTTCCCCCACACTCACACTGGCGGCAGTCCCCTCGGGCAGCGCACCATCGACCTCTTAGGGACGCGGCCCCGCAGCGCCCATGGCCACGAGCTGCAGATCCTGAAGCGCCCCTCGTTGCGCGCCGACGACATGCTGCACAGGCCAGCGAGCTCTGGCCAGGAGCTCGAGATGCGTTTTCTGGAGGCGTCGCTCCACAATGCGGAGACGCCGACGGCAGACCCGGTAATGGCCATGAAGCGATCCCTCAGCTCAAATGCGCTGCAGGACCTGCAGGTGCGCGAGGTCGCCAAGAAGAAAGAGAAGAAGAACCTCGAAGAAGACGAGGTCGAGGTCGAGGGCGAGGACAAAGGCAAGGGGAATAGCGACAAGCAGCAACAGCGGACGGGCGCCGGGCGACCTAGGAGTCCGAGCCTGATGTTCTTGCTTGCTGGAGTCACGCTCGCGTCCCAGATGATGCGGCCAGAGTAGAAGATCTGCTGATTTCACTTGGACGAAACCATGCGATTGGGATAAAGACATTCATCATTCACGCACTTTTTCAATTGGGAAGGATAGATCGATCGTCTTCCGAGGTTATGGGAATGGGGGGTAGGGAGAGCGGGAAACAAGGAAGTGGCGGGAACAAAACGAACACAACCGAGACAGGCAAGGGGGACGGACGAGGAAGGGAGGCGTGCATGTGGAATTAGACGAGATACCTGCCGCCTTTGCATACCAGAGCGAGCACTGCATATCATCTGCTTTTACGTCGATTGGGACATAACAGAAGAATCAAGAATTAAGCAGAATATAGTTATACAGATTACGACAGATAACAAAATACAGATTCTTACATCTGAAGCACCCCCCCTAGCCTAGCAGCATGGCCGAACAAACCGTCATCTTGGAAGGCGAAATAGTGTTGTGCACTACAACATGACCGAATTTACCTCTACGTGACCGATATGTTGGCAAGCGTAAGCCACCTATACTACGACAACAGCCCCTCCCCCGATGTTCTAATCTGCAGACATTATGTTTTAAGTACTTTTCGCTTCGCGTGAAACCGAACCCGCTATGTGCAGGCCGCTGGCCCCCTGATCCGGCATGTTCAAAAGTAAAAATCAAAATAAAAACAGCAGGCCAATCTTCGCTTTCCGGGTTAAACGCCGTTAATCGAGTTGGATAACTTGATGATGCAGCCATTCTCCAAACCCATATTCAGCTACGGGTGTCCCCCCTTTCTTCGAACCCTTCCTTCTGTTGCGTCCGCCCCGTTCAGTTCGCGTTGGCCAACGTATAATTCGTCATAGCATTCATCCGCTCTGTCGTGAGCTTCAGTGAGACCATCAGGAGTTCTTGATAAACATCATTCTCCTCGCGGCGCAGACGTTCCCAGGCACTGGTGTCCATGACCCACACCACGCAATCGCGTACAGCGAGAACCGTGGCAGTGCGGTCCGTCTGCGAGAAGAAGGGCAGCTCGCCGCATGTTGTACCCTGAACAATGGGCTCCGACAGTTTGCCATGAGGTGTCTCGTAGTCGGCGCGCAACTCGCCCCGCTCCAGCAGGTAAAAGCCATTTGCCGGCTCGCCCCGGTGATATAACACCGTGCCGGTTCGATACTCACGCCTCTGGAAGTACGGCTTAGCGCGAAACCAGAAGTCTTCATTCTTGTCGCTGATGTCGTGGAAGATCTGGAGCATCAGCCGCAGTGGCTCGCTGATACTACGCCAGCGCGATGCTCGCTGTGCCTCATACTGATCCAAGACGGTTCTGGCGACCTGGTGCAGCTGGCTCCGCCTCGGCGACTGCGAGAGATACTCCAGTGGCGGTGATGTCGACTTCGTCTCCGGAACATCCAAGCCCGTGGGCGGTGAAGGCCGGGTTACCCGCAGAGCTTCCTGCTGAGCATAGAACGTCTTCAACTGCTCGTTTTCGCAGCTCTCGAGCGCCGAGTTGAGATCGGGCATGAACTTGACTTCAATTCCACTTTCGCCCTCACCAAGCCCTACTGCCCTGAGATCTCGGCCAACTCTGCTGTCCGCATCCTTGCCGCTGATCAACATGACTATCCCTTTCTTGTTCAGAAGCCGATTGAGCGTCATAAACCCCTCAGCTGCCGAATAATCAATGCCAGTAACTTGCCACAGGTCAAGTATGAGATATCTTATCGGATGTTCGGCGAAGGCATCGTCTGCAATCAGGGCCCGGACTTTCTCCTGAACACCGACAATAGTCCCAAAGAAGAGGTTCCCAAACAATTTGATGATGTAGGTTTGGCGGCCAACTTCTTGGAGAAAATGGTACTGCGACGGATTCCGCCGCACCATCGACCCGATCTGGTCTCCCGTGTAGGTTGCCCGGATGGCCGATACTTGAGACTGGTTCACAATCACTGATACAAATGCCAGTATGATACCGAGGAAGATACCTGCCACAAAGTCGTAGATACCCATGGTCAATACAATGGCGATGATCTGAAACCAAGTCAGCGACGTTCATAAAACTGTGAAAACATCGGGAAACCTACAGTCAGGTACTCCAAACGCTTCAACTTCCGCCTAGGTGAGATAAGCGCATCCATGAGGAGTTCAATACCCAGTACAAAGATCAAGGTACCCACCATCATGACTGGGATAAAGCCGATGATGACGGGCCCGATGATCATGATAACAGCAGTTAGCGCTGCCAACATGAAGCCGGCGAGCCTGCTGTTACCACCAGATCGCATGAAGAACAGGGTGTTGGCATACACAAGATAGTTTTGTATGCTGCCAGCAAACCCCGACAACAAGTTCGAATAACCATGGAGTATGAGTTCGTGGTTGAGGTTTGCGTCATCCTCTCCGACCGATTGGGCAAGGGCGGGCACGTTGATAGGAACGTGAAGCAAGCTGAAGAACGTCAGAGCAAACATGGCCCCTACAGTCTCCAAGATCACCTCCCAGTGGACTAGGTGGAATTCTGGCCAAAAGGTTAGTAGTCGCCCGGAGAGGAAGGTCTGGTGGAGGGTTTCTTACTATACAATGTCCAGAAATACCACCACGGCTCCCCTGCTGGGGGCGCATCGAAAATCCACCCCGTATGCCTCAAGTTGCTCGGCTCCAGCTCGTCGATCGAGGCCACAAAGAACCAGAAGATCAGAGGTATCATAAGTATGTAAACCGATACGAAATGCTGCGAGTTGATCTTCTTCTGCAAAAAGCACTGGAGGATGGCAAGGGCCAGTGGAACGATCCAAAGAGGCAAAGTGGACGGCTGTATCAGTTTGTGAACCGTATCCAGGTCGTAATGGAACGACTCCAGCCTTCCTGAGACCTCGAATCCAGTGGCAATAAGAAACCAGCCCACGCCACCAATACAGCCAATAAGTATATGGCGAGGGATGAAGCCTATGATATAACCAAATTCGAACTTCCCGATCAGGTAGAAAACAACACCAGTTAACATGGTGCTCAGAGCATAAGCCGTGATGGTGGTCGCGATCACAGCATCCGGCTGATCCTCTCCTATTGACGATGTGATAGTAGCGGCCATGCTGTGGAAAAAAGGCACGACTTCGATCTGTAACCAGTGAGCAATGTCCATAGTACCAATGGATGCGGGACTTACCAGCTCAGATCCTACACCACCCCTGAATATACTCCCAGATGAAAAGGTCAACTGGGCAATGATGGTACTGACGTAGAAGATGGATATTCCAGCTGGCCCCAGGCTAGAGAAGATGGGGTTTCCCAGCGGAAAAAGTATCATGCCTGCATTGATTAATGTTCAGCACAGTTCTCGATCAAAAAGGGACCCGGAATTCCGTACCGTATGACAATGCATCCAGGATATTCAGTAATAGGCCGACAATGACGCTGGGCAAGCAGCGTAGCGGGTGGAGGACAGCCTCCTCCAGGATAGCCTTTTTATTCCAGGTCTTTGGGTTCAATACACCAACAACCCCATGGAATCGTTCCGTGGCCGTCCCCCTCATGCTACCATACGTGCTGCTCCAACGTTGACGCTGTGGCTTCTGACTCTCGAGGTCACTCAGGTCTGCAATGTCGCTCGAAGCCGGACTGTCGATGGGACGAGAACCATTCGATTGCGCTTGCAATAGTGGAGTTTCCTCCGACGGTCCGTCAAGATGGAGAATCAACGACCCCTTGTTACGCGCATCTGGGAGGGCGGAAGGCCTTGATCGTCGTTGGGGGTGGTCTGCGATTCGGGGCTCGTCGTCCATGTCCGTCTCGGTGTCTGTTTGCGGCGGCGAGTGTCTGAGCATATTGGCTAACATGGATGGTCCGTCGAGCGGTCTGTAATCTCCCTCGCTTCCTAGAGAGCTAGGTTCCGAGACCTCTTGGATAGCGCCATCTGCAGCAGTCCCTGGTATTTCCCCAAAATCATGCTGAGGTGTCGTCGAGCCGTCGTGGCGCGGGTGTGGGGAAGATGAAGCCCTTGGCCTCAGAAACGAAGCACTGCGCTTATCCTTCTTGTCGGCAAGCACATATGACGCGAGCTCTGCAGTATCTTCGCGGACGGTTCGTGCATAACCCGCGCTATCCACCGGAGCTAGGAGAGGATGTTAGTATAGAACGTAGTAGGTCGTAAGGGATGCATTGGGTACTTGCATAGGTGATCCCGCACAGAGCCCGGGATGAAGGATCTCGTGGGCTCTCGGTAGCCATTCGAATTGACGGAAGACGAGAGCAACCTTGCGTCAGCGAAGGAAGGGCGCGGGCTCTGAACGGGAATGTCTTCGGGCTCACGCTGCGAGGGCGCCGAGGGAGACGCCCTCCTCCAGGAAGAGAAGCCGAAGTTGGGAGCAGACATGGCTGGGTAATGGCTCGCTCAGCAAACAGCCCTCGAGAGGCTCCGAAGGCTGGTTGTAAGTGCAGCTTAACCGTGGGTATTGCAGAAAACACGAGCTGGGATAGCGGGAGGGGCTCAAGTCATGAGTAGGACCGATGGGTTTCCGTCGTGAACCATGATCAGGCGAGTAAATGCAGGCTGCACTTAAAACGTAATAGAAAGCGCCGGGAAGGGAGAAAGGGGGAAGGGGATGGGAGGCGGGGAGGCAAGAGATGCGTGAATTCAGGGTTGAGAAGGGAAGAGGAGAAGTAAAAAAAGAACGATAACTACCATCTAGTTAATGGACGGACATACATACAACTAGATGATACATCGTCGAAAGACTGGTTCTGCGAGCGACTAACCTAAGATTGAAGCTATGCTACGCTATCTAAGGTTTAGAGAGAGACTTGACGGGGTCCCAGAGCAGAAGACCGAGAAACAGAATGAATGAATGCGCTGCAGAAATTACGTAGAATGGACCTGGAACAAATTTGCATGTGGTGATTGCCCCACGTCCGTGGATATCAATGCAGCTGATCCCTGTCATTGTGGATGAATGAATGGCCTTGTGCCTTGTGTGGTCTTGTGGTGCTTCTGGAGAAAGTGTCTGCCATGTCCTGATAGGCTGAACCTACTTACTTACATAACAGACTGCACACTTCATGTACAATTGACACCATGGGCATACTCGCAGTACCTAAGTAAGGTAAGTACGCGTAACAGAACTTACAAGCCGTACTGTACACGCTCATTACTCATTTCAAGCGGGGTTGTTAGTCCATCTCCAGACTTTATGTCAGCTGTTTACAACTTGTATGGTACATTGGTCCGCAACTGCGATAAGCACACACACACACACACACACACAGTCAACCCCTAAAGTTGAGGCTAGATCTCTTCCAATTTCAACCTGTTGCCCGTTACAAGCCGCCTACCGTTGGTGGAAAGGGGGGGAGACAAGATCTCGCTCGTTGCTATCCCACTAGAAGGCGCCAGCCACCACAGCACAGCACAGTAGGCCAGATGCGATCTAAGAATCTGCTAGGCTAAACAACCATGTTACAGCGTTCCGTGGCTGCATCTTCGCCCCTCTCAAACATCGTTGGCGCCAAGTATCAAGTATGTGAGCAAGCAGTCCGATATGCGGCTGAATGTGGACCTCTCTTTTTGCTTTTACCCAGTCCCCACGTGGGGGACGGGTTTTGGGAGAGTGAAACCTACCTGAACCATACTAAATACCTCATAGCAGCAGAGTCTTAACCTAACTACCTACTATATGAGGTGCCTAGCGTCCAACGTTGTAGAGGAGGCTTAAGTTAGCCCGTGTACATACTGTAATAAGTCTGAAAAAGAAGAAGACAAGAGCAACGCAAACATGCCATGGTAGTACATGTACTTGGATATGACCTCTCCAACTCAAGAACTGGCCCACTATTAGCTCCGTTTACTCGCTGACAAAGGTATCCGTTGCATCCATTCCCATTCTTCTTACGTACTCCAAAGCTATAACATTGGCCGGCCTAGAGACCCGGGTGGGGAGCCCAGCGGGCCGGGCCTCCGAGTCTGGCAGAATGGAACCGAGTAGCATTCGACGCCACGGCATCTCCATATCACAAACTTGTACATCTATGTATATAGCCGCAATGGGGTGTTGGTATGGGATTACTTGTCTCGGGTACGCCGTGTGATATGGACTTTGATATTGCACGAGTTCTTCGTTGTCGCTGTTATTGTTTTTGGTTCAACCGTCTTGTGAGCCGTACCTCGTTACTTCATTTCTGGACTTCGTGCTGCCGCAGAGCTCCGTCTCTCATTTCCCCATAGCTGCAAGAGTGCATATGCAAGTGCCTGTCCGATTCTTTCAATGTGACGACGCGGTTGATGCCGACTGGACAGGAAGAAATCAGCCCTGCTGCTCCATGGGGCTTAGTCCGACACCAACCTGGTCTGTGAACAGCATGGGGTTTTCATCTCAGACCGTACATACGATGACTCGATTCGGCCAAGTGCATCAAGCCGATCCAGCCATCCAGGTTGTCATGACGCTCATTGCATTAGGGTGGATGCAAATTTGGCCGGCTAGCCGGTTTACTGCTAATCTCAAGGCGGCTGGGTAGTGCTCCGAAACGCCAGGCTGTGGATGGACGTTTTCACGCGTCAATACCGCAGCCCGATGCCGGTTTTCTTAGTATATGGCTAGTTCGTATGGCAGTCTTCAGCCGAGTTTCTGGAGGTATCCTTGGGCGATCAGCCGCTCCACGTCACCCTGGCGAACGTAGAATTGACTGTTCTTGGTCAAAGTGATGGCTCTGCATACCAACGTTCAGTCATGGGTAGCTCTCGTTGAGGGGATATCTCCCACTCACCCGTATTCTGTCTGGATCTCGCCAGCGTCCTTCAGAACTCGAACATCGATAAAAAGGTCGCGCGGCGGCTCAAGACTGCCCGTCAAGTCTATATCAGTCCATTGGCCCTTGTATGCAGCCAGAAGGTCGCTGTACTGCCGGACATAGTCTTCTTCCTGGGGGCTTAAGCTGCTCGAGTTGCCATCCGTGGTGGGTAGATTCGAACCGCTGTTTGGCGAGACCTGCTGACCTGGGAGATCGACAAGGTCATAACCTTTCCAAACAAGTTCCTCAAGCTTGTCGGTTCTTGTGCGGTGATACGCAAGCAAACACCGCTTGTTCCTGCGGATGGACAAATGGTTGACCAACATCGTGCAGGATTTGGCCTGGTCTGCGTGAGGGTCAAAGCCGCCTTCGAAGGACTCCAACATATCAGTCAGATCCTTTTCAAGATCCCGGACCTCGCGTGTTACGGCGCGGACCAGCTCGGCCTGGTATGGCGGCAAGTGAGCCAGATTCTGTGCCCGTTTCGCATGGTGGACCTACAGAAAAACAGTTGATAGCAGCTCTAGGTATGTGTGGGGGTGTGTGATTGTATGATAGTTGCAGCATGGGGATTTACCAGCTTGTTTCCCAGATCTCCGTACATTGGATCGTGTTCTTGGTCCGGCACAAGGCTCCCTGTAACTCAATCCAGGCGGGTTGGAGAATTGGTTTGATATGTGTGAAATGCGATGAGATGTTTCAGTTGTTGGTACAAGAAACGCGTCTTCGCGTAGATTGGCACGGATGAATAGGCGATACAGTGCAGACACTGTACGAGTCTGGCTGATTCCGCAGTGATTCCGACCGTGTGTAAAACCACAAACACACGGACGACAGGCAGGCGGATGAGGTAAGAAAAACTGCCCCGCGAATCCTGAGCTTATTTTATTTAGTGTCAAAAATTATTTGCGCCGACCCTACAATTACCCCGCCATTCGCATCATACCAAAGTCAAGTCAAGTCAAGTCAAATCACATCAAACCGTTAAGACGTTGGGTGGCTTGGTCTTGTTTTTTTATTTAATATTCTCTTGTTCCTCACCTATATTGGAAAACTACTTAATTTTTCCTCTTTGGCTCCCACCTATCCATCGGTAAGAAGCCTCTCTATCCAAGAGTACGGCACACATAAGTTCAAGTTCATTAATACTCTTGTTCGCTTAGGATTCGAGTGAAGCAAGCATGGCTCAGAGAATTGCCATTGTGTCGGTTTTCGACAAGACGGGCTTGCTGGACCTTGCAAAGGGCTTGGTTCAGCAAAATGTCCGCATACTCGCCTCCGGAGGCACTGCCCGCATGATCCGAGAATCTGGCTTCCCAGTTGAGTAAGTGGCAATACCCGGAGCATATGCGCATCTCCATTCTGTAAATCTCAACTAAATATTCCTGGTTCTGAAGGGATGTATCGGCCATCACCAAGGCCCCGGAGATGCTGGCTGGCCGCGTCAAGACTCTCCATCCTGCGGTCCATGCCGGCATACTAGCACGAAACCTCGAATCGGACGAGAAAGACCTGGCTGAGCAGAGCATCGATAAAGTCGATTATGTCATCTGCAACCTGTACCCTTTCAAAGACACCATTTCGAAGCCCAATGTTACTGTCCCTGAGGCTGTAGAGGAGATCGATATCGGCGGCGTCACTCTCATTCGGGCTGCAGCCAAGAACCACTCGCGCGTCACCATCCTGAGTGACCCGAGCGACTACCCCGAATTCTTGAAGGAGCTCAAGGCCGGCGAGATCCAGGAGGCTAGCAGAAACCGGTATGCCCTCAAGGCATTCGAGCACACAGCTGACTACGATGATCACATCTCGGCCTTCTTCCGCTCGCGATACGCCGGCGACGGTCTCCAGTACTCAACCCTCCGTTATGGTGCTAACCCCCACCAGAAGCCCGCCGCCGCTTTCATGCGCTCGGCTGATCTGCCTTTCAAGGTTCTGTGCGGTTCCCCTGGGTACATCAATCTGCTAGATGCACTCAACAGCTGGCCATTGGTGAAGGAGCTCAAGGCTGCGCTCGGCAAGCCTGCTGCTGCCAGCTTCAAACATGTATCTCCTGCCGGCGCAGCTATCGGCGTCCCTCTGACCGCCGAAGAGCGGAAGGTGTATTTCGTCGATGATATTGAGGGTCTTGAGAACTCAGGTCTTGCTCAGGCTTACGCCAGAGCTCGAGGCGCTGATCGTATGAGCAGTTTTGGAGATATGATTGCCCTCAGTGATGTTGTCGATGTACCCACTGCCCGCATCATCTCTAAGGAGGTATCCGATGGTGTGATTGCTCCCGGTTACGAGGATGCCGCCTTGGAGATCCTCAAAAAGAAGAAGAGTGGCAAGTACCTTGTTCTACAGATGGATCCTGAGTACCAACCTGATCCTACTGAGACAAGAACCGTTTATGGTGTGACACTACAACAGCACCGCAACGATATTGAGATCAGCCCGAGCTCGTTCAGCCGAACAGTTACTCCCAAGGACTTCAGCCTGTCCGAGGCTGCCGCTCGAGACCTTACTGTCGCTACGATCGCCCTCAAATACACTCAGAGCAACTCTGTATGCTATGCTAAGAATGGCCAGGTCATCGGTCTTGGAGCTGGCCAGCAGTCTCGCATCCACTGCACTCGTCTTGCTGGAGATAAGGCTGATAACTGGTGGTTCCGCTTCCACCCCAAGGTCCTCGGGATCAAATGGAAGAAGGGCACCAAGCGCCCCGACAAGAGCAATGCTATCGACTTGTTGGTTAGCGGTGAGCTCCCCAAGTCGGGTCCTGAGCGTGAGCTATTTGAGTCGGTGTTCGAGGAGCTCCCTGCTGCATTCACGGAGGCAGAGCGTGATGAGTGGTCTTCTAAGCTTGTTGACGTTGCGGTGTCTAGCGATGCCTTTGTAAGTGACCTAAGCCACCCCCCCCCAATCAACAACAGCAACATTAGCAAGTGAAAGTTACTTACTTAGATCCGCAGTTCCCCTTTGTCGACAATGTATACCGTGCAGCTCGCTCAGGTGTCAAGTACATCGCCGCACCTGGTGGCAGCCAGAACGACGGAGCCGTCTTCGAGACTGCCGAGAAGCTGGGTATTGTCTTCGTCGAGCAGAATATTCGACTTTTCCACCATTAGGCGGAGAGAGATACCCCCAAATATAACAAACTCATTGGTGGACGGGTCCCAAGTGTCTTAGAAACCCCAAACTTCAAACCGATGTAACAAATAACACAAGAAGATACCCAGGTCCATGATCAAAGATATAAGTGATTGAGGTGGTGAGGTGAGGATTGAAAGACGGGAAATCCAGAATCGGTTCATACCGACCAAACTGCCGTCAAACGTAGGCTGAGAAGAAAAAGGGGCAAAAAGTTTCAACACTTCGTTTTGGGGTTTGCAGCATGTTTCGATTCGAGGTTGTGGACTGAAGATAGGTGCTTCGCTCCTATGCTTGTTTCTTCCGAGGACATCTCACTCCAACAGCTTGGAACAAGCGCAGACATTGTGTGGTATACTAACTTGCAATGAGGCATCCAACCCTTGGTTGCCAGAGTTTTCGCCGGCGAGTGTGGAGAGAATATTCAATAAGTCTACACATTAGGGACAAAGTCTCATTGGACCACTAATACTATGAGTATATTGTCTTACTCTAGGCCTCACGGTGAAGGCCACACGATTAAGGCCATTAGAATATCAAGCATATACTATATATGTATGTGAAGGTAGGTATGTATGTGTGTGTAGGTAGGTACAGGGAGTACTAAAGTATGAAAACATTAGAGTACAATGAGGTGCCTCAGAATATATGCTAATAGTAGGCAGGTTCCCAGAAGGAGAAAAAAACATTATACAACGACTGGCCAATATAGCCTAGCCAAAATACGAGGTATTGTGGTAATCATGATACAGCAAAACCCCCTAAATGATGCTGTTATCTCAATCGTTGCTCCAAAACTCCTGTGCCCAAAAGAGACGAGCGTTGGCTGCCTCGCGCTAAATTGTCCCGTATTAATGCACCCAGAACCCCGTGTAAATGCCAGCGAAGCGCCGCCGTATTCGTCCATGCGAGTTTCGAGGTGGCCCAAACCCCATGAAGTTATGGCTTTCCGACTGCGCTCTAATTTTGCTGTAAAGTCTTGAATCGATCCTCGAAGGCGCGAACCTTCTCGGCCTGAAGCTCCTTCTCGATCTTACGTGCTTGATTGACAGCAGCTTCGCGCTCCTCTTGTAGCGACAAAACTTCGATCTGAGCCGTGTTCATTCGGCTCACCACCTCTTGCATCTCGATATCGGCCTCAGCAAGTGCTTTCTCTAGGGCCGCAACCTTCTCCTTGAGAGTGGCAACTTGTGTTTCCTCGGCTACACTCATTGCGCTGCCTGATCTGGTCTTGTCAAGGCGAGGTGACCTCGCTCCAGCGCCCGCGAATAGGGGAGACAGCGGAGACTTTGGTGGGAACATACGAGGCGAGCGAGGCGATAGGTTGCTACTGAGACGATACAACTGCTGGCTGTGACTCTCTTTCAGTGTCAAAATCTCATCCTCGTGGCGAGATACGCGTTCTTCCGAGGCAGTCTGGGCAGCGACAACTTGCTCTTCGAGCGTACGCAGACGAGCTTGAAGGGCAGTAATATGCTCGGCGTTGGCCTTCTGAGCTGCTTCGCCTCTAGCAACCGTGTCCGTAAGACGTTGGCGCAGGCTCTGGTTGGTAGCCAGTTGCTGGCGAACCTGTAGGGCGAGCTCCTCGACACGGCGTGCGGACTCGCGAAGCTCATCAGCAAGAGTTTTTTCGCTTTTCAGGTAAGTCTGCTCCTCAGCTCTCAAGACATCAAGCTGAGCCTTGTACGAAGAAACCTCCTGCAGGGCAAGATCGCGCTCCGAGATTGCAGAAGACAGGGCTTGTTCAAGCTTCTCCATGGCCAGTTTGGTCTTCTCATCCTGCGACGAGGTGCTGGGTTCGAGGTTCTTGATGCGTTCAAGTGAGTCTGCATAGGCCTTCTGGAGGTCTCGGTAGGCCGCTCTCAGAGAGTCGGAGGTGACTGGCGGGACTGAGCCATCAGAGCCAGCGCTGGAGCGCGACAGGTTCTCCGGGATGAGGATATCCTTCTCATTGAGGAGGCTTCTCAAGGAGGCAATCTCTTGCTCTGCGCGATCGAGATCCATCTTGAGTCCCGCAAGTCCCTTCTCGACTTGCCACCTTTGCTCAAGAGCCTCTTCTGACCTGCGGCGAAGGACGTTGATTTCCTCGCGCAGGTTGGAGACCTCCTTGACGAAACCGGCCTTCTGCGGAGAGCCGCTGAGGAGTCGTTCGCGTTCGCCTTCGAGAACTCGAATTTTCTTCTCGTTCTCGCGATTTTGGCATTCTTGTCGCTCGAGAAGTGCTTTCAGAGCTCGGTGGAGCGCATCGCGTTGCTCCTCGACATCCTTTAATCGGTCTGAGAGCGCTTCGCGGGACTCGGTGGTTTTGACCGACTTCGACCTCGATAGAGAGGTTGACCTTGATAGAGACGGAGGCCTCGATATGGAAGGAGGCCGTTGTAGTCGGAAAGATGGCGGCGGCCCCGTTAGTGAGCTCGAGCGCGCCAAACGAGGAGAGTCCTCAGCGATGCTCCCTATCGACCTTTCTTCCCTTTCTTGTCTTAAAGTCGTGTTCTCCGACTTGAGCGACTGAAGCTCCTGTTGCATCTTTGTCGACTCATACGACATCTTTTCCAAGTCAGAGGCCTGTGCCTCGAGGCCTTCGACCCGAGCTCGGAGCTGTGGCACGACCTCGTCGCGCAGGTTATCGCGCTCATTGGCGGCATTTTGGAGTTCATCTTTGAGAACAGTCAGCAGATCCTCAAAGTTGTCCTTGACTTGTCGCTCCTCGGTCAGCTTGCGGCGTAGTGTCTCGCAAGTATCTTCCAGGTCCTTGATTCTGTCGGAATCATCCGCATTGCTGAGCTGCTCTAGGTCGATTTGGGAGGCTCTTTGTGACAGGTCTTTGATCTGGTCATCAAGCTGTTGTCTCCTTGTCCTCTCATCTTGCAGCTTATTCGTCAGTTCTAATCTGACCTGTGCCATTTCCTGCTCCGCTCTCCTCTGGATCTTCTCGACTTCCTCTCTTGACTGGTCATAGTCGCTGAATTTGGTGGAGCTATATCCGGAATCAGAGAAATAGTCGCTAGTCCTCTTATTAGAAGAGGACGTTGAGTTGTCCCTCTCGGCTTGCAGTCTATCTACAAGGTCTTCGAGGTCCATCTCTCGCCGAATTGACGAGGCCAATTCGGCCGAGATGGCCTTCAACTCTTCTTCCATCTCCTCGATCTCCGCGGGATGAGATGGCAAGATATTGGGTGGTGTGGCAAGATAGGTTTCGCAGTATTCTCTGGAATCGGCGGATCCCTTTGGGGCTTCAAGTAGAGATGACGGTCTGATGGTGGTGACTGGGGAAGCATCTGTGTAAGTGTTTGACTTCGAGCCAGTGTACGGCGAGGGTAGTGGCGAGAATTCCGTCGTTGAAGGCGATGGTGATCCCCAACTGAACAAATGTCCGAGCTTGGAGGAGGACCCAGGTGATTTGGGTAATGGCTTGTCTGTATTAGGTGTCTTGACTTCACGATTAATATTATCCGGCGGCGGCGTTGTAGTTGTTTGTGCCTCTGGATTAGTTTTGTCGAGACTAAGATGTGGTGGTGCTGGTTTGCGGTTGATGAAGAGTGACATGTTCTTCGTGGGGGTCACGGGATTATGATTATAATTAGACAGAACAGACGAGTCAGAACCGTAGCCGTCCAAGACGCTCAAAGGATCATCATCTGCGTCAGCAAGCAATGGGTCCTCACGGTCGGCCAGGGCGTCGGGTTGTGTCAGCCCAGCGGTGGCCACTGTTTGAGGAGCTGCAGGGTTGTCGTGGTCGTCTGGAGACCTTGGTCGTTTGGCTTCACCCACTAACCCGACAGCCTGATCAGACTGCATAGGCAGGAGGAAATCTTCAAGAATGGAACGTGCCCTGCTTTAACCATTTAGCACATGTTGCTCATGGCAGCAACTTGGGTTGGATTGCATGCAAATGAGACATCGACTCACTCGTTGCTGTAGCCCGATGTCCGATGCGCCACAGTCTTAGGTGGCAGGTCTATTAGCACCGGAGACTTCCTAATGGCCAGCGGGAACCCGTATACGGTAGGGCTATCCAAGGAGGAGGATCTCGAATACCTCTGTTCGGGTTGTTGGAGAGACCTTGCGACGGCGAGGTATTCACCCGACGAGTATCTCGAGACGATGGGCGAGGCCGTGGAAGACAGAGGCTTACGACGAATCGATTGGTTCTGAGGCGGCAAGGTTGCCGAGCTGTCAATGGCAAGCTTCCGTGTGTTTCTGCCAGTGGTAACCGGGTCCCGAGAACGACTTTGAGTGAAAGGAAAAGAAACATCAGATGAAGCACCGAGAGTCTCAGGAGTGGACGTCAAGGAGGGGCGCCTCTGGGGGACATAGTGATCATTGACAGGCTCCATGTTGGTTTAGGCCCTTGTCGTATCCCTCATGACCTGCCAAGGCCAGATGTACTGGATGCAATAGGAAATGGAATGCGGAGGGGAGATTATTGGTTTCCCAAGTCCCAAACCAACAAGCGTAGCCAAGCGAGGATCGATGTCTCGCAGTATACTTTCCAGATAGGCGCAATCTGCGCCAACAACCAAAGAACCAAGAACAGCACCACTGGCGAAAGTGGAGGTGGGTGGTGTGGAAAGGAAGGGAGGAGGACGAGACACCACGACCGAAGCGATGTCTTCGTCCATCTACGGGGGGGCAGGGCAGCAGCTTGACCAGGGTCGTGGCCGGGTTTATCAGAATGGTAGCGTCGCAGTCGGTCAGGCGATGGACAGGCAACAAATTTGGCCATCCTCATTCTGGTGCTGGAATGAGGATGGCAAGATAATGGGTGGTCACCGTGGTATGCGGGGCTTCTAGTGCAATCTCTCTTCCTTGCGTGGCGTTGGTCAGACATTCTCCCCCTGCAGATTCTCCTGGCAAGCTGGTCGCCAGCCTGTCGCTACAGACCGTTTCGGCAAAGCAGCAATCAAACTAATCACCCCTGCTGGTCGGAGGTGGGCTTTGTTTCCTGTTTGTGTCTGGCTGGGTCTGTGCCTGTGCCTGACGCTAGCATTGCTGCTGCTGCTGTGCTGCAGGTACGGGTGGGTACGTACCACTGGGAAAGAAGCAGCAGAAGAAAAGAAGGTGCTGCCGCCGTCCATGCTCCGTTACAGTAATACTAGCCCCTTCTGCTAGCCCTTCCAATACGGGTAGGTGAGGTGATTGACAAGAAGCGAACCGATCGATTCATGAGCATAAATATGGTTTTATGAGAGAGAGTGAGCGGCATGTCCATGGCCTGCTGCTCCCTGGCATCCTGGACGGAATCCTTATCAAGGCCAGGATCAATCAACTGATCGATGATAGGAATCAGGAATCATCCAAGCCAGCAGTGGAGTACGACTAACCGTATTGGGGTAGTTACTTAGTTGTCGTGTTAGTAATAGTGCTATACCCAGTACTCTGTACATTCTCGCACATACTACTACGTATGCAAGCCGGAGAGGAGAGCAGGCAGGGTTCTGGGCAGGGGTGGAATTAAGATGAGCAAGTGCCAATTGAGCATCTGTGAGTCTTTGTGTGTACCTAAGCCAAGGTTAGGTAGGATCTTGACAGGGTCGAGGGTCTGTTACTAATATCCTTTTCTAGTTGTTGCAGAACCGTTCAATGGCGGGCTTACGTGTAGATGGGTGGCGCGCGGTAAGCTTAGTACGCTGCTAAAAGAGATTGGTGCCCACCGCAGCCGATCATTCTACTGCTAAAAAGAAGGGGAGGGAAAAGCTGTGCGTGTGACTTGCATGCTGTCTTTTATGCTCATTGGCTCGCTGTTTCGACCCTTGACGTGAAACAACAGCATCATCCAATGAGAGATGGATGCGTGAGACTTTCGATCCTACCATAGCCAGCAGACAGTCGCTCACACATTCGATTCGTCACGATTGTGATTTAAATAAAATAAATAAATGGTAAGTAGCCATTCGACCTCGCAGCTCACTCAAATGGGACTGGCCTGGCTGTGGTAGTAAATGACCACCAAGGGTCCAGTCCGGGTCCTACCAGTAGTATTGCTTGCCGCCGAGTCAAGAGGATCCGTACTTTTCAACTTCGTACCGTACCGATGTTTATGGGATACCAAATTCAAGCAAGGGTTCGTTCGCTCAGGGTTTGGGAGTCCCCACCTCACAATCGGTAGAGGGGTCCATGTCCATGGATTCAACTATTCAGTATTCCCCCTAAGGGTCCAGAGGCCATGGGCCATATGATCATCTATTAGTATCCGTATCGCGTGTGGTGATGGATGGGTGTTTCTGGCAGAAAATGAGGTGAATTGGCAGGCGGCTTGCGAGACCGTTGCGATGCACAGACTTGGCTGTGTTGATGAACAGCGAACGTCGCGGTCTGTCAAGCTGGGTCAAAGAGCCAAACTGCTGATGTGGAAGAAACAGGATGCTGCTGGGGCGGTTCCCCGTTGACGGCCGTGCGTCGTCGAATTGAGTTCGGTGCCAGGAACACCTCAGGAGCCTCATTGAGATCCCAGACCCAGCGGCAGCCATGCGGCAGTGCTCTTCATTATCCGAATCTATAGATCCAATCCCTGACCTCGTACTCCAAATTGCCAAGCAGGCGACGGTATGAGCAGTCGCCAAGCCCCCTCGCTAGCCGCCTTCCCCTCCGGGTCTTCTGAAGAGTTGAAGGCAGCAAGCATATAGACAGAGACTGATCAATATGCAGTTTGCTAGTTTGGTCTTTCTTGTATGGCTAAAGAGACGTAGAATAAGAAGAACAAACTTCTCGGACTTCTCGGACTTCTCGGACTTCACAGCGCTAGCCGGCCCTGTCTCATCAGCGCCACGATGCAAACTCCGGAGACGTCACACAGGCGAGACGCTCACGTTTTGTTTTTCTCTAAATGGCAGATTTGGCGGGACAGCCTATTAAACGACGCCATAGCTGTCGTGGTCGGCCCATTTTTGGGTATTCCGGTCTGTTATGGGGATTTCCTGGTATCATCGTCAACAGTATGCCTCCTTGATCGGCAGGTATTTGATCTTTGGGCCAAAGCCTTCTTTCTATAGCTCAATGCACGTAACAACTCGTCTCAACCCAACTACCTAGAAAGTATAGTCGTAGACTTGTGTATGCCATGCCACTGCTGTAGTTCGGGATCAATGCCTGAATCTGGTATGGGCCAAGTGCTAAGTGTTTCCAAAGACCGCTTTGCATACTACTTTCGGGTCCTCAGTTCCCTATACTTCGCCGCAAATGCTAGATCACGAGTTAAAGCGCACGGGTCGGTAGAATCCGCTGTGCTTATTCACATGATGTCGTGTAACAGTCTTCTTCTCGATAAAGATTACATGGCGATCCGGCTACCGTGTCGTCTGTGATCAGAGGCCTCAGCTAGAAAACCGCATTCAGCCAGCCCCTTGGCACCGCCAGCGTATGTTAATGAGACAGGAACCTTGGTCTTCCACAACATCATTGGAGCAGTTCGCATGAGAGACCAAATCTGGGTGGTTTTCATGGTGTGTTTTCCAAGTCCAAGCTTTCAGCCCTTTCGCTAGTGGAACTGGGCACAGAAACAACAAGCAGCTTGTTTAGTTGATCAGATGGCTTTGGGGCCGCTTCCGGCGTCTGGGAGGTCGGGGTACTGTGGGCATGATAACGTGCTGTAGATTGGGATGGGAAAAGGGAGCATGGGCGTGCCACTCCGGCTGTGAAGCGGTTTATCGTCGGGTGCCTTTTCTAGTCTTACCAACTTCCATGTGAGAGCGCAATTTGGGTTCATGCCGCTCTCAGTAGCATATATCAGCACCTCTGTCCAAGACGTCGCTCTTGGATGAAACACCAACATCAGCCTCGCAAAGCAGTGCGTCTGTGCTACTGTCCAGAGTCTAGACGATCTTCCAAGTGGAATCTAGACCACACCCGAGCCATGCCTCCGCTCATAGAACCAGAGGATCGGATAGAGAGCACCCAATATTCATGATATATAAGAGCCAGTGTAGTCTTGTGGTAAACTTAAGAGCTCAAGGGAAGACAGTCACGGTCAACAGCGCTCGTACACTCTGAGCTACGCAAGTTACCAAACACAGACAGATATGCGATACCAAACCCATAGCCAGCCTGATCCGGAATGACTGGCATGCGCGACCTCATCTGGCCTGGTTAAAAGCAAGTATCACGATGAATGTCAGTTTCGATCAACTCTCCGGAGGCGACCGGGCACAGATCGCCTACTCCCAGCTCCCGATGAACCCCCATATTGGCAAACCTCTGGGTCTCATCATCGTCACCTCCTTTCTACTCCTCGGGGTCACATTGTTCGTTTCCCTACGGGTCCTACTTCGAGTATCTACCCGGAATTACGTGCCCCAAGAAGGGAATACATGGGGTTACGATGACTCGCTGGTTTTATTCGGTCTCGTGAGCAGCTTGGTCTTATCCTTTTGCCGCACTATGGTAGGCGATGGTGGCTAACCTAGCTCTCTGGACCAGGTTACATTCATACCTGTGACTGTTTTCTCAGTGCTGTCCACGCTCTATGGCGTAGGGAGACACGACAATGAATTGAACGAATTCATCAAGCTTCGGGGACTGGAATATCATTTCTATTGGCGAGTTTGTATCACCTTTACGATTTTATTTGCTAGATTGGCAATCTTGACGACCCTCCTGGGTCTCATAAAGGGGAAACGGTTGACCCCTTATTTGTGGTTCATCTTTGCTTTGTCGGCAGGCGTGTTCATATGGGATATTGCCAGCGACATCGCGACATGTCAGCCTATCGCTGCCACATGGAACCCGGCACTCGGGACTTGCAGCCAGGACCGCTTCGTTACAGGGTGGAGCGGGATGTTCATCAGTTCCGTCACCAGCTTCGCGCTTGACATATCCTGTGTCGTGATTGCCTGGCACGCCCTCCGACGATTCGAGTTCTCGAGGGAGGCCAAGTGGGCGCTTGGTGTCATATTCGTGTTCGCCCTCTACGCTAGCATTGCACCGCTGGCTCGCTTCTCTTCATTTGATGCTTATGAAGTATCACGCGAACAGCTTTGTAAGGTTTCTCTCAAGCTTCGCTTGCTTGACCACGGCCCGACGGCATAGTCATAATAACTGACCGATCACCTATTTCTCTAGACAAACTAGACGATATCATGATCTGGTCGAACATCGAGAGCGGTGTGGCCTTGATGGTCATCTCCGCGCCTTCTCTTGCGAGGATATCCATGGGCTACTTTGGCAAGCCAAGTGGTGGCCTAGTACGCAAACCCAGAGGGGGCGCTCGGGAGTCGACCATCTGTGATTCCGTTCAGGAAATCATAGACTTCTATCATTCAGATCATCTGTTCCTCGGCGACGCAGATAAGGCAATGGCGAACGGACGACAGGAAACTGGGCAAGGCGGACAGTCGCGTTGATTACCTACTTCTCTTCTAGGTACTACGCAACTTGAGACTAAGGGAACCATGGGGATTTACTCCATCCCATTCAGAATACAATAACTTCTACTTTCTTGAGACGCTACATACCTTAGGTACTTATTATACTTGAAGGAGGACCGTAAACCGCCCTCGGAGTTTTCTTGTGATGGAAAGGCTTGCTATATTGCCCGGAATGCTTACAATTTACTTGTTTTGTTTCTGAAAAGCTCTCTTGCGGCTTGGTGTAGAAAGTATGTGAGCTGTGTAGTTGGGTTACTGAACTGGGTTGTATTTGCGCATTTCGCCTTTGAGCCTTCGAGTGTTCACCTCTGAGCTGGCTTGCCTAATCTGACCCGACCTATCGCTCAGATGATACCTTACTTCCGGTCCCTATAGACACTCCGATACATCGCCGTCTCGATGCCGCCGTGTCAATTTCTGAGCCCAAGCCGCCGCGGGGTTTCTTAAAGAGGCAGCGCATAGGCGACCCCGAAGAACCCTAGACATGCTGATGAGGGCCTGGTCGGAACTCCCAGTTGGGTATCAGCGTATGGGGAGCATAGGGGGAGTCTATTGCCTAGCCACATAAACAAATCATCTATTCAGGCGGACTATGCTAGGACAAGAGGAACAAAACCGTCAGAGGGTTACCCATGCCGTGTGGCCCTGCTGGAATCAAAGTGATGAGTTGGCAGATAACCCACCAGATGGATTCGTGGCTGGCGGCAAGCGGGCCCCTGTAATCGATGGTGCGACATGACATATGTTTGTACGAGTACCACTTCATGTTCAAGTGTTATAGTGTTATGTAGAGGGGGGGTTGTGGGGTATGCGCATCCGGAGCCAGAATCGGACCTACCGCTGCATTTAGGTGTGATTGCTGAGAGTTAGTTGCCTTCATACCCCCTCCTCTTCTGCTCTGCTACACTTGACAGTATTTGATCCAGAATTGTTCGAGTACTCAACATTCCCAATCAGGGCAATAAGTAAGATGACAAGCAAAACCTGCAAGTCCGCTTGCTGTACCGAGACCCAGCCAAAGGTAGATGAGACGCCCGCAGCCTACAACAGTGAAAGCCCAAATCCCACCGCTGATTGCTCCGAGGATAAGGTGGGCGGTTGCTGTTCGCAAAAAGTCCAAGACAAAGCAACCGAGGTTCGGACAGGCGGTTGTTGCCCGGGCGAAGCTGGTGACTGCAGCCCTGCCTCGGACTCCAACACTACTGAGCACACGGATTGCTGCAAGCCGGCACCACCCGTGTCAGTCGCCAACGACTGCGGAGATGGTTGCTGTGGAGCTTCCAAGACACTGAGTGACTGCGCAGGACCCAGTGATTCCAGCACCAAGGATGGCTGCTCAGATCCTTGTTGTAAGAGCGAGGAGGTGGAGGATATCGGCACCGGTGGTACTCCGGCCTGCTGCGAAGGAAAGCCGTCACCATGCTGCAACGGTGAGACGACGTAGACAATAGGAACCACAACCCTCGTCAATGGCTGACCGTTTCGTTAGATGACTGCATCGACCGCATCGCGCTGCGTGAGTGTGAGAAGACACTCGGAGATTCAACTACTGGTCAATGCAGCAAGCCTGCGCCTGGAGGTTGGTCTGAACAAGTCTTTTCGTGGTGCACAGCTGACTGACTCCTTGCTAGATTCCGCTGGCTGTGAGACCAAGACATCCTCTGAGGCTCCTTGCACCTACCATGTACGACAGGCACGTACCAAGTATGCAGAGAGACTGTCTGCCATTGGCTGCATATGTAGGGCACTTGTCGCCTTGGGACAAAAGTCTTGCTGCATAAACTCTAAGGATATTTCATCGCCCCAGGCCAAGAAGTGTGCAAGGCGAACGAAGACCCAGAAGGCGCCAGAAAATCCGTGTGGTACCAGGAGCTTTCTGAAGCAACGTGCAGTACAGGTTACCAATGCATGCGAAGCCCCTCTGACGTCCTGTTCGGGGGATGCGTGCTGCTCGGGAAAAGCAGCCGGTCTACCCGGAAAGCCTGAGCTACAAGCATCCACCATGGATTTGCACAGGAGCCCAGATATCGAGAAAGGCTTTCCAGGAACACAACATGCCGTTATCTGTGTTACTGGCATGACATGTACAGGATGCGAGACGAAGCTGGTTCGCGCCTTGGAATCCTTTCAAGGCGTGGAAAACCTGAAGGCGAGTCTCGTCATGTCCAGGGCAGAGTTCGATTTTGACTCGAGAATTACTTCCGCCGCTGAAGTAATCCGCCAAATCGAAAGAAAGACGGGGTTTGAATGCGAGGAGGTCAGCACAAAAGGGGCTTCCCTCGACGTGCTCCCAACCGGAGACGTGGGGGCATTCGCGCAACAAACACTACCGTTAGGAGTGACATCGATGACGGTTATTGGCAAGGATACGGTCAGAATCAATTTCGACCCAAAGGCCGTTGGGGCTAGGGATTTGATTGAGAGAACCTTCAATGCACAACTTGACTTGGCCCCTATTCGTCGAGACTCTGGTCTAGACGCTGGGAACAAACACGTCCAGCACATGGCCTACATGACCATTCTCTCGACAATCTTGACTATACCGGTTCTCGTACTGGCTTGGGCTCCCCTGGAAGACCGACCGGTGACCTACGGTGCTGTTTCTCTGGCGCTTGCCACCATTGTTCAAGTCGCCATAGCTGGCCCCTTTTATCCCGCAGCCCTGAAGAGCCTCTTCTTCTCCAGGTTGATTGAGATGGATCTCCTCATTGTTCTCAGCACCAGCGCAGCTTATGTTTTCTCGGTCGTTTCGTTTGGCTACTTGGCTGCAGGAAAGCCGTTGCCCACGGGCCAGTTTTTCGAGACGAGCACACTCCTGGTGACACTGATTATGGTTGGCCGATACGTAAGTGTCTTCGCCCGCCACGAAGCGCTTAAATCGATATCTATTCGATCCCTCCAGGAGACCCAGGCGACCCTGGTGTCCGTTGATGACGGTGTGCCAGAAAGGGACATTGACTCGCGACTACTGCAGTACGGCGATGTGTTCAAGCTGAAGCCAGATTGCCGCGCGCCCACGGACGGTATTGTCGTGTCTGGGTCGTCCGAGGTCGACGAGTCCATGCTTACGGGGGAATCAAGGCCAGTTGAGAAGTATCCGGAGTCGTTCATCGCGGCCGGATCCGTGAACGGAAATGGAAACTTGATAGTCCGACTCACCCGACTGCCCAACGAGAACACTATCAGCACAATCGCTGGCATGGTCGATGATGCCAAGCTCTCCAAGCCGAGACTTCAAAGCCTGGCAAACTACGTGGCGAGTTGCTTCGTGCCCCTCGTTGTGGGCGTGACGGTCCTCGTCTTTGTTGTCTGGATCGGCGTTGGCATCCGTGTGCAGAAGCGTACACCTGCCGAGTCGGCGATCCAGGCCACTACATATGCCATCACCGTCCTCATTGTGTCGTGCCCTTGTGCGATAGGCTTGGCGGTACCGATGGTCATCATGATTGCGAGTGGGATGGCCGCTCAGCGCGGTATCATCTTCAAGTCGGCAGCCGGCATCGAAATTGTGGACAAGGTGACGCATATAGTCTTCGACAAGACAGGAACCCTCACGGAAGGTATACTCTCTGTTTCCACGGAAGAATACCTCGGGGACGCCGACCCTTCTTCAACTGCAGTGGCCGTCTTGGGCTTGGTCGATGATATTAAGCACCCGGTCTCCGTAGCTATGGCATCCCATCTCAAGAACAGAGGAGTTGAGCCTGCCACGGTTTGCGACGTCAAGTCACTCACGGGGAAAGGCGTGGAAGGACTCATGGGAGAGAGGCGCATTCGGGCAGGTAATTCCCGCTGGCTTGGCCTCGAATCAAATGAGCGTGTCCGAGAAACCTTGGCTCGAGGCCTCACAACGCTTTGCGTCACCATTGACTCCCGCCTTGTCGCAGTGTTCGGGCTATCTGACTCAGTTCGGTCCGAGGCAGTGTCTGTTGTCTCGGAATTGAAGAAACGCGGCATTTCCCTGTCTGTCCTCAGCGGCGATGAGCTTCAGGCGGTCGCCCGAGTAGCCGAAACCGTTGGCATTCCAGCATCAAATGTGAAGGCCCGCTGCTCTCCAGCCGACAAAGCCAAGTATATCCAAGATCTAATCTTAGCCTCACCCGTCAGCAGCAGAAGCATCAGAAGCAAGAAAGGTCGCAGTGCACCCGCACACAACGTCATATTTGTCGGTGATGGCACCAATGATGCGCCCGCCCTCGCTCACGCCAACACTGGCGTTCACCTGCCGCCAAGCACGTCCAGTGCCGCAGCCGATGTTGCCTCATCTGCTGCCGACGTTGTACTCTTGCGCTCGTCGCTGGAGGGGCTCGTCGACATGCTCGACATCTCGCGGGCGGCGGTGCGCCGCATCTGGTTCAACTTTGGCTGGAGCTTCGTCTACAACGTCTTTGCCATTCTGGTTGCGGCGGGAGCGTTTGTCGCGGCACGCGGAGGCGGCGCCAGCGTTCGGATCCCGCCCGAGTATGCCGGGCTTGGCGAGCTGGTCAGTGTATTGCCGGTCATCTTGGTTGCCGTCTCTTTGAGATGGGCTAGAGTTTGGGTTCATTGACCTGAATGAGAGTGGCCCGTATTTCATTAGTCTGGTCTGGGAATACCGCGTGGTAAATTCGTTCGTTATTTGAGGCTTCTGAGCCATCACAGAGGTGAAACGAAGTGGTGGTGGCAACGAAAGACATGAGATGTAAACCGTCATTCGTTTGAACTGGATAGCTTACAACAGAATGATCTATTAGGATGAACCTAGCTGATTGCAATAGAGCACTTGTTTTCTGTATACTCGTTTCGCACCATCACCTTCTGAACCATATCACAGCTGCATTTATACAGGACATTCTCGTCTCTCTCGGAAGTTGGGAAAAGTCCTGCAATTCATCATAATGTATTATCACAGCAATGTGCACGTCGTCTACAAAGACTCTTCCCGGCTTGTACTTATTTGCCTTGCCTGGCCTTGCCTTGGTAAGGGTAGATGGCTCTGGACTTCCCCGGAATCTCCAAGGCGCTATTCAGCCGCTCTACGCTCCAACTGTTACAGATCGACCTCCGGTGGGCAGTGTCGCATCAGGCTCGGCATCCCACGTGCTGACGAGGACGGTGGGCAAGTCCCGGATATCCACGTGCTCTGTACTTCCTAAATCGACAACCCTGATAGCGTCTACGCCTACGATGCCCGCCTTCAGCGCCAAGAATCGAAGCTCGACAACGTGGCACGACCCAGGGGCCAGCGGCCCTACTCGCACATCTGCACTGAGGCAGGCCATCTCGGCATTGTCCACAGCGCTGCTATACTGCATGGCGTGCACCACGTTCTCGTCCATGACCGCGTCCGCCACACTCCGGTCGCGTGTCTGCTTGGGTTGATGCGCAGAGCTCACCGGCACCTGCGACATCGACGGCGGCCGGTTGACTCTGCTCTCGTTTCTCCTGCGCTTGGGAATTGCCACCAAGGCCAATTTGCGGGGTGGAGCTGTTGATGCCGCCGCCGAGCGATTGACGACAAATACCGTCCATACGAACTCTTCTCCGGGATGTATACGCTGCGTTTGCGGCGGGGCTGAGAAGGTCACAGTGATCCCAAGGTCTGGAAGGGACGTCTCCGTCTTATTTGAGGCTGCCTCTAAAAAGGGGAGTGCATCCGGTCTGGCCACAGCCGGCGCTACGAGAGACGTCATACTGTTGATCGATAGCTGACTGGGCCTGTGGGATCGTTGGATAGGCTGAGTAGCTGACCCAAAGCCTGGATTTAAAGGTAAAGTGAAGTCTAGTGACGTGGTCCATGCCATGAGGAGTTTGGGGGTACAAATTCCCGGCTGCACAAGGGCAGTCGCAGCAATCTCGATGCTGAGGTCGCGCATCGGGTTCTTAGCCAACATTTCCGCTTCCTCTGGTGTGATGCGATATAGAAACGTAATATGATCGTGCGCAACGCATGACATAGGCAGAGACATGCCTGAGTGGGAAGTAAGATCCTCGACACTACCATCCGGCACCGTCATAGATATCGATGTAAGTGCTATTTCACAGTCGAAGAACGGCGTGAAGTCGATCTCGAGCATAGCAATAATAGCAGGACTTGGCGGGGTGGTGTTTGGTCGCGCAAACCGGATGCGTGAGTGTACAGCAGGGAAAATGCGCAGTGAGAGCTGTTTTGGCGACACCTGGATAGGTCGCAATAAATCCTTGGTCTGTTGGGTCACTGGCGCCACGCGCGATACCCGTAAGGCCGACAATCGCGGTTTAATCCCGCCCAGTTCCGGGTCCTGGCCGAAAGACTCGAGCAGGTTCAGGCCCGAGGCTATGCCACTCGGTAAATAACCATCTGTCAACCCGGCCGGGAGACCTAGGCTTGTGGGCTTTATGCTGGCAGCGGCAGTAAACACTACAGACGGCCCCTGTAACCTGATCCTCGGACGGCCAAGGAGCAGCGGCAGCTTCCATATTGCGTATATACAACGTGTATTGCCAGGTTCGCCATTGTCGTCGTCGGCTATGATGAAGGGATCTTCTCCCTCCTCTAGAGTGCCAGAAAATATAACCTCGGAAGCGGGCGGGGAATCGCGATCGGGGTGGCTGCCGTTGACAACGTGGGCCTCCAAAGATATAACCAGCCGTTGCAGAGAAGGCCTCAGGGTATGCTCTTCTACATAGGGCGATCTCAAAGAAAGGTAGACCTGGACGGTTTCATCTGGGGATCTACGAATAAGCATGTGAGAGACAGGCAACCACGTAGTGGGCGGTCAACTTACCAAAGAACAGAGCTTCACGAGACTCGATGGCACCGATGGTCTCTTGCAAAGACAGCGCCGATGCTTTGAAGGCATCTTGGAGCTGGAAGTCGGTAGCGAGAGGTATGAAGTACGACAACGTCGCTCCTTGGATGAAATCAACAGTCATGGTGCCTTTGGAGCACTAGCCTCGTGAACTGCGATTCACTGACGAAACAAGCCCATTAGAGGCCTGTTGAACCCATTGGCTCATGTAACGGAAGAGGGATTATTTGCGATCGATCAATGTAAAAACAGTAATACTCGTAGATATCCGACCTTTGATTGGGATTTAGATGCATCACTCGCTACAGTACGTAAGTAAGTACTTACCCAACCTAGCCTGGCCGCTTCGGGGGTTTATTAGTAAGTAAGTTAAGTAAGTACTGAAGTACCTCTTAACCTCTGCCAGGGGGCAGGATCCATTGGCCCCATACTTTTTTTTATCTGTACCTTCCATGTTGCTCCAGCCACTTGAACAATCTCAAGGGAAGCAAAATTAATCAGTCAATCAATCGCCTAGCCTAGCCTAGCCTCGAAATAACACAACCTCTGTAGCTCTTCGTCGCATCGCAGAACCTACCACATACTAGGTTAATGCTTTTGTCGGTGCCATCTCCATCTGTATTGTTTTGACTACACCTTTGAATTCGCACCTTCATCATTGTTCCCGTCTCGTTGGTCGCCACGCCACAGAATTGGTGCTGATGACTCACTGCCAGTGATTGTTATCTACCACTGCCTTGGTCGTTTTTCCTACGCCGAATAGCCGGTTCCGTCCACACCACGATACCGATTGTTGCCGCATTGCGCAGTTCTACTACGTCTATCGGGCCCGCCGAGTGCATTCCGCTCTTTTCTCTCTGCTGTTCTGTTCATTAGGACTTAGATCGCAGCCAAAATGAACGGAATGAATGGCCACTTTGCCCAGCCAAACCCGTGGCAGGAGCATAAGACTCAAGATGGACGCCCTTATTATTACAATCCTTTCACAAAGGTCACGCAATGGACAAAACCTGAAGAGATGCTGTCGCCTGCTGAGGTATGTAGTGAGAAGCCGAACCGCTGGTGGGCGCATGGCTAATTGAATATGACAGCGTGCGTTAGCAAACCAGCCATGGAAAGAATACACCGCCGAAGGTGGGCGCAAGTATTGGTACAATACCGAAACGAAGCAGAGCTCCTGGGAGATGCCGGAGGCCTACAAAAGAGCTCTGGGCCACGAGACCAGCAGCCCCTCGACTCCCGCTGCCCCTGTTGCTTCCTTCGCTTCTGGAGGCGGGGGCAGTGGTAATTACTCGAACCAGGGCTATGACCACAGCCGCGACCAACGCGATATATACCCCGAATCACGTCAGTTGACCTTCGGCAATGATCCGCGTGTTCAAGCCTTCGTGCCCGCCAGTAACGAGCCCGAGTATGACACCCCCGAAGAGGCTGAAGCCGCTTTCATGAAGCTGCTCAAACGCTGTGGTGTTCAGCCAGACTGGACTTGGGAGCAAGCTATGCGAGCTACCATCAAAGATCCACAGTACCGTGCCATCAAAGACCCTAAAGACAGGAAGGTTGCTTTCGAGGAGTACTGCCACGATATGATTATCCAGGACAAGGAACGAGCGAAGGAACGGTTAACTAAGCTTCGCTCAGACTTTGCCACTATGCTTCGCAGCCACCCTGAGATCAAACACTATACTCGCTGGAAGACGGCAAGACCAATTATTGAGGGCGAAACCATCTTCCGCTCCACCAACGATGACGATGAGCGCCGCCAGCTGTTTGAGGACTACATTCTCGAACTCAAGAAAGCTCACATTGAACACCAAGCGAGTCTCCGGAAAAGCGCAATGGATGGCCTTATCGACTTGCTTCCGAAACTCAACCTTGAACCCTACACGCGTTGGTCGGAAGCTCAAAGTCTTCTCAAGTCAACCACCCCTTTTCAAATGGAGGAGAAGTACAAGACTCTGTCCGACTTCGATATCCTAACAGCCTTCCAGAATCATATCAAAGCTTTGGAGCGCAACTTCAACGAGGCGCGTCAGGATCAGAAGAACAGAAAGCTGCGTGTGGAACGCAAGCACCGTGAGGCTTTTGTTGCCCTCCTGCAAGAGATGCGCAAAGCCGGTCAGATCAAGGCCGGCACGAAATGGCGCCAAATACATCCCCTCATCGCGAACGATGAACGCTACATCATGGCCACTGGCCAACCTGGGTCTTCCCCTATCGACCTTTTCTGGGATGTTGTTGAAGAAGAGGAGCGCGCCCTTCGTTCCACGCGGAATGACGTGCTGGACGTCTTGGATGTGAGTCTAAGCGGCCACTGTTGTACTTTGAACCCTTGCTAATCGCAACACAGGACAACCGCTTTGAGTTGACCCCCAAAACTACGTTCGACGATTTTCTGTCCGTTGTTAAGAACAATCGCAAAACTGCTAACATTGATCGTGATATTCTCCATCTAATTTTCGAACGGGTAAGATCCTTTCTACTCTTTGCCTTCTAAGACCATCCTGACTGACATTACATACAGCTTCAAGAAAAGAAGACCAAACGATCGGATGATGATAGACAGTCTGAACGCCAGCAACGTAGAGCTATCGATGACCTCAGGTCCTTTATCAAGCATATGGACCCTCCCATCGTGCCCGAAGATACTTGGGAGAAGATACGACCTCGTCTTGTAAGAACGGCCGAGTTTAAAGCCGTGACATCTGAAGAAGCCCGCCGCGGCGCATTCGAGAAAGTGCTCCGTCGAGTTCGGGACCGGGATGAGGAAGACAGGGATCGCCCGAAGCGACGAGAGCGATCTCCAGATCGTGGTACGTACCGAGACAAAGACCGAGGAGACAGATCTCACCGTAGCGATCGTGTGCGTCCGTCCCGGACGAGTCGCAGCCCTGAGCCAGATGCATACGAAGCAGACCGTCGCAAGGCAATTGCCGAGCGGGAGAAGAACTATCGTAAGTCAAGCATGGCCGAAAGCTTACTATCTGACCGACGCGCATCGGATACCTACCGAGAGCGTGATACACGCGACGTCCGTGAGCGTGAGCGTGAACGTGATAGAGACCGTGATCGAGATCGAGAGCGAGAGCGGGACCGGGACCGGGACTACCCTCCCCGACCTCGCCGTGATGACTACGCCCGGGAGCGGCGAGATCGCGAAGAGGAGCGCGAGCGTTCCTATCGTCGCCGCGTGGAGCGAGCACCGGTTGAAGAGTTGCCTTATGGTGATGACCGTCCGACTTCTTCTCGCCGTCGCCGAGAAGATGATGACGAATTTGAACGTCGCGAGTCGCGAGATTCAAAGAGGCTGAGAAGAGAAAGAACTCCACGTGAGCGCTCCCCACCACGCGAAACACGTCTCAAGACTAGGTCACCGCCAGCAGCAGCTCCACAACCGCCGCCCAAGATCGACGAGAACATTCACTCCGGAAGTGAAGAGGGAGAGATCGAGGAAGACTAAGCGATACCACCATCAACACACCACATTCGGCTCCGCTTGTTCCGGACGCCTCGTGCCAACCCCTTCCCAAAGAGCCACAACAGCATGTTGTCGCGGACACCAAATATAGACGGACCCAAAGCGGAAAGCATTCCTTTTTCTACCGAGAAAAAATTGGCCCAATCTGTTCGGGGGAGACTCTTTTGACGTACGTGTCTGCACCCCGAATCTATGCTATATCTGTTGGGACATGATGACCTTGGCACACAATCGGGCAGAGACTAGACTTGAGGAGGATAATTACTGGGGGCGCAACAAACAAACAATACCAGTCGCTCATAACTTGTTTGCCTTTTCGACCCAACCCTTCACACTCGAGAATTCAGGCGCGCCCGGCATGTCTTTCCATTCATTTTTCTCGCTTTATGTCCATCACTTTCTGGCAGGAGCTGTCTTTTCTTTTTCTTTTTTTCGGGTTCTCTCTGAAAAGTTCGGGGGGGAATAGCAAAAAGGAGTATGTACACTCTTTTCTCCCTATTTACTCAGTTCGGACAGACTACCGCACGTATATCCATGTATTTTTGTGTGACACCCCTTGACCGTGAAATTGCTTTGTGAATCTGTTCATACACTCTGTGAGGTGTCCATTCGTGCTTACTGTTCTATATAAATCACGGTCTTTTTTCGTAGACCTCACAAACAACCTTGGCCGTCTTAAAACCGAGTGATATTACACACCGGTCCAAGCAGGCCCTGTTAGCCGATTCTAATAGTTCAAGATCAAGGAGCCACCTCGCATGAGAACGGCTACTATTTCATAGATAGAGCATCATTTAGAAAAGAATCAGGTCCGATTTCCTATCACGCAGCCAGAGTTGCTGTTGCGGAAAGGCTGGTCTTCGTAAACTATCTGAGTCCTTGCCCATTGTTTCTCCTCGTCGCTCTTGCCACTTAGTGGGCTACATCAGACCAGAATCCTCGGTCAATCTAGCTGTTCCTCAATCTGCGTCCATTGACATCCTTCTGAGCTGGAGAGCTTCGAATAGAACCTCTCTGCTTCGAGAACCATGCGTATAGAGTAATCGCAAGACTAGGCAGGAACAGGAGATGACAATCATAGTCGGAAGGCCATCCGGCTCGTCCGCATCTTCACCACTATCTTCATCATCCGATCCACACGGCCCGCCCGCGGCGCGGCGCTTACTGTTATTTTGGACGATTAGACACTTACTTGAAGGAGGCGTATGCGTTTGCTGGTCATCATTTTCAGAGCCCCTGTCCTCTTGGTGGCCATTGTGTTTCGGGGCGCCCTTCAGGACGACTCGGTCTCTTCCAAGAAGAACTGCCTTTTGGTTAGTTACATGTAATACATGAGTGACTTGGATATGCTTACGTAGTTTCCGCCCAACTTTTGTTCCTGGTCCAATTGACTGTTCATCTTGTTGATACGAGGGCGGAAGTTGGTCGGGTCGCGGCGGAAAGTAACATCGAGGTTCTTCAAGAAAGAGTTGCAGCCAGTCAAAAGTGATTCAGGGGTGTTGGCACGGGCGTCGATACCAGGCTTGCCATCGAAGACTATGACTCTATCGGCCAGGTACGTAGCCATGATAAAATCGTGCTCGACGATGAATGCCGTCTTCTTGGCGTGCATGATGAAACGCTTGATAACTCGGGCTGCAATAATACGTTGCTCAGAGTCAAGGTAGGCAGACGGCTCGTCAATGACGTAGATATCAGCAGGAATACCAAGGGCAAGCACGATAGCAACACGCTGCAATTCACCACCCGACAAGTTCTTGACTTCCTGGTCAATGAAATCGTCAAGCTTGAGGGGTTTGACGACATCAGTCTGGAATTGTGGCGACAGGAAAGCCGGACGAATCTTCTTGAAGAACAGCTGGCGGACAGTTCCCTCAAACTTGGGGGTAATAGTCTGGGGCTTCATGCTGATCTTCATCTCTGGGACCTTCTGGGTGCCGTCGGGCTTCAAGGCACCGGCCAGAAGCTTACAGAAAGTTGTCTTGCCCGTTCCGTTCTCTCCCATCATGACGATGATTTCCGAATCGGTGAAATCGCCGGTTTCGATGCTCAAGTGAAAGTTTCCGAGGGTCTTCTGCATCTTGGGGTAGCTGAAGGCCCGAGCCTTGTCAGCCATGAAGTCATCAGCGCCCTCAGAAAGACGGAAAGTCAAGGATTCATCGCGGAATCGAAGATTTTCAGTCGGAATATGACCATCAAGGAAGATGTTGATGCCTTCACGGACCGAGTGCGGAAGCGTTACAACACCGTAGATTGCCGGTTTACCGTAGAGGACGCAGACGTAGTCGGAGAGGTAGTCAAGAACAGACAAATCATGTTCAACGACGATGATGTAGTTGTCGGACCGCGATAGTGAGCGAATGATGCGGGCTGCAGCTAGACGCTGCTTGACATCCAAGTATGAGGAGGGCTCGTCGAACATGTAGACATCGGCATTCTGGACGCAGACGGTTCCGATAGCAAATCGTTGAAGTTCACCACCGGAGAGCTGATTAACATCACGATCCAGAAGATGTTTAAGTTCGAGAACATCCAAGACTTCATCCAGGTTATCTAACGAGGCGCGGCCTTCCAGAAGGCCCTTGACCGACTTCTCCGGGCCACGAATGGCCTTGGGGATCTGATCGACATACTGGGGTTTGACGACAGCCTTCAAATCATCTTCGAGGATTTTAGTGAAGTAGTTCTGGAGCTCCGAGCCTCTGAAGTACTTGATCACATCATTCCAATCAGGGGGTTATCGTGGCGACCCAGGTTGGGCTTGAGTTTGCCGCTGAGAATCTTCAGTGCTGTACTCTTGCCAATACCGTTGGTCCCGACCAGACCCAGAACGTTTCCAGGTCGGGGCATAGGAAGACGGTGGAGCTTGAAACTGTTGGCCGAGTAGCGGTGGGTGACCTGAGACTCAAGGTTGGTCGGCAGGTTGATAATCGTGATGGCGCTGAACGGGCACTTCTTGGGGCAGATACCACATCCAATCTATCGTGTATTAATATTCGATATCGCGACGCACACGGCTTCCGGAACAAGACTTGGGTGAGCTAAAGAAACTTACTGCAAAATGGTCAGTATTCAAGTGCTATGCAGGGATCTAGGACAGGATGACTAGAGGGTATACGCACCACAGAGACTCTCAGAGATGAAGGCAAGCTTCGAATCCGGGGCTACTTCGATACATAGCTTGCCGCTGCGGACAACCGGGCAAGACTTCTTGCACTCCTGGCGGCATTTCTAAGAAGGGTTAGTTAGTATCGTCCTTGCCATTAGTACGTATGTTTCCTCATACCTTGGGCTTGCACTGCAATTTGTGCATCTCGCATTAGCACATCGTCACATTCTGATGGCGGGGTAGTTCAAGATTTGGTGGGGTTGAATTTTTACCTTGTCAGAGTTGACAATGGCGATACTGTTGTTGTATGGATGGTCAGCAAAATGGCGGCGGTAGTGGAAACTGATCTAGGATGTTTTCCTGAGAGGAGAGAATGACCATCTAGGAATAAAACCTACCGGGTCAGTTTGTCAGACATGATGATGCTGGCTACTCTTGTCAGTCCTGGAGAATTGCGATGGACAGTCGAATGTTGGAGACAAAGTGAGCGTGGCACACTCGGCGATCAGCGAAGAAAAAAAAGACAAAGGTTTAGTAGAGCTAGCAGTTGTTCCGCTGAGTCACGCAGCAGGCGATGATACGAGCTGTTCAGAACGAGGGAATCTCGCGTATCGCAAACTGGCGGCAAAGTGAAAAGAAGCTAGAAAAAGAATGAAATATGGATGCAGGTGTAGATGGCAGACTGCACACACCAGCCCTACTTCGGATGTGGGGTGCAAGAGCCAATCAGCTATTGCTGATTTGGGATGGTCCAGATCCATCATCCTCAAGTTACACTCTGATAGTTATTAGTGTAGGCCTGCTTTCTCTATATTCGCTTCTTCTAGATGAACAAGCTCTTCTACACGATGACAGAGTGAGCACATTAGCATGCTACCTGAAGCAAACAGTCGCGGCCATTCAAGACCGAATTCGTAGATCTCTGAGGAATGGTAGTGGTTGAACGCAGCCAAATAAGCACTTACTTACCTCCGTTCGTCGCGAGTCCGTCGCCGAGAACCGAAGTCACATGAACGTACATCTTTTGGGGGCTTACTCTACATGCAGCATAGAAGATTCATGGTCTGATGGGGTGTTTTGTATCTTGAGGTATTGTGCATAGCAACTGTTAGCAGAAAGTACTTAAGTTTGTACCACGCTCCTGAATCCTGGGTTTATGTAAGCATCTACCTCCAGAATCAGCAAGCCTGGGCACTCATCAGGTTGCAGTAAAAGGAGACGGCAATAAAGAAGAAATCGAGTTGGTTCTGCTCATCCTCCCGCTTTTGTCACATTGAGAGTGGTTGACTCGAAAACGGCCAGCTTGGACAAGAGTTGATGCATGGACTCCCCACCAACGCTTACTTAACCCTCGGCAACCAACCAACCAACCATTTTGGGCTTAGACCCAGAGAGAAAGAATACCCACCCACCGCCCTGCAGACCTGCCTCTGATCTGATCTGATTGATCCTGCTGCAAAAACCCATTGCCCCCATTAGAACAGCGCCCAGCAGCCTTTCCCTAGGCAATCTCACAACACACATCACCACCACCTTCTCGTGTCGGGGTCACACCCTTTTGCCCTCAGAAAAAACTAAGAACCTATTTCTGTTAGACTTTCCGCTTTCCTTACCAAGGTGGCTCAGTTGATGAATTGTAAGTTGCTTTCCTTGCTCTTGAGCCTTTGCCTGCTCTATCCTGTTGGCAAGGCTGGCTTTGCTGTTCGGCCTGTCCAGTCCAGCATACAGTATCTATCGCGAAATCTGGCACATGTAACCCTGCCATCGAAAGCTTCAAGGTGTCTGGTCTCTCTGAAATGCTTGGATTCGATGGATTCAGCTGTTCTCGATGCCATGCAGTCACCAGAGACGTTCTGCAGCCCCCTCCTGCTGATAGTAGCTCGCGTCTGCTCTTCCATCAACCAGCCTCGTGATCCATCTGGATCCATCACTCTATGCGCCAGGGGCCCTTGAGAGCTTGATATGCCCTCAATTTCACACATTATGACTCTGATAGGATCGCTAGTGGTTGTTTTCCCTGGCGTGTGCTTGTTTGATCGCTCTTACCGCGTCTCCTGCTAACCTAGTCATCTATTAGGCATCTCGAAAGAGTGCTATCAACTACCACCATGTCGAGCTCGCCAGAGCCCAGCCTAGCCAATGGCCATGGCTCTCCATTGGAAGAGTCTAGTATATCACCCGCGGCCGATGGCGCTCAAAGTGATAGCGATCTTTCCGAAGTTAATGACACGGTCGTTATTGCCCGGCCTCGTGGCTCCCCATCCGCGTTCGATCACGATCACGATTCCGACGATGCGAAGCCAGATTTCGAGCCTCACAAAACTGCCGAGTCCAGTGCTGAGGAAGACAATGATGTTTCCGATGACGCTGACTTTGATATGGAAGACAGCCCGGTTGCCTCTCACAGTGACGGTGCCCAGGATGAGAGATCAGAGTCCAATGACTCCCATCGCGCCGCCAAACGAAAGGTCGGCGCTGGAGAGAATGAATACATCGCGGCAAACCCAGAGCTTTATGGGCTGAGAAGAAGCGTACGTTGACTGAAAAATTTTCTCTGCCTTGAATCTAGCTGACCGAAACCTTAGTCTCGCCCGACTAAGCAGCCCAAAGTCGTAAGTTACCCCTCCCCGTCGCTCTCCTGGCATACACTTACAGTATAGGTCGACTCGGACGATGACGAGGAGGAAGAGTCTGAGTCTGATGTTGCTCCCACCAGTAGACGCTCCACTAAGAGACGGCGGGTGGAACAAATCTCCCAACAATGTAAGTGCCACACCACCTGGACCAATCTGCGTAGTGTCGACCACGCCGTCCTGGACATGTAGAGCTCACCTAACTCTGTTTGACAGCTTCGAAGAGAAACACTCCCATGCGGCAAACGCATGCAGACGATTCCGAATCTGATACATATGGCGGAGCACGCGCGCGGTCGTTCATGAAAAAGGCCCGTCGTCAACAAGCCCATCCCCAGAAATCGCATTTGTACGCCGAGAAGCGCTGGTCGAGCCGGACTGCCACACGTCAAGTCCAGTACCAAGAATCTGACGAGGATGAGGACGAGTCTGAGTTGACGCCCAACTACTGGGCTGGCGAAGAGATGGCCGACGACTCCCCCTACATCGAGAAGGTTGTCGGACACCGTGTCAAAGACGGCGGTGAATTGACTGAAAAGGCTTCCCGGGATGATTTCGAGTATCACATCAAATGGGAAGGTAAATCTCACCTCCACAACACTTGGGACACTATGGACATACTGCGTGGCTATCGCGGAGTTCGCAAGCTCGAGAATTACTACCGGAGGACTATCGAGTACGAGATTGACCTCAAGTTCGCTGGTGATGACATCCCACCCGAGACTCGCGAGCAGTACTTGTTAGACAAGGAGCGCGAGCAAGACGCCTTGGAGGATTACACCAAGGTCGAGCGTATCGTTGCAGTACGCAGTGGCGATGAAGGCAAGGAGTACTTTGTCAAGTGGAAGGGCCTGTCATACGAATGCTGCACTTGGGAGCTTGCTACAACCATTCGTGACGACGCTCAAGACAAGATCGATCAATTTCTTGACCGCCAGTCACGATCCTGGACGTCGGACAAATCAGAGTCTAACCCTAATACTCGGACCAAATTCTTGAAGCTCGATAAGCAACCCAGTTACATCACCAACGGCGAACTAAGAGGTTTTCAGCTTACGGGGCTGAACTTCCTAGGTCTGAACTGGTGTCGCGCGAATAATGTCATCTTGGCCGATGAAATGGGCTTGGGCAAGACAGTTCAGACTGTATCCTTCCTCAGCTGGTTGCGCAACGAACGCAAGCAAGAGGGCCCTTTCCTTGTCGTCGCGCCCCTCAGTGTCATCCCAGCTTGGTGCGACACTTTCAACCTGTGGTCACCGGATCTCAACTACGTTGTGTACCTTGGTAATGCGGAGGCACGCAGTACGATCCGCGAGCACGAGCTGATGATCAACAACAATCCCAAAAGACCCAAATTCAATGTCCTTGTCACCTCTTATGAGTACATCCTGGCGGATGCCGACTTTCTACGCAGCATCAAGTGGCAGGCTTTGGCTGTGGACGAGGCTCACCGGCTGAAGAACAAGGAATCGAAGCTCTATGCTGAGTTAATGAGCTTCGGTGCCCCGGCTAAGGTCCTCATTACCGGCACTCCAATCCAAAACAACTTGGCCGAGCTGTCTTCTCTCTTGGATTTCTTGAACCCCGGGAAGGTTGTGATCGATGAGGATCTGGAGAGTATGATCGATGTCGATGCCCAAGCCAAACTGCAAGAGCTTCACGCCGCGATTGCCCCTTTCATCTTGCGGAGAACAAAGGAAACTGTTGAGACGGACCTGCCCCCAAAGACCGAGAAGATCATCCGTGTCGAGCTATCTGATGTCCAGCTTGAGTACTACAAGAATATTCTCACGCGAAACTACGCCGCCCTGAATGAGGGCAACAACGGCCAAAAGCAGTCGTTACTGAACATCGTCATGGAGCTGAAGAAAGTCAGCAATCATCCTTACATGTTTCCAGGCGCCGAAGAGAAGGTCCTTGCTGGCAGTGAGCGTCGGGAGGATCAGATCAAAGGGCTCATCACGAGCAGTGGCAAGATGATGCTTCTTGATCAGCTGCTGACAAAACTGAGGAAAGACAATCACCGTGTCTTGATCTTCAGCCAGATGGTCAAGGTACTAGACATATTGGGTGATTATTTGCGTCTCCGCGGCTATCAATTCCAGCGACTTGATGGAACGATTGGTGCTGGCCCACGACGACTAGCCATCAACCACTTCAACGCCGAGGACAGCCAGGATTTCTGCTTTTTGCTGTCTACCCGCGCTGGCGGTCTCGGTATCAACCTGATGACTGCTGATACGGTCATCATTTTCGACTCTGACTGGAACCCCCAGGCCGACCTGCAAGCCATGGCGCGTGCTCACCGAATCGGACAAAAGAAGCCTGTCACTGTCTACCGCCTTGTGTCTAAGGAGACGATCGAAGAGGAGGTTTTGGAGCGTGCCCGTAACAAGCTTCTCCTCGAATTCCTAGCTATTCAAGCCGGCGTCACAGATGACGGCAAGGCTTTCAGAGAAGAGGCCAAGCAGAGAGGCCTGAAAATAGATGAAGCCAAGTCGGCCGACGACATTCAGTGGGTACTCAAGATGCGTTCGCAGAAAATGTTTGAGCAGTCAGGCAACCAAGAAAGACTAGAGAAGCTCGATATCGATTCCATCCTCGAGAATGCCGAAGTCACCAAGACCCAGTTCAGTGACAAGATGAACCTCAGCACAGGCGGGATTGACTGGGACAACTTCATGCAGTATACTGACGTTAAGGTCGATGACCTCAATCTTGACTGGGATCAAATCATTCCGGCCGACGAAATAGCTGCTATCAAGAATGAGGAGGAGAAGAAGAAGAATGCCGAATACCTTGCCAAAGTCGTTGAGGAAAGCGCTCCAAGGCGTGCTGCTCTGAAAGTCGTCAAGAACGACGGCGATACCGAAAGAGCCGAACGTATGGCTAAGAAACGGGAGCGGGAGCAGCTGAAGCAGGAACGATTAGAGGAACAGCGTGCTTTGCTGTCTGACCCGAAACGGCCGCTGAATGAGAAGGAGACGCGTAATCTCATTCGGGCGTTCATGCGCTTCGGTCACATGGATGATCGGCCGGATGAACTCCTTCGCGATGCTCGACTTAGCGACAGAGACCGAGATTTCATCAATGACACACTCCACGCACTTTTCCAGGCGGCTCAGGATGCAATGGACAGAAACATGGACGAGATCCGCGCCCAAGAGCAGCAGACCAAGAAGAAGATGACCAAGAAAGACATCAAGGCGGTCATGTTTGATTTTGGCGAGGTGAAGAAGATCAACGCCGAGACCATCCTCGAGCGACCTCCTCAGTTGCGATTGCTTCGCCGCGTTATCAGAGAGCAGTCTGATTTCCGCAATTTCAGACTGGTGGATGCGACCAAGGCAGCCCACTACAGCTGCGAGTGGGGTGCAAGAGAAGATGGCATGCTCCTTGTCGGTATCGACCGTTACGGGTTTGGGGCGTGGACCCAAATCAGAGACGATCGTGAATTGGGCATGCAGGACAAGTTTTTCTTGGAAGAGCACCGCATCGAAAAGAAGCAGGAGCGCGAACATACCGAAGTCAAGGTTGCCAAAGCTCCAGGCGCCGTGCATCTCGTGCGCCGCTCGGAATATCTCCTCTCGGTCTTGACTGCTGTACACTCTGGCGACGTGGCTGCGCAGAAGGTGGTCGAGAACCATCACCGAAACAACAAGAAGTCGGCTCATGCCATGGCGAACGGGTATAGACGCTCTGATAAGACCAGCGCGTCGGCCTCGCCGGCACCCCAGAGCATCAAGAAACATGTACATCACCGGGAGCGTGATAGTGACCGTGGTCATCCTCGTAGTGAGCCGCACCATCGCTCTCGCAGTAATGCCGCTGAAGGGGGCACACCACGTCCCGATTCAAAGCGCAAACACAGCGGTGATCTGGATGAGCGGAATCGGAAGCACCGGAGGTTGGAGGAGCAGAAACGCTCTGACGATGAGACAAAGGAGCAAGAAGATGACGACGACGATAAGCGAAACGCCCCCATCATTGCTGCCCTCATGCAGCCCATCTGGTCCCACGTCGAGAAGGTTGAATCATGCACGAAAGTCAACATCCCTATCGCCAAGGCCAGAGCAAAGGTTTTGAAGAATGAGATCACGGCTATTGGCAATTTTATTGAAGGCCTGCACAAGAGTTCGGGGCTATCCGATCAGCAGCTCGCGGACTTGAAGCCTAAACTCTGGTAGGTTCCCTTTGTCCCCCCCTCATGACTGTTCTGGCCAGACTTGCTAACTGTGACAGGCGGTTCGTATCCAAGAGAATCCCGGCGTCTGATAAGGACAAGCAGCCTTCGGGCAAGCCGGACAAGGACAAGCCTGCAGGCGCCGATCCGAACAGGATGACGGGACCCCGTCTTGCTAGTCTCTACCAACAGCTGAAGCTGGCTGAGAAGCATGGCGATGCTCCGAAAACCAAAAACGGCGACACACCTATCCCCAATGGCTCTTCTCGAGGCGAATCCTCGAAATCCAAGCACTAATTCATCCAGCTCTGGGGCGGAAGACCTCGAGGGCTCCGCGGTAATACAGCATCCCAAGGCGTTAGGGTTCGGTATCGTATTGATCTCGTCTTCACCAAGGTCTGGAATTCAGTAAGACATGGCATACCCAGCAAAAGCATCGATTTTATAGGACATGGGGCGTTTTGGCAGGGACCGCGGCGAGCAGCGGATCCGGCGGTTTGATTTATTGTTTTCACTGTACTGGCACCCAACTAGCAGAGGGCCACAGCAAGCTTGTACTACTAGCACACTACGGCGGCCACTCGCAATGGTGTAGGCATGTCATGGTGGCTTTCGCCGTCTACACTTCGCTCTTCCTAGCTGCTACCCACCCACCATGGTCAAGGAAATCCGGACATGGGGGTGTGAGAGATGTATGTGGCCATTCTAAGCAGAATAGCATTCTTGCGTGTCTGTTCTCTTAGCTAGCTAGCTGTTGGGCGGGCGGGCTGCTTTCCTTGCTCTCATCTCCATTCGGGTCGCCGGCCTCGTGGAGAAGTCACTTAGAGGCTTTGCATTCCCCCGGCTGGACAGCATCCAGCCTGGTCACTTGATAACAGTGATTGATGTGTTATAGATAATAAATCGGTCATCATCAGTAGCCCTTGTTTCTCTCCGCTTCCTGCTCTCCGCTCTCCGCTCTCCGCTCTCCGCTGGACACATGAGTCCATGTGGTCCTCATAAACCTCATGGGCGCGCCTCGCCATTTATTGAATCTTGGAGAGCACTATCAGTCACCCGAAATCAACCTTTACCATCCCACTATGATTGGCCTGTTCACGTTGCATCTTGGGCTGCGACTTAGATGTTGTTTACTCAATACCGAGGCATCGTTCAGACGACGTCTACCGGGAATCCGATGTGGTGTAGTGGCTAACATTTGACGCTCTCATTAATGATCCGTCAAGCCCGGGGTTCGATTCCCCGCATCGGAGTTATATGTACACTTTTCTATTCTTCATAACTTAAGTAGTTATATGTCTTTTTGTTTTGTGCTACGATAGTTGCCGGGTTGCTAAGAGCGATTCGCGATATCATGTACCTATGCACGATAGTCAGTATTCTTCCCCTGCTTTAACCCAGAAACAATGTCTCTTGGATTCCTTCTATTCAAAAGCCTGTCTGTCTCTCTTACTAGCCAACCAGTTCCCCTTTTCCTAGAAGCGCAAACCGCCCACCGCACGAACAGGTTTTCTGCTGGCTGAGTACAAATGTGATGCCAGGCTTGTTAGTCGGGACATCCTCCATAACGCCGGCGCACCGTACACATCTCCGCCACTGCACTTGCTCATTACCGCCTGTCGATGATCCCCCCCCGCCCCGGTAGATCTCGATCCGCTTGAACAAGTCGACCCTCGCCCCCTTCTGCCTGCGCACCGCCAACGCCCGCACATCGTCGTCCACCTCGAGGATGCCGTAGTCGGCAAAGAACAGCTTGGCCGTGTCCGTGTGCGTCCGGAACTCCTTGAGGTCCGTCTTGAAGAACTTGTTCACCACGTTCAGAAAGGGCGGCGGCGGGCTCCCGGCCAGCAGCACCGTCAGCTCGCAATGCGCCTGCGCCCGCTTCACGGCCTCCTCGCCGGGGTTGAACTTGGGCGCGTTCGGGGCCTGGTTCGGCTGCGCAGCCGCCGCACGCTTCGCCAATTCGGCGAAGGAGTCGCTGTACTGCCTGCGAATATCGGCACCGAGCGTCGTCAGCAGCTTGTCGAACTCGGCTACGTTGATAAGCGACGCGTTCGTGTAACGGTACATCTTCTGGTAGGCCAAGTGGAGGGCTGCTGGCGGCCCGTTGCTCTTGGTCCCTGGTGGGGCGTTGGGGTCTCTGGAGCCACTGGCATTGCGCGTCTCGTAGTACGTGAGGGCGCGCTGAGAGATGCCCTGGAGTACAGTCATGCGGCGGCAGACGGCCGATATGAGGCCCCGTATCGCCGAAGAAAGCACCATGTGCAGAGCGACCTCATTCTTGGAGAGGAGATATGCTGTCATGTCTCCGAAGCTCTGCCGCGATTCCAGGAAGCCGAGGAACTTGGCGTCATCCAGCAGGTTAAAGAGCGAGTCGGCCAGCCAACATAGGAGATCGATGGACCATTTACAACAGCCAGCCAGGGCATCGACGACCTCTGCGGTTGCCCTCGTTAGAAGCTGCTTGGCTAGGCTAAAGGGTGGCGTGTCTTACCTGGTTCGTCAAGCGGCGACGAGTTATTCTTCAACTGGATTGCGCCATTACTTGCAATCGTGATGAGAATGACAATGTTGCGCAGATGTAGAGCGAACATGGACAGCTTGGCGCAGAAGGTTCGCGGCTGATACTCTCCATTCCATCCCAAGTTGTTCAGTGTACTCAGACAAAGCTGCAGAAGGTTGTTGCGCACTAAGCTGTCATGGTGTGCCTCCTCCGAGTAATCGACCGCGATCCTCATCAGTCGGCACAACTCCGTGACCCAATGTTCGGCAAATTCTAGCTCGTCAATTAGGGAGCGACTCTGGAGCCGGGGTGCTAGCCGACTTACTCTCTCTACCAACAAAATATCTCGCCACAGCAAGGATGTCGTCAATGTTGCTTTGTGTCGTGGCGGCCTGGGCGGTGGACATTGTCAGCGCAGCGACGACTGCTGCGTGTTGTGCTGTTTGACCGTTAGGCTTCGTCATAGGCTATGGAGCAGTGAGAATCGTACCGTCATTCATTGTCGAGGGGTCCGCGATTGTGTAATGAATAGGATGCCATTTCACCTTGCCATCCTCGCATAGCTGCACGACGGAGAAATGGGTCGGTGATATGGCAGTCTGTAAACCTGCGGGGCGTTTAGCACAGCATGCATGCCCACGATTGGCTTGTGTTGCACTTACATGTCGGCTCCCCGCTCTGCGTGAAACCAGCCTCATGGATAGAACCGATGCGGTCCAGGTTGAGCGAGTTCCAAGTCTCGGCCAGTGTGCATCGGTCTCGGTACTCTGTCGTCCCGTCGCTGTATGTGAAGGCTACTATCGTGCCCATACGAATCATGTGAATGCCTGTAACTATTTTATTGACGACAATAGGATCGAGTCTCTTGAATCTCGGGCTCGTCTGCGACTGGGTTAGCGCCGAGGATGTGATGGTGTTGAGGAGGCCGTACCGGGGGCGCAGCGCCAACACTGTTTCTTCTAGATCCCAGCTGCTCGAAGGAAGGGTGAAGGGTTTGCGGCTGATCGAAAGCAACTTCCCAACGGTCGATGATACTTTGCATCTCCTGGCCATATGGACTGTCCGAAGGTGGCACAAAAGACCGCACTGTCAGCACGATTAGGGGGATGACGTTCTTGGACCCTTGATCGTACGCGCTGGGCAGCAACTTGATATGAGACAGCTGTGTCATGGCCGTGTCGAGAGGGGTTTCATTGCATCCACCTGGGAGCCAAGTAGAGGCTACGACGTGTCTGGTCTTTAGTGTTGGGTTGAGTGCCATATTCCCTGGAGGGACGCCTTTGTTTCCCGTGGTAGGCAGCCCCCAGTCTAGTTGGAGTTGAACCAACTGAAGCTGCCTGGACGACGTGGCTAGGGCCACGAACATGCATTTCCCTGGACTTGGTCAGCCACCTGGCCATAGTGATGCTTGGTCAGCTTACATCTCGGGTCGGAGCAGATGGCAGCATGTGTGATGAGGTCGTCGGCCGAGCTGACGCTCTCTAGCTCGTGAGGAGACTCTTCGATTCTGCCGTTGTTTTGTGCCCAAAACATCTTCAGCAGCCCATTCGTAGTCACGCAGAAAAAGGCCGATCTTGCAGGGTTCGGATGGAATGGTCCATATTGGTGGACGAGTGTTGTCTCAATCTGGTAATTGTTCCCATCTTTCACGATAGGGGCATGCAATGGATTTCCCTGGCACGCGCGAGTCAGTGGCAGGCCAAGGGACTGGATGGATGGGATACAAGCCGACTCACCATGCCCCTATGCGACGGCATTGGGTTCATCCAATACGTGCCCACGACGGCGTGAAGATCGTCTACCGGATCTCCGTCCCATCTACGATTGGAGTGCATCTTGTTGAGATTCGTATTGAAGTTGACTATCAAAACCCGCCCCGCAGCGTCGATGACGGCCAACTCGGAGGTCTGGGTAGGGGCCCACGATATATGCACGATAGGGCCACCGGAGAGGTTCGGGGAGACGACGCAGCGCGTAGGCTCACTGAGACCCCATGTTGCATCCTTGGGATGAGCGCGGATATAGCGCACGTCTAGGGATTGGCCGTCTGGAGCAATGGAGGCAATAGTGCCGGACTTGGACCATGCAAGGCCTCTATACCAGAATCAGCTACAGCCATGATGGAAATTAGCACGGGGGATCACATACTGACAACTACCACGATTTCTCAGCTCGTCGAGGCGAAGTAGCAAGCGTTTGGTCGGGGGCCGGGCCTGCAGGTTCAGGGGTACTGAATCGCCGAACAAGTCATCCACATCCCCCAAGTCGACCTGCATAGCCGATCCTTCCATTGAGCCTCCCATTGGGTTATCGAGGATGAGAGGCATCTTCTCAGAAGCCATGGATGAGGTTGTGCCGGGTATATATTCAGCCTTCTTTTGTGGGTTCAGCCTCCCTGCCCTTCACTGGTTAATCGAGATGCATCCATGCACTGGACAGGGCCTGAGCTATCCAAGAAACCGAGGCTGTGAGGTGTAGGATACTATTGAGCCAAGAGTAGGGAGTGGTAAGATCCAAGGTGTCTCTAGTATGGGATGGGCATGGATGGATGCGCAAGGCTGACAGTTAGGCAAGCAAGCACATGCACGGACCTCCATCTGCGAGCGAGTAAGTTAGGTAAGTAAGTACTTGCTTATTTATAGTCGGTACGTACCTCACAAGCCACGTCGGACATGCATGGATAATGGAGGGCACTTGTAGACAACCAATCACAGCCACACATTTCCCCATGCTGGCCCCAGTTCTTGGGTCAGTTTCCAAAGCAACGGATCTAGATTTTCGCCTGCCTGGTCGCCAAATTGCATCATTCTGTTCACAGGTATAAGTTAGGTAAGTAGGTACATTACTTCTATGTTGGTGATAGCCTCAACCATGCCGCCGCTGATAGAAGTCAAATCTGCTTAGACTTATAAGAGCACATCCAGAGACTTTGATTCTAGTTGTGGATACCAAGTCCCTTGTGTAAACCTTGGGAGGACTAACCTTTGAATCTTTGCTGCTTGCATACCTAAGGAGGTAGACTGTGTGACCATCAGTCAGTTTAATTACCAGGTAGGCAGGTGCTCAGTTATCTGCAATACTAGGATAAGTAAGTAAGTAGCCACGCAGTGATACATGGCCTAATTGATTATACACATCCTTCACTCCATGGGTGTGAGTGAGTGGGTGAATGAGTGAGTGAGTGAAGGAGTATGCAGTATGCATGGCGCGCTGTCCAAGTTTGGTTCCACCCACACCTCCTCCATGTTCAATAACACGCAGATCTTCGCACCCCCAAACTATGTAACCAAGCCCAGCCTAAGCAAAGGAGCCTCAGCACCAACTTCCAACTCTCCCTCTCTTCTCGGCGCCCTTTCTGACAACCACCGCTTGATTGATCATCTGCTCCGGAAAAAAGAGACACGCGACTTTGCATTATACAAAAAATCGCGACCGACCCAATGAGGTGTTCCGTGTCCAAGATTGGCCGCCTGTCTTCCTTCATTTCCAGTCCTCACTGCGGGATAACAAGCACTCGATCAAGCGGCGCACCCACGTGAATCCCGCCCTCCTCCTTTCTTCCGCGCTGCGATTGTTCCAGCCGCCGTTAGAACTAGTGGGATTATTATTCCACTCCGTCGGGCTAGGAACAATCCATGGAAATTGGCCATTGTCGGCCTCACAACCACGCATAAAACTACTACCATGGATTCTTCCTCTTCAGATCTATCCGAACCTCCCTCGTCAGATCCTCCATCCTCTCCACTTTCCGAACTGTCCAAGTCGCCTTCGCTCTCTCCTACGCCTCGCGCAGCCATCGCGCGATATCTCTCGCCTATATCAACTGCGCCTTCGGGAAGCGCCACGCCCATGAAGAACTCCTCGGACGCAGATTCTATCTGCGTGAACCCAGATGGCCCACCGCCCGCGAAGCGACAAAAGGTCGAGCGCAAGCCCCGGGCCACTGAGCACCTGAACCTGAAGGCCGGCTACACAGACAACGAGCAGGACGAAGAGATCATAGATCGATTGAAGTCTTCTCTACGCAAGAAGAAGAAGATCGTCGTCGTTGCCGGAGCTGGTATCTCCGTGTCCGCTGGAAGTAAGTTTCACGCATACCACAAACCCCACTTGTGACCACATTCGCTGACCTCGTCTCCTTCCTGCCTAGTCCCGGACTTTCGTTCTTCTGACGGCCTCTTCAAGACGCTCCGCAAAGACCAGAAGCTCAAGGGCTCTGGTCAACAGCTCTTCGACGCCTCGGTCTACAAGCACGATGCATCCACGTCGTCTTTTCACGACATGGTTCGGGAGTTGGCTCAGAAGACCAAGTCCGCCCGGCCTACTCCGTTCCACCACATGCTCGCGACTCTGGCCGAGGAAGGCCGCCTGCTGCGTCTGTATAGCCAGAATGTGGACGGTATCGATACTGCTATGAAGCCGCTAGCGACTCAAATCCCCTTGCCCGAGAAAGGACCCTGGCCCAAGACGGTTCAGCTGCATGGAGGACTCGAGCAGATGATATGTTCTAAATGCAACAGCACGAGTCCTTTCGACGGCTCTCTTTTCCACGGGCCCGAGCCGCCTCCGTGCAAGAGTTGTGAGGAGATGGACACTATCCGCACTTCCTACGCCGGTAAACGCAGCCATGGCATCGGTAAACTACGCCCGAGAATGGTCCTCTACAATGAGTACAATCCTGACGAGGAGGCCATTGCAAATGTTGTCAAGGCCGACACGCGCGCAAGGCCAGATGCTGTCATCGTGGTGGGTACCAGCATGAAGATCCCCGGGGTGCGTCAGATCGTTCGCAATATGTGCAAAGTCACAAGGGAACGCAAAGATGGCATCGCTATCTGGATCAACCTGGATCCTGAACCGGCCGGGGCGGAGCTGAGGGACTGCTGGGATATCGTGGTGCGGGGCAAATGCGACGATGTGGCCAACCTGGTGGGATTACCGCACTGGGATGAGAGTTACGGAGATGATGTCAAAGTCGATACCCGGAAATACGAGAAGAGCATTCGCAGTTCTCAGCTCGAGGTCAGGATTCCATCCCCGAGCCTCTCGGTCCCGGAAATGGCCAAGAGCGAATCGCGAGCTACCACACCTGTTGAGGCGAAGCCCAAGTCGATCGAGAAGGTTCAGGGCATTCCTACACCTACTGCTAGTCCCAAGATGCGGAATGCCTTGCCAACCGGCAAGCCCTCGCAGCGAACCAAGCAGAGCCAGCTCCTCTTCCCAGGATCCAAGGCAGCTGCCTCGAGCGACGCCAGGGCTCCTGTCAAAGGCGCGAACAAGCCCGCACAAAGGAAACCCAGGCAATTCAAGAAGACGGAGCAGAAATCGGCGGTGCCGGCGGCAACGGTCAAAGCTGCCTTCAAGGCTACTAAGGCCGCTACCGCCGTGCGATCCAAGCTGCCGGTCAAGCGCCCGGCGGGTTCAGATAAATCCAAGGACTCCAAGCCTCATGATGCCCGTTCCGAATTCACCCTGCGCCCTACGACAACTCGGCGGAAGCGAGCCGAGTCTGAAAGCGATTCCAATAAGGCACAAGATGCTGTCAACTCGCAACTCCAACAGGAGACCAATGCCCACCGATCCCCCCCCGACTACGCCCACGCAGCCGTCACGTCCTGGATCAGCGCATTCTCAAGCCACCATTAGTCCTCCATCGAAGCCGCGAGGAATGGGGGACCTCATCGAGTGACTGGCTCTACTCGCTCATCGTCTCGGCCACTGGTCTTGACTAACCCGCATCTTTGCATATATACCGGAGCACCTGTACTGTACATAGGATTATCTGCGTGCCCCATTGTTGCATGGGAGGACCCTCGTCACACTTGATGGAGGATCCCCTGGCATTGCGTTGGCGTTTGGTGGGCCGAAGCGGCTTTGGCGAAAGGGAAATACCAAATCCGGCCCTATCATCATACACGTTGGGAGTTTTGCCTTCTAGGGATTCACTTTGAGCGTGATCCAGGTTCAGAAGAGCAGTCTAATAGACCAACGATAAAACGAAATCCGAATTATCTTGCATGAAGTTACACACCCCTCGGTGGCTGCAGGGCCTTGTGAGAAGTGAGACTTCCCGAGTGACGAAAGCGTTGTGTTTAGTGACTGTATCTCGATGTACCCAAAGGATGACGAAAGAGGTGACACCGTTTTTCCCTACTTGCGCTATACGAGCTTCTTCCTATTCTCCTGGCTTTTCAATCTGGCCCTATACTTGAAGGTATGGCCGCCATATCATAGCACAAGAATTACGATGACGAAGAGCCGTCCGGTGCTTGCAGCATCCCATCTTGACCTGCGCAATGTGTAAAATGCTTGATAGAATGCAGATGGTTGCGAATACGTCTGCTTTACAGGGCTATGATTTACGCCGATTGTACTGCTACGGTAAGTCGAGCGAATCGACGGTAGGAGATGCCGGGTCAGCATCCGAAGGCCGAAAGTGTGGGACAAGACAACATTTGGCCTCGAAGATTCTACCGTTCATTTTGCCGGTGAGATTGAGGCAAGCCAATACGTTTTTCAAATGCGCGGTTTATGCAGGAGCCTCGCTGTCAGGCTCTGGTGTTACGGCTCTGGGGGCTGTGGTTGGCCTCGCCATATATCGTGTGGTGGGCCTCCTGCATTGCATGTTGGAGGCCAGCATCTATACCATGTGAAGCTGCTCTTCAGGCGGCAGTTCACGATCTAATAGAAATAGGAGGTTGCTTCCAGACTGAAGGTGTCCCACCCCTCTCCCCTTTCCCCAGGACTCTCTCTCTCTCTCTCTCTCTCTGCCTCTCACTCGAGCAACTGTCTATGCAAGGTGTCTTGCCCGTGAACTCGGTGTAAGCCGGCTCTCATACATCGGACTATCCGTCATCTACCAAGCCACAGCCCATGGCGACGTTCCTGTCCCTCGCGAGCCCCGCGCCGCTGGCCCCGGCCCCGGCCGCGCCGCCGCCGTGCTTCCTCTGCCGCGGGCCGAGCACGCGCCTGGTGACGCGCAGCTCGAACCGCAGGCACAACGCGGGCCGGCCGTACCACAAGTGCGGGCCCTGCGGCAAGTTCCTGGGCTTCGCCGACGACCGCGGCAACGACCCGCGCAACCCGCCCTGCCCCTGCGGCCACTCGTCCAAGGCCCAGCGCGCCGGCGCCTCCGGCCGGCTCCACTACGTCTGCCGCATGAGCACCTGCGACTTCTACGCCCCCTTCGTGGACGCGAGCGGCGCCCAGGTCGAGGTGGGAGAGGAACTGGTGGGCCCGATGGCTGGGCTCAGGATTATATGAGGGGGAGAAGGGAGGGGGGTCCGGGTTTGGAATCACATATTGCTTTCAGTGGCGTGGATGAGGGCGTGGTCATCGCCATGGTGTCTGATGATGGGTGCGATGGTATGGCTACTTGTTGGCGTGGTTGCAACAACCCCTGGGAGTTCTTTGGAGCACAGTCTGTTTGGTACACGGAGAAGGGCTCACACAGATTGACAGACTGGCACAATGCCACTTCTCACAACGTTTCCAATGGCCATGCTAGGCGTCCTAGCTGGGTTGGTGATATCTCTCTCTATGGTGACCAATCCAATGGCGAATTGACGAGTCTCAGCCCGATAGTACCCGACCCCGTCGCCATTGAAACCGTTCTTCACATCGAGGTATCTAACTTGAGAGTACCAACATCACCGAGGACAGTATTTTTCACGATACAGAGTTAGGTAGCCAACTTGTTCGCCTAGTAAATCAACCAAATCCTTTGCGCCACTCCAATGCTGCCGAGCACTCCCCCTTCCCCTTTCCCGAGTGAGCTAGCATATATGTAGTAAAACATTCAGGTTTTCCTCGAAAACAAGCAGACTTTGCGTGATATAGAAACTGCCTTGCCGATTGTGGCCCTTGTCCGGCCATATCTGTCTATGCCTACAAGGAAGGGTATCGTATCTTTGAACCCATCCATCTCAGAACTATGTCGTCTGGTGACCATTCGCTTCCCTTTTGCTAGCAAGTAAATGCACACGATTTCGCTACCACCTCTGCTTCCCCCTATGCTACCAGATCGTCCAGTAAATCTGTACACAAAATGGCATGCGTGTACGGCAGAGTCTTCCCCGCCAACGTACAGCTGCCTCGATCTATGTTGTAGCAAGTGCTGTTCATGGCTCTCGTAACTCTGCAGCACCTGTAAAGATGTCTCTCTTTCGTTGGCCCTCGCTTTTTTCGTGGTGCAACGTCTTCATCACGAACTCGTAAGTCATCATTGTTACTGTCGCTGCGGGCACGGCGCGCATCATGTTGACACCCATACCAGCGTAGAAAGCCCCTGCACCCTCTTCCTTCAATATGGTGCGGAAGGTCTTGACGATGCCTTTATACTTGGGCTGGGGAATCCCGTCAGGCCCTGCTTTGCCTCCACTGGCAGTCTCGGAGATGCCCAGACCTTGCAGGTATTCTATACCTGGGGTCGGCCTCCTTTGTGTCTGCAGCCTTGTTCGTATGACCTCATGGGGGTACGTGGCAGAGCTAGCTAGGATTTTCGACAGTATCGAGGCACTCAGAACGCCAAACCACTGCTGCTTGAAGTTGTCACTCGTCTCGCCCATGCCTTGACCGGTGAACTTCTTGCGTAGATACTCATATGCCGGGAACTGTACTGCCACATGTGTGAGGCCCAGCAATGCCGGCGCGAGTCCCGAATAGAAGGACAAGAAGCCCTCCGTGGAATACATCTTACGGGCGGCATCCAGCGTTGAATGATAATGCCATGGGGAGTTGATATGCGGCCGCGCTGTGGGAGTATTACCTGCCCTCGGGTAGGCTTGCATATTCCGGGTGCTGCCAGATTGGGACATGAGCCTTGTCTTGATGACCCATATGGGGTTCGTCACGATGGTGCTGCTTGCTCCCGCAAATATGGAGGAGCAGAAGTTCACGGCTATCGGATGCCGCACTATTGGAAAGCCGTGGTCAGTGGAATCATCACCAACTGTTGCAGGTACAGGTGCAAATGCTTACACAGATCGTACGTCTCCCCCCGCTTCGCAAGGTATTCTTTGCTTTCGTTGTAGACGGTAAACCATACGGCCCATGTTGGCAGATAACCGAGGACGATAGGCCCTAACCCTCGATACAAGCCACGTACACCCTCCTGCTTCCAGATGACCCTTGCTGTGCCAACTAAACCATTGTACATCCTGGGATGGCCGCCATGCCTCCCTTGGGACATGGAGACAAAGCCTCCCTGTGCCTGCAGCTTTGTCTTGATGACATCGAGGGGGCAGGTGACAACACCCGAGGTGAAGCCGCCTATGGCGCCTGCGAGAGCATTGAACTGGGTGTCGGATGCGTTGATCGTCCATTTCTGCAACAGAGTCAGATCATCTCGACGGTCCAAGGCCATCGCTGTTGGCGCCGAGGCCGGCGAACCTGCTGTAGGCTGGGAAGAGTTCGATGTAGAGGAAGAGGACGGCGATGCAAAAATCCCATACTCTGTTTGACCGGTAGGTGACGGTCCTGTCGGGTGACCCGTGACTTCTTCGTGAGACATTCCTCGAAGATGTCTTTTCCCCCGGTGTCTCTCAGCGCGCAAAGGGACGTTGAGTACGGCAGACGAGGCGGGCGAAAGTACTCGGGGAAAGCTACTACTCTGGGAGGGGTGGTCCTCTGATCGAATTGAGGTTGTAGTCGGCGGTGGTATTGGATAACTCGCCGACAGAAGTGGTAAAAGAAAATCTCAATACCGGAATTGTCGGGCTAGGTCAAAGGGACCTTAGAACTGATTGTATCGCGTGCCGCCCGCTTCTTCGAGAGTCGGAGTGGTACTGCGGTGCGGTGCGGTGTGCGGGGGATAAATCCCACACCAGTCCGCTTCGGCACAGAAAAGTCACCGTTTGACGAAGGCCATTGGCGAAGTGACTGGAGGTCCTGCTGAGAGTCGACAAATGCGTCGCAATGAGGAGGAAAGTGAGGGGTGGAAGATGGTCGTTATTGGAGTAGTAGCTTAGAGTGAACTAGGAGGTAGAGAGTAGAGAATAATGGATGAGGTGAGAGTGCGGAGTTTCGCGACGATTGGTAATGCTGCATGCAAAAAAGAACAAGAAAGGAAGACCGGACTCGTGCTCTCTTGAGGTGATCGTCAACACCCCCAGTAACTCCCACCCGGCTCTTCTTGCACCACTATAAATCGATACCGAGTACCTACTCTGTTTATTGCATGTATCGGCATAGAACGGCGACTACCGAGCGAGCACCCAAGGATAGAGTAAAGGCAGAGCCAGAGGACAGAAGACGGGCGAAAAGAAAGAAGGTAGCTGAATCAGGGGACGCAGGCTTGACGATTGTTGGGCTGCTTCTAATAATTTAGCTTGGACTATTAGGTAAACAAGGAATAACCAAGTGGTAGGCAATCGTCTCTACCCAGATGGCAATTAAGCTTTGGTGTTCATCTTGATCTCATTTCTATGTCTTCAGCTCCCTGCCCTGCTGCACTGCTAACGACACAGAACGAGGCAGGTTTGTGTGTGTGCAAGCGAGGTGACCTCATCGTGCAAAAAGCTGCGCTATCTCACCAAAAAAACACGCACAGGCACTGTGGGGGAATTGGCAGGTATGCTCGGAGCTCGCTCCCACTCTCACCCACTGCCGTCTGTCTGCCAGCTGGCTGCCACCTACTCACTCACTCGTAGAAGCTTTGATGCAAGCTGCGGTTTTGAAAGGCCGTAAGGTTACAATATCACTCACTCGAACGACTCGTCCAGATCCAGAGAGACATCAATTCACCTAACCAACCACCACACCCGCCCATCATGTCCGCCTACCCGTCTCTTGCGCCTTTTGTCTTGAAGCGCCCATGGCTGCGCAACATGCTGAAGCCCGTCGCCAACTGGTACTCCAATGCCTCCGGCTACCGCCAGCTCGGCCTCAGGTACGTTTTCTACCGACCCATCCGCCCGTCTACCCATTGGGCCCCGCCACGACGCGCGGCGCATGCGGGAGATCTGGCTTTCGGAGTTCGTGAAGGAGGAGTCTAAGGCGTTGATTGCTGACTGCGGGAATTTGCGTCCAAACAGGGCCGATGATTTGATCCTCGAGGAGGACGAGCAGGTCCTCAAGGCTCTCAAGCGCCTTCCGCCCCAGGAGGCCTACGATCGCGTCTACCGACTCCGCCGTGCGGTGCAATGCTCCGTTACCGCCAAAATTCTGCCCAAGGAGCAGTGGACCAAGGCCGAGGAGGTGAGACCTCCTATATATCCCTTTCCTCTCTCGGGACTCCGGCTGCTTAAGCGAGCCGGACTGCAGATTCGGAACCATGTATCCCCCATCGGAGAAACTTGAGCGGCGGTATGGAATAAACACGGTTCATCATCATGCTAATCTTGGTTAAATCACAGGACACGCCGTACCTGAAGCCCCTCATCGAGCAGATCAAGGCTGAGGAAAAGGAGAAGGAGGACCTCGACTCCCTGACCATCGTCAAGAACCACTAAAGTCACCCACGGCCAAACGTGTAGTGTGGTAAAGGAAGAGAGGCGAGTTGGACAGCAGCACCAGCTTGGGATGGTCCGAGAGAAGGTGTAGACTAAGACAGAGAAGCGAGCGAGCCAAGCTTTGTACAATAAGCCGGAATAGAGAAACCTACCCGTGATGACATCCAAAACGCTGTTTTGTCTCTCAAGATACTCGCAAGGTGCTCTATCCGCCAGGACAGGAGAAGGAGAGGGGCTTGCTCAAGTGCGCTATGACACCGCTTGTGACAACCCTGAAAGGTGGAAGAAGAGTGCTGTATACCTCACATCTATAGATCGACTACTTCAATTCCCTCGCGGTTCATCTGCGGACAGAGAAACCTCTTTCCACCTCCAAAGGCACTGCCATCTTTGACTTACTATAAACCCTGACCTTGGTGTCGTGTGCTCAGCCGTGCACACCCTCCCTGTGTCTTCTTCTCGAGTAAACACCATCCAAATTAGAGAGTTACCTAACTGACAATTACTATCGACATCAGAGCATCATGCGCGTTCGGTGATGTGCATCCCTAATGGGTATTATGGACACCGTAGCCAGTGCGCCGTCGTGCTGCCCACCAGCCAGCCCCCCTTTTCGGATGGACTGACTTGTAACTTCGAAACGGTTATCTCGAAACAGGCAATGGGACATGACATGTAGAACCGTTATAATTAAGTGGAAAATTGGTATAATTAGCTTCACCTCGTCTGTGTCACATGCGTCCCCCCCCAATGCGTGGTTTGGTTTCCCACCATCGTCAGATCCTATATACGCCCGCCTGCTTGCCCTTCAAATACCATCCGCCTCCCTCCCTTCCTTCAGAACCCATTGTAGGAGAGGAGAGGGTGCGGTTCTATGGCAGAGACTTGTACGACCAATACATATTGATGAAAGACCACCTCGGACAGTACCATGATCACCCCCAAAATACACGTGCCGTTTCGCGCCGTTCCTTCCAGATACAAAAACACATATCTCTGCTGCTATATGGATAGCCAAATTCTATCAGTAACTTTGTTCCCCCAAAAGAACTGCGAGTGCTCACCCCTGGCGCACACAGGAGCGCACCAGGCACACGAAGAAAAAGACAGCTCTAATGCGCTTCGATCTCGGCCGATGAAGAAAAAGAGGTATGGCAGCTGGGAACGAAGATCGACTCCTCATCAAATTTGAGAGGCTTGGATAGGGCAGATAGGCGTAGTCTCTGGTTCCTATCGACCAGTCAACACCAGAGCGACCATCTTCTCAGTCCAATTGCACACCGTTGGAGACCAAGCCCACACCTGGTGACGACGGTTTTGAGACGAAAACAGAATACAATGAGTGCTCCCCAACTCCTCTTTGGCTCGACAGCCGATATGGATTGCCGAATGCTGAATAGTAGGCGTAGATGTGTTGTAGTATGCGTGGGTCATAAAGATTTCGTACAGTAATTACGTTTCCCGTTCTGTTCCAAACCGGTACACACGGGGAGTATATGATAAGACAAGAAATAGTACAGAAGCAACGAAAGCTCCCGTTTATGCATTACCGGGCTTCTCATCAGTATCGATGTGCCAGACGACGTAGTTGGGCAGGCCGTAAACGCCATAACCAGCTCGCTTGGCCATCTTGGCAAAGCCTTCGGTTTCTGCTTGATTCTCGAAAGCATAGCAGGGGAAGTTGATCCCTGACCGGTGGACATCAGCCTTGACAAGAATGCTGACACCACCGATACCATCGAGCTCAATCTCGTCGTCTTTGTTGTTTCGCCAGTCGCCCATACGAGCCATGTGCTTTCGTCCAGTGTCGTACTGCTTGTAACCTACAACACACCCTAGTGATTAGCCAAGTAACAGATTATCTTCGCATCGTACATATGCCTTACCTTCGGCGAGCACGACGTTCTTGTCCAAACCGGCAGCGAGCTTCAAGGCCTTTTCAGATTCAACCCAGGAGTTGTAGTCGACTGCGAAACAGGGAATTAGCAGCCTATCCCATCCTCATTCTCTGTTCGATAAGACTCACATCGTCCTTCTATGTCTTCCCTTTTATCGTTATACCGGTGGAACCAAATGTCTGTGAAACAGATTAGCCTATTGCAACGCCAACCTGCAAATGCCCGTGAGGCGTGGGTAAACGTACTCGGTACAATGACGTCTCGATCGTGTGCAATGAAATCCTCCAAAATCTTCTCAGGGCTGTCAACGATATCAACATCGCGCCAGTAAACCCAGGAATGGTTGGCTTTGAGGGTGGCAGATAGGAGATAGTTCCTGGCCTTGCCCATAGCCTTGCGCCGCGGGCCCTGAGCCTCGAAACCGTGTCTGTCGTCAACATTCTGGCTGAGGTGGGAACCGAAATCTTTCTCCACGACCGTAGCACTGTTGAAGGGAACCTTATCCGGGCGCTCCTGAATGCGTTTCAATTCCATGGCCAGAACTCCGAGGGTATCATCAGTCGAATCGCCCACAAGGAAACCCAGATCAATCAAGTGGTGGGGATACGTCAGCTCGGCGATAAGCTCAAAGTATTTGGAGAGATATGGAGCAGCATCCTTCAAGGGGGTGAGTATGAGTACGCGTTCTTCATTTGCGGCGCCTTGTCGCGTGGACACAATGGGATTCAGGTTGACGTGCTCGATGGTAGAAGAGTTGACTTCTATCGGGGCATGGTGGTTGAAGATTACGGGAGTTTGCATGTGCGCGTTCCATGCGTGGTGTTCATTCGCAGACATGTCCATGGGCGGTTTCGAAGGGCCCCAGCAGTAGAAACTATCGCGAAGAGGTGTGAAGTCAGTAACGGGATCCAGCCTGTCTTGTCAAACTGGCGGGATTTCTATACCTTTGCATCTCATTGGCGCCCGTCCTGATGCCGCGCCATAGTAATATTATGATGCCCGCAAGGGCGATAGAGATGAGAAAACGCGTCTTGGTCAAGAATACCCAGATCGCTCTCGTTGGGGGTAATTGGGACTTCGCTGATTTCCAAGTGATGCCGCCTTTAGGGAGAAGCATGATGGGCGAGCTCTTAAGGGTGGCCTTCCGACACGACCCCTAGCCTAACGAAACGCGAATTGTTGAAAGGAGGGAAGGTCGTCAAATCGGACGACTGTCGATCGAAAGGGGGAGGTTCGGTTCGAGCGGCGCGACCTTATCTCGGTGTCGTTAGGTAAAGTGTGTGTGTGTGTGTGTGTGTGTGTGAGTGTGAGCGGGTGTTATTATGTATGAGAGCCGTCCAGTATTGATTGTTCTTTAGCAAGAACTTCGTTTTTTTCAAGGGATAAAGGCCCAAGCTGAAAAGGGTCGGACGGTTGTGAGACTAGCGCTCAGAAGTAGAGGGGGATACGTGCGTGGTAATGGACAGACAGCCAGCAGCAGCAAGCAGCAAGCAGTACTACCAGCAGCAGTAGCAGCAGCAGCAGTTTAGGTCGTCGGTCTTGGGCCTTGGTTAAGCCTGGGCAATACAACAAGCTAAGCCCTCTAGAGGGGGGCAAATGACTGGGATTATGCGCTCGCAGCCCAGTGTTACATGTACCTAGGTAGGTATCTGCTAGATGGGTCTCCGAACTGGTTAGTTGCGCAAATTCCACGTTTGATGGAAGCAATCAAGTAATTAAGAAACGAAGAGGCCTAGCACCAGCACACAACTTACAACTGCAGGTCGTGAAGAGGGTTGCAAATTTGGGGGTAATTCACTGTAGGCCAAGTCAAGCCCACGTATGGTACGTTACGTGCATGGTAGGTTAGGAGGTTAATTAGGAGGTTAGGAGGTTAGGAGGTTAGGAGGAGGGAGGTAATAGAATAATCTCGAGGGAACTAACTAAAAGTTGAGCCTTGGCGTACAGGGATTCCGAGATTGAAGGTCTAGGCTAACTTTGCGGGTTTAAAGATAGATTATGGAACATAGGATGGGGACATTACGGCCTCAATCCACCAACTCCAAATGTCTGGTAAGATGTACATACAGTACAGTATATATGTACAAGTAGATGTGAGAGAGCAGAACGCAGATCCGGATTACTGTAGGCTCAGCGCAGTCAAGTCCACTATTTCTACTTATATAATGAGTGCGGTGCATTGATCCAAGCGAGCACGATAGTAGTTCCCCTGTATCCGTACATGTACATACTTGGCAGGTTATGAACCGAGTAGGCAGGAGGTTTTGATTGGGTGGCTTGACCAAAACCCCCGAGGGAGGGAGGTAACAGCACTAGAACAGCAGAAGCTAGAAACGCATAAAGCAGATCTCATATGCATAAATGGCCAGAGGGCGATATCGTATTCTATCTAGCATGAGCAAGGGTGCAATCTTTTCGCAAGGACTTCGCGTTTTCCCAGCTCCATAAACGACAACAACTACGAATGATGGATGTGGACAGGGGCATGCATACTTGCATATTGGCCTGACCCGAGCAGCTGAAATAGTGCCTCGCTCCCGTTGAATGGTGGTTCAGATGAGGCGCACCAGGCGATGATGATCTAAAACTCTCTCTACCGTCCGTGTTTGGCGGCTAGGCAGACATCAGGTCTGCTGACAAAGCAAGTGGCGTAAAAGTCATGCTCGAATTCTCACACAAGCAGCTATGCTGTTCGTACGGTTAGCACGATGCTGAGATTGGCCATCTGTAGTGTCAAACAGTGCTCCGAATCTTCCATGCTATCAAATGCGTGTAAGGTGTTTGTTGGTTTGATATGGCCGTTAGCCGAATCCTATCTTCCACACATTTCAGAACGTCGTTCAACATCGCAACTTCCGGCACACTTCCATTCGCTAGAAGACTCTCATCATCCAGCCTTGAGCTCGTAGAAGGTCACAAAGGCTACCGGTATAGTCGACCACGCTGTGCGTCATTTGAGCAATTGGTATTCCGAGTACATCGTGGTCCACTTACTCTTCGTGTGCCTTGTGGGGTTCGTCGTCGAGTTCCATCTTTCACCACCTTTCGAGGTGCTTCAACAACGCAAAGGATGTCAACACGCAGATCTGCTAGGCTCAGCGCATTTGCTGGTGCTAAGCCTTTGCCAGAAGTTATACCGCCGCCGCCACCTGCTGCTCAAAGCTCACGCAAGAGGAAGGCGGCAGCGGGTCTGTCTATCCCCGAGGATGGTGGAAGCCGGGCAACGGCCCCAGAGTCGGGAGCCCCGTCCACGCCAAACAAGCGGCGGACGAAGGCTAGGAGAGCAGGCCCTCCCCCGGCAACCCCAACCCCAAGCGGTGCTAAACTTATTGGTGAACCTGTCGCCCTTGGAAACACCCCTATACCCAAGCCCGCAGCGGTAAGACGGCTTGCCGACCCAAATGCAACGAACGCGACCCTCCTATCACCAGAGACGTCTCGGGTCGTCGCCCCAAAAGAGATGGAGGCCCTCTCACCCACAAAATGCAGCGGCGTGGGTGCCGCTACCGTCAACGTCCTGGACGAGGCTTGTACACACCTTATCAAGATCGATCCACGGATGGAGCCTCTGATCAAGGCCAACCATTGCCGAGTCTTCAGCCCCGAGGGGCTCGCCGAGAAGATCGACCCCTTCGAGTCGCTCTGCAGCGGGATTATCTCCCAGCAGGTCTCGGGCGCTGCCGCCAAAGCGATCAAGCAGCGGTTCGTGGACCTCTTTGACGACACACCATCCACGCAGAGCGCGACGGGGGGGCCGCCGTCGCTTCCCCCACCCGTCGCAGGTGGCCGAGACCAAGATCGAGACGCTCCGCACCGCGGGGCTCTCGCAAAGGAAGGCCGAGTACATCCAGGGCCTGGCGGACAAGTTCGCCCGCGGGGAGCTGAGCGCGCAGATGCTGGCTGACGCCCCCTACGAGGAGGTCCTGGAGAAGCTGACGGCGGTCCGCGGGCTGGGCCGCTGGAGCGTCGAGATGTTCGCGTGCTTCGCGCTCAAGCGCATGGACGTCTTCTCGCTCGGCGATCTGGGCGTTCAGCGCGGGATGGCGGCCTTCGTGGGTCGTGACATCGCCAAGCTGAAGGCGTCCAAGGGGGGCAAGTGGAAGTACATGAGCGAAAAGGAGATGGAGGACATGGCGGCGAGGTTTACCCCTTATCGTAGTGTGTTCATGTGGTACATGTGGCGAGTCGAGGAGACTGATATTAGCACTATGGAGTAAGCTGTAGCGGCACGCCAGATCACAGGGGCCAGCACTTGAGTTTTCGCGCCTTGTTGTGCTTATGTAGGTAGGTATCCACTACTATATATGACACTACACTATCAGATCAACGGCGACGCCCTCAAGGGTGTCTGCTGAGTACCGAGTGTCACCAGAGATGCCATCGTGTCGTGATACGAAAGCTGGCAAGTCCTATGCTGAGGACTGGTTGTAGCGTTCCAGTTGCTAGTCATTTTGTCCTACTCTACCATGACAACAAGCTCAAAGGAGTTCTACACCAGGCGTGCCTGCCGTGGTTATGGTTACGGGATAAACTATCGAGGAACTTGGTGCAAAGACAAAACGGCATTGGGTTGCTTCCTAAGTGCCATATAAGGTTCCCTTTTCGACCATGTGGAGGATGCTGTTTTACGGGCGCAGATACCACAGAAGTGCCTGGGCCCTGGGTGACGTGTTGGCATAATGTGAGTGCCTAGCCGCGTTTGCTCAGAGAGCGCAGTTTGCCTGTCGGGATGCAGCCTTTCGCTTCTCCATGATACATGATAGAAATAACAAGCTTTGGATCGGTCAAGCAGTTACACGTTCCACGGCGTAATAAGAGTCAGTTTTTGCAGTGGTTGTTGTCCGGTTAACCAACCAGTGGAGAGGGAAAACGAGCAGTAACATGTCAAGATAGTCTGCATCAAGCGATCACGACATATCAACTTGCGTACGCAGAGACATATCCATCTACTTGTACGAACTACTACGTAAACAGCCTCCGGGCCCACAGGTGTCGGCAGCGTGGTGACGACGCGTGGGCCGCAGCAGCGGGACTTTCAGGTGTATGTACGTATATTGTACTCGTAAGATGGTATAAGTATTCATGGAGGGAGCCAGGATTGCTTTGTAACTGGCGGCCGGCGGATTCTTGGATATGACAGCAACGCGAAAATGAGGCATACGAAGTGGAAAGGTTATGTATAGGTAAGTAGCCTCAACATCTCGGCCTCGCCGCTGGCGGCTTTGTTGGTAAACATTGGGAGATCTGAAGAAAAGAAGAATCAAAGTGGGAATGAATGACGTCGAGTAGTCAGGAAGGGTTGAGCGCCAGCCTTTGACAAGGGAGACAAAAACTGGGACGCCGCAAGTTTGAGGGAAACCACTTGCTTAATATTGGATAAAAATAAAGAATACCAATGAAACCGTCCGAATCCGAGCTCTGCTAAAGAGACGCCATTCTCAACCCGTTTTGGGATGGGGGATTTTTTTTGAGTTATTGCTAAGACAGGGGAAGTCTGTTTGACGTGTCGTCGCAAGTGTTTGGGGTTTTGCTTCTCTCACGACAACAAGTTGTGTTGTCTCTAGGTCCTCCCCCAAAAGTCATCAGTCGGGGGCATTCACCTACTAATACAAAAACAGCGTATACCGCGTATACCGACACGCACACACATGGTCGTTTGTGGTAAGATCTCAAAAAGCTTATCTGGTAGAACCTCGTAAAACGCACACATACCTACTTACTTACCTAAGTACTTAGGTAGGCAGACATACCAGACATACTAGTGCTAAGCTGCTGTGTGAGACCTCGTGTTCGTGCCACACATCAAGCACGCTTGCATTGCCATTGCCAGGAGATGGATCTCCTACCATAATAGGCAAGAGCTAGGTTAACTGATATGCAATCATTGCCACTCGCTGGTGAATGAAGAGCCTTTCCGCCAACTTTACTTGGTCAATAGCTTGTTGTGGGATATCGGGCAGGAATAACCTCGTGAACGCGTTAGGCGGTTGCCCCCTATGGCTGCCGACCGATCCGACAGTTATTATTCACTCTGCTACATTTCTACTTGGGGAAGAGAGGGCAGGTCGGAACCACGACAAAATCCGATATAGAATCCTGGAGACTCAGGTTCGTGCTTGGATAGCCACAAAGCATAGAGAGTCACCTCCCGGCGTAGTCCTGGCTCGTTCCTTGGCCATCGACGGCCATTGACAGGCACAACTATACGTCTCTTGCTTTCGCCTGTTGGAAATGCATACACGTATGCGACATGCCGCGTATATAAGAGATGAGAGAGAGATGTGTTATAACCCCCATCTCCGCAATGAGTCAAATTGAGAGTGGCTTTCTATCAAGTGAAGACCAGCTCGCAAGCCAGCTGCTAGCCAACCCAGATCCGAGGAGGGCAGCGGAGCGATTTAGCCTTTTGTCGACTGCCCAGATTCGTGAGAACAAATCTTGATTCGATTGCGGGCTCTATGCACACAGCCCCGGGATAGGATGCGTTGCCGGTAACGGGAAGCATCATGGGCGGGGGCTCATATTAGACTGATAGCTGCATACTACCTAGAAGCACATTAATGATACCGTACAATATGTAGCCCCCCGGGAGGTGGAGCCTTTTTAGGTTCAGATTCCTGTGTGAGAGAGAGAGAACCGGCGATGTGCTGTCGTCATTATAATAAATAGATGACTTTACATAATGCACTGTTTACAGGTAACTAGCGGAGGCCCATTTAATACGGGAAAGGCCAAGCTTTGACATCTGTATCGGTTCCTCCAGCAAATCAATTTCGAATTGGCAAATACGACCATGTGGCAGAGAAAGTCGTGACCAAGATTCTGGGCAAGGCAAAGAGCATTCTAAACATTTCTCGAATGCATGCATTCCTCCATACTCCTTACCTGCCAAAATGATCTTTACCAGATTGGAAAATCCTGCATGTGACATTTACGCGGCGGACAAGGATAGCCCTGGAGTGGGACCTTTGACTGGCGGAGGTGGGATATCAGTGCAGCAAGTCACTGCAACGGAGATTGATACCGTAGGCATGTGCGGGAAATGGGCTTCTCGCCGTAATCTCTGCTACCTGTACTAGCCTCAGTCGATCATTGCTACAATACGGCATCCCGAATGTAGCAATAACCAGCAAGCAAAGCTTCCAAGCTTCGTCTGGTCCAGGCAGAGTCCAGGTAAAGATGGTGAGAGACCGGAGGAGAGGCTGTGTCGATTACGGTACATGTTTCGTAGCCGCCATCCATCCTATGTTCCAGGAATAGCAACGTTCCCAAGCTTGATTCTTACATAAGGTGGGTGTTGTGCGGATTAACGAAGCAGAACGACAGAACGATGTCGTCTTGCCAGTACATACGATGTGGAATGGGCAAAAACAGGGCCAATTGAAACACTATGAGCGGAGGCGATCTCTTTCTCGCGCCTGGAGATAGAGGCTCGCCCACTGACTGGTACGCAGCGAGAGTAGCCGACCCGGCGATACCACCCAGCATGGAAAGTATCGACAGGGAGTGGGCAAAGTGATCGAGAGCGTGCGGCCGGAGAAGCTGATCGTGCTGAGCGGATGTAGTAGAGTACATCTGAGAAGTATAGTACGAAGAGTACGCGGTACGTATTCGCCACTGGATGTACTCCCCCTGGCAATCTTCTCTAAAATACTCCGCTATCTAACATCAGCATGTACCTACCCAGACGGAGACCGGGGACGCAAGAAAAAGTAATCTCGCCAATTGCAGCTGTTGATATGAAGCTGCGACACTGTGGGAGACCAAGACTCACACACACACACACACACACACCCCCCAGACAGGCTTGTTGACTCGACTCCTCCGGCCTTGGCTGTTTGGTTCATTCGAAGCAATGCTTCCGTGGAAGTTTTGATGACTACTACTACCACGTACTGCCTCGTCCTCGTACATCGTACATGTCAACAGAGCCTTTCTTTCACGACTCGCAGGATCTCATCGCGCCACCCAAAGACGGTTTTGGTTGGCTGTTACGAACATTGGAGCTTGTCGGGTCTGTTAGGATGACTACTACCAATCTGGCTCAGGCAGGCGAGCGAGCGGGTTGAATGATCAGATATTGAGCCCACTTCATGCTCAGTACAGTAGGGCCAAGGTACAGTGCCATAATGATGTAGTACCTGACCTTTCCTTTGTTAAAGCACACACCCTTGCATAGTGGATGATTAGATTTGATGTGCTCTTATGGGAAGATGGGGGCGACGTGGGTGGTAGCGACGTAGCGCACTCGTAGCGTAGTGCCATTTGCATTTACATTTGCATTTGCATTTCCCTCACTCCCTCCCTCCCGCACCCCTCCTGGATCCCACCCCCTTTAGACCCGCCTGGTTTATTTTTCTACCTTCTACTTCCCACCCCCAGGAGACCACTTGAATTCCAAAACGTTTCGGCTTCTCCTGACGTGGATTGCCCTTTTTCTCCTCCCGTAAACTTTCTTCCTCCCTTTTCCCCTTCGGATTCATTCGTTTGTCGATATTCCTGCCAGTAACAGAGGAAGAGCACTCGCTCCATAGCTTCCTCGCTTTAATAACTTCTCCTCTATCTCATCTCTCAGCAACCGCCGTTTTTCGAGTGTATCGAGGAACGACTCAACCCAAGACTTCACCACCCAACAACCCAACCAGCTCGATATCCCGATTCCCAACTCAAACCAAACTCGCATCGACCGAGCTTCGAGACAATTAACTCTTCTTGTTTGTGAAGTAAGAGATTCAATTGCAACTAGTGTATCAATCCATATTCAGTTCTTTGCAAGGAAAGAAGCCAAAGGTTTGTGCATGTACATTTCTGTTTACTACCCCATCACGAGATTGCTCTTGCACGCACAACAGCACGTACCCCGAAGTTCGACGGCGACAGTACCTACTCCCACTATCTGCCACCATGAGAAGCAGCAGCAACCAAGCAAAAAGGCAGCGATTCGGGGGCAATTTGAGACACGACGCGCGTTCCACGTACATTCTGGCAAGGTGTCGTTCTGGGTGACCCGACTTTTCAAGTTCTGGATTGCCGCACCGGAACGCGGCTTCTGTCTTTCCTGTCCAGGAACGCACTACTGTGGCTCTAATTCCCTAGCGTGGAGTAGCTATCCAGTGGCATGTACAATTGGCGAATGACAGTCTTGCCACCGTTATCTACCCATTGAACCCAAAACGGCGGCTCGGCAGAGCCAGAAGGACCTGCCTCTCATCAATTGATGGAGTATTCATCATGGATTGGCCGCTCCCATTGCCTGGTTGCTGCAGTTTGCTGTTCCGACAACGCCTCTCTACCTAGCGCCAGAGTTTGTGTGCAAGAAGGAGGGCTTTGGTTGACGCACCGGAGTGTTTTGGAAGTCTTCATAACAACCCCAGACCACCCCAACACCACCGCTTGTTGTAGTAAACGAATGGTGGTGCAGTCACTGTCACTCCCTTGAATGAGGCCGGGTTATACCGGTTACAGTTAGGACTTGGCTGGCCCTGTCTTGGTCAGCAGCAGCGAATGACTATTGTTGAAGTCGTCGACCTGATTTCCTCGGGTCAAGAATCCAGCTCATCTCTGATTTGATTCTCTTGTATTCATCCCCCCTCCCCCAAGCCAATCGCGTCAGGAAATTCACCTGCCACTGAGCCAAGTCAACATTGATTTTGGAGTACACTACACAACTTCTCGATATTTATTCCCACGCCTTTTCACTGTCCCTGCCTCTTCATCGGACGCTTTCTTCCGTCACCATCAGCCTCCCGTTCTTCTGAGGAAATACAACTGACCAACCGTTTTAAAGAGCAGTTCATCACAATGTACTCGAAGCAGATCGTTTCGGCTATTGCCGCCGTCGGCATGGCTTCTGGTAAGTGAAGATCCATCATCACAATTGCCGATGAAGAACTGACAGCTATTATCCCAGGTGCCATGGCATTCAGTTGCAGTGATGACCTTATCACCATCAGTTCCTCTGGCGATGCTACCCAGCTCGGAAAGTGCGAGACCGTCAAAGGTAGCGTTGTCATTGCCTCTGGCGATTCTCAGCTTGATTTCGGTGGCACCCTCACCGAGATTGGTGGCTCCTTGACTTGCGAGAACAACGGTGTCATTGTCAGCCTGCAGTCCTCCTCGCTGCAAAAGGTCGGCCAAGATTTCCGTCTTCAGAATGCTACTCAGCTGTCCAACTTGGCTTTCACGTCCTTGACCTCGGTCAAGTCCCTGAAGTTCCTGTCGTTGAACGGTCTGACTGCCCTCAACTTCGGCCAAGAGGGTATCAAGGAGGCTGAGACGGTTATCATCTCTGATACCCGCCTGAGCAGCTTGGACGGCATTAACGTCCAGACGGTTGGCGAGTTGGACATCAACAACAACAGATTCCTCACCAAGTTCACCTCCAGCATCAAGAGCTTGAGCAACCTGCTCAACATCAATGCCAATGGTCTGAAGCTGAGTGTCGAGATGCCCAACATCGAGTGGCTTGCCAATGCTACCATCTCCAACGTCACTGAGTTCTCCAGCCCCTCGCTGGCTTCCGTCAACGGCTCTCTCCGTTTCGACTCCAACTTCTTTGACTCTGTCGTCCTGTCCAACCTGACTGAGATCCAGACTGGTGATCTCTCGTTCGTTAGCAACTCTGAGGTCAAGAACATCAGCTTCCCTCAGTTGACCAAGGTTGGTGGTGGTTTCACCATTGCCAACAACACTGCTCTCGAGAAGCTCAATGGATTCCCCAAGCTGGAGATGATTGGTGGTGCTGCTAAGCTCCGAGGCTCCTTCGACGACGTCGAGCTCCCCGCTCTTGACGATGTTCGCGGTGCCTTCAACCTGGCCTCCACGGAGGATGTCGAATCTTCTTGCAAGACGTTCGAGGACCTTGGCAGCAAGATTGCTGGCTCGGTCACGTGCAGCAGCAAGGACACCAACGCCAACAACGACACCTCCGGTGCTGGTGGCAGCAGTGGCAGCGACTCCACGGACGACAAGAGCAGCGCTTCGTCCATGTCCATGAGCATGTCTACCGTCTTCAGCTTGGCCACCGTCGGTGCCCTCGTCACCTTCTTCCTGTAAACCGGACCAATTGTGTAAAAGTGCTGGGGAGTTGGATTTTGGAGGCGTTTGCAAATTTTCCTTTCCAGTGTATGCAGGACTCTCGTCATTGTCATTTCTTTAACTGTCTGTGAGTTGGGCTACGTACAAGGATTCACTAGACTTAATACCGACGCATCTGTAACCGAATCCCCTCTATGGTTTCATTTGTGACGTCTCACGAACGGAAAGTTGGCTACTCTTGACAAGGCGGATTCCGGACCAGGAGATGCTACATGAATCTCAGTAGTTGATCTTGTTGCTTGCTACTAGCGCTTGTTGGTGTTGATTTTGTATGCTTACCTAGCAACGAGTGGGACGATTATAACAAGTAATGGGGAGGCAAGGAGGCGAACGTTGGCGGATCAGTTGATTGGCAGGAGCGGCTAGTCAATAGATGTTTCATATGTACTTAAGTAAGTAGTAAAGGCAACAGGGTGTACACACAATAGCATTTCGTTCTCAACACAGTTGACCGTCGCATCTCGTGTACTTAGGCAGGGTTTTTCTTCTTCTTCATATCCAGCCCAGCCATGATCACACATGATCGTGGCACTGGTAGGTAGCACATTCTCCCAAGTCTTGAGCCCTCAGATATTCCAGGATATTCTTTGTAGTCTGTATGGATGCCGCAGACTAGGCTAGTACCTAACGAAGCCATGTATGTATACCACTTAAATGGACACTTACTCAGCTTTGTATACATTGTTTACCAACTTCCTTGCTCCCGTGTGATGGAAGTTGTCCTCGTCCTCACCCTTTACACATGTACCCAAGTAGGATTCGGTCGGCTGCTGTGGTGCGCTGGTACATAGACAGAGACTGTCGGTGTAGGATGAGATTCACTTTGCTCATACGTACTCTTCTCCCCAGTCCAAGGCCAACGCTGTGGACAGCCGTCGATCTGGTATTCGCCTTTCATGTATCTCATCCAGTAGGCTGGTAGACGGGTGGCCTCGCCCAAGGTCACTGGAGAAAGAAAGAGACACCCCTCGTCGACGTGATGAATTGCCAATGAAGTCTACCACATCTCTTTTCTCTACAGTACACTTCACTTATTGTAATTATAAAGGATGTGCGACCGACCAAACGACTATCCTTTCTACTCGTAGACACCCTTTTCGAAGGCCTCCTGATCATAGAATCGCGGCTCAATGGCACTGCCCGCGAAGACGCGGCCGTCCAGAGCGTTGACAGCCCGCAGCGCGCTCACCTGGTCCACGAATTTGATGTACACGTTGTGACCCTGGACGTCGATATATAAGCGCTCCACGCGGCCATACTGGTCGCCGCACTCCTCGCCGATCTCCTGGCCCAGCCCCTCCTCGATCTCGTGCTGCAGGTTCTCGATGTTGTCGAGCATGCGGCGCAGCACGATGACGGGAGACAAGGCGCCGAACTTGCCGCCACTGCTACCGCCACTACTAGTGGCGGAGTCGCCGCCGTCGGCCGCCTTCTTGTTGCTGTTATTGTTATTTCGTGAGGTGTCGATGATGCGCCCGCGGCCCCCCGGTTCGGCCCAACCGCCGCCCTCGGAGTCGGGGCGCTTGCGCCGCTTCTCGACTTGTACTCGCAGGGGCTGCGCGATACCGCTATTGTCCGCGCCGAGGCCCTGGCCCTTGGACCAGCCGTACTTGGACATGAGACGGGCCGCAAACCCTCTCTGGCCGGGAAGGTTGCTGCGTGGCGCATCTTCGTCGGTGGCGGCGGCGGCCTCTGGCTCGTCCACATCCATTGCCTCCGCGCCACTCTCCGATGCCGCCGGTGCGGAAGTGGTAGGAGCTGGTTGCACATAGCGCACCGGCGCTCTAGAGATGGTGGACGAATCGGGTTCGGTTGGCGGCGGCGGCGGCGGCGCAGATGCTGTGTTGGACTGATTGGGGGGCGGCGGCGGAGGGGGCGAAATGGACGAGGGCGGCGGAGGGATGCCCACGCCCTGGGACAGAGCAAGCCGACGGGCGTATGCGTCATCGCCTGTCTTATCATCTGGCAAAGTAGCGCGCGGCGGTGACCTGGGCGGTGGAGCGAAGGCGTATGAATTGGGCGGCGCAAACTGATCTGAAGTAGAACAAGATCAATATATAGAGACGCGAGATGAGGAAATCCGAGAGTTCCAACTTACTTGCCATGGGCCTATCGCCGTCGCCGTCGTCACTGCTACTCCAGCTGGACTGTCTCTTTGCCGGACGTCTATGCCGGTATAGCAATGCCTTCCATTCCTGGACCTCCCGTATGCGCTCGTCACTCCGCAGATACTCGTCTATGTTGGTCGGTCTGGAGGGGTCGTAGATCTCGTCCCAATCGGTCTCGATAGGTGCAGCATCTTTGGCCTTCTTCTTCTTCTTCCGGCCACCCCTCGGTCGCTTCTCGTCGCCGGCGTACATCCAGTCGTCATCCTCGGTTGCCGCCCAGTCGGCCAGCGAGCTCTTGGGGGCGGCGGCGGATTGGTTGCCGGCGGCGCATTATTCGTAGCAGCAGTTGGTGCGGCAGGTGGAGCTTTGGGAAACCCGAGTTTGGGCTTTTGCGCCGTCTTCTGTTGTGGGCGCCTGATGGGCTGGAAATGCAATGCGGGATTGACGGTGGGTTTCTTGGAGGCTGCTACTGCTGCTGCTGCTGCTCCCTGGTCTTTTACTGCATTCAGAGCCTCGTGCGAAACGACGGGGGCGCGTGATATCGAGGCAGAGGAGTCGGCTGGAGGATCGAGCAGGTCGGCATAGAGAGACAGGCCACCACCACCTGGTCGCGGTGGGGGAGGCGGTTGTTCGGACATGGCAGACCGTGGCCTTGGAGAAGAGAAAGGGTTCGTCTCAGGTTAGATGTTGTCACTACTACCAGGATGACGAAGCCGAAATTTGGAGAGCTTCTGGAATTGAACGGAGCCTCACGATCTTGGCAACGAAGCTGGAAGTTGGTGGTGGGGGAGGCAGGGATGGGGATGTCAGCCGTTGCAACCGAACCAACCAACCAGTCGACCAGCCAGCTCGTCTATGGGTAATACAGTGCTGCAATGCACCCCATTTCTCGGCATGAATGAATTGTTTGTTGTTAGTAATGTATACCTCATCCAAGGATGCGGATTTCTAGATGGACCGAGGAAGTACTTATAAATAAATAAATACACGATGATACATCCAGCTCCAGTTTGTTTGGTGTAACAAACGTACGACGGACGGGATCGCCCGATAGCCGAAGCCCGACCTAAAGACATTCGATTTGGAGTCTTTCCTTTCCTACTTACATACCTGTCTACTTGATTTGCTTGACTGCTGGCTTGCTGATAGATCTGAGATCTATCTTCTTGTATTCTTGGTGACCCCTTAGGAGGCTTTGTTCTACTGGGAAGGTCTAGTCGAGTCCGTCTGGTTTACTTTACTTGTAGCTTGAGCCATTTGCTTTTTCTTAGCCCTATAGAGACAGCCGCCATGTCGACCAGCCCAACCCTTCGCTCCGAAATCCACGGCGATGCCAACGCCGTCGCCGTTATAGTCCCGTCCAAGCCCAGTCCTCTCACCGTCACCTACCGCGACCTTCAGAGCGACTGCCTCTCCTTCCAGCGCAAACTGGCCCATCTCGGCATCGGCCACGCCGCACCCGTCTCCATAGCCACTGTGAACTCCTATGAGTTTATCGTCTCCTTCCTCGCCACCTCGTGGCAGCGGGCCATTGCCGCCCCCCTGAACCCGGCCTACAAGCAGGACGAGTTCGAGTTCTACATCGACGACATCAAGTCCGCCATCGTCCTCGTGCCCCGGGGCGCCTACAAGGCCAATGCGCCCTCTGTCCGCGCTGCCAAGAAATACAACGCTGCCATTGCCGAGTGCTACTGGGATGATGTGAAGAAGGAGGTGGCGCTGGACGTCAAGGAGCTGGGTCAGTTGAAGGGCAAGTCGCAAGAGAAGATGTTGGAGGCACAGGCCGACGATGTTGCCCTCGTCTTGCATACAAGGTAGGCACCCTCTCTTGTGGGAAACCGAGTTGGCCGACCTTGGTACTAACCCTCGACTTCCGTTGCTCAGTGGAACTACTTCGCGGCCCAAAGTTGTAAGTTCGGCCGCCATCCTCGAATCCAGGTAGACGGGCACACTGACAATGTTGGGCATAGGTACCTTTAACACATCGCAACTTGACTCGGACTATGGGTAAGTACTCGATGCCTGTATACACGATCAGAATGAGGGAGTAACGGACTGACGCGAGACCTTAGAGAATATCCGTGGTACCTACCAGCTCACCGCCAAGGACCGCACCATGCTGGTCATGCCCCTTTTTCACGTCCACGGACTCATGTGCGCTCTCCTCGCGCCCTTGTATAGCGGCGGTTCCATGGTGGTGCCGACCAAGTTCTCGGCCTCGGAGTTCTGGGCCGACTTCGCCGCGCACAAGGCGAACTGGTACACGGCCGTACCCACGATCCACCAGATCCTCCTGAGGTCGCCCATTCCCAACCCCTTGCCGCAGATCCGCTTCATCAGGTCCTGCTCCTCGCCGCTGTCACCGGCCGTCTTCGAGAAGCTCGAGGCCACCTTCAAGGCGCCCGTGCTGGAGGCCTATGCCATGACCGAAGCCGCCCACCAGATGACGTCGAACCCGCTGCCGCCGGCGCAGCGCAAGCCCGGCACCGTTGGCGTGGGGCAGGGCGTCGAGGTCAAGATCCTCAACGACGCCGGCGACGAGCTGCCCCGCGGCGGCGAGGGCGAGATCTGCATCCGCGGCACCAACGTGACCAAGGGCTACCTCAACAACCCGAGCGCCAACGCGTCGTCCTACACCAAGTCGGGCTTCTTCCGCACCGGCGACCAGGGCCGCCTCGACGAGGACGGCTACGTCGTCATCACGGGCCGCATCAAGGAGCTCATCAACAAGGGCGGCGAGAAGATCAGCCCCATCGAGCTCGACAACGTCCTCACCCGCCACCCGGCCGTCTCCGAGGCCGTTAGCTTCGCAATCCCCGACGAACTGTACGGCCAGGATATCGGCGTCGCTGTCGTGCTCAAGCCCAGCGAGAAGCTGGACCAGGAGACGCTGCGCGCCTGGATGGCAGAGAAGGTGGCCAAGTTTAAGATAGCGAAAAAGGTAAGTCGCGCGCGGGGAAATTCCTTTCATGAGAGCCTTTTGCCAGTACGGAACTGACCACGGTTGATGGAAAATGCAGATCTACTTCACCGATGTGATGCCCAAGACGGCCACGGGCAAGATCCAGAGACGCATCGTTGCCGAGACTATGCAAAAGCAGGACACGCTCAAGGCCAAACTGTAATGGATAAGTAGGCATGATGTCTGCTCTAGAATGCGATTTGGGCTTGTACATGCCTGCGTACTTTACTTCTTAGACAATGAGTACTTACCTCGATAGAACCACGACGGACCCAATATATACTTAAGTAGTTACATAACGTTAGAGGGAATAAATATAGGAATCAATCGTATAGGTACTGCTTATTGACAGTGAGTAATAAGAGGGGGGTATCTTTGTCTATGCTTTCCCTGTAAAACTCCAAAAACTCTCACACATTACTCGAGCGAGTAGGCTTTGCTGTGTGATGGGCAATCGGAAGGGTTCTGTTTCACCAATACAGGTATCATGCGTTCAACATTTAAAAATCGCAGCAGCCCCCAGCCATCCCATGAACACCAGTTTCATCCCACCACCACCAAGGTACGCCGATTTGTGATCCATTCGGTTTGGAAGGATACAGAAGAATAGAAGAATAAGAGGAAAAACTCCCAGAAATGCTTGTGGTTTGAAAAATGCCCCCCCGCTGTTCGCTTCGCCTTTGAAAAAATCCGTATCAGAAGTCGTGTCATGTCATGTCATGCTGCATGCAGCCCTTGCACCATCTCCCTCCAACGCGGGAGGTAGAGGGAATGGAGAGAAATCAGCCCATGGAGAAAAAGGCATCTTCGTCCTCGTCCATTGCGAGGTAGGTGCTTTCGGCCCCCGGCGAGTTCCAGTCGGCAGCATCGGCCCACGCTGCCGGCGTCGTTGGCGAGTGCGGCGAGGACGCGGACGCGCGGGCGGGCACAGCGTGGACTTGGTTGATCAGGGCCTCCTGCCGACGGACTTCGGCCTCTGCCCGCTGCGTGGACAGGCGCGCCGCCTGCTCGAGCGATGCGTAGACCATGACGGGGATGGCGTAGCCGCTGCTGGTGTCGATGACCTCGAAGGGCTGCAGCTCGTCCTCGGGCGCGCTCGAGGCCGAGGAGACGACGGAGCCGCAGTCAGAGAAGACGGATTGGGCGTCGTCGTCGTCATCGTCGTCATCTTCCTCCTCCTCGTACGACTCGTAGTAGTCGTCGTACGACACGATTGGGGGGAGGGGATAGCGGCTGTGGGGAATTATGGAGGGCGATGAGGGGGAAGAGCTCTCCAGCAACGTGGGGGAGGTGAGCTCGAGCGGCTTTGTGACAAAAGACTTGATGACGACCAGCTGGGCTGGGTAGTCCTGCTGCATCTCTTGGGAAATAGCCATGTTGGTGGTGGGTGGGATTTTGTGTGTTGGCTTGGGATCTTTTGCTTCTTTTGCTTCTTTTGCTCCTCGTGCTGCTGTGGCGGCAGCTTGACTAGACAGATTTATGTATGTATGTATGTGTGTCTTAAGTATGCAAGTATGTAGGTAGATCTCCTGTCAAGAGTGTCGAGAGTTCTGCATGTCTCAGGGGGAGAAGTATGTAGGTACGCAGACAGAGAGGCAGATAGATGGGTGGTTCTTGATTTATTGATGCCGAAGGAGGAGCAAGCTGAGAGCTTATATGTATAGTCGACCAACCACAGATGAACTCTACGGCTGGATGGGGTACTCGGTGCTACTCACAGGCAGTGGGCAATTGGCAATTGGCCTATGAGATCAGATGACGGTAGCAACCGTGTTTCCACCTCCCTGTATCCGTACCAAGTGTGCTGCGAGGCTTGTGTCGTATCATGGGGTTCCTCGGCTTGGCAGTGGGAAAGGCTCTCGGCATTCCTGATTACGAACAGCAGTGATCTACGAAACGCGGTGAACCAATCTTTCTTCTCTCCCTCTCCTACTTTCTTTATTTATTAGCTTCTGTGACATTGTCTGGCATTCCCGCGCCGCCGATCTTCGGTGTGCACCAAGCACCAAGATCGTACCGTACACCCTTGGTATTGCAGATTGTATCATAATTCTTTAGCTTTAGTCTAGTGTGTTGTTCTATCTACTACTACTACTACGGGTAAATACCTGGGAATAACACACAGGCCGATGACGCAGCAAAACACCACAAAGAGCCGATGCTCGCTCTTAATTCGGCATCTTCGCGCTTTATCGTAAATCTGTCTGTAGCTTCGTGAACTAACAAGAACTAACCACATGCATCATCACCCACAATGAGCTATTTTTTTTTCCAATGAGCAGCAGGAGTAGCAAAAACCAGAATGACCAGACAAATTCCCAAGATAGATGCCTTCACCTTCTTCACAGCCCCCTTGGCCTGCGTTTCGAACCGGTTCGTTTACTCCCAGAGCCCAAGAAATTGATTTAGATCACGCTTGGCGTTTGAAATTTGTCTGGCCCCGGCAGCTGGACTATTGGCTCAAGCGATATGAAGCATTCTAGCCAGACGGTGACGCCAAGAAGACATTGGCTTGGCCTGGCTTGGCCGTGTTTGGCACAGCACAAGCATCCCATGGCAGATCATCTAATTAAGGAAACCAACGAAACAAGGACAGCCATGATTGTTTGGGAACCCTCGACCCCCATGCGGAGGATCCTGGACGCTTCTCCGTTTCATCTCTTGGATGATGTTGATTGATATCTGCACGTCTAGTAGGAGGACTCCTATCCGAGCCTCATTCATTCCTTGACCGGGACAAAATAAGCCACGAGTTCGGGCTTCTTCCACATGAAGCGCGCCTTGCATCTTGCATCTTGCATCCAGTAATCCACTACGTCGCCGGTGATTTAAGCATGGCTGGCTCTACTGTTAAAAACTAGAATTGTATAGCAGCTGGTGCATACTATTAAGCTCGTCTTTATACCTGCGGCTAAAAATACATTCGCTGCCGATACTGATCGGATATTGTAACGTTTGCGTTAGTCAAGGACCAAAGGCTGCCAGGGACAGAAGGAGAACTCGAGATATAGACAGATATTGGAAAGACACCCGCCGCATGTATAATTACATACTGAATTCAGCATGCAAGCAACAAGTAGATGCTTAAGTAATAATGTCCCTTCGCGGTCGGAGACAGATAGCTGGAGAATGAATGGCATGTGTACTTACCTTAAGTACTTCTTATCATGCGTGATCGGACCAACCAAGGGTTTCCCCACAAGCGGCAAGCAACGCTTCCATTGATTTCCCGGGCGAAATCTGCGAATAGCCGAGCTGGCCGGGACCAGACCACAACAGCCTCGCCCCTGGAGCCGACGGTGCTTTCCCCTCTTGTAAGCATGCTGGTCATATGGACTACTGGGTGCCGCTCTCTACCGCGAGCCTGCGAACCATCCTGGCACTAGATAATGTCTATTCCGTCTATTCCGAAGTCACGCGAGCAACCAAGGGCTGCAAGACCAGGCCAACAACCAGTAAGCTGCATTCTGGTCCGACACATCGCGATGAGGAGAGATCAGGGGTACCGGCTACATGGCTTACCTGGGCAGAAGTGATTAGCTTGAGCAGCGAGATGATCCAACGGGAGGTTGCCGAGTGCCCAGCCAATGAGAGTGCCGGTGCGAGGGGGCCGTATTGGTATAGCCTCACTGTTCCCTCTGGGGTTTGGCTGGGACCGGGCCCTATCCAAGTTCCGTGGAGTGACGCCATGCCTATCTCAAGTCACGCCTGAAGAAGCACGAAACTTCTTTTGTGAGACGCAGGCTCGATCTACTGTGTAGCCAGCTCGATTCGCAAAGATGGTGGCTACGGCTGGTTCTTGCCATAACGTGTCTACCGCCTCGCGAACAATGTCCACGACCTGGACTTTGGCGGCCTAACAATTGGGTAGCAGCACTAATAAGGACAGGCTGCAGACTACCGAATTGGATAATGATGATGCAGGTGCTGGTAGGCAGCACTGTCACCCCCAAGTCAAATGACTGCCCATCGCTATAAACCCTCATACAAGCCGGGCGACGCAGCGGGTGGATCTTCCACGAACGGCCGCGTCTCACCACCCAAGAAAAGCTGCCGCCCAGCCTCGCCATATCCCATCCTGTCCATTAGAGACGGCGCAGCCCCGTCAAGATGCTTGGTGATATTGGAAATTGGAGCCAGAGGCGTAACGATATCGTCGCATGTGCAATCAATAAGCGCATGGGTGTAATGCAGATATTGCTTCTTGGGAAACAACCCATATTTCTTTTGGTTGCAGATTCACTTTGACGAGTGCTCCATTGACGGTATCCTTTTCTTTTTGGACCAGATGCATAGCCCCCAAACATACGTGGCAATCACCCGTGCCTGTTCATTAAGTATACTACGCCTCATCGTGACACTCACTCTTCGATTCCGGCACCACGCGAGTCGACTTAAACATACTTCCCGATGAGGTGCGGGTACATGGCTCTCTCAACTCTGGCCCAGACGCTGGCCCCTTCCGTGGAAATAAACGTATTAGCCAGAGATGCTTCGCTTGAAGCTCTGGCACCTAAGGGGTACATGTCAGAGACTCCCGATGGAACCCCTTGGATGACGCCCCCGCCTCCTCCATCGTGATTCAGGCTGCGCATGGCATCCCCATGATTTCCAGGAGAGGATGGAGTGTGGCAATTGGCTTCCTCCCGTCCTCCCGCATACCCATTTGCACTGCCTACTGTATTCCTGCGAGCTTCGGGTGAAGTCACCACATCGAGGGGAGACCCACCACTCCATGTACCCGTGAGCTGCGTCGCCGGGTCGAATGACAACCAGACGAGGACCTGTAGGGAGGTGCCAACTTCCCCCGTGGCGTAGACAATTGACCGCTCGTCGTTCACCGCCGAAACATTCCCCTGATGGTCCTCGGGGTTCATAATGCGAGATATCTGTTCCCAGGTCGGATCAGAACAGGGATGCTCGGGCTCCCCAGGCCACATGACGACACGATTGTGCGCTCTCTCTACCTCCTCCTTTCCCCTGACATCTTGGACACTTGAGCTTGTCGACATTGCCGAAAGCTCTAGAGACTTTGTTGCAATCTTTTGGCCAGCCCGTATGCGGAGTCGCTGTGTGCATACCGCTAACGGCGAGGGGTCGTCGATTAAATCGAGAAACGTACCGCAGGAATAGAAGTAAGAGCGGAGGTGGGTTTTGCTCAGCCCAAATATTGTACCTTCATCCCCGACATGGATACCGCGCGGCGATCGTAGTGACGGAAGCATGTAGTTTGGGTTGCTACTCGATTCCAGTAGTTTCGTCAGAGGATCGTCCGGAAGGTTGTTTTCAATGTTGTTTTCTGACTCTTCTTCCGTCGTCCCCTCCCCTTCGTCTCGAAAGACAACATTTGTTACATAGTAACTTCGTCGATTTCCACTTTGTCCGTTCAACCATTCTTTGCGGGCTTCTATGATTCTCACTTGCCCTGTTGTTTCGTCCTTCTCGAGCTTCAAAAAGCCCCATCGATCATCTATAGGGCCCTCGGCATTTTGCCTTCGCCAGCTATCCCGTTTCTTCATGATCTGTGTCTTATGAGGGTCCGGTTCGTTGAGGCGAAAACGAAAGCAATAGTAGTAAGACGTCCAGTCAATCTCTTCTACTTCGAAGGCTGTTTGATTTGACAATCCGTAGAGATAACCGTCGATAATCTCAAAACAGACAGTAGAGCCGATCTCGTAACCGACAACATCAGACAGGTGAATCTTTCTTCTCGACAAATGGCGCTCTGTAAGGTTGAATAATCGAAGTACCCATTTTCGAAACCCATCTGGTCCATACTCGGAATGGGTGCCGTAGTAGAGATACGTCCCGCTGTTTCGGACGAATAATCGTATTGTGGATTCGAGAAGAATGGCGCCGACTAGCTCTTGTCTTTCTGTGTCGAGAATCAAGAGCCAATTCTCCGGTTCCGAGGAGGTGAGCGAGTAGAGGCAGCTGGTAATGCCTTCGGCATTGTGAATGACGCGAAACGTGGATTTTTGCCAAGTTTCGGAGCGCGGGATAGCTTCAGCTGTAAGTCTGGGGATATCGACTACAGTTTCCTGTCCGGATGGATTGTGTAGGTCCAGAATCCTGAGCCACCTTTGGGCCTTATCCTCGTATACGTAACACAACTTGCCACTTGAATACATATACGAGTCGGCAAGCCCGACCATTGCCACGATATAAGGACGAGCTTCTGCTACCGCCCTTCGTCTTTTGACCAATCGTCTCAGCGCTCTCGCATAGCGGCCGTCACGCAACGCTTGCTGCGCCTCCAAGGAGCAAGGTGCTTTTGCCTAGATAAGATCAGTAAGCGGTACCCGGCAGTTCCGGCAGCTGAGGATCGACTTACACGAACGATGAGCTTACAGAAGCTATCTTCGGTGATGAGGTACTGAAAATGCCGACAGCAGAGGGACAAGTCGAAAACCTCTTCAATGCTGAGGCTCATTGCGATGTTCGCCATCATCTCGTAAGGCAGCTTTTGCAATCCCGAGGATGAGGGCCAAGCCATCACAGCATCACTTCTCGATTGGGCTGTGCCCGCGCCAGAAGAAGCAAGCCGCTTCATCATGCTGCAACTGTCCAAACCCGCGCACCGAAGCCAGTACCAGCTGATCTGAGTTCATATCGCGGATCCATATAGCTAAGTTGATCCTGATGTAATCAAATTGATAGCGGCCATGGACCAAGTAATCAGGTTGATCACGAGGCGGATGGGTTTGGCCAAGGGGAGTTCCTCGACTGCATTATTATATAGGAGTTCCGAGAAGGCTAAAGGGCGGGATTAGGGGGGGAGGAGGGGGCTCTATCCACTGCACCCACATGGGTATGGCGACAAATTGGTTGTTTGTATGTGATACATCTCGAGGTGCTTCCCTGGACACATGGAACTCCTACAGCCTTGTTTACCTACACGAAGTAGGCAATTTCAAAGTCTCCCGAGGTGGTGCGGTTCCCAATCTGATGTCTAAGACCTGATGCTTGCCCCCCCGGGCTGTCTTGTCTTGTATTGCCATCGCATCTCTAGCAGACGAAGGCGAGCTGGCTGGGTCGATTGGAATGGTCCATCAGCAAACCTTGAAAATACTACCAATGGGTATTTGCAGAGCCGCACTTGTAACAAGCGAGGGAACGGAAGGGATGCATTGTCTCTCCATCACACGATCTTCTGGGACGGGGGATTAACCTAGTGGAGGGAAGGTACCTACGTACCTACCAAAAAGAAGTATTCATTCTTCACCTTGTAATCCCAGCAGCACCGAGAGCAGAGCCTCAAAATTCCGGGGCAACAGCCTCCCCACCAAACTATTGACTTGATGTTTGTTCTTTCCCTTGCCTGATTCTACCATCGGATCAGGGCACATTTCATTGATCTGTTGTTCCACATGGGAAACTGCTTGCAAAATCCAACAACATCCTTATCCCATCTGGCAGGGGCCCCTCCCCTGTTCCGTTGTCCTCTCGCAACGATGATTTGGTTCGTAAAGAGCCGCATGCAGATGTGGGCGTGATTGTGATTGTGATTTGTTGCTCAAGCCCTGGCCATTTCATTCGCTCTGCCTTCACACGAACCACCCATTACTTCCTGATGGACGCTGCGCTGCATATCACCTCTGGCAGGGAGTAGCTCATTCACTGTTGAGCCTCAGGATCTGGGATTGCAGTTTCCAATGCAATGGCCTGTGGCCCATTGCTCTCGTGGGACGAGAAACACGAACATGCCAATTCCCGCCAGCAATACCGTTCGGACTGTCGAGATGATCTGTCTCTCGTCGAGACCTTAGGCTGCTCTGGTATATCACGGTCACGCGAATACGGTAGACACGCGAGCCAGCATCTTGCCTCCCTTTCGAGGAGTAACGTCGGGGGACAGAGTTGCTAATGCTGTCAGCAATGTCTGACAGCTAATGTGCACTTCGAGCCACCCATTTCACACCTGGTGGCTCCTCATGACTTTGGTATTGCGAGCGCCACCTACTGACGCCAGGCTCTGGAAACAGAAATATCCCCACGCGGCCAAATCGGAGTCCCCAAGATTGCTCCCGTCAAAGCAGGATAGGTTCTACGTTTACCACGTTTACCCCTTTGAGCCATTGTCGTCCCAGAAGCTAGACGGCTGTGACCTCGTATTAGGATCGAGACTGGCACCGATAGTAAGCGAATTATGCTCCAATAGGGTTCCTGGGCCTCGTCAAGATGATATGTCTTATGTTTTCTACCGAATAGCCATAGGACAGAGGGCACCCTTCTGCATGTTCCTATAATCAGGGTGACCGGAAGTAGCCCCGTCTGCTATACTGGGATGTGAGATGCTCGAGTGCTTCGCAGACGGGAAGCCCGCCATGGCCATGTCTCCAGGCCTGAAAGCTTCCCTGTTCTTCTACAAGCCAGCAGAGAAGCAACATGCGAGCGAGCCTTGCATTTATTTTTACAGCTGCAGTCACCGGCCAAGATTTGCAAGTTTGCAAGGCGCCACCAACGGATGTACTATTCTAGCTAATGCAACATGTGTAGGGACAGTCAGAGGCAGGAAATGTTTTCTTCACAGAGCAGACCGATCTCTGTCCATACAAGTCCGTAGGCATGCCCATCTACTAGGCTTCTCTCGGGTGACATCGGTTGTGCAATGTCAAAGTCTTTGCGTAGCGGTCGCCCGGCCGCTACGGTGTATACCACGATTTGCATTAGCTATGGTGATGACACGACAAGCAGCAGCAACCACGTAAACACAACGACTGCTGTGGCGATCAATGTTGTGCTACCTACCGGCATACCGGACAGAGAAGGCCTGTTCTTTGTTGCATGGTTTCATGTCGGTGTCGGTCGAGAAGATATACTTCCAATGGACTGAAGCAGCATGGCCCAATCGCTGGAAAGAATGGGAGTTTTGTGGGGGGAAAACATCACATATAGTAGGTATACCTGTGTTTATTGGAATATTGAGTAAAGCTTCAGGCATATACCGAGACAAGAAGAAGATGCAAACGTGTTGGATAAGAACCAACGATATTGCTCCTCTAACCCTGCTCACAATACGGTGGGGCTGTGCCGATCTAGACCCAGCTCTTTCGCTGGTACGTCATTCCGTAAAGTTAGGCTTGCCATGAAAACAACGAAGTTGCGTTTTCATCCGTTGCCTAGCATATTCCAAATCTGAAGCCCTCTCGGTGGGGAGAGGTTGCGGCATTGAGGTCTTCCCGAGTGATGGAATCCCTGTCGTTTACAGGCAAACTACCTTAAGTACGTATAATGCTTTGTGGCGGGGCCTGAGATTCCAATAACCCTTGACGACGAGACCGCGTGCCTGCATGCGTGAAATATCGGCAGGACTGGACAGTATGGTGGTCGCCCTCGCCGCGCTCAATAGAGCCTGCACTCGACTGCTTGGCTCTCCTACTCCTCCTGCCTTCCCGGCTCGCACCCTCTCTGCACGCATCCGACAGACCATCCTCCCTAGAAGTGCTGCGCCTACGAGATTCACCGCCGCGCAGCAGCAGCAACGTGTTCCCGCGACCCGACGACTCTTCTCCCAGACATCGCGCCCCTCATACCAGAATCATAACCCCCACGACCCCCACGAGCGCCTGCGCAATGCGAAACCGCTGTTCACGAACCAAAGTCTCAGCGGCTTCATCCGCTCGCCAAGTACGCATACGGTCGCCGCCTTGGCCTTTCTGGGAGCGGTCGGTTTCTACTTTAGCAACCTGCAGACGGTCCCCGTCAGCGGGCGGAAGCGCTTCAACTGCTTCTCCGAGGAGTCCGTCGAGGCCGTGAGCGAGCAGCAGGTCAGGAGGATAGAATGGGAAGTCGAAAGGCAGGGCGGCCGGTTCCTGAGTGACTGGGACCCTCGGACCCGGATGGTGAAGAGGGTCATGAGGAGGCTCATTCCCGTCAGTGGCATGGAAGATTCGGACTGGGAGGTTAGAGTGATTGACGACCCACGTATGAAGCAAGAAGCAGCCTCTCCTTGAAAAAGAAAACAAAAACACACTACAGTACAATGCTAAGAAGGTGTTTTACTCGCAGGACAAGCAAACGCCTTCGTCTTGCCCGGCGGCAAGGTCTTCGTCTTCAGCGGCATCATACCCATCGCCCGGAACGAGGATGGCCTGGCCGCCGTTCTGGGCCATGAGATCGCGCACAACTTAGCGCAGCACATCGGCGAGCGCATGTCCGGACAGATCGGGATCAACATACTACTGGGCAGCTTCGTCTTACTGACGGCTCTATGGGGCGGCGCCATTCTCGGCACGCAGCTGTTCGGTGGCACGGTCTTGGATCTGCTCTTCTCGCGGCCCATGGGCCGCAAGCAGGAGACGGAGGCTGACTACATAGGGCTACTGATGATGGCCGAGGCCTGCTACGATCCCGAGCAAGCCCTCGGCTTCTGGCAGAGGATGGAGCACATGGAGCAGCAACGGGAGGGCGCGCCACCGGAATGGATGAGCACACATCCTTCTGTAAGTTGATCATTTCCCCCCTGGAGAGAAAGACACTTGTGTGTGGCATTGTGGGAAGCGTCTGCTGCTAACGGTCGGGGCTGCTGCGCAGAACCATAACCGAATCGAGAAGATCAAACAATGGCTACCGGAGGCAATGGACAAGAGGGCGCAGAGCGATTGCTCAGGCACTGCCGCTTTCGCCGACAGGTTCAGAAGGGCTCTGGCGCAGGGCATCGCAATACAGTAGAACACCACTCAACTCCTTACATGTACATATTTGTTCGATGTGGCGTGGTGATGAAGCTGATGTCGGTCGTTGTTGCGACTCGAATGTAAACACGGAGACCTACCATTCAGTTAGTTGTCGGATCGCAAGCAGATCAATGCAGCAGCTAAAGCAATATCCGTGGAAACCGAGAGATTCCCGATGAATTGGGAAAGCTTGATTGATGTTGGAATTAAATTAGATACGGGAACCGAGACAACGGTCATGCTTATTACTGTAGTTGAATTCTATCACCTAGAGAGAACCTTACGATAATGTAAACCTGTAGCGAGGTCTTCGTACCTGCATATGATAGGACATTGGCATACTACTAGAACAAACATTCACTAATGGTTGAGGGTAAGCAAGCCACTCTCACGCTCCCAACCTGGGCGGCGGGGGTGGCCTGTGACGCATGTCGCAGCCCAGGAGTCATGACCCCCCCCGGTTTGTCGAAGCCCGCAGGCGGCCTTCTGTGCCGAGGTTCATTTCGGCCAGATTGTTCCCAGGCGGGCTGTCCTGTCGTATGAAACGAAGCACGAGACTTGACAATCTAGGACTTGCCTCTTCAACTACATACAGAGCAATAATCATCTTTACGAGTCAAAAGAGGGAATCTCTTGAACAGAACCACTGTCGCGACTAGTCAAACCGAAACTGTCACCAGAACGAAACTGGATTTATTTGACCCAAGCCCCCCAGCGCACTTTCGCCCTGACCAGCCAAAATGTCCAAGTCGTTCACGAAGAAGGAGGTCTCGGAGCACAAGACCGAGGACCAAGGCATCTGGATCATCGTCGACGACGGTGTCTACGATATAACGAGTAAGTGCATACCTACGCGCAGGCAGTGAGTCGGTCGGTCTACGTTGCGCACGCTCAAGGCGACTCTCATCTACCCAATCTTTTCAATCTCATCTTAAGCAGTCGGTGACTGACATGCGACGTCCCCTTGGCAGAGTTCATTGACGAGCACCCGGGCGGTCCCAAGATTCTCAAGCGCATGGCCGGTAAAGACTCGACGAAGCAGTTCTGGAAATACCATGGAGCCAAGGTGATGGAGAAGTACGGCCCGCGATTCAAGATCGGCACAGTCCAGGAGGAGGCCAAGCTGTGACCGGGCAACGCGCGATGGGTTTGGGCGTTGCTATTTTGTTTTGGGTGTAATACACATGTCGGAGACGCCATCCATTATGTTATTCTCAAGAGATATCCCGCCAGCGCTCACAGCGAGTGTGGAAACACGATAGAATTGCCCCCCACAGCCAGACGGATGGACCGCTTTCTCGTGATCCATAAAAGTACTTCGGGTTAGTGGTTGGTAGTAGGCAGATATACATGTAGGTAAGCTGGAAAAGCTTTTGCGACATGCAATGGGGGGTTGCTCGTAAGACCGTAATAAGGAACAAGAATAAGTTAGCCTTCACCGAACCTTCTTTCTGACGTTCACCTTTCCTCATCATTGCACATGCAGAGCTCAGTGTCGGCTGTGGTATGTGGTCATCCATACTTACTGTACATGGCGGCTCGGCAGTACCGAGCCTGTACATACAGTATTTTGCTCACGACGGAAAGCCGGGAGCACGCGTGACTCTCAAATTGCCAAGTCTGGGGTCCCAGACAAATGAATTGGGGAGACGCCCATTGGCCTACGCTTTGGATCCATTTGCGTCCCACCCCAGAGCGGTGACGTTGTTGAGGGTTTTTACCAAATGTTACCAGGGCGCTTTGGGCTCGCATTCAATTGGGCAACCGAGCTCTTTCTCCAGAATCAGGTGACTAAGGCCAATGCCGAACATTGCCCTTCCTGACCGATCCTTCGTCCGAGACTGGAGATTTGAGTAAGAAGCGTGCTCTGCTACCTCCCACCCCCTTCGTTTTCTTGATCGAGGGACGGTTTAGTAACCGATCCAGTTGCCGGACCAGAAACAACGTCCAGATAATGGTGAGGCAATAACTCGAGCTTTTAAATGCAGCTTCTGAGTCGACTGTAAGCCGGCAGTTGACTCGCGAGATGAACCCGGCTCTTCCCATAGGGTAGGTAAAGTAGGTAAGTAGGTTAGTAGAATGCTTATACAGCACCGCACGCACAGTCTTGCTGTACTACTCGTAGTAGTAGCAACCTTCCCCCGACACACCGATTTCTTACCGTCCGGAGATCCTACCCTATATGGGGAAGGCTTGTTTTTTCCCCCCGGTGCATTCTTGGAGTGTGATTGTACTCGGTTGGCCCGCGAGCAATGCCAGCAGAAGCAGGTACCTGAGATTCGCAGGGGTCTTCTTGCTCGACGATGCTTGAGTAAGTGGGTGGTGGTGTTAACGCTGGATCGGGCAACAACTACGGGGTAGCCTGGTTGCTCTGGACATCGCGCGGTGAACAGGCAAACGGGGTTCTAGGGTCGAGCTTATGTATGTATAACATGAACCTTAGGTTGATTAAGAGGTAGGTAGTTGTATTGTTATGTACACACTTTCCATACAACCTCTACTATATGAGGATATACCAGCCTGCGCAAGGCGAACATGCGCTAATGCTAACCCTAGCTCTCGTTCTAGCGTCATCTGTGGAACTCGGACGGTTGGGGCCAGCAGCTTATCATGTTTCTTTGCCCTGGCAATCAAAACATCTGTTGGACAGAATTGGAGCTCCGCCATCTCCGTGCTAGAGTGGGTTTCACAGTCCTGCGCGACTTTTCACCAAGAGACAGCTACACGTAAAGTAAGTACTTCCTATCACTCACTCTTCTCGTGGCATTGGAAAACCTTTGCCAGGTAGTAGGATATCTATCGTCTTGCTCATCGTCTGCGAGCTCTGTCCCAATCCAATCTAGGTAAGCTATGGTCTTTCTTTCTCTCAGTCGTCTCTCGTCCGTTCCCTTACACCAGAGCTTGATTTCGCGCACGGTGGTGGTGATATGCCCATGGCTTGTTATGGAAATGGGTTACCATCCTAGTAGTATGGTGACAATAATTCCCGCCATCACTCCATTTCCCGACCTACATCCATGTCCAGCTTATCCACCCGCGAGCGATCTAGCAGCACCCTGGCCTCTGCTGCGTGCCGTAGTGGTGCGTGGGACGCTGTCGAAATTCGCGCAGGCGAAAAGAGCGAGAGGCAAGGCCTGGTATTATTGTTATTAGCTGCTTTACGTAGTAGTTAGTTAGTTACATGAGTTACGAGAGAAAGTGAAGAAGAGCTTGCCGTTTCCCGTAATAGGGCCAAGCTTGTCCTCAGTGCATCTCTGACTCGGGGCTAGTACATATTGTTTTGCTCCCCGCTAGCTACAACTTCTTTCTTCTCTCTTTTTCTCTCTCTTCAACCGCTCGTCCTTGAACAAATCCCCCGATCGTTGTGTGTTCGTTCAATACTTCGACAATTTTGTCAAGGCGTGTGTTGTTCGCAGCTGCAACCCCAAGCTCTGATTCCATCACAACAATAGAAGAGCTCAGCTCCTCCACATCAGACGGTACGATACGACATCTCTCTCTTGCCAGCGGCTTCTCCTGCCAATATGCGCCTATGAACAAAGATCAATCCCGCCGCAATCGCTTGTCCTCCATGAATTGCGTGTCTTCGGATATTCCCAAGAACTTTCTGGAGCCATTGAGATTCTTGCCGCCTGCCTGGGAAGCATGACGACGGACCAGCAGTCTCGGCCGTGTTGATCAGGTAGCCAAGGCACTTGTTAGTCACATGCGGCCTTTTCCAAGTGGAAGGTTACTGGGCCTGTGAAATATCGAAGCTTTCATGGACTCGATTAGCAGAGTAGTCTGGTCTAGTCACGTTCGATATCGCTGCGCAGATCTTATGCTAAAACTTGTCGCCATTAGACTTCAAAATGCCTGCCATTAGCAACGCCATTGTCGCCCGCGACGCCATGAGCCAACTCGCCAAGCGTGAGAACTGGTAAGTAATCGACTCTCAAATCCATGGCAACGCATCCGGTGCATTGTCCGGACATCGCTCTCCTACTGCCACCATACTGCCACAGGGGGCTATCATGACCAAGCCTCGAGTAATTGCTGACTGGCGTCGATGTAGGGCGAAACAAGAGGCCGGTGTCGTCGTCGTCTTTTGCATCGTGTTCATTGTCGCCCTTGGCTTGATCGGTCTCTGGATCAGCAAGTGCCTCTCCGCCCGCAAGGCTAAGAAGGTGGCTGCCTCAAACGCCGCATAAGCAATGGCTGGGGACAGGTGATGGCTGGACGAGCGTGTTGAGGGAAAGGAATGGATGAGGGAAGGGAATGGACGATGGAAGGAAGACCTTACGATACCAACTGCGTTCTTGTTCGATGAGCGCGCAATCACCCCCTACACACCAAGGTGTCGGGTTTCTATTGAAGCCACACCACGGCGCGAGCAACCGAATCTGTTATAGGTGGAAACGGGCGATTCTAGTGTCCTGGATCTACAGCCAAGTTCGGGTCAACTGACAGCTACGCGCCCACATATTATGCCAAACGGCTGATTTTGGTAGATGGGGGTGACGTTGTCCTCAATTGGTGCACATTTACGCTGTACTCTAATTTCTTTAATGATACAAGTCAAGTCAAACCTGCAGGCGTTGGTGATGCTCGATATGGTGCGGCAACTCGGTGGGTCGCCACGACGACAAGCTGTTCATGCACCCCGGATCTTGACCTCTTGGCGTGTTTCGTTTCCGAGTAAATACAGGGAGTTCCTCAATCACTATTTGCCGGCAACGTCTACCTAGGATTGGACATAGTGCCCTGTGTAGTCGTCTGGTATGTTGTAATGAATTTATTCCCTAGTAGAGATCCATCTTCTCTAGGTGAATCAATCCGTTGGCAGGCTATGCTTAATTAAGTTAGCGAGAGTGAGTCTGCGCCAAGAGAGAAAATGGCCGTGATAGGTCCACGCAACAACTTACAGGTGAGAACTGCCGGAGCTTGATGCCAGCGCTCCTGAACACCTCGGCTGTCTCCCCGTCCATGCTGTATCCCTGGCTGTAGACGACCTCGCTGATACCCACCTGGACGATCTTGATGGAGCAGGTGAGGCAGGGGCAGGTGTTGCAGTAGAGCACGCTGCCGTCGCGGATGCGCTCGCGGCCGGCCTCGAGCAGCGCGTTCTCCTCGGCATGCAGGCAGAGGCAGGTGGCGAGGGCGGCGCCCGAGCCCATCCCGGCATTGCAGCGAGCGCAGCCGCCCTCGCCGCAGTTGCGTATGCCCCGCGGGGTCCCGTTGTACCCCGTGCTGATGACGCGGCGCTCGCGGCCGACGAGCACACAGCCCACGGCCCGCTTCATGCAGTTGGACCGCTGCGCCGCCAGCGACGCCAGCGACATGAAGTAGTTGTCCCACGAGGGCCGCAGGCGCTCCGGGTTCGTCAGGTCCAGCTTGCCCAGCGTCGCGTACAGGTGCGCCAGCGAGCTCGACGTGTTCAGCAGGCGCACCGTCGCCCGCGAGATCAGCGGCAGGACCCCCGACGACCCGGAGTAGAGGTGGTCGTCGGACTCGGCGATGAAATCCTCGAGCGACGAGGAGGAGGATGCAGATGGCGCCGGTTCGGATGTGAGGGTGGAGCTGCTGCTGCTGCTGCTGCTACGGGCTTGGTACCGACGCCATCTCACGACTAGGGGTGCGTCTACGCTGACCAGAATGAAAAATGGCCTGCGGGAGAGGATGTCCAGTATGGCTTCATCGTGGATGTCCGTCGTTACCCAACGGGAGCGCCAAGACTTGGTCACGAAGTCCAAGAGATCGGTTGCCGAGGTGAAAGTGCGAGCAGGCGGCGAGGCTTTGCCGCGGATTGGGAGTTGGTTTGTTGAGCCAGCCTTCTGCACGGAATCTGATGGTACTGATGATGATGATGATGATGATGATGATGATTCCGCAATAGACTCAGAGGATGCCGCTGTCCCATTGGAGGCTTGGGGAACTGAGAGATGTAGCCTCTGGAAACCGTGGTGCTCTACCAGGTATTGAGCCACTGTGCTCTTGCCAGCGCATCTTGCTGCAATCCTTGTACATAAGTAAAAGAGTATCCGGAAAGGCAAGAAGAAGAAAGGGGCTATGTGTGAGACTTACAGCCACAGACACCGAGTAACATGTCGAAAATGATGAGTATCTTCGAGAGAAATATGTGAAGTCTTATCTCATGCCTCAGTGTCTACCTTGCTCAAAGGTCAAGGTTACATGTACTTAGTTAGATGCAAGGCCTCACCTTGAATCTATAGGTATCTAATGTGCTGCGAGCCTAACCTACGAAGTACTTCATACTTCTTCTCATAGGTAAAAATTGGATAGGCGGGCGCGTCGGGTGCTACTACCGTACTTTAACCGGTCTCAGGCACACACACTTGCAACGCCTAAGGTTGAACCATTGCAGCTCAGGGCACGTGCAGGTAGTGTGGGAGTGAAGCGGGTGGCTGCCGTCATTGTCCAGGCTGGGCAATGCAGGTCAGTGGACAGACATTCTTCAATCGCTGTTCTAGAAGCTGGGGTGGGTTTTGTGTTTGTTTGTCTCCAGTCGCCTGCCCAGTCGCCTGCCTACTCACTCAGAAAGCGTGTAAGTCATCATCAGCTCGTCACCCGCAGCTGACTAGGACTACCTGACCTCATGCAAAAGGAAATCACGAGGTTGAAGTTAGCCATTCTTTCTCCTCACCCGCATGTTTTTTTGCCTTGCCGTTTACTATATAGTGAGTGCAGTGAACTACGTACTCTGCATAACATACTTTCCAAATGAGCCGATCTACTTGTTCGCATTCCCCAAGTCGACTGTAATATTGAATAACATTTGTTCCTCACCGAGCCACCCCCGCTTACTGAAAGCTGCCCCTCCCTCCCGCGGGCTAGACTCCCCTACGTACCTACCCTCTATACCAATTATACGACCGACACGACAGGATCCTCCCCATATACATACTGTCATTGGCGTCTCCTAGAGAGAGGGACTGTTCTGCTGTCGCTCTCGCTCTCGCTGTCGCTGTCACCCGTTTGCATTACCCAGGTTGAGACACCAGCACAACCGCATCGCATCCTCGCCGCTACTTACTCACCATGGCTGATCCGAGCGGGGCAACACCGCCAGCAACGGACCTCAAGTTCGTGCCCTTCTCTTCCGAAATCGAGCTGCCCTTCTACTCGGCCTTGTTCTCCTCCAAGCTCGAACATGACAAGCTCGACGAGTCGGCGCGGCAGGTCCTGGGGGTCTACGAGCCGCAGCCGGGCGTCGCCCCCGAGGACAGCGCGAAGATGCAAGTCTTGGGAAATGCGCTCACGAGCCGCTCGGTGGCGCTGAATGCCGTGCGGGCCGAGGGCATCATACGGAACAAGAACACGATGGACGCTTTTAAGAATGCGGACAGAGCCGAGATGATTCAGAATGCTGGCAGACAGGTTTGTGTGCTTGTGTATCCGCGGCGAACTCCACGTGCAGTGCGCTAACTTGTCCGAAAGATCTGGGAAGCCATCAAGGACGGCACCATCTACTCGGTCCCTTCTCTTCTTTCTTCCTACGTCGTCCTCTCCTATGCCGATCTCAAGAAATACCGAATGGCATATTGGTTCGCATTTCCGGCCCTGCAGGCTACCCCGCAGTGGAAGAGGAGTGGTGGCATCAGTCGGTTTACCCCAGATGAAAGCTCGCAGCTAGTCGAGCGTGTTGGTACATGGCGGTATAGTGCAGATGACCGAGAGTACGGCTTCTTCCTCGCCAAGAAGCTGCGTGGAGGCGAGGCCCGATCGTCCCTGGACCTGGCAGAGGACGATATTGGCTACAAGTGGGATGTTGCCTCACTTGGGACATTCGAGAAAGGCTTCTTTAAGGGCATACCCGAAGAGGACCAGTATGTCGCTTTCGTCGACCCGTCCACATATGAGGAAAACCCCGGCTGGCCACTCCGGAACTTACTGCTGCTTATCCGCGAACGATTCCGCCTCACCAAGGTTCAAATCCTCTGCTACAGAGACATGCAGTCGCGCCGGCACGAGGCGAGAAGCATTGTTCTACCGTTATCGATGGATGCCACAGAAGTTGCCGAGCTCACAGAAATGCCGAAGGTCACTGGGTGGGAACGCAACCATGCCGGGAAGCTCGGTTGGCGATCCGTCAGTCTTGCTGAGTCGATAGATCCGACCCGCATCGCTGACCAGTCCGTCGACCTGAACCTCAAGTTGATGAAATGGCGGATCGCTCCAGATCTCCATCTTGAGCGCATTAGAGAAACCAAATGTCTCCTTCTCGGCGCTGGTACATTGGGCAGCTACGTTTCGAGACTTTTACAAGGGTGGGGTGTTCGGAAAATCAGCTTTGTCGACTACGGTGCAGTATCGTATTCGAACCCTGTGCGACAGCCTCTCTTTAACTTTAAAGACTGCCTCAACGGAGGCGCGCCAAAAGCTCTGCGGGCAGCCGAAGCCCTGAAAGAGATCTATCCAGGGGTCGAGAGCGAGGGCCATGTGCTATCCGTGCCAATGCTGGGTCATCCCGTAACAGAAAAGACAAGAGGTGATTTCGAGAAGCTTAGGAGCCTCATCAACGAGCACGACGCCATATTTCTTCTCATGGATAGCAGGGAGTCGCGGTGGCTGCCGACAATCATGGGCAAGGCAGCAGGCAAGCTGGTCATGAACGCGGCGCTCGGGTTTGATACATATGTAGTCATGAGGCATGGAGCCGAGCCCACAGATGGCAGTGACGATACTCTGGGCTGTTACTTCTGCAACGACGTAGTGGCTCCCGGCGACGTAAGTTACTACACTCTATCGTTGTATCTCGTTTAATGTTTACAGGGGAATGCTAACTCGCATCGACTCTAGTCACAGAAGGACTTAACGCTGGACCAGCAGTGCACCGTGACAAGGCCCGGAGTGGCAGCTACAGCTTCTGCTCTGCTCGTGGAGCTGTTCACAAGTGTCCTAGAGCACCCGCTTGGCGCCCACGCCCCTGCTCCGATTCCCAAGGACACTTCCGGGACCACGTACGAACGCGACCCGCCCAACCATGCCCTCGGCCTAGTGCCCCATCAAATCCGAGGGTACCTGGCCGAATTTTCGCAAATCAAGGTCCGCGGTGTTTCGTACCCGTCATGTAGTGCTTGCAGCAAGCCGATTCTTTCAGCCTACAGGCAAGGTGATGGGTGGGAATTCTTACAGCGTGCGCTCGATGACAAAGAGTACGTCAGCGAGCTTAGTGGACTGGCAGAGGTACAAAGGAAGGCACTTGACTGGGATGACGACGAGGAGGAAGAGGGAGCGACAGGAGATGACGAGGCGATACTTCTATAGAATAGGCTGATGATTTCGCTAATGATACCCACCTACATCCGGACTCTATGTATATCGGATAGTCTACCATACAAGCTCGGGCCCCGCAGCTGCCAGTGACAGCCACGTACTGTAGGTGTCGCCTCTGGGCCGCAGGTGCTGTTAAGCGACATCAAGGGGTGGGGGGTGCTGCGAGCGAAGGACACGTTCACCAAGATGAGGATGGGCTCAGTACTACAAACTTTGGTAACCATCACTCCTGCCAAGTGCTGCTGTGACTAACAAGTCATATCGAAAACTGGCAGCATCACGGGCGGTCATGGCGGGTAATCTCCGCCAGAAGGGGTGGTCCAATGATTGCGATCAAGTCACTGGGACGGGATTGGTGCATTGGGATCAGCGGGGGATGCACGGGTCTACTAAGCCTTGTGCGTAGGGGGTGGGAATGAGTTGGTGTATCGAGACAGTTACCTAATGGCTTACGAGTTCGAATATCAATAATAGGCGTCGAACCCATCACGGTTTCAATTCAGGTCTTGGCCTCTCGTGGCATGAGTTGACGGAGGAGCTGGACCTTTCTTTGAGCGTACTTGTTAATATTATAATGAAGTATATAACCAGGTCGGTTTTCTCTCGGTCAGAAGAAAAAGAGTTCCAAGACAGATAGACTCCAGTACCCAAACCAATCAGTGTTTTGTCGGGTGCCGCCTTCTCCGACTCAGGCAGACAGGCCAGGCCTATGAATAAACTGGGGGTAGTAGCGCACTCACTCACACACACACTCTCTCTCTCTCTCGCTCTCGCTCTCACGCTCTCTCCGGACACTCACTTTCCCGTCTCACTCATGCGCCCCCAGTCAAGGAAGGCCATTAACAACAGTTTTGAAGAGAGATAGCATGAGCTTGAGACAGTCTCACTATCCCAATTTCTGAAGAAGGACAATCACGTGGCAGCCACGGCCATTCAGTTAGAAGATTTGGCGGGTTTTACCGTTTTCAGTGTCTTGTCACTCACCAGAAGAGAGGAGAGAGGGAAGGTTTTAGAGCATTTGAATTTGTTTCATCTTTTTATTCTACATCTTCACTTTGGAAAAACCGAAACACTACAAATCAAAAAAAAAAAAAAAGAGTCAAAGTATCAATCTGTCCATTTGTAAGCAGGCGGAGGGCTCTTCTCTCTCGCCCCGTTATCGTTGTAGTAGGATATTCCATCCAACGATAAGGGGAGAAGAGGAAAAGGAAAGAAGAAGAAGAAGAAGAGAAATTGCGGCAGCGACTATGCGGCTTCAGGGCTGGACTTTTTTCCAGCCTCATCCCGAGTCGGTCCACGACTACGCGGGCGTCCTGGTCCCGCTCGAAGAAGCCCATCTGCACAGTCACTCGGCGCGCCTGGGCCGCACCGAGTTCGAGGAGCGGCACAATGAGGACGACAATGATGGCGCGGATGCGCTGATGCAGGGGGACAGCAACGAGGCCGACAAGGACCACGAGAGTGGCGAGGCCACGGGCATGCTGCAGATGAGTGCTGCCGAGTACACCATCGATGGTCTGAGGAGGGAGGTGAGGCAAGGGGAGCGAGGCCGCGTCTGGAGCGAGTATGAGTGTAAGGCTGTGAAAAGAATGCGCCTGCGTGGAAATCGATGCTAATATGGGTTGCAGTAAAATCAAAGCTCATCAACAAGGCCATCCAGGATATAGGCATGGGCAGGTACAACTGGCAACTCTTCGTCTTGTGCGGGTTTGGCTGGTTTGCAGATAAGTGAGTTACCTACCAGTGAACCCCCTTCGTTCCAAATCCTATCGATTATGCTAAACCATTACAGTCTCTGGATGCAAGTAAGTAAATCATGGCAAACCCCCATAGGTCGTCCGTCACTGCAGCTGCTTACCACGAGGATTAGGGCGTCTCTCTGACGTTGCCATCCTTATCAGCGGAGTTCGACATTCCGGAGAAGACGGTGAGATACACGACAAGCGCGCTGTTTGCAGGACTCTGTGTAGGGAGTTTCTGCTGGGGCCTGGGCTCTGATATAATGGGACGTCGGATCGCCTTCAACATGACTCTCCTAATCACCGCCATCTTCGGTATCTGGGCATCCTATGCTTCGAGCTGGGGAGGTTTGTGCTTATTGTTCGCGTGCATGGGCACGGGAGTAGGTGGTAACCTACCGGTAGACGGAGCGCTGTTCTTGGAGTTTTTGCCGGATGCATCGAGCGCACTCTTGACGCTGTTGTCGGTGTGGTGGCCTGTTGGCCAGCTTGCATCATCCTTTGTGGCCTGGTATTATATTTCCCACCAGCCCGTCGAAGTCGGCTGGCGCTCATTTGTCTTTGCCATCGGGATCATCACCTTGGTCATGTTTTTCATCCGCTTCTTCATCTTTCATCTTTTCGAGTCCCCGAAGTACCTACTTTCGCAGGGCCGCCAAGCCGAGGCCGTGGCCGTGGTGCATGGCATCGCTTACCGGAACTCGACCAAGACGTGGCTTACCGAAGAGATCCTGGATGCAGTTGTTGACACGGAGGCTGTCCAGCGGTCAACGGCCCGCCTCTCTACCAAAGATGTCATTAAGCAGAACCTCGCTGCCTTCTCCGGCGAACACGTCCGGCCTCTGTTTAGCAACCGCAAATTGGGCACGGCCACGACCCTGATGTGGCTCTGCTGGGCTACCATCGGCATGGGTTATCCGCTGTTCAATGCCTTCTTGCCACAATACCTCTCCCACGGTGGCTCCTCGTCGCCCGCCGATGAGGGAGCCGCCACCATTGCCGACGCCAGCACCGCCGAGACGTACCGCAACTACGCCATCATCTCCACGGTGGGGGTACCCGGCAGCCTGCTCGCCGCCTACACGGTCGACCACCCTTCCCCCTTCCTGGGCCGCAAGGGCACGCTCGCCATCTCGACGCTGGTCTCGGCCATTTTTCTGTTTTTCTTCGTCACCTTCGGCACCACCCCCAACGCCCAGCTCTTCCTCACCTGCGTCGAGGCCTTCACCCAGAACATCATGTACGGCGTCCTCTACGCCTTCACCCCCGAGATGTTCCCCGCCCCCGTCCGCGGCGCGGGAACCGGTGTCGCCAGCTTCCTGAACCGCGTCACGGGCCTCATCGCTCCTGTGCTGGCCGCTGTCTTGCCCGGCGACGGCACTGTCCTGCCCATCTACCTCTCGGCGGCGCTGATCCTCGGCGCCTTTGTGTGCATCTGCTTCATCCCTATAGAGACCAGAGGGAGGCAGAGACTATAATATAAATAGCCTTGCTACCGTGACTTGCTTTTTTGTTTATTTTTACTCTACTTGAATGAAGCTTTATATAGAATGGTTTGGGGCGGTGCCGGCATATACTGCATGTGAGGTATACGCATCCATAGCCGGGAATGGCAGGGTGTTAAGGTGTGTACCCTGGGTATGTGTATTCTATTGTTACGGACGAGGGTAGAGAGGAAGAGCTCTATGGGTTCGAACTATAACCGTGTCGATATATAATCTATTATCGCATTTTCAGGGGTTTTGCTTGCTTCCTCATCTCGTCCCTCTTGCTCCTGCGGGCGCATCGACCCGTCTCCTCTGCAATGATTTGCCCAGCGCGTCCCGCACCATGGGGTCGGAGCGAATCGTGTTCTGCACCAACCACTCCTTTAGTTTAGTTCGCATGTTCGTGATGGTCTCGGGGTCGCCGGTGAAGGGGGTCATCTCGAGCTCCAGCAGACGGCCGGCGTCGGCGTCCATGGCGCGCGCCGTCTGCTCCAACCTCTCGAGGTTCTGTTTCAGCTGCTTCTCCGACGAGGTGGCGGCGCCATGCTGGCCCGGGCCCTGGGGCTGCAGGAGGGGTCCGAGCTGGCTGAAGGCGACGTAGAGGGTGATGCTGCACTTGCGGGCGAGGCTGATGACCTGGAAGGGCAGATAGGGCGGGTGGGCGGTGAAGCGGACGAGGAAGGGGTTGACGACGTGGCCGACGAACCAGGGGAAGCGCGGGCGCGTCACGACGTAGACCTCGAAGACGGCCAGCACCACCAGCGTCAGCCACCGCCAGTACCGCCCCCACTCCAGGTACCCGAACAGACCCAGCACGTACATGACGGCGGCGGCGACGCCGTAGTGCGGCAGCAGCTGCTGCGCGCCCCGCGACACGTAGTCCCGCACCGTCGCGCAGTGCTTCCACGACACGACGTCGGGGCCGAAGCGCTCGTAGGCGAAGCGGCGGGCGGGGTCCGTCAGGGTGTCGGCGGCGGTCTTGAGGTGGATGAAGTAGTCGCCGGCAGTGTCGCCGTCGGCGGCGCTGCCGCCGACCTTGTCCGGGTGGTGCAGGGCGGCGAGGCGGCGGAAGCGCGACTTGACCTCGCGCTCCGTCGCGCGCAGCGGCACGCCCAGGTCCTGGTAGAAGGTCGGGGCGCCCCGCAGCTCCCAGTCGGCCTCGTACAGCGTGTACAGCAGGTAGGCGGACACGACCAGGATGTGGATGCGCCGGCGGTGTTCGGCGTACTTGGGGGTGCCGGGCTGCGGGCGCGGCGAGCCTGCTCGGATGGTGACGCCGTAGTAGATGGATTGCACCCAGCCGGTTACGAGCTAGAAGAGGGAGAGACACCAGGTTAGCTCGTTCTGCTTTCATTACGTGCTTCTTGTGGCTGTAGGCGCGCAGGCGCAAGCAGCAAGAATCCGTTCGTTTGCATTCGTAGGCGAGGGAGACGGAGATGGAGAGGGAGAGAGAGGGAACAGCCCGCAGGGGATGCATGGATAGGCAGGCGACTGCTCACGTTGGGGAGAAAGGTCCATCCCAGCAGGGACAGGACGTTTGAAGACATGGTAGCAATGCAAGTCGTCGTTCGATGGATCTGATCTGTCTAGAACATGGTCTTATTCGGGGTCGAAACTCGAAAGATGCAAGGCGTGGCTCGATGGATGGGATGCTGCAAGCGACGGCAGATGGACGGATGGGGGTGTAACTGCAGAGAGGGGCGTCGCAGGTAGTATCTTAAATACTGGAGATTGGCTTTCATGGCTCGAGTGGACAGGTGTCAGTGTCAGTGTCGTCAGAGGCTCCGAGGGATGAATGAGTTCAAATGTGTCCAGATATTGTGCAATTGCTAATCTTAGGCCTAAACTCGGTCCCGCTCCCGGTGCCCGCCCCGAGCCCCGTCCTGGTTTCGTTTAGTCGTATCATCTCCAGCAATTCTGAGTTAAGGGCCTTCACTTTGTCTTCACCATCTTACGATTGCCAGCACCTGATAAACAATCCTGCCTATATTCGTCTCTCGCGATCAATAATACTCGAACTCCTGTAAGTTGCTTCTGCTTCTGGTTCTGGTTCTGCATTCGACTTCTTTAAAACCATGGCCGTCCGTCCATCTAATAAGCATCACTCACTCACCATTCCAACTCAATCTTCACTTCTCTATCTCACTCACCACTCACATCTCACTCAATCCTCGAGTTCGTCTCATCCCTCTAACAATGGCCCCACAAGGAACTGCTGCCTCAGCCAAGCTCTTGGCACCTAAGGCACTCGCCACCAAGCTATTCACCCCTACCAAGTTCTTCACACCCATGGGGGGCGCTGTCACCTCCAAAAAGCTTGTGGCCCCCTTGGCTGCCTTCACTATGGCATGTGTTCTTCTCGGATGGACGCGCTCTTCCATTCGTGAAGCGAGACGCAATGCTGTACGTACAACCCTTGGGGAAACAACCAACTTTGCTTGTGCTCGCATGGCTAACCTGTCCCCCCTTTCAGCAAATGGAGCGCCAGATGAACAGGGAGCGAAGCGTAGCCCTGGCATCCAAGCATATCAAGTGAATGAAGAATCTCATCTTGGCTCGGGCGAGTAGGCCCCTCTCTTCTGCCTAGGGACGGGGCCTTCGTCAGATTTCACACATATACAGAGACACACAAATCCTGGCATCGAGATAGATGCAAGGAGGACGAATGCCATCTCACACAGCCCTCTTTTTTGCCTGCCTGTTCTGTTCTGCTTCGAGAAGGCCCGGGTAGAAGGAACCGCGCTCAACTGAGTGGTTCCAACGGGACTGTGTGGCAGGACCACTACTTACTGGGAGTTATGGAAAACACAGGATCGGATGGGGAACGACGAATCTATGAAAGCCTCTCAGCCAGCCACCTTATCGAGCTGGGGCTGGCGCCACTACACCACTTGCATTGGGCAGGACCGCCGTCAGGCACTCGGGAAGCAGATTGTATGCACGACATCACTCGTCATCTGCAGCGCGTCATGAACATGGCATCAAAGTATACTACAGTTATGCCTAACTACTTACTTACTTATGAATACAAGTATCCTTTTTGTTCAACAACCAATGCCAGTAGACTACTCGTCCCAAGCCCTTGATTTATGATTGCTGTATCTGTTATATGCCGTTTTCTTCATGGTTTAGGCAGGCTTCTTTTTATTGTATGACAACGCATGGTCTGATGACCATGTCATCCATCGTACGAGCATCAGCTATATGTAGAAGCTGAGTTTGGTGGCTTTCTTAAAAGCGAGGTGTCTCACACAGATGCCCGCAACATATTACCATCGCTATATCGTAGAACCAATGTATACCTGTACACGTCTTCTCGGGGGATCCGCGTATCCGTAATGCCTCCCATATAGCTATACTAATGTATTATACACTAACTTATAGTCAGCAGTAATAGGCTATTAAGCTGATGGTACACTAGACCAGATGCCCTCTTCAAGATACCTTTGGGAAAGGCAGCAGTATTTCCAAATCAATATTGTTTTTGCGATGGCCAGTGAAACACAGAACCTACAATCTGACAACTGCAACTCGAAACGCTAGTTCTCGAGCACATATATCTCAGGCGTTATCGTCATCTTCTTAGCTGCTGACTCTACCGATTCTACTGCCACTTTTCCGGCAGCTGGCAAATCAGATAATATCTGAATCGGAATCATTCTGATGTGCCGGTATATCTAGTTGCGGGGGAGGGGGGATGGTTCGATTCCTACTTGACAACACTTTTCTTCGGTCTGATTCAGCTTACATTTATACAAGTCAGCCCTACATGGTGGTGACTCGTACGGGTCGCGAAAGTAAGCCGCATGCGTGCTCATACTCAGAACGAGGCTGATCGGAGGGCACCTGAGGCTTGGAAATGCAGACATTGGGCCATTCGCAGGTCTTATCGTGCTACCCCATAAGCCATCATGGATGGGTCCCATGGCTGAAGGGGTCGACGTCGCCAGAATGAAAGCACGAACAACGACTGGATGATTACAGGAGGGCTTGGTATTATCGTGGCTTCACCCAGGTCATCAGCAGGCTCGACTAGCTGGGCTACCCGTAGCTGAACGAGGCGGTCTTGTCCATTCACATCGAGATATGCTCGGATGCGTATGCCGACACACGAGCAGCCAGGTAAGCATTTACGAGATGGGAATCAAAGAGAGGGAGCCGGAGCTGGATTCTGAATACTTGGCTGCGAGGATGACGACGATGGGCAGGAGAATCTCAGCTATAAAAGGGGCAACGATCTCTCCCATGATGAAGCCGAGGAACAGACTCACAACTCAGAATCCATCAACAAGAGACAGCAGCACATCATACCCATTCCCTCTCAGACACTTTTCATCTCCGTCCCAAGTAACCAACACCCCAAATTTCCAAAATGCAGTTCTTCACGCTCGCCGCTACCACTCTCTTCGCCAGCCTTGCCCTGGCTGCCCCAACCGACGTCGATGCCAGCAGCGTCTGGGCCACCGTCAGGTTTGAGGGTGCCGCAGACGGTGCTTACACCCGCAGCATCCCCGTCAACGGCCGGCGTCAGGACACTCGTAAGTTGATAGACACAGGCAGACCCCATACTCGTTCCTCTTCCTCCTCCTCTATCCGTTAGTCACTGTGTATATTGATCAAGTAACTGACTGCTTTACCCGAAACAGACAACGTGCTGAGCATCTCGCACATCGCCGTGGAGGCCCCCGGCTACGTCTACTGCACCGCTTACGGCGTTGACGGCAGCATCACCTCGGTCCACGGCGGCGAGACCAAGGATGTCGGCCCACCCCAGACGCAGAAGAGCATCGTCTGCAGCCTGACCGCGGCCTAGGAAAGCAGGGGGACACTCTCTTGTGAGGAATGGGTTGATGGATACCGCGGTATAGATGGCTCTTGTTTTGCTAGTTCCCGTCGCTCTTCGACATGATTAAGAATGAACCTGTTCAGTGCTCTTAAAGCCCTGGGTATATCAATCCTGTGAGAGAAGCTTTGCCCGAAACCCGGATATAAGTTTGCTTACAACCATGATTCACTTTTCAGTTGCCGCTGTTCGGCGTTTATTTCCCGTATCCAAGTACCGGGGGCTCCTTTTCGAGTGCCTATCTACACTTGGATAACAGTCCACACATATTCTAGTTTCTACCCACTTACCGGTGACGACCTACCCACCCCTTTTACGTACCGATCTATTTCTTACCGTCCCCGCCGTCTTCCTCTTCTTCGTCGTTGAGGTCGATCGCGAAGAGTGAGGACCCATCCGCAGCACCGTCATCGCCGGCGCCTCCCTCCGCCTGCAGAGCACTCACGCTGTCCAAGGCATCCTCAGCCTCGGCGGTACCGTCGGAACCAGAGTACCTCGACTCATCGTCCGAACCGTCATGACCGTCCTCGTCGTCGTCGTCGGGGCGAGAAGAAGAAGAAGAAAGTCTCGTCTCGTCTGGGAGATTCAGCAGGACGGGTTGCAACGCCGCCGTCATGGGCGGCTCTGGCTCAGGGGCCGCCGACGTGTAGTTCATGGGCATCGGGGACATGACGCGGAGGCGCGGCGCGCCCGTGGTCGTGGTGGCGGCTGGGTCGTTACCGCCCTCCTCGTCCTCCTCTGGAAGCCACCGCTCGTCCTTGTCCCGGAGCGTGTCGCGGATACGGATGCGCTCCGGGGCATCGGCTGAGGCGAGGCGTGCGGCAATACCGCGTGCGATTGCCTGGTACTCGGCGTCGAGATTGGCGATGTTGTTGTCGTTGTGGCTGCTGTCCTTCGTCTTCTCACTCTCCTCTTCCTCCCGACGGCCGCCAAAGCACCACCTGAGGCAATACAGCATCTTGGGAGGCTCTTTTTTTCTCACCTTGGGTAAGGGTACTCGTTGGTAAAGGTGGAAAGTAAACTGGACGGAAAGAATATTGCAATCGATTCAATCGCTTATGGGATTACAGAAATATTCCAGACCAGCTCATCACAACTAGCATCTACTTAAGTATATCTTATAAGGTAACTACATCTTTGTCTTGATTCCTGTACAATGACCTTGGGTTGGCCCTTTCATCATACATAGTAAAAAGTCCAGCCATATTTGCAGAGAACAAAGAGCAGCACCTGATGAAGATGGGAGGCACCTATGAAAGGCATTGTAGGATAACTCCATTGCAACATTGCCCTTGAAATGCACTGTGCTTGCTGGTATTCGCAGCTTGCTTCGAATGTGCCAGCCAAGATTTCACAATCTCGGCTGCCTACATGATCATTGTCTTACTACTTGCGATCTGGTGAGGAGACGCCGACGCTTCCGGCCAAGGTTGGTCATCGGTCTCGCCTGAAAGTCTCTGGTCTTATCATCATCCATTGTGTCCGGGATTTTACTTGGGAGGATCGCAAGTTAAAAAAAAGGTGAACTCGCCTCGTTATATATAGAGAATCCTACCAACTGATACACGGACGATCCTTTTCAAACCTTACAGCTCGTAGTCATCGGATGATGAGAACAAAAGAAGCCGGACACAAGTAACTACCAATATCCGAGCCGCGAGGCCGATCACACACCTGCGGTAGCAGATCAATTAATCATCTTTTCTGACCCCCCTGAGTCCCCTTTGTAAATGAAACCCCTCTAGGGTTAGGCAGAGAATCCTAGCGTGCGTGTAGATCTTTTTCCGGGGCAGGGATGACTAGATGGGATGTGCCGGACGTAAATATATATCTCATCATATGTGGTCTATCTGGTCTATCTGGTCTATCTATCCATGTTCGGTAGACACAGAATCAGTTCAACTAGATGTGTGTGCACTGAAGCCATCGCATCCCGTCCCCCGGCCATGGTATGTTGTTGGGTTAATCCTGGGAATCTTGGAGGGTGTCAATTAAGGCTGAACGGGATCTCTCCGCAATAGCCGTGCTGCCCGTGCATGCCATCCATGTATTAGGTTACTTACTAGGTTAATTACTTAGTATTCTTTACTTCTCACCAAGCTTATCTGCCTGCTTGCTTTGCTTGCTTGCCTGCCCCTCCCGCCAAAACCTGGAGCGTCTTGCATAGATTAGAGCATAATACTAGCAAAATACTAGCAAAATACTAGCAACAGCATACTACCTACCCACTCTCCATCTATGTCGCATGAACGGATGACGATTCATTTCTCCAAGTGTGACACGACATTGGGTTTCAGAAAGCCTCAGCAGAGGGAAGCTGTTGCGGTACACCGAAAGAATGAATTGAAACTATCGGGGTTGAAGTCCCATTGCCACCTCTCCTCTATCGCACCGCCTCCAGGAATCGCTCCTACGAGAAGGCCCATCCACCAAGTATACTTCGCGCAGAACAAAGAAAGAGGTAGCCTCTGGTCTAGGCAAACATGTCCAGCTCAAAACACCCCAAAATTCCTTGATAAAACCTCTCAACGCCTCATGCATGCTCGTCTCCAAGTAAAACCCCCCAACCGCCCAGTAATTCATGAAAATCGAGACCCGCGCCATTCTTTTGGTCGGCTCTCCCGTCCACATTGAAAATAGAAATATCGTTTAATTATGTACAGTGAAATGTCGTAAATGAAATGCCCCCCAACTGCTTGCTAGATCCAGATCTCCTGCGGCCGATATGGCTCTTGCTCGAAGAACGTCGTGAAAAGAGTGAGCACATCTGCCGCATACTCCTCGGCCTTGAAGCTGCAGAGACCCTTGGAAGCCAGCTCCTGACGCTCCTCCCTCACCACATCGAGCTTATCCGACACACCGTAGTCCTCTGCGATTTCCGATACTTGGGCCAACTCTTGGCCGAAAGGATGGTTCGCCGGTGACATCTCATGTTTCCTCTGGGATCGTTGTCGAGCTGGCGTAGATACTGTCACTGCTGGTGTTCTGGGAGACGCAGGAACTGACGGGACCACAGGTTTGCTTCGGTTATAAGAGCTTGACGAGACAGACGTCGCCATAGTCGACGTCGACGAAGAACGGGACAAGGAGAGGCTGGCTTTAGAAGAGGCCGTCTTCAAGGACTGATTCGAGTAACGAGCAGCTTGCTTTTGGGCCAAGTTGTCGTAGGATGCCTTCTTAGTGTGAGAAGGGGCGCGCTGGGGAATCGAAGGTGCCTCGTTCGTGTCCGTAGATGGCTTTTGGCCGGGAGCTGTAAAATAACAAGACAGATGGTTTGGCTCTGGCGTGTTGGAACGTTCTTCGACAGAGGCAACGTCAGGACTGGTAGGGGGCGACGATACGTTGGTATGGGCATCCGATTCATCATCTGAGGACTTGGAGGCTGATGACGATACGGAGCGAGCTGATTTGGGATAGAGATCTGGCGCGTTATACGCAAGCATGTTTGTCGTATGAGTGAGCTCCATGGGCGACGATATCTTATTGCGAATGGATCCGGAATACCCAAAACCCCGAGTCACCGTGTTGCTGCGCTGAGGGGAGGTACCATCCTTGAGGTCCATGGGCTGCTTCGCACGACGGGTGGTAAAAGCGCGGGCGAGAGACATCTTGAGTGTTAATGGCGATGCGCTCAGGGATTTGGTAAACTTGGGGGGGGGAATTGACAGAGTGCAAAAGCTTGAGGTGGGCGAGTGTAACTTCTCAAGATATATAAATCCCGAGATAGCAGAGGATGACAAGTCTGACAGGTGATTCTTGAAGGGTCTCGGTAGGCTCCAAAGACAATGGAGGGTTTGACTCTAAAGGCTAAAACCACCAGGAGTGATGCGACTTTTTGGTGGTGTGGACAATGTGACAATCCTTTAGATCCTGCCAACAGCGTCAAAGAGTCGCAGTAATAGGCGGCAGACTACAGCCCTGTGTCGTCGCGTGTCGCTCGAATAGCTCGCTCTTTTTGAACTTGTGCCACAGCAGATGCCACCTCGATTTGGAAGGTGTTTTGACGATTTGGGGTCAGATGGGCCGCTTGTGGGTGACAGCCTATGAGGACACTGAAAAGACAGCCGTGACACTTGGTATTAGTCAATGTCACTCGATACACCACTTTTGCACCAAGTTCCAATAATTCGGTGCGGTCGTCGTCCTGTCCAACACCGTCAACTTGCATGAATCAAAAGGCAGGGAGCTGCCAGACAGCTTCGTTTCCTGCCGTAGGACCAAAACTAAGAGTCGCCGATACTGGGTTTGATCCGCGGCAGAGACCTCGCTCGGATTGCTGAGAGCTGGTGAAACCCAAATAGGGAACAAGAATTGAGACACTGTTGGGGTTGACTGTTGAATCCAAGTCAAGTGTTTTGAGTGACACTCAAAACAACCAAGACTTGATGGCAGTCTGATGGTCCGGCTAAATTTCTCGTCTTAAAGTACCATTCCTTTCAAAGGTAGCGGCCTTAGAGTCTGGTGAAGACGACAGAGAGACAGAGAGAGAAAGACGCCGTGCTGTTTGGACGACCTTCCGTGTTTCGTTTGCTTATATGAAAGGAGTGGTGCTTGCTTCTTCAAGTTTGACCGGTTGCAGAAATGTCATCGATTATGGTATTTTGCGGTCGGTGTGGTGTTATAGCCAGCCGTCTTTGAAATAATGGAATAGACCCGCCCAACTATATCAGCTTGTCGGATTGCTGTTGTACCAGACGGGGAAACAGTGAAACAACCAGGTTTCTCAGGGATTGTGATGAAGAATAAAGTGGTTTGTGAGAAAGGAATGACTTCACGGGCCGGCGAGCAAGGTCGGAGTCGAAGCAGAGACCTGCGTATCAAGCGACCGAAGAGGGAGAGAGAGAGAGAGACTTGGGAGAGTAAAGGTCTTGGAATTCCCAGCGAAAAAACACCAAAAAGAGAGTTGGAATGGTGGATAGACGACGACCTTTGAGGGGGAGATGGGGGCCACCTGCGGGTAATAAAAACACTTGTGGGCCTAAGGATAGAGGCAGGAACCAACGATTTGCGGAGGGCGACAAGGGCAGGCAGAGAGAAGCAGGGGTGGCCCAGGATACTAATAGAACTTATACGTGTACACTAGGCAGGGATAGTAGAGAAAGAAGTACACACGTATGTAGATTGGTCGACGATAAGTATGTATCCGGCAAGAACAGGCGACAGCTACACACTTCCAGGGCTTCCATTCACTGTTTCCTTCTTCTTCGTTTTGTTTACTCCTGACTTACTATTACATGTGCCGGCCAGCTAAGCGAGCCGTGTTATAGGTAGTCTACTATCTAGCCCCTGAGCTCTAACATGATCTTTGAAAAAACAAACAAATAAGCATCAAGTGTGGTCATTCTGTACGATCTGTCAAAAAAAGCAACAGTCGACCCACGAAGCACGAAGCACGCCACCCACCACCATCTCTCCCTCCATACCTCGCTCTCTCTAAATAAGTAGGTCAGTACTTACTTACTTACAGTCGATTAGCGTAGATGAGCGGCAGGGGGAAGGAGCACGCACAAGAAAGAGGGGCCCAAGGGGAGACCAAAGGGAGAGGGAAAAGGGACTCTGACGACGAACCAGCCAACGGACCAACATTCATGCATTCTACATATAGTAGCACCCTTGTCCGTCTTTCCACTACGTGTATGCCGGACCACCACGTCTTTAGGCTAGGACAGAACTGGTGAGCTGGACGGCGAACAGGCGCAACGACTCGGGGTCTGATTGGCCTGTTCATTTTCGAGAGGCCAATCATGTTGGCTTGTTCCCCTTTTTCTTCTCTTGTTTGCCCCGCCCAGGCGGGCAGGGGAGTGTGGTTCGGTCCACGCTGAAGGGAGAATGCAACCAGCAAACCAACATGCTAGCCCATCAATCGATGATCAATGCAGGTACAGTAGGAGGAATCGATGCTCCCTCCAACTGCAGGTCAGAGAGGCATTATTACGTACATGTATCTATTACGTGGTCATCTATTGTCGCACCACACCCTTGCTTCTTCTGCTTCTTCCGTTCATCAATCAGTCTTCTGGCCTTTTGGTCTGATGGTCTTCTGCATGAACCGGTGGATGCGCTTCAGGACGAGATCAAAATGGTTTGGATGCGCTGTGCGTGCGTCAGCGGGCCTCGGCATGAAATTGGCATTGATTGTCCAGGAGCCAGATGCCGGGGCGATGTGATTCAGTCCAAGCATTGCTGGAGCCGCCATCTGCTCATCATCAATGCGCCTGAATGGAGTTCAAGTTAGGTACATGCGCGCACAAGTCCGACCGGACCGAGTCCAAATAGAGCAACAACTCTTGTCCAAGCCTCGGAAAAGGGACCAGGGTCTGCATCCACATGGAGGAAAGATCCCTCTTGGTCAAGTCCCTCGCATTGGCCATGAACAGTTCCAGGCTCAAGGATTGTCTGTCGTTGAAACGAACGAGGCGTGGCTTGGACTTAGTGATTGGTTGCATGTTCCAGGCCTTGATTGGATGTCACCCATCCCAGTGTTTCAGCAACCGTCACCTCTTGTCCAAACATGCATTCTCACTACCACTACTACTACTGTTAAACATTCGGTAAGAATGTGCAAGCCACCCACCCCGTCAATACTTACTGACTGACAACTGGCTACCATCTTCGAATAATGTGTGTTGTCGGGAGCCACAAGGGTCTTCGACCAGCTCACTAAGCGATGGTGTGACGGATTGCAAAGGAATGTCCGACAGGGGAGCGCTTATCAGTTGCCACGAAATGACGGTTTCCTGCCTGTCATGTCGGCCCTTAGGAATGGATCGATCCATCGATGATTTTCCTTTCAACAATCTCCATTTATTGCCGCGCATGGCAGAGCGCCGACTGCAGATGACATGCGCCCCCCACAAGCCGTTGACTACATTATTCAAGTTCTCAACTACATAAACTCACTATGGTGAGCCTCCTCAGCACTAGTTGCCCCTAACCCTTTATAATGCTTGCAAGCAAGCAACGGCGTCCTAGTTACAGAAGCAGCCGCCCAGCGAAGCCGAATCGTGTTCAGTCTGTAGGCGATGCAGAATATGAAATGCATGCGGGCACATCGAAATCGAATAAACAAACTACCAGCACAGGTCTGTGGATTTCCAGTAGCGATTGCTACGCTACGCTACGCCATGCCGCATATCCGGAGTTGGAAAGCAAGTACCGAGGACCATGATTAATTGCGTAGATCGTGTTCAAACACGTATCCTTACAATGCTTCTCGATGATGTTGCAATTCAACTCCTGGGAGCCTCATGTTGGTTCATCCCATATGCTTAGATGGCAAATGTTTAATAGACCGGCTTGATTCGGTAAGGGCTTTGTGACATCCAACGGATTGAACTGTAACGTCAGATGAACACTACTAGCATGAGATCCTTCAAGGGGGGGTCCAAACTCAAACTTCAACTAACTTAGGTGAACGGCTAATCCTCATCCATCGAGTCTGCATCGTTATCCTGACTCTCCTCTTCCTCCTCATCATCATCTTCATCATCGTCGCCCCCCTCGTCCGAATCCGAGCTGCTGTCGTCTGCAGCGACACCCACAAGTTTATCTTCGACAGAGTCGGATTCAGGCTTGTTGACCATCTTGCTACCGAACGCTTGGCGCACAGCGGCGTTGGTGCTTGTATCCCAGACGTGCATGGTGCCTTTGCTCCCCGCTACTGCAAGCCGGAACGCCACACCGACGTCAGGAGCGAAAGTTGCCGAGAAGACTCGACCGACGTCAAGGTTGCGCGACACTACCATCTGTGGACCGCTGGGCGTTATGTTCCACAGTTTGACAGTTTTGTCGGTGGAGCCGGTGGCCATGAAGCCCGGGATGTGGCTGTTGATGTCAAATGACGATAGAGACTCGTCGTGAGCTTGCAGAGTCCACACAGGCTTACTGTCTGACGGGCTTGAGGGCGCGTTCCGGATGTCGTGGTAGTGAATAATGCCATTTTCCGTTGATGCGTAGAAGAAGTTGGGATCATGCGGATCCCACCGGACATTCTCGACATCGCTCTCGACACCCCATCGAGGCGCCTTGGCGTCAGGGGCTCGCATATCTGCTGCGACTATTGTTCGATCGTAACTGCCACTCAATAGTACGGTCGATTCTACCGCGTGCCACGCAAGCGAACAAACCTTGTCGGTATGGTATGAGTAAGACTTGGCGCATTTGGTTGTGTTCAAGTCCCATAGCTTGACAGTCTTGTCGGCTGATGCGGATGCGAGAAGGTTTCTGTGTTTCCTGTTGGCAGCCAGGGACAAGACTGCATCGACGTGGTATTCGTCGTTGGCCTTCTTCGACTTCTTCTTCTTCTTTTTCTTCTTCTCCTCGTCAGGATTGCCGCCCTGGCCCAAGATGGCGTTGGGATACATGCAGTCCACTGTGTCGAGGTCCCAGATCTCGATATCGGGATCCATTGTACCTATCGCTACGAAGTTGGCAGTTGAGCTCTGCTGCTCAACCGTCTGTTTGCCAACAGCAAGGTCCAACCACTCGACGCAGAGCGGGATGGCAGGAAGCATGATGTCGTGATGTACGTAGAGGTTATCCGCTTCATCCTCGTACACGTAAACCTCGAGATGCGCCAGTTCATCTTCGACCTTGGCAGCTAATAAAAGGTTATCCGTCGCCAGAATCTGGAGGTCCTCTCGATCCTCGTCTTCTTCATCTTGACCGTCGGGTATCGTGATATACGGATCCTCCTTGTTGGATTCGTAATAAGCTAGGGACTTGATGTTGCCGAACATATCCATCTTCTGTCCTTCCGGTTGGTCGTCGTCGTCGTCGTCGTCGTAATGCTCCAGGTCGTACTCTTTCAGGTCGTCGTCATTAACATCAACTCTGCGATGCTGATTAGCGTAAACTCGGTTTCTTTCTTGGTGGCTATTGCATACGGTTCTGAATCCTCCTCCATTTTGTCTTCTTTAGCTGCCTTCTTTGCGCTGGCGCCACCCTCTTGCTCCTCCTGAGCCTCTTCGTATTCTTCATTTGCGTCGTCTAGCTGCAGCTTCGCAAGCTCTGCAATGCGCTCAAACTCGGCCTCGTCGAAATTGTACTTCTTGGGGAACGGCGCCGCAAAGCCGCGCGGCACCCAAGACGCCGTCGTGATCATGGAAGACATGGTAGGCGATATTCTCCTTAAGGACGCTACTTCCCAGGTCACGGAATAATTGGTTCCAGAACTCAAGACAGTTTCTGTTGCTGCCTTTTTGGTAAAAGAATCACAATTCCTGAGCTGAACTGCCCCGCTGTGACCGCCAAATTCAAGACCTCTCTCTCTGAACTCCCAAAATTTTAAAAAATTTAGCGGGGCTTATCTTATCTCCAATGCCTAGGTACGTACTTATGTATCTACAAGCTTGGAGTCAGGTACCTACTGTGAGGTCAGGTTTACATGTGCAGGGCAATAAGTGATCTTATAAATGCGGTGACTTGAAACACACAGCTATACCCTGACATTTCTAGGGAAAAGAAGAAGAGAGAGAGAAAAGCCTCGTTGGCATCTTTATAGTACAACATCAGTGAAAGGGAAGCAGGTGATGGAATAGTTCAGTACATTGGAAACTAACCTCAGCCACTATCATATCCAACTCCGCCCAGTCGCCCCTAGGTAGTACCTGCGTCCGTACCGGGGTTTACGTTACTGTTTTCTTTCCATGCTGCTGGCGTTCAGTTGACCTAGCATTCTCCAACAGCGCATCACTCGAGGCCATGGATCGCGATTCACGAGACTTCAGTCCCAAGAGACGGAAGGTCGATTTCAACCCACTCAGGTCCGATGATCGATACTCTGCATTACCTAAACGGCCCCATCGTCTCGCAAACGACAGCAACAATGGCTCCTCGACGCCGCGGAGGAACTTTGCTGCAACGCCACGGCAGGAGGAGTTCGATAACCAGAAGGAGCCCGTGGTGAGTGCCGAGGACGAGACAGCACTCGACCGGGATTGGTATCTAGGTGACGAGAACGGCCACACCTTCGGCGATGAGTCGCACGACCCGTTTGGTAGCTATGACGCGTCATGGGTCGACCAGCGCCAGCGCGAGGAAGCCCTTGTTGAGAAGAAGTCGGGACAAATGCGCCATATGAATGCGCGTCAGATGCAAAAACAAAAAGACGTCGATGCGTGGGAGACGAACCGAATGCTCACCTCGGGCGTAGCCCAACGACGGGGGCTCGACGACGACTTCTTTGATGACGACGAAGAGGGCACAAGAGTCCACTTGTTGGTCCATGACCTGAAGCCGCCATTCCTTGATGGCAGGACCGTCTTTACGAAACAGTTGGAGCCTGTGCCTGCTGTAAAGGATTATCAGAGTGACATGGCCGTCTTCAGTCGCAAAGGGAGCCGTGCCGTCAAAGACAGGAGACAGCAAAGGGAGCGCCAGCGGCAGGCCCAGGAAGCTACAAATCTGGCAGGCACAAACCTTGGTAATATCATGGGCGTCAAAGAGGACGAAGGGGACAGTGCATTGCCTATCGCAGCCGAAGAGGAGGCCAAGCCAAGCGGGAACAAATTCAGCCAACACCTGAAGAAGAACGAAGGAGCAAGTGACTTCAGCCAGAGCAAGACACTTAGAGAGCAGCGCGAGTTCTTGCCTGCTTTTGCCGTGCGAGAGGACCTGCTTCGGGTCATCCGCGATAACCAAGTCGTGATCGTGGTAGGCGAGACCGGTTCGGGAAAGACTACACAGCTTACCCAATTCCTCTACGAAGACGGGTACGGAAGTCTAGGCCTGATCGGATGTACCCAGCCTAGGCGAGTCGCAGCTATGAGTGTAGCCAAACGAGTGGCTGAAGAAATGGAGGTGGCCTTGGGAAGTCTCGTCGGGTATGCCATCCGATTCGAGGATTGCACGAGCAAGGATACCGTGATCAAGTACATGACCGATGGTGTCTTGCTTCGGGAGTCCCTGAATGAACAAGACCTTGATCGCTACTCCTGCGTAATCATGGACGAGGCGCATGAGAGAGCACTGAACACCGACGTCTTGATGGGCTTATTCAAGAAGATTTTGCGGCGGCGGCGTGATCTGAAGCTCATCGTCACCTCTGCTACTATGAACTCGAAGCGGTTTTCTGAGTTCTTCGGGGGGGCACCTGAGTTCTTCATCCCTGGGCGAACTTTCCCAGTCGATATCATGTTTCATCGCTCGCCGGTTGAGGATTACGTTGACCAAGCTGTGCAGCAAGTATTAGCCATTCATGTTTCCATGGGGGCTGGAGATATCCTGGTCTTCATGACTGGCCAAGAAGATATCGAGTGCACCTGCGAGTTGGTCAGGGAACGACTGAACGCGCTCAATGATCCACCGAAGCTCAGTATCCTGCCCATCTACAGCCAGATGCCCGCGGATTTGCAGGCCAAGATCTTCGACCGAGCAGATCCTGGGGTGCGGAAGTGTATTGTCGCCACCAACATTGCCGAGACCAGCTTGACAGTCGATGGTATCATGTATGTCGTCGACAGCGGCTTTTCGAAGCTCAAGGTCTATAACCCACGCATGGGTATGGACGCCCTCCAGATCACTCCTATTTCCCAAGCAAATGCCGGCCAACGTGCGGGTCGTGCGGGTCGTACCGGACCTGGAAAGGCTTTCCGGCTCTTCACCGAGAAGGCGTTCAAGGATGAGCTCTACATCGCGACCATCCCTGAGATTCAAAGAACGAATCTGAGCAATACAGTACTGCTCTTGAAGTCACTTGGGGTCAGGGACCTCCTCGACTTTGACTTCATGGATCCTCCGCCTCAAGAAGTCATTACCACGTCGCTATTTGATCTTTGGGCTCTTGGCGCACTTGACAATATCGGTGAATTGACAGACCTTGGTGCGAAGATGAACGCCTTTCCAATGGACCCGCCTCTGGCAAAGCTCCTGATCATGTCAGAGCAGTACGGCTGCAGCGAGGAGATGGTTACCATTGTATCTATGCTCTCAGTCCCGAATGTTTTCTACCGGCCAAAGGAACGCCAGGAAGAGTCGGATGCCGCTCGCGAGAAGTTCTTCGTCCCGGAGTCGGACCACTTGACCTACCTCCACGTCTATTCGCAGTGGAAATCCAATGGCTACTCCGACGGTTGGTCTACGCGCCACTTCCTTCATCCGAAATCTCTCCACCGTGCCAGGGAAATCCGGACACAGCTGCTGGACATCATGAAGATGCAGAAGATGGAAATGATCAGCTGTGGCACTGACTGGGACGTAATACGAAAGTGCATCTGCTCAGGCTACTACCATCAAGCGGCCAAGGTCAAAGGCATTGGAGAGTACATCAATTTGCGCACGTCAGTCACTGTGCAGCTGCACCCAACGAGTGCGCTGTACGGCTTGGGCTTCTTACCTGACTATGTCGTGTATCACGAACTCATCTTGACGTCCAAGGAGTATATGTCTACCGTGACTTCGGTAGACCCCCATTGGCTAGCCGAGCTGGGGGGTGTCTTCTATTCGGTGAAGGAGAAAGGCTACTCTGCACGGGAAAAGCGCATAACCGAGACCGAATTCAACCGGAAGATGGAGATCGAGGCAAAGATGGCCGAAGATAAGCTGAAAGAGGAGGAGAGGATACGCAACGAAGAGGAAGGTTCTAAGCGTATTAAGCCGCCTAGTACTGAGAAAGGAGGCAAGAAGGTTGTCACCTCGGGTGCTGTGAAAAAGCCCGTCATCAAACGGAAAGCACGAGGATTCTAACGAGGATGCCGTTGGCACATCCCCAACTACGACTTGACGCAGGAGAGTCATCAGCCATATTTCTATTCATCTCCAAACGACCTGTATCGAAGCCAACCTGACTCATACCTACTTCTAACCCCGGATTGGGAATCGTCATGTCCCTCGTGCGCCTGGGAATAGCTGGGTGCATGGGGAAACAAAATCGGTGAATTCTTCCCCTCAAACCAAGAAAGCCGGCCGGTCAAGATGACAACACCCAGTGGAACCACGCCGGGCAGGGGCGTGGTCACAATACCACCACTAAACAAGGGCTTTTTGCAATGGCCATTCTTACGATGCAGGAAACTACGGGGCAGCCTAAGATCGGGGGCTGACATCCTGAAGACACACTCGATACCAGCATTAGGACCATGGGACAATGAGCTACCTGCTGACCTTGGATATGCAAGGCTAACTTTGCACCGGCAACTGTCACTGAGCCACCCACGAGCTGTGTGGAAGGGGGTTCCATGTACATATTGCGTTGTCAAATTCAACCTTAAAAGACGTGAACAGATAATAGCAGAGAACGATCCGAGGGTTGTCGAAGCGTCATTGCTTACTGCCCCTTTCTTCCTTGTACGAAACCGTGGCGTAACTGGCACGTCAAGGCCCTTGTCATCAACATCAACCTTGGCGAACTTACTTTTCGATTCGGAAACTATGCACACCAGCAGAAATGGCACGGCCAGTTTGGAAGGAGATGGGGCCTGGCATGGCGCGGCAGCCTGCGCATTACAAGGTGCAGAGGCAAAGGGAGAAATTGCCCAGATTCTTCATGGATACTCAAGTCGCGACGAAACTCTTAGCTTGATGAATCGAAGCAGAGTTGGCCACCATAGGCACGAGGGCATGCCTGGAATGCTGTTGGAAGCGAAAAGCATACCTGTCAAGCTCCCGGAGGTCTCTGCGTCAGCCGCGTCACATGTCAGCCCAGGACCTGTCTCCTCGTATGGGTCTCGAGAACCCGTCCATTATGACAAAACTGCCCCAACCATCGTTATACCCATCTTGCGATAGTCGTCGCCGGCTGATGGCCTCCCCGTCAGCGTCCAGAAAGCGGTTGCAGCCGCGACAGCCTGTACGACAAAAGGCTGCCGCCCCGCCCTGGCAGCCCTGTAGGAAATGCGGGAAATCCTACGTGCAGTTACCCATCAAGCTTTGCAACGACTGTGATAAGAAGCTGTTCTCTGCTCCGCCGCAGAAGATTCGTCTGGACGACAAGAGGCCGTTACTCGAGGCCGAGCCTCTGGTGTTTCCGACATCTCCGCCACAGAAGCTTAACGGAAGTTCGAAGTTAGAAAAATATGGCACAAGGGAAGCGAAAACTTTAGCAAACATCGGATCAGTAGCTGGACCCCCGGTGATGGTGAGGCCGTCAACCTCGAAGACAGCAGGTATAAGCAGCGGCCAGCGCTGGTCTGATAGTACCGTAGGAGAGACTCTGGTCAATGCACCGGAAACTTCTATGCCGCCGGCCATCTCATCGCCTGAACCCAGCATACGGCGGAAACCAGTCGCAACCGGGATGGAGAAGGACGGCAGGCCTATTTATGAGCTGTCTGCCGACGTAGTATCGACCCCGGTAGTCGAACAAGCAAGTCGAGGCCGAAGTACGGAAAGGGACAGCCGCCCCCTACTGGTTCTGCAGAGAGCGCAGCAGCAGGCGCAGCAGCAGCAGAAGCGGCTACCAGCAGCAGCAAGCTCGCCACCAGCGCCAGCGCCACCGCCGCCGCGGACCTACCTGATCGCGCAGCCGACCCAGGACCCGCAGGCCAGCTTCGCGCATCGCGTGGTGCGGGAGGCCGGGGGCTCTCTGACGGCGGAGCGGCAGCGGATGCTGATGCAGGAGTTGCGCCAGGTGCGGGCGGAGCTCGAGTGCTCGCGGCGGACGGTGCGCGACCTCAACGAGGAGATGGCGCGCGTAGCCTTGCGCAAGTACCGGGCCGAGGAGCTGCGGCGGCTCAGGGAGGACAACCGCCGGCTGCGGGAGCAGATCAGCACGAGGACGGCCCGGGTCGAGGTCAAGGTCGAGGCCGCGGAAGAGCAGCAGCGGCTGGAGACCAGTCATCGTCATCACCAGGGTCTGGACCTCGAAGCGCTCCTGAAGAAAGCGGGGGAGAGCCCAGAGTCGCTGGTCCGGGTCTACGACAAGTTTTGCGGGCGCTGTCGGGGGGCTGTCCAGCAGTTTATCGAGTCTTGAGTCGAGAGCTAGGGACCTAACAAACTTCTTGCTGGGATGAGGTTCCGATCTCTCGTTGGTTCGCGGTTGGATAGACGTCCTAGCTTTCTACTGCTATGGGAATCTACAAAGTAATAATAATAACCATTTTCAGGTATAATAGAAAAACCCATCAAAAATCAATATTGGCGAGTAGGATATACGCACTTACTGGGTCGGGATTTACGAGCTACCCCTATTTGACCCTGTAGCCTTCAAATAGGGAATAGGAGTAAGTAGCTCGTAGAATCCTACATCTAAGACCAACAAATAAAGGGCCATGTTGAAGTAAAAGAGGGAGCCAGCAGTAAGCCTTAGATCAGTCTCTGGAAGGCAAGGCAATTAACTCTTCATATACAAGAACATGAGTGTTGGAAGTGTGTGTGTGTGTGTGTTTGGATGTATGTGTGAATCTACAAATTGGGCCACATCTATTAACCTCTCTCTCCCTCTCCCCCCCTCTCTCTCTCTTTATATATATGGCGGGGAAGGAGGACATCATCCTTAGTGCCTCAAAGCCCTGTGCTTCCTGGCGGGCGCGGCACCGGCGAAGGTCGAGCCGATCTCGCCCCACTTCATCTTGGAGAAGACGACGGTGGGATCGGGCTCGGCGGCGAGGATGGCGTCGGGCTTGTCTTGGTCCTGGGAGCAGGGGCCGGCGCCGTTCTCGGCGCCGTCGAGCCAGACCATGGCGCCGCCGGCGTCCCACCAGATGGACAAGGCCAGGACCATGCCGCGGGCCATGGCGTCGCCCATGCCCGGCAGGGCGCCGAGGTCCGCGAACCGCGCCGCGCCCGTCGCGGCGCAGAACTCGTCCGTGATGCTGTCGACGGCGGGCGTGCCGGCCTTGGCCACCGTCTCCGACCGGATCACGGCGCCGTCCTGCACGTACAGCCGCTCGATCTCGAGCAGCTGGCCCGCGGCGTCCGCCGGGAACTGCGTCACCACGGTGAAGGGGCGCGTCGTGTCCACGGTGAAGTTGCCGCCGCGGCCGTAGTAGCCCGGCTGGTCCAGCCGGTAGTTGTTCCAGCCGCACCCGTTCTTGTCGCACACGCCCTGCGCCTGGCACTCGGCCCCCTCGCACAGGTACAGGCTCGTCTGGTTGCACGTGTGCGGCGCGATCTGCGTGGCGCGCGAGTTGGCCTCCCAGATGTCCATCTCGTTGCAGCAGAGGCCCTTGGCCTCGACGTTGCCCTAGAGCGGGAGCGGCAAGTCAGTTGGTTGGAAATGGCAAGGTGGGCGGGCTGGCTGCTACTCACAATACCGTTCTGGAAAGGCGTGACATAGCACTGGGCATCACAGTAGCCAGTGCCCCAGTACGCACCACCGGGGTTCAGCTCGCTCTTTCCGCCGGCGGCCTCCATCTCGGAGAGGTAGAGGGCGCCGTTCATGCCGCAGGGCAGCTTGGAGACGTCGACGTCGAAGGAGAACTCACCGCCGGTGAACTTGGTCATCTCGTACTCCTGCTCGGTCTCGTCCAGCAGATAGGCGCGGGGGCTCTTGGTCTGGCCGTCGACGAGCAGGGTCATGGTGAGGGCGTCGGCAGCCGTGGAGATGCCCATGGTGCCGTAGTCGGAGATGCCCTCCATGACGCAGGCCTCGGCGCAGGCCTCGACCGTCGGGCACGCCGTCGCGTTGGGCCCGCTGCCCCAGTCGCCGCAGCCGCTGCCGTCAGCTTGGTGCACCCAGTGCGACGACGAGTCCAGCACGATGTAGTTGGTCGCCTCGGCACATCCACCCGCCACCGTGCACCGGTACGTTGTGATCTTGGGGTGCACCTCGGTGCCCACCGGTTTCTGCGCCGCGGCGAGGCCGGCCAGGAGCGCCGGGAGGAGCATGTTGCGACCCATGGTGGTTCAACTGAGGGGGAAGAATGAAGAGGTAACGAATACCGCACTGGATAAGCCAGCCAGCTTCCCCGGCGACGGGCTGCTTTATACATACGTAGGTAGCCATTCTTGCCCCCTTGGATGCGACACGAAGATCTTCCGTTGGTTTTCCCCAACCATGGCCACGATGTGTCTAACGTCTTGTCATGGTTATGCAGATAGCGGAAACGTGCCCACGTCGCCAAGACTCTGTACCGCGCCCGGGATCTCTTTGTGGTTGATGGAAGTGGAAGCGCCGTAGCCAAAGCGGATAGCGGAGGAGTGGGAGGACGGGCCGGCGGGCAGACAACATAAGATGATAATCTCTCTCTACAAGGTTACTAGTAAGCAATGCCTGTCCGCTATGCTCTTCTGCAATGAGTCAGTGGCGCCGGCCCTTGTAAATCGCTGCCGTGTGGTTGAATCAGATATATTGCAACCTCCTTACTTGGTACGAGTAGATTGGTTAGATTTCGCCGTCCCGGGACGAATTGTAACGTCTTGGAATTCAATGTTCGGCTGTTTTTCCGACACAGCAGAAGACACCATGTAGTCTGGCAGACGTCAAAATGTTCCCCTCCACGACGTCTTCGCTACTGATGCCCAGCCAAAGCTACTTTACATCCGCCACCCGGACACATGGGACGATCAAGCCGAAGATCACTGCCTAAGTCGTGGCTACTCAAGATGCCGCAATCGTGCATGACGTCCCTCGTCCATCAGTTGAGTGTAGATCGGTCAAGATGGGGCTGGTGATGCACAAGTATATGCTGTTCATCTCCTTTCATAAAAAGACATGTACGTATGAACTCCCAGCGGACGGGAGAGGGCTCTGAGTACCCCGACTATGAGGAGAAGATGCTAGGAACCATGAACAGAAGTGTGTATATATCCATATCTCAAGGATATACGCAGCCGCAACAGATACAAAACCAAACCGCTCGCGCTAAAGTAAGCATAGCCCAGAGAGTGATGGTGGGAGGGACCGCCAAAGGAATGCCGGAATATGGCCAAGTCTTGACCGTGTCGGCCCACCAAGACTATGCGGGCGGCGCACATCCATCACACATCACCGCTTGTTCTTCTCTTGTTTCAACAGGAGGTCTCGCATGGCCGCCCGTGTATTTCTACTGCCTCCCAGCTTGGGCCCCCTAAGGATGTCCTCGTCCTTCTTGGCGCCTGGTTTGGCAGCAGGCGCCGCGTGCTTCCTCCTCTTCTGCCTCTGGGCCATAGCATCCATGAAATCTTTGCGGAACTCTTCAGCAATGCGATCATCGGCGGCACCCGTATCCTCCGCTGAGGTACTCGCCACCGGGGCATTCGATGTCTCATACATATCGACTTAAACGAGGTTAGCTTTGCATCGGGTTGTATCGCACGAGGGAAGGCACTCACGTCTGTTTTCTCGCATTAGCTCCTCCACGAGTTGATCCCGTTTGATGGCGTCACTGTCCCGTCTGTTCCGCGGTCTCCAAGGCTTGCCATCGCGACCTAAGCGGACCTTCTTGGGCGGGCCCGCGGGCTCTTCATCTTCCACCTTCTCGCCCTGCAATTGCCTTCTTGCTCGTTCCGTCATGTTGGCGTTCCGATTGCGCACTTCGTCGCCGAGGTCGACTTCCAGGAGTTTCCCCTGCATGGCAATGTGACCTTCTGGCTTCGGTACTGCATGCGTGCTGCTGGCTGTTTTATCAAGTGACCGGGATTGGGCGGCCGAGGAGGGTTGCGGCCGAGGCGCATGTCGTTTGGCTAATTGGGCTGCTATATAATCCTCCCTTGCTCCATCAGTACTTGTGGAGGGGGCATGGCCGATGAGAAAGAGGCCGACTTACATATGCTTGTTCACCAACTCGCCCACATGGCCGGTCTGGGCGGAGAAGCGCTTGCCCATGCCACCTGCAGATATGTCTACAGCCTTCTGCTCCTCCTCACGGATCATGAGACTCAGATCGTCCTCGAAGGAATTGGATACGTCGTTGCCTTGGGCATCTTTGGGCGCAAACCCGACACCCCTCAAGCGTGACTTTCGCGCATTGCGCCGCCGAAGAAGCTCGGCAACGGAGACGCCCTCCACGTCTGCGGCGGCTTGCTCTTCGGATTGTGTAGACTCGAGTGGCCGTTCTACAGGGGCTGGGACAGGGTCTGTATCTACTTGACTGGTACCGACGCCGTGGCCGGCCTCGGTCGTTGGTGGTGTTTGTACATCATCTGTGGCTCGCTGCCTATAATGGCCCTTGCGCTTCTTGCCACGGAACAGGACCTGGGGTTCGGATGTCGCTTCGGGTGTCGACTCGGGGTTCATAGTGTGTACTTATGAATGCAAAGCGGATGGAAATAACTTGGCAATGAAGATAGTGGTGCTGCGGTAAGTCTCAGTGTCTTGGTTGTTGGTAGATCAAGAGTTTATTGATGTTGTACGTAAGTACGCATACGCGATTCTTTGACTGCTTTCTGGTCCTGGTCTAGGCGTTTCCGATTGTGATTGGCCGAGGATTCCCCGCTCTTTGTGCGCTACTCCAGCCAAATACGGTACTTACTTACTAAGTACTTATACGTGGAATTAGTGCAAGTACTTATCACACCTGTATGTACCTGGAAGCTCAGCTCCAGCTCCAGCTCCGTGCATGTGGACATGTGGGAATGTGGGAGTGAGTGGGAATGCATGCACCCAGCGACCAGCGGCCAGCGACCATCTCTCTCAGCTTCCCCATCCGGCCTGTCCATCTTGAAGAAACACATACATATTACAGAACAACTGGAAAGCAGCCATGGCCAAAAGAGTAAGTGACAAAACTCTCTCGGAAACCACCAACTAGCTCACGGCCTCCTTATTGATCCTTATCGCTAATCACATCATCTCCTTCTCCTTAGCTCTATTTCCTCGTGCACGGTCGAGTACAGGGTCAGTAGTAGTAGTCTTCCCTCTACACTCACTTCAACCGCCTTATCATGTCTCTGACGTCACCTGACCATTCCTGCAAACCACAGGCGTGGGCTTTCGCTACTACACTCAGAAGAAAGCGACAGCCGCCGGCATCACTGGATGGTGTCGAAATACGGACAACCAAAAGGTATCCCATACAGCGTAGCCCATGTGCTTTCTGCTATCAACTCGGGAGACACTTTGGCTTACGCGATCCATCTACCTTGTCAGGTCGAGGGAGAAGCACAGGGAGACGAGGGCACACTTAAACAGTTTCTCAACGATCTCGACCAAGGTCCACCACATGCTAAGGTCATCAAGGTCGACCAAGAGGATCGCCATCTTCAGGAAGGCGAGTTACAGTTTGAGGTCCGACGGTGATCGCGTTGCGTGATGGACATGTTCATCACTAGCAAACTCGCCACAAGCCATGGTTTGAACAGTGTATTCATAAAGACATATCTATATAAACGTATCAGCCGCGGCAGCTTCTGCTTATAGTCCAGATCATATTCCAATGATCCGTCACAAATATCTCTCTAGCAGATGGAGTGCAGCAAAACAAAAAGAGCCGGCGATTTCCCCAACAATGGTAGAATATCAAGCCAAGTCACCGCCCGCGCAAACAAGTAGGCGCCTGTACCTTATCAGAATGTCCCTGTGCAGCGATTTCCATGCAAAATTGGAGTGAAAACAAATGGGGCCAGGCCAGGTAGAGATAGCCTGAAACCAACGCCGTATATCCTTTCCTTTTTATAACGCCTGAGCCTTCCGGTCTTCATAAATTCAAACCGTGTCTATCCGACACGGGCCCATTACCCTTGATGCAAGATTTGCGACTTGAAATTCAACGCAGGGGAGGGAAAAAAAGGCCAGTTATGGCCTGTAGTGCAAAGAAGAAACCTCGGGTTTCTCTATATCAACTCGATGTCGTGACTGAGATTGCGCTCAGCGGTCTGGCCACATCGTAACCGTGTTCAGCGAAGTCCGGTTCAACACAGCTGGCTGTCGTGGCCGGGAGAGAACCACGCTTCGAGGAGTGCTGGCCCGAGTTCGGCCAGTTTCCCAAACATGTATCTGGCGGGCCGCCGCCGCCGCGCAGTATACGCCGATACTTTCTTCGTTTTGAGTGATGAGTCCAAGTGAGGCCAGCACAGGAATCACCGTATTTCAAGCTGAAACGGCTTGAACCTGCCACCGATAGTAGCACAGCGAGGACATTTCCGCCTGGCTCCCTGTTCCTCCATAAGCACATTCACACATTCCCGGCACAGACCACAGATACATTCAGTGCACGCATACGACTCCTTAAGCCTGGACGCTCTCTGGCAAGCCGCGCAGTAGATGTGCACATCTTGGGCTGAGTAACTTGGCGACGAGTCCGACAGCCCAGCAGCTCCGATGTGGAAGTTGTCCCCGCTCTCTCCGCTCTCGACAGAAGGAAACGGCTCAGGCGCCTCTTGAGCAAATGAGGGTGGGGTAAGGGCTTGTTGAAGAGGCGAGGCCTGATAACCTGGAAAGGTCTGCTGCGGGAAGGGGGGTAGAGAGGTTCGATGGATAGAGATGGGGGATTGAGGCACCTGAGACGTTAGGAGAGCAGGATCAATACGTCGATAGAGACTTACAGGAGTCCTGTCGTCCTCTATGTCCTCCGTAGCGGATGCAGCAGCATCAATCAAATCTTCCCACCGCTTCCCATAGTCCGCGGTGGGTTCGACCGAGTGTGCCTTGCGATCAATGCCTCCTACACCCAGCTTCGACCGCTCATCATTCTGAATCCTCCTGAGCCAGTCTGAGGCCGTCCCGCGCGACTTCTGCTTCTTATGGCGCTTGGCGACAGACTGCTTCCTCGGCCGGTTGGGGCCAAGGGATCTGTGCAGAGGCGGTAGAGTTGAGGAGCGGCCGGGTGGGGAGTTAGATAAAATCGAGGGGAGAAGATCCATCTTCTGCCTCGCAGAAGAATTCAGGGCAGGAAAAGATTCACTTGTATGATCAATCTGGATAGGAGGCAACTCAATGGTAGTCCTCGGTATCCTCCGGGCATCATTGTCAGAGTGCCAATCCTGTAATGAGGGATCAATCAGATGGCTATCTGCCGAGAAGCGAGGCGTATTGTATACTTCACCGGAGTCCCAATCCGGCTCTAACTTGTGCATCTGTCCCAGCTGTGCTAGAGCGGCCGCTGCGTTCGCAGTTGGCAGTAGACCATTGCTGTAGTCTTCTGCACGCCTCGGAGTTTCGGGGGCGGCATTTGGGTCGTCGTGAGAATAGTGGACTCGGGGGTCGAGCGGGTATCCTCTGCTCGGGTCGCCTGTGCCCGAGGCGCTTCCCGGCGTTCTACTGTTGCCGCCGTGTTGTTGCTGAGAGCTCGCGCCCGCTGGTTGATTCGGCGGGAGCTGAGACCGGTCTTGAGGCGGGGTGTTGACCATGAGATTGAAGCTTTCCTCGGTTGCTGGCAGCTTCGATATGTAATGCTCAGGATGCGCCCTTCGAATATGTTCCTGCATTGACCGAAACCGTTTCTCCTACAATTGCGCAGAGTTCCAGTTAGGACGCGGGCGGCATAGACGGATGCCACAACGGAACAGGTCGGGTCATTTGCGGGAGGATAGGCAGGCCAGTTTGCACTTGCACCCTCTCCAACACAACCTGCACCAAAAGGCAAGATAAGAGGAATGTCGAGAGCTACTTACACCGAGGCAGCGCTTGCGACAGCTCGAGCCATCTTGGTTTCGCAACGGGCAAACGACCTCATTTGTGGAATCGGCAATGGAAAAGGACGACGTGAGAGAGGATCGAGGCGGCATCTTCACTCTGTCTCAAAGTGAGGGCAACCCCACCATGCGCTTTGAAGCTCCTTTCCGTCGTCGAGAGCGGCAGGCGGGTCGAATTGATATCGATGGAGGGGTTCCTTCTGGTGATGGTTGATAGTTGATTGACCGTTATCAGATTGCTAAGGTTGCGATAGGTCACGATAAGAGGTGCGTGCAGGTGGGATGTGTGGATGTCGAGGAAGTATCAATTGACAGCAGCAGCAACGACAGCGTTGGCCCAGGTATCGTGAAGGTTTCGCATCGGGGGTTGAATCCCCTGGTTTTCGAGTCTTGGAGCTGAACTGACGGAAGGTTGAGGCACAGTAGCTCAGAGCTTCCCTTATCGAAAGGAGCAGTGGGTGTTACAAGAAACGTTTGGGATGGAATGAGAAGTTGGGATGGGACTGGAGTGTAGGTGAGGTGAGGTGTTGGCTGGAGTGGGTGCGGGTGTGTGTGGGTGGGAGGATTGAGGGGACGAAGGGGGGGGTTCCTAAAGAGGTAGGAGGAGGGCGAACTAGCTCTCTCTCCCTCCCTCACTTCTCACTTCACGGGAGGGGGGTCGGCCTGCTGGCAACGAGTACTTAAAGAAGCGGACAAGGAGCAGCAAGAAGTCGAACAAGTCAATGTAATCGGCCAGATTCGTGGTTGGAAATGATCGAATCAAATCCAAAGGATTGCAAGTAATAAGGGTGATGTGTGTACTGTAAGTAAGTACTAGGTATAGTACGTGTGAAAGGGTCGGGTCACCGAAAACAGCCTTTGATCCAGCTGCTGGAATTGGGGCGCTGGATCCAGACAGACTGGAGCGAGCGTCGAGCGTGAGGCGTGGGAGAAACTCGATCCCAAGGCTTTTTTTATTATTTAGGTTGATTAAACTGCCCACTACGCTATCCTCCATCATCAGTGTTATTATATCTCAGGGCAGTAGTATTATGTGGCATAGAAGTCTGTACGACTAGTTGCTAACAAACCAAGGTAGCTAGCTTGGTTCGCATTGGGTCGCGAGCGGTACGCATACTTGCAGTCCCTCCATACCATACCATACCATACATAATACCCTGGCCTGCCTATACTAATAGACCTGCTTGCACTTTACTTGGCCGGGGTCCTCTTCTTCTTCTTTCTTTGGCCCTTGTCTCAAAGACACCACCACCAATGACCCCTCAATCGATAAGTCCCTGGCTAATGAATTCATTAAGTATACAAAATGCTCTAGGAATTCCCCAGTCTGACTCGATCGATGATCGGCTGGGCGGCGCACAATGGCTGTTTTGGGGTGGGGAGTGTTCCTAGCAGTGGAGGAGGATTTAAAAGCTTGAAGGTCCAGAGCTCTCAGGTCAGGTCAGGGAGCTCTTCAACATTCACTGCTCCAACCAATCCTGAAGCTCAGTCTGAGCCCATGTTGATACGGCGCCTCGATCTCGCCGCAAGTACTACCGACTACCGAGAGCTTTTCCCTTTGCCTTTGCAGTGTCAGACTTGGGAGATCTAACCACCCACAGTAGTTAAGAGCTTGTTCCTAAGTTTGAGCTCACCTGAGAGGAAAGAAACAGCCGTCGTGCTGGACTCAAGCCGGCAACTAATCAATTTAAAGCTGCCACGGTTATCTTGGAGGCCCTGGTATGCATGTATATATGCAAGATATGTACTCCGTATCAGTAGAAGGGGTCCTGCTGATTTGCTGCTGCTTAGGGGGGAGGGGTCGACGAGTACGTCTCCATTTCTCCATTCTGGCCCAAAACCTCTCTGCCATTGTCACCGCACTTTCAGGCGCTCGTATTGGCTCAAGGGAGGCTTACAAGTACGAAAGTGAAAAAAAAAGGCGGGGCACGCACGCACAGAGGATGGAATTATGTGTACCAACTTATCCCGGTCACTCGGATCATGCCTTTCCTGACTTGGCCCGTGGATAATGCGTTTACATAGCCGCTTCACATGCCTGGCAATCCCGGACTTTCATATCACAACATCACCGCATGGTTGTGCCGTATTCGAGAGCACTGCCAAAATCGGTTGCGACGACAGCTCCTACTAGTCAGGTGGATTTTCCCATCTGATGGTGGTAAACTGGTCGTCGTCTTGTTGACCGCCTTTGACCCCGTTCACTGGTGTCTGTTGTCGGCATGCCCATGAGACCAGGTAGAGAGAGAAGTAATGAGCGCTGAGCTAGACGACCAAGCCGCCGACCGAGCCTTTGTTTTGGGCAGTGGCGCCGTGCAGGGCCGACTGGACTGGGCTCCAAGAGTCAGGACACACACCACCACTACCACAACATAGGCACTTCAGTGCGGGAACCAAAGGCAACGCAAGTCAGATAAACATGCTGCGATTTCTTCTCCGTACCTGGATTGCTGGACTTCGGCTCGGTCTCCACACAATGGTTGATGACCTCCATTTAATTAATGCTTGCAATCTTGCGTTGGGGGCTGCAGCTAATTCCGGGAACAGGTACTTGAGTCGCGTCTTCGGGAAGAGCGACATGATCGATATAAGTTACTACTATTTGGCGGTGACATGCCGGCAGCTTGTGACGAGTATAACATGATTACTTACTTGCCTTACCTATACTCTCGCCAGCCAGACCTTGTTCCAACTATTTGCTATTGATTCCCTCCAAATCCAGGCAACCTCAACAAACTGAAGTCTACTTTTACAATCAACACAATCAATCAATGTGAACCGACGCTTCCCAACGGGCGTCCACATAGACGGTGGATCACAGGTTTCTAGCACTTTAGCTACTGCAAGTGCTAGGTTAGGCTACTCCTCTCCAGTCTGCAGTCTCTCTGGCTTGCAGAAGGCCGCCACGGCCAGCACCACTTTTTCAATTGAGCCTGGGGGCCTTCTTGTCTAGGTTAAGTAAGTAAGTAAGTAAGTAGGTATTTAGTTCTGCGGTTCTAGTGCAGTTTGTTTAACCTCTTCAGCATCGAGAATCGTCCTATCAAGTAGCTAGCCAGGCATGCCAGATCAGAGATGGGGTTCAACGCAGCAGCTCTGGTGTACATGAGGTGAGAGAACTGATGAGCCGAGGTGTCATGCGAGAGCGAGAGAGCTCTTGCGATAAAGCTTTGCTTCATGACTGATAAAGATAAAGCTCTCTCTTTTCCAAGTGCGGGATTGGGCATTGCCGAATCCACTTCCCATTCTGCCGGTTTTGCTCTGCCCCTCCTTTTGGGTTCCTTCTGGACTTACTTAAGTAGAAAAGAAGTAACGAACGCTTGTACGTCGGTCGGTCGAGTAAGGTTGGGTAAGTACTTTAAGAAGTATATACTTACTTACTTACTTTACTTACCTCTTTATCTTTCAGGGTCCAGAAGATTCAATGTCCAGCACGACTTTCTTCCAGAAGTTTTCTTATCGATACTGTACGCACGGGTAGGCGCATCTTGTAAGATCTCCGAACGAATGCGTTCAGTTCCACAGGCGGCACGGCCACCTATTTCTTCTACATAATTCATATGTGCGGTATACATGATAAGTAGATGAGCATGTGGTCTTATGCTTGCTTCATTGGCGATATAGAGAAACAGAGAAAAACAAAGCTGGTTTGAAGAAGGAAGTGGATCTTTCAATGTGAATCTGGTCGGTTTAGATCTCACCCATCAGCGCTGTGGGTATTTCCCATGGTATACATGTAGTGTCTGTGATAGGGTGACCCTTCCCAGCCTTTCAGATTCAGGGTCTGATTCGAGTTGGTGTTTACTTAAGACACCCAGACAGAGCGGGGAGCGGTGAGCCGACGAGTTGAGTATACTCACATGACACACATATATACAGCATATGCTAGCCTGCAAGATACCGACGGACTCGTTCAGGGTGGAAACGCGTCGAAATTATACAACTACACATCATGGTCTAATCTAGACCATAGGGGAACCTTCGAAGCGGAGAAAGCGATGGCGTAGTCGAATCCGCCTTCGAGCCCGCTGTACGTTGTAGGCTCAGGGGAGGGAGGGAGGAGCGCACTGGAGAATGCATACTTATTTACTCATTTACAAACTCAAATTCCGACCCCTGAACACATGGAGTGCAACTAGGCTTTCGAATTTTAGCAGAAAATAGCCCATGCTAACACTACAGACAGGCTCCCGACTGTTGCTTTCATAACACATTCAATGCCAAAGACACCTTATCTGAACCTCACCCCCTACCAACATAAGCTGCCCATCGACGCGCCGACTAGCCCCTAGAATTCCAAACCTTCTCGCCAAACCTAATGATTATGCCCCTATTGTAGGAGACCCAGTCGGGCTGGATTGTGGTGTGGAAGAGGTGGTGGTTAATGAGGTCCATACCTACCCGTGCAGAAGCACCCTCCCTTGATGGGACAACCCGTCAGGGCAGTGTAGAGTTAAAACTGTATAAAGTTATTCGGGCCCCAGAAAGATAACATCTCGTAGCTTTTCTTGTCATATTGACCCCGGCGGTTAAGGGCTCCTGGTAGCTGTAGCCCGTCTTCCATACTTCCCGGGTAGACAAATTCGCTACGGGGGCATTTGTAGTCCGGCAAATGCACCGTTTCTTCGAGATCTCCTGGGGTAAATTGCCCACTGGCATTCCGGCGTGACAATCTATCACAAGGCAGATGAAGCGCCTGATTCTCATGTAGAGTAGTTGACGAAGAGCCCATATCGTCATCGAATGCATCGCCAGAATCTGCGGTGTCGATCTCCACGTTCCTGCCTACAGTTCTCGCGTCAGGTAGGAGCGAAGCGACTTCGCAAGATCTGTGATATACATTTATTGGCGTTTGTGGAAGAACGTCTGCTTCGCGTTCAATCCTTGCGATAAACTCTGTTATGCTTTCTTGGGGCTGGACTGCTCTGACCTGAGTCCTGGTTGGAAAGGGCCATTTACCTGCCAGATGGTCAACATCGGGTGATGACGTCAAACTCAATATTGATATATCAGTGTCAGTAGTCAGCCTAGGGGTGGGAGGCTTGGGTGATGAGGCAACCCAGGAGGCAGACTGCAATGGCGCTATCCCATGGCGAGCAGAGTTCTCGGTCAAAGTCTCATGATCCGACTCATTCGGAGGGAACGAACCCACGCTTCGATGCCTTGTATCATATTGTGTCATCACTCGGGCAGCAGCAGATAGCTCTTTGTCGGTGGGATAATACCTTGTGTCTGGTCCAATTGGGGAGGCTTTATGCACCGCGCCACTCAGTCGAGGCCGCGATACGTTGTTTGGCACTGGTGGTGGAGGCATCAAATCTCTAGATGTGATCGATATCCCATCATCGTTGTCTGATCCTATCAAACAATCTGCATGATTGTTGATGTTTTCATCAAGATGGCTGCGACACTGGGGATTTTGTCGCTCGTCTGACTTTTCTTGGACGTCACACTCATTGTGTACCTTTGTCCTCGTAGAATCTGCAATGACTTTCCTTACATTTCTAAGCGTTGAATGGAGTTGCTGAGCATGTTCGATAGGCTCACGGGCGGAGCTAGAATCACCTTTAGATAGCTGGGGCCGAGACGGAAGAGATTGGTCCGCCTGGCTGTGGTCTACTCGCCAGGCTGGAGGCAGGAGTATCTCGAGACGCTGCAGTATCTCATGTCTCTCCAGAACATCTTCTGCAAGCAGATCCTCACTTCGGCGACTTTCGGTCCCACCTTGGTCGTCGTTACGGATTGCTTTCGAATTTGGGCTGACACATTCTTGGTCGTATGCAGCAATGCCAGTGCCACGAAAAATACCAGAATCTACTAGGGCTCTTCGAATTGTCTCTGGGGTTGTTGTTCGACGGGTCTGTATTCCAGATGAGGCTTGTGATGCGGATCCCATAGTCCGCAATGGCGACCTTGATGGACTCGTAGACCACGAAAAATATGTGGTTGGCGTGCTGCTTCTGCTTGATATTGGTCGAGGATTGTTATCTTCAGATTCCCTACCCCCTTCAACGCCCTGAATGGAGAAATCATCCTGTGCCTCAGGATGCGAACCTCGGTATTGTTGCAATAGCTGTTCGTCCAAGGGAAGTTTTTGACTGCCACTAGGCCCAGATTGAGACGACATCGAAACGCTGTGGTGCCGAGTCGACGAGGCGGGTCTCTCCTGTAGTTCTCGAACAGCTTTTTGGTCGCGCCCACGTTGCTGGCCGACATCTATGTCAAGGATTTCACGCGGAGCCTCCTCGGGTAGAAAGAACGAAGAAACTTCCTTCATCTCTCTATGCTGTTTTTCAAGTTCCCGGAGCCGCCTCTCAGACAGGGTCTTCGGTTTTGTACTACCCTTTCGATCCTGGAGAAAATGCATGTCCGAGAAAACAAGATCTTGAACTGGTTATGGTCAGCAATATGTAATGCTTGCATATTTCCGATGAGATCATACTCGGTTGCTTATTTGCTTCACGGCCATTCTGGAAGATACCGGGCTTAATGGGCTGCTGAACCTAGATCATCAGTGATCAAGAAGAGGGACTCCGAAGAACAGACAACAAACCGTGATGCGATCATTGAGAACTGCTTTCGAGACCCAATTGCCCATGATGTTCTTACTGGCTGTCATTGCTCTTCTTTTGACTTCCTTTCGGCGCTTACTCGATTTTGGTGGCGGCCCATCTTCGACAGAGTTCCTGCCGCGGTGTCTTTCTTTTTTGTGTGCATATTTATCATCTCGTGTTCTATTCCGTGGCTTCTTTGACCTGTAATCTGGCATAGGAGAAGCTGGTTCGTCGAAACCGGAGCCGTCCACACTCACTTCCAGCTTCCTCGAAAGCTCGGCTGGCGCCGGTCCATGAAATGTACTTGCATGATGAAAAGCGTTATACCGGTCTTTTGGAGGCCGTCTCTGGCTCTTGTCCACGCTGAGTATAGAGCTGTCGGAGAGAGCCCGCTTGTGGGAGTTTGGCGGGCGCTCATAGACTTGGAGAGGGCTACGAAGGCGGGTACCTGCTACGAGGGGAGAGTCTTGCGGCTTCGGAGGAGCAGAGCGGCGAGTATCGCGTAGCAGGGGTCTGAACTGTCTTTGCTCGTGAAGGTCGTAGTACTGGTGGGTATTGCTTGGTCCTGCGTACTCGGATACCGTGGGGTAGTTTTGGCTTGCAATTGTGGACTGGGTGAGCCAGTTTTGGACCATGTCATTGCCGGATCGTTGACCCGAAGCCCGGCTCAAGTTGCCCAGATCCAAGGTTGTGATACTCTTGTCGTGGTGGTGATGTTTGTTTTGGAGCCCATGGCCGTGTCTGTATGCCGGATCCTTGTCGGCGGGCTGGTGCCCCTTACGATGTTGGTGAAACTTCCTTCTGGCGGCAAGCCGAGACGAGTTGTTGGGATCCATCTAATGGGTCCATGGAGATTGAAACCGAGGACATGCTAAAAACATGGATTTGACACCTCCTACAAGTCGCGTGCAAAGAGTGTTGTGCGGCCAATGTGGGAGAATCACATACTTACTTACCTAAACACACACACACACATGGATGTAGCTATGAATAGAATCAAAGATGGCTGTCCCACATGCGGCCCCAGTTACAGCTCCGTGCAGGCTCGTGCTCGAGGTAAGCCATGTAGTACTCCGTACCTCGAGTGGAATAAACAAGGTTCCTCGCCTACATGTATTGTATGAATGTGAAGTGTGGTTATACACACCGGCGGGAGGAAGCCGCCTTGAGCTGTCAGCATCCCACTGAGGGCGTTCCTGGAGGGGCTTACCAAAGCTACCTAGCGTTTCGGCCGCTATGATATCGGCCCCCCTGTGACGTCTGGTCTAACACGATGTGTTTGGAATTGCCTACATCGGTGCACAAACCCCAGAGAGTCGGCCAGGTCTGCTCATAGACATGTGCAGTAGAGAGTCACTTAGGGTATTATGATATCTACCGAGGCCAGAAGTTTCTCGCCGGGCCAAATGCCTCTGCGGTCGGCGATCGGCATTCAAGGACATTTATTACATAGGGACAATCCGCAATGAGGTATTTCTCACGGGGAATTGCCCGCGTCCTCAACAGAGTCGGCATCCCTAATGTGGGCAGGCGAGAGAGTTCGGTTTACGAAGAACTGACTAATCGTACTTTGGGGATTGATAACGTCTGAGCCTAGCAGGCTAGCTAGTAGCTACCAAAAGTCAATCTCGGCTGGCGTTGGAAGTAGTTGTAGGTTACAGTCCAGATCGCCCCCTTCCCCGATAAAATAGTAAGAAGTACGTAGTAACCTTAGTATGTCAGTTCACCCAGAGCGATATATCACGTCGATCAATGCTACCTACGTACATGGCATGGCCTCCTTGCCTAGAGCAGGCATTCGGCAGCTAGGCAGTGAGCGAAAAACGTCAAGGTTACAGTACTACTAGTCGCACTCTACAAATAGTCTCGATCCGAAAATGTCGGAGAGCCCTGCCAAGAACTGTTTGGGGGTAAGCCGAAGGCCAATGATATTTGCCCCCTTCCTTTATGTATGTATCCCAGAAAGCCCCTGAAATCAAGTGATAACCAGAAATATGTTGGCCGAGAGCACATCACATCTGGCGAGCCTTCACGACCCACGACAGGCAGCTCATCTACCCACTGCACACAGGGTATGTATTCATACACCTGAGAGTTGCGATTCTACCTTGAGGCCAAGCAAGCTATTTCTGTTCTATCTCTTGGCAATGAAACGAGCCTACGTTTAGACTTCAATGATTCAGCTATTGGGCCGCAACGTATTAGTAGATGGAGATGATAAATCACAACGCTTATCTGTCCCTGGATTTCATAATATCTTAGGTTAGCCGGTGGTGAAATACTTACCAATCCCTCCATGCTCGAATACAACACCAAGGAACAACAGTATGAATCAAGCCCCCAGAATGAGGAATGTTTGGCTAGGTTAAGTAAGTCACACGAGTGAGGCAAGTAATCAGGTATTGGTAGGAGTAATCCGTAATGGGTATTCCGCCATGCTAAATCAACATGTGTAGACTCCGCCTCCCCATCATGCCTGGCTGGAGATGGCAATGCTCGTAATCGCCCATAAAGACCGCGGAACAGTCCGTGTGTCGAGATGCAGCCGACTCCTCATTAGGTAGCCACTGTCCGAGTCCGCCAGACAACCATGGTGGTTTTTAAAATAAAATAAAAACCCATCACAAATCATCTTGTGTCGCGTTTCATCTCAACCCGCGAGTGAGAAAAGCTCAAGCCAAGAATACAATCGTCTCCCAAGGTCATGGTGATGTCTTCAAATCGGGGTAGCTTCAGATATGAGTTTGGGACCAGACTTACAAATGCCGAAGACTTGCGGCGTTGATCCGCGCGTACTAATGCTGGCCAGGTATATACAGGTACGAATAGTCAAATATTGCGTGTGTGATGCGTCGTACCCTCGCTGATGGTCGGTCCCTGGTGCGTGCCTTTTGTTTTTCCCCCCTTGTCTCCCTGCTTCCCCCTTGGGCCTTGGCGCACAGGGGCCTTCACTGAGAAGTATGCAGATCGAGCGTTAAGGAGGGTCCTTTTTCTCGACCCACTCAGAGATTACTGGGTATGAAAAAAGTCCGATGTAGCATTCATCACCGCAGGCGTAGGGGGCACGTGGGCGCCCGAGATCCCCGCGCCTTTCCTGACGCCAAGCCAGCTCAGCGAAGACGCACTTGTAGGGATTCATGTGCCGCCAGCCCAGCCAGTCTACTGTATATAGCACATTCGATACGTGGAGCACAATGTCTGCGGTATGTGCCTCGCTGCAAGCATGGCTTCGGTCTCACATATGGTTAGGGTGCTCATTATATTTGTGAAATGTCAGGGCTCCTGGATCCAGGGGTAACTGCTTTAGGGACAACCTAATGGCTTCAAACAGAGCAGCCCCACCGTGGAAAATGCTTTAGTGGCTTCTAGTGAGGGGCAGTCACCTTGGAGGGGCATACTAAGCAGGTACTTTACCTACTTAGGTACCAAGTACTCAGGTAGGCAAGTAGGTTGACCCCAAACCAACCAACCAGCCGTTACATGTTAGTGCACGTCTCCGTACACCATGAAATCTTGTCTTGGATGCAGTGTGCTGGAATCTGGGTTGCACTTCTACAGAAATACCTGGCCTAGGTTGGTACGTAGCAGGCAGGGTGATCTCTGAGGTGCTGCTTCCAAGGCTTTGGCCTCGGCGTTCGAAGACTCACCAACAGACCAGGGAACGAGCGCATGCATGAACACACGCCAGACTGTTCAAAGTCTTGGAGGCCTCCTTATCGATAGGATCCCGCACACGATCAAACAACCACTCCTCCATGTTAGGCTAATCCGGAGGTCTTGAGAATATGCATATGTATGCGTATGCGATGGAGGCAAAGAGATGCCCTACCTACCTGACATACTCGAATCACTGCTGAGAACCAACAAGGAGGGAATGGGGAGCGGGACCTTCAGGGATCTTCACCCGCCTACGTGGTTGGCTCTGCTTGTATGGCTCAGTATGTTTGGCTGATCGATTCCTGCCTGCGATTCCTGGCAGGGATCCAGAATCTTGAGACAATACCCATCCCGTCCACGGCCTCCCAGAGTTGAAAACACTGGCTATCGATCCAAGTAGGCATACTCGGTCGATAGCTGTGGACGCTGTGGATTATCACAATGTTTGAGCCGGATCTTAGCAGATCATCTTGGAAGCATTCCATAACAGTGACAGGCCTGATGGGTGCCCCCCCATCCAGAGGATCCCAATTTAGCAACCGACCCGCCAGTCCAGTCGTGTGGAGTTGACTCACTTCACACAGAGCTCTATTCCAGTTCACTCTGGCGCAGGTCTTTCTGCCTCGTTCGTTTGATGCTTGTTTTCGACCCTGCTGGGATGCTCATGCTTACCAAACACCAGAGTTTTGGTCTTCGTCCCAATATCAGACGAAAAAGATTTCACGGGGACTGACCGGAAGAACGAGTAATGGAGCTGTGCCTCAGCAGGCCAGCTATGGCATATATAAATCAGACGTCTCGCCACTAGTGACCTTCTGAATGTTTCTTGTACCATGCTTCTAGTGAACGACAAGGAATCCGGATATCTCAATAGGCCTCGACCCCTGACTGCCTCCTTCGACTTAGCCACTTAGCACACCCGGCTATCAACCCCGCTGTCTTTACCTGGACCCTGCTCTCCTCTTCTTACTTCGACCACACAATACTATCGACAACTTCGACTGGCAATCACGCCTTTTAAATTGCTCGTACAATCTTCACGGCCTACTATTTGCTTTTCTCGACCAACTTCAGCAAACGAGCGGCTCGTGTCCAGCAAGCACTATTTGTCATCTGTTATAATGTTTGTGTGCCTCCTTTCGTATCTCTACCGCTACCAAACCTCTGGGTCGACCCCCCACCCGAGGTTATGTATGCAGTTGTTGGCCTTCTGGTCGTGGTTCCTAGCCAGACCACTTTCTTAAGACCGTGGCTACTGCGACATACTCTACCTCCAATCTGCTCCTGTCAGCAGAAAGGGAAAGCTGCAAAGGTCACTAGTGCCGGCAGAGATACACTGTCTACTTACGCAAGCAGTGGCTAACTTGAAATAATCCAGATCCTATTCGGTGTTTCTAACATTTCTGCAACATGTCTAAGCTATTCATTGGGTTGGTCCCACCTTCTATCTGCGCCATTATCCCGTCATTGCTAATACTGCTGCGATACAGTGGCCTTGCCTGGCATACTGAGGATACCACCCTGAGGCAGAAATTTGAGGAATTCGGCGCCATCGAGGAAGCAGTACGTCGTCTATTCTGAAATATCTCCCGTAGTCGGACTCGACTATCGCCGCTAGATCAAGTATGAGTTCGAAGGATCTATACTGACAGATGACCGTCGCATCAGGTGGTCGTCAAAGACCGTGATACTGGCCGAAGCAGAGGCTTTGGCTTCGTGCGATACTCTCAGGATGTCGATGCCCAAAAGGCAATTGCTGCCATGAACAACGTCGAGTAGGCCAAGGCTCACACAATACACCAAGTTCAGATCACTGACTACCGCCAGATTCGATGGACGGACCATCCGAGTTGATAGGGCTTCGGATACAGGCCCCCGCGGTGGTGGTGGCGGTGGCCGCGGAGGGTTCTCCTCACGGGGTGGTTACGGAGCAGCGCCGATGGCCTATGTCACTGGCCAGCCTGCCTACGGGATGCCGAACCAAGCGATGTATGCGCCTGCTTACGGACGGGGCGCCTACCCCCCTCAGCAGGCTGGATATGGCACCCCTCCCCCGCAGGGTAGGTGATCTGTGTCTATGAGGATGTCATGGATCTTACGGATTCACTAACTGTGACAACTAGGCTACGCTATGCCAGCTCCTTACTACCCCGACCCGCAACAAGGCCAGCCGATGCCTCAGGGGCAACCTCAAGGCCCTCCGCGGTACTAGTCGATGCGGCGATCCCGGCGTTCCTTCGGTACGGCAGTGGTAATGGAGTGATGGGACCAGGCTTGGAGGCTTTTAGGGCAAAAGCTATGAACTGACGATTCCACTTGCCGGGAGCCAGAATGTGTCGACGATTATGCCACTGGGCAGCCAACATTTCGATATGGTTAACCCACCAGGCAGTATTATTGGGTTCCAAGACTGGTTCTAGAGCTATCAATGAACATGCCAACGGCCTACGGCGATGGATATTAGGTCCCAAGAACCCCTAGCTCGTTCTGATGTACAAGGAGGGCTAGGACGACATCGGGGAAGATGGCGAGACCATCTTTGCATCCATCACTTGGCAATCTTGCTGCTTTCTTTTTTTTCTTCTTCTCTTCTTCTCTTCTTTCAAGCAAGATTCTTCTTGTTCACGTGCTTACGGCCGCGACACGATCATTATCATGACATTTCGTTAAAGGGGAAAAATATGGCTCAGATGGATACAGAGGAGGTTGGAGACAGATGCAGACGAGGATGTCATAGTGCCCCCGAAAAGGACGAGGGGTGGTCTGGGGGTTTGTATCATCTTTGTAGATACCAATGTTACTACTTTCTTGGCTGACCTGTCTGTTGGCTTCATGCAATTGCCTGATGAAGCCTTTTACTGAGTATCTCGCGAGGGAGTCTAGACTTTCTCAGTCTCCTCCTGCTCATCGATGCTGCTGACCTCGAGGAACTCGTGTGATACTGGCACCTCGGGTAGACTGGCGTCTGCTTGCCCCTTGCTGTCCTTGGCCTCGATCTCTCTCACTCGGTTCGAGAGGTCGGTGATATGGGCGTCACCACTGTCAGGACTAAGCTCATCCAAGGCCTTTTCCAAGCTCAACAAGTAGTCGCGGTTCAGACCGCTCGGGCCTTCGCTCCGGTAGATGTGCTCTGCTAAGCTCTGGGGATCCTGAGGGCCCGTGAACTGGTCGTTATCCGGTGTCCCGATGTAGGCCAGCGTTCTGATGGTGGACCCGGACGCGTTCTCGTCGTCGGCCGCCGGGTGGAAAGGCGTGTAATGGATCGTGTATCCATTGATCTCCCGTATGTCCAAGTAGTCCTTCACCTCAGCCACCTTGTCAGCCTCGATCCGGTAGGCCACCCCCCATACCTTGTCAGGGGCAGAGTCGTGCGCGTCCACCAGGCTGGCCCAGAACGAGCGCTCGATCAACGTGACGACGCGCCCAGGGGCTTCGGGTGTGCCACGGTGGTCCTGACTAAAGTGTTTAGTTAGTCACACCCCAGAATGGCCAATCATAAAAGTTCCGGTTCGTCAAATTTAGGTGCCGAGGGGCCGAGGGGCCGCGGGGCCTAGTAAATAAAATAAATACCTTGCCTATAGACACGAGATACCCAGGTTAACCTAATGTGTGAGGGGCCGCTGCGGGTTACTGAAGGTCTGCGCATGCACTTACTTGCCAAAACCGCCGGACGTATCCATTCACCCAGCCAGGTACTCGCCGGTCTAGATTAGGTAAGTAGGTAGGCAGTACTCCGTATGAGCATCAGAGATTCCTTCTCGGGAGACATGCATACCAAAATGCGGCGGGGGCTTCCAGATCAAACTCCTGCATTAGGTATAAGTACTTTGTCAGCTACGAGAGAAGTCTTCAAGAAGGGAGGGAATGACGACATGCATGGAAGAACTTACCCATAACCAAATAACCAAAACTCATCCGAACTAGCAGTTGCCTCGCCGTTAACCGCCATGGTGGCTCTCTTCCTCAAGGAGTTGGCAGTTTACGGGTAAGGATGCAGTAGCAGCAGCAAGGAAGGCTCTCGGCTCCTCGGCTTTGTCAGCGGATTAGTGACATGACACCCAAGTGGGGATTCCTTCGCATACATAGTTCTTTAAGTAAGTACCTACTTATTATGCATGCTGTTTGACCAGGTTGGTCGAGAGATGCCGTCCTTCTCCGAGCCGATCGAAGCTTCAGAACGTGAATCTCTGCCCCGGCTGAAACGGCCATGACATCCCCTGAGTTCTCTCTGGGTTTATTGTTTGCACTGCCGGTTTGACACGTCATTGGCAATGTCATTGGCAATGTCATTGTCATAGTTCATGGTGTGCGCCCCTCTGAGAGAGACCCTGAGTTCCACACATGCATCCTTCTTTTGGTCTGCTAGTGGCCAGTGCCCTAATAAACCCAAGGCTGGTAATCACTAGAACACGGCTAGAACTTGCCTTGGCTGCGGCTGAATCCTGCATCTTGGTTCATTAGGGGGGGCACAGCAAAAGTGGACTGGACAGACTCAAAGTGACCTTGGCAAGTCGCTGCAGGTTACAATAACATAACAATAAACGCTACCCTACTTACTTACTACGCCGGCACCTGCAACCCAACCTTCGAATCCTTTTGCAAATCTGTTGGTCCCTTGAACTCACGACCGACTCACCATCATCTTGGTGTAACCTTAGTCGGTTGTCGCCCTCAAATTGCGCCAACCTGATCCACGATGGCATACAACCGACCCTACAACCCGGACGAGCTGCCAAGGTGAGTTATCGCCCAACTCGTTACCCCGCCACGAGACCTTGGTAGGGACGCACTTTGCGCGCGCGCCATGACGAGAACCAGGGATGGTGAATATGCTGCTAACAACCCATTCTCGAGGATAGGTTCGCTGAGCCCGATACTGTGAGCAAAGAAAAAAGACTACTACCAAACCCTCTCAAACTCGCCCTCCTCCTCCCCCCCCTTCCTCCGGTGCCCACCACCCCACTCAGCTCGTTGTGATCCCCTCCCCCTGCAAGACTGACAATGCCGCCTTCACAATAGGGCAAAGTCCCTAGGCCTGCACAACATAGCTCCTCCTCTTCTAGATACGACAGCAAACCCCCACCGCCTCTTCCTTCCCAACATGCGGCGCCTGCATCTTATCAACGCAACTCGGATCCGCGCGAACGCCTGAGTCCTTCGACCCAGGGCCAGACCAACTACGGCCGCCACAGTCCCGTTTCGTCCGTCATGTCGCCGCCGCCCATGGCTTCAGGTCCCCGACCCACAACTCATAACCGCCCTCCTGTCTCGAGCCGACCGCCTCCTTCGCCTGGTCCAGCCGAAGGCGTAGACCCGACGCTTCTGCCCCTATTCCGTGCCGTGGACAAAGATGGTGGGTTTCTACCCTACTCGTCAGACATCGGGCTCTGATCATCGCCTTGTGGACCTAAAATATTGATGCATGTTCTACCCTACAGGCACCGGTCAGCTCTCGGAGAGGGAGCTTTCAGCCGCGCTCGTAAACGGCGACTGGACCGCGTTTGATCTCCACACGGTGCGCATGATGATTCGAATGTTCGATAGCGACCGGTCCGGCACCATCGGCTTCGATGAGTTCTGTGGGCTGTGGTCGTTCCTTGCGTCCTGGCGCACGCTCTTCGACCGCTTCGACGCGGACCGGTCGGGCAACATCAGCGTGGACGAGTTCAGCAACGCCCTGGTGGCATTCCGCTACCGCCTCAGCCCCCGCTTCGTCGAGCTCCTGTTCTCGACCTACGACAAGCGCAACGAGGGCGTCATGAGCTTCGACCTGTTCGTCCAGGCTTGTATCAGCCTCAAGCGCATGACCGACGTCTTCAAGAAGTACGACGAGGATCGCGACGGTTACATCACGCTCAGCTTCGAGGACTTCCTCATCGAGATCCTGAAACAGCTGAAGTGAGGAGGAGTGGCATTGGTTTAACACCCAACCAACCCGTTTTGTGTAAGGCCTCGAAGAAATGAGGCCAGCCATCTCGGTTTTCTTTGACCCCAGCGGCCTCTGGGGAGGGAGGCAAAGGAGAGGAACATCTTTTTCGTCACCTATGTTCAAATGACTGAAGTCTAAGCACATTACTTGGAGTCGTCGAAAGAAACTTTACCCGCCCGGGAGCAGCCTTGCTGGAGTTGGCTACAGCAATGCAATATACTTGCGATATTTACTACACATTAATTGACACATGTTGCAAGCCTTCTAGGTTTCTAAATCTGTGCGTCGGCGACGAGGCCCCCAACTCACATTTACGCGGAACCAATGTACAAATGCTGCTACTTTGATTTTTCTTCTGTAATTCTTTGGTTCAAGCCAGGCTATATATCTAGACCTCCAAAGGGGTATCCCGTACGCGTAACATCCGAAGAAACGACTGAAAGACGGGGGCGGTGAAAAGAGGAAAGAAATAAGAGGAAAAGAAGACCCAGAGCTTGCGCTTTGGCAGTTTGTCTGTTCTCCATTGACCAGCGCTCAAACCCTGAACGCCAGTCTTGTAGAATTCCATCTAGTGATGATGGGTCACTAAACACGTACGACCAAAAATACTAATCATGAACCTGGAAAGGGAGGGATTTCCTTTCGAGCCCTTTCCATCGAAGTCATAGAAGCTCTTGTCACGTTCCGTCCGCGGTGATCTTGGGTAGTGACAGTGTGTCACAGAGCTTCTGCGGCCCCCAACTCTCTTGCGCCATTGTTGTAAGGTGAGGGGATGTAGTGTCACTAGTTGTTGTGTGGCAATCGTCATGCTTCCGGGTCATCGTACCCTTCTTGACTGGTCTGTTGTTATCCCCCCTCTCCACTGATTGGTTGTAGCTTGATCTCTGCTTCTTCTCCTTCTCCTCTTCCTCCTCACTTAAAAGGGGTTTCAGGTTTACTGCCGTGGTTGGGGTCGGCGGTTGGACCATCGTGGTAGTCGTTGACGAACTTTGAGAGCCGCTCTTTACACCAAACCTGCACACCAGGCCGTCCCCACGCACAGCCATTTCCTCGCCGCTGCTAAGACGGAAGATGTCCGTCGTGTCCGATACGTTCTTCAGGCGCTTGAGATAGCCTGGCCCACTGTCTTCCACAACTTCGCATCCGCAGGGGTCCCCCAACGTGGTGTCTACAGTTTGTTCTGCTGTCGTCGGGGTACAACCCCGGCCTCCTCCCCCTGGTCTGACTACCTCGAGTACTTCTTCACGACCGTATTTTCGCGTCTTCAGAAGTCCCGTGGCTAGCCCTCGCACGTCCTTGTCGCCGTCATGCGCGCTGACCCAGACCTGTGCGCACAGCCGACGCGCAATCTCGGCGCCCGCCGGAAGACCTGCGCAGATGTTGCCGCCCAGCCACCACGGGTTCGAGATGGAGTCCATGCAGTGGAGCAAGGCCGTCAGGGGTAACGCCGCCTCGGAGACGAGATGCGAAGACGCATACGGCGCCAGGTGGGCGTAGTTGATGCCGTGTGGGGAAAATATGAGAGAGAGGGGGCGGGTCGTGTTTCCGTGCTCCTTATGCTGTGCGGCGGCGGTTATGGTGGCGGACGCGGAAGAGACCGGCCGGTATGCAGCAAAGGCGGATGTAGTAGGGGCGGTAGCGTCCGTGGGGGAGGCGGGCAGTGCTGCAGCGGGTCGCGTAAAGAATACTGAACTTGTTGGTGACATGGGTGGTGTAAGAGGGGCTGGTCTTGCGCCCGGCTTTTTTTGGTCTGTAGAAACAATATTCTGTACCTTGGGAAACGGAGGCGCGATACTCCTGACGGACCTCGGCGTCAAAGGCGGACTGGCGAGTGACGGCGCAAGCGTGTACTGTCCTGGTGGAGCCCAGCCCTCTGTGGATGGCGGGCGGTAGGTGAGGGCGATGGCACTATGGAGACATGCCAGATCGCGCTTCTGTGGGATCCAAGCCACGGTGACTTCACCTTGCTGTCCCTCTGGCGTCACCGCAGGCACGGGTACCCGGAGCACCGTCGACTTCCCCGTCATGCGTGGATCCTCCCACTTCGGGATGGTCCAGATCTTGTCGCTGTCGAAGTATTTCCAGCTCCTGATAACACGAGCTGATGCCGGCTCGGCCAGTATCTGCGTCTTGGTGCCAAAGCCGGGAAGCTGGCGCAGCGTTGCCTCGTTGCAGTGGTCGCTTTTGTGCTGGCTGATAATAACCAGGTCCGGCTCCGGGAGCTCAGACAAGGAGGTGATGCAGGCCGGGTTTTTGTGAGTCGAGACGGATATCTTGGAGTGGAAGATCTTGGACGGCCCGGTAATCCACGGGTCGAGAAGGATGATATAGGGCTTTGGCGCCGCCGCCGTCCCTCTGATGTGAGGGGAAAGCACAGGCTCCAGGGAGAGCAAAAAGGAGGCATCCTCATTGAGATGCTTAATTGTCAAAGTCATGATGCTCGGCAAGGGGAGGGAATATGACCTTGTAGTCGTTTGGAAGCCTCAAACTTTCCAGAAGACTGGAAGCGAAGTTCATCTGTCCCGAAACAATACTTCTCAGCAAACCTAAAGCATGCTAAGCAGTAAAAGAAGTTTTCGGCGTTCAGGCCGTCGGGGAGATGCGCGCAGATGGGGACGTCTTGGATGTGATGTGATGAGATGAGAGACGAGTGAGTGGACAAGGACATGAGATGACGTGAACGAAGAGGAGACGGGAGAGGGAGGGAGAGGGGGAGAGGGAGAGTAAGTGAGAGAGACGGAACCTTGTCGAGGAAACAAACAATCATGACACTCGTACTTGCATTTCATACAATACCAAGGGGGAGTTGTTCATGGTGCATACATACATACTTACTCAACCCGGTCTTGCTTTTGTGGCAGCGGAGCAGCAGACCGAAGGAAAGACAGACGAGGTAGTGGCTTGTTAGAGCTGCCAACTAAGCTTAGACACCTGTGACGAGGCAACCGAAAAACCAAGCATTGTGATCTTCATGTTGGCCGGCCTCCAGCCAAGGCTTGGCTGGCGAAGATGAGTGGGCTGGAGGAAAGAAAATTGGGCTGGAGTGTGAGGTGTTAACGAGGGAAGGTTGACGCGAGGCAAAGAAGCTTCGACAACTCGAGTCGAGACTAGTAACGGCATGATATGGGTATGACCTGGGCATGACTTAAGCCAACTGCATGCCTACTTCTTGAAGTAAGTATCCTACTTCGGCTGCCCACATTCCTGACTGCATAAAAGACCAGACGGCGACACCTGTGGCCACAACACAGAATGGCTTCGCTGGCAAACCTTGGCGAGTCCGGGGGATCTGGGGAAGTGGTGACGCCGGCTCTTCGCAGTGCCGAGGTTGACGAGTTGGAGACTCGAGACGAACGAACGAGGCTGTGTCGTGCAGCTCTTTCATCTTCAGACGACCAAAGTTGCATCGCGAATATCAAATACTAACCTGGGTTAGGTTAGGCAGGCCACCTCACGACGGCCGGCCTCGGCTGGAGCAATTCGTCGCGGGTGGCTAAGACGGCGGGGTGTGTTTCTCTGGAATGATGCAGTACTGACACTGTAGGTACTTACTTACTTAGGCATTCTTACTCGTAGGGAGGGAGGACCCGGTCTGTTACAGGCGCCGCATTATGGGGTGGGGTGGGTACACGTACAGTTTTGTAAGTACTTGTGCTCATCTGAATTAAGTAAGAATACATACATGCGACCGACTGACTGACTGGTGGCTTGCGCAAAAGAGCCAGCTCCTTATTCTGGCTCCTGTCCTTTCCATTTTTCTTGGAGGCTTGCGACGTCCATGCCGCAGTTTTCTGCTTTTTGCACCACAGCCTTGGCCTTGGCCGCCACCGGCGCATCGATCATGGTGCCATCCAGGGTCCACGCGCCCCTGCCTGCTTTCGCAGCCTTTCCGTCGGCCATGACGACACGCACGGCCCATTCCACCTCCTTCTCGCCGGGAGCGAACAGCCGCTGGACCACGTCGACCTGTGAGGGGTGTATGCACTGCTTGCCGTTGAAACCCATGGCCTTCCCGCCGAGGCACTCTTCCTCGAGTCGCTTCATGCCATCTCCGCCCTTGTAAGACGTACACACGAGGTCGATGGTGCTGGGCAGGTTCGCTGCCCGTGCCGCTGTCACAATGGCGGACCTGGCGTAGAGAAACTCGCTGAGCGAGGGCGTGCGGGTGATGGACAGATCGAGAGCAAAGTCCTCGGCCGCGAAGATCAGCCCGCTGAGGTACGGGGACGCGGCACAGATCTCGCGCAGGTTCATGACCGCCTGCGCCGACTCGATCAGCGCGATGAGCTTGACGGGGTCGGCACCCTCCCGCCGTTCTCCGCCGGCTGCCGCGTGCCGGTCTGCTGCGAAACGCCGCAGCGCATCGGTCGCAAACTTCAAGTCCGAGGCCGAGTTGACCTTGGGGATGACGATGGCGTCCAGATGGGGCGAAGGCGCCAACGTCGCCAGATCGTCGAGCGCATAGGGCGTCGATATGGCATTGATGCGTACGGCCAGCTCCGAGATGGACTTGGGGCGCGACTGCAAGCTCGCAAGGTGGTCGCGGAGGGCAGCGCGAGCGTCCGCCTTCTTGGTCGGCGTGACGGAATCCTCAAGGTCGTAAGTCACGTTGTCCGAGGCCAACCCCACAGACTTGGCCAGCATGCGCGGTGAGGAGGACGGAACTAGATTAGAACCGTTAGTATGCGTGTAACATGACAATTGCACACATTTCCAATGCGGCGTGACTTGCCATAGAGAAGGGCCCGGCGGAGGATGGATGTCGACTTAGCCGCCATGGTGCAGAGAATAGGCTTATTTGTACGGAGTAGTTAGATGCAGTTCCTTACAAATCAGGATTGGGGACCAGGATTAGGCCTAACATCCAGAGTCCAGCGTCCAGAGTCCAGAATCCCGATGGCTGTTGTTCGTTGTCCTGACGTAACCCCACGCACGATTTGACCGAAATTGCAAGAGTAGAAGCTTCCCCAAGTCTGCCCAAGCTCCGAGGTTCCCCAATTGATCATCCCTTGATCCAATTGCCAGGGATGTGAGCCAGTGAGGGGAAGTGTTGGGCTATTTTTGGATGCCATCAAATCAGTTTTGGTGCACGGGTCGCGTCTTTATACCCTCAGCCCTTCCTTCCTATTCTCTCTCCCCCGGAGTGTGCGACTACGATCGAGACCCTTAGCGTTACCTTTGAAAAGATGGCGCCAGGATTCTAGGAGTCTATTGCCTGTAAAAAGGGAAGAAAGAGAAATATCCCGGTTCATGCTACGTCGGCTGCATGCAGAGAGTGACTGGAGCCATGTGATGCAACTCTCACCAAAGGGTTCAGCCCGAACTGACGGGTTTCTATCCCCAGAGCTCGAAGTCACCTTCCGGAAGTGAACCAGCCTTTACGGAACAAAGATCAGCCCCGGGAAAGAAAGCAGGGAACCTGTCCCTGGGAATGTCGAATTGCAGGTGCTGTTATCTCACGCAACACCACCCACAAGTTGGGCTATGGGAGTGTTTCCTACGATCCACCGGACCGGTCAACCATCTGCCCCTCCCTCTTCTTGAAGGACACGGGGAGCATCTCGTTCGATACTCCGCACGTTGTCTTTGGGCTTGATCTGGCGACAGATCCAGCTAGGGTTATTGATCGCTTTCCAGGAGCTTCAGTATGTGTTTATCTATCCCACGAGTTTGTTGGGGGTTGAGCTTTGCGACCTTCCTTCCTCTTCATGGGCCACCAGGGAGGAAGATGACGCGGGTTGGCGGCAGGCCAAATCGTTCGTGTATACCGCCACGTGAGAATCAGGAGTTGCCATCACACAACCAAACGGTGTGCTGCGGGCCATCTTCCAGCTGAAAGTATACAATTTGCTGCACGTGTCACTGTTCGTGGCAGCGACATACGGTTGTGACGGCTTTGCCCAAAAGCTTGGCTATCTCTGCTGATATGAAGACCAAATAGAAACCGTGATAATAAGGACTAAAGGGAACAAGCGATGCAACTTCACTATCGAGCTGCCAAAAATAACTCGGCCTAGACGGCTCACCCTCTGCAACGTTAGCCAGCCTGGATTTGAGAAGACTCGACATCCCCAGGCAACTACAAGGAGCACAAGGTAACATCGTCTGGTTGCCCAGGCTGTTGTGAGGTCACTGTTTCCAGCGAACCATGAGTAAGGAGCAGGTTTACGACCGTTGTTAGTGGTTCGTTGTCAGGCTTCGTCCCGGGTAATGACGCCGGGTATACCACCTTTGGCACTGAACCATGCCGCCCCTCATCTATTTGCAAATTAAGCTTAAATGAAGACGTGCCTAGAATCCCATGGTCTCCAATGTGGCCATGGTTCGTTATCTCTTGTGTAGAAGAGATCCCCGAAAATCCATGTATAAGTATGTTCGAGCTGGGTCGACACTAGGGGGGTGTGGCAATTGGTAGTTCTATGAATGAAATGCCAGTGATCATCGCCCCAGATTATATTCGACTATAAACATTCATTTCAACCCTTCCCTTCAAAGCAAGATCCATAGAATAGTCTCCCTAGGCCGGGTCAAGAGTCGTTGTACGCACAGCAATGATTCGAGCGGGTTTTGCCGTTCTTGCCCTCGCGGCACTCACACGAGCCTCCCCCTTTCCCGTAGACGAGCCTGTCCTGGAGGAACGGCAATTTCAGATCGGCAACCCATGGACGGGCATATGGCCACCGGGACCACCAGCACCCACCCCTACCCTCACCTTCCCTGGTGACGGTGGTTCGGGCGGCTCCGTAGAGATAGGATCTTCTGCTACGGAGAAGAGACAGGCAAAAATTGGCGGGAGCGAACCCAGTGCTATAAAGCAAAAGCTCACTGCCCTCGAGCTTGAATACGAATTCCTGGTACAGAAGTACGGCAGTAATCCCCCTTCCAACGTCGCCAAGAAGTTGAACGAAATCGCGGCGGAGCTGAAGAAGTATGGCATCGCCATCATCGCGGCCCCTGGTGGCACCAGCACCGTGATCACTTTCGGCAAGGTTAAACGGCAATTCACCATCGGAGACGGCGGGTACGGCGATCCTTCGTTCAACCTCATTGGGCTTGAGACGACGCTGGAGCAGTTGATGCAGGAGTACGGCCCAAACCCTCCACGTAAGCTCCAGTTCCTTGCCCTCCCCGTCTTGAGTATTCTATGTATTAATACTGACGACAATCTCAAGACGACATCTACATCGTCGAGGAAAGAATCAAGAACATTCTGCTCGCCTATGGAATCACTATTATCAGTGCGCCTGGTAAGCATCCCAGCTCAGACAACTCATCCATCGCAAGCGAGAGCCTGTCTTCGCAGATGCTTGTGGTTCCTGATATCGATCCCTACTTGAATATACATGGTTTGGCTGATGAAATGACCCGATGTAGATGGCACCATAACCATAATCACCCCTTCCACCAAACGGACGGCAGCCAGCTATGACATCGAAGCCCTGCAGGTGATTCTCGAGTCCTTCGTGCCAAAGTACGACGGGGAACGACCGCCCATGGCCGACTGGATCATACTCCAGGACATTGCAGCGGTGCTCAAGTCGTACGGCATCGCCGCCAGTGTCAAGTCGCCTGAGCAGGCGACTCCCACCACCACGAAGCGCGCCAACACCATCGAGCTCGGCGACAGCGTCAACACAGCGTTGCTGCAGGTACTCTACTACATGCTGCAGGGCGCCTACGGCAGCAACGCCGATACGCCGCGCGACATCTTCCTGATCCAGCAGTCCATCGTCACCATACTGGGAGCCCAGGGCATCGTGATTCCCGGCTGGAAGTCGACGGTACCCGGCGGCCCCCTCGTGCCCGACGTCACCGTGCCCGGCGGCGGGATGACGCCCAGCACCAAGAGGCGTGATGCCACCGCCCTCAAGGGCCTCCAGACCGCCCTGTCGACGCTCGAGTCGCAGTACGGCACGTTCGCTTCCACCGCCGTCCCCGTCCCTGTCCTCCTCATCATGCAGAACCTCGTCACCGTCCTCCAGGCTGACAACTTCGTCATCCCTGGCTGGCCGCCTCTGCTGGGCCCGGGCACTGTGGTCATCGGCCCTTCTACCTAAGATGGTAAATGGGTTTCGTGGGGAAAGGTGGACGCGTCTTTGTGTGCACGCAGCGAGGTGGGAATACTAATGCCTAAACGGACATGTTGGAATTGTCCCTGGGAGAGACGTCGTCTCCGTACGAAAACACGGGGCATGAGGTAAGACAGGTCGCCCAGGAAAGGGATAGGGGCGAGGTTCCCTTCCACCTTCCACTTCTTCCTTCCCTCCCCTTCTTATTGCGTATCGCTGTAGTCTTGACGGGAGGAAATTTCCGGCTTCTCAAAGTGCTTCTAGGTCTCTATATCAGAATTCAAGGCTTGATTGAGTTATATCCCTCTACTTCATGCCATGTGCTCTAACGTCCAAATAGCCTGGACCCTCGCGATTCCAATCGGCATTTACGCGTCGAGGCCCATCAAAAGTGCGAATGTCAAGTCAGCTTACATCCATCCATATGCGGAACCCCTGGATTATGCTCTCCCCTTTTGAGTAATGTTGCCTGTATGGGCATGACTCTCTACCCACCCACACCGCTCCTAAGACTTTCTACATGGGGATCGTACTTCATACAAAGGGAGTTACGTGAGAAAATAGAATTGGAGGATGATGCCTTCTTCATCTAAGTACGCATCTGGCACGCAAGTGATTACTTCAGAAGTACCTGTGTTAATGCGAACTGCTGCATTATCCATTCAACAAGCGAGCAAAGGTCGTGGCAATGCTACGGCGGCTCAGAAGGCTTCTATTGTATACCTCGTGCCCCTTAGTAGCCTTGGAGTTTGTGCAGTCAAGCCTGCGTCACCGGCCAATGCCTACATGCCGTCCATCAGGTGCATGACGTCGGCGCCCGCGCCTCTGAGCCCCAGGATTGTACACGCCCTGCATGCTCGCCATGAGATCTTGCTACGTCATGAAGGCGTCGTGAAAGAGCCGGGTTGGAGGGGAAGAAGGGGGGGGGGGGAGGTTGTGGCGGCTGACGAGATCGGGCGATGGGCAGACGGGAAACCGGCCAGCAGCCATAAAAGACTCGGGGGAGGCGTTTCATGGAGAGCTCTAAGTTGTGCGTCCCAGTAAGTCCTGTTTGATGGAGGATGCTGTCCATATCTTTCATGTTGATCTCTCTCTCTCTCTTACATGATATCTTCAGTCAGAATCATCGAAGCAGCCCTCCGATTTGCCCATTACCCCGCCTTTTCCATCCCGCCTACGCGGCTTGACAATTGCGAAGTCACTCCGGTCCTAGGGATAGATTATATAAATCCAGTAAGCCCCTGGTGTCCTGGCTGAAGGGTGGCACGGACGACGACGTGGCAAGCGAGCGCCAACCCGCTCGCGTTGGGACATGTCAACCGCGGGCAAGATCGACACATTGAGGACCGATCTGCAGGGATTTTTCATGCCCGGTGAAGTTGTGGCTTTAGCGAGCCAAAGACATGACAACGGTGCGGATAGGAAGTACATACAAGCTTTTCCTGCATCCCACCCCCTCAGCCCTCGGGATACACCAAGGGCGCATGGCCAATGGAACTGCTGTCTCCCCACGTTTGGTTGCTACTATCCCCGGATATAGCTCTGGATTTATACGTATTTGGATACGGCTGACACGCATTTCGCTCAGGCCTGAACAGGGACTTGGACGTCTCCAGGTCGTAAGACACTCCCACATCCCAACACACACACCCCCTCGGAGACCATGTGCCTGCCAAGTTGATAGTTCTTACTGGTAGTATGCCTGCCAAGTTGATAAGCTTATTTCCACCTACGCTAGGTCGTCTCTTGTGTCGCAGCTCCCGCTGCTTCTCCAGGTAGGCAGTCGTGCCTTTATACGCCGGAGGACGCGGGGATTTATTACATCATGATTGCTATGATACCAGCTACCAGATACGGGGACCGCATACGGAATGATGTGAGACGGGTCAGCCCGGGGCTAAAAGGGGGGAAGGGGGGGAGGGGGACAGCCTGTTATATGGTTGTAACTCCACTTGGCACTTTCGTTGGAATCCTTGTCTTCCTGTTCTCGACTTTCTTGGGTCGTGTAGCTTTGTCCAGCAGCCTTAGCAGTCTCTTCGAAATAACTACTAGCGCGTATCTCCCTCCTCTCATTATGCCCGTTGTCACTTTCGATGTGGAAGACTCAGAGCCGGAAAGCCAACAGCGGCTAGAGCGACGTCGTGAGCTAAATCGCAAGGCCCAAAGACGGTTCCGGGGTAAGTGATGCCCATTCGCGACTACTTGTTTATCTCCCAACGAGATGAAGTTGAGTTCCAACTGGCCACTCATTCAACCTTGCGGCTTTGGCTAACGCTGGTTCCGGATAGCGCGTAGGAACCAGGCACGCAAACGTCAGATAGAGCACGGTGACCCCTTAACCCCTATTTGGACGAGCGACTGGCCATGGTCGAGCTCTTCTTCCACGGTGCCTTTGGCTGTCCACAGCCAGGTGATGGAGCGGACGTCGTTCGAGATGGATGAGCAACTGGCTGGGGACATGCTTGGGTCAGATGCTATGCTATACCCAACCATACCACAGGAATTCCCGCTCATAGAATCCCCACCCTTAGCACCTTTGCAGAACTCAGCCACGGCAGCTCTCGCCGACACCCAGGCTCTTACCTCGCACTCGGCACTCACTCAAGACGGCACCAATCATATAGCAGCGGCCCAGCAGATGTATCCTTCCTGGGTTCCCGATCTACCTGGGGTGACACTTGCAGAGCCACAAGAGATCATCATGACAGACATCGGAAGCCCCTATATGCTACCGAGCTCGGTCTGGCCCAGTAGCCTGGGCATGTCGCCCTCCCAAAGCCCTGCATATCTACCTAGCTGTATATATGCACCCGCCGCGGCATTCAGTAATGCAACAGGTCTGGTAACCACGGCAGAGACTACTGTGCCCATCGGCCTCCAGGAGGAGCTGATTTGCGGTGACATGGAGAATCTCCATGCGGCACTCTCTTGGCTATCTGGAACGGGCGCATACATGCAATACAGGCTCTAGCGGGGAATGGAATGGATCTTGACGTACAGGATATTGTTGGACCAAAAGCACCAAAGCACTGCTCTTCTGCCTCAACAGCCTCACGCCGCTGCGAGTGCGTCCCTGAAACGGGGCAACGACCTCCCCGCCCTTGAGCTGTCCCAGTAGCTACAAAAATAGGGCTCTGGTGAAGGATCAACGATTCTGGTCTATTAGAGGGGATAGAGGGACTCTTGGTCAGCCACGGTCGGATATGAGAAGAGCCCACGGCTTCTTCTGAGGGATACTATATCGGTCGGGGCCGATGGTTGGGCTAGCGCATCGTTATGTGCCCCAAATCTTGCACTCCTAGTCACCCACCTCAGATGCTGAAGCCACATGATGAACAGATTGTAATAGCTCTGCTCCCTGGGTGCTGTGTGCAGGATCATGTGCGTCGTAAGGGCCCGGCTGGTTAGCACTGCGTTTGGATGATACTCGGCGAGACAGATTTCAGGGGCTAGACATGAAACGTCTCCCCCGGGCTAAGTCAAGTAGCGAAAGGAGTTTTGAGAATGTACTCCGCGTTATGTGTCACTATTGCTCTTGCTAGGGCTTTTGCCGAACTGGGTGGCCTAATCAGTACTCGCCTGGAGATGACTTGTCATCAAGAATGTCTCATCCAGCGCCGTACTATACAGCCAGTCAGTTCTGTCACCGACATATCGTTTATCAGGAAGATCAGGCGATCTGGGCGGGAGTCATGGACCTAGAGGGAGCTACTTGGTCCTATGCCACGAGCATTGGCGAGCCAGAAATGGCCAAGGTGATCTATACCGTCATTTATTCAACCGAGAAGTCGTACAATCGAGATGCCGCGTATCGCCTGATGAGTGGCACAAGTGCCTGGGTAGTCATATAACTTCCCGGATGTTGGGAACGCAGTGAGGAACTACATCTCAGCCTCAAGAAGGGGCCTAGATACCTCGTAGGCTCTCTCTCGATGAGGTTTTCAGGGGCACATGCTGCATAATTTGCAGACGCGATGCGAGATCCTCAATCAAGTCAAATGGTGTTGAGACAAGACCGAGACATACGATGCTGGCTGTTGGTACTTACTGGAGCTGGGGACAAGCAAAGCTTTTCGTGTCCTTTAGGGGATAGTGGCTATCGGATTTCAATTTGGTAAATTTCTGATATATCTGAGGCATGATGACAACCATTGCCATGGCGCAGCAACCTCATAATGCGGAACACTTCCGAAGTTGCCTGTGGCATACGCAAATCTACATAAGGTAAAGCTCCATGGAACACATCTACCGGGTCTTGCACTCTCTGGGGCCTTCGCTATCGAAACGGCAGTGTCAACATTTCTTGCATATCTCGTCTGTCAGGTCCTACAGGCATATTTATCCAGGCGCAGGGTTGCTACTGACTTCCATACATAGGCTTCAGTGCACTCACTAGTCCTCCCAGTCAAGGCCTACTACTACTGAACATCCGCGCGTATATAGCAAACAGGAGGAGCTTTCGTTCCTCTCTCAACCACCTACGACGAATAGCCTCCGGGTCCAAGGCGTTGATAACACGGCAATATCGAACTGTTCTAAGATACGAGAGCCACGGGCCGACTAGATACGTGGCCGTTCTGATGCGCCGGATAGGAGGTGCCGCTGGGCCGCTGGGCCGCGGGACGAAAGATACTAACCTAAGCAACTTGATGATGGTTCGAGACGGCCTATGCTAGTAGTAGAACTAACACCTAAGGCTACTCCTCTGGAATTATGACAGTTGGAGGAGAGCACACACGCCTTGGTGGAGGGTGGAGGGTGACTAGTAGGGAAGCGATTCATTACTACCTATGATGGAAAAAACCAATTTCGTTTCCGAGCTGAACACGCATGCCGCGAAAAGGGAAGGGAGGGAGTATCAAGGGGCTTCTATTCGCCGATAGTCTCCGCCCCGGTGCAAAACTATGCAGCCTTGGTCTACCGACTAACTAACTAACCCTTCTCAGCTGCGCCATGCATCTACATTCGGTGGCTTGTTACCCGGAACTACTACTTGCACAGCCGGCCAAAAGTGTATGCCATGTGGATGCCATCGTCACTAACCTAGTGTGTAGTAGTAGCAGTTGGCCACGGAGGAATGCCACCACATCGTATAAGGTGTGCGGCGTGCGGTAGACACATGGCGACAGATACCTCTCGTAGAAATGTGTATGCGCCGCCAGCAGCTGTCCATCAAATGCTCTGAGCTCATCGTCTCGTGGAACGTCTGTTGGTTGTAATCGCGTCGTAGGTAAGTATGTAGGGCTTGGTCAGCATCGTCCCTATCCGTCCCAAAGCATACTCATTCCTCGAGATATCCATTTGCCTGCCTGCATCGCGGAACGGACGGATGGGGCGCATTGATAGTGGTAGATTACCATAGTCTTATTGGTGACTCCCACTTCTCTGCCTTGAAATCAGGGTTCGCAACTAGGGGTGATGACAAGAAAGTAAATTAGAGTACGCGCATATTAAGCCTCTGACCAGACCCGTCTAGATGCCACGAGGGGGAACATGATCATGCACACGCCTCCGCATACATCCATCCATAGACAAGTCTTTCCTGCTTCGTGTTCCACACGACAATGGCTGAATGCCTATTGGTAAGGCCTGGCCGTACGCAGTCTGCAGGGTGGGAGCTGCATAGACGTTGAATGCTTACAACTACATACAGTCTACTTAGTATGAAAGTCAGTTACCCAACGTAGCAGATAGATGCACTCGTTAGTACTATTTTGAAGTGCCTCGCTATGGATGAGTGTGGAGACCGATGAGGGTCATCGAGATGACATGCAGTCGGTTGGTGTCAGGTGCTTCATGTGCTCACCCATGGGCGGCTGCCTTTCCGGTCCGCTGGCGAGTAGCGAGCGTCCTTGCTGCCGTGAGGTCGCAAAAGGCATTTCATACAATACATACCTGGGCCAGCCAGCCAATCAGCTTGCGTTACACCAAAGAGAGAGAGAGAGAGAGAGAGAGAGAGACAGAGAGAGAGATGGAGTGAGAGAGAGTGAGAGAGTGTGTGTGTGAGAGAGAGAGATGACTGACCCCGTTGCGGGCATATCGGGGCCTTCCACGTCACGACAGCCACTCTCCACACTCACACACTATTCCCACACACCCACGTCTACACCTTGCGGCAGTCATGATAGGCCGGTAGAGACGAGACCCCATGCTCTCCGGTCATTTGGACTCAGAGGGCAGCCAGCCACACAATGACACGCATTGAGGGTGCGACAAGTCGACACACGTGAGAGGGTGTTGGGCGTTGTGTTGGTGGAATCCTCCTCCTTGTTGCGCCCGGCTTCCATGCTAGAGCAGCTAGGACGGATCACTATTGCAGACAAGCCGAGTCCTAAGTGGCTCCCCGAGTGGGTGGCGCGCCCGCCTTGTCACTCTCGCCCGTGGCCGAGGGACCCCAGCCCATCGGTCGGTCCATCATCTCTTCACACCATCAGCCCATCCATTCCATCTGCCGCGTTGCACCGGCGCAGTCCCTCTCGAGAGGCTAGCCTTACTTTTGTTCAGTGGTCCAAGTCTATACTGGACAGTTGGCTGTAGGCTACCGCAGACAATCTACGTAGCCGCCGCTTTGCGACTAGCAGCCGCGAACGTACGAAGGAACATTCGGCTACAGGCGTAATCAAAGTCGAGTCTCGAGAATCGAGATCGAGACGTTGGTTGACGTGAGGCCGAGACCGAAACGGAAAGGGAGAGAGTAAGAGAACTCAAGACTCACCGCCATCACTCCTTGCCCTCCACCGATATTTCCCCATGCAAGAATGGACCTGGAAAGGGACATGGGTTTTTTGATTTATTAAAATTCGTGATGTGACTCGGCGATCCATCTTTCCAACACAGAGCAGAGCCTGCCGACCACAATTTCGGCATCCGGCGATTCTACGTGGTATCCAGCAAAAGGGAAGCCGAAGAGGGGGGGGGCTGAGCAAACAAGACGGTAGCAGTAAAAGTGTGCGCTACGCAAGACGCTACGGTAGGACAACAAGGCAAGGCCTAGAAGACGGCGGGCGCGTCAACATATGGAGACAGGTTGCCCAGATCGCCCATCGCCCCTCTATGGAGAGAGAGAGACGGCGGGCTTGGATCTCACCGCCATGTGCCGTACCCAAATGGGAAGAGCCAATCAGAAGCAGGTAACTCGCTCTCTTCGTTCCCTTAGCATCTCAGCCCGAAAGAGAGGGAGAAGAAAGTCTGGTCACATCGCATGTGGCCGCCTGGCCTGGCCTGGCCGGGGCGCAGAAGAGAGAAGAAGAAAACATGTTTCTATTTGCCCAGCTCTCATGCATGGCAAGTGGGTCTCCTCCCCCAAGCCTTGGTTTTTGGTTGGGTGTTTTTTATTGGTTCGGGATGGGAGGGATATACTTGGACTTGGACTTGGATGCGACAAGAAGCAGGAAATACATACAGGCCGTGGCAATGGGAATCATACTTTACATGAGATTGCTAACATGGTCGTCCTGCACTTGTTACGGCGCCATGTTACTAAAGTACTTATGCAAGTACAGGAGCCAGCAGGAGCGTAGCGAGATATGCAGGCGCATTTCTTTTTCCCACGATGCACTGCAACCCTACTACAGTAGCAAGAGAGAGAGCAGCCCAGCAGCCCAGCATCCAAGACCCGCATGTTCAACGGTCAGTCGTTTCTTTTCCCTTCCTTCGTTTCGCTTTCTTTTCTTCGTCACCTTGCATACACCCACTCGGGTACCTATCGCGATCCACTGTCGTAGGTAGGGTGACTATGTGAAGTACATATCGAGCCTCTTCTGCATTGTGTACTATTATAGTCCCTTGATCAGCCGGGCAGTGCTGGGCACCTCCAAGCCCGCCCGCCCGCTGCCTTTTCTCTTCTTCTCTCCTTCTCATCGTTCTTTTTTATTTGATTTTTCATCTTGATCCCGACGCAGCCCGCAAGTTACGATGGGCGGCGAAGGAAGCCTCACCGGAAGGATTCTTATGGACATACCGTGTTGGGGCTAGTGTAGAAATGTAGTACCCCGTTTGTGATTCGCCGCGGTCTAATAAGTCTGACAGGATCGTCGAGCTTGTCGGGAAGGGGGGGCCACAGATTGAGAAGGAATACATGTTAGGAGGTCGGCAGTTTCGGGACGACACTAACTCACACATACCATGTAACCTCAGAAGCGGTTGGTGATTGACTTCTGGTTGACCCATGATAGATTGCCTCCAATAGATTGACTAGCATGGAGTATGAGGTGATTTGCTACCAACTAGTCACTCTACCCCATACATCATCACTAGGATATAGGAGGATATCAACAGCACAGTAATTTCCAAGCCCATCCGCGGCCACCTTGTGACCAAGGCGAAAAAGTAAGGCGGGTGGCGTCTTTGGCGTGCGCCCTGTCAATCCAACTTATCAATTCGATACAACCCCCATTGAATCAAGTCACATCCGAGGTGGCTGACGGCTATCGGCCGCGTATGCCCATCATGGATGCCATGGTCACCAACCAACAATCATAGTGGCAGAAAGAAACAGGTATTGCTGGAGAATATTTTCTGGTCGCCCAGACTTGTATATCTGTGTATTTGGGTAATGAAGTGTCTATCAGCAATAACCTCAATCCCAGGGGTCACCAACCGAACCAAACCATGGCCTGGTTGTTGGTGACCACCACCGTAGAAAAACGTATAGTTGCGCGAGTCGACTCGGCGCATATGGGCTTTCGCCCGGGTGTATCTAACTTGTTATTTCCCGCAAGCCCCCGGCTCCATTTCCTGTTTCCATCGAAATGAAAATAGCCGCATATCCTTGTCGAATCCAAAAGAAAAAAAGGTATCATCCAAGCGAAGGTATCATGGGCCACTCTCTCCCCCTCCCCCGTCTAAATGCGCCCAGGCTGCACGCAATTAAATAAGAAGAGACCAACCATTCCGAAGCAAAGAGCCGCTGTCCTTGCGCCGTGTAGAAATGTAGTGGCTCTGCCCGTACTCGCTAAAGCAAAGTCCATTGCTTCCCCAGGTCTTTTGTACTCTTGAAACCGATCCACCAACTCCGCGCTGATAAAAAACATAAGGGAAAGAAAGACATAATTTTTGGGTCCAATTAGGTACAATCCGAATGTGCGCAAAGTGCGCAAAAGTCCCAGGGTCGTTATCCCCCATGGTGCAACGGGGAACACCAAGAGGGAATAACAAATCCAGTAGAGGCCCAAGACGGATCCAAGAAACGCCAAGACGTAATGTAATGGAAAGACCGGCTGTGTGGATCCCTTCGAAACTCAGTCGCCCGAGTTCACAGAAATGGGCATAACGGTATAATATGTAGGTGTACACTGAGTATACACTGGCGTCGTAACAAGGCCATTGGGGGCATATGAACTTGGCACTAGCCCAAGATGGACTGCGTATGAATCCCCAAGTTCTAATAGCAACCTTGTAAGTTGAGCAGAGGCGCCGGATGATGGTATGGAGCCGACTGATGCATCGAGTTTGGCTGGCTGTACCTGTAGATCATATCCCAGATATAAGGAAAATGGGAAAACTTCCCCTGGGCCGGTGTGCAAAGGCTGGGAACCGGAATTGGTAGAGTAACCGGGCACGGGCATGGCTGGCACACATCGGCGACTGGGTTGTGGAATTGTGGCACAAAATCCTGCGGAAATAAACCCTTGGGCTCCCCTAGATCGTACATATCCGGCCCTGGGCAGGACAAGTCCTCTGGGATCTCATCTTCGTCTAGGTCACTAATAGTCGAGCAACTCGAGATCAATGACCCGGCGTCAGACGAACAAGTGGACTCCCCGTCCGAATCCGAAGAGGCAGGTGACGAAGGTGCGTCGTAACTGCTGAAGTCGTCCTCGTCGATGACAGCGGGTTCGCAAACGTAATCGATGTGCTCCGGCGTGGCAGGCAGGGAGCATGGCTGAGCAGCGCTCAAGTCTGGCATGGTGAATCGGGAACATGCGTGGATGCAGTTCCTGAGTTCTGGTAACGTAATTCGTTCATCCGGGTTGCGAGTGAAAATCCGGCCCAGGATGTCGTTCAATTCATCCGACAATGGCAAAATGGTTTTAAGGAAATCAGGGCTCCTGGTAAATGCACGATATGTTGAATCCTCGAAAGATGCTTGCTTCCACGGATTGCGGCCGCAAGTCAGGTTAACCAGGACGACTCCGAGGCTCCAGACATCATTGGGCGCACAGAAATAGAAAGGTCTCCTGGAGGAAGGATCCAGGCATTCTGCAGAAGGGAGAGAGAAGAGAGTTAGTATATCCAAACGTTGGCATGTGCGAGAACGTGGTTGGGTCCTACCTGGGGACATATAAAACGTCGATCCGCAGCCGTAATCCTCGGATCGATCTGACGACGTGGCCAAGCCGAAATCGGCAAGTTTGATGGTTTCTCCACCGTTGGAAACGAGAATGTTCTCGGGCTTCAAGTCCCTATGGTAGATGCCCAGAGTATGGCAGTGTTCCACGGCGTCCAGGATCTGCATGAAGACTCGCTTTGCCAGGTCGTCCTTACCCACATATTGGCCACATTCAGTAATATTGAAGAAAAGGTCTCCCTCGGGACAGTACTCAAGAACAACATAGGTGCAGTCCGGGTCGTCTACGATCTTCAACATGGAAACGACGTTGGGGTGTGCCGAGGCGAGATAGTGTAAGCGAAGTTCACGGTGCTGGAAAGCAACCTGCCGTCGATCCAGCGGCGACCCGTCCATGTTGAATTTGCTCAGAGTCTTGACGGCATATCGAATGCCAGTCTTGATATCAATGGCCGAGTAGACAACACCGTAGGCTCCAGTACCCAGGATCCCTATTAACTGCAGGCTGTCCCCGAGGAACTTCCCTAGCCTCGCCTCAGGTGCGATGGGGGTATATCGTTGACCTTGGCATACCGGTGGCATAGCAAAGGACTGTTGAGCGTATGATGGCGATGCCGGAGGCGTCGGATATCCGTAGTCTGGCACATGCTGCATGTTATATGACGGAACGCGGTCCGGTCCCGGTAAAACCAACGGCTTAAAATCCAATGGAAGAGACAGAGAGAATAGGAAAGAGGAAACGGCCTTTCTACGAAGCAGTAACCTCAACCAAAAGAATATTCCCGGGCTGAGATCCTAAGGTGGCCTGGGGTGGTAGTGCCTGGGATGGCAACAATGTCCTTGGATCGCAAAGGTCGTGACCGCGAGTCAACGGGTCAAACAAGCCGGATATAGTGTCGCCGGTTGGAAGTAAGGAAGGTCTGGAAGGTAAGGCGTGTTGGAGAAGCAGTTGTAGGTGAGGGCGACGCGAATGGAGGCGGAGCTCCAGGAGATAGGTGAGGTCGGAGAGGAATGCTTCTGCAATGAGTGTGTGAGTGAAAGTCATGTCGAAGCAAGATGCGAGACGGGGTAGGTTCATGTAGATATTGAGATAGCCACCCGTCAGGTACAGAGAGCATTGTACCCAAGTAGTCCCAGACCCAGACCCAGACACACAGACCAACGAAACGGCCTTGAGTTTCTCTCTCTCACTCACTCACTCTCTTTCGCTCGCTTCAGTCCAGTCACCTTGTCCAAAGGGCCCCGTCTTGCGCGTTTGAGTGGCTCAATCTGACCCCGGCCTAACCTAGGTTAGCCTGAGTCTGCAGCACCCACAAATGCCTAGTAGACCCTGGCCGAATTGACAATGTAGCCAAGTAACCATGTACATACCCTCACTCATGATCCACCCTCATACGCCTTTGCGCTATTCTTGAAATCGGGTGCCGCTAACGAGGGCGGCCTGGGCGCGGTGGAACCGTACAAAGGAGAAAGGGAGCAAGGGAGGGTGGGAGCCAAGGACTGGATCCTGTTGCTGCAATGGCGTCCACTAGAGTGGCAAGGATGTGCAGCCTAAGAGCAAGGGCAGAAATTCGTGACGCCTTAGCCAATATACGAAGAACAGGGATGTGTCTGACACACGAAAATAAGTGTCCACTGGCAGAGAAGATGGTGTGCCACTGACACGCCCCGGCTGGGAAAGCGAGACAGTCTGTATGGATGGGCCCATGTTGTTGTTCTTCTCGCTCACGAGAGGAAGAGAGAGAGAGAGGGGGGGGAGATACGTACATCTGAGTACAACTAATAACACACCCTCCACCAGCGCTCAAGAAGACAAATGGGAAAGAAAGGCAGGGCAGGGTGTGTGTACGTGCGTGTGTGCGTGTGTGCGTGTGATCTCTCTCCCTATCTTTCTCTCTCTCTCTCTCTCTCTCTCTCTCTCGTTCTCTCTCTCCCACCACCCCCCCCTCCCTCCCAACAGTGAGTGAGTGCGAAGAAGAAAAAGGGCGTGGCTGTCGACTCGGCCCCACCGTCTTTACTACGCCCATTGACTGACTGGGCATGTACTGGGTGTGGGCAAATCGTCATTACTGACGGGCCTGTGACTCGCATGCTTTTCCTCTTCATCCAAACATGGTCATGGCCATCGGGGCGGTTAGGAGATCCCTGATCGTCCCCTAGCAAAGGGAAAGTACTGTAGAGAGAAGGAATGTTTTGAATAGACTCTGAATGAACACACACCCCGCAAGCGCCAATCGATAGCTTCTGCCTTCTACGACTACTAGCTGTCGTGTCGTCGGGAATAGAGAGATGCTGAAGGCTGTAGTGCGAATTGATGGTTTGGCCTCGGCGTTTTGATCGAGATTATACTACGTAGGTAGGCAGGGCAGGGGAGCTATCCATTACCCATCCAAACACCCGCCGCCACCTTCCTCATCATCATCGCTATCATCAGTAAATATTGCATGTCTGGGCCACCGGCAGTTTACACTTGTACCACCGTACACGTACTTTACTTATTAGATTTCCAGGGCGGACAGACCACCACCGAGGCTTGATGACTGCCGTGTACGTACCGACCATCCATGCATGCAGCATAATAGCAAATACTCCTGCTACTACTACTAGGCCCCCCCAGATCAGCCAAATGACCGACGGGCGAAACCCTGGCATGTTAACGGACGAGCTTCTGGTCCGTGGCATTGTTTGTGCAAAACTCCCGCAAACGGCATGCATGAAGTCACCCCTGTGTAAATTGCCAAGGGAAGGGCGAGAGACGATACACTCGGCCAGCCTCCCAGCGGCTCTGTCACAGGTATTGCTTCGCGCCAGACTGCCCCGTTGCAAGATCGTCGCCGCCGTCTGATGACCATCAGGTATGGGGTTGATAGGATCTGCCAATGGTGTGGGCTGGGAATGACGATTTCTACACACATCAACGTAGTAGCATCTACCTCTCATCATGGTGCGGTGACTCTCTCTGCGAATGGCAACCGATTTTATTACTGTGCATGCATAGATACGATCGATTGCGGCGCCAGGGAGCGCTACGAATAGCAGACAGCAGAAGCCATGAAGCCGCGTCATTCACAGCCCGTTTTGGCCGTAGACAGAAGCTTGCGCAGCAGCGTCGCAGCAGCCTTCGTAGGTAGGTATGCTAACAATTTCCCACCCAGCAGGTAAACGATGACAGCCACAGCGGGAATGAACAGAAAGCGGTTGGCTACTATTAGAGGGATGTACTTCGTATGCATGCGCACAGGCACGCACGCAGCAGATTTCGCGGTGAGGAGGGCGTGGGTCTTTGCAACCGGGATTGGGAACTCGGAGCACGGCGGGGCAGCTCCAATATTGGAATACCACTACTTGTAATTGATGCCGACCGACCCAAACACTTAACGTATTGGTTGGTATCCATTGACATTGCCGGCCGACTACTGAGCAGAGCCTTCACCAGTTGTGGTGCCGTTTGATACGCTGTCCAGAACACTGTCCACCCAGGGCCCAAACAGTCTTCGAATTTCAATGACAGACCCACCAGTAATCAAAGGAAGGAAGAAAGAAAGAGAAAAAAAGAAAACCGTAGACGGCAGGACGGGTGATGTGTTCTTTTTTTCTGCTGCAGCTGACGAGACCAGCTTTGTAACGAGATTGGTCGACCACGATCCCATGAGGGATTATCTCCGAAGTGAGGGTGGTGTGTAGTTGTCTCTCACCATGCGCCCTTCTGATTCGCCAAAAGTCTATTACATTGAGTCGCATCGCACCGCATGGTATGTCATTGCATAAGCATGCCTGCAACAGCCTCGTAAAGGATACTACTCACGCACAATAATGCAGGCTAGGCTGGGCTAGTAGGGAAGAGGCGGAGGCAGGTAAGGGATGGTCGTAGTGGATTGTCATTGAATGGCTAACTTGTACTATGGAAATAAGAAGGCCCCCCCCATAATTTAGCGCCTCGCAGTTCCAAGCGGCAAACCGCCAAAAAGTGAGGCTGCACACACCACACTGCGAGCTGCAAGTTGCCAACATCTACGAGTACCACCACCACCACCACCCATGTCAGGTTACATACTAGGTCCCCAGGATCTTGATCTATCTAGGATAGCAAGGCACTATCCCCTGTCAAACGACAAATTGCTCCGTGCTCTCAGGGTTTAGAAACGGCCGATCTACGACGTATGGACCCAATAGGAAATCTCGGCCGGCGTACTATTACAGGCACTGTAGCATCGCCTGTCGGTGATTATCACGGCTTCGTCAAGTCTTGAGAAATAAAAATAACATGCAGCCATGTATGTACGTCAGTACAGTAGTAGTAGCCTTGTTCTCCCCGTAATGACATACATGTACGGCGGTCGATACGGAGACGCCTGAGGTTATAAACTTACGACTACCCAGACCAAATGAAAGGATTCAATATTGGGATAAACATAGACCAAGCGATACGCAGAGTCGCAGACCATGTACTCACGTCACGGTTCCGAGTGGCAAACAGATTCGATCTTCTATTTTGGCTGAACCCAAGACACTAACTATCCCATCGATTGTATCACCACCACCCCCCCGCCCGGTCTACCACAAGCATCTACGAAACGTTCAAGCTGGATCATCCCCCGAGCCAAGACTTCTGATTATAGACCGATCAACACCATCCCGCACTTTTCCCTCTCTTTCCCGCTCTTTCTCTCTCTCTCTCCCCATCTGTCTTGTGACTGCGGCGTCTTGGTTCAGACTTCAACTTGCTGATTGCCGGTGCCACCTGCATTTCTTTTCTTACTTTCCGGCCTGTCAGAGTCTAGTACGGTAGCATCTAATTGTGGTATGAAACCGTCTGCCGTGTGAGATATCGATAAGAGATGGGACGACGCCATGGAGCCGTAGCTGGAGGAGAAACAACGAAACTCACCGCTATCCCATCTACCCATTGACTGTGTTTCTCGATATGGATAGCTACATCGAACATATTACGGCTACATCCTCGCCCATCTCGGTTGTATATGTGTGTGTGTATGTGTGTGTGTGTGTAAGTGCGACAAGCCTGTCGGTTGCAACCAACCCCATCCGGTCAGACACACTACGTAGATGGATATGTGGCTTGGTAATGCCGCATAGGACCGCTATTGCTATAATAATGCATGCTCGCTATCGCCTACACCGCTGATGCAGAATTAATGCAATGGCACGTATTTGTCCAAAGCCAGACCGAAGACGCTAGTCTCACTTGCCTGTCTTCTATTCGCAGTCCTCGATATTGCTGGTTGACATTGGGGGAGGGGTCATCGGCCGCTCGTATACCATAACCTACCATAACCATAAACCATGCCCTCGGGCCCCAGGATGCGGCCAACACCACCGTCCATTTCCCGACACCTAATATTAACACCTCTGTACATGCTAATTTATGCTCTCCTCGGCTGTACTGCTGGAATGATCCCCAGACAGAGAGCTGGAATTGCTTGATCAAATCCGGTAATCACGTCGCACGGCCGGACCACTGCCCATGCCATATCAGATCATGATGAGGGAGCTCGCATCGCCCACGCCTAGGATTGCCTTGTTGATGAGCCGGCTCCCAAACATTTTCCAAAACTCGCTTGGACCAACTGGGATAATTCGGTTGATGGGATGGAGGAAGGCTAATAAACATGCCTCGCCTGGTGATTCAGGCCTCGGTCGGCGCACCAATATGGAATTTTCTTTTTCTTCTTCTTCTTCTTCGTCTTCTCTCTTTCGTCTAGAGTAGTTGTACGTAGAAGAAAGCTCGAGGCTGACAAGCTTTCAGGACCCTTGATCCGAAACATACTTCAAGGGGCCAGAAGGGGCCGGAACCCTGGCCAAAAGTGGTCGAAGTGGTCTTTGCCCGTCATGCAGCAGCAAACCGTGGGGAAGAGAAGAGGAGATCCAAGCTTCCCCTGCTTGCTTGCTCGCTCGCTCCCCTTCCCAGCTGACGATTTGATCCTGCATGTTTGATGTGCACTTGGATCTGGGCCGTTCGGGCTTTCAGCTCATGACCGCACCAGTGCCCGTGTCGACAACCTCGCGTCAATCTTATGATCGATCAAGCATTGACACAACACCCGGCTGCTCATCAGTCACAGACTACGACAGCAGAGTAGTAGTATAGCGTTGCCCTCCAGGCAGACCGCACGGGCTTGGCAGCACGGCCGCCGGAAACATCCAACATCCTGTTGTGTTTTATACCTAGTTATGACGAAACAGATGACTATGCCCGAATTAATGCGTGGGGGGTGAGATGGGATGGAAGGCTTACCACTACGTAGTACAGCTGTAAGTCTAGTCACTAGCCTTCCATCCAAGATGCACCTCTCGGAGGTTGAATAACCCAATCATTGTCGAGAGGCGCTTATCGTTGACTGTAACGCCGAGCCTGCCCGCCCAATGCAATGCAATGCAACGCAAGGCATTGCACAAACTCGTGATAGTATGTAGTATGTCGTAGCATGCTTGTGGAGTGGAAAGGGGGGGGGACATCCTACCTCTCTCACGCGCTCACGCTCACCCGGTGATATGCCTTGAGCAGGCGAGTTGGTCTCTCCTCTGGTCTCTCCTGAAGCACAAGCAGAAGCACAAGCAGAAGCACAAGCAGAAGCACAAGCATTCCCGCCGTTGGGAGTTGGACTAGTTCCCGTGCTGACTGCCAAATGCTAACACAGATCTGGCCTAGTAAATCCACGGACTCGGGACTTCAAAGATGGGTTAATCGGAAACATGCCGGCGTTTTGACAACGAGGGCACGAAATAGCCTTCAGCCGGCGTCTGCCTTGTGTGTGCAAGACCATCTTATGTCCGTGTCCCCCTCTCTCTCCAGTGCAATGACAGTGCGTCGTTCACCGGATGGACCCGTCCGCCCCCGAATCCTCAGGTCTTTTGCCCAATCACCACCAATGACTCACAAGTGTTGCCTATCCTGATGAGTCTGAGCGATGACGCCGGGGAGCTCCTCAAGCGCAGCCGCAAGCGTTTATGCGTCAACTCTGTAGTCGTAGTATCATCCGTGTCTTCCGGCGGGTGGCCAAAAACAAAAGCACAGTCACCAGGTCATTGGACGAGATAGCAGAAGAACGAGACAAATGACAATGCAGACTGGGACACGATATGGAAAGGCATGACGCCGGCGCAAAACGTGGTTGGATCTCATGGTCCCACCTGTGCACATCCTTCATGTCATATCCTCTAGGCTCCAGCTGTAGAAACATCATGATGTCTACCAAGTCAATCTATGGACGTCGAGGGTCTCTCACAAGATGACGGCAAATCTCCCCCCGCCACGTCACACAAGCCATGGCGCTCCCGCCGTCCTAGGCCCCAAGCAAAACCACCTCATCTGGAGAAAGTCTCTGGTCTGGTACGATCCTCTGCGTCAGGATCCTCCTTGTGCAAGAGTGGTGCCTGTCTGTGGCTGACCACAAAATGGGTTGCGTGTACTACGTCGTACTACTTACTACTACTGCTACATAGTCTGAGAGGTAGATCAGATGATGAAATCCTGCTCCGGCTGTATCACGTCGACTGCGCGGCAACGTTTAGGGTTTTGCCGCGAGACCTTAACCGTAGACCCTTGGTTTGGCAATCTGGGGGGGAGTGGCCACTTACGTGCATTCATTCGAGGGATTTGAAAGTAAGTAAAAGGGCTATCGTCGATTTCGGGGTCCGACGCCGCCAAAATTTCATGTCGAAATGCCGCCCGCTAATCATTTCATCGACCTGTCCATTCATCAAATTGAGTTGGATAGTCCCCACTCCTGAACTCATGCAGCTCGGCATCTTCACTCGCGATCCCTCCCTCTGCCCCGAGGTATCTAGTCATACATGTGTGCCATCTATGGTGGCTGAGTAATAACATTCCTATTTGCCAGAGGCCTCGACCGACCGTTTTACACACGGACGGAGGCGGCCACGGGCTAACGGTGGTTGCGAAGGAGCTGCTTGACATGCCGCGTCCCAACCGAATCTCGTCTAGCGCTCTTGGGGATGCTGACGGGCGGAGATAGGCACCCGGAGGGAGGGGAGGGGGAGAGAGAGAGAGAGAGAGAGAGAGAGAGAGAGAGAGAGAGAGAGAGAGGGCGCTGTTGGCTGTGAAACTGACGCAACCCGCCGCGTCGTCCAGGTGCGAGTCACGATCACGAACTCAATCTTGGGCGCTTGAGGGGGCTGGACCTTTTGGTTACTCGCTAATGCTCAGGAGGTCATGGCCGTTCATCTGAAGAAGGGAAAAGACGGGAAAAGGTGCGCCGCGGCGGTGCTTTTTCGGCATTGGTTTTCCCTCATCACCAGACATAAGGTTAACACCGCATATCTAGGTACCTAAACGAGGCAGTAGTGGTGGTGGTAACCAAGGCCAAGATCGAGCGCGTGGTATTGACAGATTGCGATCTCATCTCAGCCAAAAAAGAGTCGGGCTGCTGAGGGAGAGACGAGTCAGACTGGGCGTGATAGTGATGAGAAGTGATGCTCGGTCGAGCTAGAAAAGAAACGTGGGACGCGGTAGTACAAGTCTGACTTGTTAGATCTCGTGGTGCATCGTACCACAGCGCACCCCCGTCTCGGGTTGCGAATAGCCTCGTCTTCGTCATGTCCCATCATAGGGTCATCTCCGGATCATCTCCCGGGCGTATCTGATAGGTCATCTTCATCATACGACCAAGCAGCGGCAACTGCCACTTTGTCTTCCTGTGCCGTCTCGGAAGTGTCTATGTACATTAGATGCCAGCGCCGTTCCTCACTATGAAACCATATTCTGACAGGCATCATTAGTACGGAGCAGCTATCGATGCCCCATCCAGTCATTTAGTTGTCTCTGCTGCCGCCACCAGAAACCAGAAAACCAGGGGCCCGAATCAACGCAGCTCCCGGAGCCTCCGCGAGACGCAGCACGCACTGCAGCTGTCTATATCTTGCCTTAGTGCCGGCAGGCCGCAGTGGCCGCAGTGCGGGACCGAAAGGCGTCTCCTCATTTCCCTGCGCCACCCCGAGCGGCACATAGTAGGACATGGGCGTACTGCAGACTGGGATCGAAGATGATGTTCTCGGCTTGCATTTCTGTGCTCTGTTCAGCCTTGCCTTGATGCATGCGTAACCTCCGCCTGCCGCCCATAGATTAGAATAGGTGACACCGCCTTGATTAGGGCGCGCACTACGGGTAATGGTATATTCGCCTTCTTGGCACCAGCTTTCGCTCGTTCCGGACTGACACCCCGAAGATTATACGTGAAGCGGGTCGGACGTCGAGGCTGCTAGGGAAACGGGCAAATCAGGGCGAGGGGGAGACTGTACCAGAAGCTGTACTACTACCGTACATCTTGAATGTAATCGATCTTCGCAAGCGTGGCCACTACCCTGATTCACCTCTCACCCAAGCAGGACAGGACACCACGCGAGAGTTTCTTCTTCTTGCTGATTTTGAGACAAGTCTAGTCAGCACAACCCGCGCGTAGGCTGGCCATGATGCAGACAAATAATAGAAACAGAGAGCGCATGTGGCCACCACCTCCTCCACCACCAAGCCCAATATCAGGGTCCAGGCCACAGGGAGGGAGAGACATGACGCATCGCACGCCAAGGTATCCATCTAATCCCTCCTGTTGCGGGGGACGGCCGGGCCTAAAACAAGTCAGACAGCCAGCAGCACACACCCGGGACGGACGCCTGCAGGGGGGGAGGGGGAGAGGCAACTAATAAGCTGTTCCATGCTGCACACATCTGTCTCGTCTCGCTCGCGAGGATGCAGCATGTTGTTATTATTATGACCGGAACTTGCAAGAGCTGACTGACTGACACGCGCATACACACATACATACATGCATGCACGCGTACATGCACTTGGATGGAAACATCAGCTAGGGCGTGCGGGGCTGGGGGACAGCGAGCTTCTCGTTCTCGTTCTCGTTCTCGTGTTGGGTACGTGTGCACGTGTATGCGTGTATGCGAGTATGCGTGTATACGTGTGTGTATGTGGATGTGGATGTGGATGTGGATGTGGATGTGGAATGTGGATGTGTAAGTAGGTAAGTAGGCAGGGTGCCGTGCTACTACTGTACCTACCTACCTACCTACCTACCTACCTACCTACCTACCACTGCCCGTTTCTTCCTGTTCAATCTTTCAATAGGCGTGGTGGTTTGCTTCAATTTCCTCTGGGACGGCGGCTATACCTCAGGTGGACTGGACTGGGGTTTGCCGCGCAACAACAACACGCGGCGTCTAATCCATTTCTGCTGCCTTGTTCGTACCCCCCGGTATCTGGTCTGGTCTGGTCCACTTTGCTCCACTTCCCTTCCGTCAAGCGAGGGACCGGGGTTTGTTGCTATTTCGAGGGCCAATCAATCAATCAATCAATCCCTGGTTTTAGTGGTCTTGTATAAGTAAGTAGGTATGTGATGATGACCCAGAATTGGGGTTGCATGTTTCATGAATCCCCGAGTCTAGCTGGGCCGTAGCTAAGCCCGCGGCCATGATCACGTTTGTTGTCAAATTCAAGGGAAAGGAAGCAAATCGGTTCGTTTGCCTACCCGGATCCCTGAATGCCCCCCCCGTAGGAGTGCATTACGGTCACAGCATGACATGCATTCGAGAATCCTCCGCTCTTCCTTCTGACTGGGTGTCGAGGATCCGAAGGAAGGGCGGCCTCTACTAACGCACCCCATACTCGGACCAGGGAGGGGGGAGGGGGGAGGGGTTTCCCTTTCTCTCTCACCCCCCCGTATCGGCTTGGGAATGCGGATGAGGCCCAAAAGATGCCATCGTGGTGCGTCGGGGTCTCCTTGCGTCCTCAAGCCTGCATTGGTGGTGGTAGGATCACCCAGTAGCGTTACTACGCCGGAAGGACTGTTCACCAAGAGACGGACAGCTTTGCCCAGCTCGAACCCAATTCCACTTGTCGTTTACGTCGGCGTGTAGATAGATCCTTGATCCTGTCATGGCCTCGATAACTGACTGGGCGCTCACCCCCCATGAGCTTCCTATTTTAGCAGGTCGCCGTGTGAAAGTTAGCTCACCGCAATAGTAGGACTACCTAGAATAGTAGCATCAGCATCATCCGTCAGCTTCGACACCAGGGTCCAGGATCCTTAGATGAGACTCGACGCAGCCCCAGGAAGCATCCGTGCTCATGCATGCAGCTACCCTTGCCATCAGGGTCGAGAGTCTAGAGTCTTTTTCTCGAGGCGGCTAAGACGATGGATGATTCGGTGGCCTGATAGAGATAAGTCGCATCGCTATACAATTATAAGAATCCTCCTGTTTCTATAATTACGCGTCTAGTGCACCAGGAATATGTCCGGTGCTCCCGCGTGCCTGAAAACAGGCAGGGCTCGGAAAGATAAGCTGCTGGTAAGCGGAAACTGTCGATATCATGTGTCAAAATATGAACAGGCATGTAGCAGAAGACCTGTGAGCGACATAGGCCGCCATTCCATTTAATATCCACAAAGTGAGGCCTTCCACGTACGGGCGTGGGCTCCTGGACCTGACAACCGAATGTATCCATCCTGTCGAGGGCAGCCATCTAACACGGACTATTCTATTTAGATACGTAGTAGGCCGATATGCATGCATGTCGAGGCCAAAGTGTACATCGTGTTTCCCGAGGCGCCTTTGTTTGAGCGCCTATCTCACCGGCATGCTCATCTTCGTCATGAAGAAAGGATGTTTCAACGCCTCTAGCGGCGTGATCCTCTTGTCCGGATTAAGCGCCAAACATCGTTCCAACAGATCGACAAACTGATTTAGCTCCCGGGACTCAAGGTCGCTCATGCCACCAGAGGCAGCCATGAGGCGTGTGCGCAGGTCCCGGGTCGGCTTCACGATGGCCATGGTCCGCACAGTAGTCTGCAGAGGTAGGCGGAAGTTAGCGTCGTTGGCTTGACAGGGTTCGTGTGGATAAAATCGCCAAACAGGCAACAAGGGATGAGATGCCACTATTACAAGCAATCCCATACGTCCGCACCATCCAAAGAGCCACCCATCTTGTTCACGCTCAACTCAAGCGCCAGTACGGTGCTGCAACTTGCAGAGGATGCTGATGGTTCCGAAGGAGGCCGCATAACCTGAAACGAGCCACTATGCAAGACGCCCGGGAGAACATCGATGAGACCGGGAAGTCACCCCAGATCTACGCCAGTGGCCTAGAGTTTCGGCCGGCATCCACGACACACGACAGTCTGGTGTGGGTTTGAGCGACCCGGCGGCCGGTGAAACCATTTGGCGCCTATTGCAGCCGCGTAGAATTTCTCCAGATGGTTCCCCGGCCACACAGACACACCCCCCAACCAAAGGCAGCGCCTGTATAAATAGAAAACACAGGGGCCAGGGTGGTAATGTGCTGACAGATATCTTGTTGGGACAGCACTAGGCCAGGACACGGGCAGGATCCAAGAGCAAATTAAGAAAATAACAAGACCAATGAGAAACAACGTACCTTTCCAAGCGTCTTGTCTCGCTCAACGCTAACAAAGTTGCCCATGTCATCAAAGTGCAGATGTGACAGTTGGCCGCGTTTGTACAGCTTGGCGCTAAACTTGCCTCGGATTTCCATGATCGCCTTTAGCATCTGGTTGTTGCTGTCGCCAGTAAACAGGATCTTGCCCGTGTAGAGCTCATACAGCGTGCAGCCGATGGACCACATGTCGACCGAGTAGTCGTACGGCATCCCCAGAATAATCTCGGGCGCTCTGTAGAAGCGACTGACCAGATAAGGCGTGATCTCGTTGTGCGCAGTCGCGGCATCTGATCTGTCAATAGCTGTACCCAAGTCACAAATCTTGAGCACGTTACGAGACTCGCTGACCTGTACAAAGTGAGTTGGGGAGCCGGCGTTGGGGAGGCTCTTCAAGCTTACCAGGATATTGTCAGGCTTTATGTCGGCGTGGATGATGGTACACTTCCGCATGTGCGCCAACGCAACGAACATCTGGTGGGCATAGGATCTCGTCGCAGGCAGGTTGATGCCCACATTGTTACCGAATTTCCTCAGGACTTCTCTCAGGTTCAGGCTGAGGTTCTCAAAAGCGAGGCACAGGTGGCCCTTGTGTTCGAAATGTCGCTCGAACTTTACGATATGCTTTCGGTTCTCGGGATCGGCCTCGTTGAGCTTTTCCAAGATGGCGATCTCGACATAGCCTCCCTTCCTGAGCGCGTCGTTGTTTCGCATCATCTTGATGGCGACGAGGTTCTTCGTCGTGATATCGATAGCCCGCGCCACCCCAGAAAACATTCCCTTGCCCAGAGTCGACTGAACTTGGTAGCGGCCGTTCATAATCTCTCCGATGCGAATCTTGTAGTAGCCGTCTTTATCGTCACCTTCGAGTATCCCTCCCTGGTTCGGCTCCGCAAGAGCTGCGGGTAGTTTACGATCATCTGCAGACGTATCTAGCTGAACATCAGGTTTAGGGGCAGCAAATTTGTCTTCATCGAAATCTTCGGCGAACATGTCAAGGTCATCATCGTCATCACCTGAAGTTTGCGCAGGAGGAGCGTGTGGCTCTTCTTTTGGCGCGATCTCCGCCTTTTCTTCAGGTGGCAAGACCTCGCCATGAGGCCCGATATTACCATTGCGAAGTTCGTCCCTCATTTCGTCCTCTCTCATGTCTGCCGTCGGATCGTAATCCGCAGCCGAAGGACCATCGTCTTCGATGTCCCGGGCCTTGCCATGGGTGTTTATGAGGTCTTGGTCATTGGCGATGTCTAGCGCAGCGGGCGACATGCCCTCTTGCATAGCGCGACCCGGCGAGGCGGGAGACGAGATGACTATGTGGCGGTTAGTATATATTCGTGGCAGCGGAACGAATTCAGGCTTACCTGAGCGTGGGGTGTTGGCTTCCGTGCCCAGAGGTGTACTAGTCTGTGTATGAGCTGAAGAAGAAGCAGCAGTAGTAGCCTTCTCGGAGGCCTGTACAGCCTGTACCAGCATGGGGTTGGGCCCGCGCGTCTTGGCAAGAAGCTCTGCACGCCGCCGGCGCCGGCGCTCGAGCTCCTCTTCTTCATCAAGAACTTGCTCGGCTTGTACCTCATCCGGTCCATTTGCAGCTTGCGAGGCCGATGCCTTGGCAGATTCATCCTCGTCCGGGTGCCCTTTAGCAGATTTAGTATCATGTTTGGAAGTACTAGTAGTTTCTACCGAAGTAGCCCGCTTGGACATGACACCATTCTGAACATGCCTTGGGGAGCCCTGATGACCATACTTGTTGCTTCTGCCGTTCTCTAGCGGTCGACTGAGCCTGTCGCCGTCCCGCCGCGTGCGTTCGTCTCTCTCTCTCCCGCCACGGGGGGCCGGTAGGGTGATCTAGTGCGATTTCGTGGTCTCTTTTCGGGATAACTCTCTCGATCCCGGCTGCGGTCGGGCCTTCGCTCTCTAGCCCTTGGTCGGTCGTTGTCATCATATCGCAGGCCAGACGTTGAGGATCGGGATGGCGGGCGGTCATCGTCATCGTAGGACAGGCGGGAACGGCGTGCATCGTCGCGCTCATCTTCATAGTGAACACGGAAACGTCGTGGATCAGCGTTTACGCGTCCGGCTGCATGGTAGTCGCGCTCGTTCCGGGAACGTTTGTAGCCTCGTGGCGAGCGGCTGCGCCCGTTGTTGTGTCTCGAACCGTTTCCATGATCAGGTGATCTTGATCTCGAATATCTTCTAACTCGATTTCTGTCCTGACGGTCAACACCAATCCCATCAATCTGAGGCAGTGAAGTTGCCTTGGAGTTCCCCACACCGTTCTCCAGGATCTCGCCCTCGTCGGAGCTAGCTGGGCTACCCATGATCAGACTGACAGTTCAAAGAGCGGTTAGGTGTATAAGGCTATAAGGCTCGAGTCGAGTCCTTCCCTGCCTGGTAAGACAGAAGAGACAGTGTCAGCCAGAGGTACAAATAGATATCGAGGCGCAGAAAATGAGCCGAACCGGGAAGTCTCTTCTCAGCCCCTTCTCATCACGGTGCGAAATGCTGCGCACGCAGGGTAGCGGCAGAAGAATGGACACGAGCAGGTTCCGGAGCGAGTCGCCCGTCTGCTTGGGATTGCTGGCTTGCTTGGAAGGGTTTCAAGGGACCAAAGAAAGGATTAGGGGATGATGTAGCAGGGCGGGACGTCAAAATTGCGAGAGGCTGAACTCTCGAGTTCATCAGTGACGAAGTCAACGAAGAAGTCAGGTAACCTTAAGTGCAGCTGCCATGAATTAATTGCTTGCTATTGGGCCGCCTCCCCACCGAGGACTCGAGAAGCCTGCCCTGGCCCCGATTAACCTTAAAGGCTCCTTTCTGTTGGCTGGGGAAGTTGGGCTGCTGGGGCTGCTGGAAAAAAGCGGAATTACAAGGCCCCGTATCTCCGCCACTTTTCCGTTCCAGGCACTTATTATTCACCTTTCAGTTGCCTGAGAGCCGAGACTTTAGGGGCCTTAGGCGCTGATTGAACCACAACGGACCCTTTTCTCAGTGGATTGCCCCGCGGTCTGGAACTTTAGCCATGCGATTTTATCATTATTCTTGACCCATTAACTTACCATTAAAGATACCCAACGAGTGCACTTCATTCAGTTTGAAGGCACTTTGCCAGCGGCGTTTCATTTTCTTCGACTTACCTCGTTTCAGTCTAAGATCCAGTGCGACCTCTACCATCATGGGTGGCGCAAACAGAGAAGGTATGCTTGAGATCTGAGTGCCCCTCCATGGACATGCCGCAGGCACGCCCGCTGACACGATGTGGATTTTTGCATTTAGGCGGCAAGGTCAAGCCGCTGAAGGCTCCCAAGAAGGTCGCCAAGGACCTCGACGACGAAGACAAGGCTTTCCAGGAGAAGCAGAGAGCTGGTCCGTATTCCCCTTTCTTCTCATGCCGCAACAGTATCGTTCTGACGGGAGTGCTACAGATGCCAAGGCACGAGCTGAGATGGCCGCTAAGGCGAAAGGAAAGGGCCCTCTGAACGCCGGCACTCAGGGTATCAAGAAGAGCGGCAAGAAATAGACGAACGAACTGCATGCGACGCGGCGGGACTCCGATCAATCCCGAAGCTGGGTTATGCTATGGGCATGGACACATGGACGCACGGGTAACGAGAGATGCGATCCGGTCTGCTGCGGTCTGAGTATGCTAGATGCCTCACGCGACACGACTGGATTCCATCTATATACGATCAAAATCACAAGGCAGTTATGCCCCTTACCGAATCCATCGTACCAATACAAAACTGTGTGTGTGTGTATATATATGATTGACTCGTGACCCAATGCGGGATGAGCAGAATGCCACCACGACACGATACCTTGGCGTGTATTCGTATCATGATGGTTGAATGTAACCTTACGTATTGTTCACAGGCGATTCGAGTAGCTCACAATGAAATGTGTCGCAAATGCAATTGCAGCAGGGTTTTCCTGCAAGTGCTGAATGTGGATATGCTATAGTTATTCGAAACATCTTTGGATATGAAGCAGTCAGCTGCTAGCAGTTGAGCAACAAGCCCGGCGGCTTCGGCGCAAGGATCCATGGGAATGGCTACTTCTTTTCACGTGTGCTTCTTACAACAACCCAAACCCCCCCAAGCCTTGAATTAGCTGCTTCTTATTACTGCTGTTGACTGCTACTTCTAGATAGCTGAAATATATAATCAGACGGCTTATAACCACCCATCTCAGTGATTCAGTTAGTATAAAAAACTAACTTATACGAATAAGAAATACAAAAAGTAACCGCAGAGGGAGTTGAACCCTCTTGCCTGTAAGGATATTGTAATGATATTTCCGCTAGGCTATACCGACCCGGTTATGGAATCAGCGTGTTAATACGATACATGAACCGAGGTATTTGAAAGGTAGGAAGTGAAAAAAGACAGGAAGTCAAAAAAGAGAGGAAGTGAAAAAGAAGAGTAACCGCAGAGGGAGTTGAACCCTCTTGCCTGTAAAGTATTGTAATGATATTTCCGCTAGGCTGTACCGACCCGGTCAAGGAATCAGGGTGTTAATACAATACATGAACCAAAGTGTTCAAAAGGTAGGAAGTTAAAAAAAGACAGGAAGTTAAAAAAAAGACAGGAAGTCAAAAAAGAAAGGAAGTGAGAAAAGAAGAGTGACCGCAGATGGAGTTGAACGACCTTTTTCCCAACAAAAAGGGACCACAGTAAATGCCCGCCCAATCGGCCGACACGTAATCAGTGGGCTGTTTCGACGGCAAGGACAAATCGCAAGGAAAGAAGCTGGAGGTATAACAGTGTACGCTGTGCCGTCCACAAGTGCAATTGAGTTCACGAGAAGCCACCATAAGAACGACGATCGGCTTCATTCAATACCACGCGCGCATTAAAGTTCTGCCTTCGCCTTTTTCTTCCTTGCTAGAGCATGGCCGACGCCAAGGCAACCGGCCGGCAGCCACAGCCGGCCTCCCCCAAGAAAGAGGCGCTCCGACAGCGCGGCCGGGCCGGCTCGTCGTCGTCGTCGTCGTCCCTGGCCTCGACGGCGAGGAACGTCGAGGCCAAGGTCGAGCGGGCGCTCCGCCGGCTCGTGCACTGGGACGACCTGCCCGCCTGGCGGCGCGACAACCACTTCATCCTGGGCGGGTACCGGGCGGACAGCGGCAGCTACTGGGGCTCGCTGCGGTCCCTGTTCTACGTGCACAACGAGAGCGTGAACATCTGGACCCACCTGCTCGGCGCCCTCGCCTTCGCCCTCGTCGGCGCCCTGGGCCTGTACGGCGTCGTGGCCCCGCGCTACGCCTCGGCCAGCGTCAAGGACGTCCTCGTCTTCGCCTGCTTCTTCGCGGGCGCCGTCGCGTGCCTGGGTATGAGCGCCACCTTCCACACCCTCATGAACCACAGCCAGGACGTCGCCAAGTGGGGTAGCAAGCTCGACTACTCGGGCATCGTCTTCCTCATCGTCGGGAGCTACGTCCCTGCGCTCTACTACGGGCTGTTCTGCCTGCCGCAGCTGATGACGGTCTATATGTACGGGGTATGTTTTCCCATAGCCCTCCCCTCGTATGCTTCTGTGTGATATCTGCTGATCTATGTTGGACAAAGATTGTTGTGCTCGGCATAGGGTGTGGTATAGTCAGTTGGGTCGAGGCCTTCAGGACGCCACGTTGGAGGCCATACCGTGCCATGATATTCGTGGGCCTTGGTACATCCGGCGTGCTTCCCATCTGCCATGCTTCGATGATCTATGGCTATGAGGGCCTTGACCAGCGGATGGGTCTGACCTGGGTCTTGCTGGAAGGCTTCCTGTATATATTCGGCGCATTCCTATATGTTGTAAGTATTGTTCCTACCCAGTCACCACCCTCATCATCATCATCATCAAAGTCCCTCCCACGAGTTGTAGCTAAGACGGTGACTTTAGGTACGATGGCCAGAGAGAAGCTTCCCCGAAACCTTTGACATCTGGGGTAGTTCGCATCAGTTGTTCCATGTACTCATTTTGCTCGCTGCGGTGTCGCATTTGACTGGCATGGCGAAAGCATTCGATTATCACCATACAATCTTGGGCGCCCAGTGCTAGTGACTAGCAACCAGCGCTGTCGGACTCCATTAAAGACCTTCAGAGACATAGACTTAGAGATAGAAAGAATAGCAGGCGAAGACAAGATTTGAATCTGTTTGTTCATCACGTCCACATCGTTCCTGGCTGGCTACAAGATTATATGCTGTTGACCGCTGTCCACCCACCCATCATCATGTCAGGGTCATCAGCCCCTTCATCGCCTAGGATTTCACCTTCACCGAAGTCATCTTCCACATCCTCCATATCTTCATCCGCCCTAAAATCGTGCCCGATGTCCAGTCCCGGGTCCTCCTCAGTGTCTCCTCTCGCATCTGGATGATGGTCCGATCGCATATCAACCCCCAGATCCATGATCCTAACCAACCCTGAACCCATTGCGGCGGCAGCCCACCAGCTGAAGTCAACGTTCGGATTCCAGCATACGGAAGTGATGCGACTCAGGGGCGCGTAGACAGCTATCTCACCAGAAGGCATCGATCCGTCCGCCTGATCCTCGGCCCGCTTCGCGTCTTCGTCCTCCGCGGCATTATCCTGGTTGGTGGTCTGATCCTTACCCCGGCCCTTCTTTTTAGCGGAGGCAGCTTTGGCCTTCTTTCGGTTCTTCGATTGCTCTATCTGATTCTTCCTCATCTTCAAACCCCTGCTGGCTTTCGGGTGGCCGTTGTGCAAAGGTCGGAAACCGTGCAGAATCCTACAGACACCCCGTGGGGCTCCTTGCTCGTCTTGGCCCCCGTTGGGTTTCGATGGAGCGGGTGCTTCCTGGTACTCATGCTGGAAGAGCTTCAGCTTGTGGGAGGCTTTGCGGTAGAACGTGACCTTGCGAAAGGTGTTGACGATCCATAGTGAGCCGTCTGAGGAACCGACAAGAACGTAAGGGTGACAGGATCCTACAGCGAGGCAGGAGGGTTGGCCATCTAGAGAGAGTACAAGTCGGGCTTGCGGGAATACACGGGCTGACATGAAGGAGATGCAGCCGCTGGCAGGGAAAGCAGAGGGCCACACGCCGACGAAACCCCGCATGTGCTCACTCCAGACAAGCAGGTTCGGTTGAAAGTCAATTATGAGATTCGGGTTGTAGACCATTTCCCCGTTAGGATTACTCAGGTCTGTGATGGTGGCAACGCCGCCCACCGGCAACGTTGCGACGACGAACGGGTGAGAAGGATAACTGGAGGTAATGTCCATGACGGGGCTTGAATGGACGGGATGTCGTTGGAGAACTCTGCATGGGAATATAGACCACACGACCACGGAGCCATCCGTGAGGCCGGTTGCAATGCGGTTGGTGTTGATCCATGTGAAGCAGGATATTTCTACGCCATGTTCGTTTCTCATCTCCATGAGAGCAAGCGGCTCTTGAATCTCCTCTGGAAAGAAGTCAGCGATGACCAGCTTAGATAGTGTAGCAAAACAACTTACCGTAGGTCGTTTTACTGCCTTTCAACTGAGGTTTCCGAGCTTCGATCACCCTCAGCATGCCGTCAGTACAAAGGACTGCGAGCAGACCAATGTGGTCATCGACAGGCAGCGGGACCGGACACCATTGCATACGCACGACGCGGCCCCAATCAAAGCAGAGAGCTGCTACAAGTCTCGGCCTGGATCTGGACGGGCGCGTTGTGCCCCTTTCTGTTTTCTCGATCTGGATTTGCCACATCTGGATACTGCCCTGCTTCAAAGTCGAGTCTTCGGGGGCCTCTTCCGGTGTGCTGTAGTAAGCTTGATCGGCAAATGGTATGACTGACATTGCCAGTAACTGGTCGCCATGTTTCTTCAGAGGCGCCCATCCCATGGACATAGCTATGCCCCCTACATCCAAAAGGAAACCTCCTTGCTCGATGCCGTCGTCAGTCGAGTCATCGATTGGTAGTGAGTTCGTCGCGAGCGTAATGGATTCCCCTTGTTGAGTTTTGTATTCTTTCAGTCCGTCAAAGGGACCAAGTAGTGAGACCAAGGTAGTCGCAGGTTGAGGGGGGCACCAACGTAAAGCTGTGCTGTCTGGTATAAAGGCAGACTTTTGGCCACCAGCACGACTGGATAGGTGGCGGATGTACCACTGGAGAAAACTATTCTCTTGGTCCTCGGGAAATTGACTGGGCATCCAGGGGTTCCGAGCCGTGTCCAACTGCCTGGGAGAAAGAAGTCTGGGTGGTAGAAGCTCGTGTTTGGCCCACATAGACAGGTAAACATCGATGACTTTCTCATAATCGGCTCTATCGCCAAACCAATATTGGCATAGTTCGGGGAAGCGAGACCATCGAGTTACCGGGCCTACATAAGCTCGTGTCCACCTGGAGGCAGGGTCCGAAGGGTAGGGCTGGACTTCTCCTGGTGGCCTCTCGGACTCAGGTTCGCGCAGCTTGCTCTTAACCACAGTTCTGCGGGTTCTGATATTCACATTCTCGGGGTCATGCGACGGCGGATTATCGGACTCTGACGTTGGATCTGCCTCTACATTATCATCGTCGTCGTCTTCAGCGCCAGGTGCGTCGACGAAGGCCTCATGAGAGTCCTCGTCGGCTACCTTTGCTGCTTCTTCAGCTTCGTCATCCGAAGAACCTAGATTAGGGATGTAATCTGAGGTTCGGAAGCGTTTCTGCTTGTTGGACGCGCGAAGTCTCATGTTGGACTTCAACTTCCATTGAAGCTAGATTTACGATTAGCAACGTCACGCTTCTGCAGTGCTCATCCTATCAATTCCCCATGTGCTTTATCGGAATGGATTGCCAAGAGCAAAAATCAAGTGTGGCTGATCTGTTGTTTTTGGAGCCAAGTGAGGCAACTCAAGCTGGATTCTGATTTTTGGTGTTGCAGACTGGAGAAAAGTGGACCCGGCCCAGGTCAGAATCTTATTGCTCTAGAAGTCTGATTCACCACAGTGACATAGCCAGGACGTCCTTCGCAACACCACAACACAACTTCTGGCTCTCCCTGTGCACGACTGTTGCATCATCGCTATAGTATGTTGTCAAGCTACCGTGAACATCCTTGGGGTGGGTTTTCTCCGAGGTATTGTGGCGCCAGCACGCACACTGGTGGCTCCTATAGCCAATATCGTTCGTACCTGCACAGTAGCAACATGGAGATATACCAAGCCGTATGAGATCACGCTCTTCTGTTGGCCGAGGAGGTAGGTTGAATAAGGACTCCACCAATGTTCCCCTGATCGAAACCGTTAGCCCAGCCAGCAAAGGCGACGGTCGTAGTCAGGTAGAACATCTTCCAGGTGCAGATCTCTTGGGATCAGGCCGCCACTCGGGGTTGGTTAGACACCCCTTGAAACAGGCCCTCATAGATGTCCGATATGGGGGCTTTTCAACTTGTCAAGGTCTTATCATGAAAGAGACATGTCGAAGCATAAGGTATCGTGGAAGTGATACTGTTCTGATCAAGAAAGTTTCTAACTGGTCGATGTCAAGTCACGTGTGTAATGCCAGTCACGCGAATCAGGGAAGATGCTGGACGGCTTCTCGATCTCTACTTGAAATACCTCGACTATTTCATGCACGGAACTGGTGGTCGCCACAAAGGCTATGAAGAAGCTCTCGGGTCCTTGCAGCCTGTGTGTTTCCCGTCGCGGGCCTGCATGATTCCCAGAGTAATGTAGTTGCCAGCTCCATATGAAAGCACCAGATCGACAGAGACTATCTGCGAATCTCCGGCCAGCCCAATCTCCATACTCGACATCCCTTACAGTATCCGCGAGCCTTCCGGTCCCACTATGGGGGAACTTCATCTCGAAAGTTTATGCGATGCAAATCTCCGGCTTCGGCTGGCCCTAGGCAGAGCATCCTGAACGGGGATCCGGCTATTATAAGTATACTATATGCCACTTACTGATATCAACGCCATGTCCAGAGATCTACCCGACTACCCCACGCCTACTCCGCATATCCTATAATGGAACACCGACTGACTGCGGATCCGACTTTCCAAAACGGGAACTGGAGACGCCCTCTCAGCCAATCAGACGAGAATAAGCAAACATTATGATTCAAGCATATTTCCAACATAACATCTGCTATTCCAAGTCATCACACATGTTGCCTTTCTTCTCCCTCCTCCTCCTCCTTGACTCTGTCATGCGCCGCGTTGACATCGTCCACGCCCTCGTCCCGGCCCGGGTGTAGGAGGTCGTGCCTCCAGACGGCGCGCGCGTGCATGAAGGCGCACAGGAACCAGAAAAGAACCAACAGGACCGTGAGGGCGGCGGCGACGGCCTGGACGCCGCGGCTGCCCAGCACCTGGCCGATCTGGGCGGTGGCGATGGCGAGCCCGGCGTTGGGGAACACGAAGGCCCACCACTGCAGCGAGAAGCGCATGCGGCGGGCGTCGCGGAGGACGTGCAGCGTCGTGACGCCCGAGAACCAGATGGCGACCATCCAGAGGAACAGGCCGGCGGGCAGCGCCGCGGCGAGCCAGACGTCGCCCACCTCGAGCGACGTGATGCCTAGGAAGCCCTCGGGCAGCTTCTGCTGGTGGGCCTGGCGGCCCAGGGCCAGCAGCCCCGCGGCCGTGTACGCGGCGGGCCCCACGGAGACGTACATGCCCGGCCGCAGGCTGGGGCTGGGCATGTCGCTGCGGATGAGCCGGGTGAAGTAGACGCTGTACATGAGCAGGGACAGGACCCAGCCCAGGCCCTGGCCCGAGATGCCGGCCACGAGGATCTGCAGGGCGGCCGTGGCCGAGGGCTGGGTCTTGGCGATCTGGGCCGCGAGCGGGCCCGAGACGAGGAAGGGGTAGGCGGGCAGGATCCAGGCGGGCATGGCGTCGCTGACGTGCAGGCGCTCGGCGTGGAAGATGATGTGGTACTGCAGGACGACGACGAGGGTGGCGCAGGCGAAGTAGATCCAGAACAGGACCCGGAGGGCCGAGACCAGCCACGCGCCGTCGCCGCCGCCGCCGCCGAGCCCCGGGATGCCGTACGCGGCGGCGCAGTAGAGGATGAGAGCCAGGGAAACCCACCAGGCGCCGAAGAAGAAGCTCTCGGAGGGGTGGTGCAGCGAGGCCATGATGGCGCGGCGCTTGAGCACGAAACGCACGGCGATAAGGGACGAGAAGGCGAGGAACAGCACCATGTCCAGAATGAAGACGATCTTGCCGATGGCGGTGAGCCCCGGGAAGGTGAAGGGCTGCTGGCTGAGCAGGGACGCCAGCGCCCCCGTCGACATGGTGCAGGGAAACCAGCCCCAGGTGACGCGGGTGACGCGGAGCCGGAAGGGGAGGTGTCGATTCTGGGGCTCATCTGGTGGCGGCCCGGGCTCCTCGTCGCCGGCGTTGTTCTTCTTCCTGTTCAGCATCTTGAATCTCTACTGCGGACGATTGCGTTGGGTAAGTAATGAAGCCCGGCATGTCAAGGCCATGATTTCATCCACAGTCCATCCCAGTAAGCAACCTGTGCGGCTGTGCCAAACACCAAGCAGGGCATCTAATCTTGAGTTAAAAATCTAGGTCTTGGTCGGACACGGCCGGCCCCAGTATTAGCGGCAGGCTTATTGCTCAGCACTTACATCATACTGGAGCCGCCCACAGCTTGTCTATCACGATGGGTCCGGGTGTACGGCTAGGTAACTTGGTTTTCCCACCCCCTTTACGTGCCGTCTTACCCAGCAGAGAGCCCCAAGCCTTGAATTGGATTCAGCCTTCGATCTCGCTTATGCACCAGCATCGGCCGATACCTGGAAATTATTCCTCATTATTCAATACTATCTTGGATGATTGATCAACTAACTAGGTGACTACCTAAGCTTAATACACATTAGATTTGAACGGCGATTATCAGCCCCCGGTCCATGGCCCTTTAATCGCCAAGGACTGTCAGGCTGTTCTCCATCATCCAGTTTATGCCCTCGGCGCGGTAATCGTCAATCTCGACATGCGAGCCTTGGCCCTCGACGGCGAAGACCATGTTCTGGCCCACCCCTCCGCCGGCCGCCAGGTCGTAGGCGGGCCACTGGGGCGCCACGTTGGCGCCGTTGGGGTCCAGGCCCGTGACGAAGTTGACCCAGGCCGAGGACATGGTGAAGGCCAGGGCGCGGTTCGCCGCGATGTTGGTCGCGTTGGCTGGGAACGGCTTCTGGTCCTCGGCGTAGCCCTCGCCGTCGAGGTTGTCGAACACGTACGCGACCTCCTGGAAGTGCGTAGCCGAGACGGACCCGGGCAGGCCGGGCGTGGTCACGTCGAAACGGAAGCTCCAAGAGGGGAGGCCTGCCTTGGCCCAGGCAATGTTGCTTCGGCGGCGGCCGTAAGCCATGAACAGGTCGCCGAAAAGGGCGCACCCACGGCGGTACTGCAGACCGTGTAGCTCAACGCCCTCGGTGGAGGCATTGATGACCTCGGGCCATGACGCAAGCGACGGGATGCCCACACTTTGGATGTTGGGGTACACGGACATCACCTCAGAGGTCAGTGCTTCTAGAGACTTGCCCGAGGCTTCGACGGCCTGAGGGCCCAATAGGCCATTCTGGATGGCCCATTCGAAGTCGGCATCAGTGTTGATCGGGCCACCGTCGGGACCCTTGCCATTGCCGAAGGAGGTGCCCTCATCCGAGTTCTGACCAATCAGGATTGGGATCTTGGGGAATTTGCCATTGTTGAGCTGGTTGGCAGGATAGTCGGTGAAGAAGTCGCCATCAAATTGCGGGGCCCAGGGACCGATGGCTGTGACGTTGAGGGCATAGTTGATCTCCTCGAACGGGGCGTTACGAAGGCAGGGGATGGCATCAGCAGTGCCAACGGTGGAAGCGCACGAGGTCACGTTCTTGACCAGGGCATCAAACGTCTCCTGGCGTCTCGCCGTGTTGTTCAACCCGCCAGGGTAACGGAAGATGCTCTGACCGAAGCCGGACTGGGCCATGGCTCCTCGGAACAAGCCATCGTCACGTCCTGGAACTGGTCAGCGGTGGCTCTGTGTAGTTTATTGGCGCATCATCGAAGCTGACTTACCGTTGAAGGCGAGAACCTGGGCACTGACAGACTCAGCACCAGAACTCTCTCCAAAGATGGTCACCTTTTCAGGGGAACCGCCAAAGGCAGCGATGTTCTCGTTGACCCAGCGCAGGGCCAGACGCTGGTCGTGGAAACCGATGTTGGAAAGACCGGCATCCAGGACCTGCTGGCCCGCGAGGAAGCCGAAGGCGGAAAGTCTGTAGTTCAGACTGACACCGATCATCGGGGTGCCCTGCTTGACACTGTTCTCGACCATGAAGCTCATGTTGTATCTCTTGTCGGCAGATCCTCCCATGTACAGGCCGCCTCCGTGGATCCAGACAGCCACGGGAAGGCCGGCTGTCTCGGAGAGCCCAGAGGGCCGGATGACGTTCAGGTACAGACAGTCTTCCGAGAGCTCGTAACCTACTTCGTCGCCACCATAGCCGATGCAGTGGAGAGGATAGGCAGTTGCCTCCTTCACACCATCCCAGGTGCTGTTGAGCGGCTCGGCCTGAGTGAAGCGCACCGCCTTCTGGGAGTAAGGCATGCCCAGGAAGAAGTCCTGATCGTAGCCCTCGCTGTGGATACCCGAGTATGTGCCATTCTTGACAGTGACAGTAGGTGCAGAAGCCGGGGCGTCGCCGGTGAGAGGGGCTGAGAGCGCCGGGCTGATAGAACAGCCAACGGCAGCGAGTAGGGATAGGCGAAGCATGATGACAGGCCTCAGCTTGGGGGATCAGGAGTCAAGGAAGGAAGCTCTGGGATCGCGCGGCCTCCAAGCTCTAGAAAGCTCATGTCGGCGGGGGCGTGCTGCCCTATTTATCCTGCCCGAGGCAACCCCCTCTGTATGGCCATCTCGCTCGCTCCCTCGCTCGCTCGCCCTCCCTCCCATACTGTCCCTATGACGTACTGTGTGATATCTCTTCTCTCTCTCTCTCTCTCTCGCCCTCTCTCTCCACACCGGGAGCCCCCCGATGCTAACTTGTTTAATCCGGACTGGAGTCGGGATCAGAAATATCACGTCGCCCCATGACCCGAACGACTCATAGACCTTGTTGGCGAGGAAAAAGTAATCGGACCTTCTCTCCAAAAGCCCTGGGTAGGTGGAGCAGCGCAGCGCAGCTGGCCAAGGGGGAGCACCAGTAAGCCAGAAGAAACTGGAGAATAGCGTGCTAATATCTGGTCAGCCTAGTCGCTCTACGGCGCATGATGCGGAGGGGGGACCGTGGGGCAGCACTCGGTGCGGGGATCACACGTTGCGTGTGGGGGAGGAAGTGAGGGAGACAAGGTGAGGGAGAGAAGAGGTGCCCGACCGTATGCTATACTACGCGCGTGGGCGTGGAAGAAGAAGACCGGGTAACCACAGCACCTCGGTCGCTCTACACGTGGACTGCAACACCGGCTTCTGCCGAGCAGCAGATTTGATGACATACTCCATAGACGATTGCATTTACGGCTTGGTGAGGTGCTTAGTGATGCTTAGTGCCTGCCAAGGAGCGGGCCAAGTAGGCGCTGATGGGCTTTTGAATCATGAACCATGATGGGACGAGCGAGATCTGTCGGCATGAGTCTTTTTTTTCTCCCTCTTCTGTCGTCCATCATCTCTTCGCGTATACCCAATTATAGAGCCGTGGCGCCACGAGAAGCGCCCTGTCATCTCGTCTCGTCTCGTCTCTTCTGATGATTGAGTAGCGGTGGGCGCAAAGACCCGGTCCCAAGTCCCAATTCTGGTCCCAAGTGCCGGGAACGTCTTGCAGGGCAGCAGGCAATATTCTCTCCTTTCCCCACACGGCTCCATGCAAGTGCCAAGCGACTGTGGGGAGATCTAGGTCCAATCCGGAAACGAATGCGGAGGGTGTCACACGTCGGGATATCTCCGGGAAACCTGTTGTCACGCTTCATCTGATGCCTCGGCCCGTGTCAAGGGACAAGAGATGGGAAGAGATTCGGGGGAATAAATGACGCCGAGGGGGATGACATCAGGAGGAATTCCTGGGCAAATTTCATCTGCAACGCCGGCGACTTTTCCAAAGGTGCCACATTCTCCATAGTTTCTGGAATGTGCTCTTTATTATGGCTACAAGCTTGCCTTGTACAATCAACCATGTAAACAAAAACCACGGACCATGTCGTCGGAATGAATGTAGGACCACCAGATTAGACGCATCCGGCGCCTTGTATATTTCATACTCCTCATATAAATATATGTGTGTGCCTGCTTCTATCTGAAGCTTGAACCCTTGACGTAAAGCCCATTTTTCTTTTGCCCCTGGCCATCGCCACATTATTTGAGGACCAGATGCTTACAATGTCCGCCCGACAAGATTACTTCTCAGCCTGCTGCGTATACAATTCCCTGCCCGCGCACTCTCTCTCTCTCTCTCTTGTCCATCACCCAAATGCGACTTCCAAACGCGCCGCATCATAACCCCGCAGACGCCAAAAGCCAAACATTTTCTGGGGTATTGAAAATAGGCCGTTGGGAAAGACGACCCGACCCATCTGTGACCAAACCGACCCATCTGAGAAAACACACATACCCAACCCATGCGATCCCCCCCCCTTTCACGCCCCTTCACTAAATGGGGTATCAAATCATCTCGCAACGCTCCAACGCGTGAATCTGCTCTCATACATTACATTAAGGGACCCCCCTAGCCTAACGGCAGTATGATGAGCAGGGGAATTCCAGGTATGGTCTTATTATATCGACATAATGACTCGCTTGGAAGCTGAAATGCGGCTTGGAAGCTGAAATGCAAACGCTGGAAAAACGGACCAATGCAATCGCAAAAGAGGCCACCTAATTGTACATATCCATGCCTGCGCCTGGACGCAAGGCGTCGAAACTCCACCGGATAGCTTGGTAGAGAAGCCGTCGAGTATCGCCCTGCCAAAGGACCCAGCGAGAGTCCGCCTTGTTCAGTGCTCCTGTAGGTTGTAGTCTTGCGGAGTCATGTTTTGGGTAAAGTGAATCTGCTTGGATCTAGATTGACCAGGTGATGACCTGGAGGAGCTGATTGACTCATTTGTCTCCCAGTCGAACTGTGCGTTTCCTTGGCCGCCGCTCATGTATCCGAGGGGGTCCTGAGCACAGCCAACCATGTTGGGGTACAACGGCGTTGACGGGAGGCTGTTGTCATTCAATTCGACGTAACTAGGAATGTTGTGGATGGACAGGTCGGGGAACTCGGTTTGAAAGTGAGGCGTCAGGAGCGGCTGGTCGGCGGCAAAGTCAAGACCGGCACTCAAAGGGTGGACTCCGAGGTTACTAGATGTGAAGTTGCCTAGCATCCCCGGCGTGCCTGGCGGTGTCTTGAGAGACCCGCCGAGCCCAAAGGCACCGGATTGAGCGCCAATCATGAGCGTCTCGTCATCGGAACAGTTGGACGAGACTGTGGGTTCGCGTAGCCCTTGCTGGTTGTACACGGCCGGGGTCATTGGTGTTGGGGGAGCGCCGGCCGTAAGGTTTGATATCATGGAGCCGACAGGAGACCTCGCATGGTACTGTAGGTACGTCTCCGTGTTTCGACCAAAGAACATGGGCGATCGGGGACCTGCACTCTGCTTCTGAATCCTCCCCGGCATGTTTCCACTGGCCGAAGCAATCCTGCGCATGGCAGTAGCGGGGCTGGAGGGATCGTTTCGCCTGGGGCCGTCCATCGACGTCTTGGGTCCATTTTGTAAGTTGAACGGACGTGAGCGCACTTGCAAAGCAGCTGGTCTGGGGATATTACGGCGCGAGGCGATGTTAGCAGGAGGCGGTGGTGATTTGAAAGAGTCCGATGGACCAGGGACGTCCTGTGGCGAATGCAGCTGCGGCGCCAATGATCTAGGAATGTTCTCAGGCGCTTGCATGCCATTTTGGGTCGATTCTGTCGATGCGTCGTTGAATTGCTGTGATTCCACGGGTGACACGTCTTCGCAGACTGATAAACCGTGCTGCATCGTGTTGATTGCGTCCATTTGGAGACGAAGGCCGGTGCGAAGATCAGTGCTCGCCATGTTCTGACCTGGCGACAATCCTTCTACGCTGCTTGCTGGACCAGTTTCCTGGTTCATTGCACACGCCTGTGTCTGCGCCGGCTGCGCTATGAAGCCATTGTACCCGAAGATGGCCCCTTGTTGGGCATAATCTTGAGTGAGGTGCGAGTAGTTGAACGCCAGCTGATCGGAGGGGGAGAAACCAAGCGACATGGGCGATTGCAAATCTACACGGTTATTTTCCTGGTCGGCCTTGATGGGCTGAGAAGCGAAGTGTGGCTCCAGCCCTTCCGAGCTAGGTGTAGGATTCTCATCGTCCTGAAGGTCGGCTTGGTCATCCTCGTCATCGTCGTCAAAGGCCTCGGTGGAATCGATTGCCGAGTTCATATCCGGAAATGGTGCCGATGACAGTCTTATGCTCTGATGGGGGCTTTCATCAAACACATCCGAGGCCTCTCCTCTAGACCCCTCCGGTGTGCAAGACTCGGAAGCCGACTTCTCGGCAGCGCGGCGGGCCTCATACTCCTCCTGTTTCCTCTCCTGCTTTGCCTTGGCGCGCCGGTTTTGAAACCAGTTCTGGAAAGATTTGTAAGCCACGACTACACGTCAGGGGGAATGGGGGGTCTTTTACGTTGATTCTAGGCCGCTCAAGTCCCAGGCCGTCTGCTAGTGCGGCCTTCACCGAGCTGGATGGTTTCGGGTTCTCTTGGAAAACCTTTTCAAGCTTCTCGACCTCCTCTTTCGACAACCGGGGTTTGGATTCAGTCTTCCCGTCACTCATAGAATTGCGGTCGGATCCGAGGTGACGTGCCTGTTGAGAATGGTACATATAATGAAGGCCGTGGAACCCATGATAGGCGGGATATTGTTCCTCTGGGTACTGCATAGGCATTCCCTGCCCATGAGTGAAGTTGAACACAGGCCCAAAATTCGACTGGGCGCAATACTGCATGTCCATGGTGGATGGTGGGGGAGTATCTGTCACTCGATACCTCGTATTGTTGTTGGTGAGACCCAGAAAAGACACTATAGACACCCCAACTGTCTGTCGGCAGGGACAACAGCAAATTCAACGAGGCGATTAAAATAGATTTCGATGTATGGTCTCGACGGTCTGTTGGCGGAATACACCGACGGGTAAATTAGGCTTATATGGTAATAGAAAAGGAAGGACTGGAGGTCAGGTGCTGTGATATTAATTTTTTTTTAAATTTTTTAGAACGATGTCTGGTAGAGAACGAGAGTAATGGTCGGCTTGAGACGAAGGCAAGGCGGGAGAAAGTTTTGCTGTTGTCGGACCACGGCTTGTATATGAGCAAGCAGCAAGAAGTGTCAGGTAGGCCAAGGAAGTTATCTGTCCGGGTCAGAGTGAGACAACGCTCACTTGGGCGACCCAAGGATTCGTGATGCCGACGAGAGACACGCAGAAGAAACAGACGACGTCCGGGATGGATCAAAAACAACACAAGATCACGAGAGAGGGAAGGGAGGGGGTGGGCACGTAGTAAAGTAATGCTGGTATGGTATGGCTACATGTCTGTTCTAGTACAGTATGTACAGTGGTAGTAGCAACAGCAGCAGCAGCAGCAGCAGTGGTAGCGGCAGTGGGCCGCCGCCCCATACGCTACTTTGGATATGATGTGGGCGCGCGCGAACTGCCTTGTCCCAACACAAAGGAAGGGAACCGTCTTTTCCGCCCTCGTAGCCTGTCCGTTACAAGAGTGGGAGAGTGGGTGCGCCTGGGCTGCTAGGCTGGCTGAGTAGGACTTAGCAGCCACCAGCAGCAGCCTTTAGCTGGGGCTTTTGGGGGAGGGGGGTGTGGAGGCAGTCTGTTTAAACAAAGAAAGGAATTAGAAAAATAAAATAGAAAAATTAAAAGAAAGGGAAGCTAGAGGTAGTTGGGTATGGGTGGGTGAGGAGAGAGAGAGAGAGCAAACAAACAAACAAACAAGTACTTCCAGTGTACCCCAGCCAGACGCGAGAAGAAGTAAAAAAAAAAGAGAGAGCAAGAAGCACATCAATTCAAATTGGAGATTATGGAGTGGGGCATCTAGCAGAGAATGTGGTGAACAACTGGAAAGTGTGCCCTGAGAGAAAGTGGTTAAGCCTAGTAGCACTGGCAGCCCGTAGCTGTACCCGGATGCAATCCCCCCTCCCCGCGTAGCAGCAACAGTGCGCGCTGAATCCTGATAGATGGCCCCAAAAGAAAAGAAACGAACAAAAAGGGACGCCCTGGCTTGGTGCAGACACGGACGATTACCTAGTACACACACTTTGATGAGTCCTACAGGGGTCATGATGTTCGGTGCTGCTTGTTGGCTGGCTCGGTTAGTGTAACCTTAGTCGTGCACACTGGGCAGGGCAGGGGAGGGCACTCAATGTACCTCCTGCGTAGCTAGTAGAGACTTTTATCCCTTGTCCCCTTGTTCCTTGCTCCTAGTCCCCTGACCCCTGGCAGGCTTGGCAGACCCTCGTCTGAACTCCAGCATTTCCAGCTATCAGGAACCCTCGGTTGACTCCCGTTTGTGGCGGTCGTTTGACACTTTCTCATGTTACCTGGTCTAGACACGACGCCAGACAGGCACTCTAAAGTCGCATGGAACCTAGTTGCGATTGACTAAGTCATGTATGTTATTTCCTTCGTGTACATGTAAATGAGGGCGGGAGACCACGGACACTTCAGGATGAACATGTCATTTACCTGACCAGTCAGGTTCAGGCCGACGTGCACAGAGACTTCCTCTTACTTGCGAGGGTCTTCAGACGGCGCTACTACGTACGTACACTACGACTGCAGATTTCCCTTTTGCGGCCGAGCAGCCCGCCCAGTCAAGCCAGTCATGTCCAGTAACGCGAGAGAAACAGAGACATCCGTATCTCATGTCATCATTTTGATTGACTGATCTGATAGGATACATACTGTACGTGTACATCCGATACGCTAAGGGACATACTGTACATACATACATGTAAGGTCCCCTGTCTCCAGCCAAGAGAGACCGGCCAGATTGTGTATGCCCAAGCTCTCGCGCTCAAGTGGGCCAGAGACGTGCCACGCGCCAAAAGGCCGGGCAAGGGGGGGGGCCGGACTTGTCTCCCTCCCCTGTCTGCCTTCACTCATCCATGTAAAGCGTGAAAGCTGACGGGATACATACTGTTGCACGATCAATGGGGGTGGGATGGATGGGATTGACCAATGGACGACCATTGTAAATCACCAGTTTCCTAGGCGCTGTACCCGGAATCATTAAACAGGTCCGGCAACCCCATGCGCTCGCTGGCACCACACATCTCGAGGGATTCAGGGCAGGGCGTGGCAGGGCAGGGCAGGACAGTCTTTACGATGAATACGGTCAAGTCAGCATGTATACATACTACGTAGTGGAATATCCTAGGATTCAGAAGGGGTCCGGTACTGTATGTAGTGCGGGGAACTCACCACAGTGGGTGGATCAGGGCAGATTCTCACGATCCCTTCCAATGGTGAGCGCCATTCAACCAATGCGGTGTGTTCCATGTTATCTCTCCCAGAAACACATTCCATGATACCAGCCCACCCTGTAACGTTGGCCGTGACCGGAGACTACCGCAACCATCCAAGCTGGCAATCTTCAACTTCATTTGGCCCAGACGGAGGCGATCGTTCTAGGAGCCCCTCACCTCGCTCTTCCTCTACACTACTCTTGTCTAGACCTTGTGCTTCACAGTGTGCCAAGGTGCGGTGTACTGCCAATCTCATCTGTGCGTGGGTGATACGCACCGTCAGAATCAACCCCAATTAGGCTTCACAGGACATGACTGACATAGCATAAGCCCTTCGCTTCGCATCGTAATCAGAATCGTAACGTAACCTCTTCTGTCAATAGGTGGCTTGGCCCGGAGTTGACACAGGCCCAGAGACCCCGAGCCAAGACCTTTGCCGTTGATCCTTACCAGTATGTATTAGTAAGTACTTGACAGTAGGGTATGATGATGGCACACAACTTGTTGCCAGTCACCTGGAGGTGCAGTGTTAGGACGTATGTATGTATGTGTATACTGCTATTCCAGATAACGGGTTAGCAGGGTTATTAGATCATGCTGATCATGGGAATTATGGAGAGCTTGACTTGCTTACCCGGATCCTACCTACCTTTCATGGGATGCTGCCCATCTACATGCATGCATACCTCTTACCTACCTGCCTACCTACCTACTTACTTACATAGAAGTACACGTCAATTAATCATATTACATGGCCTTTCTTGCATACGTAGATCCCGAAACCCCCATCCGGCCAACCGGCCTAACTGTTACCTGGGTAATAGCAGTTGACAGGGTCTTATACGTCACTACTTAGATGTGTAGCCTGTTAGGGTCATTGCGATCATCGATATCTTTGGGGGGCATTGTCACATTTCAGGCAGTGGTGCTGCGGATTAGGCTCCATCGTTGCCTGCCTGCCTGCCTGCCTGCCTGTTCCTGATCGCTCGCATGCACAGGGGAGAGACAATTGGCTCGAATGTCTCGGCGTGTTCGAACTAGCTAACCTAGAGCTCGAGTGCGCACTGGGGGACGAGGAAGGGCCTTGAGCGGAACCGGGAAGCTTTTTCGCTACCACCACGCTCCATCCTCAATTGCAAACCCCTGAAGCTACTTGATCGTGGCGTTGCGCTAAGCACGCCTTCGGACACTCGTTTTGTCACATCCCTCATCGGTTTCTTTTTCTTGTTTGCATTTCTGGCCGCACCGTGGTACATATTGGTGTGATGTGCGTGATATGCTTCCCTGAGGGCTCCCTCGGAGGGAAGCACACCCACTTCTCGCCGTCGCAAAGCCGCGGCATCCTTTCCTAGAAAAGAATTGTCACTGTTGCCCGCATCTCACCAGCACACCCAAACAAGAAGCAGATGTTGTATTTTCGCAGTTTTCGCATCTTGCTGCCAACCGTAAGCAAACACCCGCCGTAGTCTCACGCCGGATGCTGGATCACTGGACCTCACTCACAGTCGCCTGCGGCCTTCAATGACATGTGTTGGAGATTACATCGAGTAGGCTCTGCATAGGCCCGAATCAACCGGCCATCAAGATGCACCACTTCTATAGCCCCCGAGGAAAGTAGTCCCCCCCTCCCCCAAGAGTTACCCACAACCAACAATCCGGGACGACGGGAAGATCTTATCGCCTGTCTGACCCTCAGATCACCTGCTTGGTATATTCCGTCGAGCGAAAGGGGGCCATATTACACTCCTACATGGTAAAAGGCAACAAATAGTCGGAATTCCCCAGCTCGTCGGGGAACTACCCGACGGTTTGAACGGCTGGTGAGGCGTCTGCCAAAACCATTGACTACTGTGAGAGCTAGAAAGAAGTTTTCAAACGGTTCGAAACCCCAAACCGTCATGTTCAGGATGGCGTGCCGGGCGACAGCCCGGTTGGACAACGGCCGGCCAGCTGAGCTGCTGTTTATTACTGCCAAGTACGACGGTTGGAAAGAGAGTGCCCTTCACCAGTAAGCGGCAGAGGTAGACTTCATCCGCAAAAGTCATGCGGAGGTGTGTAGCGGGACTACTCACATGTTATGAGGCATGTACATACATCTGCGATTGCTTGGAAAGTGAGAGGTCCGCGCCGCAGCGTTACACTGCGTGCAAACTGGGTTGTATCCGAAGTGGATGTTGTTGCTATTTCCATCTCCATTTCTTCTTGTTATGTGAAGGCTGGCCCGAGGGAACTATTCATTGGTGGACTTGATAAGCACCTTTATGCAGTCGTAGTTGTACTGCATCGCGCAGCCCTGCAACCTTCAATCACCACACACACTCACACACACACATGATGGGCGTCCACTCGCCTATCATGCTTACAATGGCCTCGATGCCCGCGACTGCATACTGCCTCTAGGATCCTGGTCTTCAGCCATCAGAGAGACAGTAAGTGCTGGGGGCTGAGAGGCCAATCGTCCCGATTCGCAATGTAGCACAACCACCGGCACACACACGCAGAATGCTGCATAAATCTTCCTGCTGTAGAAAGTCGGCATTTGGGGGCGGGTATGGGCAAAGAAACCCCTTGGGCGGGAGAATTCCGGTCGGCGATGGGCGACTCGAATCCGGACTTGAAACATTGAATTGAATTGAATGCAATGAGCTGAAGCGCCCTGGTGCGCCCAGCACGCTAAGTGCCCACGTTGTTCTCAGCTATCAGCGATGGTAAGGTAAGGTGCTGCATAGCTGGTCCTAAGTATATTAAAGTAGATAATAAGATTTTCTTAAGATGTGCAATATAGGTAGGATTTTGTTAAGGCGAACACATCCGGTTTGGGCTGTAATAGTGGAGTCATCAACTACACTTGTCCTTGCCTACTTTATTTCCATGTGTATATCTTCAATCTGAGTGGAAGCGCCCATAACCATCATCCAGGGTTATCATCGTTCGCCGTGAGAGTTTTGCCAACGGCTGTCCCGGCTTGGAGGCCTGACGCAGAATATAATCTAGACGCCATCGGTTGGCGACGTGCTTACGGAAACCGCTCGTTCCGCCGACCCCATGCATTGTCGATCTGGCCAGAACCACCACCACACTGCGCAACTTATAGTCATTCCGCACCCTTCAATTACATCGGAGGACGTCTGTTCACCGGCTACTACTGCTCGTACATACTCTGAAAGGGCAAAAGCAGATACGACATTTAATCTAGGGAAGCGCTGGCCTAGCTGCCAGGGGCTCGGTCCAGCTCGGGCAAAGTCCATCCTTCCAAGGCACCAGACCAGAGCTTCCAGACCCTTTCTCATATTTCGTGAAGAGATTGCCATGTCTCAGACAACTTCTCATGCAGTTATTCACAAACCAGGGTTCTATTCGTTGGAAGCAGAAGGAAAGGAAAAAGTCAATTGAAGCCCTGTAAAACATGGAGAAAGTGGCCTGTTACAAACGCACAGCTATCGCTCCATGGCCCCTCCGCGATCCCCAACTCTACTGTAGGTACGTACGACGTTTTTACCTCGATGGATGACTTCTTCTTATGAAAGCTTTCCCCGATGCAGACAATCTCGCAAGCCTTGCGCTACGCACTCAGCTTGGGTCTCTACACAATCCATATGGCTCCCCAGTCTCGAGTCAGCTTGGCTGGTAACCTCGCTCGAGTCTTTGGGCGCAGGCTGTCACGTCATTCGAGCTTGCGTCAAGACAGTTTAGTGGCATCCGATCCAGTCTGCAGGCACGAATCTACTTTTCTACTCTAGTGCGTGAACGGTTAATTCTAACGACTCGCTTCACCTAGCAAGTGCAACCGATCTGTCTTCGATACTATGAAGGCGTCTTAGAAATTTCCACTTTGTGGTCTGAGGCCTTCGTGAAGAGATTGATGGCTGGACGGCTTTCTGTTGCAGGGGCTTATCTAACCACAGCACGCATACCCCTAATGTTTGGTCGCGAGATACCCTTCAGACTTTATAACCCCTGCATGCTGGAGTCATTGGATGACCAGCCCAGCTTCAGAGTTGACACGGGCGAATGAATACCTGCCCACATATTTCCGCGCCGTTCCGCTTTAGCCTGGAGAGCCGAGGCTGATATCAGGGGCAGGGGAGCTTTTTGCTTCACAATTGGGGACGAGACTGATAACTTTTGGAATTCGTAGCTCCAGATAGTGCGCTCGAGATGTGCTTGTTTCTGGTTCGATACAATCAGTTTGGTCTTGCTCGGCGGGTCTCACTCGACTGTCCAACCGGTATGATGGCTGAGAGAGAATCACATCGAACCAGCACCCACACTCACACCCGCCTGATTGCGACGAAGAACGAAAAAGAAAAAGAAAACAGGACTGGTTGTGCACGAGACTTTGACAACCTTAGCAGAGGCCAGCCATAACTGTTACGGAAGGATCATCTGATGATGAAAAACACAAACTAGCAGTACTTCCAGGGGCGTGGAACTGGCCAGTTTTAAGAGCAACCTTGGGGCCCAGACTATCCTGGTCTGGCGGCCACGTGGGTTTTAGGGCATCACCGACATAGGCCGACGATAATAAGTACTTCAGCGCAACATCCAAGGGTCATAATCCAGTCCCCAGTGTTTTTTTTCTTTCTTTCGTCAAGTACCAGCAAAGTATCGTCATTCTACTCCCATTGGAGTTAGTCAATACTTGCCCATGTACATACATTCAAGTACACATGTACACAGTCGTAGTCATTCAGTCCCCTGCACCGCCGCACCTTCATCACATCAGTAGTAAATTGCAATTCTCATCAAATAATGGCCCATTCAAAATGCTATCCGAACGAGCCGGATCTGATCGAATGAGGTTGAACGGAGACGCATACAATACCGGCCACTGCGCTTGCGTCAGGGAGGTAGTTGTATAGAGATCCTGCACAGCCGCGTTACGTTCCTGCGCAGCAGATCGCAGAGCGCCGCCGTTTGGTTAGTTTGTCGGCTGCATGCTAATACCACAGCTAGTGACTAACCGCTATTGATCACTCTTCTGCCATTTGGGGTACGAGATGTAATAAGAAAAAGAAGGAAAAGTACTTACTTACTTACGCACTGTACCTGTCTTCCCTTTTCCCGTCAATTCATCTCGACTCCTCTGTCGCTGCCGGCTGTCAGAGATCGTACCACATGAGCTGTTACACCGAGAAGCCATGTCCTACGTAAAAGCGCTCGGGTTTTTACAAGTCGCGTTTTCGTCGGCGGTAGAAAGAACTGGGCGCCAAGAACCACGATAATGACGATGATACATGTAGTGACGAGACCCAATAGCCCAGCCATGTCTGTACTCGGCCTTAATTGCCCCATGGTATAGGATGATTTCCCGGGATTTTCGTGCAGGGGAAGAAGAGTTGGGGGTTGGCTTGGTTGCTCTTTACCTCTACCTCCAACTCTTGTGTATTCTTCTTCTTCTTATCCTGTTCGTGTTCCTGCAGTGCCCGGCCAAGCGTAACGCAGTAATGCAGGGGCCGCGGGATTCTCAGGCAACCAGCTTGCTTTTTTTGGTGCCATTTTCTGTCTCGAAATGGTGTGACGGCGATGCGAAAGGGGGAAGAAGATAGGTAACATTCCTGCGGTTACGTCGGCATCGAGATCAATCATTTGGTTTCGTCCACTACACCATGTTCTTATCGAATACTCGCGCCGGTCGACCAGGCATATGGCAAACAATACTCGGTATTCTCACGGCTTTTATCTATCCGTTCCAGGGATTGCTCGATGGTGCGCCCTTCGCCCTTCGCCCATGATTGGCCAATAAGGCAGGAATCGGGGGTTACTCAGGTCGGCGACCTCTCTTTTGGAGGCTGTACCACCATTGGCTCTGCAGACGCCTCTCGGAGACCTTGGCATAGTTCCGTCGTGATCTCGCAGACGCATGTCTTGAGATTGCTTCCTCCCAGGTGCTCCCTCGGAGAGAGCATCCAGCTTCTGGATTGTTTAGTTGCCCAGCGGGACCTTGCATTTTGTCCGTCGTCTCCCACTCTCTCCACCCATCTTTTCTTTTCCTGCTCAAACGGGATTAGGAAATTGCGCGTCGTACAAACATACACGAAAGCAGTTCAGCAAGGTTCAACTATAACCAAAGCCCTGGGAAACAGAGAACCCGCGGCGCATAATTCCTCTCTCATTACAGCCATGCATGCTTAAGTACTTCTTAATGTATGTAGGAAGCTTTCTATGCGCGGGCTGCTGCCATTTAATCTTAAAATCACGACCGGCCCGTCGCGTCGTCCGGGAGCCGGGACATGTACGGCGAAACCATTTTATCTGTAAACCGTTCCCTTGCGTCGCGTCGGTCACTTCGATTCGACTCGGCTTGGAGATACGAGGAAGGGCTCGTTCGGGCTGTCGGTTATCTGGCATGGAAAAGTCAAGTCTGCTTCACCACCACTGCTCAATGCCAAGCTACCTGAGCTATTGAACATGTGGCCAGCAGTCGCTCGGGCCTCTTCTCCTTCACAATGTCCTCTCTACGTTCAACGGCGCAAGCCATTGCGATCACCATTGACGTCGACATCCCTGGGCCATGTCATTCCGGCACGTCCTGTTCCTAATCTCGGGGGAAGGGGGTGAGGGAGAGGTTTTAGATCTAGACGGACCGAATCTGAATCTGTCATTTCTTCCATGACAACTTTTTAGACGCGCGCACCGACCCCCAGGCCCCCTTGTTTTGGTAGCGATGATGATAAAGAAGAAGAAGATGATGATGATAATCGTGGCTCGTTTCACCCTGTCTCTTTTTCTTTGCTTTTGCCTTGTCTCCCCCTGCCCAAGTCTCAAGAGTTACGGCGAAACCGAGGTGGAAACCGGGTAGGGGGGTTTTCTTCGTCACCATCCAAGACAAGACATGTTCGCGGGGTGTTTCCATGGCCAACATCACCAAACCCCTGGGAATTGTAAGCGAGCAAATATGACTTGCAGTAAAAGGTCCAAATTTGATCACCGTGGGGGCAGCTTGTCCAGAGGAGTGTTGCATCCGGGGGGTTCTTTCCACAGTCAATAGTTCTGGAGATCCAAATACTGACCCGACCAGGGTCTGATGACAGGCGACTAGGTTCATCAAGACTAAGTAAGTAGCCAGGTTAGTAACCTAATCTATTCTCTCCTCTGCCAACACCATGCACAGATTACCCGTATGCACGTATGTCGTAGGTTAGTTTCGTAAGATTACTGCAATACCTACTTACATACTTACTTACTTACACACACATACATGTCCTCTTAAGCCCCAAACTTCAACCGACTCTGGTGCGGCAAGGTGCGCGCGGTACGGTACGGCACATACAAATAGATAGATGCATGTAAATGGACTATTGCGGCTTGCCAAACTGGGGGCAGGCGGCCTTTCCTCCTTCCCCCAATCATACAGCAATCTCAACTCTATCTTGGATCTATTTAATTTTCCTGCCATATGCCGAGAATGATGCCCCCCCCTTCCGTCCCTCTCAGGCTTGCCAACTCTTTCCTGCCAAGTCTATAATGCCGTCTCGCTCGGCTCATCCCGGCCAAATTATCACGAACCTCTGCCTTGTTGGGTGGGTTGCGGCCCCCGATGTGCATGCGTTTCTACCAAATCTGCCGAACGCACCCAGCCCTGTCACAAGCTAAATCCCATCTCGGCTCTATATCACCGTACATAGTATCGTAGGCCGTTTGTTGCTGTTGTTGGGTCATTGTATATTGTATGTCTATTGCGCCCCCAGTCTAGAGGCCCGCCTGGTAAATCTTATCTACTCTAATGAAATCAGAGTCGTGATCCCGTTATCATTCAAATATCCGATTCTCTCGTTTTTCCCCTACTGGTGGTTGCATTTCTGCACTATTGATTTTGTAACGGGTGCCCCCTGCCCACCTTGCTAACCACCCATTGCCCATTCCTTCTACGTCCATCCTGCTGTCTCCTCATTGCGTTAGAGCGTTAGATATCTGCAGCGTCACCACACCGTCACCACACTCAACCATCTCCACTGATCGAAGATCTTGTACTATCCAGTCGGGTTGGGCGGCGGCCACCTGGTCCAGGGTGTGACTTGTGACCAAGCCAATGACCTTGCAACCCGCAGCCTTCCCAGACAGGATCCCTGCGGGGCTATCTTCGAAGACGATGACATCTGGTGATGTCGGGTCGCTGCCGCCAAGGTTCAGACGCTCCTTGCCGAGGTTGTAGCAGGCCGGGTCTGGCTTGCCGTTCTCAACCGACTCCGCAGTGACCAGGTGGTCCGGATGAGGCAGCTTGAGCACATCGAGCCAGCCGTTGACGAGGGGCTCAGTGCCCGAGGTCACGATGGCCCAAGGGGCGCGGGCAGCGATCAGGCTGTTCAGAAGCGCTCGAGCCCCAGGTATCTCGACGGCGTCCTCGCCGTGGAGCTTGGGGAGGAGGCCCTCCATATGCCGGATATCTGTACATTCGATGTGAGCCAGTCATCTGTGCACATATGGCGGCCGGTCGGTGACAGCAAAGCCCCCAAAAAGGGGGTGTGGGGGAAGGTGGTGTTGGCATTGGTTGGATGCGGGGGGCACAGAGGAAGAAACAAAAAGAACGCGGCTCACATTCCCAATTGGCCTTCTCGGGAGCAAGCACCTTCAGCATGTCGATGCTCCTCCTGCCGTGGGACGTCTGCAGGATGACCTTGGGATCCACGCCGATCTCTGCGCCGACTCTGTATGTAGACGGTTAGTGGACGAGTGAGAGAGCAAGTGCGCCATGATGGTACCAGCGAATCGATAAACGCCGGTGATAGGGGCGAGCAGTGTAACACACAGAGGGACAAGTACTTACGTGTGCCAGTGATTTACGACGGCTGCCGTGGAATCAACAATGGTACCATCCATGTCAAAGAGAAGGCCGCGAAAGCCAACCTTCACAGGCGGAGCCGTATAACTCATGCTTACAAATTCTCGTATCGAGCTGCCACACCGAGTCAGGTATAGCTGAAATTAAGGAATAATCTATTCTAAGCGAAGGGGTTCAGTTCAAGTGAAGAATTTGTCATGGGCAGACTGAGGCTGATCTGAGTCTATTCACGTTCTTTCTGTACTTCCTCTTGCCTTCCCTCCCAGCCTATTCGGGAAACTCCGCCTGTCGCTGACCCACTACAGCAATAGCTTATATAAACACTGATAGGCGGAGGTTTCGTTGGTATCGAAGCATGAAAACCCCAACGCCATGCATGGGTGCTTAATTATCAAGATAGAAGAGAGAGAGAGAGAGAGGCGAGTCGTCAAAGTATCAGTAGTAGAGCGGCATTGTTTACTTCAAATTGTCTATAGTACTTTACATGTACCTAGGTTAAGTACCTAAGTAAGTACTTGCATATCGTATCTAAGAAGAAGGCGGTGAAGCGGTATCGGTGGGGGCACCTGTCAAGATGGACGTTGAATAATGGTTCTGATTGGCATTGGGCCGGCAGAAAAAGTCCATCCCACTTCGAGATAAGAAATTTTGGGCCAACCTCAACACCATACATTCTACCCTCCCTGAAGGTGTGTTTTGTATCAAGTCAGTCTACGGGATCAAAATGCCGAGCATTAATAAACCCGGAAGTATGTGTTCCTACCTGCCTGCAAGTGATGCAAATACTCCGAGTCTGACTGAAGCTGTGCTACAGAGCCCAAGTCCAAGCGGACGCCCGTTCGCCTCCGACACAAGATCGAGAAGGCATCTTCGGCGAAGCAACGGAAGGCAAGAAAAGAGGCCAAGAAGAACCCAGAATGGCGATCCAAGCTGAAGAAGGATCCCGGTATCCCCAACTTGTTCCCCTACAAGGAGAAGATTCTCCAGGAGATCGAGGATGGGCGGAGGCGGAAGCAGGAGGAGCAACAGAAGCGAAGAGAAATGGCCAAGGCCACAAAGACGGGCACTTCCGACAAGGATCATATGGTTGAGGTCGACATGGAGGGTGCCGACGAGGATAACTTCGAGGGCTTCGCAGAAGAAGACGACGCTATGGATGAGGATGACCAAGGCGACAGCTCCAACCCAATGGCCGCCCTTTTGGCCAGTGCACGGCGCGCAGCCGAGCAGTACGATCGCGAGCTACAAAGCGGCAGTGATATGGATGATGACGAGGACTCCGACGATGACGACGATGGCGGGGCAGAGCTTCCGGGCCCCGATTCGTCCAGAAGACAGTACGACAAGGTCTTCAAGCAAGTCATTGACCAGGCAGATGTCGTGCTCTACGTGCTCGACGCTCGTGACCCCGAGGGCACAAGATCTCGTGAAGTGGAGCGGAGCGTCATGGCTGCGGCGAGTGGTGGAAAGCGCCTGATGCTAATTCTGAACAAGGTCGACCTTATCCCGCCGCCTGTTCTGAAGGAGTGGCTCACCTACCTCCGACGATACTTCCCCACGCTTCCCCTACGGGCTTCTGGCTCCGCGCCCAATGCCCAGACATTCAACCACCGCGACCTCACTGTCCAAAGCACTTCCGCATCCCTCTTCAAGTCATTGAAGTCATTTGCCGCCTCGAAACAGTTGAAGCGTGCCGTGTCGGTTGGTGTCATCGGCTATCCCAATGTTGGAAAGTCGTCCGTTATCAACGCCCTGCTTTCACGAATGGGCGGTAAGAGCGGGGCGGCTTGCCCTGCTGGAGCCGAGGCTGGTGTCACGACAAGCATACGGTCCGTCAAAATCGACAGCAAGTTGACTCTGCTCGATTCACCTGGCATCGTCTTCCCTTCGTCCAAGGACGGCGAGTCCTCCAAAAAGAAGGCCATTGATCAACACGCGCATCTTGTGCTCCTGAACGCAGTCCCGCCAAAACAGATCGACGACCCGATGCCGGCTGTAAGCCTTCTGCTGAAGCGCTTGTCCACATCACCAGATCTGTTCCAAAAGCTGATGGATGTGTACGATTTACCGCCACTCATTTCATCGGGTGGTGACTCGACGACCGACTTTCTCGTCCAGGTAGCACGCAAGCGAGGTAGACTTGGCAAGGGCGGTGTGCCCAACCTGCCCTCGGCTGCTATGACGGTCGTGACTGATTGGCGCGATGGTCGTATTCAAGGGTGGGTAGATGCGCCGAAACTGCCTGTCGCTACCGAAGCCTCGAAGCATGCCGAGTCCGGTGACGGACCCATGGTGGATCAGAAGGAAATCGTAACAGAATGGGCCAAGGAATTCCAGCTTGACGGGCTCTGGGGCAACGATGCTACAAACGAAGATGCTATGGAGCAGTAGATATCAGGGTTACGAGTTTCTCAAGGCGTATTTGATCTTCTAATTACCTTACCCCTGAAGCTGTAGGTAGAGCGGCGTTTCTGGCGTCTTGAAACGAAAATGGGATCTAGATAGTAATGCACTGATGAATTCTCGATTCCCGATCGCATCGTCTACATGGGTCCGAGTCTCGTCAAATCATTAAATGGTGGCAAAAAATCTACATGGCACCATCTTAGATGGGCTAAACTTGCACACGTCATGGTGTGGGAAAGAGCAAGTAAGTAGGCTGGGAGAGTGTCTATTCTGTTTTTCTGAAGTATTAAATTTACTGCTATCTTCGCTACTCATTTCATACATGAGCGTGACCTGAGCTGTTTCTTCACCATCAACCTCGTTTGTCTGGCTGCTGCCGTCTACTTTCCTTGTTTGGCTGGCTGAAGGTGATCGGGGCGAAGGCGGAAAAGACGATTGGTTGATGATGCATGCGCCTCAAAATGATGTTGCTAAAGTTGACTGAGAAACTCCGCCGCTGATGCTGGATAAAGTTCAAAAAAGAAAAAAGAAAATAAAAGGTCCTTGTATGTTCTTCATGTGCTGTGTCCATCCATAAAATACGTCTCAACGTAGAATACCTGCATGTGTATGTATTCTCAAATTGTCCCCTGGCTCCCCAGTTTGCCAATCGTAGGAAGCAACCGAAGTGGGAGGAGTCTTCCCCCATGAGAGTTTGATGATCGTGGGCGGGCAAGCTCGCCTGAAGTTGGAGGCAGGATATATACAGTTACTTGATCGTCTGAGGGCGGTTTTCTTCTTCTCGCTTGTTGGCTACTGTCAAGTTATCGTCGCCCGCTAGACCAGCTATTGTCGCGACGCGACCAGACTCAACACGCTCGATTTCCATAGCCAGTCGATCTGCCCCTCCTTTGATCTTATTCAACGATGGGAACACGCAGGGCGGAGCATGTTCTCCCTAAGAAAATTGATCGGCACCTAGGCGGCTCCCAGATGAATTCGGGTGTGGGGTGTTCTGCGCTGAGTTGCTGCTAGTGTCACTTGGTGTAGCTGGCTCGACGACTTGGCTGCGGATGGCCATGATCCATTCGTGCTGTAGCAGCTCAACAGCACTCGCGCGGCCCCGCGGGTCTCGGACGAAGCACCTTTTCAGGAAGTCGATGCCTTGCTCGCTAAGTTGGTCAGGGCCAGGAAGCTGTGGTGGGTTCCCTTGAGCAATGTTGTACATTATAGCCCATTCGTTGTCAAGATTGGACCACGGTCGCCGGCCCGTCACCATCTCCAAGATAACACATCCAAGGGACCAAACATCGACTGCTCCAGCCCGGCCTGGATTATCACCCTTGATCACCTCAGGCGACATGTACATTGGCGTGCCGGTCATGGACCTGTTGGGTTGAGTACTGGCAGCATTCACCAAAGTACGACCTTGGCGGGCAATGACCTTGGCAGCACCGAAGTCAACATACTTGATTACACCGTTGTGGTCAAGAAGGATATCTAGTGACATAGTTAGTCTCCAGCAGTACTGAATTGCCATAGATGCCGCTGGGCTGGTACTTACTTTCTGGTTTGATATCGCGATGGGCAATGCCGCTCTCGTGAAGGTAGGCAAGACCTTCGAGGAGCTGCAGCGCGTAAACCATGGTGACCTGTTCGTCCTCGATACGACCGTGCTCTAACAGATTTGCCAGAGATCCACCCGAGCAGAATTCCATGAAAATGTATACTCTGTCGCGATGGACTTCGATACCGTAGTAAGACACTACGTTTGGATGGTCAAGCACCTCCAGGACCCCCATCTCATCCCTGATCTGGGTGGCAACTTGGGGAATCAGCTTGGGATCCTGCAGACGAATCTCCTTCACTGCCATCAAGTGTCCAGTGTCCAAGTTCATAGCAGCGTAGACATTTCCGAATGTTCCTCCTCCCACAAAGTGCCCTTGTTGCCAACGCATAGATATATTTGTGGCTGAGGAAGAGAGATAGGCAAGCGATCGGTCGACCTCGTTAGAGAACTCGAGCACACGGCCCAACCCCTGTCTTTCAGAGATGACCTGCCTTTGCACTTCATCGACGCGAGCGACTTTTTCGAGCCGTTGTTCTTGGATGAACTTGAAAGCTTCATCATCATCGAGCATGCGGTTCTTGTCGATCCTCTTGAATTGCCCGACGAGAGCCTCTATGCGCTCCCTTTCTGACTGAGCGGCCTGGTTTGACTTGGCTCCAAGGATGTCGAAGTGCGATATCAGTAAGGACATGCACCCCGAGACTTTGGCTCGCAGTCGGGCATACTCGTTGGGATCTAGCCCTAGAATATGCCGCCCTCTCGTCATTCCCATAGCAAATTCTAGGGCCGGGACTGCCCAACGAAACGACTTTCGGTCCGTCACAGCACAGTCGTCGCAGATGAAGCTCACCCAATCCAATGCTAACTTGGTGAGCTTCATGTTGTTCATCTGACGACGGTTGCTATCCATACTGAGCAGAGATCGCTGACCAAACTCGGTGGCAAAAACGAAGCAGGTCTGGATAAGTTCTGCACAGTCAAGCCCCTGGGTCTGTTTCCGGATGGTCTCGACACTGTCCATGAAAGTATTGGACAGCTTGAAAGCAACCTTGCGTATCTCCATCAGCCTTGCGTTGACTTTATGCAGATTAGAGCGTTGTTCCACCACCAAATCCAGGTGCATGTCGATCGACTCCAAGAAGATCTTTCGCGCATTGATCAGAGGATATTGCGAGCCATCGGCAATTAATCGCATTTGGCCGACTTTGAGATCGGTCGAGTCGATGTCCAGTGGTTGAGTGCTGCGGTTACCGAACCAGTGCAAGGGCGTTTCGGGTCGCAGAATCAGCACGTACGGATCGGTGCGGTCTGGGGCCAGCTCGGGGTCGTGGAAACATGTCCTTAGGATAGATTGGACTCCGTCGTCACGTCCCACGAGGGCAGGTGACGCCACAATCTGAATACCCTCAAACTCATCAACCAGAAAATGGCCGCTCACCGAGAGACGCTCGTAGAAGTTTTGGAGTTCATCGGGAGCAAACGCGATACTTAGATCAGAAGCGTTTTCATAGTGGTCGCTTAGTTTTCGTGAGAACCGTTGCAACATCCTCTGACGTACCCGAACAGATTCCAAGACCTGTTTGTATCGTTTACTCATCGCGTCCACGGACTCCTTAGGCTTCCGCTGAAGCTCACGCTCGAATGTCTGGCTAAGACGGTTGAGTGCCTTGAACGTCAGTGTGCTAAACTGCTCAGCAACCTCGATATCGCCTCCTTGCAGGTTTCTGCCGATTTCGTTGGCAAATCCCCACTCCTGAAACAGTACTTCGGCTTCTTTGAAGGTGTTCTTATTCCTGCTTAGCTTCCAATTCAGCATTTTGAAGTAATACTTCAGGGCATCCAAGACGACCTGGTCAAATGAATCATCGATGCATGGGGGAAGCTGCCAACCCGGTTGTGGCTGCAGTACTGTCAAACACTCTTGCTTGATGCGGATGGCCAGCTGCAGTAGAAGCTCAAACTGTGAGATCATCTGATCCTGGAGAATCGAGTTTTGCTGGGTGGTCTCCTTCATCTTTTTTGCGTAAGCGAGTCGGACTTTGATGATTTCCTCGATCAGGCGGGACGGGAAACTGATGAGAGTAAGGATCTCCTCGATATACGGCGGAAGATGGCGTTTCTTGAACGCTGCCGAGTTCACGATGAGGGTCTCCTTGGCCTTGGCAATAGTGGTCGAAATGGCCGACAGCATGCTGCGGCGCACAAGAGTCTTGGTTTTGGCTGCATTTCTCTGCTTCTCCTCGAAACTGCCGCCATTGTCATCATGCAGAGATTTGAGACCATCTTCTTTCATAAGACGGTCTAAGAATGAAGTCTCGTCCCCAAGACCGTTGGTGCTTGGTGACCGTTGCTTTTTCATATGAAAGTCGAGGTTGTCGTTGCCCACCCACTTCTTCAAAATCGACAGTTCTGTGTTGATCATCTCATTGGTGTTGTACCAAGAAAGAACGGCATCAGAGGCCTCCTGGAATGCCTGGGACCTGGCGGTTTTGTGTTCAGCACCCAGAGCATCCCAAGACGGATATAGACTCTCGCACTTTTCGATTTTTTGCACAACATCCCGTATCTGCTCGATGGGGGCTTTCCGGCTTCACTTTCTCCTTGAACCTCGAATCGTATGATCTCATCGATGATCCTATCCAGGTTGCCTCGGGCCTCCTCTACCATGCGCCTCTGAACCGCAAGAGAACGACCACAGACTTTAGAGCGTAGACCGACCCAGAGCTCAGCCTTATGTGCGGTCTTACCGCCTTGCTGCTCAGAGGAACCAATAAGGCGTTTCTTTTCTTGCCTGACGACATCTCCAGTCAGAACAGCGGCCAGCATGCCATGCCATTCCAATCTCTCTCGGTTGACAGGATCCTGGATATCGTCTTCCGTAGGCTGTAGATCGTTGTCGTCATTGTAGAACATGATGGTTTCTTCGTTGTAGCGGTCATCGTAGGCACCCTCTGAGGACGGTGTTTCCTCTTCGGACTCATCGTCCGTATAGTCTAGGCTCGGGGTGTAGGGATCGAAATAACCATTCATATTCGGCTCCTGGCGCATCATGCGAAGGTAGGCGGGCTCCTGGTGACGGAATTTATCGGCAGGATCCTCGCCGCGCCGAGGGCGCGAGCCGGATCGGGTGTTGAGTGCGAAGGGTTGCGTGTTGATGCCAGGACCTCTCTGCGGCGCGTATGTACCCGAAGGCGTTCGGGTTAGAGGCAAAGGCCTCTGTTGAGACTGCCGGGTGCTGTTGCTAACTGTACTAGACGGTGTAGTGGCGCCATTTGTATCGTTGGGAAGAATCATTCGCTGGCGACTGTTCGTGCTATTGGCCAACGAGTTGGGTGCCAAGGATGCCACAGAGCCAGAGAGACTGCCTGCATCCGCATATCGGGCCAAAGAACCAAGTTCATCTTGTCGCTCGAGTTCGGCAGGGTCGTTGGGGTCGGCAACGTAGTCCCCGGAGGAGCCTGAGGCATCTGAATCCATTGTTGGTGGTAAGGGACGCTGCGGCTTGTTGCTCATCTTATCGCCAACCATCTCGTGCTCACCTTGGGAGAAGCGCACAGCCCGCGGTGAAGTTTCTGTCGACATGATTGCTACGGTAGCTGCCACTGCCGGGAATTGGTGTGATTTGGCTACGAGCGGTGACCCGAACAGTGGTGGCCGAGTAAAGAAGCGAGTTGGGAAAACCGTTCACGAAGGGGAGGACACACTGCGGATTGCGACAAAGTCGGAGATGCCTCTAGTGTAAATGAGAAACCGAAGGCAGTGGCGCCGTTGTTGCCGGCCTAGCTTTTCGATGGAGCCTCACCCACGATCTTCTTTTAGCTTGGACCGGAAAAGCGGGATGCCAGATAAAGGTATCATGAGGTGTCGAGACGGAAATCCATTTGGGCCCAGGAAACAGAGAGGCGGTAATCTGAGTCAGGACAGGAAAAGAAAAGAAAACGATTGGGTACGCAAATGTACTACCAGCCGGGCAAACCTTGATCTTGGGGCTTCTCTTTCTCTATGTTGGCAGCGATCTGAACGGCTGGATTCAACCACAAGCAAGCAAAAAGAGACGTGGACGATCGCGATGGCAGTCGGAGACGTGATATCAAAATGATAGGTAGAGAAACAGCCCGCGGATCGGGTCCAGAGTGTTGTTCTTGGCCCCAGGCTTATGCGAGCCTAGTAGGACTTTCACGGGCCAATGCCTCCAGGCCTCCAGGTCTTGTGGCGCGCCACCAAGTTTCCCACTAACGTCTCTAACAGCCTCTAACAGTCGTTTCGTTAGGTACCTTAAGTAAGTACTTACTCTCACGGCACGTGGGAGACGACAGTTTTTTGAGTACCATAGATGCAAACAACTACGACGACAACACAGATAGATAGATGTCTAGGTGTGTTGTAGCCTTTGCAAATATGGCTTGATCATTCGATCCTGATTGCGCATCGAGCTGGGCCTTTGATGTCTCTCGAAGCTGGGCCGTCACACCCTAGGTAAGTAAGTACATATCATCGTTAGCGCGGTAACACCATTGGAACCGCTGGTTTTTGGACAGGCCGATGCTTTGTGGTAGGATGGGCTTGAACAGGTGTTCGGAGATTGACACCACCAGAATAGGTGTCCAGGTTTCTAAAGGGGCTGTCATCAAATCAGATGAGCTGGGACCATTTGTGAAGTGTCAGGGCGGAACAGGTTTTCTATATCTTTCAATGATGTGATCAGAGATAATGATCAATTTGATGCAACTGCCACTTCCGATCGATGCTCCCAGACGTCGATACAGCGCGAACAGTAGGAGACATCTCTTCAGCCACATGATACCTGGTCCAGCCAATCCCTGCAATCAGTACGGGCTATTCCTGAAGAAGTAAAGCGGGCTGCAGAAGCATTTGATCGTAGGTACTTAACTTAAGTACCTACCTCTTAGTACTCAACGCGTTTTCAAGACGCGTCGAATCGAGCTTAGTGTCACAGCCTTTCTTTGTCTGGTCTTCCTATCTTCGGTGTACAATGTCGCTGTAACGGGCCATGCGCTGCTGTCTGGTACATGGAGAAAGCATCTCATAGTCGTATCGAAACATCGTGCAGTGCCCCATCCTCGCTCCATCGACAACATATCCTACCTCCCTCGATGGATTGTCCATTGCCGGTCTCCTTATGTCTATAAAAACGCCCAGCTCGAGCGCGCCGCGAACCAATATAGCGCCTGAGTCTGAAAGTCGGCCAAGCCAACATGAGGCTCCCTCTCCAAATATGCCTGACGGGAAGCGTAAGCATGATGCCTATGCCATGGAGGACCTGTTGAGGCCCTCCATCATTGTCAGGGTGAGTGCCAATATAACTCCCGTCCTTCTGATGCAGTTCTAAGCCATCGTCTTTCAGCCTCACCCCCAAAAGCTTTCTGTCAAGCCCTGCAGTCTTCAGCCTCTCATGCTTCTGCCTCGAGAGCACTTGTCTCTTGCTTCTCTCGACCTTGCCTCTCCCCTGGGTGATTTTGCATTTGCGCGGTTTTTTGAATCAACCATCAAGATCCTGGATCTCGAAGGGCGCATGGGAGCCCGGCCTGTAGTTCTGATTGCGCGTCTCGAAAGTGACAAGTCTGTCTACGCGTTGGAACGACAGGACAATGGTCTGTACTCCTTATGCAAGCTGGGCAGCTGGGTCAATTTGGAGCAGCTCAGTGGTTATGCCACCGTGACGAACTCGAAGATGGTCAAGCCACGCCCGCATATCGTATCGCATGATCTAGAGTCGGTGCCACTAGTCACCCCTCAAATACACAAGGAGACTAAGAAACGGCGACTCGCCATTGAAGCCATACAGTCAATGGTGAAGAAGCCCCCGAGGTCTGTTTCTGGGGCCCTGTCTATCTCTGCTGTCGAGACTTCAAATGCTCCTTCACCAGCGGACTCAGTTGCAAACCCCCAGGCTGCTGACCAAGCTGCTCTTCCGGCCCCTGAAGGCCAGGGGGCAGCTCAGCTAATATTGCCAACGACTTCAGAATTACCTGCAGAGCAGGCGACAGCCGACGACATATTCAGCAATATCCGCAATCAGTATATTGAAACACTATATCATTCAATGGTATGTAGATTGATCCCACATGATATTATCCTAACTAACAATAATCAGGGTTCTTTGGCCTACTTCGCGAAAGGTCCTCTGTCGCGAGCGAGAGCTGCGTTCCATTTGGACTGTGATTCAAATTTGGACATGAACGACCTCATAGATTTCTTGAAAAGTCTTGTATTGTCAACACAGCAAATTGACACCAAGTACAAAAGCTCCGTGCTGGATATCATTGCTCTGGCCAAGACGGAACTTGCAGACTCTGGGGATGAACAAGTGACCAAGAGCAAGAAGAAAAAGTCGAAAAAAATGAAACTGGGGAAAAATATGCTCTATCCCTATGAAGACGAGCATGTTCGGAAATGGTGGTCGCTACGCAAGCCACGGCGCAGAGAGGACGAAGATTCGGCAGGATCTGATTCCGAGGAAACCAGATTACAGATCTCACGTCTTCGCACAAGGGAGACTCAGTTGCAGATCATTCTCATCCTGGAAATCTTAGCCTTGGAGTCCTCGAGGTCTGGCGACAACGAGACCAGCTCACAACTCCCTGGCCTCCCGGGCAGTGAATCCGCTCTGGACTTTTCAAAGCAGACATTGGTGAAAAAACGGAACAGGCATAATTTCCCCGTCCTCCTGTTTGTACAAGCAGACCGGCTATCTATTTGGCAGTCAACGACACTAGATGGTGTTGGGTTGCCAGATGAGTCCCAGGCTGCGGACTCGGATGACATTCACCCGTCGCAGGGATCAAGTTCTGACCCCCTTCGAGACTTTTGCACCGACATAATAGTGCCCTTGTAAGGAACATACCTCACGGTACACTATGAAAAGCTGCTGACATAGGGTTAGCTACTCCGCCCGACTTCCACAACAATGCGATGAGGTTAATCGGAAACTCGGTGGGCCGGTAATGCCATCACCGCCGAAACCGAGGTCAAGAAAGGCGGAGCCAACAGCGAAGCCAAAAAGCAAACCCGGTTCTTCAGCAAAACGGCCAACTGCCTCCAAGTCGGCTCATACACTTGAGCGGGTTCTGTCTAAAGAAACCGAGCGCAACCGACGCAGCATGTCACGTGGCCCTAGCGGGATGATTGCATTGATGAGATCAGCCTCGACTCCAACATTCCCAGTATTGAAACGAGAAGCTAGCGAGCCCGCAGCTCTCACGAACGTGCCCCGGCCAGACTCAAAGGACTCCAGTCATACCAAAGCCAAGCCTTCTGCTGCCGAGCAGGCGTCAAACAAGCGTGCGCCTGCTGAGGACAAAGCGAAAAAGGAGGCTCAAGTGAAGGCCGAACTTCAAGAGGCTATTTCTAGCTTGAGAAAACCAAATAGGGAAGTGGCCGTCGGGAAAGCTATTGAAGAAGCAGAGGAGAGGCGCGCAACTACAAGTTTGGCTCAGCTAAGGAAGTCGCGGAAGCCGACCCAGTATACTCGTTTCCAGGACGTTGTTCAAGCAACACCAGTGGGCCACCGATTCCGAGATGTGCTTGGCCGAGGATCTCAAGGCAGATCAACAAGTAATCGTACTCGGGCTAATCCGGCTGAGAATAAACAAACGTCGCCGTCTGCCTCCTTAATATCATCATCTGCTCCAAGGAAACGCGACAGGGATGCCGCTTTTTCAGTTAGCGATTCTCCTGCCTTGCCCAGAGTGGTCACACCTTCAGCAAAGGAGATTGTAGCCAAGCCCGCCCGCTCGTCCACGCTGGAAAATGACACAATGCGGGTATCGGCACCAGATGAAGGCGTTGTACTCGCTTCTTCGCCCGTGTTATCTCGACGGTCGCAATATCTTGAAGTGCCCGGTAGCCACTTGAAGCACCGCGACAGCGGCATCATGATGCCATCCTCTCCTGGCGGTGTGCAATTAGCCGAAACGCCTGCTAAAAAGCCTCGCCTTGGACGGGTGGTCTCAATTGAGAACTATGTGACAGTTACACCAGCCAAAACCCGAACAGTTGATTATATTGGTGCTACACCTGTCAAGATTGACAAAAGAAATAACCAAGATAACGGAGCGAAAACTTCAATATACGAGCAGCTTGGTTGGGATGATTATGACGAGCTTTTCTGATTTCGCCACCTACCAGCCCACCAGACCAGTCGGTGCAGGCGGGCGAATGATGACATAGCGACTCAATTACTTGTATTAATGCGCCTTGCAAGCATTTACCGGAGAAGTTTGAAACGTCGAACATGAGGAGGCTACGAATGAGTAATGAAACAGCATGATTGCATCAACCCGGCGTTACACAGGATAGATTTTGCTGGTATTATATATTAGAAGCCGGCTTTGACAGGTATTGACGGGCTTCTGGCGCAGGTGCGAAATATATAATTTGACTATATCTGGATTTGTTGCGGACATACCTTGGGTAGACTCGAGTGTTGCTGACATGGCTACGAGTCTACCAAACTTAAACATTCAATCAAATACATAATTCTCGCCCTATAGCCTAACGTCTGAACCCTTGTAAAGCACCCCATCTTTCCAGACGTACTTGATGCTCTCCTTCTGCTATAGAATCCTGACCTCCTCGGCCGGGTTCTCCGTTAAGCCAGGAATGTCTGCCTCATGGCCAGTCAGCTAGCCGCCGCCGCGAGAGAGAGAGAGAGAGCGAGAGTAACTTACGAGGTTCATCGACTGTTCCTAGCGTCCTCGTGTCTTTCCCAAAAGTACACAGCAATGGTTGCCAATTTACGAAATAGCAGAGAAAGATCAAGAATCTCCGTTACATGCTGATTACCGCAAACACACATCACATATCACAGCATTGCCACGGAGGCGGTCTTGAACCAACCCTCCGGTTGGCCTTGAGCCCAGGCGGTGTCATAGGTCTGACGTTGTCGGATTATGTACAAACCAGTAGCCAATGGCGGTGATGTCTGAATCCCCAGCATGCTGATCCAAGGCATTCATTTCAGGGGCATCTTCAAGATGGATGTTCGTTCGATAAGAGAACCCCATTGTTCTGCCCCATGTGGGTATTCTCAAGGTTACCTAAGGTATGCAACTTATGCAGCTTCCCCCATGGGTTCTCACAGGAGCTAATCGGTATACATCTTGACACACCTAGGCCATGCGCATGCAATTCTCCGTTCAGCCTCATTGGACTGAAGCCAGTAGAGGGCCTGGATTCATTCGTGCTTTGTCTAGATTGGAAGTAAGCACGAGTAGATTTCCAGAGATGTGTCCTTTTCTTGTTTCTTTAGTGAGGATGGAATTGGCGCCTTTTGTTATTGGAGGGTCCATTGTACCGTTAATCGACCTGCCTACTCCCTTATTAGGCAATAAATTGTAGGCGGAGGGCGCGGAGGGCGCGGAGGGCGGAGGGCGGCTGGGCGGTACATATCCCATGGAACAAGCCCGTGCAAGACAAGCAAGCATGCAAGGAGTACGAGGCTGGATGGATCTCGAGAAGATCTGCGTACAGTAAGGGCAGTGTGTGTGCCGCCATACTGCCGGGCTTGTTCAGCTTGTTGTCCGTGGCGTTCGTGTGGTATAGACACCGAGAATAAGGCAGGCAGCATCGTATAACAACATGTTCATACAGGTGATGACATATGGAGGAATATCAAGACAATAGACTGGAGACGGGAGAGGCGGCTGGGAAGCGGTAAAGTTAGCAGTATGTAACTGTAAGAATCAGTCAATTAGTATGCATCCCTGTCTCCCCCTACTACTAGTGCCGCCTACGAGTCCAAAAATACATGTACCTGTACTTGCAGTAGTGGTGTGCCTGAAAAAAAGACAGAGTGTCAAGTTCAAACCGCCCAAAAGCAGCTTAGAAATCGTCCCTAGACGTCCAACGCCACATCCTTAGGGGCCAATGAAGATAAGTCATTCCGGCTTTTAGGTGGGGGTGGCCCTGTAAGGTGGTGGTGCATCGGGTTATACAAAGCAAGAAATGGTGAAGACAGACTGGCATCTATTGATTGGCATCAGCTACTTCAACTCCATTCACTCTCTCCCTTTTACAAAAGTATTTCTGGACTTTTCTGAAGAAAAAAAAAGGGACCGATTCCTGCTTTCTCAGTATTCTTTACCCATTCTGCATTCTGTACGCCAAACAGCCTCTAGTTGTAGTTACAGAAGTAAGTATGTTGTCGTCTCTTTCGTACTGGTTGGTTGGTCAAGCTTATCGGCTGCGTTGGTGGGACGGTTTGACTTGTTATCGTCTTCAACCAAGTCTTGCCACCACCACCACCACTACCACTACCACCAACCAACCCGCTTGCTTGTTTTCAGCAATTGTCTTTCTTAGCAGACTCGCAAGGCCTGACTGATAATCCAATTGTTCTTTGCGCAACCGACGCACCTCTGCAGAAACCAATAGCTAACAGCTTTGCTCGCCTAACAGTCGTTTTTACCATGTTCAAGAAGGTTGCTTTCAGCTTGCTGGCTGCGGCCGCCGCTGTGTCGGCCGCCGACGCTTCAGATGTCCACCAGCTTACCAAGGATACTTTCGACGACTTCGTCAAGTCGAACGATCTCGTTCTTGCCGAGTGTAGGTGCCCTTGAAAAACAACACAAACTTATTCAGTGCCAACACAATGCTAACTTGCCTGTTTGAACAGTCTTTGCCCCCTGGTGGTAAGCTCTGGTCTCACTACTAGTATGGCTACGGCCACCTTTCGGTATACTAATTTGCAAATAGCGGACACTGCAAGGCTCTCGCTCCCGAGTACGAGGAGGCTGCTACCTCCTTGAAGGAGAAGGACATCAAGCTCGCCAAGGTTGACTGCACTGAGGAGGCTGAGCTTTGCCAGTCCTTCGGTGTCGAGGGTTACCCCACCCTCAAGGTCTTCCGTGGCAAGGAGAACATTACCCCCTACTCTGGCCAACGCAAGGCTAATGCGTAAGTCATGCCATTTCTCGGAGTATAGCCTGCCATCTGGAATCGAAGTTGACCGTGTCCCCTCGCAGCATTACCTCCTACATGATCAAGCAGTCCTTACCCGCCGTTTCAATCCTTACCTCCGAGACCCTCGAGGACTTCAAGACCGCCGACAAGGTTGTGCTTGTCGCTTACATTGACGCTTCTGATAAGAGCTCCAACGAGACCTTCACTGCCCTCGCCGAGAAGCTCCGAGACTCATACCCCTTCGGTGCCAGCAACGATGCTGCCCTGGCTGAGGCCGAGGGTGTCAAGGCCCCCGCCGTTGTTCTGTACAAGCAGTTCGACGAGGGTAAGGCCACCTTCACTGAGAAGTTCGATGCTGAGGCCATTGAGAGCTTCGCCAAGACCGCCTCTACCCCCTGATTGGCGAGGTCGGCCCCGAGACCTACTCCGGCTACATGTCGGCCGGCATTCCCCTGGCCTACATCTTCGCCGAGACCCCCGAGGAGCGCAAGGAGCTTGGTGATGCCCTGAAGCCCCTCGCTGAGACGTACCGTGGCAAGATCAACTTCGCCACCATTGACGCCAAGTCTTTCGGTGCTCACGCCGGCAACCTGAACCTGAAGACGGACAAGTTCCCTTCTTTCGCCATCCAGGAGACGGTTAAGAACCAGAAGTTCCCCTTTGACCAGGAGAAGGAGATGACCCACGATACCATTAAGGCCTTTGTTGACGAGTTCGCCTCTGGCAAGATGGAGCCCAGCATCAAGTCTGAGCCCATCCCCGAGACCCAGGAAGGCGCCGTTACTGTTGTTGTTGCCAAGAACTACAACGACATCGTCCTTGATGACAAGAAGGATGTCTTGATTGAGTTCTACGCCCCTTGGTGCGGTCACTGCAAGGCTCTCGCTCCCAAGTACGAGGACCTCGCTTCGCTGTACGCGGCCAGCGAGTTCAAGGACAAGGTTGTTGTCGCCAAGGTTGATGCCACTGCCAACGACGTGCCCGATGAGATCCAGGGCTTCCCCACCATCAAGCTGTACCCCGCCGGCGGCAAGAGCGAGCCCATTACCTACAGCGGCTCAAGAACTGTCGAGGATCTCATCACTTTCGTCAAGGAGAACGGCAAGTACAAGGCCGAGGTCTCGGAGAAGTCTGCCGAGGAGACCCCTGTGGCCCCTGCTGCTACCGAGTCAACCAGCGGTGAGGCTGCTGAGGAGACGCACGATGAGCTGTAAGGAAAGTTTTGAATTAGCGGGATATCACATTTCACGTTGTACAATTGCACTAGGCGGCTCTGCTCTGATGATGATGAGCTGGGGCAACTGGGTTTCTCGGAATGGGAACAAAACTCAAGTCTAGGACAAGCCTAGCACGCCTATAGGGTTAATGATTTTATGCGTAGTGAAAACAACCATGGAAGTGCGTAGCTCAGTGATGGTGATTGATTGATTATACTCAAATGCTCACTGCAAATCGCCTCCCTCCCTCGTCTAGTAGTAATGCGGCTGTTGTCTGTCTGTCCTAAGGGGACCACTTTAAAGGAAAGAGCTGCCGCTACTTGCCGGATAGTAAGACCCCTGTCCCGGACTGGATTTCGTCTGTATGTAGAGCTGCTCCTGGGACGGACAAGCTTGGTCAAGCTCCTCCAATCGGTTAATCAATTCATCGTCGTCACCATGGGAATCTAGAAACAACCTCAACCCTTCTTATAAAACCACCCGACCCGACGACATTCCCGACACTGCCGACTTCGCACAATCATCATCATGTCTGCGCGATTATTCTCTTCTGGGGCCCGAAGCCTCTCGACTTTGTCCCCCATGCACACCACTGCCACCCGCAACTTCTCGGCCTCCGCTCGCAGACTTGCCGACGCGACCGCTCTGCCTGCACGAAAGCCCGTTGGCGCATTCCGTGGAGGGTCAGCTTTCCCCCAACCCCCCCAAGTCATGTATGCGTGTTCTGGCTTTGCAGAGCGAATTGCTGATTTGATCCAACCCTTCTGCAGTCTCTTCGGTTTCCTCCTCGGCTCGACCCTCGCCGGCGGCAGCGTTTACACCTACGTCCTACAAGAATACAAGGCGAGCAATGAGCTGTTGACAGAGGACATCTATGTGCGTTACTGCATCTGAAAAATGACAGCTTGTCGATGTATCACTGGTCATGTGCCCCGAGAGATCATTGTGATTGCGGGGGCCTGTGGGTGTCTCGCAGATTGGGCTGGATAGGTTCCCTCGTGGTTTACGCCATCCACCTCTTCTGCGAGACCACCACTAGACTTTTTCTTCTTCGTTGTGTTCCCCAAGCACGAATACATGCACAGAATAAACACACCCTGGATTTGGTTCAAGGGGAATAGATTTGGCTAATTTGGAATTTTTCAATGTTACAGGCTCTGCAGGCTGCTTGCCAGCGTTTGGGCAAATACGTTCGGGAGTTGGAGGACAAAATGGACGCCGCGGAGCGCAAAAGGAAGTAGTGGACTAGGCGTCGGAGGACCGCTTGGGACATGGGGAATGGGGAATATTTAGGGAGTGAACGATGCTCTTCTGAGTTCTCCCTTATCTATTCTTTCGGAAAGCAGGAAGGACACAACAACGACAAAGTCGGCATCCTATTTCGGCGAATCACGAATCTCTTCCGGGATGTCACTACTTCTTTTGTTTGCTTGTGAGACAGGGCACCAGGGCATAATACTGTACAACACTGGCATTCACTTTGCTGATTGGGATTCACAATGGTATCGTATTCACACACATATCAAACTTGACTATGACGTGTGAACTGCAATCTACTATGAGGATATTGGTATACGACATGATGCAGGTATACTACCCCTGAGACAGACAATGGGCAGGGGCTTCTAAAAGTCCCTCAAGCCTGTCTGATATCGAGCCGGGAGAGCATTGTCCGGGATGAAGAGAGTCCCTCAGTCACACAATACACTTTGAATGAGAGCCTTTGTTGGAAGGGCTGACATGTCTCGTGACTGGGGTTATCCTCATTCTTCTTCGGATGGTCTGCCTAGAATCTTTACCAAAGCGGCTAAGATGGAGGACTTCGCTGTCAACAGTTTCATCTAGTTTCTGACAGACCCAGGCCGAAAACGAATGCGTTACGCTTGGAATCTGAACGGAGCGGGGGCTCCGGATGGTTCTCGAGTCCTATTCAAGATTCCTTCAACCTTTCTGCGCAAAAACTACAGCTCAATGGAAGATATCTCCTGAACAGAAGACTCCCCCTAGTTCATTAGGAGGTGGATCGAAGTCTCAAAAGAAAACTCCGGGTTAAAAGCCTGCGGGCGCCTAAGGGAACACATCCGTTGCTCCAGTTGCGCAAGTGCCTAATCATAGCTAAGCACTTGTTATATTGGTTGTTTCCATTTCATGCCTCAAAAGTTAAGAGCACGAACTGAGGAAACCAAGAAACTTAGGTAGAAGTGACCCCTGAGTGCTCGAAGAGTATGGATAGCCTTAGTCAAATTTTCCTGTCTATGTATGAGCCAGGCTGACACCTTAACAGTTCACTGTTACTTAGACAGCTATGGGTATATAACGAAGCCTACAACCCAGTGTACCTCGCTTGGTCTATCTCTCCTCTTGCGGCTCATCCCAACAGTAGGAGTTGTGCCCCTATCGAACCCCCCGCCTCCATCCACTTAGCATTCACCAAGAGCACCCTCTCATCTCCTTGTATCTTTTTCGTCAAAGAACGGCCTCGAACGAGATGTCACCGCAATGTGTTCCGGGCCTGCCGGGCAGTAAGTGCGACGACATCGCCACTGATGGAGCAGATGACAGCCCAGCCGAAAGCAACCCGCGAGTCGAGACGACCACCCCAACAACTGAAAATGAATCAACAACTCATCCGCACCCCGGCCAGGAATTGACGACGACGACAACGCCGACTTCCACAAAATATAATTCACCCGAGATAGTACCTATGACTAATGACGGGATTGTTGACGATCTGGCTTCTGAACCGCCACATTCCCCCGTACCTAAAGAAATAGTTGATGATCCGAAAGCCAAGGTTCAAGAGCCCCGTGACATCGACGATGACCCGGCTCGCAATAAGTTCATACACCCTGCAAAGACCAATGCTAGGCAAGGAGGTCACAAGACAATATTATCCGGAAGCACTTTACGATCTCATCCTAATTTTGAGAACACTGGCGCAGACTCCCAATTCCACGGCGAGGATCACGACGCTGGGCCAGATTCGCTCAGTGAAGACTCCAGCATCCCGGGGCTTAACCTGGCTGAGGGCGAACCTGGTCCTAAGAAGGACTGGTATGGACTCGAGGGGCAGCAGCAGCCACACGAACGCCGAAAGCACCACTGCTCCACCTCCGACGCCATCAATGAGAACCGACGGGTCTACATTGGCAACCTCAAGTTCACGCTCGACCGAAACGACATTGCAGAACTCCTGGACGGGCTCCAGGTCTACAAGCCCGAGTGCTGCTGCATCTACGTGCCACCCCCGTCGCTCCACCAGAACCCCAAGACCACCCCCGAGCACCAGAACCGCGGCTACTGCTTCGCCACGTACACGGACTCGCACAGCGCTACCGCTGCTATGACGGCCCTGAACCTCGTCGAGTACGCTGGCCGCAAGCTCGTCTGTCGCCCTTGCCTGCCCAAGGGCCAGACCTACAGCGAGTTCCTCGAGCGCGAGGCCTTCATCAAGCAGGGCGGTGCTTTGTCTCTGCCGCAGCAAGAAGGAGAACATTCTGCTGTGGAAATCTCACATCCCGAACGCCCTTCTCCCACCTATGCCTCTCCTCATTGCCATCGCGAGAGAAGTCCCAGCCGGACTCCACGCCGTCCTCATCACCAGTCTTCTCCTGGTGACGCCACTGAACAGCAGCAGCGACAGCAGCGCCATCAACGCGCAGGCGACCGCCCGCAGCTCCGCCGCTACCAGAAGAAGCAGCGTCAGCTCCAGCGGCGGCAGCAGCAGAGCCACCAGCACTACTACTTGCATCATCCTCGCCATAGCCCGCACAGCATCCCTGAGCAGCAGATCAAGTCGGAGTACAACAACGGCGAGGTTGCCTACGAGCTTCCGCCTCCTGCTGTTGAAGAACACTTTGCGGTTCTCGTGGATATTATCAAGCGGGAGATTGTCGCCGCGAACAACGCTGCGGCTGCGGCTGCGACTGCGGCTCATAACGGCGACGGCGGCGGCGACGGCAACGAGGATGACGATGACGACATCTACAGACCGCCCCATGACTCGGCGCAGGCCGAAGGAAGAACGGTCGAGCTGCTGAATCTGGCGCCCGTTGCGGGCGGCTACCGCAACTTCAAGGGTGCGGTCGAGAAGCTGCTGAGGAAGTTTGAGGTGACGGGCGTCAGCCAGCCCATCTTCCAGTACAGTCCTAACCGGCCCTTTCCCCTTCTCCAGGGGGGTGCTGGTCCCGTCGTCTCGGCCTGCCCCGAGGGTACACATAGATGTTCCCTGTTCTACTGCTACGTCCAGCTTGCGTCCAAGAAGCAAGCAGTCGGCGCCTTCAAGGAGCTGCACGGTATGCAGATATTTCACGGCGGCGACGTCCGGCGGTATTGGGTGAACATGGAGTGGAAACTACATAGCTCTGACTGAGTCGAGATGCTCCTTTTCTCGGCTCTGTCACGGCGATTCGTAGGGCCCTGGGGACACATTGTGAGGCGTTGGTTGCTTCCCTTGGCACCAAATTGCTACTTATCAGGCTGGAAAATGGTGAGATCTTCTAGTAAGCAGCTATGAATCGACCGCGTAGCTGATTGGCCAACGTGAACGCACTCGGAGTTCCTGCACGGAGTATTGCCTTCTGAAGCCGACTGGGTCGGGCGGCATAAGGGAGACTCGATGAGACGCGACGTCAGTGCTGAGAGCAACCCCCAGACGTCCACTATAGGTAGAGATGGACAGACCACCAGAATTGCATGACTGGAGGAATGGATATGGATTATTTTACTGTTTGCCCCTGTTCAACGACAAAACCAGCCAACCAGCCAACCAGCCAGCGGCGAGGAGCGGCAGCGCAGGTAGATAGATGGCCACGCAATCGGGAGCGAACCAAAACGCGCAATCACCTATGACATATGCGTAGATGGTTGGTTCATTGTGAAGCGTGAATGTCATGTTGTCGGTTGTACGCCGCGACGTGGAAACGATAGAATAGAGAGATGCCTCCTTCCTGTTCAGGCCATCGACGCGCGCATGATGACGGCAGCGATTACACACCGAGGCCGAAGCCGAGAGGAGCAAAACATCCGGAGCGAATGGACGGGGGCCCTGCCTATTATTAATAAAGGTATGCCTCCCTATACAAGGTTTGAGTCGAAACCCAGCACTTGGAAAGATAATATCAAGCTTGCATCCAAACGGCCCCAACACAGTCCGTTGATCTTCCAGCATAGATAGACCTTTGTATATTGTCAACTTCGTCCGCTAGTGATTTCTCCCAGCACTATGGGCGGTGGCGACGTAATCCCCGGGTTCCCACACCCGAACCCCGTAACGTCATATTGGCAACTGCCCCCGCACCGCATTGCCAACCACCGGACCACCGAGGACCTGCCCACCTCCACCACGTGGGACTACGTGATCATCGGGTCGGGCATCACGGGCGCCGCCGTGGCCTACAAGCTGCTGACGCGCGACCCGTCGCTGAAAGTCCTGATGCTCGAGGCGCGTACGGCGGCATCGGCGGCCTCGGGCCGCAACGGGGGCCACGTGCGCGCCGGCTGGCACCTCAGCTTCGCGCGGCACGCCGACGCCTTCGGCGAGGACGCCGCGCTGGCCTTTGAGCGCCTCGAGGTCGACAACGTGGCCGACATGGCCGAGTTCGTCCGCGCGCATGGCGTCGACTGCGACTTCCGCGACGTCCAGACCGCCGACGTCTTCACGACGCCCGCGGCGTGGGCCGAGGCCCTGGCGGTCGTGCGCAGGCGTGAGGAGGTCGAGAAGCGGCTTGGGCCCGGGGAGGAGGGGGGAGGGGCCGCTTCGTCGAGAGGCGCGTCTGGGAGGGCGAGGCGGCCAAGGAGCGCGTCGGCCTCCCCTCCGCCGTCGGCGTCATCACTTACTCGGCGCACACCCAGAACCCGTACCGGCTCGTTTGCCGCATGCTGGAGCTGGGCTTAGAGAAGGGGCTCAACCTTCAGACTAACACAATGGCTCTGAACGTGGCGCCCCGGACGCCTGGTGGCGGCAGCGGCAGCGTCGGCGACGACGACGACACGTCGAAGTGGGAGGTCGTCACCGGCCGGGGCACCGTCAAGGCCCAGAAAGTCGTCCTGGCGACCAATGCCTACACGAACGCTCTTCATGCCAAGCTCAGGCAGACGGGCTTTTTGGTGCCGGGCCGTAGCCAAGTCAGCGCGATCCGCCCGGGGACTAATATGGCCCACAACCCGGTCATGGTCGACACGAGCGTAGCCCTCAACGACATCGGCAACGGCGACTACTTCATGGCCCGCGACGCCGAGCTGCCGGGCGCCGGCGACATGCTCTACGGCGGCGGCCGCAGCGTCTCCAAGTCGCTCCACACCGTCGACGACTCTGTCCTGAACGAGGAGGTGGCGGCGTACCTCCGGCACGCGGGCCGCAAAACGTTTGGCGCCGAGACGTGGGGCGACGAGGGCGAGCCGGTGCGCGACTGGGGCGGCATCACGTGCTACACGCCCGACACGTTCCCGCTGGTGGGCGAGGACACGACGGCGCAGAGGGGCGGCCTCTGGATGTCGGTCGGCATGAACGGGCACGGCATGGGCCTGGCGTTCCGGTGCGCCGAGGCACTGGTCCAGATGATGACGACGGGGAAGTCGCCCGAGTGGCTGCCTGAGCCGTTCCGGCTCGAGCGCGTGTGGGACAGGAAGAGGGTTCACCTGAGCCGCCTCAAAGACTGGGTCACGGTGTGAGGTCTTGATGCCTTGGGTACTTGGTTTTTTGATTTTATTTACTGAGGACGACATTCCGAGAGACTCTTCAGGGAGCAGCCTGGTGACTACTGCCCGTCGCTGCCTCGCCAACGAATTCTGCGTGATGAAATGGTCAAATGGTCAAATGGCCCGAGGAACAGGTAAAGTCAGATTGGCTTATACTCTGGTAGTGGGATGGTTGAAAATATACCTTAAATACGTACTTCTTAGCCACCCACCACGTGGACTTTCTCACGATATTTTCACTCATGCCACCTAACTTACAGGTTTTAATGTGAAATCACCACCATTAATGGTATTCCCAGCCCAATTCAAGACGAACAACCCTCCAAGTCGCCCATTCTTCCTCTGCCGCGCCCGATGCGCAACAACACTCCTTGACGCCTTTTTATATGGATGCCAGCCAAGTCTCGCGGCTGCTAACCGGGGATTTGGTGACGACGATGGGCAGCTCCCCTGCTCAGGGGCATTATTCACCACTCCTCAGAGAGATTTGTCTCATCTGCCACGAAGAGCCCACGCTCTCCCAACTGCTCGCCCTCGAATGCTCCCACATCTACCACCCCCAATGCCTCAGCAAATGGTGGTGCATGACCCCCCTCGAGGAAGTGTCCCTACTGCAAGAAGAAGACGTTCTACTACGGGCACGCTTGCGGCCAGCCCGGTGCCAGCACCATGAGCCCCCTCATGGGTCAAGGCAGTGGCATTCCGCTCGGCCCCCTGCCGATTACTGTGCCCTGCACCGCGTGCGGCCAACAGCAGGCCATTCTCAACTCCTTGCCCGAAAAGGACGAGCGACTCCGCCGGCTCTACCAAGCCATCTGCGATAACGAGGATTCGCTGCGTGGTCTCCTCGACAACAAGGTGGACCTCGACGCCTACGACATGTGGCAGAAGGCGGACCGGCAGGCGAAGGCCGAAGGCGACGAGTACCAGTACTGCCGGATAGACCGAACCCCGTCGACCCCGGCTAACGTCAGCAACGGCGAAGGGAGCCGGCGAACGACAGTCTACCGGGACCTCCCACAACAACAACAACAACAACAACAACGGGCCGACAGTCACGGGAGATTGACGAGAGCCGAGGTCGCCTACGCCTGCGACATGGACGACCTCCTCTCTCTGAAGCTAGCCGTCGCCAGCCGGAAACGGGCCGACGACGCAGCGTGGCGGGCGTGGGACAAGCTGGAACTACCGGCCCTGGTGGCGTGGAAGTGGGACGTTGGCGGCTACGGGCGCAAGCCGCTGGCCGCGGCCCCGACGCGGTACTTCGACTGGCTCTTCGCCTTCGAGCGGCTGTGGTACCGCACCCGGTCGCTGGACATCGAGTGGGAGATGATGATGGTGCGGCAGCGGCAGCGGCAGCAGGAGCAGAGCCGAAATATGAACAGCAACAGCAGCGGCGACGGCGCCGCCTCCGATGCCGGCCCTGCCGACCAGGACAGACACAGTGTGAGCTACAGCAGTCACGACGAGCTGAGGCTGGAGCTGGACGGCCTCGAGGTCGAGTATTCCCAGAGGATGGCTTGCCTGATACATGTCCGAGACCTCCTGGTAGCCGAGAAGAAGCGGACTCTGGGAAAGGAATGGCCTGGAATCAACCCAGCAGCACACGAGTATAGCGAAGAGGACGGTGACGGTGACGAATACTAGGACGAGGACGAGGAAGGCGGAGGAATCGGCAGCGACAATTGATGAAATGAATGTTTTTTATACCTCCTCCGGCCACAAGAAGCGAATCGGGAGAGAGACCCCCCCTATTAGTAGCGGCACCGGGAACTGCACAAATTAGACAGGAAACCTCTCCACGACGGCCCGAGAGAAACCATGGACGAGCTGTACACTATAATTCAGGTGGTTTTCTCTGATAAATCTCTGCATTTCTTTTGAGCTAAATGTCCCGTAAGAGGAAGTCCCTACTACGCTGCAGGCCACGCTTCAGGTGATAGGGCACACATAAATAGGAGGGGCAGGGGGGACATCGCGCAGGGGCCGTGGTCTCTGAACTGGCAGGACTGATGACTGGCTGCCTCTTTTGGCCGATCGGGGCCGAGGTGACGGGGTACGAAAAAGAAGAAGAATAATTCATACTATATAGGGTATCGAGTACTAACACAAAGCAGGCGGCAGCAATATGTAAAATGCAAATAAAGCGTGACCATAAACTTCATTCACCAGTTCATCCGTCTGCCCGGTCGTCCATCCGGTCCAGCCAAAGGTTTTTCCTTTCCCGTGTGTCTGTCTGTTTTGCTTTGTTTGTTTGATCACCCTCAGGTCCACTTCCAGGCGCTCTTTTTGTGCGTAGTATGGATCACAGCCTCGTGGCCCGACGTATCCTCGAGCGCGGGGGGCGCGAGGGGGTCCATGGACCTCAGGGAGTAAGACTCTCTCCGGAAATTCGGCTGCTTGGCCTCGCTCTCCAGCTTCTTCAGCTCGGCCTCGCTGCCGGCCCGGCTGTGCGCGCCGTGGCTGCCGCCGCCGCCCGCCTCCTCGTGGTCCATCATCTGGTCGTACCGCGTCTCGCGGCGGATCTCGATCTCCTGCGTCACGAAGATGTCGCCGAGCCTGTTGCTCAGGACGGGCCAGAAGATGGGCACGCTGGCGCACACGGCGGCGGCGTCGACCTCGAGGACTGCGAGCAGCATCGTGATGGGGCCGTACCAGGTCGGGTCGCGCGTGGGCACCGTGGCGGCCTTGTGCTCGAGGATCGTCTGGAGACGCCAGATCGCAAGTACGATGACACTAGTAGCCGTAGTGGAAGCGCGTTAGCAATACAACATTCAACAACGAGACTATTCGTCGAGTATGTGTGTGTATATGGCAGGCAAGGGGCGGGGGGGGGTTCGTCTGTGCGAAACGTACATAGTGCCCATGAACAGCAGGGCAGCTATCCTTATGCGCTGTGCGGCCGCAGCCCCTTTCTTGAAGAGCAGCGGCATAGGGATGATCAGCACGATAACGTCTAGTATCATGTTGATGGCTGTATGGCTCTCGTACGTAGCCGAGAACTCGGATGGTCTCGACGACCCGTAACCATAGCACCTGGCGTCTGGATCAAGCTCCCAGAACCTGTTGACCTGTATGTATGTAAAAGAAATTGTGGTCAGCATTGTGTGGTCAAGCTGAGCGTGGTGGCAGGGAAGATGGATCTGGGATCGCCGATGAATACTATGTCATTGCTGTTTATACTTACCGGAAAGCAGGGAACCCAAGCGATGAACGAATAGACCATACCCCAAAGCGCCGTCAATGCCAAAGTCGCCAGGCAGGCCCGGTGCATGAGAGTGCCCTTCTGGTAGACGCGGAGGTATTGAAGCAGCAAGGCAAGCTTGATGAATGCCGTGGATGTGCAATAGGCGGCGTTCGCTACATAGAAAGTCTTTCCCCCAAGGATGTCAGTCATCGGTATCGGATCCGGTGTATGGTTGTTATTGTCTCGCTCACCTTGGACCAAGTTTTCATATCCTCGAGCGATAGCTTGAGAAAGTGTTGACCCAACCCGTAATTTGTTCCTAGAAAAGCATATAAGCCACGAAACTCTATCTTTCGGATATTTCCCACGAGATACGACAGGATACGCTTACCGATGACTAGCGAGATATTCCCAGCAGTAGTGGTAAGCTGCACACAATCAGTGGGTTAGCCTTTAAGCCCTTTGACGTGTTGTTGGTCGCGCATACCAAGTACATGACCACGCAAAAGTCATCCCAGCCCGGGTCCCGGACAACTTTGAATCGAACCCATAGTCGACTGGCTACACAAATACAGGAGAAAACCTGCGGACAAACTACTGATCAGAGACGCCGATATTGCTTCGAAGATGGGGATGTAAGCCTTGCTGCTGCTCTTCTCGTACCATAAGGGTGATGACCACGGCGAGGATCGTCGATTTCCTGTTCGCCAGAGGCTCCGGCTCGTCGAAGTTGATGAACGAGTAGGTAAAAGTGTCGGCCGCCATGGTTACTAGTACAGCAAAAAGACAAACTGGCGCACCAAGATCCCGCTTGGTAAAGGCGGCGGAGGACAGACGGTGGACAGTGGATGTTTATTAGTACTGCGGTGAGCGGCTGCAGGTTGAGGCAATGTGGAGTTTTCTGTTGCACGTAGAAACCTCGTCCTTAACCAACGACTGACTGGTGTTCTCGTTAAAAACTCGCCCTACCTGAAGCTGCGAGGATGTGCTTCCTAACATGATGGGCAAGGTACATCTAGCATGGCTAGGAGGATCGTCCCGCCCCAGCTTTGTTCGTCAACCGTTGAAACATGACTGCGGGATTGCAGGATTATACACCGGCTCGCGGCTCAGTACTCGTACATACGTAGTGCGAGTCTTCGTTACTGGGGCTCCTCAGGGGCTAAGATCAAAAGAAGCCATGTAGTCCGGTTCAGTCTTGAAGATGATTCTGCAGGTCTTTGCCTTATGGGGTGATGAGTGTTGATGATCATTACATACGGGTGTATTGATATGTATGGCCAGACGGATATAGCCAGGCATCCTATAGCAAATCCACTATTCTGCCTGGGGCCTCGCAGTCTGACAGACAGGAGACAGGCTTTGCCATCCTTCATCGGTGCTACGTTATCTGCTATGTTTTCACACGTTTTTTCTCGGCTCTGGGCAGTGGAGAGGATCAAAAAGGCTTGTGGATCTGGACCCGGGGTGCTGAGGTAGCATCGTGCTGGCCAGACCCCTGACCCCTGACGAATGCAGGGGTTACCGTCCAACTGGAGCAATCTCCGGATTGTTTTACCCGTCTTGTCATCTCGTCAATATGGAGTTCCTGGTGAGTTCCTCTGCGAGCATCAAATCTGAAACAAGACGGACGTCTATGGATCTCTCTCGGCGGAAAGGGGGAGAAAAGAGAGAAGGAAGGAAGGAGGGGAAGAAGTAAAATGTCTCTGATGGGACGGGCCATAACCCGTCAATTGATGTGAAAGTGGCGTTTACATCGAGTACGGGATGTACCACCACCCTATGCTCTTGTGAGTGCCAACGGAAATGGGGTACGCTCACCTGCGCCTTTCGTTCGGGTCCAGAATGTTTCTCTCTCTCCCTCTCTCCCTCTCTCTCTGCTCCAGAGTCTGACCGCAAGTGTTACAACAGATGTGGCCTAACCCAATACCCGTCGAGATTAGGAATTTGATAGTGGAATGTAACCGAGCAGTGCCGCGGAGCCCATCAAAAATCGCCACACCTGGGAGCCGATGCAGAACCGATGGAAGCTTTTGTGGCTCTCTACCCAACTTTTTAGCGAGACGACTGAAACAGGCAAGTGTTAAGTATTAGTAGATCATTTTATTCACTCAGGCCCCCCCGTTCAGTCAACCGGCATGAACGTGAACCCCTGGTAGTTGGGAGGTGGGAGGTGGGAGGTGGGAGGCGGGAAGCAAGCAGGTTATAGAGGGAGGTAGTATAGGGCCCGGTAGGCCGGTCGCAGCTCGGTGATTGCTAATTTACCTGAGCCCGGTGCATTCCAAAAAATACGATGGTTCAGTTTGACTTCTTCGTCTTCTTGTAGACTTCTTGTTGGGGTCCCGTGGTCGGATGCCCTGCTCCAGCAGGACCCAAGGTGATGGACAGGCCGTGTCTGGCGTGCCCTTGTAGAATGAGAACGAAGGAAAAGAAAAATAGAGGGAAAAACCGCCACTACTCCGTAATTACGGGAGGGAAAGAGATCGATTCGAATATCCTCCATTGGAGCTAGAAATCCCCATTACTAGTACTAGCACGGATCTATCCAGACGAATAATGAAGTACGTCGCAAGTACTCAAGTAACCCACGTGTCTGTGCTAATTACTTTAGTAAGCACCTAACCAGCCACCGAGTCCACCAGCCGCAATCTCATCCACAACACACACACACACACCTACACACCCACACATCCTAGCCCAAGCCATGAACAACTTCGGTGTCATAGAAGTAGCCGGTGCCAAAACCACCAACGCTCCGGGCTGGGCCTACGTGCCCGACACGGGGCTCCCGGGCCTAGCCCGCCATCACCAGCAACAATCCGGCCCCGGAAAGAACAACAAGAACCGCAAGCGCGCCGCCCGCAGCACCGCCGGCGGCCCCAACCTGAGCTATGCCGACCTGAGCGCGCGGCAGGAGGCCAAGGTCCGCAAGGAGCTCGAGGTGCTCGACCGCGACAACCCGCGTGACGTGTCGATCCCGATCCCCGCGAAACCGAAGGGCAGTGGTGGCAGAGACGCCGCCGCCAAGCACACGCCCAACGTGCGCAAGATCCTGCAGTCGCAGAAGACGTTCGCGAACCACCTGGACGACTGGCTCGCGCTGAAGGAGGCCGGCGCCGGCACCGGCAATAATACAGTCACTGCCGCGACACCAGCCACTGGCGGCGCCGGACCCTCGTCATCGAGATCGGCTGCGGGGGTGGCGAGCGGGAGGAAGGGGAGCGCAGCGGCACAGCAGCAGCAGCAGCAACACCGCAAGAAGTCCGAGACACCAACATCGCGTGGAGGGGCATCATCGTCGTCATCATCAAAGCAGACGAGGCAAGAGGACGTCGAGATGACCGATGCCCCAGACGCCTCTGGAGGGCAGGCAGGCGGCGGCGGCAGCGGCAGCGGCAGCGGCAGCTCGATCTTATCGCCCTACAGAGGGCCGCTCCCAGCACCACACCCCCGAGACAACGACCCACTCCTCGTTTCCCGCGTGCCGCCTATGCCGTCGGACGAGGAGCTGGAGGCCCTGCTCGCGGCACCGCCCCTGACCTACCTCGAGGCGCGGGCGGGCTGGAGCGCCGAGGACCAGAAGTACCCGGTGCGGGTGTTCTGTGAGGTCTGCGGATACTGGGGCAGGGTGAAGTGCATCAAGTGCGGGACTAGAGTGTGCGCTCTGGACTGTCTCGAGACGCATCGGGAAGACTGCATCACGAGATACGGACTTTAGCCGCTTTGTCGAGGGGGACGTGTCTTTTTACGGGTGGCGTTGGTGGTTACATGCATTATTCCTGGAGTTCTGGATCGATTTCTAACAAGACTGGCTCGCGGCAGGAGGGAAGACAGTGAAGTTGGCGTCCTACGACGAGCAGATTGCATGCATTTTGATACCCAAAAGACTAAGAGAGGCGGCTATTCTATAGCAAAGGAGGAGGCTGGCTGAAATAAACGATTCGAACGATTCACAATCTAACCTAGACACTTGGCAATGCTATTTGACCGGCTAAACACTTGGGGTACGGCTCAACAAGATCCCAAAACTTGCAACTTGTCGGTTGTCGGCCGCGAGAACAAAAACACCCTATTACTCCAAACCATCCAACGGACTACCGTATCCCAGGGTCGGGGTCTGCTGGACCAGGCGTCGTTGAGAGCGCGCCCGCGAGCCTTGGTGGCTATGGAGAACAGCGGGTGCTTGGCCCCTGGAATTCGGCCTCGAGAAGCGGGTGAGCGTGGTTGCCCACGACTGGTGTGAATGTGTCGAAGACCCCCTACAGGGCCTGGACACGCCGCACTGGGCCACGGCATCGTGTGCCCGGCGTTTAGTCGATGTGTACTGTTTGATTGGCGATCACTTCGTGCGTTGAAAACATGCAGCCGGGTTTTCTAGGGAGGCTGTGTGGTTTGGCGCCAAAACATAGATTGCCATTGGATCATCTGACCAGTAAACGTACCCCCAGTATTCCCATGTGTCAGGTATCATACAATTTTATACACCCCATCATACAATTCCTTCTAATGTGTACCTAACGCCCGCCAACCGACTTCCCTGAAATCAACCAAACCCGACCCGCCCCGAGTGTCCGAGTCCTCCTTTACGGGTTGTCCAGAGTGAAGTTGACGTCGCCGTTTGAGGCACCGCCAGCACAGGTGGCCGACATGCTGCCCGTCGGGCAGACAGCGCGTGCGGCACGGATGCATTGTTCCCACCGTCCCTTGGAAATGTTGATGGTCCCGCCGCTTGTTGCCGTGCTTAGCGTGAACTTGGCTGTGCCTGAGACGCCTGTCGTGCTTGCAGGGGCGCCCCCACACTTTGTGATCTTGCCCGCAATGCCTCCGCAGATGCCCAGCTGGGCCACGTTCTCGTCATGGAAGGCGATGTTTCTGTAGTCAATGTCAGTCACTCAAAGCTCATGCGGAGGGGGGTGTACGCGTACACTTTGGAGTTGATGCATTTGGTGTTGGAGACGGCAGCAGGGTTGATGCTAGTGGACGCTCGCATCTCTAGGACCTCCAAGTGCTCTGGGCCAACCGTATATCTGGGCCATACGGGACCGGCAACTGCCAGACCTGCCAGCAAAAGAGTGAAGAGACCGGACGACAACATGTTGGGAGACGGGCTGATAAAGGATGAGGCGATTTAGATTAAGGTAGACTTCGGATGAAACGCGAGAGGCACGAAGAAGTCTGAGCGAAATGGCCGTAAGGAGAAAAAAAGAAGAAATGAATGAAAGCTGCGTCGAGCAGAGTGCAAAGGAACGTTTTGGTTCGGTCGAAGAAGACGAAGAAGAAGAAGAATAACGTAGCGATCCCAGATCGACCGGATAGATGATCAAAACTGGCTTGGCGATAGGAGGGAAGAGAATAGAAGAGGTTTTATTAGCCTGGACTTCGACGACCTTATCAACTAATAATAAAAGGCGAAGTAGGTAGGCATGTACTTAGCCAAGGCCGGCGTTTGGACCGGGTGACTGGATACTGGACACTGGACACTGGACACAGGCCAGACGTCTCACATCGGAGAAGACCTTCCCAAACTCACCCTACGTGGTATCCGACTCCATCTCCATCGGCGTGTTACGCTACTTAGCCTTGGGTGAACCATGGACGGTTGGACAATCCCATCACTAATCTGCCATCCCATCGCTCGTTCGTCGTTAGCTGGGTCCGTCTACCAAGGATTGCCAGCAACTACATGTACTGTAGCCCATTGCCGCTATAGGTCCTTCTCCGGGAACTCGTCCCGAAACTGAGCTCGCATGAAATAGAGGTACTATCCATACTCCAGTTCGGGCAACTTGCCGAACGTGAGCTGATCTGCCGGGACCAGCAGCCCGCAGAAGATCGCCTCGTGTTGTCCTTTGCAATGCCAATACTTATACTCTGAACGGGATTCCCCAGTTTGATGGTTGGTGCTGTTTGATGCTCTCGCATCGTGGCGACAGGGGGCGGGGGGGTCTTGCGGCTGCAGATCCTGAAACAGGAACCGTTGCGCTCAAACGCTATCTTTCTTCCTTCCTTTCTCTCTTTCCCAGATTTCGATCCAGGATGTCACTAGAAGAGAAAGAGGGAGAGAGAGAGAGAGAGAGAGAGAGCAAATGGAAGGGACGAACCTACGGTTATCCGTCCGTACCTACGAAGCAATTGCGCTGCACACGTACTCTGAAAAGCATGCATCAGGCATATATCAGCTCTGGATCAAACAGCTTGAAAACCAGATCTTGCCAGAACGAACCCTCATGTATGTCCTGTCGCGGGTCGAAGGATGTTCCTAGTTGGTAGGCACTGCTGCAAGTGCACACGAACGATATCCTCCATATCATCAAGCCCGTTCCTACGATACACCATGATGAACTGGTTCGGAAATCGACTGATCTCCAAATGCCGCCCGACCATTTTGTAAGCTCTCAAACGTCCGTGGCTGTGTTAAACATTATACTCCGGGAGGCTGTGCTGTGTATGGGTAAAGTAAGTAGTTGCGGAGACCACGACCCGCATGAAACAGATCAAATAATAGAGACGTGTAGGTGAAGCTATTGTCTGTCTACCTTACATTATCCGTCGCTATGACAAATAGAATACTAACCTGTTGGCCTCTTTCTCTCACCACAAACTCCACACAAGGAGCTGTCACCAGCATTTAGGTACTGGCTGTCTTTGCAACGCGCATCTGTGCACCGCCAGGCATTCACATCTTTCTGCGGATCCAAGACATGACAACAGACACTGCAGGTTATGGACCCGGTCCCATTATCAAACGAGCACATAGGACAGCCTCCCGGGTTCTCCTGAGAAACAGCCGGGCTGCGGATCGCGGCTGAGTTGCTCTTTTTGCTTAGAGCCGTTGCCTTGTGTGATTTGCCGTCTCCAGATCCTGTGGTCTCTCCGATGGTCCCGCCAGGTGTGCACTTGGTACTAGGGTTTTTGGTAGTGGTCGTAATCGAAGCAGCGTGGGCTTTCGGGACCGGCCCCATCGAAGTTTGTAGCTCTCGTAGCTCTTGTTGGGCGTCGTGAGCATCTGGGTTCTCGTCCTCGCATACCTTTACCATCCGATGGCCTTTGTGATCTAGGATTTGTTGCCCATTACTATCGATTACTGCCGGTAAATCATCCTCGCTGTCGCTCGCCGTTTCTGATTCGTTGCCACTGCTGGTCTCGTCGCCATCAACATCTATGACTTCTCCCTTCTTCGCCCCTGGCTCCTCGGTCTTCCTCTGTTGGTCAAATCGGGCGAGGGCTGCGGCAGCCCTCAGTTCACGACCCCTCTTGCTGCCAGCTACTCGAGGTTTAGATGCCGTTCGCTTGCCCTTTTCGAGTTCTGCCTTTACATCCTCGTCTTCACCCAGGGCTACGCCATTTGCACCAAACTTCCTCAGGATCCGTCTCTGCTTTCTCTCCTGGTAGGAGAGCTGGGCCTTGGGCTTGCGCTTCCTTCTTCTGGAGCGGTATGTGCCCCCACAAAGGTGTTCCGGCAGCACCTCACCAGGTAAGACTGTATTGTCCTCGAATTCCCCGGTCTTGAGTGATGCACCTCGTCCCCAAAGTCCTTCTCCGGTGTAGCCATTGGACCATAGTGCTCGCATTTCATCGGCGTAGCCATTTCGGACAGCCCAGAATGCTTTGGAGTGGTTCATCTGTTTGCAATGCGCTAGCTCATGCATCATTACCATCTGGACATAGTGGAAGGGCAGCCATCGTCCAGTAGAAGGGGATTTGAGCACCAGCTGGATGACTTCCCCAGCGTTGAAGTTACGTCCAACGAACTCCCGGTTTGGTTCATACTCCTCCAGTGACATGACAGAGAGGTGGTACTTTTTCATGACCGGGAGACATTGCGCCGCAATCCGCTCCAAGAAATCCCGGGCGACTGACTCGTCTGGACCCTTCAACGGCTTAATGAATACAACAAGAGAGTTCGGTTGCGACTTTTTCGCGTTGATGCGCTGGATGCCAAGAGGCATGGTATAAAGCGTGGTTTTGCCAGCAGCCTTGAGGATGTCCTGACCACAGTCGATGAGGGAAAGCGGTTGAGATCGTCGCAATCAGGCTACGTGTCGCACAAGATGAGCAAACAGCCGTAGTAAGACAAGATTTTATGTCAATAATTTGCGCTTGGAAGATGGTGATGCACTTTGACTGACTAGACAACGAGTAAATGAAGGTTCCATGATTGGACGGATGCCTTAGCGGCTCGGACCGGACTTATTTAGACATTTTGCCACCTAAAACCAATACAAGCAAGCATTGGAACCCCCCCAAATATCAGGCACTTCAAGCAGTCAATACCGACCTACTTACTTACTTTGCTTACATGTAATCATCGCCATAAAGAGAATGTAAGTGAACCACAGCCACCCGGGCGAGCTCATGTGCAAAGACAAATATTGCAATGATTCATATCTTTCTCTAGATCTGCATTGATCGGGCATTGATCAGCGTCTTCTACCAGCTGCACCAGGACCAGCTGCACCTTCTCCTCTATCAGCAAGCGATACAACTTCGCCAATGCCAGCAGCTTCCTGTTCGTCTTCGAGAGCCGTGATCTCTTCTCGGCAATCCCACCACTTCTCCTCGCTCATCTCGAACGCCTTCGTCTTGATCTCCTTGATAGCCAGAGTTTCGGGCTGAATCCCTTTCCACCGTAGACTAGTCATGAGAAGCTCTTGCCACTCATTCGAAGTGCGCTGGAAGAACTCCCTCCTTGACTCAAACGGCCTAGGATGGGGCAGCCCGTCGTCCACTGGAGTCGCGGTAGTATCCGTCTCGGTCTCGTCCTCGGCCGACGTCGCGGTGGTTTCTGAGGTAGACTCCGAGTCGGCCGTCGACTGCTCGTCTGTCTGCTTCTTCTTTCGTTTGCTCGGGGAACGTATCTCGTCGGCCATTTCAAAGTCGCCCTCCTCATCCTCGTCATATTCTTCATCGTCGTCCTCCTCGTCGTCCTCTTCATCGTCGTCCTCGTCATCAGATCCCTTGAGTCGACATGTTAGCCCGTAGTCTGCGACAAACCTCGCAGTTGTACTTACCACCCAGTTCTCAACCTCTCGGCTGAATACCTCTTTGCACCCATCCATCTTCCCCAGGTCAATGGCATATAGATCGTCAAACGTGAATTCGCGGTCTCCCTTTTCGAACGTACCGCCGTAAATGTAGAGTACATCATCCTGTACTGCTAATTGGGCATTGAATCTAGGATGAGGGAATTCCATCGACACGGGCATCTCGCGTAGCGGCCTGTCGGGTTCCTCTACATCCTCGCCTTTGGCTAATTCGATTTCCATCTGATCGGCATCTTCGACGGATGACCCTGCCTGTAGTGCTGCCAGGTTTTTGAGCAACTCCTCTTCGTTAGCTTGGGCTCGACCCCGTCTGCCTACACGTTGGTCTGCATTGGCATTCTTCTTCTGCGCTCGGGGCTTCCGTAGTCCCAGGGGAAAGAATCGGTTGCGGTCAACGTTCCAGGCAAACAGCTGATTGAAGAATTCGCTGTCTATTCCTTCCTCACTTTGCTCAACGTCGTGGACGCCACCAAACAGCAGGCCGCGGCCTTTGTGGTAGGTCATTGTCGTCCCAGCCCTTGCCGGCGCCGGGGTGTTCGCCGGCTTCTTGCGCTTCTCCCATCTGACAGTCGGAGCTGTTCCAGGGTTGGCATCTGCCGGAGGCTGCGTGATCCGCAGGAAGAAGCAGTCTTGATGAATCATCGGCTTCAGAATATTTCTCTGGCCCTGAGATGCACCCTTGGCTGACTTGTTCACCGAGACAGTGGCTTTCACACGGGAATAGCCACCGTACAACACGGCTCCTTGCTCGTGCGGCAGGAAGGTAAAGGACGACCTGGCATCTGGCTTTAATTGCGCAGGAGGCAGGGTTGGATTGAACCAAACAAAATTCTGATCACAGCAGTCAGTATCTTTCTTGGATTGTGCTGATTCCTGCGCGTACTCACTTGGGTGTCATATAGCCAAAGATCGCTCAGATACTTGGTCTGGTTCGACGTATCTTGAAACCCTAGAGTCAAACATTAGCGACAGGAGCACTTCCTTGCAGCTCGTCCTTCGACGTACCTCCGAACAGAATGATGTAATTCTTATAATATGTCATTCGGTGACCACTTCTCGCCGGCGGCGACTTTCCTTTCGTTTCTAACCGAGCCCATTCGCGGCTACTGGGCTCCAGTCGCCAGAAGTCATTGTAGTGGTAGAAGGTGCCCTGCTTAGGACTACTGAACTCCCCACCAAAGAGGAAGACGGAGTTGCTTTGGTTTCCTCCACGGCACCATGCATGGCCGGAACGCGGCAGAGGCGCATTTGGTGACGTGACGCAATGCCACTCGTCTTTGTCGATATAGTAGATGTTCAGGTCATTGTAGAAGTGGGCGATGGCGCCATTGTAGTTCTCTCCACCGAACAGTAGCAGCTGATTGCTATTTGAAGGAGAAGCTAACAAGGTTGCAGACGAGCGTGGCTTGGGGGCACTTCCGAAACAGTCTCTGTGACTTTTAGGAACTGTTCCTGCTCCTTTCTGTACTGCTCAAGCACCGCTTCCAGATCAACATCTTCGGCGTCACTGCCTTCCACTTTGGCATTCTTGACTTTAGCCTTCTTCTCAGCTTTCTTCTCCTGTTTTTGTTTCTTCTCGGCGAGCTTTGCCTTCTTGGTCTCGGCTTTAGTGCCTTTCTTATCCTTGGCCATGACTGTCGTTTCCGACCCTCGCTCAGGCGGAATATAACTTTGTGGGAGGGCACGAGATCATGCGCCTAGTCAAAATTGAACTTGGGCACTCGCTTCAACATCTAATGAAGCTCATGGGGTGCATGTAGGTAGGTAATCAGAGAGTAATATGGACCCCCCTTCAATGCACTAACGCAAATGAAGCCGATATGGAAATGAAATCAAACACCAGAAATGTAATGCTATTTCCAAATCATGAGAAGCTGTAGAGATTGAGATGTATGTATATTGACCCCTCTATTTTGGGTGTCGATATAGGATAGCAGCTCCCCCTCTGGGCCCACCCCCACTAAGAGACAGACAGACGTTTTATCAGGGCAGACAAAGCGCGTCACAACTTTCTGGCCAGGCCTATCGCCTATCGATTGTTGATAGCTTATGAGAATTCTCTAAGGGCACCAAAACATTTAATTCCCTCATTAAGCACCATTCCAACACCATAGCGACCGCTCTCCCATGTTCTCGGAATATGGAATTGTAACTATCTAGCACTGCGTATTTCCACTTCTTCTCCGGCCACCCGAAATGAACCTGGCAAGCGACGACCCCATTCGATTGCGCCCCGACAAGCGGTGACGACGATCCGCGATATCGGTTGGAGCTGGTAGCGTAAGGTCCCAACCCAACAACAACCTGGCGCAGCCGCCCCCAGTTCCTCCAAGAAAAAACTAATAAATCGCGCCAACAGCAGTTCCGTTCTGAAGATATGATTTAACGAGACCTTTCGGGAATCATTTCATTTTATTATTGCTACATAACGGCTGAAACCCAAGACTGCTGTTGGTTGCACCATCACCAAACTCTGTCTCCTTCTGAGGACCACACAGACGCTACTTCTTAAACGTCAGGAGGTTGGCCACACCCGTCTGTACTCGCCATGGCTACCACGACAGACTTCGCGACACAGGGCCCAACCTCTCAATCACAGATCACACACGCTGCGGGTGAGAAGAGAAAGAACGGCATGGAGGCTATTGAAGATATAATCTACGGCTCGGTACGTTGCACATCCTCCTTAGGCGACTAAATAGGTGCTGATGATATTCTAGGTTGCCGGCATTATCGGTAAATACATTGAGTACCCTTTTGATACTGTGAAGGTTCGGCTACAGTCTCAGCCGGATCACCTTCCGCTACGTTACCACGGCCCGTTGGATTGTTTTCGACAGTCCATTCGAGCGGACGGTGTCTTGGGTCTCTACCGAGGCATAAGTGCGCCTTTGGTCGGGGCTGCAGCCGAGACAAGCAGCCTGTTTTTCTTCGAGCGCTTGGGAAGAGAGACGGTGTATGCTAGCGGGTTATATCCCAGAGACACACTCCTACCGTTGCCTGCGTTATGGTTCACCGGCGCTTTCTCTGGGACTTTCACCTCGTTCGTGTTGACGCCCATCGAGCTGGTGAAATGCAAAATCCAGGTTCCAGCCCCGTCGACAACTGCTGGCGGTGTCAGGCAAAAGCCCCCAGATATCTTATCCGTCATCAAGGATGTCTACAAGCATGATGGGTTCAAGGGCTTTTGGCACGGGCAGATGGGCACCTTTCTGCGTGAAGCTGGTGGATGTTCTGCATGGTTTGGTTCCAAGGAGACGACCACGAAGCTTTTCTATGTGATGAATGAACGCGGCATCAAGACACAAGCAGAGAAGGATGCGCTAAGGACTGAACCGTTGCCCCTTTGGCAACAAGCCATTGCTGGTGCCTCGGCCGGCATGTCGTATAACTTCCTCTTCTTTCCAGCAGACACTATCAAATCACGCATGCAAACAACTGTTCTTGGGGGAAGTGCCCTGAAGAAGACCTTTATGCAGGAAGGCCGAGCCTTATGGCACCAGCATGGCCTGCGTGGACTGTATCGTGGCTGTGGCATCACCGTACTTCGCTCTGCACCGAGCTCAGCATTCATCTTCATGGTCTATGATGGGCTGAAAAAGTATTTTCCACTTGGGACAGCAATACCCTAGTATCGAAAAGAGGCAAGAGATTGCCTGTGGAAGAGGGTCACAAATTTCCCTCGCTGGTATATGAGCTAGCTGTATTGGGTCGCCACAATACTCGCAGGATGAGGGCTTCCAACTACAGAACAGCAGGAAGCTATAGGCTCACAGGGCTGGCAAATGCTTCTCCGAGCATTCCCAGATGCCTTTACGAGGGAGACGAGTGACAAGACGGCCCCTTCGAAGTATGAAAGGGCCGATATGCAGCAGGGGCTGGATTCACAAGATGTCACTACATGATGTGTGATGATTGTTGGCGTTCCCGGCGTTGGAGGAGACAATATAGAGAACTTAGGCGTATCTGGCGTATTGTATAGAATTGCACGATATCCCTGAACTAGGAGGTCAAACAGAGAGTATTAGAATAATCACCTTGGCTTTGATTTATAAGTTGTGCCCTGATGGAAAGATGATGAGTTTAATAAGTTCCTCTCGCCTCTCGCTCTAATGAGGCAACGTAACTGGTCGACTCTTGTAAGACCTTGAAGACCTTGGGATTAGGTCATTCCAATTTATTCATTGCGCTTCTTCAGCAAATCCTCATCCGTAATTCTCCACTTGTTCATGACACCCACGCCTGCGTTCAGATACGTCGCAAAGCTGAGCCAAGCAACGTAGGGCACGAAGCACCAGCCTGCGACATTGTCCAACTGGAAGAACTGGTAGGTCAGATACGAGTTGAGGCCGAGCAATGCCACGATGTCAGCGAGGGCCGTGGCGGGTTTCCGGAGGCCGAAGAACAGCGGCGACCACGCCAGGTTGAGCCCTAGCTGGATCGTATATAGAGTTGCGGCGTGCTTGGCGTCGCGCACGCCCTCGACGCTCGAGGTCAGCGGGTTAAGGCCCGCTGTGATGGCGCGGTGCGCCGCGTAGCCCATCAGACCGTACAGGACAGTCCACACGGGGCCGAAGACTTGAGGAGGCGGGCGCAGGGGGGGCTGCTTCATCAGGCGGTAGGTGTCTTTGGTCTTGCTAGCTGTGCGATGTAGAAATTGGTTAGAGAACAGCATTGCAGCAGGTGTACACCCACAGACGAAAAGGGCGCGAGCTCAATTGACCGCTTGTTTGGGACTGGAGGGAGCTTTACTTACGGCTAGTGCTGAAGCCTACGCCTGTCCCCAAGGCGATGGGCAGCAGGACCGACGCTGCGGCATTGGAGAAGACCTGGTGGGGTAACGTGATCTGGGGGATGTAGGTCGTCATTGTGGCTGGCAAGCGGTTCTTCGAAGTAAAGATTTTGGCGAACGCGTATGGGCAAGTTGTGCGACGGCTCTTTACAATGATCGAACGAACTACTGGTGTTGTTATATTAGGGACCGGCAATGGATCGGATGCGCAGCTGGTATATACGACTACGAGTGAGCTTCTGGAGCTGTGTGTTTCGATGACGTAAGGATCCTGGCTACAGCCTCGGTACCTGTAGTCAAGCGGAGCTGGCTATGATTGAAATCCAATTACGAAAGGAGTAGGGAGCTTCTGAAATGAGATATTGCCGATGCGGGCTTTGGATGGGTCTGGTTTGCCGCATTTAAACCTTAGGTAGGTACAGATGTAAAGGAAGGTACATTCTTTATGTATCTAATCTATCAATGCTCCGTTAGACCCGAGACCCGAACCACTGGCAGCCGCTACCGCGCTGGTGACACAAGCTTCAGCTGCCAGTCAGTCACTCAGTCCCATAATTACTTAGGTAAGCAGCCAACGTCGATCCTGACCCGACTGCTCTGGAGTCGCGTCAGCCTCCACCCTTTGTTCTCCCAGCAAAGACATCGTCGCCTCTGTCGATGTTTAGCAAAAGGGACCGATAACCTCCATATTCTTGGGACGTCGCGCCCATCTAGGAGAGCTATCGTATTCGACTCATTTAAAATTACAGTTCGTCTATCCTTTCCCGTCAACCACCCTTCTCAAGTCATTCCATTACCAGGTCACGTTGTTTCTGTTGTAGTGTGCCTATCTGCTATTGAATGCTCTCTCCCCGGCTTCTGGACCTCTCTTCATCATCAATCACCATGACGCTCACCCCAGAAACCTTCCTCTGCACAGTTGCTCTACTTCCCTTCTACTTCTCTTGGTATACATGAGATCGATTGCTTATCGCATAGCTTGCGTTTCTGAGCCCTCTCATCCTTTTATTTGGCTTCCCATCAGCCGACCCCATATTCGTTTTACATCTTAAAAGCCCATATTTGCCCTTTCTACCACTATCTCTTCTCTTGTTACCCTCAAACTTGGTCAGAATGATTTCTCTAACAGCAATCGCTTTGCCAAACAGCAGGCAACAAGCTCCTTTGCTCCGACAACCCCGTGGCATCACTGGAGGAGCAAACCATTCCGATCGCCCTGCGACTTGCGAAGGTACCTAGCCTACGAAGCAGACATAAAGGAATTTCGAGGGAACGAAGCGACACACTGCTGGAAAATCATTTGAAGCACCAAGCGCAGCTCAATGGATTCCTACAACGCCTACCGAGACCGTGAGCGGGATGGTTCAGGGCGGTCGCCCGGTCGCGACTGGGATGGTCGTGATGACAGGAAACCTGAACGTGGCGGCGACAGCTTCTTTCGCGGTCGTTCACCTGGTGCGTAACATCAAACCCATCGATTCAATATCTTCATCATCGTGATAGATTTGCTGCTCCCGTTTTCCTCCTCTCAACTTGTCTATAAAGTGCGCGGCTAACTTGCTTAGGCTTTGACCGTAATCGTCGGCCTCGTTCTCGGTCGCCTCTGCCTGTAGACCGCTATGAACCCCGAGCTCGAGGTCGGGATGACTATGTCGCCCCCCGCGACCGCGATGAAAGGCCCCGGCGCGTCACGTCACCACCTGCCAATATCGACCGTTATGTTCCGGGCCAAACAAGCACCGAGCCTCCAGCACCGACGGTTAACCCCCTCACAGATCCATCTAAGCTTCCTTTCCAGGTTGGCTTCTCTTATTTTGGAGAATGGTGGAGAGCAAACGAGAAGATCAAAGAGGAGAAGGAGCGCGCCCGCACTGGTCGCCGCCGAGATCCTGAGCGTCCCCGTGGCCGCGAGACTCAAGAAGATCGCGACAAGGAGAAGGCCAGAATACAGGCGGCATACGATTCCTACCGAGAAGATTTGCAGGCAAAGATGGCTAGAACCTTCGTTTCCGAGCATAAAAAGGAGCAGTGGTTCAGGGAACGTTACGTTCCCGAGGTTCGAGATGCATTTCGGGCGCAGATCAATGAGTTCCGTCGTGGAGCCTACAGTCAATGGGAGCAAGACATAGAGTCTGGTACTTTCGACGAATTCTCCCTGGAGGGTTTGCCAAAGAGTGAGACCAACGGCGTAGGCGGTCTTGTCGAAAAGGAGGAAGGTGAGGCCACAGCATCCAACGAGGTCCTTGGTGTCGGTGACTTGGCTCCTGCGAATGGAAATGACATTCGTGACGAGAACCTTTACCAGCCCACCCTTCTTATCAAAACGATTGCTCCCCACGTTAGTCGTCAGAATCTGGAGGCTTTCTGCCGAGAGCACCTTGGTGAAGAAGAAGGGGGCTTCAAGTGGCTCTCATTGAGTGACCCCAACCCCAGTAAGCGATATCACAGAATGGGCTGGGTCATGCTCCACCCTGCCTCCGATGCGGCTGCCCCTGTCGAGCGCAGCGATCCCAAAGACGACGATGGTGATGTGGATATAAAGTCTCCTGCGCCAGTCTCGACGGCCGACAAGGCTTTAGAAGCCGTCAATGGGAAGACCGTGAAAGACGAAGTGCGTGGTGACTTTGTTTGCCATGTCGGTGTGCACAATCCACCCAGCAACCCTCGCAAGAAGGCTCTATGGGATCTTTTCTCGGCACCAGAGAGAATTGAGAAGGACTTGAACCTTGTCAAACGTTTAGTGAACAAGTTTGAGGAGGATTTTGGTTCCGATTTCAACGCGACCCTCAAGATCGAGGAGCGCACTGAGGATCTCAAAAATGCCGGTCGTCTCCAACCTGCCGGGCCTGTGTCTCCATCAAGGAAGGTAAAAAAGGAACGCAACCTCGATCTGGACATGGATGAAGGCGAGGAAGGTGAGATGGAAGATGATGAGGACGAGGGTGCCGTTGATGATGAGATCGATGACGAAGACCTCCTGACGAAGAAGAAACAGCTTGATCTGATGATCGAGTATCTCCGACGAGTCTTCAACTTCTGTTTCTTCTGTGTGTTCGAGAGTGATTCGATCCATGAGTTGACTAGGAAATGTCCCGGCGGCCACCTTCGTCGCCCCCGCAGCACTCTTTCTTCGGCTGCCAAGAATGTGGCGAGAGCGACCGTTAATGGTGAGCCGTTCCCTTCCAAGAAGCGCGAGATTAAGGATGAGGAAGAAGGTGAGGCTCCCGAGCCTGACCGCAAGCCTCGCGCATCGAAGTCGGAGCAGCAACTAGAACGCGCATACAAGTGGGTTAGGACTTTCGAAGACAAGATCATGCAGATCCTCGAGCCTGAGTCGGTAGATATCCGCAAGCTTGGTGGAAAGTCCACAGAAGATGCTCTGGCTGAGGAGTTGCTAAAGTTCGTCAAGCAAGAGGATGAGCACAAGTGGAGGTGCAAAGTTCCAGAGTGTACCAAGCTGTTCAAGGAAGAGCACTTCTGGAAGAAACACGTTGAAAAGCGCCACGCTGACTGGCTGGATCAGATCAAACATGAGGTGAGTCGCTGAACTGCTACTTGTTTAACAAAGTGCCTAGCTAACCTGAGCAGTTCGATCTAATCAATGCGTATGTGCTTGACCCAGCGCACATCGCCCCATCTCGGACAGACGCCAACTCCAATGGCCACTTTCCCCCTTCCAATGGCCAGACTCAACAGGGCACCCCACGTGGCTTCAACCTGCAGAACTTTACTATGAACAACGTAATGCCTCCCTTCCCTGGCTTCCCTGGTCTACCGGGTATGCCTCCGCTGTTCACCGGCGGCCATCCCATGCAAGCTCCTGGCTGGAATGCCGGAGGTGACGATCGCGGGGCAGGGCCTATCCGTAGAGGTGGCGGCCCCGGCGGCAATCGTTTCAACAATCGGAGTGGCCCATATGACAGGCGTCAACAACAAGGTCGTTGGGGCCAGGACGGCCAAGGGGCTGGCCGTGGTCGAGGTGGTGCAGGCAGATGGGGAGACGGCGCTGCAGGAGGTGCAGCCGTCGGCCCTCGTGAAGCTGTTCAAGGTCGCAGTCTCAAGAGCTACGAAGATCTCGATCACGTAGCAGCTGGAGGCGGCGGCGAGTTGAATTACTAGAGAGGTTCCACTCCCAAAACTAATGTGTCGCGCTTGAAAGCTCAATCTTCAGAGGCCAACAGTGGAACTTTCGTAGTTCAGGACTCTGTCGATATTGAGGATGGTGGACTGGGTTGGGACGGCGTTAAATCGGCCCTTGCGGTCTTCGACGCCTATGCTGTATCTTGCGCCGATTCGGAGAGAGGCAATTGTTAGATGCCTTTACATAACGTGTATGGGGAATAGGGTCGGGCGTTGATTTTTCCAGTCTTTCCTTTCTAGGGCGGTCGAACTCCCAGGATCCCTGGGGGCAAGAATGTTGAGAAAACATGTCTTCATTTCAAGATTGATCAACGCATGGGCTGCGTAGAAAAGCCTACTTGTAGCATATAAATAGCTTAGACAACAAGCTGAACGTTTCATTTCTGGTACTATATATTAGCCCATGGACTCATGCCAGTAAACTACTACATCATTGCATGTGAGTTGGCTAATGCAAGAAACTGCACTCAGCCTCTCCACAGACGTACCCATAATACGAGCCAGCTCACGGCAAGATACTTCACTTTCGTGCCTTTGCTGTCACAAGATTTGAGACTTACACCCATGACATGATGCTATCGAGGGTGGAGCTTCTTAAACCCATTTTAACATTGTCTACTCCGTAATCAGTTGGTTTTCTGTCGACCAGATAGTATAAAACGGGCGTGGTTATAACCAGTCGACATATCGGAAGAGACAGCAAGCCAAAAAGGCAAAAACATACAACACCGGGGATTCCCAGATCGTCACCGACTCTAGTACTAATCCGGCGCTTCTCAGCTTATTTAGGGGAGAGCGGACGGGATCCCAAGTTGTCTGAGAGCTGTGGTCGTATGTGACGATTTCTTATTCACATCACTATATAGAGTATCTATTTGTAAGTAGATATACCAGCTAACTCGGACGAGCGGTTATTCTAGTAGCAAGGAACCGCAACAAGGTTGACCGGCCCATGTCAATTCTAGGAACATTCTCTCAACCATTTTGATATTTGGCAGTGATATAGAATAAGAAGAATATCACAGGATCATGTCTACGTGTATCGATGACTTAGAGTACCACTACTTTCAGCGTCAGCCAAACCGTCGCAAGGCTTTGATGGGCCTCTAAGTAGCTAGGAACATGGTCTATACACATCTTTACGCCAATGGTAGAAACCCTCGACTCGTATCGCTTGGTAGACAAGTCAGTTTTATGTCAACCGAGGGGAGTCAAGTATGATGGAAAACCAACATTTCGCTTGTTTTAAGCCTATTCGTTGTGATCAGAGCGTTCGGTCAGGTTCAATCATTCCCAATCTGGAGTGCCGATAGGCCTTTGGTGCTCAGTCACGCCCATGCAGTACCTAAATACGGTGATGAGGTCGAGGTCGACCATGCCTCACTTTAGTACTTCATGTAAGACCTGTGTAAGTCGTATCAAGTACATAGCTTTAAAGTTCGGCAAAGTGCAGCCTCACTCGCTACTCCCCTGAGAATACGTAGGTAGAAACCCGGGCCAGCGGGCTAGCCATTAAGATAATCCTTAGCCATAACTTTTACCATCAAAAGAAGCATTCATACCTGCATCGCGGTGTGAGTGAAGCTGGATTTTATGACAGTAGTCAAAGCGACAGGAATGTCGATGGCGCTCTCGCGGTAACTCTCCAATGTAGCTGGAAGACTTTATCAGATCCCAAAACACCAGTGCAGATATCAGTAGTTGCATGGTGGCGTGGCATCGAAAGGTGCTGGACTGTGTCACCCGAGGCTGCCCCGGTTGAAAGTAGGGGAGCTGCATACCACGGCCTGCGAAGCGCGCATGATGTTTGCTAACCAACATACTGTACCGGCGAGCTTGTTCCAATCCAATCCCATCTGGCCAGAAGCAAGGTATGACCCGGAATCGCAAATGGTTGGCCGAGGACACCTGTTATTACCGAAGTTGCATATATCGCATGTATAGTTTGTGCAAGCTAGGTAAGTACGTATGCACTGGCAAGTGGTTCTCTCAGGCACCCGTATTTTGATTGGATGTGAACTCGGTTTGACACGCCCGCCATGTCTCATTTTCGGTTTGGTATGTCTATGATAATGGCTCTCGGCCTCAAGGCTTCTGCATTCTTCCGAGGTTCATTGGTCGGATCGAGGCCTCAAAGCTTAATGGAATTGGCCGGTAGGGCTGAACCATCATCGCATCTTCTGAGATGGCATACGTAGTCGTTCTGTCGTGTGATGTTACGCGTCCCTGAGGGGAGAAGGGTAACAACGATTCGTGTTTCGATTTGTTCCCGACCGACCGATCTTGCAACAACAAGGAGAGCCGCCCAAAAGATCGCACCTCTTGCATAGCCATCCCGAGACACTTTCCAAGGTCCGAATCCATTGAAATCTATCTGGGTCATAACCGATTGGGTTCGTTGGAAGACAGAGACCTCATAGCCCTAATTGTGGAGGACAGATCTGCACAGTGATACAATGGCCAAAGCTCTTGCTCCTGATTGGATTGACTACTTAAAGGTAGACAGGAAATAGCTGACAATACGAAGTGGCTCCAGATGCTTCATTACGAGGTACCTATCGAGTAGGTCAGTGTTAATGCATACCTAGGTTGTAATCGCGCAGATCATGAGGCACGAGAGCAATCCGTTCAATGACCTCCTCAGACACCTCCTCAATCTATGTATAGTAAGCCCAGTAGTAAGCCGACCTCATGTGGGCCAAGCCATTAGCACATATTAAGGACCGCCTCCATGGGAGGCCGTGGCAGAACCGTGGTGCGCTTCTTAGCGACCCTGAGAAGTCGCCATTGGACACAGCAATCGCCTCTTGGGCGGCCGAAGATGGCTGAGCTGAACAGCCAAATTGCGGCGGTTGACCGGCAGAGGATTGGTTTCGGGGGAGGTTGAGTTACGTTCGTTGTTATGTGCCAAGCATAAGTTATTTTGAGTGGCCACGCATGTCCTTAGCTCGGAGACATTCACTCACTCGGCGAACTCGGTCAGGACTCATCCAAGTGGCAACGGGGGACGGACTGATGGTTAGTGCGAGATGGGAAACGGGCTGATTAATTGCCCATTACTTACCACCATACCTCGTACCAGAAGCTCGTACCCTGTACCCAGCACTCGGAACGCTTGGCGGGCCACACTTCGGTTCGAACTGAATCACCGTGGATTAGACCCAATGCAAAGGATATTGGTAAGCATTCCTGCAGTGACGTCTTTTCTGTCTCGTTCTCCTTTGACGCGTCGGGCCACGAATCGCTCTCTCCCGTTAAATGTTTATGTGAGTAAGTATGTAGTTTAGGGCGAGCTTGGAACTTGGAGATCCCGTAATTAGTAAGTAGGTAGTAATGCGAGCGAACCCCGGGGGACGCATCATCGCGCCGGCGTCGTGTAAGAACGAGACACAAGATAAGCAAAACCAACCGAGTACATATAGGGAAATGAAACAGAAATTCAATGGTACGGGTCAGCGTCCGTAAGTCCGAGAGAGTACTCCGTACTCTCTCGCTCTCTCAGTTCTGCTCTCAGCCCGTTCTCGCTTGCAACCCTCTGTTAAGGCAGTGCCTGCAGCACGAGGAGCTTTTAGTGGGGATGATCCTTTTTGACCATTGGAACTGCTAGCAGCTGTTTAGCAGGACCTGAGCACTCAAGTAGAGAAACCAGCATGCTCGCTAACGCAGTCTTAACAGAGCAGAAGCAGTTGGTTCTAAGAATGGTTGTGTTTGCTAGACTAACAGGTCCTAAGCGGTTGATCCTCCGGGTCCGGGAAGTCAGGTCAACCAGAAAAAAGTCCTAGAGGAACTCACAGCCCAGCTGCGCCGTAGACTAGTGCTAGGACATCCTTGTCGGTACGTAGGTACAACTCTAGGCAGCAACTCGAACAATCCCAACGTCTGTTGGCAACGAGCGCCTCAATTGATCATTCCCATCATTCCCACCTCCAACCCATTTCTCTCCCACGACCATCTTGTAACGCATTTGTGTCCTCAAAACCTCATCCATTGCGTGTATCATCAACCCGAGGCTCTCAAGGCTGCCACATTTCCCGCATTCTATCTGTGCGTCAACTGAAGAGGGGGGAAGTAAGCCAGACCTACCTCCAGTCGTTAAAGCTATCCATCCCCGTCCCCGTCCCCATCCGGTCATCTTGTTGTCTATTTACCTACGCTGCTCTTTCAGACTCACCCAACTGAGTCTACATCGAGCAAACGAGCCTCTGGTCGTATACCGAGAGAGAAATATTTGTTGTTCTGCTCTTTCAAGGCATGCTCTCGTGAAACCACGCGGGTCCATTTGAGTTTCTGATTCACCTGGATCTTCCCACGTTTGCTTCGGGAGCACGTCTGACTTGAGAGATATACGGTCTGTCGAGTCTTAGCTACAATACTCAAACTATTGCCCAATTCGACCCGTCTTGTTGGCCTATCTTGGAAAGTAAGGACTATTGCATCCCTTCTGTTCGCAATTCCTACGCCAGCCCTATCTACCTACGTTTGGTACGCCGGGAGTCCACAGATTGACCAATACCCCCTACTGGGCAATTGTGATATCATCCTTGGAGTCCTCAGGCCATCGAACGTTGTGACTCACACAAGCTGGGCGCGTCCTATTGCATAAGGGGGCTGACCATTCCGTTTCTCAGCACAGTCTCCACGGGTCCTTACATCCCACACCCTCGACTCATCTATAAACTACCCCACTGTCTTTGACTTGACCTACACCGAGATCAACATGTCCTTCTCCAACCCTCGAAGGACTGCTCCGGTGACTCGTCCAGACACTGATGGTAGCAATGGCCTGAGACTTAAGACCAACCTAACCCTCAGGAAGGGTGCTACCTTTCACTCTCCTACCACCCCACCATCTTCCCCCCGGCCTCTACCTTCAAGGTTCCATCGCTTCCTCGTCGTTCTCAGACGAGCCTAGACGATGTGATTGACTCTCATCGTCGACGTGTTCTGATGACCTTGGGCCATATTGAGGATACTCTCAGCTCCAAGCCTGAGACGTCGGCGTCCCGCCGCTCCTTCCCGGACGATAGCATTCCCGTCCCAAAAGGCTTTCTTGGCCACACTGTCGCGGAGACCTCATACCAGGAGCCTGGGACCATGGAGACCGAGCATGACGCTGAGAGACGCGTTTTGCGTCCTCGTCACCGCCGCTCATCGAGGCACCACGAGTCTGACAGTGGTCTTGGTACGTCAGTGGCCTCTAAGCAGTCGAGGCCCCAGGAGACAAAGCCGTCTGCTACCGCCTCCACCATCACACGGTCTGCAACTTCCATCAAGTCGGAGAAGATGCCCCGCCTCAGTCAGCGTGCCGTGAACCGCATTCATGAGCATACGTTGAAACCATTGTTGGCCAAGCCTTCATTGAAGGAATTTGAGCCCATTATTCTCGATTGTCCTAGAAGGATCCAGGAAAACCAGATTGTCTGCTTGCGAGACCTGGAGAAGACGCTTATCTTTATGGCACCGGTAAGTCAGCTTCTGAAGGATACTGGCGTTTGGGGAAATACTTATCGGGCGTTGTGTTTGAAGGAGAGGGCCAAATCTGCCGAGCTGTACCTCGACTTCTGCCTTACTTCGATCCGATGCATTCAAGCCACCGTCGAATACCTCAGCGACCGAGAGCAGACCCGACCTCACGACCGACCGTACAACAACGGTTACTTTATTGACCTAGTCGAACAGATTCGCCAACACGCCCAACAGATGCAGTCTGCCCGTGAACGCCAGGCTGCAGGCGAGGAACTGGACGATATGGACGTTGACCCGTATGCATCCCACTACCTAAACGCAATGAACACTCGAGCTAACTTTTCTAGCACCGATGAGGTCAAGCTTATGGGCGGCATCTCATCCACCGGCCGGCCTGCCGAGCTGGTACGTGTCAAGAAAAACGGCAAGGCCATCTCCATTGCCACGGGCCAGCCCGTCGAGGATCTCGACGAAGACACCAAGGCTCCTATCCGGTTCAAGCGCTCCATGAGTGAGCAGCTTGAAGATGAAGAGGAAATCATGCGCTCCATGGCTCGCCGGAAGAAGAATGCTGACCCCTCGGAGTACGCACCCAAGAAATGCAAGGAGCCTGGTTGCAATAAAGAATTCAAGCGACCCTGTGACCTGACCAAGCATGAGAAGACACACTCGCGTCCTTGGAAGTGCCCGCTGTCCACGTGCAAGTACCATGAATATGGATGGCCTACCGAGAAGGAAATGGACCGTCATATCAATGATAAGCACTCGGCCGCCCCACCCATGTATGAATGCCTGTTCAAGCCGTGCCCGTACAAATCCAAACGGGAGTCGAACTGCAAGCAGCACATGGAGAAGGCTCACGGATGGACCTATGTCCGCACTAAGACAACCAAGAAGGGTGGGTCTGAGAAGGGTAGCAGCTCTGCAAACCCAACCCCCATGATTCCAGGCATTCCCACGCCCAGCAGTGAGGGAACCTCGATGATGACACCGCCCGAAGAGCCTCTGATCAACTATCCGGATCTCAATATCTCCAACTATGCTTCCTCCGAGGAGTTCAACGCCGCTTTTGAGAATCCAGGATTGTTTGATCCAGTTCTTGACCCTGTTCCCTTTGACGGGGAGATCAACCTGGATTACTCTCCTATCGAGAATGGCACCCCTTCAACTGACGCCGGGCAGTTCACGAACTACAACGAGCTGAGCCCTGAGGTCACTGGCCAGTTCGAGGACATCTACGGTGCTCACGTGCAATTGCCTACACCAACCCACTCAGTCTACAACTGCGGCAAGGTGGCTGATATCTTCACTACCACGTTCGCCGACGACTCGGTGCCCGCCCCAGCAGCTCAGATTTCGCCCGTTGGACATGGCAACGCGATGCTCTATACTCCATCGACATTAAACGATGTTGACGAGGGCTTTGATGAGTTTCCCTCTGGCGATTTTGGTCATGACTTCCTTCTCTACCCCCCACTGGGATGGGAAAGTCGGATGATTTTGACTCCAGCCTGTTCCTCACGCCTCCGAGCGCTGCCGCCGGCTATAGTCAGCTATCGTCCCAGGACTTCAACATGGACTTTGGGCACGCCATGGACTGGGCACCCACCGACTACGGTGCTTTCCAGCACCAGAATTAAGGAGATTCTCAGGGCTATGTATTACGACACTGATGACGAGCGATGAAATGATTTGGAGAATGCAATAACTTGGAGAATTACAAAGTCAAGACCTTGGTGTATAAAATATTTTTAGTTTAGCGATTTACTGGAGGTCTCCCGTGCAGTTTCCTTGGTCTCTGTCATTCATCTCTTATGCTAGCGGAATGAACACAAAGAAGACTTGCGTGCGTCGCAACAGGACCCATGCCGTCTATTGGAATGTGGAGTTGGAATGTGGTAATCAGATATTTAGAGATTAAGAATTCAAGGTACTTAGGTAACTAACTGCACGGTGCTTTCATATGCCCAGAGAGATGCGTTGGCCTGCCACAGATTTGTGTTCTCAGGTAAGAGGTATGAATACTGGACTGGTGGGCCTGAGGCTCTCAGCTGCGGGCGGACCGGCCTAATGCAAAGCCGACAAGGCCCACACTTGCAATAAAATCAGCCGCCAGGATTTTCCTACACCAGAGATCTACCTCTAACCTACATACATCACTTCGAGCCACAGAAAGAGACAGACAATCTTTGAATACAAGGCGAGATCGATACGCAATTCAATGGTCAGTCTATTACTTTTTGGACTGCTCGTGTCCAGGTTCTGAACAGACGGTAAGCTCGAACATTTTTGCTTCTTCCATCTTGCCACCACTCTCACATGATGACCTTTCCGACTATGCCATCAGGCTTGTCAACTATAACCATTCTTAGCTTAGGAAGAGCCGTATGAGGCCGTCCTCGGGGCCTCGAAAACCCTCTCAGCCGACCCATCTATAGCCTGTGTTGTTTTCCGTCCTGGCCGAGTTGGAGGCGTGCGGGATCGTCATATGCTGCCACGCTTCCCAGTTGCCGGGATGGACGACACGGGTTTGGTGGCGAGGTGAGGATGAGCGGTGCTTATAAAATTTGGTTTCTGATGTACTTTCCCGTCCTCGTGGTCCTGTGCACTCTTTAGATGAACGTCCGCGTGGGATTCTTCGCTAACGGCAACCACATACAGATTTATCATTCGTAACGCTGCACTTACGAGACTGGTGACTTTCTACATCTGTAGATCTCAATAGGTCTAGATATTTCGACAGTAATACAAACCTTTCGCGCCTCGAGATGGGCATCAACAACCATGCTGCACGTCTGCCACGTATTGGTGCTTTGCCTCTTTGTCATGTTGTTGTCAAATAGTGAGTGTATATCATGCGAGATGGCATGTCGATGCTTCTTCGGCTTGATAGGGGTGATGTGAATTCTTGCGACCTAATGTCGTTGCCGCCACCAATGCACATGTGTTGGCTCATCCCGGTATATTAACCGATCCCAACGACTGGGTGATCACACCGTACTTGCATTTGTTTTGTTTCTACCAAAGTACCTACGCCATGGCAAATCTCCAGGCGAGAAAACGTGACAGCCACGAGCTTGTCGACGACTCTATCCCAGCACCCAAACGATGTCATCTAGAGCCTGCCTACGGACTACGACAGTTTGAGCATGGACCACATCCTGAGAGTACTTTGGAAAGAGGAGAGAGCCGAAGGCCATTTGCCCGAAGGCCATTGTCGATGCAGTCGAAGCTCTCGGCTCGGCCTTAGCGGCGCACGCAGATCACAAGAACACCACCAATGACAATTCTATTGCTGCTACTGACCCCCGTCATCTGCTAATTTCGGTGTACCTTGTGTTACGCAGCGAAGGCGAGTGGTTCAGGCGGTGCTCTGACGGCGAGGAAGAGGATCTGCAGTTCGTGGATGTGTACCGCAATGTCGTCAGTACTAATTACAGAGCTCAGAGGAGATTTGGCATGACTATGGATTACTGCGACGAGGAGGAGGCAGGGGGGATTCCGTTCTTCAGGCAGATCGAGAGTGGGTGGTCAATTGGTCGAGATGCTTGCTTGCGCCTGTGTGCTGGAGACTACGTGGATGGAAACACGGAAGTTTGGGTCGAGAGGCGGCCGCTGGAATATTGAGGCATCAGCACATGTCACGGGTTATTGCATGAAGTCACAAAATACAAAGCCGGAAGGCCCTCCACACATGTGCTGGGGTTTGGTTTGATGTGCTATGCTTCCTTGGCTATTTGCTACCATCAGAGGGCAGGTGCAGGGCAAGGCACAGCGGGTAGATCCTCGTCTGAAGGAACCTGGGTTCCCTGACCCATAGCAAGGAAATGCTTCCGGATTAGCTGAATGCGACTGTTGGTGTACTCGGAATTTGCAGGGTTGCCGTACTGCAAGGTGAAGCCGTCCGAGTGGTCGACGAAGCTCTATGTATTTGTGTTAGTTGCAGTGGCCCTTTGTATTATGCCTACACATTTCTGATATCAGGGAGAAGAGTGTGGCTATGACTTACGCCGCAGTCGGGCAAATTACGCCCAAACAGGCTCCAGAAAGCATCACCAACCGCCACAGTACTCTTCTCGATGATGTCGAAGAAGGCTGTCATATTGTTAGTACTGGCATCGTCAGGTCCAACCCAGCTATATTCCCCGGCGAAGTAACCCTTGCCAGCGCCTTCTACGAGGTCCAGGCCCGCCTGCAGCTTGCTCGTGCTGATAGGGTAGTAATGGTCTGAGAAGATGTCCACCTCGTCGATGCCGAGGTGCGTCGTGTTTATGCCGTACGTCCCGTCAAAGAGGAGCTTCCGCGGCGCCAGAGCCTTGACAAACCGGGCGATGTCCTCCACCCAGTCCGCCGGGCAGTCCATGTCGCCCCAGATGGGACCCAGCAGCTCGTTACCCGTCTCGTACGCGAAGATGGTCGGATCCTCAGCGTACGTCCGGCCCGTATAGGGGTTCCGGTGCATCGCGACTTTGGTGATGTAGTCCTTGAAGGCGGCGACGATGGTAGCGTTGGTGTAAAATTGCTGTATTTCTGGGTTGTTTGCATCTGCGCTCTGCGTCAGGTTCAGCCCGGCCCACCGAAGAAAGGTGTATTTGCCTCCGTGGTAGTAGTCCTGTCTTTGGTGTTTAGCATGTCATAGCGAAAGAAGAGGCCAGCTAGCGCTTGTCCTTACAAAGTTGTCGATCAAAGGTACCATGAGCCGGATACCGTACTGGCCGGCCTGGTACACGGCCCAGTCGATGGAAGCGAACGCAGCCTCGTTCACCACGCCCAGCGTCGGCATCACGCTGAGCGGGTTGCCCAGGTTGATCCCCAGAGTGTGCGAACGGATCATGGTCCCGCCCATCGCTTTCACCGTCGCCAGCACATCAGTGACGCGGCCCTTGGTCGGGTAGCTCGACTTGGTCGCGGCATCGTACGGCTCGCCCTCGGGCGGCACAACATTCTCGTCTAGACCCAGCCAGTACACGTTCGGACCCACGGCCTTCCACGGCCTACCGTCGACTAGCAGTGTCGACCCCGTACGGGTCACGGGGGATAGGACCGCGGCGGCATCCGTTGTTGTTGTTGTTGTTAGTGTTGTAGCAGCCGCGGCTATTAGAAGGCAGCAGAGTGGCCACGCGCAGGATCTCATGGTTCGGATGAAGGAGAGCTCGGACGAACACAACAGGAAGCATGAGGAACAATTTACTTGCTGGCTATCGAGTCTTGCTTGATATGGCAGATACTACATACTTTATATAGCCAATGATGCGACTACATGGTTGCAACGCCTTACTGGCCCCGCTGCGGTTGCATCGCCCAGAGGAGGGGTAGGAAAGTGCACTTCTGGGAGTGCGATGTATTGTTCATGATTGAGTCGCTCCATGAGGCTCATGTGGTCGTTGATGCAGGGCCGCGGAAGAACGAAGTCCGCTGCCCGGCCCGGATTAGCTAAGATGCTGGTGTCTGTCTCATTGCGTCATAAATGTTATACATTACATACTTAAGTACTTCTTACCATGTACCCGTAATCTGATTTTAATCTCAAGCTATCATGGTTACACTTGACACTTCTGCGCCGAGCAGACATTTGCCAAACTGAAAAGAACACACGTGGTTATCGCCTGTGGCCTTGGCCCCTGGCCTAGAATTGCCAAGTCGTACTCGTACATGAAATTCTCTGTCAATTATGCACATGCATTAGGAGAAGACTGATCTTCACTGTGGAGCACGGGCTTTGGATGGGCCACACACCAATGAGAAGACCTGTTTCATCGCAACACACAAACAGGACGAAGCTTTGTTCAACATCCACAGCAATACCAGTAATAAGTGTAACCAACTGGCGATCTGACCCAAGGTAGCAACCAGGTAGCCAGCCAGCCAGCCAGCCCGCCCGCCCTGTATGTATCTATCTACCGGGCATTATTTACATATTACTACCCGTCTCCCCCCTTCATAAAAGGCCAACACATCTCCAGAGTCCGCGTTGTCCAACATTACCAATGAGTACATCATGTTGGCGCGATTATATGCGAGGATTCCCCGCTTTATAGCGGCAGTCCTCGTACTCTGTCTGCTGCTAAACACTGCCCAAGCTTCGACAGGAGATCGGTTGCCCGAGTTTCGAGAGTGCGTCAAGGTCGGTACAAAACCCACTGCATGTTTGCGCGTGCGACAGAACCTCCCCAGATGGAGTGGAACTGACTTGGTACACTTTCTTTAAAGGTCTGCGAAAGAGAGAATTGCTATTCCGAGAAGCCGACACCTATTCGTAAGCCTCTGTTGTCGCAAACCCTCGCCAATTCGGCGTGTTCGGCTCTGTGCCGTGAAGCTGACGGGCGACAATTTAGCAATCCACCGCCGCCTCCTCTTATGGACGTGCCCGCAAGAATGCGACTACACCTGCCAACATATCGTTACCGCGAAGCGAATCTCCCGCGGTGAAAAGGTTACCCAGTTCCATGGCAAGTGGCCCTTTATCAGGGTGCTTGGCATGCAGGAGCCGTTCAGCGTGCTGTTCAGCGTTGGGAACTTCCTCGCCCACCAGAACGGCCTCGCCAAGCTGAGAGCCCAGATACCAGCCAGCTATCATCTCCGACCCTACTATGAACTGTTCGCCTACTTTGGCATGGCGGCCTGGGTCTTCAGCACCATCTTCCACGTCCGCGACTTCCCTGCGACGGAGCAAATGGACTATCTCGCAGCCGGGGCGGATGTTTTGTATGGCATGTACTACACACCGATGTTGGTGTTCCGCCTCGACAGGCGGTCCCCGCGCAGACGGAGCTTGCTGAAGTTCTGGACGATAATCTGCTGCGGTCTGTACGCGTGCCATGTCATCTATCTTAAGATGTGGAAGTGGGACTACTCGTACAACATGACTGCCAACGTCATAGTCGGTCTGATACAGAATACGATATTGACGTACTTTAGTTGGAGGCAGTACAGAGAAACACGTCAGCTTTGGACGACATTGCCCGGGTTCTCGGTGGCCTGGCTCATGATGGCCATGAGTCTGGAGCTATTGGACTTCCCTCCGTTATGGGGGGCGATAGACGCGCACAGTCTATGGCATCTCGGAACAATCTTCCCCGCTGTTGTATGGTATCGGTGAGTCTTGATCGGCGAGTCTCTTGGCCTAGTTCGCCATCACTAACGTGAGCATAGCTTCTTAGTCAAGGACGCCCAAGAGGACATTTCTGGCGGTGCCAAGTTGAAATTTTAAGGCGGTGGGTGGTCTTATCAGAATTTTGTCGGCTGCGTTCTGGAAAGCGCCGGAAAAGACTTGGTCTGGGTCGTCAGGGTCAATATAACCCCCTGGCGATTTACGATCCGGTTGGTAGGAGCCAAAGCAAAACATGTATAAAAGGTAATTTCATGAAAATAGAACTTGACGCTACAACTCAACAGGCCCCGGCTCTCGAGGCTAGACACCTCTTGTATCAATGCCTTGTTTGGGCTTTGAAAATCCCTTGCATGCATATCTACCTCTCCCATGTCTTACCGATGCACTTATGCTTAACATGCACCCAACCGTGGACCCAAGCAAGACAACCAATCCGAGTCATGACTGTGTCTGCGCCTGCCTGCACCAATTAACTAACTGAGCCTGTGAATTTACTACTAACCTAAGTAGTTAGTCGTAATCGTAGGAGGATTGTTCAGCCGATGGTCTGGCGGGGCAGGCGGTGTGCAGGCCAAAAGTTCCAAGCCAGGTGCCTTAAAAAAAAAAAAAAAAAAAAAAGGTTGAGATCTGGATATCTGAGAGTACCTAAAGTAAGTAACCTTAAGTTAAGTACTTATGCATTAACTAATGGGGGAAGCAGTTTAACCTAGTGGGCAGTAAACTAAACTACTTGTATATAAGCCATAGGCCCCACCTATAGGCCCATAGACCCATAGACCCTGGCTGGCTAGGCCGGCCTGCCCTCCAAGAAAAATTGTGCCTGACAACGCAAAGTAAAGCTGCGCGCGCCAAACAGACTATCTTTGTCTCTTCGTCTTTTCCAACATCCCCTCCTCCAAACCTGGAGCAATTTTCTCTCTGCCGCAGATTTTGATTCTTTGGAGTATCTCACAATGTCAGGCCCCGAGGACGTCGCAGCCGCCGAGCTTGCGCTCAAAGGAATGGCCCATTCTGAGCAGCATTACTTCAATAGGTGGGTTGGACTTCATTGCCCCTCGCCGTTTATTCCAAGTATTGCACGTCCGGATGCATCACAATTACTGACTTTTGTTGTCCGACAGCTATAACCACCATGGTAAGCCTGAGTTCCCGGAATGGATTAATGCCATCTTTTCGATCTGGTGCTAACCTTGTTGCCCTTCCTTTCAGGAATCCACGAAGAAATGTTGGTATGTACATGCGACTGCCTCGACCTTTGCGACTTCCACAGCCCTTCAGCCCAGCTAATAGTTGAAAACCCCCACCACAGAAAGACGAAGTCCGCACAAAATCGTACATGAATGCTATTGTCCAGAACAAGCATCTTTTCAAGGACAAGGTCGTTCTCGATGTCGGCTGCGGTACAGCTATTCTCTCCATGTGCGTAGCACCCACCCACTCCCCTGCTTTTCCTCGTCGCAAAGCCGCGCCGGCCGCGCAGCGTCTCTACACCCAAATGCTAATGGGCTCTCCCCCTTTCAGGTTTGCTGCCAAGGCAGGTGCCAAACATGTCATTGGTGTGGACATGTCCACCATTATCTTCAAGGCCAGGGAGATAGTAGACAAGAATGGCTTGTCCGACAAGATCACCCTCATTCAGGGTAAGATGGAGGAGATCGAGCTTCCTTTCCCCAAGGTCGACATCATCATCTCGGAGTGGATGGGCTATTTCTTGTTGTACGAGAGCATGCTCGACACGGTGCTCTACGCCCGTGACCGGTACTTGAACAAGGATGGCCTGATCTTCCCTGATAAGGCGACTATCTTTATGTGCGGTATCGAAGACGGCGATTACAAGGATGAGAAGATAGGATGTAAGTCTCTGCTTGCCGACTGTGCTGAATACATACCTGAGCTCACCTTATACTCTGCAGTCTGGGATAACGTCTACGGCTTCGACTACACACCTCTGAAGCATACGGCTCTTTCAGAGCCCCTTGTTGACACAGTTGAGGTCAAGGCGGCTGTGACTGATCCCACCTCGATCCTGACACTGGATCTCTACAAGTGTACAACAGACGATCTGGCATTTTCCATCCCGTTCAAGCTGAGCGCTCGACGGGACGACTTTGTCCATGCTCTTGTGGCTTGGTTCGATATCGATTTCACAGCTTGCCACGTGCCGATTCGCTTCTCCACTGGACCTCACACCAAGTATACGCACTGGAAGCAAACCGTTTTCTACTTCAGGGATGTCTTGACCGTGCAACAAGGCGAGGAGATTCAGTGCAACCTCGATGTCCGACCAAACGACAAGAACCGCCGTGATCTGGATATCAAGATTCAGTACCGGCTTGAGACCCAAGATAGCACTCGGACTGCCCAGGGCGAATGCGAGTACAAGATGTGTTAGGAGTAGATGCTCTTGGCGAAAGCTCTGCGCTCGAGTGCCGAGGTTGAAAGTCTGGGGAATCTAGACTCCTGCCTGATATTGACTCGTCGGCCTGAGTGACTTTATAGGTAGTGTATGGTTCTGTGCATAACTCATGCACACATGGCCTTGGCGTCATAGATAGTGCTATGGCAGCTTCTGCTGGTGAGAGGGCTGCATCACGTATATGCATCGGGGTGGGAGTTTGGGGTTTCTGATGGGGGGTGATTCCACAGCACCACGATAGTGTGCTGAAGGCAACGGCAAGAGGCCGTTATGACTGACGAAGATTACGACGTACTGTAACTCCCACACGTCCCTCGAGATACCACATTTCATAGAGGTTGATGGGTCAGTTGGTGGTGGATCCTTAGAGTGACACTACTGCGAAAATAGACTTGTTTTCTCGTGCATTGTCTTTCTTCAATTTCTATATCTGTGTTCGCAATATTCGATGGCCAATGGGCTAGGTTGACCTGTCTCAAGAGCCATGCCACCTTGCCGGGCCTGGCCCGATAAGATCACGCGATAGATGCTGCATCACTGCTGACAAGATGACATGGCCTTTCTGTACCAAGAGTGACTAGGGCCGGCCGTCTTTTTGAGTCCAAGACTCGCTATTAAGTACATGTGCTTCGTTGTTATAATATACAGGGTGCTGCGGAGAGATTTAAATGTGATGGCAGCATTTCCCACTTCTAGGCCGTGCCTCTGCCTAGGTGTGTATTTCCCATACAACATTGGGCTACTGCCGAGTTTGTCCCAGTGCCTCAAGGATCCCCCCAGACTTCGGCAATCTTCTGGCTCAAGGCACCTGCAATCTTCTTCCTGTTGTACAGCTTGCCCATCTCTCCGGCGACCAACTGCTGCTTGCGTTTTTTGCCGGCGTCTCCCGTGCCTCCGCACTTCTCAAAGACCTTGACAAATTCGTGAGGCGTCTTCCAACGCTTCTGGATCTCGATGGCCTTCTCGCCAGTGACGCCGCGAGTGCACATCAGCATCTTGAGGTAGACGTCGCGCAGGGTCATGGTGTCGGACTTGGAGACGAGGGACGCGAAGGCCGGGTAGCTGATGTAGTGATTCATGCCGGGCTCCTTCTTGCGCAGGTGTTCAAGCAGCGGCAGGTAGTTCTGGGTGGTCAGGATGCCCGTGGGGATGACATAGAGCGGGCGGGCCTCGTACTGCTTCTTGAGGAGCAGCGTCATGCGGGTCAGGTACCGAATGGTGTCGTCCATCTTCTGGGTCTTCTTGACGAAGTAGCCGTTCACCACCTGAGTCGATGCAATGGCCGACTGGATGGCGTCTTCAAACCTGTCCTTGTTCAGCGGGTCGATGTTCATCTCCTCGATGATGTAGACGACATTTTTTAGGCCGGAACGCTTGAGCCGAAACTTCTGCTCGTGGAATCGCCCGTCTTTGATACTGCCAATCAAATCGTCCAGGCGCTTGCGCTCGACGATCCAGTCGAGAACCACCTCGTCGCCCTCTGCCCCGGTCCTACTGAGGAAATTGGCGTCGTGGCACTTGGCTACCCACAAGGCATCGCCCAGCTCAAGCGAGCGGACAATGGGCGGGATACCTTTCTTGGCCAGTTCTTGTTGCATGTAATCCCGATCGGTCTTTGCACGGATCTCTCGCACGTCAAGGACCAGCTGCACGGTGAAGGAGCCAGCACGTAGGCAGATAGGTCGGAAATGGGGGAGTGCTGGACTATTCGACGAGGAACCGCCCGCGGTTGGTACTACATCTGCGTAAGCTGATTCTGGCAGTGGTGCCGGTCCAGCTTCGATCTCCACGGATGGCGATCTATTCCTTTCAAAGTAGCCTGCCCTTGGCGGAGGGGGCTCTAGGCTTCTGGGAAGCGCTGCGGCGCCCGGGTTCGCCGTCTGATACATTCGCGCAGCGACTTCTCTGCCGTCGTCGGTCAGGGTATACCGTTTGGTTGGGCCTCTACGCTCGTGGACAAGATCCTTGTCCAGCAGGGTTTTCATGGAACTCCAAGCCGTATAGAAGCTCGTGGGGTCTGAAGGAGCTGAGAAGGAAGCATCACAGTGCGGTTGTGCCTCTTCGATGAGCTCAGACTTGGTCATCCCATTCGGCGAGGTTGACTCGGCCAGTCCCATGATGAGTGCATAGGCACCGGACCGCAGTTTCGGCACATATGGCTTGGTCTTTCTGGGTTTCTTGGCCGGCCTGGCTTCAGCGGCATCTTCATCACCGCCATCGTCGTCTCCAATGCCAATCACCTGACCCATGCCCGGCGCGCGACGCTTCTTTTGCGGCATGGGCAGGCCGTTGGCCTCGCAGTGCTCTTGCAGCTTCTGGGTAAGACGATCACAGAGTTTGGGGCCGAAACCCTTGAGGGCCTGGAGCTGGCAAGGATGGGTGAAAGCCATGGGGCACGCCTTCAAGGAATTGTAGGCATTCTTGTATGTCACGACGCCCTTGGAATTGTGCTCCCGTGCTTTGTCCAGCCATTCCTTGACCCAGCTCAGGTAGAGCGGGTTGACGCTCTCGTCGTCGGCCGGCATGTTGATGTCAATACATTAACCTTAGGTTAAGTACTTACTTCTTAAGATGGACGCGACAGACCGCGTCATGGACTTTGGGTGGAAAACGCCGGGTCATGTGATGGAAAAAAAAAAAAAAAGAAAAGAAAAGGAAAGGAGCCGGCATACGTAGTACAGCGTATGTACAACGTAGTACTCGTAACCTAGGGGGGTTGCAGGTCTCGGCGTTTTGAGTATAGCGCCAGTAAGGAAGAGCTACTAACGTGAGAGGATGGCGCGGGGCAGGTGAGTGAGGGGCAATGCAATAACATTGTCCAATGTCCATACAAGAAAGATCATGCATGTACTTGCAGCAGCAGCTTCTCCTCCTCCTCCTCCTTGTCGGGTCACTTTCTGACTGAGGTAATAATTGAGAATAGAAACGCACACCGACTTGCATTGGATGCGACTGTTGGCGCAACGTGGCTTGGGTAGATCGTCTCGTTCTTTCTACGCTGTGGTTCCATCCTTGGTTGAGGCATTGATCAACTGGCCTGCCCTGGCCTGACCTTACCTTGACCTGACCTGCATTGAGCATTTGCGCGATTCTGGTCTCTTTTGCGGGAACTTGTTCTTCCTCCAACCTCTTCCTTCTCCTCCTCTTCTTCTAATCCATTGTCTTTGGAGGCCTCCACTATTTATCACGTTGATACTTGCCATAATCCATTCTTCTTCTTCCATTCAGATTCCGAGTCGACTCCCCCGACCGGCCCAAGCCCGGTCCTTTGAGCAACTCGTCGCACAGCCCGCAGGTGTCTGCCCTGTCCCACCATGGAACGAGATTCCATCATCGCTGCTTCCAAGAAGCATGACATCGTGGCTCTGCCCGATGGAAAGCGCTACACCTATGGCACAGCCGGCTTCAGAATGGCTGCCGATCTCCTTGATGGCATTACCTTTCGCGTCGGTCTACTGTCTGCCCTCCGCAGCCGAAAGCTGAGCGGCCAGGCCATCGGTGTCATGATCACAGCCAGTCACAACCCGGCCAAGGACAACGGTGTCAAGATTGTCGACCCCATGGGCGACATGCTCGAGCAAGAATGGGAGGTTTACGCGACCCAGCTGGTCAACTGCCCCACTCACGAACTCGTCGCCGATACCTTCTTCCAGCTGGCCGAGCAGCTCAAGGTCGATCTCAAGACCGGCGCCAAGGTCATTGCCGGCCGAGACACCCGTCCTTCGGGCATCACGCTTATCCAAGCCCTCTCCGACGCCTGCACTGCCACCAAAACATCCTTCGTCGACTACAAGGTCCTGACGACACCCCAGCTCCACTACCTTACCCGATGCGTCAATACCGAGGGGACCCCTAGTTCGTATGGCGAGGTGAGCGAGGTTGGCTATTACAAGAAGATCAACGGTGCTTGGGAGCGTGCCATGAAGAACAAGAGAATCAATGGAGCCTTGACGGTGGATTGTGCCAACGGCGTGGGTGGCCCGAAGCTCAAGGAGCTCTTGAAATATATGGACCCGTCCAAGACCGGCCTCGAGTGCAAGGTCGTGAACGACGACGTTCTCAAGCCCGAGGTTCTCAACCTGGATTGCGGTGCCGACTTTGTCAAGACGAGACAGCGAGCTCCACCGAACCCCAAGCCTCAGCCTGGCAGCCGGTGGTGCTCCCTTGATGGCGATGCTGACCGACTCATCTACTACTGGGTTGACCCGGAGACGACGCAATTCTTCATGTTCGACGGTGACCGCATTGCCACTCTCGCCGCGTCGTTCATCGCAGATCTCTTCAGGACCGCCGGCCTCGATGGTGAGCTCCGCATCGGTGTCGTGCAGACTGCCTATGCCAACGGCGCCAGCACCAAGTATGTCGAGCAACACCTTCAGCTGCCTGTTGTCTGCACACCTACTGGAGTGAAGCACCTGCACCACGCTGCTTGCGCCTTCGATATCGGCGTTTATTTCGAGGCCAACGGCCACGGCACTGTTCTCTTCTCTACGGACGCGGTCCAGACTTTCGCCAAGAAGGAGCCCCAGTCTCCAGCCCAGAAGGAGGCGCTGGACACTCTGCGCGCCCTGGCCGACCTCATTAATCAGACCGTCGGCGATGCCATTTCCGACATGCTGATGGTCGAGGTCATTTTGGCGCACAAGGGCTGGGGTCTCCGGGACTGGGCCATGACCTACCAGGATCTCCCCAACCGCCTCGTTCGGGTCGAGGTTGGCAACAAGGATCTCTTTCAGACCACAGACGCCGAGAGGAAACTCTCACAGCCTCTCGGATGCCAGGACGAGATCGATCAGTGCGTTAAGAAGTACACGAACGCGCGATCATTCGCACGTGCCAGCGGTACAGAGAATGTAAGTTGAGGATGGGAGGTTGTACGAAGCTGTCTGGGAATCGATCTAACATTTCCATCACAGGCATGCAGAGTATATGCTGAGGCGGCAACCCGCTCAGAGGCAGACGACCTGGCCAACAAGGTCGCCCATATTGTGAAGACTTACGGCGGAGCATAGGAAGCTGCGCTTCGCGCGACGGAGACATTCCAAGACGCCCTAACACTGGTGCGGTTCGGAGCAAGTCTATAGGACCGTCGTATCTTACGATGCGCTGGTTGAGCGTCTGAATAAGGTGGAAATGGGACCGGGGAAGTGAGAAGTGGAACGATTATACCCACCGCTTCTGATGGCTGGTGGTAAGAAGATGCAATGTTATGAGCACGGTTTTATTTTTCCTAGCTTACTTCGTAGTCGGGAATAGACAAAATTCTTCTGGCTTACAGTCGGGAAGGGGACGGTGCCTACCTTGTCTCAAGTGGCTGGAACGAGGAAGTTGTAGAGCGTAGGCCATGAGGATGGAAAAATGACAACCCCACAAACGCAAAACTAGGCGGGGGTATTTGGTAGAGCTTAAGATGTGTAACTTATTCGCTTTTGCCCGCTCTTATATATTTTGGCCAGATTTGTGTCTCAGGTAGAGTGCGCCCCCATGGCCTGGGCCACCATATCCTGCACCATCTTCTCGACAATGTGCTTGAGGGCGTCCTCGCCGACCTGGGCGCTCATGTAGCCCTGCATGCTCTTTTCGGCGTACTTGGCCAGCACGTCGACCTCGACGTTGACCGAGTCCCCCGGCCGCTTGGCCGCGACCACGACCTTCTCCTGCGTGTAGGCGATGAGCATGACCTCGAACCAGCCGGCGGCGTCGTCGACGCGCGTCACGGTCAGGCTCGTGCCGTCGATGGTCACGTAGCCCTTGAAGACGATGTAGCGCAGCATGTCGGCAGAGGAGGTGGGCTGGAAGCGGAAGGTGAGGGCGTTGCCGTCCTGGGTGACGGAGAGAATGGCGGCCGTGGTGTCGACGTGGCCCTGCACGAAGTGGCCGCCCATGCGCGTGTCGGCCCGCACGGCGCGCTCGAGGTTCACCCGCGACCCCTTGGCCAGGGCGCCCAGGTTCGTCAGGCGCAGCGTCTCGGGGGCGATGCCGACGGTGAAGCTCGGGCGGGAGCCGGGAGAGGCGGCGGGGATGGAGGTCGCCGTCAGGCACACGCCGTTCACCGAGATGCTGTCGCCCAGCTGCGCGTCGGCGAGCAGGGTCGAGGTCGCGGGCAGGCTGATGGTCAGGGAGGTGCCGCCGGTGGCATCTTGGGGGTTGAGCTCGGAGACTTCTGTAGTGTGGCGGGAGTTGGGGAGTTGAGCTTCTGAAGGACGACGAGGAAGAAGACAGGACAGGACATTATCGGAAAGTTAGGACGTACCCCCTATTTCCTCGACGAGACCGGTGAACATGGCCGTAAGCAATGCACAATCTAATCCAATTGCTCTATAGATAAGTAGGTAGGTAGGTAGCCTTCGAGCAGGGAGACAGTCGTGTGGTGATGAGATAGAAGATGGGGGACTCGGGGGCTTGATAAAAAGGTCGTCCGTCTCCCCACCACCATTGGAAGATGGGACCCCCCCCGCTTTAATACATGTTAGAATTACTAAGGAAAGTTAATTGATGGCATCCATCCATCCATCCTGGCTTCTGATCCCAGGCTAATTCATATTGGAAGTGACGACCCAAGGTTAACCTCTCAAGGAAAATAGATGATGTTTATGTGCCACTTACCTTTTTTGTTACACACATGTCCCAGCCTGCAGGCCTGTCTGCCACTGCCTGCCGTTTAGCCGCCCGTCCGCCCCCCCCCCCACGGGGTGACGTCCAGTCTGCTTGTCTGTAGGGCTGACCGTGCGTGCATGATGTGCGGCTCTGGAAGTGGACCAGCTTGCGAATCCCTCTTCCTTTCAGGGGTCCTTCCTTTTACGTGGTGTGTCTCGAAGCTTAGCTGCTGCCAACAACCTTCCCACATCACCTGCATACCGCCTAACCCTATTCAATCTCAAGGGGGGCGCTGGCTGTCTTGGATAAGACTACTATAGCATAGCGGATTTGGTTCGCATTCACCGTTTCACATGTTTTCCTTCAAGAGGCAAGGCACCTTTGGCGACCGGGATCTGACCGTCTTGCACCGGACCTTCCACGACAAATATGTAATTCATTACGATTTTAGTGAAGCAGACGATGAGACGGCCAAGTCGGAGTTCAGGACTCTAATCGCTGACCTGGAAGAGGCCGGGCTGCAGACAGAAGTCCGTGCTGGCGCCGACCATTCACTCCTGGTCTTCGTCAGAGTGCCTACCGAATTGCTCAACGACGAGATGCACAGATCCAGGTAAGCAGACAGTAGCTGAGTTGTTCAGCTCGTCCTGGTGCACTTCGGCAGATGGACTGAACGGGTGACTATAGGGTGAAGGACTGGCTGTGGGGGATCACCTCGGACCAGCCCCAAGTCGGCCAGAGGAACCAGAGAAATGGGTTGGCAGGCACCTTTGAGGCCGAGGGCCTCCTCTCCGTCTATCATCTCGTCAGCTGGCAAAAGGAACAAGGCGGTGCCGGTATCACCCCGGGCCTGGGCAAATGGAAGAATGTCCAGTCCGTCTTCCCCATCCACAATGGCCCTGCCAACAAACAGCTGCTCAAGCACTTGAGCCAGAAGATGTTTCTCACTACAGAGGACTACGACCAGATACGCAACTTGTTCGGCCCCAAGGTCTGTCCAAGCCGCCCTCGCGCATCCTTCTTTGCCTTGAGAGGACTAACCTTGTCGGATGATACCAGGTTGCCTTCTACTTTGCTTACATGCAGACATACTTGCTCTTCTTGACATTCCCGGCCGTCACGGGCATCTTAGCCTGGGCATTCCTCCCCAAGTACTCGCTCGTCTACGCTATTGTCACCCTTCTGGGATGTACCATCTTTCTCGAGTACTGGAAGATCCAGCAATATGACTTGAGTATACGTTGGAATGTCCGGGGAGTGGGCTCTATGAAGCAAAACCGGCCCAACTATCGTTACGAAAAGGTTACCGTGGATTCTACGGGCAGAAAAATGCACTACTACCCCAGGTGGAAGTCGATACTCAGACAACTTGCCCAAGTTCCATTCTTTGTCCTTGCCGTCCTGGTACTTGGCTTCACCATCACCGCCGTCTATGCCATGGAGATTCTCCTCTCTGAAGCGTACCAGGGCCCTTACCAGTCATACTTGGTAAGTCGCGACCGGCATCTCGTGTCCAAGGGGAACAACAGGCTCATCATTACAGGAATATCTTCCGACCTTGGTCCTGGCTGCATGTTTGCCTTACACCAAATCTTTCCTCGAGGACGTCGCCACAGCACTTGCCGACTTCGAAAACCACCGCACCCACGATTACTACGAGATGTCCGTCACACAAAAGACCTTTGTCCTGAGCTTCATCGTGCAGTATTTCCCTATCTTGCTCACTGCGTTTGTCTACGTACCATTGGGGGGCTCGCTCGTCCCGTGGATGCAGGCCCATATACCCGCCCATCTTGGAGATAAGCTGAAGGTTGAGCCTTTTCAAGAAGACGCGGATCGTCTACGGAACGAGGTCATCGCCCTGACGGTGACTGGGCAAGTCTCGGATATGTTCGAGGAGATGGTGCTGCCGTACTTGATGCACAAATTGCGAACGTGGTACCGCCAGTACAGATTTTGGAATTCCAGCCATGGTGCCTTTCAGGCCCTCTCGCCTGACGACCCAGCAGAGGAGGCTTTCCTGCGGAGTGTCCGAAAGCAGGCCAGTCTAGAGCCGTACAATGTACAGGAAGATATATCCGAGATGGTTATTCAGTTCGGATACCTCGCGCTCTTTTCGCCTGTGTGGCCGCTGGTCTCGGTTGGCTTCTTCATCAACAACTTGATTGAGCTCAGGTCCGACTTCCTCAAGATCTGCCTAGAACACCAGCGTCCCCACCCCACGCGCATGGACGGGATCGGCCCCTGGATAAATTCGCTGGATTCACTGACGTGGCTGGGGAGCATCTGCACGGCGGCGATTGTGCATATGTTTGGTGCACAGGCCGGCCACGGCGAAACCACACTCCTGAACCGTTTCGGAGGGGCATCGTGGTGGTCCCTCCCGATCACCATCTTCGCCAGCGAACATATCTTCCTTCTGCTGCGCTGGGTCGTGCGCTCTGTTCTCCAGAAAGTCGGGTCTGAGCAGATCCGGCGCGAGCGCAACGAACGATATGCTCTCCGGAAGAAGCACCTCGACGACCTGGAACGGGCGAGTAAAGTCAGGGACGCTCTGGATGTGGGCTTGGTGGAACGGCGCAAGTCGGTACGCATGGCAGATCCAGATCTCTTTTGGACCAAGCAAGCCAGGGAAGGGATCAGCGACGGAGTGGGCGTCAAGCTCATTGAAGCGCTGGGTCGTACCAGGAACGGGGGTCTGCCCACGAAGCTGGACTGATGTTGGTTCGTTCTGGCACTCCGCAAGTAAAGTAACTACGCATATTGTTCAATCTGTCAAAAGCGCCCACACACAGCGCCTAACTTGATAAGCTGCAGTTACTAGTAGTTAGCACTAGAGATCTTTCGACATGTAGTTGGCAATAAGGGGCAAATAAAGAAGAAGGTTTAAAAGCTGCTGTTGCTGTGTTGTGTTGCTGCCTATAATGATATTATGAATTTAGTGGGCCTCCGAACCGAGGCGAGCATGAACCTCCAAACTCCGACAATCCAAGCATGATTTGCCATGTACTTGGTTTTCCACCCGTTGGTTGCCATTTACATATCTTGATTAAGTGCCCAAGAAGATAGTTCGATGCGTATATAATTCTCAGTAGTCTCAGTGCTATGGAGCCCACGCTGGGCGACAAGGTCGCCTTTTTCCAACTGCTCAAGGCCTTTCCACCCCAAGATGACGGCGACGACGACGACAATGATGACTGGGTCGAACAGGATACCCATCGCAATGCAGCCAAAGCTTTTGTGAGAGCTGCTTCCGGGGCAACTTCAAAACCGACCAGATCCCATCTTCGTCCGGTTCACCAGGTTTCCCAGGTCGCGACCAAGTCTTTCCCTGCGTCGACACCTAAAAGGACCGCCTCGGATCCCATCCAGAGAACAAAGAGCAGCGAAACCAGTCACACCATCAAACGCACCCCTACCAACCCCCAACTCGTGGCTTCTGGAGTCATCGATCTGTCTACCATTTCAGATACGCTCATTCCCGACTCCACAAAGGCAAGCACCAAACAGCCCCCGAGGAGGTTGTCAGAAAGACTGCTTCGTCGCCGCGCTACAGTCTCCCCATCCATCCAAGAGACTCCCTCTCTCAAGATGCCTAAGCGCAAGAAGGACGTCCCCGTCAAGCTGGTGCCAGAAGCTGAGCGCTGCTTTGCCGGCCTGGCCTTCTTTTTCTTTCCCAACAGCGACGCGAATAGTCTGCGCAAGAAGCGCATCGACAAGGCCAGGGAGTACGGGGCTAAATGGACCAGATCTGTCAAAGAGGCGACCCATGTCATTGTCGACAAGGGGCTTTCCTATGCAGACCTGAACTCACTCTTTGAGCGGGATGTTGACGCTACTAACAAAATTATCGTGAACTCCGACTTCCCTATCGATTGCTGGACGCACCGGGTGCTGGTATCGCACCAGCAAGATAAATATCAGGTGCCAGGTAAACCGGCTTCACAGCAGTGCCACGTCCATCCTGATATACCGTCGCCGAATCCAGGTCATTCTTTGGTGTTGAAAGAGCGGCGATCCAAGAGGCATCATGTGCCACCTCAAAACACTACTCAGAATGGTAACTCGTCCTCTCAAGCAGCTGCGCAGTCCGCAGAACATGCAGTTATACCCTCTACACAACCAATCCCGGCTTCAACACCCGGTGCAAATTCCAGTAGCTTGACCTCCGAAAAAGCAGATGAGGCCGGCAATGCTGGTCATGAACAGAAACCCTCTCGATCAAGTCGGCCATCCGAGGTGAACAGCGCGGGGTCTTCGTTTGAAGACGCTTTGTCCCAATGTATAGGCCACATCGTGGAATTCGGCGACGATGTCGTAATTCCTGGCGAAGACGAAGATGAGTCGGCTCAATTCGAGGATGGTGACGAAGCCTACTGTTCCGACGATGAACGTCCCGTCAAGAAGACCCGGACTTCCCGTACGAGCGCAAAGGCTTCAAAAGGGACCGAGGGCTGGCAGTCTACGTTCGCCTGCATGAAGGGGGGCTTCAGGGGGGTCGAATCAAAGAATCCTAACGCCGAGACGATCGATGTCCTCTTGCAACTCGCAGACCAATACGCGAAGATGGGCAGCGAGCCTTGGCGAACAACTGCATATCGGAAGGCTGCAGGTGCGCTCAAGCGGCAGTCTGTCAAGATCCTCACCTTTGCTCAAGCCGTCTCCATTGACGACATCGGCGAGTCGTCAGCTGAGAAGATCGAGGAGATTGCCAAGACAGGCCGTGTCCGAAAGCTCGAGGCTCTCCAGTCAGACCCTATGATCAAGCTGCGTCAAGTGTTCACCAGGATCTACGGTGTCGGCCCCAACCTGGCGGACCATTGGATCTCGCAAGGTTATCGGACGCTCGACCACATCCGGGAGAAGGCGCACCTAACGGCCAACCAGAGGATCGGCCTCGATCACTATGACGATCTGAACACGCGGATCCCGCGCAGAGAAGTAGAAGCTCTGGGAGCCCATGTCGTACGAGCCGCCCGAGCGATCGACCGTGATGTACAGCTGATTATCGGGGGGAGCTACCGCCGCGGCGCAGACAGCTCGGGCGACATCGACATAATCATCACCCGACAGGGCACATCCAGCACCGGTCAGCTGATCGATTTCCTGGACGAACTCGTCTCGAATCTGACCAACGAGGGCTTCCTGACTGCCGCACTTGCCTCTCACCGCAGGAGCTACGCAGACGACACCAGAGGCAGCAAGTGGCAGGGTTGTTGCGTGCTGCCCCAGAATGAATATCCTGGTGGTGTTAGTGATGGTGATGGCGAGGCGGCTAATACCCCCACCACCAACAACAAAAGCAACTGGCGTCCGATCTGGCGTCGCATCGACCTGCTTCTCGTGCCCGAGTCTCAACTCGGCGCTGCCCTCGTCTACTTCACCGGCAACGACATCTTCAACCGGAGCATGCGGCTGCTGGCCCAGAAGAAGGGCATGCGTCTCAACGAGCGGGGCCTGTACAGGGACGTGCTCCGCGGCATGGGAAATGTGAAGCAGACCGAGGGCGTGCTGGTCGAGGGCCGAGACGAGCGGGAGATCTTCCGCCATCTAGGCGTGCATTGGCGCGAGCCGCGCGAGCGTTGGTGCTAGAAGGGACGGGAATGAGTCCGACTGACGCGGGCTTCATTTCCGGCTTCTAGATGGTCTTTTATTTTCTCTCGGTGTCCGCCTGTGTTGGTTGGTTTCAGTTGAGAATTGGAGATAGCCCCGGAACGAGATTGTGATTTGGACCACGCGAGTAGCAGTCCCGAGTTCAAGCAGTCTGTGACAGAATGGATTATTCTTTTTGGGACACGCTCGGTGCATCTGCGAAACAGTCGTTGATCAAGATGGAATAAATACATGCAGAGCTATTTGGTGGCTTTTGGAGTGCTCTACACTACATACAAGCGATGAAAACAAAAAGTAGAAGGGATTCCAGAAATCCTCCAACTCCCCGCGGTATATAACGCGAAGAGATACACGCATCAAGCAAGAACAGCTCCCCCTAGTTGCCATAGTTGCCCTCGTCGCAGCATGCCTGCCGCATTCGACAGAAGCGTCATTTTGGTACATCCATAGTTCTCTCCTCCTTTTTAGATAGAGTACTTCATATCATACTCTTCTTGTCTGTGGGCGATCGACCGACTGGGCTTCTGGAACGCCTCGAGTCCATAGATAGTCATCGGGCATGCGGCTGCTGCTGCTGCCCCGATGTCCCGGCATAGATGCGCGTGTCCATGAGCGGTATCGAGTTCTTCTCGCGGGGGTCGAACGGATTCACGTCGGCGCCGGAGTAATGGCTCGCGGCCTCGGCCTCGGCCTCGACATCGTTCAGCACCTCGCGGGTCAGCTCGACGTAGTCGTAGGCGAACTCGCCAATTTCGGCGTCGTCGATACCCAGGATCTCGGCGTCCTCGGTGGCGCGCAGTTGCAGGCCGGGGATCAGGTTCAAGATGAACAGGATCAAGCTGGTGCCGACGAAAGAGTACGATCCGCCAGCGAACGAGTCCGCCAGCTGATATGCTAGCTGGATCCAGTGCTGGTTGAGCCAACCACCATCGATGGTTTGTATATGGTCGAGATGGGCGATGTCGGCTCGCGCGAAGAATGCTGTGAGGATGTTGCCCACTAAGCCTCCTATCCCGTGCACGGCGAAGATGTCGAGGGCATCATCGATGCCGACGAGGAACTTGAGCTTGGTAGCGTAGTTGGCGAAGCCAGCCCCCAGGATTCCATACGGAACAGCGGCCCATGAGGGTACGTAACCTATGAATGCCATATTAGCCGACAGTTCCCAGGCATGACAACGGTCTTTTCTACCCATCTGCACATACCTGAGCCTGGCGTGATAGCAACGAGCCCCGCAACGACGCCAGAGCAGAAACCGACAGTCGACCACTTGCGCTCCAGCCGGTAATCCAGCACACACCAGGTGATACCACCCACACAAGCGGCAAGATTCGTCACGAAAGCGGCCATGACGGCGCGCAAGTTGGCAGAGAGAGCCGATCCAGCGTTGAAACCGAACCAGCCGACCCAGAGAAAGACAGTGCCGATAACAATGTGCGTAACGTTGTGCGGTCTATAGTTGAGCTCGTGGGTCCCGTGTCCTCGTCGTTTCCCCAGCATCATCGAGTAGGCCAAGGCCGCAGCGCCCGAGGAGATATGTACCGGAGTACCACCAGCAAAATCGAGGCCACCCATTTTGTTGGACCAGCCGCTCGGATTCCAGGTCCAGCAAGCAATTGGGTCATAAATGATGGTGGCCCAGATAAACATGAAGATGACGCAAGGAAGCATGCGACCGCGCTCAGCAGCAGCGCCCGTTGCAAGTGCTACGGTGATGGCAGAGAACATGCCCTGGTAGACAGCAAACAGCAGGTCGGGAATCCTGTCAGAGCCAACCGAGGGCTGGGCCAGCACATCCTTGAATCCGAAGTTTGCTAGGTTCCCAATATAGGGGCCGGCCGTGTGTGAAAAGGTTAACGAGTAGCCCCAGAAGAACCACTGGAATGAGGTAACGGCAGTGGCCATGACGGAGAGCCAGATGAGTGAAAGAGCCGACTTTCTTCGGGCAAGGCCCGAGTAGAAGAAACTAGAAGAGGCATGTTATGTTAGTTGTCACCATCACGATACTCGCTGCCGTAAGCATTGTACCTACCCAACACCAGGTATCATCAGCAGAACAAGGGCCGTTGCTGTGATCATCCATCCAATGTCCCCGCTCTAACATGGCCGAGATGGTTAGAAGACAGCTGTGGCAGTTCAGGGAGCCGTGTACCATACCTCATACCAGATATTGAGGTCATCCGTCAAGGGATCACCGCCTTGTTCACCTGTGCCATTGTACGGCACCTTGACGACATAGTTCAAGGCATCCAGGTCGACGCCTTCGAGTACCACCATCTTCGCAATATCGAGCCCAGCCTGGACCGGTACTCCAACAACTATCTATGTAACAGTGAAGAAGGGAAACGCCTCGGGGGGTTTTTGTTTTTTTTTTTACTGCAAGGGGCGAGAGGCACTTCGTTCAAGAGGAGCTCCAAAAACAGAGGTTGAGTCTGCCCATTGGGATAGATGGCAAGGATGGTTTCAGTCAAGGGTTGGGATGGGACGTGGCCGCGTGGGGTAGCAAGACTAATTAATATCCCGAACTGCTGTAGCCTGTAGGCAAGTAAAGACGGCAAACCACCTTAGTTACTTAGTCAGGGAATGGGCTGATGTCGCAACGGGTGAGTAGTGCATTGATGAGAGGATGCAGAAGAAGAAACTTCTCCGACAGCCAATCACACAGATCTCACGGTGTACAAGCCGGGCAGCGAGAAACACTACCACTGCACTAGCTGCCCCGGGAGACGTTACACTGATGAAGGTGAAGCTGGAAAAGGAGGAGGACAGCATGGATCCAAGCCAATTGCCGGAGCAGCAATCAGCGATCAGCAATCATCCATCATCAGCTCCGGCTCCCGGTTGGTGCTGACCTGCATCTCTCCTGGCCCACCGCTCTGAGGATGCTGTCCTGGCGCATTGCCAAGTGCGCATCCTTGCGAGGGACGTAACGGCAACGGCAACGGCAGTGGCCCAAGGCCATGACGGGATTGGCCAGGACCATGACGGGATTGGCCAAGCTGGCTGTTGCGAGCCGCCAAGCCGAGTAAAAAGCAATAGTGGTACAGTAGGTAACTAAGTAGTCATAATGTGAGGGAGGGAGGGAGGGAGGGAGGGTGAGAGAGGATTAGTACAAGGCACATGTCTGTCTACCACACTAGACTACGAGATGCAATTTGAAGCCAAACCCGACAGATAAGACACGCCGTTCCCATTGGTCGAGAGGCCGACGTGGGGTGTGTTGGAGACCAACTCTATCGTGCCTGCTTCTTACTAAGTACTGTACTACTACTACTGCAGTACCAAAACCCTTCATTGAGGGGATCATGGATTCATGCTAATATGCTATTCTGGTATCCCATCACATGAAGGTGACAGTTCTGGACAGGGCGGCGAGGGGGCGGTATTACTAACTAGTTTATGAACTACTTATATGTACCAGGGTTCAGGGGTTCAGCAGATGATGTGTCGCCATGTAGTAGTAGTACTACTACTGTACCCCTCCCCCCTTTCTTTTCGCCCTGAAGTCCCACCGCGGACAACCAGCCAGTCGGTAACCTCATCCGGAAGGTGCCTACTTCATCCTTCTTCTTTCGTTCCCGCCCCTTTCGACTGTTGGTCCGAATGATAATTGCAATCGTCTCTACACTGCACAAACGAGCGAGCTGTGGCTCTCGCTAGATATGTTTCATTCGTGTCTTGCAGGGGCTAGAAACAACCTTGTGTTTAGCTGTCTGGTTTGTCTATTGGCCTCGCTTGCTACACCAGCAATAGCACGTCCCAAGGTGATGTGTTCGAGACTGTCTCAGCCCCTCCCGCGAGGCTCAAACATATCAACGCTTCCCCGAACGCTGCTAAAAATGCGGGATTCCCATCCCTTGCGCCAGCCACGGGAGACTAGAATTACCGGCAATGTTTGATCGAAACTGGGTGCGGCTCTGTCACTTGTCATTACCTCTTGTCCCTCCTACCATGCTGCTGCATGCGGTGATGTGTATCAGGATGTCGGCTTCCTGGATGCCTTCTTCTCACTCATACTGAGGTGATACAGCTTCCAACGACTGTTCCTCTTCGTAATCTTCACAGACCCCACCCCCAGAGCCTCCTCACGTAACCGAGTCAGAATGAGACACATGTTATGTATATCGAGTTCACGTCATCGTGACTTGAAAAGGGAGAACCTGGTTATTAACCTCTTCTAAGATTGCCTACCAATCGCACTATCATGGGCGCTTTCTGAAATATTAATTACAGGCATTAATGGCCTCTAGCTGCAACCATGGTCTCGCCCAAATCATCCACCCCCTGCCCATTGTCGTGTCTGTCATAAGAAATCATGGAGCATCGAGGTCGAAATGTGACACCACGTCACCCCAGCTTGCCAGTTCCGCCTTGCTCTTGGCAGCTTTCACGTGAGAGCTCACAATGCTGATCTTCAAGCCGTCCACTTGGCTAAGTTCAATGACCGTTCCGTTGCTAGTAACAACGCGAATCTCGAGGTTCTCCCGCAAATGTGTCTCAGCATTTCTCGAGTCAAGACTCTGGAGCTTTCCATCATAGACGTGGTCGATGAGTGTCGAAGTCAGAGGGATAGTTCCAGATACCCGGCGTCCCTGCCCATCAAACCCCGCCATCTGCCCAGCAAAGATTCCCAAGCTGCCAGCGAGTTCGGGGCTTGATTCCCAAGCCGAAACTTCATTTGGCACCTTACCTAGGAATAGATGTATTTTGAACGAAGTGTTCAGGGCATGCTTGTTCACAATGATGTTCGCAACCCACTCGTGATAGTGGCCGCCCTTGATGATTCGGTTGACAAATGACAAATCAGGAGTGCCTTCGTTCCAAGCTACCCCTTTTGTGCGCTTATTCGGGCCCATTCTAGACTCGCTCGAACCCGAAGATCTTTTATGGCGTCTGCGCTCGTGCTTGATGGACATCGTGGCCGCGCTGAAGTTCGTGTAAAGCTCGTTGATGGCAGTAATAACGTCCGATCGACTCTTGGAGGCGACCTCGGGATACGTATAGTTGAAGACTTGGTGGTCTCGTACCATGTCCGAAGTCCAAAACTGACCATCGTGGGCAAAAAAAGGCGTCAAGTTTGTGCTGGAGTTTTGGCTGTCTCCATACGAAATAGTACGAGTAGGTTGAACCGCCGTCATTGGCTCGACCCACGAATCGTTATGGAGGATCTGCCACATAGCAAATATTCTGTCCACGTTGGCGTGGTGTAAGAAAAAGATTGGATCGAAGGCCGAATAGGCTATGATGGCCATGTGGCCCGAGTTACCGCCAGCTGTGAGGTGGATAGTGTCGTGGAGAGACTCGATTGAATCATATGAAGAGTTGCTGGCGTCCGGTACCCACGCTTCATTGCTCCATTTGCTGTAATTTCCCGAGTTGGCGAATAGGTTGTAAAGGCGCGTCTGGTATTGGCGTAGCCCTGCGTCCAACATACGTCCGACATCGGAATTATTTGAGATGGCATCGGGGCTATTGGAGGGAGTGGGAGCCCGTTTCGTATCGTTCCATTCGAAGAACTAGATCCGCATTAGCTATGGTTTCTTCGGCCTCGATGGAAGGACAAAGAAGAAAGCTTACCGGAAACTCGGGGGAAAACTGATGGGTTCAGTGGCTTGAAGGTGAAGGTGTACAGGGGATTGGCAATAAGCTGCGGGCCATTGGGACCGTCCGCCATAATATCAGACTCGCCACCGATGCTCAGAGGAAGTAGACTCTGGCCACTGGGCGGCATGGCAGCCCAGTCCCAGTAAGGCATGCGAAAGGTCTGGGCAGCTTGTTGGAAGCGAGCCCGCTGTGATTCTTCAGGATAGAGAGAAGCGATGTACTGGACGATGCTGTACATCACTTGCTGAGTACCCTGTGTTAGTATTACACAGTGAAGTATGATGGGGACTATGACCCCCGAAACACTCATATCTGACGATACTAACCTCGAAATAAGCCAAATAGGGGCGATGCCAAGTTGGAAAGAGGTTGGAGACGTGGGGGCAATACCCGTTTTCGCCGCCATCTGGCAGTGCCTGGACGCCGCCATAGTCAATAAAGGGGGCTGCGTGTATACCTGCAAACCATCAGTCACGATACCACAGCGTTAGATTAGTACTGTCAGAGATGCACCTACCAGCCATGCGGTACCATGAGTACGGGTCGTCTTGGCTGGTGAACTGCATCCAGTCTAAGGCCAGGATGTACAGATTCCATTGTTCGTGATACTGCTCCATTTTCCGAATCTCAGTTCTGAGGGGAATGGTTCCGTTGATTCGGGGGGCTCCTGTTGTGATCGACGGTTGGCCAGACTGACGCTTTTGTAAAGCGCGACGGACATCACGGCCATAATCGTATCTCGCATCGACTTGTGGCACGGCCAAGGCCAACAAAGCCAATACGACGGAGAGGAGAGCATTCATGATCCCTATCGAAGAAGAGAGGTGCAATGTGGATTGCTGTGGGATGGTGCTGGGAACGTACGAGAAGCGGCTTCTAGAGATCAAAAAAAAAAAAAAAAGAATGGAGGTGAAGCGGTCAAGGACTGATCCAAGATGAAGGCCAGGAAATTGAATGAGAAGGAGAAATCAGAAAACCAACCGCATGTTGCGTGTAGTGGTAGGCAAGATCCCGTCAGTAAGAAAGCAGTATTCATTGAAGATATGACCAGAAGCGAATACACAATGACTTCACGATCCAATCCTTCCTGCTTCCGAAGTAAGCAGGTGGAACGAAGATGGATCTCTGCCAAATTGGGTGCTCGGCACGTTTACCCCAGGTACATATACATACAACGGTAAAGTACAAGAAGTATGTATGTGTGTGTACATGTTGTCTTGAGAAGGTGAGAGCATGACCAATGCTGCAATGCTGCTTCCCTTTAGGCCCCTTCAAGTGGCTGACGAGGCATGATTCACGAACACACTGCAAGACTGCAAGACTGCAAGCGCGGTGCGAGAATGCGTACAGAGGTAGAGAAATGGCAGCCCTCCCTGTCCGAAATGCATCTCAATTCCTGACTTGCATGGCTGTTCAAGGGGATGCCATCAAGTATCTCTCATTCTTTTGGGCGTATACGGTCAATGCTTCACGCCAGGGACATTCTCCCAAATGGTTCTTCCTCCAGCGGCTGGCTGCATCTCGGTTTCACCTATAATCAAACACATGGTCATCTTCCACCATACACAGAAGAAGCATTCCATCAGTGCTCCAAAATATATAGCTAGGTCAGTCTAGCCCAAGACAGGTTCTCGAACTCGAAGACATGTCACACTGTGGCCACACCTACTCAAGACTTCGGCCGTAGTAGAAGGGGGACCCGGATTCTCTCTTCAATAAACAAATGGTAGTGTAGAGATGGCCAAGCTTTCCCACTGCAAGAGATTGAACCTACCTGCTCTCGTGGGATTATTTGAACTTCAGGGGCTATTATTTAGATAGATGTGTCCTTGAATGTTGAAAACTTACCTAGCACGACTGAGCAAAAGGGCACTTGCAGTATGACAAAGTGGTTCACATTCTGCAACCAGCAAGGTAACGGGCCAAATAACCATCTACCTCTTTATAAATGCATGTATCCACCAACCAGCAGTATGTAGAAGTGGGTGTTGGACGGAGGCCTCCTGACCACCAACGCAGATAAGCTCCAGATGACTTGTAACATACTTAGCAATCGACACGAGAACGTCATAACGTTGTCTAGTCCGTTCCCCTTGCTGTTAAAAGAGGCACGGAAGATATCACAATAATCGACAAGGGAGCCTTACGGTGGGCCTGTGAAGTGTTTTATTACACGGGATGGCTGAGCGCCGTACTGGAATCCCGAGTCTCATACAGTACATCCTAATAGGGTATCCGATTCTCGTCTCCGTCAAATTAATCCAATTACCAACTCTCATCGCTTACGCGGAGGCAGGGCCGTCCAACTGCTTTACCCATAATCGTATTCCCTGGCTCATTTGTTAGGCGGCGGGCCCTCCGGAGGAGCGTAGACGCCGTTGGCCGCGGTGCCATCATGAGGGTGGACATTCTTCGGCGGCTGCACGCCCTCATTCTGCCCGCTGTAGTAGCCGCCCATGTAGTTGTTCATGGGGTAGGACTGGTTCTGGGCTCCATAAGCCGGCGGCGGTTGGTTGTAGGCCTGCGGATTGTTCTGGTAGTTGTTGCCACCGCCGGCCATCCATCCTGTCCCATACATCGGCTGCATGCCGCGGCGGCGGCGACGTCGCGAGGTGATGCACCTGTAGATGACGTGTTAGAGAAGCGGTCGAAACATTTCGTACCATTGGTGGACTCTAAATAGAAACTTACGCCAAGACGAAGAAGACGCAGACAAAAAACACTACTGTAACAGCCGCGAAAATCCATCGTCCGTAATCCCCCCATGTTGATCGATCGCAGTAACCACGATCATAATCATAGGCCGAGCAGGTGTATCGCTTGCCTAGGATGCTGGCTTGGTCGGTGAAAGACGCCATCGAGAAGAGTTGTTTTCCCTAAGGCCAATTGAAGAACGACTTAGGTGTGTTGTCAATGTTGTTGACAAATGTAAGTAGGTACGATGCGTACTGGATCTTGTGCAATGCCAGGACTGCTTTAATTCGTGACGTAGTGCGCGGTAAGGCGCAAGACGGATATATCTTCAAACGTTTACCACCAGGCGGATCAGGATATATGTTGATGTTCAAACGAATGAAAGATGGGTGGAAAGACTCGGATTAGGTACAGGTAATAAATGAATTAGAAAAAGCAACTAAAATACGAGCCCAGCCTTTTCGGAGTCTCATCATCCCTTCCTCTCGCTTTTCGTTTGTAAAGATGGCGCGGCGGGCAGAATACCAAGGACACAAGAGGGGGCCGTGCAAGACTTGGCTGGCACCAACGAGGCACAACCTAATTGCCAAGTAAACGAAGTACGTGTACTCCGTACTTACATCCACTTTCAAGGCTGTGGGCAGCTCCAAAGCTCTCGTGAAGGTGAAGCTAGCGGTGCTTACAAGAGTCATTTGGAATTGTAGTGATAATCCCTCCATGACCAGCAAATCCATCGCCCACTCAGATCACTCAGACCACTCAGGTGAACTCATCCATTCATTCATTCATTCATTCACTCATTAGGGGAGAAGAAATTTGTCAACAAGGCGCACTGGCTCCAAGACAACTTGACATATCGACAAGCAGCGTCTGGCGACATATCTCGCGATTCTCTCCCGTTAGTCAGAGCGTAGCCATCAATTGTGGCGAAGCCCCGGCTAACTTCAGGTCACCCAGGCCTATCATGAGTTTTTGTGAGAATTCGAGAAGGGGAGAGCGGCACTGACGGAAGAAGGCCCTGTGAGCGCCACTTCCTACGTCTAATGTTAAGGTTTGGGTCGACGCAGTAGCGTTCTGCATGCCGGACACTTCCGGCGTGACCGGAGCAGTTATTCTATTCTTCTAATTTTATCCCCAGTGACGTGGATTGTGATCAAATTCACAGCACAACACACAAATTGCGATGAAACAAGATGTCCGCCTTGAGTATGTGTGGTACATGTAAACTATTGGATGTTTCGAAACCGTACCTGGCATCAATCCACTTACACCCACCTGTACAGCTTCGATCTGGAACAGTAGTATCCACGCCGAACGATCGGGATGTGGTGGGTTTGATGGTTCGTTGGTTCGTGAGTCGGTAGGGGGAGGTAAGTTTCTGGTAAGAGGAGGAGCATCAGCCCTGCTGGCTGCGGGTCATCCAGGTGAGTGATGGAATCCCGCATACATACTTTACTTATCTTATACTACGGAGCAGAAAGCCCAGGACGGCTTGAGGGGCAGTACATTAACCGACCGTCTCCATCCTTCGACCGCGAGCCCTGATGCTGACGAGGACGAGTGTAGTTGATGCCGGCCAGGCCTACGGAGTGCCTTGTCACATTACATATACTGTGCTAGTAGACTGACTGGACTTGACTGACCTAAGAGCAAGAAACAGCTTTGTCAGGGTCGGCCTTGCTGCTACGAACATGTGGCACTAGTGATGCGCGGCCACGTCAAAATTCTCCGGGCACAATACCATTCATTGGCTATCGTTGTCATTCCGCAGACCAGCGAGAAGGGGTTCTCAAGTATGTGTATAAGTAAGTATGTATGTGCAGTAGTCACCATGCACACCTCTGGCCTATGTGCAACGGCGGTTGGTGCAAGAGAGGCATCGTATACGTGCCTAACCTACTCCCTCGCAGTTGCCATCAGCGACAGAGCAAGACTGCTGACTGTAGGTACCGAACAAGAAAGGGGCCGAGTAATGGTGAAGCAGTAAAGCATGCAAGGACAAGGACCAGGACCAGGACCAAGACCAGCTGGGACAGGTCCCCTCCCCGCATGGAGAATAAGTAGTAGTAGAGAAGCGGAAAAGCAGCAGAGTCGGCCTATGATTTGACAGAGACGAGCCGTCGCGAGGCCGGCTACGAGCCAATCATTGACGGGGCGAGGCCATTTCGAACAACGCAACGCTTTGGTGAGCTTGCCAACGCATCACCGCATTGCGAGTGGTCTGTGTGTAGCCATTGAAGTATCGTTCACATCCTACTCCCTCGCACCATTGCTTTCTTCGACTTCTCCCGTTCCACTCCTACAACTCTCGTCGCTACCAAGATCCTACTCAACGTCTACAGAGACGGCTTTCTGGCCCTCTTTTCTTCTTCTTCTTTCTGTTGCGGCTTCAGCTTGATTTCGGGCGTGCTGTTGCAGTCGAGGCTCAATACAGCTCTGCTCTTGTGAGGCGACCTACTCCACTTGCACCTTAATTGGGCCTCCTGGGCACTGTTTTCTACCGATATCAACATGGGGATTTTTTTTTACTCGTCCCATCAACCCAGTCTCTTTGCCTCAGGTATCCAGACAAGAAATCTCATGTGGGTGATTCCACAGGTCTACCCTATAGAAAGCATGTCTCGAAATGAGTCGTATCGTCATTAATGAAAGCCGCCTATCATTTGCGCCTAAATACACCGAGACTTTATGCCTGCTATGGTATCCGCCATACATCCACAAAACAAGACACACTTGCTTAGATATTCGACCCGTCTGCTAAAAGTCGATTTCGAGCCGCTGTCTTCGAACCAAATCCCTCTCAGGCCATGGAAGTAGGACCGCTACTGCACCGCAATGCCTGGCCGAAAGCAACGGCAAACTCAATATGGCGGGGTTGGTAAAGGAAATATCAATGCCAAGCGCGTGAGTCTCCAGAAGCTGCACGATCTTCAGTGATCTTTCCAACTTCAACTCGCGAGAGAACTTATATATTATGGATCGTCGCCGAGGTGAACCGTCTTTATATCGCAAATCTCATAATCGTCGTTACATGCGCCATGGCCGTTATCGAAAATCTCCCGGGTGCTGCCGATCATGAAAGTGACACAAACAGAAAGCGAGGAATATGAAGTCGTAGCGGGTGTCTGGAGGGCGTTCATCTCGCAAACTTCATTAACCATTGGATGACAGCATCAAGGTTAGTTTCCTCTTTGGCACTGATGCCGTAACAGGACACCTCACGGTTGCCTATGGCTTTCAACGACAAAGCTTCGATCAACTCGTCGACACTCAACTTGTTCGGCAAGTCCGACTTGTTACCGAGAACGAGCAAAGGGATTCCCTGAAGGCTAGGCTGCGACATCAGCGAGTGCAGTTCGTCCTTCGCTTGAGGAAGGAGATCCTGATCTGCAATATCGACAATGAACACAATGGCGTCTACGCCACGACAATACCGTTCCCACATCGGACGAAACCGCGGCTGGCCTCCAAGATCCCAGCATTTCAGTGTGACATGGCCGCGTTGTACCTTTTTCATATTGAAGCCCACTGTGGGTATAGAGCTATACGGCCGTTCATTAGCGCCGATTCTGAAGGATAGCACATGCGCGAGCACATGGAAGCGTTGACATCGAGATGCCTCCGCCTCAAGAAACCAAGTGTGGTCAGGCTTACTCGATCGTGAACTCTCCACCCTGCAAGAACAATCGGCAAAGGTCAGCGGCCCGGCTCAAATCGCCCATCAGAAATCATTTCGACTCACCGACAAGACGCGTAACAAAGATGTTTTGCCAGCATTCTGCAGCCCGATCATCGTCACGTCCATCTCGGTTGCCCTGCGATAAGTCAGTCAGGGATGCTGTCATCTTTAGCGACACAGCCATGTTCTAGGCGGCGGTGAAGACTTTTGTGCTGGGTGACGTGACCCCGCGGCGCAGATTCATAGCACTAACCAGAAGGTCCTGAGCAACCAGTCGTACACCTTTCGAAATAAGCCCGCCATGGCGAAGAGGCGACGTGAAATGAACCTGATGGATCTACTTGGAGATGGAGGTGAGAGGCAGGAAGTGTATTTATTTCAAGTTGAAGGATTCGTATCAATGACGGTGTTTCTCAACCAAGGTCCCCGAGAATTCGGTTTGCGCCTGTGTGTGTCGTTAGGCTGGGATCTAGGGAACGCGCGCGGTGGGGAAACGCTCGCAAATGCTAGATGAGGTGGTGTTCTCTAGACGGATGTTAAATAGCTGCGCTCGGTTGCTGTGATGGCGTTGGAAATTAGAAAACCAAATGTCTCGTATGACAGACGATGAATAATGAAGGCATGCAACATTCTCTTTCGTAGCGCTCGCTCAGTAGGTAGGTATGTATCGATGAGGGGTGGTGAGCAGGCCCAGGACGACCAGTTCGCGCAAAGCGACCCTAGCCCGAAAGCTGGTGGTGGTACGGTACAGTGACAGTACCTAATTTATGTAACCTGGTCGCTGATCGAGCTTGAGACCAGTCCTTTTAGGATAACGGGGGGTTAAAGTGAGATGAACGGTGACGCCTTGACGAGCTCACAAGTCACGGGAAGAAAGAGGGTCGTATTGGAACTTAAGCAGTCCCCACCATCAGCTTCGCACAAGCTGTATGATGAGCCGTGCTCCGGGAAGCCTAAGTAGATAGTGGTCGAGCGGGAACTTGACGAAGCAAAGCGGCGGCTAAGCCAGTCGAATATGTACTGTAATCGGACTGATGTTCTCATTCGTTGGAAGGTTCCACCGTGGCCCCGCCGACATTTAACGTCGAGGTGCAGGCAGAGGATAAGGAGAAGTAAGTAGGTTATGGATGTTGCGGACTGCAGAGAGACCAGCAGCAGGTGGCAGGACAGAAATCAGACTCTGGTGTGGACATGTAAGGGCGGTTGAGATCATACCTGGGAGTACTTCTGAGAGAACGTAAGCGAGGGACTCTTCGTGGTTGTCGGTGGTCGTCAGCGGCGGCGGCTGCAATATATGGCCTTATGGTTCGTGGGATTTTGGTTGGGTGGTAGCTAGCAACTAATTAGTTGGGGGGTTTGGCCAAAGAAAAAAAGGAAAACCCAGTCAAGACGATTGATTCCAGGCGGTCGAGTGTTTGGTGAAAGGAACTAACATGATGTTTCATTCAAGTCCCTTGCGGCAAGAGCAGCGGGTAAAACGAACGTTCAGTATAGCACAGTACACCTCCGGTTGTAAACGAAACATGTAGACAATATATCGCTTATTGTGCTCATCGAGAAAAGCTCGAGGTCACAAGGAATGTGGGAGATTTGTGCTGCATGCAGGGACACGGCGATCAAGTCTTTTCCCTCAGTTGGTCTCCGACTTGCTGCTTGCTCCGCAGCTTCGGAAACCCGTTTTTTTTGTTGCGTTCGGCTGTCAAGGATTCTCCGCATTCAAGAGGCCTCTCAGAGTGTATCTTTTCACTTGCACTCCAACAAGCTCGCCATCCACGTCGATAGATGATGTATGTAAACTGCCTCGTGCTTTGGGAATCTATTCTGGCTTGGCTTATGTTAGGGCCGGCATTAGGTAGGATTTGGTCGTACGAGGAGAACAGATGAAGGTGACAGGTACCAGTCGTGCAAGAGAACACAAGCTGTTTGTCCGTCCGGGGAGCCGGCGACAGATGGCGGCGACCTGCGCGGTCTTCTTGCTATCCGAAGTACTGCACAGCTGGAAAGCCACACTGCCTGGGGCAGTATTGTAACAAAACCCGGGCAACTTCAGATTGATAGGTTGGTGTCGACTCGTTTCTCGAGATACTGAGGCAAGGCGGGATGGGCAAAAGATGAGCAAGCATGCTAGGTTAGCATCTTTCAAACATGACCGTGGTGAGAGCAAAAGGGTCTGGCGAAGGCCGGAGCGACCCTGCGCTCACGAATTCCAGGCATCATTCACCTCTCAATATGCTATCCAGAGAGCCGCACCTACGGGCCAGAGGTCAGGCATCACTGCAACAACCGAGATCCATGCATTTGTTCCCACCGCGGCCTGTAGTTGGCCAGCAGACCACACTCTAGGATTTCTATCAACCACTCATCCGCGTGAGACCCTCGAGCTACGACGTACAGGCATACTGCACTGCATCGCGTGAGATTGCAGCCCAATGACGCCCATGTACACTTCTCAGAGGCTATGCCGGTCGCGCAGGTTGCCTGCTTTGCCGAATACCACCAAGGAGGCTCAGATCATGGAGGACATTCGTAAGATGGTGGGGGAGAGGTTGATAAATCACAGCCGAACAATTTGTATACTTGATGATAATGGCCCCATCAAGCAATTGGAGTTCCAGTCACCTCAATACCTCGCTTTGGAATTGACACGAGGTTAACAATAGGCGGCAGAAGAGCCTTAATTCGTATATTCCCTGGCTGGAAACCGCTTGGATCAACCCTCGGTATCGTGAATATCTGCGTGTCAAACCTGGCCCCCAAAGATCTTTGCCAGCATATTGACTTGGCTCTATCGCTATGCTTTTCAGGTTTTTGAGAGCCATTAGCCCGCGAGGATAGATGTCTAACTGGGTGCTCTGGACGAATGCATCGAGGATGGCCGTGACAGACTACTTGGTTATTAACATTAGGTGGATTGAATCTTGCCTGTCAAATCTGTCTAACTTATTTGCCAAGCAGCACCTTCATCTTCCTAGGTACCTGCATAGGTCGTAGAGTTGCGGGGCAGTAAACAGCTGTGTCGGGGTTAAGATAAGGGATTTACGAGCTTATCGCTAGGAACTTTTTCAATATTTTTCGTATGGTCCGAGAAAGTTGTAATCCGGATTGCAAAGACCCAGTCACCAAGTTCCGACTTCAACACCGCAAGGATTGGGATTGAAGGTTATATTAGCATTGCCTCGTACTGAATTGGACTTGGATGCACCCATAAGCTACTGCTTGTACCATCTCGGCGCAGTTCGCCGACCAAACATCATCATGGCGCCCGCGCCGACCAGTACCAGCTGGGATCACGAGTACAACACTCTGCGTCGCCAAAAGCTCTTTCAGGACCCGCCGACGGATCGTTCTGCCTATCCTCTGCTGCAGATTGCCGTCGACCCCCATATCGAGTCTTTTGACGCTATCTTCGAGGAGGGCGGACTTATCGACCATGGCCTTGCCGATATCGACACCAGAATATTCCTCGATGGTGACGATAGATCGCCCTTGGCTTCACGGAATCGACTCTCGATTAAGTACAAGGGTGTACACCTACAGAAGTCACAAGTACCGCCATCCAACAAATTCGCCAAAAACCGCGAAATTCTCCCAGCAGAGTGTAGAGAGCGGCATGTTACCTATAGAGGAAAACTATCCGCCACATTCGAGTACAGGGTCAACGATGGCGAACCGAGGGAATTCACACGAGAACTTGGGCAGTTGCCTTTGATGGTCAAGGTAAGAGCAGATTGCAAGTAACCAGGGTGCCGATTCAGTACTAATGCGCTTTCGACCAGTCCAAGTACTGTCACCTCAGAAACAACAGTCCTGCGCAGCTTGTGGCACGGAAGGAAGAATCCGAGGAGCTGGGAGGATACTTCATTGTGAATGGTATTGAGAAGATTATCCGGCTTCTTCTCGTGAACCGAAGGAACTTCCCCCTGGCCATTGAACGTCCCAGCTTCACGAACCGGGGCCCCAGTTATACCTCTTACGGCATCATTATCAGATCTGTGCGTCCCGATGAGACCTCTCAGACCAACAATCTTCATTATCTGAATGACGGTAATGTCACGTTCAGATTTTCTTGGCGCAAGGCCGAGTACCTCGTCCCGGTCTTGATGATCCTCAAGGCACTCGTCGAGACAAATGATCGCGAAATCTTCGAGGGGCTGGTTGGCTCGCCTGACTCCAAAGGTATCAAGAACACCTTCCTTACGGACAGAGTCGAGCTTTTGCTACGGACCTACAAAACATATGGATTATACACCAAAGAGCAGACCCGGGCCTACCTTGGAGAAAAATTTCGACCTGTCCTTGGTGTGTCGGAGACTTTGTCCAACTACGAGGCGGGAACCGAGTTCTTGCGGAAGATTGTACTGGTGCATTTGGGGAACGTCAACGTCACGGAGAAGCAAGACTCTGACAAATTTCGTCTGCTTCTTCTCTCTATCCGAAAGTTGTATGCTCTTGTAGCTGGCGAATGCGCTGTGGACAATCCCGATGCTGCACAAAATCAGGAGATTCTCCTGGGTGGCTTTTTGTACGGTATGATCATCAAGGAACGTCTTGACGAGCTCCTTTCACTTAATGTGCGAGCCTCGCTGCGGGACTACTTGAGGAGGAACCCAGCGAGAACCTTCACGTCGCAGGAGTTTGCGAAGGACTTTCCTATCAAAATCTTCCAAAAGACCACCGAGAACATTGGCGAGACCCTGCAGTACTTCTTGTCTACTGGCAATCTCAACTCTCAATCTGGCCTAGATTTGCAGCAAGTGTCTGGTTTCACGGTCGTGGCCGAGAAGCTTAACTTCTTGCGATTCATCAGTCACTTCCGCATGGTGCATCGTGGCAGCTTCTTTGCCCAACTGAAGACCACCACCGTCCGTAAACTGCTCCCCGAATCTTGGGGTTTCCTTTGCCCTGTGCACACCCCGGATGGCTCCCCGTGTGGTCTTCTTAACCATTTGGCCCACAAATGCAAGATCATGACGAAATCAGTTGATGCTTCAGCCATTCCAGCGCTTGCTGCAGAGCTTGGAGTAGTAAGTACCTCTTCGGCGGCTACTGACGAGAGTGTTCCCGTCATGCTCAACGGACGGATTCTTGGATGGTGCAAACCTGCTGAATCGCGAAGGATTGCGGACACTTTCCGGTATTGGAAAGTGGAGGGTTCTCATGGTGTCCCGCTACATCTTGAGATTGGTTACGTTCCTGCCTCCAACGGTGGCTCCTATCCTGGCATCTTCATGTCCTCAGAGCCGGCCAGGATGGCCAGGCCTGTCAAGTACCTACCGCTAGAGAAGGAAGATTATGTTGGGCCGCTTGAACAGCCGTACATGTCTATTGCTTGCACGGAGCCGGAAGTGGTCTCTGGCGAATCAACTCATGTCGAGTTTGATCCAACCAACATGTTGTCTATCTTGGCCAATATGACGCCCTTTTCAGACTTTAACCAATCGCCCAGAAACATGTACCAATGTCAAATGGGTAAACAAACCATGGGAACCCCTGCCACATCGTTACGCTACCGTACCGACAACAAGATGTATCGCTTGCAAACCGGACAGACGCCAGTCGTCCGTTCGCCCTTACATAATGCCTATGGTTTCGACAATTTCCCTAACGGCTTCAATGCGGTAGTTGCCGTCATCTCCTATACTGGATACGACATGGACGACGCTATGATTATCAACAAATCAGCCCACGAACGCGGCTTCGGCCATGGCACTATCTACAAGGTGAAGAAGATAACCCTGAAGGACGAGAGCAGAACAAAGAGTGCGAAGAACGTACAGAAGCTCTTTGGGTTCGCCCCAGGAGGTCCTGTGAAGGGCTATGCCCAGACCATGTTGGACGATGACGGCCTACCGCACGTTGGGAGAATGGTGCAGGAGGGCGATGTCATTTGTGCCTGGCATACAGTTTCGGCGGATTATAGTGGGAACTTGGTGAACAGAGACGGCCAAACCCATTTTGAGAAGTACAAGGATTCGGAAGTCGGCTTCATTGAAGAGGTCCGACTGATTGGTAGCGACACAGGCAACGAGCCTGCGCAGACCATCTCCATCAAGTTCCGCATCCCTCGGTCGCCTGTCATCGGTGACAAATTCTCCTCACGTCACGGACAGAAAGGTGTGGCCTCTCAGAAATGGCCGGCTGTCGATATGCCGTTTTCGGAATCGGGCATCCAGCCGGATATTATCATTAATCCCCATGCTTTCCCGTCCCGCATGACGATTGGTATGTTCGTGGAGTCCCTAGCTGGCAAAGCTGGCTGTCTCCACGGCCTGGCGCAGGAGTCGACGCCGTTCCGGTTCGACGAGGAAAACACGGCTGGCGACTACTTTGGCCATCAGTTGAAGATGGCCGGGTACAACTACCATGGAAACGAGCCGATGTATTCTGGTATTACGGGCGAGGAGCTGGCTGCAGACATCTACATTGGCGTCGTCTACTACCAACGCTTGCGACACATGGTGAACGACAAGTACCAAGTTCGAACGACTGGCCCGGTCGTATCCACTACTGGCCAGCCCATCAAGGGAAGAAAACGCGGTGGTGGTATCCGCGTGGGAGAGATGGAGCGCGATGCTCTACTAGCTCACGGCACGGCATTCCTTCTCCAGGACCGGTTGATGAACTGTTCGGATTATTCACGGTCGTGGATCTGCAGAAAGTGCGGCTCTTTCCTCTCGGTGCAGCCGACAGTTTCGCCGTTTGTGACGAAGAAGAAGGCGGTCAGCACGGTTCGCTGCCGAAACTGTGCGGTCCGGCTGGATCAGATGAAGGACGGCGAACTGGCCAAGATCACTGGCGAGATATGGGAGGATGGCCAGGGCAATCAATGGGTAGGCGGCGAGGACACGACTCTGGTGGCAGTGCCTGGCGCTTTGAAGTATCTGGATGTCGAACTGGCGGCCATGGGGGTGAAGCTGAAGTATCGCGTTGATCCTAAAGATGCGACCCGACGAGGACCTCTCGTGCAAACGAAATGGGATGGCCTCGCGGCGGGCAGGGAAGCCGATAGCCAGCAGCCTGCACTCGTTGCAGCATAATCGGAAACTGTATGTCTTATCCGGAGCAGCATTACTAGGCGTTACAAAAGAGAAAGGTCCTTTATCATTATTACTTTAGACGAGATGAATCTACAAGCATGGTTTCCCACGGGACACAGGATCAGTACGACTCCATCAATCTCGCTCGGGTAAAGATCCACACGGCAGCATCAGATCGTAATAATCCAATGGCCCGATCAGCCATAGTCTGTCTGTTGGTGGGTCATACTCGCAACGGTTTGAGCGGGATGGGGAATATCAAATACTTTAGTGTAGCAGAATAGCAAGAAGCAGCAAGTTTGGATGAACCTGACTGACTAGGTTACTTCTTACCTAACATTACTCACTTCTAATACATGCACTTCATTCTTTTGCTGAGGCGCCGAGGCGTCTTGGAGTGCTGACACAGCCACTGCGGTTTGACTTTGGGGTTTCATCAGCCCAAGACTTAGGCTTATAGTACAGCTTGCTTACAACGAAGGTAGCGAGTAGCGAGGACTCGAATCCGACGGGATATACCTACTCGTAGGAGTAATGACGGTGGTCACTTGAGGGCCGGACGCCCCTTGGCGAGGAACAGACCAGGGAGATCAGAAGGAGACCCTTGTCGCTTCGTCTGTTGTTTGGTCTGTGGGCTGCTCCGCCCCAGCTAATTACGACCATCCTCGAGAGGTGCTCTCTCTTTTTCCTCGCATTCTGTTTCTCTCCAGTCACTCGCAGCAAGTCCCTATTCGAAAACAAAAACAGAGAGGTCTCTTGTAAAAGAGAGACTTTCGTGACCCTGTCCGTTCTACGGGAATCAATCTTGGACTGCCGACTCTCCTTACTTTCTCATTCCTTTCTTTTTCTTACCAAAAAGGCCCCCCCGACAATCGTTTAGCTTGGGCTCGTGATTGATCTTTATTTACCCCTCGACGGGAGAGACAAGAAAGAGATCAATCAATCAATCAATCAATTTGTTCGTTGGTCTATGGCCAACTGTCATTCCTTTGCCTTTGTGTGCATTCCCACCCGGGCCACTCGACGCTCATTATTCTTGTATAGCCTCTAGTTGCATCCTTTTTGGGGGCGAAAACGGCACTTTGCTCTGGCGCATCAGCTTGTGCTACGACCTCATCTTCGTAAACCCGGCATACTTTTTTCTTTTCTTTTTCACTTCCACCAGCGTTGCTTCGCCGGTAATTCGAAAGTCGAAAGTCGAAAGCCAAAGCCCGCGATCAAGCCACCCATTTCCCAGACCCGGCCGCCATTCGAGGATGGAGACATAGCGATCATTTTTGAATTTCATCCGTCGGAAGCCCACCACCACCCACAAAATTCTCTCTGTACTCCGAACACTTTCGACCTCTTCTAGGTTATTCTACAGTACCCGCGGGCCTTGCGACAACATGCCTCACATTGGCTCCGTAATGGAGCGGAGCCTGGTGCCGCAGAGGAGCGCCGGGGAGGCTCTGATAGACTTGGTGGCCAGGAGCGTAGCAGCCGGCTTCATGAAACGAGATGCGATAACTGATGCCAAGGGCCAAGTTATGGATGTGAAGACAGCCTTCTCGAGCTGGGATAATTGCATGCAGGCAGTATACTGCAAGTGAGTACCGCCCCTTGGTCAGACCTATCGTGTGTGTTGGAGTCGACTAATCTTGTGTTGTGTGCAGGTGGCCAGTGATTGGAGTTATTATAGTAGGAGGCCTGATCATTCTATCCATAGTTTGGTGCTGCGCCCGGTGCCTGTGCTGCGGTCTTTCATGCTGCTGCTCGTGCTTCCAATGTCTCAAGTGCTGTGGAAACTGTTGTGGCTGCTGCGATTCGCCCCAGAAGAAGAACAAATATCTCGACGATCCTTTCATCCCACCACATCACGCTGAGAACCAGGCCTATCGATCTCAGGCTCCCATGGTGGCCCCCATGGTGGCCCCCATGGTGGCCCCCATGGCCGCCCCGTCTATCCCCAAGGCTGAGCCGCCCCAGTATGCCGAGTTCGAAACCGGGAAGAAAGGCGGAGGTGACGAGCTGCCGCAGATGCCTAGCTGGGAGGGCGCCTCGTCCAAGAAAGTGATGGTTGAAGAAGAGGCGGTCGAGCTGGAGCCGCTGAAGAAGCCCGAGGCTATGCAGAACGCCTCGTTGATGGCTGCTGGTGGAATGTCTCCGGGTGGTGTTTCTCCTGTTGGCGGGAACAGCCCCTATGGACCGCCCTCGCAGGCTGGAGCCAATGGGTACATGGCTGCGGCCCGTTCTGAGAACAACCTATATGGCACGAATGGGAATGGAAGTGGACAGGTTTACCACGACAGTTACAGCAATGGCGGTTACGGTCAAGTCTCACGTGAGAACATGAATCAAGGTTACGGAAACCAAGGCTACGGCGATCAGAACGGCAGCCAAGGCTACGATGCTCAGAACTACGGGATGCCGGGCGCTGCAGCGGCGGCTGCTGGCGTCATGGGCCAAGGGAGGCGCACACCACACCAGGACTACAACAACGATGGTGGTTATGGGCGTGGACAGATGAAACAGGGCTACCCCCAGCCTCGAACCCCTAGACTATACGACGACTACTCTCGGAGTGTAACACCTTCGAATGCTGCATACGGCAGCGCTTCTCCTTCGCGCCACCCCACACCGCAAGGCAATGGAGGTTACGGAAACCCCAGCAACAGGATGATGTCTCCGGCGCCTCAGCAGGGCGTTTATAATAATAACCCGAGAGGGTACAATCAGGGCGGATACGGAAACCCAGACCGTGCGAGGGCGTCTCCTGCACCACAACAGCAACAGGGAGGATATGGCCAGGGCAGCTATGGCGGTTATGGCGAGAGATCGCACACCCCCAATAGCTACGGCCGTCAGCATCCTCCTGCACCTCGGCGGCAGAACACATACGACGTGACGCAGCAGGTAGCACGTGACCCTCCTCAACGCTCCTACACCGAGATGGCGCCCCCGGTCTCTCCCATCCAGAACACGGGCGGCTTCGACTTCACCTCGGGTTTCGCTCGCACGGGTGGTGCGAGCGTGCCGCCGCCACAGCCGCCTGCGCAGCAAGCGGCTAACGGCGGGAAGGCGTACCCCGGATACCGAGCCTACAAGCCCCAGGTGTAAAAGCCACAGGAACACAGGGTGTTCGGCTCTAGATCCCCATCATCCATCGAACGGGGTGTAGAGAGCAAATTTCCCAGACGTGGTTTTTCAATGTTGCCTGGTTTCCGAATCGAAATCCTCTACTGTTGTATATACTCGGAGCTTCTGAGGATCTACGGGGCCGAGCGGGGGGCTACTGAAAAATATGATATGTCTAGGCGTTCTTGGGCGTCGTGGTGGGCGGATGGGTTGGTTAGGTTACACACATACCTACTTACTTACTTAAGTAGGGTAGCAGGGCAATCCGGTTGCACTTGTTTTGGTTCCCCGATCTCGTTACATTTGGGCATGGCATCTGTATATGTACTTACTTATGTATCATGTACTTGCATGAGCGCTCATGGATCCAGCATGATAAATAACATGGCATAAATTCCCGGATATAGATGCCGACTTCAGCTAGTCTCTTTACTTGTACATCTTGAATCTTTGTGGCCTTTTTTGTGGTGAAGACGGACAGATGCGTATCAAGTCGGAACCCCCCTTTAACCCCCCTCCTTTTTCTTCTTTGGTTGGTGCCTAAACTCTGTTTGAAGCGAGCAAAAGATGACATGGCGGCGAAGGAGACGACGTATCTGAAAGATATCAAGAACTTTCATAGGACCGAGATCACGTGTCATCTGGCAAGGGTGGTTGGCTATAGCTGAGAATCGTCCAATCTAGACTGGTTTTAGACGAAATGTGTATGTGCAACCTGTGACGGACTCCTTATATACAATGATGCAATGCCGCCAAACTTCTGTCCGGGTTAGTCGAGAAACCATTGAAACGCCTTACTGTATGCTGATAAACGCAGATACCCCTTACTCATGTGGAACCATCTCCTTCTGCAATAGCTTGCCTCTATCTCGGTGCACGTTGTTACTCCCAATCACAGTATGGCCATCGACATCCGGGTTGTACTCGTCACTGCTGGCCTTGGGTCCTTTGTGTTCGTTTCGCTTCAGTTCCTGGGACCGTGACATACGGTCATCATCGCCATTTTCGCTGCCAGAGGCCACCTCGTCGTCGCTGTCGACCAGCGCGTCATCGAAGGGTCTCGTGTCATGGTCATGGTCATCCGTAGCCAGCCTCTCGTGGTCTATCTCCTTCTTCTTGATGAAACTGTCGATGATGTAGTATTGCATGGCATTCATGATGAGCGGGAACAGCATCATGACGAAGACGATCTGTAGGCGCTCATTGCCCTCTGTCCAGGACAGAGCCCAGTCACCGACACGGGAGATCCAGGGCAGCACCAAAAAGAGGACGAGGACGCATATTTTCATGCCAAAGAGTCCGCAGAAGTATATGAGCGACTGCTTGAGCCACCACAATGCGTTAGGGGGGTGGCCATAATTCCCAGACTGGATGGACTCGGCCGGCTTGCCAAATGGCGTGTACGACGCAAGGCCAGTGATTATGCGTAGCAGGATGATGAGTATGGGAATGCCCACCGTTGTCTAGTGCAATATGTTAGCTTGTGTCCCTATACCCAAGGTTATATAAAACTCCGTCGTCAGTGCATATACAACTTACGTCGATAGCTAAATTTAGCAGGTAGAAGGAGCACGGGTTTGGCGTGTAGGGGTCATCCTCTCTCCTTAACAGTCTCGCGGCCGTCTGTATAGTTGTGGGTTCCAGTTTGACCGAGAAGCGGCCACTTGTGAGCATGGACATGAACACGTTGGCGATGTGAACCAGGACACTGCCAAACACCTGCTTGGACGCATCAAAGAACCAAATCTTGACAGGCCGCTGCGGCCGCTCCCGCCATCGCTTGTAGACGAGAGACATGAGGGCCAGCCCACCTAGCGCCAGTTGTACCAGCAGTGCGAAGGGCCCCAGCAGCCGGCACTCGCCTTGCCCACCGCCAGGTCCGTCATCGACAGCGACAGCAGTAGACAGCGCAGTGGTAGCTACTGCTGCGAAAGCTGTCGTCGTAGCCGAAGCAATCATGCCGATGGCCTGCGAGGCGGGGTGGGCGGCGGCAAGAGATGCGCTGGCTATGGCAGTCGCAGCGTCGTGGAAGGCGGGAGGAGGGCCGTCTATCATCGGGCTTGGTGACATTTGCAGGGAGTCTTCGGGGCGACTAACGGCTGTAGTAATAACAGGAGTGTATACGCTATATCTGTATGTCTGTAGAGCCGGCAGATCTAGAATGACGGGAAAAGACAGACGAGACAACAGTCGAGGAAGGTCGTTCGAGGTCGACGTCGATCAGGCGGACTATGGACGTGTAATGATGGATCGACAAGCAAAGGCGGTCCGGCGCAGTTGCAGGCGGCAAGTGGTGTGTGGACTACCTATGTCGGATCGGTTGTTTGTAACTGTCCTCAATTCAACATGATGTTACAGAATCCGAACCAAAAAAAAAAAAAAACAGGATACTATCCAAGTACCGAGTCAAAGTATTGAAAAGAAACTGTTGGTGTATAGAGAAAAAGAGAGAGAGAAAGGCAATCAAGAATCATGGGGTATGGGATGATGACAATGAAACAAAGTCGGGAGGGGATTATGGGGTGGTGGTGGTAGTAGTGGGTGGTAGTGATAGTGAGTGGGTGGTACTTCCCAAAAAGGTACTTAACCTCCCAACTTCAGGCAGGCAGGCAGGCAGGCAGGCACTTTACTTTACTTGACATCACGTTACCTACTTTTTGCCTTACTGTATGTACATACAGGCGCGGAAGGAGGAGCAGAAGGAGGAGCAGAAGAAGGAGGAGGAGGAGTTGCTCAATGCTGTCATGGCGCATGGGGCGGGCGCGGGTGAATGGTACCGACAACACCGCCGCACTCTTGTCTGAAACCACGACCAAGACTGCCAGACTGGAGCCTCAGCCGCATTTCGAGACAAGGCGAGGAGAATTTTCTATTTAAATATGGACTTCCTGCTTCCAGTCCGCTAACCCCTGAGCGCTTCGATGGGATGAATTGGCAACTCGTATCACTTACCGAGCTTTTCCAATCTAGCCAGCCTTTACCGACTGTTGGAACTTACCAAGGCTGGAAGGCAAGATTCCGGAGACTCATACGCTTAAACTTCAGAGCCTGCCCAGCCTGTCATTAGGTTATGTAGGTACTTAGGTACTTAGCTGAGTAGGTAAGGTTACTTACTACAACCCAAAAAAAAAGGTTAAAAAAATTAACAATGCCAATAATAAGTTGGGACGGTCACGCGCGCTCTTGTGCTATACCCGCAACACCCTTCCTTACCTTGGTTTCTGCCTTGGTTATAGATTACTGCAATCAATATATCGGGAAATCATCCATCACTGCATCACTTTTCGGTTCCACTTGTTGGTGCTAGACCGCCAATAGATCAACTTGGCTGGTTTCGGGCTCCAGTTGTTGGCAACGTGTATTAGTAATTATTACGTCCTGGCATTGCCGAGCATGTACTCCTGGCTGGTTCCTGGTAGAGGTCGCCGATACCGTGATACCGTGACATTGGGGTGGGCTACGGCCTACATGTAATAATCACGGGGTGCGGAAAAGGGGCCTCAAGGGGCCTCTACATCGGGGCAAGTCACCTGCAAAGGAGTACTTTCTTTGTTCTCTGGCAGAGTCACAGCCTGGGTTCCAGACTGGACTTATCGTAACCGAATTGCATTCCGTAAAATAAACCATAGGCCCAACGGCCTTATAGACTAGTAACGTCATTCTGCCCTAAACAAATCCATACGAAACCGTTGCAAAGTGAATAACCGGCTGACAACGAATGCATTGGGGGGCCTAAAGCTTTGTACCCGTGCCGAAAACACGAAAGAAGAAGAAAAGCCAATCCATTGGCCTTGGCAGAAATGCGTACTCGACGGAATGGATTTGGTAATTATCGTGGAGGAGGCCAAAGCAGAGTCAAAGCCGATTAGATGTGCCGAGTCCGCCCGTGCGCTCAGTAGGAGGGTCAAGGTAGCCCGTGGCCCAACTATCTGCGATGCCGGTTGATAGTCGTACAGCGGCTCCTTCTCAAGTCATACACATCTTGTTGGAGTTTCGAGGAAGAAAGCCCCGCACAAATCCCATCAGCGTACTACGCGCTTGCTCGGCGGAGTCGTCGGCTCTGTTCTTCCTAATAACAGGAGTGGCAGCTGCCACGCTTGACTTCGCTGGCTTCTTGACGGGAGACGGCGGTGTCGTCATCTTCAACGACGGAACCGATGACGATGTGTATGTGCTGGCTAGCGATAAAGACGGGACTGCAGACGTGCGATGAGACCGGGGCGCCTGAAGCTTCTCCGCAGACCCGTCTAACTGTCAATCGATACCATGCTGTTTCTTGAGCTGAGCTAAATTCTCCTTGCGGGCCTCGAGGTCCTCTTTTGACTTGACCATCTTCTCTGGCTGATGATATAATACTGCGACCGAGGGATATACGTTAGCTGATACACACCAAAAGAGGGACAAGAAAAACACCGGGCTGCGCCGTCGAGTACGTACCCACGAGGTATCGGTTCTGGAAGTTGAAGCCGTTCAGCTTGTCGCAGGCTTGCTTCGCATCCATGACATCCTCATAGACGACGAATGCAGTACCCTTGGTATTGGTGGCAATGCCTTGTCGGACCTGACTATAATTGGGGTCAGTGACAGTCCCATCCTGGCATTGTGAGATGCTACGAGAAATCGAGTAAGCGTACCGGATAGGCCCGAATTTTCCGAAGAGCTCGAACAAGTCTTCTGGCGTGACGTTGTAGCTGTGGAGGAGAGTTTGTTAGTCAACGTTAAGGTAGAGAGTGACGGGGATGCCGAGGCTTACCTTAGATTCTTTACGAATAAAGCTCTGTATCAATTGGCATTAGCATGCTGTGATACATCAAGACGTAATCCGAGGTGCACGGGGGGTTGCCGCCTCCTAACGCCCGGCAGGAAGGGCGAGACAACACGGGAGCGGGGACCACGGGACCTCGTTCGGAGGGAAAGAAACAAATGACCAGAGAAAGATCAGCACTCACCGATTGACCTCCGGGGCAAGCTTTCCGGCGCGACTCATATCTCGATGAAATATAGGCGGTTGAAGTCTCCTGGGGGGGTATATTCGGGTGTTGGCCGTTCGATGGTATCGTGTTAGGTGGTGGTGAGCTGGGTGTCGGGCTTGGCCGGCGTTGGGTGAAGATCAAATGGGATTTGATGTCGAATGAGCAGGAGGATAGTTGAAGTGAAATGCGACTGGGGGGACTGGGTCACCAGATGCCAAGTCGGAGTGTGGGCCAGGATTCGACACGTGACCAACCGCTCTATGCTGCTTTGGACAATAAGATAAGTACATGAGAAAACAGACGGGTTACAAGGAAGGGAGCAGTCCGAGTCACGCTGTGCTTGCGTGTTTGTACTTTTATCCACGAAGACAAGACGTCTTCCGGTGATACGAGAATGCAAAACACGCAAAATGGACAGGGCCGAGTCAAGAAATCTACTACTGCTTGAATGGATAATGCCTGCATACTGACTGGACTGGAACTTTTCCTTCCGGCACGAACCTTTGTGCGTGCATACTTTGGCCAACATGAGGTACCAAATATTCCCCATCCCCATCTCTTTGACATCCATCACCTTATAAGCTTCCCCCGACTCTATTCAACCTTTCTTGTTCCTGCGTCAAGCCATTAATAGCTTCTGAAGACGTAACGAACATGCGTACTTACTTAGTGTATCAATGACTCTTCCCAAAATTCATATGCTTGCTTCAAGAGCGTGTTGTGACCGAGACTGGATTTGCCTGAACATGACATGGCAATAAACATCGATCACGATCGAGTTGATCTTGGTTGACGGGCAGCTATACATACCAGGGACTTTCGCTGAGCCAGGCGCTTCCAAATTCGGTTGCTAACATTTGTGCCAACAATCGTACGACACAGCGGTCCACGACCATGGATGGAGCTGGAACATCGCTTCTTGGCTTCTTTCCGGGCAAGCTCCCATCATCATGCGAAATGGTTGTCAAACCCCCGGAGCTGAGGCATAGCTGCCCCTGCCCCTACCTCCCATCCGCCCGCGGCTCACGTTTTCCAGCTGGGTCCCCGTCGTGGTGACGGCGGGCCAGCAGAATCTGGACGTGAAGATGACAAACGGAGACCCTCCCCCCTGCCTCGCTCTTGGCGTGGCACGACGAGCTTTCTTCTATGGGCTGTCCCCCACGGCGTACTCTGACTTCCGGGCAGAAGTTGCACCAACTAGGCCTGAACACTACGGGCCCGGGCCCGCCCTCGTCGTCTACGAGTAATATCGAGGGGGCCGCGGCAGCAACCACCACAAGCGTGGCGAGCTAGGGGGCTTCCCCGCCCCCGTCACCAACCCCTACTACGGCTACTACTACTACTGCGGCCGGCCAGGGCACCGGCTCAAGACTTAAAGGGGCCCGGTATGCTTTCGCGGGGGTTGAGTATCGCAATGGCTATTATGTGGGTACTGAACGGATATGGGAACGGGGGATATAGATCTTAGTAACTGTCTATAGGCAATCGTCTCACATGTTCGTACCTTATATATGAACGAAGCCATAGAACAAAGTATAACGAATAGCTTATTATATAACTACATAACTAAGTTAACTTAGCTCATACATAAGTTATATATATACCTAACATTAAGTGTTATTCCTGCGGTGTTACGACTTGTTTATTAAGCAGTCAGGCCATCTCGACTGGGTTGTACATTACTTGCGTTCTCTAGGGAGGTAGCGCGCACTGGATGGCATGACTGAAAAGAGATGAGCATATACAAAGACTGGGATCTATTCGTGTTTATCTTTCATCGTGTATTGATACTACAGTGGCATTTGCGTGTAAACATCTTGCCTGATGAATACGTGGTACCGCCGTGAAAATGCAAGGGAATTGGTGACAGCACGTATGCTCCCAAACATATGGTATATCCCATTCCTGAACGCCTTGCTAAAGATGTACGCTGCTTTCTGTCCTATAGAGGCCACAACCGGCTGGTGCGCAACAAGAAAAAGATAAGGGACATTTCCTCCCAGTGCCTCATCGTCCTCAACGCATTATTCGTAGTGATACTGCCCCTTAAGCATATGTATCGGCTCTTCTTTATCGTACAGAACACATCATTGCCGTGGTCATCTATTAGGCTCCTTCCAAGCCGGCTAGGCAGCCGAGACAAACAACATCACCCTCGCTGCCCCGTTCGACGCAACAGCGACTGCAAACCACGGTGCGATGGCCGTTGCCCACCCAGCCATCTATATTGCGGCCGCTTGTTCCACGCCCATCCTTATATCCCCGGCTCTCTAGGTCACGTTGTTGTTGGGCGCTCTCATCCTCTACGTCCTGCATGGCGAAGGATGCGGAATAGACTTGTCCCTCATTTTGGGCAGTATTCCCGGCCGGGGCCAAGGCAGACATCCAGTCTTGACAGGACCGCATGCATATATAGCAAGTCCGCTGTCCACAGCCCTGGCAATCAGCGAACGAGTCCAAGTCCGACTTCTTGATAGGCTTGCGGTGGCATATATGGCAAGGATTGAGTAAAGCTGAAGAACTGGTCCGTGAGGTCACAGGTTTGGTAGCTGCGTGCTGAGAATCGTGCGCTGCTGGAGTAACATATGTCGGATGAGCGTGAGAGAACTGATGGTGGTGCTCTTGCTGCAGTCTTTCGTGAATGTGGTAGCCATCGTGTGCGGGGTTTCTTGACAGGGCATGGCGGCCCCCTTCCTCATCAGCGATTACACGCGCTCGCTTATTCGACGGTAAGGCTATCGTCTTTCTAGAAATGCTCGAGCCTCGATTGGGGTTGGCTTGCTGGAAGAGCGGCAGCGCATCATTTTTGTCGAGGGTGGCGACGAACCCGTTTGAGGAAGTGCTGTGGTCACGCATAAGAAAAGGGGATCGTAGTAGAGTCGCGCAAGAGGACCAGAAGAAAACCTACAATGGCTCCTGGGCTTCGGCCTTATCGTCCAGTCTCCGCTTCTTGCCCGACGCCAACAAAGGCATTTCGCTATGTGTTGCCGAGGGCATCGAGGGCGCAGTTGCTCCGATTACCGGGACCTGACTTCGCGGATTGGCGATGAATCATGCAGATCGGTAGTGATAGATGCCAGCGAGGTCTCCAGCATTGCTGAAATGAAACTGGAGGAAAGGTTGCTTATCGCCTTGAACCGAAAGGTATCTGCCGTTTAGGCCATGGCGGCGCGGAAGAATCACTCGGAGGTCGAAAGCAAGCTATTCAGGATAAGCAAGTACGCAAACCTGTGGTTCCACGCCGCGTTAGGGCCTCAGGACCCCCCCTTCTAAGAGTTGTAGTGGTTGTAGTGGTTGTAGCGCTGCCTGGCGCAGGGGTCTAGGGGCTAACAGTCTGCCAGCACAGGCTACATAGCGCTGGAACCATCCGCCCTCCCCTTAGGCGACATCAACACCTTGTGATGGTAGTGATTAACTATTAAGTGTATGCGTCTGATGACGTATGTACTCTTTGAAACATTGTTGCTGCCTCGTATGTACACATCACCATGGGCTTTTGTTGTTGGGATAATGCTACTACCATTAGTGCTTGACCCTGCCGTTTGCCAGTTCCCCCACCACCTTCCTCTTCCTCGAGCCAACACCAGATGTTTTGGATCTCTTCAGCGCCTCCTGAAACATTGTATACGAATCGAACATGCCCGTCTCCTGCTAGTATGTCTCGTAGTGACGCAGCATCTCGCGCAGCTTCTCCGGGCGACCTCTGGCCAGGTCGTGGACCTCGCCGGTGTCCGTCGATAGATCGTACAGCTCCCAGCGGCCGGGCCCCTTGGGCGGCGGGATGAACAGCGCCTTCCAGTCGCTCCGCCGGACCGCCGCCATACACAGCTGCTCCAGCCCATGAAATCCGCTGCTGGGTCGTAGATGCTCAGGCTCTCGTTCGTCGGGTCGCGCAGCAGCGGCACCACGACTTTCCCCTGACGGGCTCGACGTTGCGCCCCCGGAAGGGAGTGCTGTGCTGGACGCCGGCCAGGTCAAGGATCGTCGGGAGGATGTCCATGACCGTCGTGAATGTGCCCGTTATGACCCCTGCGTTCTTGATAAGGGGCGGATAGCGGATGATGCAGGGACAGCCTTTGAAATAATCAAGTACCTACATGGTGAATGACCCTTCAGCTAACTGTCGGTATAGAAGAAATTCCCAGATTTATTCAAGGATAAACCCGGCTACGAAGGTTATCTGAATCATCGTGTTGCTGCTCTCCCTGAATTACTTCAAGATTCTGGGTACTTCACCTTCATGTCGGGCAAATGGTGAGAAAGCTACATGATCGTTCACCATCTTGGCCACCGAGTCTCGCCTGGCTGACTTGTGATATTTATTTGGGCACCGTATCAAGGCACCTTGGTCTCAAGAAGGGGCTCAGCCCGCACGCAAGAGGCTTCACTAAAGTACTCGGCTCACTGCCTGGCGCGGGAAATCACTTCAACCATGAGCCGCAGCTCTACGGTGTCGCCGAGAAGCCCAGTGCGATCTTCAAGGGCGAAGGCATCTGGATGGAGGGCGACAAATTCGTCAATGGCAGCACGGACTTGCCCAAGGACTTCTACTCGTCCAATACCTTCACGGACTATTTCCTGAAGTTTTTGCAGGAGAGGACGCCGGAGCAGAAAGAGCAGTCGTTCTTTGGGTACTTGGCCTTCACTGCACCGCATTGGCCGTTGCAAGCCCCAAAGGAAGTGGTGGAAAAGTACCACGGTCGATACGATGACGGGCCTGTGGTTTTGAGGGAGCAGAGACTCAAGACTCTGAGCGAAAAGGGGATTGTACCGCCAGACGTTGAAGCAGCACCCTTACACACACTGGACACCACGCCGTGGGAGGAGCTCACCGATGAGGAGCGCCAGAAGTCATCCAGGCATATGGAAGTCTTCGCGGCGATGGTAGACTTGGTCGATTATAATGTAGGGCGCGTGCTAGACCTGCTCAAGGCGACGGATGAGCTCGACTCGACCTTTGTCGTGTTTATGTCCGATAACGGGGCCGAGGGCCAGCTGCTCGAGGCGATACCTATCTTGGCCGGGCACACGCTGAAGGATATGATCGAAAAATACTACGACAATTCTCTCGGAAACATTGGGAACCACAATTCTTTTGTCTGGTACGGGCCGCAATGGGCGGGTGCTGCGACGGCGCCGTCACGGGGGGGCTAAATCGTACACGACCGAAGGCGGCATCCATCAGAACAAAGCCGACATACAATCTTTTCGGCCATACACCCAAGTCCTGCGATATGTGCATCCGTCCCCGAGAGGAGCATAGCACGGGTAGGCGAACACGACGCAGCAGTATGAAACCCGGTCATGCGCAGTCCTTCATCGGCCAACTTCTGTAGACGAGGTGTGTCGATCTCTCCGCCGTAAGGGGAAGTGTCGCTAAAGCCCAGATCATCGGCGACGATGACGAGAAAGTTTGGTCGTTTGACACTCATCTTGGGCTGTAGAAACAATCTCACGACGATTGCTAGGACGACGGGAACAAGCAAGTACACTTTATGAAATCGCCTAGGTCGGACATATCGAGGTGGAGGTCGGGGCATAATCTACAAAGGCAACTTGGTCGTTTAATATGAGGTATGTTACGTTAATATATACTTGGTATAGTGCACCCATGTTATAAACTTGGATCCGGTAAAATGTGCTGTAGTTGCAACCACTTTCATTCCGTGACGAAACGTCGGCATTTGAAGCGGCGGCTGGCCTCGATGAAAGCCGCGCAAGGCAATGATCAACGGGGTTCTTATACGAAAACAAGCCTTTGGGTACAAGTGCAGCAGTCGGAAGAACATGTCATTGCCTATCGCTCATGCTGCATTTTGCAGGCTGCCTGTCTGATGAGAGTGCGCTTCAACATCCTACGCCATTGTACTCGAGATACCACGATCTGTCCAAGCACCAAATGACTTCAACCCCAAAAAGCAATGGAGTACGGAAAGTATCTGAATATCAGCAGCAGTACCATGGCTTAGCCACTGATCACTGATTGCTGCTTCGACACCCAGTCCATAGGTATTCATACAGATAGTACAGTTCAGCCTCACCATGCCCCCCCCCCTCCTTATTCACTATTGACATGGCCCCTCCCTTAGTTGTATTGCATATATGTAGCCGTGGAGTTGAACTTCAAGTTGCCCTTGATGACCTTGTCGACTGCGCTTAAGAAGTCCTTCTCACTAGCCACCTTTCTCCTTGCCCGAATAGCGAACATACCAGCCTCCGTACATACACTGCGGAGCTCGGCACCAGTAGCATTGGGGCAGAGACGAGAGATGAGTTCCCATCGGATGTCACGCTCGACGCTCATGGACTTGGCATGAATTCGAAGGATGTTGGCACGACCCTCCAGATCCGGGAGCGAGAACTCGATCTTGCGGTCAATACGACCAGGTCGCATAAGTGCAGGGTCCAGTGTAGAAGGTCTGTTGGTGGCGAACATGACCTTGATATTTCCACGAGCATCGAATCCGTCTAGTTGTGTGATCAATTCGAGCATGGTACGTTGCACCTCGTTGTCACCACCTGCACCATCATCAAAACGGGCGCCACCAACAGCGTCGATCTCGTCAAAGAAGATGATGCAGGCCTTCTTGGTTCGCGCCATCTCGAAGAGTTCTCTGACCATACGGGCACCCTCACCGACGTACTTCTGCACCAGCTCAGAACCAATGACGCGGATGAAGGTCGCGTCTGTTCGATTCGCCACAGCTCGTGCGCAAAGTGTCTTTCCGGTACCCGGAGGACCGTAGAGTAAAGCGCCCTTGGGCGGGTCGATACCGAGGTTGACGAATCGTTCCGGCGAGAGCAGAGGCATCTCGACGACCTCTCTTAGCTTCTCTACCTGTTCCTTGCAACCGCCGACGTCTCCGTAGGTGACGTCCGGCTTCTCCTCCACCGTCATCATGGTGACGCTCGCATCGATCTTGGGCGGTAGAGGCAGCAGGATCTGGTACTTGTTCCTATCGACTCCTACTCGCATACCCTCCTCGATATCGGTAGGGGAGACGCGCTCGCCCAACTGCACAACGAACTTGGCGATCTGTTTGACATTGATGACGTATTTGCTCTTCTGCTCGTCCTTCTCATCCGCAATGATCTTGGTGCACCGCGCTACCTGAAGCGGTTGCTCCTCGGACATGCGTTGTCGATCTGCCGCTATATCCCAGAGATGTGGGGGAGCCAGACCAGTGTCCGACTCTTTGACGCCGATCTTCTCATCTACACTTTGCTGCTTCTCTTTTATTTGCTTCTCGAGGTTCTTGAGAGCGTTGCCGTAGGGCGCAGCGCCGTAGGTTTTGAGGACCTGGATATCCCTGGCGGTAGGTTAGCTCGAGAGTTGCGGATGGGTTGGAACAAGGGAAACGGACTCGTCGGTGAGGGGTGTGATCTTCTTCTCCTCTATCTCATCGTCGGCAAACTTCTTCTGGTACTTTTCCCAGTTCTGACCAGTGGCGGACGGCTACATAGAGGTCAGTTAGTAGAGATCAAGAGGCCCGACAAGGCTATCTATCACAAACGTACCATGGTGCCAGGGACGATGTGGGAACCGGGCGAACTAGAGATGGGACAAGTCGATCGTGTATCCAACCAACCCACAGAGGTAATTTGGAAGGAGGCGAGAAGTACGAGTGCCGTTGCTAATGTGGTGGAAGATTTATTTGATGGGGAGGTGATGATGGATTGAGGCGATCAATCAGTAAGTGAGTGAGTGAGTGGTCAAAGGCCAGGCACGTCAGCTAGCTCTTGCCTGGGCGGCGTGTGTTGCTGGGCCCCCACCCCGGGTGTGGGTTTATCAGGGTTAGCGGGTCAGCAGCCTTGCAGCTAAGCTACCCCCCGTCGGATTTTGGGTTGACCGTCAAAAAAATAATTGGGATGGTAGTAAGAAGAAGTACTTAGCCTTCAGCGCGGGGATCTCGAGGTTGCTTGTGTTGGAAATCCATTTCGTTTGATCTGCTCTACAACTTCCACTACGCAGAACCAAGGTGAAATTCATACTCGATCGAAGCACCATCCTCTTCGGATCCAGAACGAAACAGGGTCATTTCAAACATGTCGACAGCAGCGGCACCAGGGTCGGGCGCCCACTCCAACTCTACCTTCCGAGTACGTTGACGCACCCCGAATCTACTTCTACTGCTGCACTCGAGCTAATGCCGGACACAGGACAAGGAGAAGCCCATAGCAGTTCGTTCTGCTAACATCGTCGCCGCAAGAGCCGTCGCAGATGCCATCCGAACTTCGCTTGGCCCCCGTGGCATGGATAAGATGATCCGAAGTGGGAAGGGAGAGACAATTATCACAAACGATGGAAACACAATGCTCAAGAGCATGTCCGTTATGCACCCGACCGCCAAGATGCTCGTCAACCTGTCGGCTGCTCAGGATGTGGAAGCTGGTGATGGTACGACCTCTGTCGTAGTCATTTGCGGTGCACTGCTCGGCGCTGCCGACAGATTGCTGGGCAAGGGTATTCACCCCTCAGTCATATCGGAAGCCTTCCAGAGGGCAGCGGCCGCAGCTGTACAGATTCTACACGACATGTCCCAGCCCGTCGCCTTGACGGATACTGCCACCCTACTCCAGGCTGCGAACACCTCGCTGTCATCCAAGATTGTCTCGCAATACTCCGGCCTGCTGGGTTCTATGGCTGTCCATGCCGTCACCAAGACAATCGATATCAAGAGCGCGGACAACGTTGACCTAAAGAACATCAGAATCGTCAAGAAGGTCGGGGGTACGATAGAAGACAGTGAGCTGGTCGATGGCGTGGTTCTCAACCAACCAGTCCTCAAGTCGGCCGGTGGCCCTATCAGAATGGAGAAGGCCAAGATCGGCCTCATCCAGTTCCAGCTCAGTCCGCCGAAGCCCGATATGGAGAACAGCATCGCTGTCAACGACTACCGTCAAATGGATAAGATTGTCAAGGAGGAGCGGTTGTACCTGCTGAATCTCGTCAAGAAGATCAAGAAGGCCAAGTGCAACGTCCTCTTGATCCAGAAATCCATCCTGCGCGATGCTGTTAACGACTTGTCACTTCATTTCCTTGCCAAGCTGAACATCCTGGCCATCAAGGACATCGAGCGCGACGAGGTTGAGTTTATCTGCAAGTCTACTGGCTGCAAGCCGATCGCCGACATCGACTCGTTCACCGAGGATAAGCTTGGAAGCGCTGACCTGATCGAGGAGTCGCAATCAAGCGGCGCTCGGATGGTGAAGATACTTGGCACCAAGAGCGCCGGCAAGACTGTCAGTGTGGTTTGCCGCGGTGCTAACGGTATGATTCTTGACGAGGCTGAGCGCTCCCTCCACGATGCGCTCTGTGTCATCCGATGTCTGGTCAAAAAGAAGGCTCTCATCGCTGGTGGTGGCGCCCCAGAGATCGAGATTGCTGCTCAGCTCTCAAAACAATCCCGGTCGCTAACGGGCACTGAATCCATCTGCTGGAAGGCTTTTGCGGATGCCCTCGAGGTAATCCCTACGACACTCGCCGAGAATGCTGGCCTCAACAGCATCAAGGTTGTGACGGAGTTACGTCATCGCCACGAAATGGGCGAGAAGAACGCTGGTGTCAGTATCAAGAGTGGTGGTGTCAACACCAACATTGCCAAGGAGAATGTACTGCAGCCTCTTCTGGTGAGCACAAGTGCGATCGAGTTGGCCGCAGAGACGGTGAAGATGATCCTGCGCATTGACGACATTGCACTGAGTCGGTAGGGTTGGTAAATACTGAAAAATAGAGGCAGCCTACTTCGGGGTTCACAAGCAATGTATCAATGTAATCTATTCTGCCAGATTAGACGGTGGAATACAGGGGGCCTTTACTGACCCTGAATAGAGCCTTACGAAATCAAAGCATATGGAAGGTATCAACCTGTTTACAGTGAAGAATGTCGGGCTGATTATTACAACGTGCAAGCTAATTCGATACAGAACGCACAACACAAAACCTCGAAACCATGATACAGGTGTCGTCTAAGAGCCTTTAAGCCATTCGTGCTTGGTGCTGCTGATGAAATAGCAAGCGGACACGGTCGGGTTCGTCTTTTCGCATTGGAGACACGGGGAAAGGCGGCTCCCCGTCGTCACTACCGCACTCGGAAACGTCCATGCTGTCCTGCCGGGTCAACCGTGGGGCGGGTTGCGGTAGACTCTGCGGCGCCGCATGTGACTGCGCATGCCGTCTCGTCTGCTGGGCGGGCCTTGTGATCCGTGGTACCGACTGTGGCGCCGTAAATCCTTGATTGGGATATCGTGGCTGCATTGTCATTTGCTGGCTTTGTTGGAATGGCAGCGATGCTGCAGCCTCTTTCCTGGGATAGACCGCATGACCATGCTGGGTCCCGTGTGTGGGTGAAGGAGCCTGTTGGCGGGCTGGACGATAAGAATGATGATGCCCATGATAGCCGTGATGCTGTGCAGGTCCGGTCGCCGGTTGACGTGCTGCTGTGCAAACCGGACAGGAGCGGTTTGTCTTCTCTTCTATGCCCCGGCACCCTCCACTGCCACCGAAGCAACTGAAGCAACCACTCGCCTCTTCTTCTCCATCCTTAGCTGCACACTTCTGGATGTAAGGACAATGGCCGCATGCGAAACTAACTATTTTGCACATTGTGTGTTGATAAAGGCCGAAACAGGGTTGGGATCTGGATGGAGAGGATCTGTAGGATAGACAGATATCTGTAGTAACTGTGCCTGACAGGTATATAGATAACTCGAAGAAGAAAAGAAGAAAGGAAATAAACGATATATCTGCTGAAGAAGATGTGAAAATGAGCGCGAGGTTATGTGTATGTCGATTTGGTCTGACGAGAAAACATGCTAGCAGGCTCCAGAGACTGGGGACTGCTTCATTATAACTACTAGGGCCATTATTGACCAAGAATAAAGAAAGGGTTCATCTGCTGCATACTTAGTCTTTGCTTGCCTAAGGGGGGACAAAGACTTCTGGGCCACAAAGCCGGTGGCTTCTCCAAGGATTGCTTCACCCACATGAGCGAGTACACTAACGTGACCTCTCAAACATTGGGTTTCTTCTGCTTATCTTGACATGCCTGGATCGTCCAGGACGATGGCATTCGCACGATGCCTTGGTGGAATTGGAGCACTACCTATTTCCCGAACCAGTATGACGCCGTCGTCACAAAGAGCTACCAGGCAGAAAAATACACACATAATTACTTACGCATGAGATCAGGATTCCCAGGAAATGGATTTTGCGTAGCATCTGGTTTACGCACAGCTTGAGCCTGCTCAAAGAGAAGCTAGACCTCGCAAGGTCCGAGAATAGGAAAGCACAATGTTCTATTGTATTGGACTCCGAAAGCTTCTTTGACGATACTCACTGACAATAGTCTGTTATCGTGCCCCTTAGTAGAAAGAGCCTTTTAACATAAAGATACCATTACCTCCCGCTCCCTTGCGTGGCTATGGGAAGGAGGCAGAAGAAGACTGTGTCCTCATTATTATACAACATGTTTCAATGGAACCCGAGGACGTGGAGGAAGGTCCGTTGGGGGCTGATATATATGTATTTCATTGTAACGGTTCACTTCCAAGCCCTGAAGGTATGGATTCTAGGGCCTAGATGGCGGAAGGGCACGATAAACCAGAGTCCGGGTGGCTCAACTGAGTTGGCTACTGATGGTGACGAGGTAAGTGTCCCAGGAATTCCGGAAGCCCCTGAGGCAAAGCTTCCTACTCCTTTGAGTCACGGGTCCCACGATGACTCCTTGTATACCTTCGATTATGCTCAGGATGCGCATGGTATCGAAGTCACGGTTCCAGACCGACCGCAGAGCGAGGGCTCAGAGGCGAGGCAAAATGAGACGGAGGAGGCCGTCGATCAGGATCCCGTCAGTACCCCTTATGACAACGGTGACGAGATCAAATCGCCGCCCCAGATGGATTTTTCTGAGGATGAAGGTGTATTGCCAGAAGGGGGGAAAGAGGAGGTAAGGCCAGTCTCAATCGAGAGACCGACTACTAGCCGGGGCTTTCGCCCCGAAGACAAGCGGCGTGAAGATGACGAAGAGGAGGTCGCTATGACAAACGCAACGATCGATGTCAGCTTAGAATTCGAACTGTCGCAGCCTGACTTGGATCTCGCCACGGAAGAATTAGCAGAGGAAACCCCTGAAGAGGTGGTGGACGAAAATGTAGAGATCATTCCGGTCATCGAGCGAACCGAGAAGCGCCGGCGCCGACGCCTGGACACGCTCTCCCAGGAAAGGCGCAGTGAGTTGCTTGAGCTGAAATCCAAGTTGGAGATGTTGCAGTCGCTGAGAGCGAGAGAGCAGGAGTCCCGGGCACCCTCCTCGGCCACCAACGCACCGCAGCAGCGCCGGGGGCCAATGGGCAGAAACAACACTGCCATTGACAAGCTGCCGGAGCTGTCGGTGCAGAGACGTTCCCAGCTTACCGAATTGCGCAAAAAACTCGAGCTCTTTGTGGCGATGCGAAAACAACAAACAGCCGCCCGGTCCACGTCAGGAGAGCCGTCAACCTCAGTATCTACTGTAGAAGAAAAAGAGGATGGAGAGACGGACGAGCCTTCCAGTGAGACAAGTATGGGGTTGACGTCTCGGTCTCCTGGGTCTGCAGATTCGAACTTGGAGACGGGCGGCGATGAAATACCGCCCCCTGGGGTGCCAGGGGAGGCATCATATGATGATGGTCTAGTAGACCCATACTCGGACGAGGGGACCATGGTCTTGACCTTCATCAAGGCCTGGCTACTGCTCCCGGACGAGCTGAGCGGGCTCGAAGTCCTCGACCAGGTGGCCAATCTGCGCGACTCGCTGACGTTTGTTCCCGACTGGGTGCCGACGAAGCACAACCTCGTGCGGCAGGACGAGACGCTGCTCGTCCGCAGCCAGCTCGTGCCCCAAAACATCAACTGGCACTTCGTCGACCGGCTGCGGACCCTGCGGTGGCGCGAGCTGCTGCTCAAGAGCGGGGTGCTCGTCGGCGCCGCGGACAGGGCGCGGCTCGAGAGCTTCCTGCGCGAGATGGAGGCGCCGACCTTTACGGCGGCGAAGCCCGGCCGCGGCCGGGCGGGGGCCGCGGGCGCGGGCGGTAGGCGGAGCAGGCTGCGCCAGGTCGAGGCCGCCGAGCCCCTGATGCCGCACGAGGAGGAGGCCGCCCGCGCCGCCAACCAGGCCCTGTGGACGCGGCACGCCCAACGGGCCGCGGGCGACCTGGTGCAGGCCATCTTGGATGACGCCGAGGAGCGCAGCGCGTGGGTTGACAGCCGGGCGTCCGAGGTCCGCAGCGAGCTCGAGGACATGGAGCGAAGCCGCCTGCGCCTCCTCGGCAACCTGACGAGCTTCGATTCGGACGTGGACTCCGCGGTCGAGGTCCATGGACAAGAGTATGCGGATCTCGCTGCGAAGATAGCAGAGCTTTCCGCGAAGCAGCAGTAGTGAGAGCAGTGAAGCCTAACTTGTTTTATTTGCATTGTTTATCTAACTTGTTTCATTTGCATTGTTTATCTAACCTAAGTATATATGCCCCAATATATATATAGTTAAATAACTTATATATATAGTTAACGTATTTATAGTTAATGTTAACGTTATTTATCAGTTAATTCCAAGAGCGAGTGTTTACTACCTGGTATTAACGCGGTATGGAGACTTCCAAACCCATTTATAATGATAACTATAAATGTACCAATAGTTATTTTGTTTGATAATTAGATAATAATTTTACTTGCTTGTGAAAGAGGCTAAATAAAGCCTGTTCTATATATATGACTTCCTCAATATGCCCTGCAACCCTAGGGAGATAGGCCTCTCGGGACGAATGGGACTGAGCGTCAGAGGCCCGCCGCGCCGCGCCGTCGCCGGGAGAATGTTCAAGCCCGTCGGGAACGTGTTACGATGGCCCTGGTGCTCCCTGATCAAACGGCCTAGCTCCACATCCTGCATATGCTTGAACGACCCCTCGGAGTCGGCGTGGTTCAGGGGTCGAGAGCTTTCCTCAGCCCACCCCCTGCAGCCCAGGGCGGGAGGGAAATCACTCCGGCCGGTACTGTTGCTGCTCGACTCCTGGGTTTTACGGAGGACGTAGGCCGATGCCATGCGGATCAGCGGTTGCAGCGTAGGCAAGCACGCACATATTATAGCCATACCCACCTCGACCGCGCTCCATATCGCCGTACTGATCACGACTACCAGACGATTAGAAGGTTGTTTCGACGATAGTCTTGGGAGAATAGGAAGTTGACTCACCTGTTGTGTCTGTTCCAGGCTCCGTGTTGACGAGTTCGGCGACGAATTTGAGGCGGATGACACTGACAATGGTAACACTGTGCCATGTAAGCTTTTGCTACTCTGCACAGTCGGTATCCATTGGACCTGATTCGTCTACTTACAATCCGCCAAGCAGAAACATGCCGCATACTGCCGCCTTCTGCCACTTGACGATCTGGAGGCGGCGCACTTCTCGTATTGGAAGCGAGAGTATGATTATATCAATGACGATCTTTCGTTGTGTGAGCAATGTGAAGTCTTATACACCTTGTATAGGGGTGGCATTGGGAGAGCATACATGAGGAACTGTTAGGCAGTATATATGATTAGCGCTGTTGGAAAATGCAGTCGGAGCAGGCTTTATTAACTTACCAGCAAGGCCGGTATAGTAGCTGTAATGGTCCACACAATGACCTTCTACGACGGCGCCCCATGACCGAGGGGTTGGGTCGCACTGGAAAACTACTACCAGGATCACTGCAAGGTACCAGAGCATTGCCACTATCGCGAGGCTGACGACGGCTCTTCTCATGAACTTGGTGGGAAAGAGTCGGTCGTACATGGCCAGTATTGAGAGCTTGACTGCTGTTATGGTGGCGCCATATGTTATCTCGCTGATAAATGTCCACTGCCATCATGGGGTTTCGAGGTCAGCACTCATATGATGCTGCAAAACGGGGGCCTATGTGACGTCTTACCAGTTGGATGACCTGTAAAGACCCGGGACTTGATAGAAGCACTACTAAAAGGTGCCTTCCCATACCGTTTCGTGATACTGATAATAGATCTCGGTCAGCTTTGTTGTTCGGCGTGTGCGTAGGTCCTCCCCCACCCCCGGTAGGTGATGCTCACAGATGAAGGTGGTTGTGAGATAGACCATGGCAGGTATCTGTGCTCGAATTGTAAGAATCTTCCTCCTGTAGCAGCAGCCCGTTCCGAGTAGTCGGGGGAACATACCAAGGCAGCGACGATGATCCAGTCGTCCAGGCCGAGACGGGCCTTCCTCGTGGCACGAGCTGCCAGGCGCAACAAGACGAAGCCGCCCGATAGACCCATCATCGCCGCGGCCACCCTCTCGGCGACCGGGCCCTGGTTGAAGCTGACGAAATCGGCGGGTAGATCATCCAGCCTCGTGCCAGTGGAATTTGCCATCTCTATACTGTACATCACTGTACTGTTGTTGATGGGATCCTGATAGGTCGCCGGAGAGAGACGGATGATAGCGGGGAACAGAGACCAAGGAGAGCTCCTCTATAGGGTACCGGCGCCCATCAAGGCCTTAAGAGACCCAGGAATCGCGAGCTGTTTGCTTTTGTCATGACGACACGGGTCCAGGTCGTGTGGGTTGATGGGACGCGAGCCCTTGGGGGAAGGGGGTGGTTTCGATTTTGTATGCATAATCCACCAATGTTCTCAGGAGTTCTGATAGGGTTCCATATAGTTAGTTCCAGTGCCCGGAATTCAGGGAGGCCAGGTCGGATTGAGTAACGGGATTGGTCGAGAACGAGGTAGGAGATTTCGCCGCCTTGCCGTCGACCAATGGTAGCATTGCAAGTAAAACCCCGGATGCATCGCTCGGATCCGGCAGTTCTCATACGCACATACACAAACCGAATGTTGCGCATGTCTCGGTGTCTTGGGCCTAGGCGCCTCCGGGGACCAGCAGAAGAGAAGTGACACATGGCTAGCTACGGAGATGGGCTCCGGGGAAATCACAGCTGCAGGAGAGCGTGGAACCGCTGCAATCCGCTGCATCCATTTATTGGCTGTCCACCGACCGCGGCGCTGCTGGACTGCTGTCTGTGAGTGTTGTCTTCAACTCTATGTCGTCGTGCGTCTTCCACTATCGAAAATCTACATATGACAAAGCAATAAAACACATTGAGACAAATAGCAATCTGAGCCCGCCATTTCTGCTCAGCCTCTCTTTGGCTCCTATATAGTTGGCCGCTTTGAAGTTGTGTTCCGACACCATTAATCTGACACTATCGATCGGTGAAAGTCAATGGTAGATTTCGCAGGTCGAAGGTCTCTCTCGTGTAATAAGATCGGACCATCGGGGTATTTCGCCTTTGCCCTACCTATCCTCTGAAGACTTGTTCTGCCAAAAGCCAGGACAGGAGCGGATGATGGCTGCTAAAATGGCGGGAAACCCGACCAACCCGTGAGACAGAGCCATGCTTTTCCGTCCGGATCTTGTTCGAACGAGCCGCCGGTGGACGCCAATCCTGCTTACTTAGGTAGCCAACCTCCAAAAATAGTCAATCAATTTTCGGCCCAGAAATGCATGGGGTATGTTCTCGTCCATCGGAACTTGCTTCCGTCTTAGTAGCTTTGGCGATAATACTGGATACTAGTATAAACCAGAAACATTCAACAGTTCGATTGGTTTGTAACCCTCTGAATTGGTCGGCTATACTGCCTACGCACGCCTATGGCGATGACAGAGCTATCCACCCAGGTCTCTCCCTCTGCCGTTCAAGGGAGGGCAATGCACTCGATTTCGACATCGGCACCCTTGGGCAGCTGCTTCACGGCAACGCAGCTACGCGCTGGCTTGTGGACCATCCACTTCTCGTACTCCTTGTTCATATCGGCAAAGTCACTCATGTCGGCAAGGAAGATGTTGACCTTGACGATCTTCTCGATGGATGAACCGGCGGCGGTGAGGACGGCCTTCAGGTTCTGGAAGCAGAGGGCTGTCTTCTCGCCCACCGTGCCCTGGAGCATGTTACCCGAGGCATCCAGGTGGATTTGACCAGAGCAGTAGATGGCCGTGGGCGTCTTGATGGCGTGGGACTGCATAGTGAAGGAGTCAGAAGGAGAAGCTGTTGGCTCCGGGGAAATGTCACCCCAGCCCGCGGCATGATACGTACATATGGACCGGCAGCTGTAGTAGGTTGTTGTTAGTCGTCATTTTCTCTGTATATGTAGGTAGGTCTAGAACTTCGCCGGAGACGGGAGCTTACGCGGTGCTGCGTCCTTGGCAAAAACTTGGGTCATTTCAGCCATTGTGCGTCTTGGTGTTAGTGCTGGACGGAAGATGGCGGCTTTTCTGGATATCTGAAAGAGGGAAGAAACCCTTCGAGATGGCGACAAGATGGATCGGACGGGTGTGACTCGGAGACTCAGTGACATACTTGTCTTGGGAGGTCGAGAACGGGAGTCTTCTTTATTGAGTTTACGTGATTGCTGGAGTCGTCGAGCGGAGGTGGATAGTCGGTCGCCAAACCTCCGTATTTCGGACGTACGTTCACAGCTGGGGCTTGCTTAGTTCCGCTGCGGGCCGGATCTGATGGGCAGCAGGGTGGGCAGCAGGGTTGCGTCATTCAGGTTCCGACCGTCATCCCAGGCCAATTCGGTTACTCTTCATATTGGACAGCTAACTAAGTATAGATAAGAGCACTGGGCGTGTTTGCCAACCCAATGTCAATGGAGGGTGTGATTCTATGAGGAGTAAAGTACTTACTTGGGATCGTCTTCAAGGATTTATTAGAGTAGTAGGCTGGCTAACAGGCTAACCTACTTCTTAATTCATTCCTATGTAGGTTAATAATAGCAATCCAGATTTCAACTGCATGTGCTGAAGGGGCCAAGTGGCCTGAAAAAGGACAGGTATGTAGTATTTATTATGTGTAGCCGTACTACTACTACTGGAGTGGGGGAGGCAGGGAAGCAGGGAAGCAACCCTTGCAAGGAAAGTCAGCCGCGTACGAGTTGCTTGCTGTCTGTCTCTCCTGTCGACGGACGGATTAATCTATTTTATCCTTCATCTTCTTGTCGGTTTGTTGTCATCCTGCAGTCCAACGAGGTAGATGACAACTACCATTTCCTTTCCTTCTGTTCAGGTAAGTAAGTACGAAGCTTTGAAGCTGTCCCCGTCATGTAATTCAATTGGTCATTCGAGCTCTGTCCTGCATTGAGTTTCCTGTCAACCTCCCTCTCTCTCTCTCTCTTCTATCATCTATGCAATCACCTCGATGCCCTCGATGTTCGATGCGTCGCGTGCATGCATTGAATGCATCATCGAATTCGTCTCAACTTTTCTCTATCCTTGCTAGATCTAGCTCCAACAAAATCCGAAGTGCTAACCGTGCCGTTTTCCTTCACACAGTAACTCGCTCGACACGTTCCTTGATATCTCTTTGTTTTTCCCTTCTAGCACAGCATGGCGTCAACTGCCACTCCCCAGGGCAGTTTGCGCCAGCGTAACGTGCCCGGGTCCAAGAAAAAGGTCGACGCCGCACCTGGAGATGATAGCGACCTTGACAGCCTGGTGAAGTCGGCCAAGAAAGCCTCCAGCACGTCTTCGGAATGGGACTACAAGATCGCTTTGGCTGCCATCACAGTTCTGGCCTTCGTCTCCAGGTTCTGGGGTATTAGCCACCCCAACGAGGTTGTCTTTGACGAAGTCCACTTTGGCAAGGTAAGGCAGTCGTGCCCTTGGTGCACCCGACCTCTGTATGTCTTCAAGAAAATCTAGCTAACTTGGGCTGCACGCATTAGTTCGCCTCGTACTATCTAGAAAAGACCTACTTCTTCGATGTCCACCCCCCTTTCGGGAAACTCCTATTTGCCTTCATGGGCTGGCTTGTTGGCTACGATGGCCACTTCCACTTTGAAAACATTGGCGACTCCTATATTTCGAATAAGGTTCCATATGTCGCCTTTCGTGCAATGCCCGCCATTCTGGGCTCCTTGACGGTCACCGTCACATACCTTATCATGTGGGAATCCGGCTATAGTCTCCCGGCTTGTATCGTCGCGGCTGGCTTGGTTCTCCTAGACAACGCCCACATCGGCCAGACGCGACTCATTCTTCTCGATGCAACCCTTGTCTTGGCCATGGCGTGCAGTCTACTTTTCTACATCAAGTTCTACAAGCAGCGGCACGAGCCATTTGGCCGCAAGTGGTGGAAGTGGCTGATCCTGACCGGCTTTGCCCTGTCTTGCGACATTTCAACTAAATACGTCGGTCTTTTCGCTTTTGTGACCATCGGGTCGGCTGTCATCATCGACTTGTGGGATCTGCTCGACGTCAAGCGACCGGGTGGTGCCTTGAGCTTGCCTGACTTCGGCAAGCACTTTGCCGCGCGTGCTTTCGGATTGATCATCATGCCCTTCATCTTCTACTTGTTCTGGTTCCAGGTTCACTTCTCCATCCTCACCCGTTCTGGCCCAGGTGACGATTTCATGTCGCCCGAGTTTCAGGAGACTCTTTCGGACAACGTCATGCTGGCCAATGCTGTTACGATCGACTACTACGACACCATTACTCTCCGCCACAAGGAAACCAAGGCGTATCTTCATAGTCATGACGCGAGATACCCTCTCCGCTACGATGACGGACGTGTCTCCAGCCAGGGTCAGCAGGTTACTGGATACCCGTACAACGACACCAACAACCACTGGCAAATCCTTCCTGCCGAAGTCGAGACTGAGCAGGAAATGGGACGTCATGTGAAGAACCACGAACTTGTCCGTCTTCGACATTTGGTCACAAACACGATTCTCCTCTCGCATGATGTCGCGTCACCGTTCTACCCTACCAACCAGGAGTTTACAACTGTGCCGCTTGAAGATGGGTACGGAGGCAGAGCAGCCGATACGCTCTTCGAGGTCCGCATCGAGGGTGGCAAGAACGGACAGGAGTTCAAGAGTGTCTCTAGTCACTTCAAATTCATTCACAACCCCAGCAAGGTTGCTATGTGGACTCACACCACGCCCCTTCCGGACTGGGGCCATCGCCAGCAGGAAATCAACGGAAACAAACAGCTCACTCCTAGCTCTAACGTGTGGATCGTTGACGATATCCCTTCACTCCCGGAAGACCATCCCAGACGTGAAAAGCCCGAGAAGCAGGTTAAGACGATGCCATTCCTAAAGAAATGGTTCGAACTGCAGCGATCCATGTTCTGGCACAACAACCAGTTGACGAGCAGCCACCCGTACGCTAGCCAACCTTACCAGTGGCCATTCCTGTTGAGAGGCGTCAGCTTCTGGACTCAAAACGACACGCGCGAGCAAATCTACTTCCTGGGAAACCCCATCGGATGGTGGCTTGCTAGCAGTCTTTTGGCTGTATACGCAGGTATCGTGGGAGCCGATCAAGTGTCGCTGCGCCGTGGCGTTGATGCTCTCGACCACCGTAAGTACTTAACATGGCGTCTCTTGTGCGAGCAGTGTATGACTAACTTGTCTCAGGCACCCGGTCTCGTCTGTATAATTCGACTGGGTTCTTCTTCTTGGCCTGGGCTACGCATTATTTCCCCTTTTTCCTGATGGGCCGCCAGTTGTTCTTGCATCACTACTTGCCTGCTCACCTCGCATCCTGTCTGGTCGTTGGCGCCTTGCTTGAGTTTGTCTTTAACGCGGACCCGTCGGCCGAGGAGGCGAGCTATCAGGCCATTAAGTCTGGCAAGAAGTCGGCTCCTGGCCCCCAAAAGACATGTCACTGCCCGAGAGCGGTTCTCTGGACAGAGCATGGTGCCCGCGTGGATCGCTTGTGGCGTCATCATCGCGATCGCTGCGGCATCGTGGTACTTCTTCCTGCCGCTTACTTACGGCTACCCGGGCCTCAGCGTGGACCAGATCCTACGACGCAAGTGGCTTGGATATGACTTGCATTTCGCCAAATAGAGGCGCAGAGTTGGCAAGAGTTGCATGACTGAATCACGGAAGGATCCGATGGATCGTGTACGATTTAGAGACATGTGGGAAAACGGGGAAAACGGCGTCGCGCGCGGTGGCTTTTTCTTAGAGTGCATGAATAAGGCGCCGGTAGAGAGCAGAGAGCTTCATTTTATATAAGAATTAATACTCTCGCTATGACATGGTCCGTTGCCCGTCGGGGGGAAGCCCGTTTCTCACAAGATCTCTCCTATAACGCGTAGCTTAAGATGCAATTTGCACCACTTACAGTCCAGAAAATGAACTCTGGGTGGCTTTGATCAATCACAAGCTTGCGTGGCCAATGCAGCATGGTCGTAATGAGTTGATGCCGTGCAACCTAACATATAGTATTCTCTCAGCGGAAGAAAGAATAAACCTTGTTATAGCTGACTGGGAACTCGAGAGTAGAGGGGAATCTCCAGGGCGGCATGAGGAGACGCTCATTATTATTATTTTCTAAGCAAATAAGCTTGGCATGCATCTATACAATACCATGGCATACTTGGCAAATCGGATAACAGGGGTATATGTATCGTATTGCTTCCTTTCTTTCCCCTTTTTACCGAGAGTAACCTTGGCCTGCTTGCACATGCCCAGACGGGAAGGACCCTTTTATCCTAGAGTAGAGAATGCCTCCGACCCGCGAACCCGCGTCGCCGATCGTTTCCTGATGCATGCCGGGGCATTCTGGTTCGATGAAGAATCAATACGGCACACATATTCGTAGCTATAGGAAGCCTATCCCATAGGTGGAACCGTGAGAATACCACACACACACACACACACACACACACATCAACACCACGCGTGGCCTGCAATGCAAGAACGGGCAGGACACCCTTGACGAGGTGGTTTGGGAAAAGCAGGCACGACAACGTTGCCCATGCCCCATCGCGCAATCACCCCTGTCGAGGGGCCGGTTCGAGCCTTCTAGGCTAAAGACAAAGATCTAGATTGAGAAGCCGCATCGCCAATGGCTGTGTCGATATTCATAGCATGTCCTCTGGGCTGCTCTGTTAGTCGATTGGGAGGAGGGAGGAGGGAGCGTGCCGCAGAAGGATCTGGGAGGTGGTGGGCTCATTACCTGGGCCCATGAGCGTTCATGGCCTTGATATAGCTCATTATATCCTACAGATTAGTCTTAAAGATATGTTAATAGCCAGAAACCTGAGCCTGAGCACCACGAGCACTTTCCCACCTGGTTTATACTATGCACTCCGTTCACTCTAAGTGTGCTTAGTCGCCGCCGTTCTATTGGCAGTCTCGCTTGTCGTGTAGGTCACTCATTATTCAGTATATTCCAGACAGAATGCGTGGTGTCTCTGTATGGGCCGCGTTGGCCCCTATAGTCCTTGGTGGACTGCTCGTCGGTGCTGCTCTCGAGCAAAGGGCCGACTGTTCCTCCCTCGCCACGACGACGATATTCGTGCCCACGACGGTATACGTCACTGCCCCCGGGCCACCGACGCGGTCCAGCTCGGTTCCTCCAAGTTCAAGCTTGTCCAGCAGTGATGAAAACACCGTCTCGTCGGCTAGCCGGAGCTCAAGCACTCGAAGATGTGGCGGCGGGGGCTCCAAGACGTCGTCATCGCATACTGCGTCTGGGACTAGCTCTGGTGTGGGAGCAACGACGGCAAGCTCTTCGAGCGACGTGGTGCCAATTACCTCGTCAGCGAGTGATGGAGTAACATCGGCAACTTCATCGAGCGCTGGGCTATCCACCGGAACTTCACCAAGTGATGGTGGAACCTCGTCTAGTGTATCAGAAACTACCCAAGTTCCAACAACCGGCCCAGCCACCAGTAGTGTCACCGGCAGCACCGTTTCTAGTCCAGCGACAACAACAAGTGGCGCTTCGGGCACCCCTACCACTAAGCCACCAGGGCCGCCATCACCCCCTCCCATCTTCAGAGGTTTCAAGAATGCCATCTACTTCACGAATTGGTAAGTCAGCTCTGACAAGAGTCGTTCCATATATGGCAGACTCTAGTGACATTGGACTGACTCTAACACCACTTTTTGTTTTCTTTCAGGGGTACGCAGGGTGAAAGTAGCTACCAGCCGCAGGAGCTGCCGGTGTCGGAGCTGACGCACATCCTATACGCCTTCGCCGACATCGACGCCAACGGGACGGTGAAGTCGTCGAACGCCTTCGCCGACGTAGGCAGGCGGTACGCGCTAGACGACACCAGCAACAAGACGCTGGGCCACAACGCCTACGGCGTGGTGAAGCAGCTGTACCTGCACAAGAAGCGCAACCGGAACCTCAAGACGCTGCTGTCCATCGGCGGCTTCGACTTCTCCCCCAAATTCATCCCCGTGGCCGCCGACGAAGGCCGGCGCCGCGTCTTCGCCGCCTCGGCTGTCAGGATGATGGCCGACTACGGCTTCGACGGCATCGACCTTGACTGGGAGTACCCGGCCGATACCGAGCAGGCGCAGCACTTCGTGCTCCTCCTCCGGGCGTGCCGCGAGGCCCTGGACAAGTTCACGCTTCAGCACCGCCTGCCGTACCGCTTCCTCATCACGGTGGCCAGCCCTGCGGGACCGGTAAATTCCCATAAACTGGATCTGGCAGGGATGGATCCGTACATCGATGTCTGGTAAGTCATCATTTTCTTTCTCTCTCTCTCTCTCTCTCTCTCTCCATGGCTATGCCGCTTTCTGTCGAAGAAGGAAAGAGAAAGAGAAAAAAAAAACCGTCAAGAGCCAGCCAGCTGACGAGAAAATCGTAGGAATCTGATGGCGTACGACTATACCGGCAGCTGGGACAACACTACGGGCCACCAGTCCAATCTGTACCGAAGCCCGCGCGTCCCTGGCGCGACCAAGTTCAGCACAGACGACGCGGTGCGGTACTACGAGGGCCTGGGTGTGCGATCCAACAAGATCCTGATCGGGGTCCCCACGTACGGGCGGTCGTTCGAGTCGACATCGGGCTTGGGGCAGGCGTACGTGGGGGTGGGGTCCGAGGGCGGCGGCGTGCTGCTGTACAAGACGCTCCCGCGGCCGGGGGCCCGCGAGATGTGGGACGACGAGGCCAAGGCGTCGTGGAGCTACGACGACGCGACGCGCGAGCTCGTCTCGTACGACACGCCCCGGAGCACCCTCTACAAGGCCCGGTACGTCCGCCGCAAGAAGCTCGGCGGCGCCTTCTTTTGGGAGGCCACGGGCGACAGGGCTGGTGCCGAGAGCCTCGTCAATACCATGTCCAAGAGCCTCCTGTGGCTAGACGAGAGTCCGAATAACCTATGGTACCCAACCAGCCAGTACGATAATATACGCAGAGGTATGCCAGGGGCCTAGATGGGGTTTCCTTCTCGAGACGTGTAGTGGCGGCGTTGTAGAAAAGGCGTGAGGGGGTGATTCGGCTCTTGCACACACATCGGGGCCGCTCTCTCCGTGCTTTTATGTTCTAAGAAAAGAAAGGGAAGAAAACCGAGAGAGAGAGAGAAAGTAGGGAAAAGTACAATCCCTGGAGAGTATACGAATAATACCCCTTTTCTTTCAACTAATAAGCACATACATGAAGGCTGAAATTGGCCAGAGAATATACTATTTTTGTGAGCGGGACCATCAGATGTGATATATACATACACACTATAATATCCTATTGGCCAGTCTAGCAAGTTAAACGTATAGTCAGGATGCTAGGTTTCGGCATATTCGTACGAGCTTGTGGACTCCTCGACCTTGACCTCGATCTTGGCCTCCTCGAGCTCCTTTCCGTTGATCTTGATGCCGGCCTTCATGACGTCGCCGGGCACAACCGGGCCGACACCCTTGGGTGTACCGGTCAGGATGATGTCGCCCTTCTCCAGAGTCATAACCTTAGAGATATCTCCCAGCATCCGGGGGATCCTGAAGAGCATGAGCTCAGTCGAGTCATTCTGATGAACCTCATCATTGACGGTCAAGTACAGCTCGATCGAGTGCGGGTCGGGAATGGCCGACTTGGGGATGATGTTTCCCATGGGGAGGAAAGTATCGAAACCCTTGGCGATGGACCAGGGAAGACCCTTCTTCTTGGCCTCATTCTGCGTGTTCCTAGCCGTCATGTCGATGCTGAGAGCGTAGCCTTTTTATGATTTTGATAGCGCAACAGTCAGTCAATGTAGCGGATTAGCACATCCCCCAGGGCATGCATGCATGTTTGTTGCAGGTCGTCCACTCACTCTCAACTGCATCCAGGGCGGCCTGCTCATCACCAGAGAAGTCCTTCAGCTGCTTGCCCATGACCAGGGCCAGCTCGACCTCATAGTGGAGGTCCACGCCTCTGGGCCGGATAACGGGACCCTCCCCAGGCAACAAGATGGACGAAGTTGGCTTCAGGAAGAAGAACGGCTGCTTTGGGCGCGCACTGTTCAGCTCGGTGATGTGGTCTCTGCATGTACATCGTGTCAACCAATTTATCTCTCGCCTCGGTGGATTTGAAAGAATAATGAGAAGAGGCCGCCTTACGCATAGTTCCGGCCAATGCAGACGACCTTGCTGGCCTTTTTCAAAGTTGATGCAGAAGACATGGCGCGTCGAAAAACGTTCATACCGTGCTTTGACGGGAGTCAGTAGTTGTATTGCTCTGCGGCCTTGGACTTACCAATTGGGTGTGACACTTTGTCACAACTCCTATGTGCTGAGAAAAGGCGGGATAGATAACTGCGCGTAAAGCGGAGGTTGATCTGGACCCGATAGTCGGCTTCAGATTCAGAGATAGACACAGGCTTCTTTTGGTCTCGGGATGTTCCGATTTAGGGGGAGGAAAAGATGCGCAAAGGAGGCCGAAGCCCTCGTCTTACGGTTACGATGTAGTAACACCTCGAATACCCGAGCGAGCGGGACCTCAACTGCTCGAGCCTCTCCTCTCGGTCAAGCGCGCTAGTCATGATTGACGTTTTTCTCTGACCCACTAGACCGGACAGCCTAAATCATATCGCTAGGTACTAGGTATTTTGCATATGATCTGGTATCGTTTATGAAGTAAGGATAAGCAGGTTGGGATGGAAAGAGCTGACCAGCAGAAAGATGTGCAGAACCAAGTACACTGACGAGCACATCAACATGTGCATGGCATATGGGCTTTGTATCTGGTCTGGCCTCCCTGGTTTGGGAATGCACACGCGACTTCCCCACTATACAAGCCAAGGTTCTTAGTATTTGGTAGATGATACTTATGCTATACTGGATTATTGTCTGGTTCTCCTCCTGATCTAACATACTTACCTCTTAGAGACCTGGACCTGCTTGTTCGCTCCCTCTTCCACGCTGCCCCCCAAGGCCTGGACTTGGTGTGCAAAAGTAAAAAAAGCACGGCACTCAACGCAGGCCTCCCTCCCCATCCCGTCCTTTCGCCCAAAATTGATCCGATCCTCCAGAGCTAATGCCTGCCTACTACTTTACATACCTTAAAAATCCGTGTCGCCCTTTTCCCATTGGAAATTCCTCCACTCTCCCTATCTAATCACCAATCCGGGAAATCTTTCGCTTCCAATCCCTATCGAGTGCGCCATGGAAGCTCTTCAGCTGGCCCAGATGCTGGCTGACCTGAACGATCTCCAAGCTGCTGTAAGTGAGGAGCGTGGGTATTGCAGCCGGATGTAGTTGCATTGTTTGAACTCCACCCCCAAACACTCGTCGGTTCCAAAACACTGACCCCGCAATCGCGCATCTCTAGCAGGATCAAGGTGCCGCGAAGGCTCTGGTGTCGGCCAACAAGACCCTCGATCGCAAGGACACTATCCAGGCCCAGACGTCGACCGCAAAGACCTCCTCGCCGGATGGGAGGGCTGCAACCGCCCCAGCCGGTCGCTTCGACAGGTTTGGTCGCCGTATCTTCACACCTCCCCTATCGCGCACCAACTCGGGCACACCGTCCTCCATTCCGGGCACCCCGAGGAACCCAGACGTGAGGCATACAAGGCAGTCTTGGAATTATGTGTCACGGGGAAACTAATCATTGCTGCCCAGGCCGATGGCGATATTGACCGAGCCTCGACGCTACTCTCCCTTTACGAAATCCGCGCCAAATTGAAGGACCAGGACAACAGCAGCCTGATGAAGGCACGCGAGAAGATCAATGCGCTTGCGGCGAAGCAGGAGAGGCTCGCTAGGGAACAGGCGACATCGGCACTTCATTATAGGGACCCCAAAAGCCCCGGTCGGATCAGCTACCCGAAGTGAAAGAAAAGAAGAAGAAAAAACTTGGTGTTACACAAATCTTTGCATCGGCGGCGTTTGTTTTCTTCGGGATGGAGTCACACAGTTCGCCTGGGGCTTAGGGGGCTTTCTGGGTTCGAATACTGCGTTCAGGGGGAAAAGTCCTCGGTCCTGGACGTTAAACAAGGCGGAACACGCGTGAATGTTTGCTATGGTATGGAAATGTCAGCGACTGTGTGATTTTACGGCGGTATTATGAGATACGACTGCATTATAATGACTTCAATGGGGCAGGCATCCTGGGTGATTCCCCCAATTTGCCGACTTGGCAAGACAACGATATCCATGTGTTCAGGGATAATGGGATAATGGGATGCAGGCCACCGACCTACATGTCTACCTACTTACTCGGATGAGAAGAAAACCGCAATTAATATATCGATCAAATAACATGCCTGCTCTTGTGCCGTGCCACTACATACCTCTTCTTCTACACCTTTACAGATAACTACTTATACTAATGTATGTATGTACATAAAGTAAAGTACACGTACTTGTACTTACCTGCCCAAGTAGCTAAAGTACCTACGTTAATCGGTCTTAGTCCTAACACGCCCCGCTCATCAGGCCCGTAGCAAGCTTGCACTGCTCTCTCCACGGCCTGAGCATCTGTTACTCTAGATTTCTTTCTCCGAGAAAGTTGTTTTCAGAGACGTCACGTCACTTCAGCTTCCAGGCCCTGGCCACGACGCGCTATCCTGCATTCATTACCGTGAATTCCATACTCCAACATCGATCTCTCCCTTTTCAATAGAGGATATCGCTACTGCGTCGGCGAACGCGTAACATCATCCGCCCCATAATGGCTTCCAGCGTGGACATGAAGCTCCTGCGGGCTACCAAATTTCCGCCCGAATTCAATCAGAAAGTCGACATGCAGAAGGTGAACCTGCAGGTCATGAAGAAGTGAGCGCCTCTTCCAGCCCATCCTGGCCGACTTTCATCAATTACTGACCATCTTCCTCTTTCTATAGGTGGATTGCAAGCAGAATCTCCGAGATCCTTGGCTCTGAGGACGATGTGGTTACCGAGCTTTGTTTCAACTTGGTCGAGGGTTCTCGTTACGTATGCACTCCCTCGGCCTTCTAGACTTCACTGCGGGAATCTCGAGCTGACAAGCCAAACCTACAGCCAGACATCAAGTCAATGCAGATCCAACTTACAGGATTCCTCGACAAAGACACCGCGCCTTTCTGTAAGGAACTCTGGAAGTTATTTCTGAGTGCCCAGGGTAGTGCCCAGGGTGTTCCGAAAGAGCTACTCGAAGCCAAGAAAGCCGAACTCATCCAAGAAAAGGTAAACTGCATCGAACCGTAGAGGCTCAGAACTGCCCAATCGAAGCAAATACTGACCGTCACCGCAGATCGAGGCCGAGAAAGCTGCAGAAGAGGCTCGTATACGACGCGAAAACCAGGAACGCCGCGATCGTGAGTTAGCTGACATGCGAGAACGTGAAAGGCGTGATCGGGGGTTTCGAGGTGGCCGTGGTGGTGACAATTGGCGAGGCGGCAGACGCGGAGGCGACAGGGCTTTCGAGGACCGCAGCAGAGGTTTCGGGCGCGGCAGAGATCGCTCTTCGTCACCGCCTCGTAGAGGTCCCTACCGCGGCGATCGTGATCGATACGTACCGCAAGACCGACGTGGCGGCCGTCGCGGTCGCTCACCAACCCGATCGGTGTCTGCCGACTCACGAGACACAGCGTCACGGTCTCGGTCTCGATCACGGACTCGTTTGGTCTCTCGTAGTAGGAGTGGTAGCAGGCGACCGGCCGCTCGATCGGCCACCCCACCACGTCGGAACCAGCAACCCCGTGGATCACCATCTCGTCACGGAGATGCGCGTAAGCGGTCAAGGTCTAGAGGCAGAGAAGACAAGAACAGGAGGGGCAATCGTCGAAAAAATACATCGTCTCCTGACAGCGCTTCCGAGTCCGGCAGCAGCAGATATTCACCAGCACCCAAAAGACGCAGATACTCGAGCTCGAGAAGCCGGTCACGGTCTGCGCCTCGAGGCAGTCGTCGGCGACCCCGCAGGTCTCGGTCTTCGTCGTACTCTCGTTCACGCAGTCGCAGTCCTCGACGCAAGCCGGTCCGGGAGCTCATTAGCCGCAGTCGCTCCCCTGGCAGGTTGAGGCGCTCCAGTACTCACAGTAGAAGCAGGAGCAGGAGCAGGAGCAGAGGCAGAGGCAGAGGCAGAGATGAACCAGCCTCAAAGCGGAGACAACCTTCCGAGACCCCTCTTACCGGTGACAAAACAGCTGATATTTCGGAAGATGATGACAGAGCAGATCGACCTACGCGACGCGATGCGGCAGCTTCAACGACAGAGGAGGTTCGTTCTTCTCAATAGGACCTCTTCATATCTATGCTAGATGCTTGGATTGAAAGAAGAAGAAAACTGACCTTTTGACCCTGTCTATCAGACCAAGAACACAAAAACCCCTCGGCAGCGAGCCAGTGAACTGCGCGAGAAGCTTTTGAAGGAGAAGATCATGAAGATGAGAAGAACCTCGAGCAGTGGTACCATAAATGGTTGAGGCTAACCAATGACTGGCTCGCAGAACTCATCGCTCCTTCAACGTAGGCTTCTTCACATAGGTGGAAGTGGCCAAAACCTGCCCTGGTATGACCCAGCTTGCCCTCATCCATGAAATAGACAAACAATCAATGGAAACAGCTGAATTGTTAACTGTGTTACTTAGTTGTGTCCGTGACACCCTGAATTACCGTTTCTCCTAATCCTTTCTGCACCTCAACCTTCAGGGCCTCACTTCTTGTGGTACTGGTGCCACGACATACTGAACCTCATAGGGCAAATTGTAGAGAAAATGTCACCAGCAAGTTTGTTGTATATGTGAACCCCTCTAATCTTTGCTCTTGGCACGGCAAAGCTTGTACTGGAATAGGACATTTGGGAATAAACATAGGAAGTACTTAAGTAAGTAGGTATATATAGTGCAATGCACAGATGCTGGCCTCGGCGCCCCAGTCCGCCTCCGATCTGTGCACTATGTAGAGTGGAGGAGGTACGTACTTACTTACTTGCCTAACGCGATCCCCACGCGCCCGCGAATCTCCAGAGCCATCCATCAATTCTTCAGCCTTGTGTCTATTATAAGTTAGTACCGGGTGAACATCTGCATGTGTAAAACACGCTTCTATTCAAAATCATGACAGAGACCACCAATACAGCTGCGTCGGCTACTGGCAGCGCCAGTGCGAATGCCAACGAGTCCTTCAACCGAGAGAAGGAATTGGCCGAGTACGAGAAAGAGAAGCAGGCAGTTAAGGAGCTTCTGCAACGCCGGAACCAGCTTAGTCGCAATATCGTGAGTCCTCTGGTCCATCGAATCGTTTCCTTCCTTAGGTACTCCTCTGGGCCACTTGAGTTACTGATGTCTTATTTCACAGCTGGGCACTGATAACCGCATTGCCGATATGGAGACGAAGTACCTGGATAGCACGCCGGTTGGCAACATCCTCACAGGCTTTGACAACTACACCAAGGGGTTGACGGCAACATCTGCTCAGCGCCGCAAGGTGGGCGCCATAGAGCAGAACCGCGTCTTTTCGCGCTCCTCGATATCCTACAATCCCAACAATGTACGTAATCGTAACCCCGTCGTGGGCAATCTGGACTTGTTGATCCGGTTCATCCTGCTGACCGTTGATGGCGCCCCTCCTCCAGCAAGCCGGTGCCGACACGCCCGCCTCTGGTGCTTCGACCCCTGCTCCTACGCCCGCCTCGACATCTTTCGCCAACAAGGAGAAGAACGCCGTTTCGGATGCCCCGACTCCCGGCTCGACTGCTGAGAAGAAGGGCGCCGGCAAGAAAAAGAAGGCCGCTGCTGCCGCCGCCGCCGAGGACAGCGAGACGGATAGCCGCGAAGTTAAGAAAGTGCGCACTCAGTTCGGAGCTGCCCGCAAGTAATGGTATTATTATGCGTTTCTCCCCCCTCTCGACTTTGCGTCTATGGCGTCTACGGCATTGAATGATACCCTTTTGAATTTGGCACGCAATTGGCGTTACGGAAAGAAAACCAGTGGAGGTGGTGAAGAGCAAGGTTTGTTGGATTGGCTAGTGCATAATCGTCTGTCTCATTGTAGTCAATCTCTTGGACATGGGCATCTTGGGCATCTTGGGTGAAGGCATGCATCACGGCCCATGTTCCTTCTCCAAGCCAAGGACGCCCTATTTGCCTTATTTGTACCTCACTCAGTATTACATGTAGAAAAGTGGCGCGTTGAGTTGTTGGCTAGAGCAGAGAATACATAATTAGTAAGAGATGGTCAACATGCACCACTTTAACCTAACCTAGTATGTCTGCCCGAATGAGGGGTACGAAAGGGCGGGAAGCTGCATTGACCCGTGGACGACAAGGGTTCCACTGCGGGGGTGAAGTCCGATGGATGAAGTCCGATGGGCTCTCGTGAACCTCCAATTCATCACCTTCATTGGCCTTGAAGTCTTGTATGCTGCGCCGAGCCTCGTTCTTGCTGATCCAGTCATCTTTTCTGGTCCAGCACTTAAGGAAAAGCAAGCGGTCGTCCATCTCTCACTGCCCTTTTCCTCCTCTTGTGGTGGTGCGTTGCTCAACCATGACCATCATGGACAAGCTCACACCTGAGGCTATGCTTTCGGCCCCGCGCCGCTCCTCTGCCGTACCAAATGCTTCTGGAACCTTGGCTCTCTATACAGGTCAGTGTACTATGTCTATCAAATCTCTCTCCCCCCTCTCTCTCTCTCTCTCTTCTCTGCACCAAGCTCGACAATAAGAACTTGGAACTGATAGTGTGCCTCCCTAGTCTCGACCTACTCGTTTGAGGCTGTGTCAAAGAGCGCTGCTCTCAAGGTCCTCGACATCAAGTCAGGCCAGTCTACCACCTTGTATGAGGATTCTGCCTACAGCGAACCGACATGGATCTCGGACTCTGAATTCGTTCTTGTCAAGAAATTGGACAAGGGCACCAGCCTGGTGGTGGCCGATGCCACCAAGCCAGGTTCCGAGTATGTGAATATAGTTTACTTGCGCTGGATCAAGCCCACCCACTCTCCGTGCTTGGTCACAGGACGCGTGTCGGTGGATGGACGCTGACTGCTACAGACCCCTTGAAATCCAAGCGTTTGACGGCTCAATATCCAATCTGAAGACGAAGAAAATCGGCCAGGACACAGTGGCCATTGCTTGCTCGGCACTCGCTACACCTTCAGGTGAGATGTATAATCCGGCCAATGACAAGAAACCGTTGTCCTCGGCTAGGGTATATACCAAGCTTTTTGTCCGTCATTGGGACACATATGTAACAAAGAACAAGTCGGCCATCTGGTACGGTGCCCTCAAAAAGGATAAGGATTCATGGAAATTGCAGGAACCGGGCCTAGTGAATGCGCTGGCCAATACGCAGCTCGAATCCCCTTTCCCTCCTTTTGGGGGTGCAAGTGACTACGATATCGGCAGCCAGGGGCTGGCTTTCATCTCCAGCGACCCGGAGATTAACCCGGCAATTTGGACGAAGACGAATTTGTATTATGTTCCCCTGAAGACCTTTACCGAGAAGGCCCCCGTAGCTCAAGAGATCAAGACCGGCCAGTTGCAGGGCTACAGCATGACGCCTGTCTTCTCACACGATGGGAAACAGCTTGCGTTCAAGCGCATGCGACACCGGCAGTACGAGTCGGACAAGCCTCGCTTGATGGTCGTGCCCGATGTCAAGGATCTCAGCAATGTCCAGGAGTTCTACAAATCTGATGACGGCGAGGGCAGCTGGGACCAACGACCGGACGCTATCGTCTGGAGCAAGGATGATTCCGAATTGTTTGTCTCGGCTGAATATCACGGCCGGACCTTGCTCTACAGACTGCCCTCTTCGCCTCTGAAGGCGGCTCAGAAGCTGCCTGTCCAAATCACTCACGAGGGTTCAGTACGAGACGTTTCCAACCTCGGAGAAGACTCTGATCAGCTGCTGATCCATTCCAACTCCTTGATTGACGGCTCGGCATACTCGATTGTAGATCCGCAAGCCTCGACCCTGTCACTGGTATCCTCAGTCTTTAAGCAAGGGAAGTCTTTTGGTTTGTCCAAGTCGCAGGTATCCGATATTTGGTTCCAAGGTGACGGCGACTATAAAGTCCATGCGCTGGTCATGAAACCCTCAAACTTCGACCCTTCCAAGAAATACCCGCTTGCGATGTTGATCCACGGGGGCCCGCAGGGAGCTTGGGGGGGACTCCTGGAGCACACGTTGGAACCCGGCCGTATATGGTAAGTTGACCTGCAATGAACCACCCCACGCCATCCAATTCCCGACTACGAAAGAGTGCCCTTGTACTAATGCGAACAAAATGAAGCCGAGGCTGGCTACGTCGCCGTGATGCCAAATCCAACAGGTTCTACCGGCTATGGTCAGGCGCTCACGGATGCCATCACCTGCGACTGGGGCGGTCGTCCTTACAAGGACCTCGAGAACTGCTTCGAGTACATCGCCAAGAACATGGAGTACGTCGACACCGACCGTGCCGTCGGCCTGGGTGCCTCGTACGGCGGTTACATGGTCAACTGGATCCAGGGCCACCCGCTGGGCCGCAAGTTCAAGGCCCTCGTCTGCCACGACGGCATCTTCTCCACCATGAACGACTGGGCGACCGAGGAGCTCTTCTTCGTCATCCACGACATGGGAGGCACCATCTGGGAGAACCGCGCCATGTACGAGAAGTGGGATCCGGCCCGCTTCACCGAGAACTGGGCGACGCCGCAGCTGATCATTCACGGCGAGCTCGACTACCGCCTGCCCATCACGGAGGGCCTGGCGGCCTTCAATGTGCTCCAGGCGAGGGGTGTACCGAGTCGGCTGTTGATGTTCCCAGATGAGAACCACGTAAGTTGCATTACCCCTGACTTATTCCTACAATGCTGACAGAAACTCCGTGACAACAAGTGGGTGTTGAAGCACGAGAATAGTTTAGTGTGGCATAGGGAGGTTCTGGGTTGGATAAACCATTATAGCGGCTTGGAAGAGAATGCGGATATCGCGAGGGGTATCCCGAGGAGATGATCAGGCTTGGGGCGCTATGGTGTATATCCTGCGCAAGTAATATATATGAGTTTGCTACGGCCACATTACGATGACCAATGAAACAGGACTTTGGTGACTACATCTTCTTAGTCCACCCATGTAAATAAAGTTGGGCCCGAAAGGATAAGATTGACTATTTGTAGGCTTGATCGGCCTGATCGGTACGAAGTAGCGCAGCTAAACCACATCGCCAAGTCACAAGGGGTATGAGTACTCTGAGAATAGTCGTTCAGTTCAATGACACTCAGTTGGCAATGAGAAAGACCTGATCAGCTAGCTACTGAATCTGAATCACACATGTTATGACTGGGTCGGTGCTGCCATACCAAAAAAAAACACAGGCAAAGTAGTGGTTGCAAACAACACAAACACCCCCCTATCTGCTCACACTCCCCAACCGTCCCATGTAGATCCGACCATTACCGTCGCAATATGTGCCAGCATATATCCTAGCGGCTTAATCTTCGCTGTTCTCTAATCTCATGAGTTTCATGCATAGGTGGCTCATATCGATACCGTCCAGTGCTTTGAAGAACAAGTTGCCTGTGAGGGTCTTGCCGGTTGTCCCCTTGAGTAGGATGATAGGGACCACACCACTCTTCGGATGTGGCTTACAACGTTTATCTCGCATCGAGACGTGCTCCGGGCAGCGCTTGATGAGCGTTTTTTGTACAAACTCGGCTACCAATGGGTGCTGCAGAGCCAGCAACCCCCATAAGAAATCCTCTTCGTTGCGAGGCTTTCTTGCTTCATACGCGTCTTGGTGCCGGTCGAAATGCCTCAAGAACTTTCGAATGGCCTTGGGTGGGCATTTGATATGATCTGGCACATCTGGTGCCTCTCCCTGTGTCAGGATGTCTGCTGATGGATGGGTCACTTCCGAGGGCATGGTCAGCTCGCAAGCTTTCAGAGAGCTTCGTGGTGCGAAGTAACCTACCATTATGGAGTCTTTCTTCCGCGATGATCTCCTTGATAGCCTGCAATGCATCATACAGTCCCTGACATTGGGCTTGGACTTGTTCTATATTCTGTCGATTGGCATCGTGATGTTCCTCCGTATCCAGCTTCACCTGGTCCATGGCTTTCTGGTAAGCCAGTCCTTCCGCATCCCTAGTGGAGCGGTCTTCTTCCAGTCGGTTTCTTATATCTTTCAAATCTCGAGACACTGCCTCGTAGTTCTCGTCCACTTTCTGGGTGAGCATGTTCTGGCGCTCTTCGACGTTCCCAATTTGATCCTCGAATCGAGCAATTGTGTTACTGAAATTTGCGTTCCGTTCCTGAGAGGATGCTTCCAATTCTCGGACCTTGGACTCGACCAGATTAGATTTGTCACTTGAACCGTTGACTTCCCCGAAAAGGCCAAGGGTAAGCAAATATGGGATTGCCCGAGATTTGACGGGATCTCCAGTTGCTTTCCTGACTTTCTCCACGCGGGACGCTGCTTTTCCTTTACCAGAAGAAGTCATGGCGTGGCCTCACCAAATACAGCTGGGCGAGTAATACGACCAGAAAGGGATGGCCGACAGACAGAGTAGTAGTGTGTTTGTTTGTGTGCTGGGACGGCGGCGACGAGGAGCTACGACTGATGGCACTCAGGTAACCGTGGATTTATTCAGTGAGAGGATGTCGAGAGAAGATGTGGGAAATGTGTGCCAGTTTGATCAATGACCGAGACGTTGAATAAGTACCTGGGAAGGTAGTAAGGGGGGCCGTATCCCAGTATCAGCTGTACTGTGAATGGCACCTTCCCTATAGTTGATTTGTACTTGCCTCTGGGTATCTCCCATCGTTTTCTACAAATATCTTGTCCAATCTGGCAGGCAAGTCCTACCTGCTGGTAATGTCCATGGAAGGAGCCACGCCACTTCACCCTTGTTGCTCAGCATCTCCAAAACAACCAATCTGGAGAATGCAAGTGGTGGTATTTCAAATTGGAAAGCGCACTCACGCAAATACACATGCACGTTCGTTCACTTGCAAGCAGACAAGAGCCATTCATTAGTTTAAGACACTTTATTCGCAAAGAAGAAAAAGCTTCGGGCCTAGGTACAGAGACAAATGAGACGAGCAGAACGATCCTAGTCGGCAAATCCTCGCAGGACGTAGATCGTGCTCCCCTTGTGCATTAATAAGCACCCAGTACTTTGGCCGAAAGCTCCAGATGCATCAAAACTTTTTCTTGCCCGTCACCGACCGTTATTCATTACTGGAACTCCCCAGTATAACGCCCGAAAGACAGACAAGAGTTCGCCACCGTCTATCAAACCACCATGCGGTGGCCCCTTCTCAAAGAGGGGCAACCACCAATGCGCGCGCACGAGTGAAAACTGTATCCCCTATGCAACTAAGATTGAGATGGACTGTGTTGGGTATCGCCGAGTGCGTGCCGAGATTAGATGAGATCAGCGACGTTCATGGGCATCTCCTCGATCTGAGTGCTGTAGAACTGCTCAATTTCACGCATCATACGGACATCGTCGGCCGTGACAAAGTTGATGGCAACACCCTTTCGGCCGAATCGACCACCACGACCGATACGGTGGATGTAGTTCTCACGGTTGGCGGGGAGATCGTAGTTGATGACCAGCGAGACCTGCTGGACATCGATACCACGGGCCAGAAGGTCAGTGGCGATCAAGACACGCGAGGAGCCTGATCGGAACTCCTTCATAATCAGATCACGCTGACCCTGGTCCATATCACCGTGCATGGCCGAGACGGTGAAGTCACGAGCGGTGAGCTTGTCGGTGAGCCAGTCGACCTTTCTGCGGGTGTTGCAGAAGATGACGGCCTGGGTGATGGTGACGGTCTCGTAGAGATCCGACAGGGTGTCCAGCTTCCACTCCTCCTTCTCGACAGCAATGTAGAACTGCTTGATACCCTCCAGGGTAAGCTCGTCCTTCTTGACGAGAATGCGGACGGGGTCACGCATGAACTTGGTCGTGACCTCCAGGACGTCCTGAGGCATAGTAGCAGACAGGAGGACAACCTGGGTAGACTGGGGCAGCAGCTGGAAGATGTCGTAGATTTGCTCTGTGAAACCACGCTACAGGCAGGTTAGTATAGCTTGATCAAGAAGAAGTGCGCCAGAACAACTTACAGAAAGCATCTCGTCGGCCTCGTCGAGAACAAACATCTTCATGCTGTCGGTCTTGAGGAATCGTCTCTGGATCATGTCGTGGACACGGCCAGGAGTACCGACGACGACCTGGGGACCATCCTGGAGGGCCTTCATGTCATCACGAACGCTGGTACCACCGATACAAGCGTGGCACTCAATGCTCATGAAGTCACCGATGGCGATAACGACCTTCTGGATCTGCTGAGCCAGCTCGCGGGTGGGTGCGAGAATCAGAGCTTGGCACTGCTTCACGTTGGGGTCGATCTTCTGGAGAGTCGAGATGGAGAACGTAGCAGTCTTGCCAGTACCAGACTGGGCCTGGGCAATGACGTCGTGACCTGGCAGCGAACCACGTTAATATATTATTACATATAGAAGTTGAGGATTGAGGCGCATTCTTACCCTTGATAACAGGCATAATAGCGCGCTGCTGAATGGCAGAAGGGCGCTCAAAACCGTAGGCATAGATACCTTGGCGAAAAGTCAGTATGTTTTTCCCCTCTCATATTGTGCTTTGGATATGCCCTACCTCGAAGGAGCTCGGCCTTCAAGGCCATCTCATCGAAAGAGTCGACGGTCTCATCGTAGTTGGACTCGATCTGGGCTGGGAGAGAGCATAGAAGTTAGCATACAGTGGACAGACATTTGTTATTTTTCATCAGTTCCTTCTTGACCGCAACCCACCCCACGGCAGAACTTCCACGAACTGCCACTACTAGTATGGCAGACAAGCAAGATCACCAAGGATCCATCAACAAAAAGGAGAGAGGGGGGGAGAGATGTCGTGGGTGATGACTTACTGTCCGGAATATCCTCCAGACCCTTGTCGGCAGCCATGATTGCGGTTGGGTTGTAGAAAAGTGCTTGATCCCGACCTGCTGGATCAAGCAACTGCGGTGATGGATTTGTGGTGGCGGGGTTAGATTTGCGCAGAATGTCCCGCTTGAAGCGAACAAGGTCTTGCGACAACAGTTGCTGAGAACTGAAAAAAGCTGGAAGAAATGAAAAGAACCAGAAGAGACGCTCTCAAGAATTACTGAGAGCTGTACAAATCTAGTTGTCTGATGTATTGTCCTTGGTATTTCAGGTGGTTGTTGGGTGAGAGAACTTGTGAAGGGGGGGCAGGCAGAGGGAGCAGCAAAAAATTCTCTTAAGACGCCTTGAATATTTAGAATTCTGTTCAGCACTGGGCGGAAAGCTCCAATCAATTCTTGGCCGTGCACAGACCACAGCCTCTTTAAGTACAATGTTTCTTGCAATGTTTTAACCTAGGTTAGTGGGAAAATTGGATTTTCTATGGCAGCCCCACACAAAAAGCCGCCACTTGTTAGGCACTCAGGCACGCCGCACACTGCTGTAATTGTGGTGCGATTATTCTTCTTTGGTGGTGGGGTAGGGAAAAAAAAAGTTGGAAAATCATCCAAGTCTTTGCTGACAGGTGAGAAGGTCCGAGAATGGGCTCATTCATGATAGTCACCAAAAGTGTGCAGATGGAACAGGGAGAAACTGTCACAATCCAGTCACTCACTCACTCGCTATCCGATTAGTCGCCAGTGTCGTAGTCCATGTCACTTCGCTATTCCATTGAACACCAACTCATTGAAGCTCGACAATGTCGGGCCCTATCAACCCCTAACTACACTTCCTAAACGGTATATCTCTGGTAGTATACTGTAAGTCCTTGGAAAATCAATTCTAGTATAGCCAACTCCCGCCCTGTAGACATCTACTACCGGCTTGGTGTTATTCAACAACACTCTGGCCAAACCACGTCCCCTATCTCTGCACACAATGCTGCTTTCACAAGATGCAGGGCTGGCCAGTGTCGACCAAGCCGCTGCAGCGCCTAGAGACCTTAGAGTTGCCACCACCCAAGGCTCAGAACTTGAGTCACCAGCAGAGTCTATTCCTGTTCATCCTCTGGGGGTCAAACCCCTGGGCAACCAGTTCTTTGCGTCTGGCCCATCAGCGCGAGCATCTCTGGGTCTACTTGGATGCCTACCGGATGAGATGATCCTACAGCTCCTCGAACTGCTGGACGCGGAATCATTGAAAAATATTGGTGCTACATGTCGTTTTCTTTACGCATCCAGTCACCTGGACGAGCTATGGAAGCCGCTTTTCTTGGAGTAAGTACCTTGGTGTATGACTCCTTGGGCAAAATGCAGCTGTAATTTGGTTCAGCTTAATGTCCAAGGATGAGTCACGCAGGATCTCTTGCTTATTGCTTAGGGGGCGTCTGCCCCTTATCCCCGATTCGCCCTCTACGTGCTCAAGTGTTGTTAACTCTCTTGTACAGGTCGCATGACGAAAAGCCGTCTTCAAACCTGCCGTCTTGGAAGGGCACCTGGAGAAGCACACTACTTCGACTGCCCCAAGAAGCACTAGCCAAGGTTGACTGCAGCACCGTCTTCTCTGATGTACTCCATCGGCCATTCGCCTGCAGTCATATTGTACTGCAGAATTATGTTTCTGCTATACCTGCTGGGAACCAAATCACCAGACTGGAGAATCTGACACAGAAAGAGTTCCTTGAGAACTGGAGTGAGAAGCCATTCGTCCTCACCGACTTTATCCACAAATGGCCAGTCTACAATGACTGGAGCATTGATGCCCTCAATAAGCTGTACCCAGATGTCGAGTTTCGCGCCGAGGCTGTAGATTGGCCTTACGCTGCATACAATACCTACATGCAGAACAACGATGATGAGAGTCCGCTGTATCTATTTGACAGGAGGTTTGCAGAAAAGATGCACCTGCAGGTCGGCCAAGGAGAGAACTCCGCCTACTGGCCACCGGAATGTTTCGGAGAAGACCTCTTCCATTTACTTGGACAGGAGCGACCAGCGTACCGTTGGCTCAGTAAGTAGACTCCTTGGATGTGTTTCTGGTGGTATCTCGTGAGATTCCAGTGTTGTTTTGTTGATGCTGATATGACCTGGACAGTCGTTGGGCCGGAGCGCAGTGGATCTACCTTCCACAAAGATCCAAATGCAACCAGTGCATGGAATGCTGTCATCCAAGGATCGAAGTACTGGCTCATGTTCCCACCTAGTGTTGCCACCCCGCCTGGCGTCTTTGTTTCCGAGGATAGCAGTGAAGTGACGAGCCCTCTCAGCATAGCCGAGTACTTGCTCACCTTCCATGCAGAGGCCAGAAGAGAAGCTGGTTGTATCGAAGGTATCTGCCGCGCGGGAGAAATGCTTTACGTCCCAAGTGGCTGGTGGTGAGTTCGATACACTCTGCACGACTAGCATATGATGCTGACCTCCGTATAGGCACCTGGTCATCAACCTTGAAGCGGGCATTGCCCTCACCCAGAACTTCGTTACAAATTCACGAAAACATTTGGCACATGTTCTGTCTTTTCTGAAGCACAAGCCTGATCAAGTTACTGGGTTCGGGAAAGAGATCGAAAGCCCGTACGACCTATTTGTTGAACGCTTGAGAGCAGAGCAACCTGAGCTTCTAGACCAAGCTCTCGCTGACATGCAACGAAGTATCAATGGGAAAAAGCGGACATGGGAGGAGGCGGTCAGCCTTCACGGTGATCAGTCGGGCACGAGCGGAGGCGGCTTCAGCTTTGGTTTTGGTGGCGGTGACGATGATGAAATCCCTTAAACAACGGCCTCGAACAAGCCGTCTGCGGACTCGACTACATACCGATTATACAGCTATCAGAAGATGAGCAAACCATATATTAGCGGCGATGAAGCGAACATTGGGGATGATGGCTCGTCCCACAACCTGACATGGTCATGTTCTCACATATAGAATGGAATTGACCAGGTTAAACGAGTCCATTGGGTCCAAGTAAGCAATCTTGCAGGAGAGCATGTCAGCAGTCAAAATCGGTCTTTTTGGTTATCACAAGACTGAGTAGCTGACAAGGGTGGCCCATCAACGGTTACAGCTGGACCAATGCTCAGTCGGACAGGAGTAAGTGTTGGGCAAGACGGTGGGTGTAATGCGAACCGGTGGCACGAAGTCGCCCAATATTGGTGACTTATTCCATTGACGGCCCGCCTTATTGGCTGGTGTCAGCGTATGGATCCCGTTGTCTCATCTGGGTATAGCTGCATGTAAAGGTATGACAGTAATCTATAAATACATACATCCTCCGTAAAGGACGCCGACTCAGATGGACAACCCCTAGAGCCTTGGAGCCTTACCTTTCAGCTTGGACAAGGGCAAAAGCCCTTTCCGAGAAGAAGAAAAAAAGCAAACACACTGATATGAGCGAGCCGCCTGCACGGGGTAGATTCTTACCAGGCGATGGCCAGATTTGGAATGTGACATACAGCTGGAATGTAGTAAGCAAAAGCGAGAAGCTGTACCATTATTCTAGCTCGGCATCTTTCTCCCTCTTCCCAGAACGAGGAGACGCGCCAAGTGTACTTGTATGTATAAATATATCTATCGCCCGGCCTCGAATCTGGGATTGTGCATGTTAAGAACTCACAAGGCGAGGCTTCACATCATCCATCACATTCTCGTTGCCTGCTTCGTTCGCTGAATACAATGAGGACTAGTACTTTCTTTTCCCTGGCGGTCGCCACGGCAGGCGTCCGCGCTTGGCTGCCCTGGGAGCGTGACCTCGAGGCGTTCAACAGGAGCACCGGCCTCGACAGGCGTGTGAACCTGCCGTCCAAGATCCGCGGTGTCAACCTCGGGGGGTGGCTCATCTCAGAACCGTGGATGATGTCGGTCGAATGGAATAAAATGGGTTGTGCCACGAGCGAGCCCTGCCAGTCTGAGTTCGACTGTGTATCCAGATTGGGCCAGTCTTCGGCAGACACAGCATTCGACGCCCACTACCGGGATTGGATCAACCCAACCGACATCCAGAAGATTCATGACGCAGGCCTCAATACCATCCGTATCCCCATGGGGTACTGGACCTATCGGGAGACTGTGGACAGCAGTGAACACTTTCCTAACATCAACCTGAAGTATCTCGATGCCGTTATCCAGAAGGCTGCCGACCTTGGCATGTTCGTGGTCATCGATCTTCACGGTGCACCTGGCGCACAGAAGCTGAGCGACCCTTTCACAGGTCAAGTAAGCCTCGATGCTCTGACACGGCCAATCAATATGTATACTTACTAGTATGGGTATAGTGTCTTACTTCTCAATGGTGGCCCGGTTTCTTCCAGCAGTATAACTACGACCGTGCCTCCCGATTCTTGACCTGGATGACGCAGCGTATCTACAACACACCGTCGTACAGGAAGGCGGTCGGCGTGATCGAAGTGGTCAACGAGCCACAAGTGGACAACCGGCCCCAGCAAGAAGTCGATACCTTGACTCAGGTCTATTACCCACAGGCACTGGCAGCCGTGCGGGCCGTCGAAAACTCGCTGGGCATCAACCAGGCCGATCGCCTTCATGTCCAGTTCATGGACAGCCTGTGGCGCTCTGGCAACCCGAAGTCCAACTTGCCGTCTGACGGCCGCGTCATGTTCGACGATCACAACTACGTGGGCGGTGCCATTCCGCAGGGGACCGGGGCCAAGCAGGCCGACTACATGTGGTATACATGTGTCGATGACGACCGTCTGAAGGACGGCGACACGCCCAAGGCCGTCGGCGAGTTTAGCCTCACGGTCCTGGGCAATATCGAGTGGACTTCCGAGTTCGACCCGTCCCAGAGCCAGAACCAGGCCTTCTACAAACAGTGGTGGGGAGCGCAGCAGCGGCTCTACGAGAAGACCAACGGCTGGATATTCTGGACCTGGAAGACCGAACTCAACGACCCGCGCTGGGACTACCAGAAGGCCATCAGTTCGCAGTACCAGTTCATTCCCGGCAGCGCGTCGGGACTGGACCAGACGGCTGGCTTTGATGTCTGCAATGATTATTTTCACTAGAACTAGTGGCCATGTCAAGTCAAGTAATAGGGGTGGTGCGCGCATGCAGCAGATCACTAGCCCTGACATTATTAGCATATCGCAACCCAGCTACTAAAAGAGAGAGCTTCAGACCTCATGTGTGGTACCATATCGTGATGTGACGCGGCGCAGACCACACAAAAAGAGGCATTGCTGCAGACTTCTGCCTTACGAGGGCTTATTGCCATGTCCTGCGTCAGAGACGAGAGCAGCGAGGTGGGAGGATAACTGAGCCAATCAAACTCTCTATATGGACTGGGAAGTCTCTGGTGGCCAGAATTCATCATGTAATGTATTAACGTATATCAGATCGTCCTATTCGCTTAAAGCTGCTCATCGGCGATAGACGCAAAGGGCGAAACCTTGGGAGCGCCATGGTGGTAGATTAGTGTGTCCAATGGCCTCTCTTCGCGCAATCTGGTGTACTTGAAAAAGTCCCGAGTGTGTCGAGTAAGAATACCTACTTTACATGACTGTCTAGGTAAAGGATTCATTCCTTCTATTGGTGACTGCATGCGATGATGTCCTGCCGGTCATCGTAGTTGATTCCGGTGAATGGTTTGGTCGGGTTGACCAATGAGAAGCAAATGGACCCCCAAGACCCCCAAGACCCTCTACAGGCACAGGCTCGCCATGTATGTACGAGATGAGACGAGACGGCTGAGACAGGGCGGGTTGGTGGCACACTTAACTAGGTACCTACGGATAGACCGAGCTGAGCCGGGATTTGGATACACCGGCGGGCAAGTGTTCTAACCTACTTACATTACCCCTACTGTAGATGTCGCGACTATCGATGCCTGTTTCGCCCCCTTCCTTCACCGACGAACTGATGATGATGATGATGATGATGATGATGACAGTGAGAATAATGCATACTTGAAGCAACACAGGCTCAGGCCAACCCAAGGTTAAAGGAAAGGAAAGGAAAGGAAAGGGTTGAAGGGCCCCCACTCCGGCCTGCATCATAAGGTTTCCTTGATGTCTCCCACTCCCAATCACACATATAGGTTAAGTAATAGTCCAATCTCCAGTAAAGGAAGGACAGAGGCCAAAAAGGAGACGACCCACGAAAAAGCCCCCTAAAGTCCTCACATTCGTGTACATAGTAGTAGTGAAGTGAAGAGGACCCCGCTAAAGCTTAGGCTGTCGGAGCTCCCAACCTGGTTGCCCCGTCATACCAACACCACCACCACCACCCTTTATTCTACCTAACCTAAGTAACCTACCTAACCTACTACTGCTCACTGCAACTGGCCTACTGCTGCTATTGACGATTCCCTTCCCCGTCCGAGTTGTCGTCAACCGTCAACCTGGGTCGCAGCTGAGCAACAACGGCCAAAAGAAGGCATCCCCGTTCTCTCACTGCACCCCCAACTGACCCTACTCTCTTCATCTTCTCGGACCCAAATCATGCACCTGTTGCCGGCCTTCAGCTAGCATTTGTGTCTTTCGTTTTCCGCCCCTGGCCACCACGGTTGTTTCCCCCGTTTACCGTTTCGTTTCTCTTGGGGGGGCATCCCTTTTGATCCAACCTGTCTCGACCTTGTATTGCGACCGAATCCAATTCTCCCAGTTTATATACGTATACATACACTAGGTTGATCACGCATCAATTCTTTTGCTTACCAGTTACATCTCGACCCAGTCAGCCCTATGATTCGTCCTACCCGTCTTCCAGAAGCTACCCTGCTAGGAATACATCTCCATCGTTTTAAAGCGACCCGGCCGACCCTCGTCTTAATTCCCCTTCCTTCCGTTCCCTCGATCAATACCTGCACTTTCCTTGCTTGTCCCGGACGAGCCCAGCCCGCGCCATCATGGTCTCGGACGACACGTACGAGATATGCCTGCCGGTCCTGCAGGACCCATCGCTGGAAGAAGAAGACAAGACGGATAAGCTCGAGGAGCTACTCAGGAAAGAAACCACTCTGAGCGGGAACAGTCTAGACAACGCCGTACTCGACGTCCTCTGGAGATTCCGCGAAGGCGGCGGCACTGCGACCTCACCCCCGCCCATTAGACAGACTATTCTCCGACGCCCGTCTCCCGCATCATGGAGGGGCTCATCCGCTACACCCATCTCCGGCTCTCCGCGGCTGGGCGTGAGTCCTCTTGCGCCACCGGGCTTCGTGCCCAGCACCCTCAGTAGAACAAAGTCGTCGACCGTATCCCCTTTCTCGTCTCCTCGACCGTCGCCGCGCCTAGCTTTTGCCGCGCCCGTGATCCCGCATAGTCCGAACCTCAATGCGTACGAGTTCGCAAGTGATACCAGCCCCGCGCAGGAAATATATGGTGACTTCCAGTCAGAGAATGTCGACTGGCTTGTCAGCGACGATGCCCTCAGTGTCTCTTCCTCCGTAGGCACGCCAAGCGGCCTGAACGCGGCCGCGCCAGAGTACGTGTCTGCGCAGCAGTCCGACATGACACCCTACGACATGCTGCGCTCCATACTGGGGCAGTCCAAGACGGATGACGAGATTGAGGAGGCTCTCGCTCTTCACGGCTATGATTTAAGTGCTACTGTCGCTGCCATCATGGACAGCCAAGGACACGACTTCACAAATGCCACGCACCTCACTCCCGAAGCTAAGAGCATTCTCATTGGCAAGGCAATAACCCCGGATGGCGGAAGGCCCACCACGCCTTCAAACCAACAGAAGTCGGGCATCATCTGCAAGTTTTATCTGTCCCAGGGCCAATGTCTGCGCGCGGACTGCCGGTTTAGTCATGATTTGAGCAATCATTTGTGCAAGTACGTGGGACTCTATCGTGCTTGAAGCTATCGTCATACGCTAACTACAACAGGTACTGGGTCATGGGCAACTGTCTTGCAGGCGCAACTTGCATATTCTCGCACGATCCCGCGCATCTGATGAACAAGCTCTCCGTAGATGAAGGCAGCACACCGCCCCAGAAGAACCTCTCGGTGCAGGACTTGACTTCCTTCCCGGCACTCCGTCCAGCCACGCCAGAGCTCAACCCGTTCGCCCCCAGCTTCAGCTTTTCGACAAATGGCCTCACTCCGCCTCCAGGTCTTCGGCCGCAAAACCTTCATGGGAATGATCGTCCGCGATCGCGACCTGCCAGCCGCCACCAGGCAAGGGACTCGCTGGCCGCGCCTGCTATCGACGACAACGATGCGTTCCCTTCGCTCGGGTCAGCTTCGGCGAAGCCAAACAAAAAGCACCATGGAAAGAGAGGCGGACATGGCCATGGCCACAAGGAGAACTACTCTCCTAGCTCAATGGCCGATGTGGTAAAGATGTCGCCATCGCCCGCACCATCTGTGGGGAAGCCAGACACCAAGAAGATTGGGCGCAACGGAAGCTCTACCAACATGAGGGGTGGCGAGAACAGCGCTGCAGCCCAAGCCATACCTAGTCCCAAGCACATTCCATGGCTGGAGACAGGAGACAAGGCCAACAAGGCGTATCTCAAGGCTCGCCAGGAGGCCATCAGGCACGGTGGCCTCCGCAATAAGTTTCTACAAAGGTAGGTCGCGCAAGAATCGTATCTGAAGACGTCTGCTAATCCTGGTCCGTCCAGTGCTGCTCAAGCCTGGAATCGAAACGATGCCCGAGCTGCCAAGGCGCTCAGCCTCCGGGGTCAGAGTGAAAACGACCTTATGAGGAAAGCCCACCGTGATGCGGCCAGAGAGTTGTACGAGGAGCGAAACAAGGCCGGCAGTGGTGTGAACGAAATCTACGTGGACCTCCATGGACTCCACCCTGAAGAGGCCGTCGAGTATCTAGAACGCGTCCTCCTTGACAACAGCAAGGAAAGCCGTCCCGTCTACGCCATCACCGGAACAGGTCACCATAGCAAGAATGGCAAGGACAAGGTAGGCAAAGCGATCCGCAACTTCCTCAATGAATGGCGATATGCCTACCGTGAGTTCTCAGTCCCCGGTGACCGCAACAACATGGGTGGGATATTGGGAATAGACGCACGAAGCTGGGACAAGTCGTTGTCCAGAGAGAGTGAAGGCGCCAAGGAGAAGGAGGAGGGCAAGGAGAAGCTGGACATTCTCTGTCAAGGAAAGGAGATCGGGGACGGTGCGGTCAGGCTTCTAGTTAGAGATCCCCCGAAAGGACCCAGCGGGAATAGAGTCAGGTGACAGGTAGAGAAGCCAAATAAAGAAAGGAACCAATAACTATATATCCCCAGGGACCTACGCAATCTAGTGTTTACAGGTGGTTTATTTCTCTCTTCTACGTAGTACGCCTAATTGAATGAAGCCTTGGGTGACTGACTGACCGATCCGGGATCCAGGGGGGGGGCCATAGCTCCTCCCTTTAGTTACTTTATGCCTTATGCAGTTAGTAAGAAGTAGGTTGAGAGGTAGTTAGTCCCCTGAGCCAAGCCTGGCTTGCCATCGGGGCCGGGAGCTGTCGGATTATTGGCAGGACCCCGCCCTGCATGATAGACGACGTAGTAATCCATTATCCATCCACACATGGGCTGCATCTACTGTAGCCCCCACCCCCGTATTAGAACGATCAGGTACGTCGAGCATTGCTATGAGTCTGTGAGTCTGTGACATGGACTGGACCAGATGAAACGAGTCAATGGCCAAAATTGGGGAAACCTGTACGACGGTGTAGGTTTTGCTTTTGTCTTCTGCTAGATCTTGTCATGCAAGCACTGCAGTGTATATCAATAGCTTGCTTTGTTAGCCTCGGGCTGTAAAACGTATTCCCATCCATCCATTAAGTACTTACTTTATCCAACCTTTCCATCTGTCAGCTTTGTGTGGCTGAGCCCGTCTTACTACATACTTCCTACATACATACATCATACCTCTTACTCTATTGAACACGCCAACGATTGTTCTAATCAGATAAACCATTGCGATGGAGGGATAGCTCTAGGAGACAACTATCTATCATTAATCACTTCTTTGGGGCCTCTTGGTGTGGAAGGCCTTTTGGTTTTTCTAGTCAGCCTGAGCACCACCACTGTCTCTGTCGCCTCATTCTCTTTGGGACCGAAGAGTAGGGAAAGGAAAGAATAATCTGTCTTTTTTTCTTTCTTTCAGTATATCCGCCAACTTCCTTCCTTCCCCTCTTTCAACATGCCAGCCGACTATACATCGACCGCGAAAGCGCTCTCGCTGCCCATCTCCCCGACCGGGACACCCTCCCCCCACGGCCGGCCGTCCCGAAATCTCCCCGACGGGTTCCTCCCCCCAGCAGCAGCAGCAGCACCACCACCAACCGCCGCCATGGGTACGGCGTCCGCAGCGAGCAAACTCCAACGCTGCCCGTCTCTCGTCTGCTCCTTACGCCCGCGGAGGCAATAGCAACGACCGAGAGCCCCCCGGCGCCCGGATCCTGCGGACGAGCACCGACATGACGAACTGGGTCCTGCGCCTCTACTCGCGCCTGACGTTCTGGCAGCAGGTGGCGGCCTCGGCGGCGGGCGTCGCGGTCCTGGTGCTGGCCGTCGTGTTCCTGGTCTTCTCGCACCGCATCTTCGCGTGGCTGGCGCCCTTTGCGCAGGGCTGGCGGGACCTCCCCGGCGGCTGGCTCATCGTCTGGCTCATGACGTTCGGGTGCGCGTTCCCGCCCATGATCGGCTACAGCTCGACCATCACCATCGCGGGGCTCGTGTACGGGTTCCCCGGCGGCTGGCCCATCGTGGCCTCGGCGACGGTGGCCGGGTCGACCGTGGCCTTCTTCACGAGCCGCACCGTCTTCAGCGGCTACGTCCACCGCCTCGTCGGCAACGACAAGCGCTTCGTCGCCCTGGGCCAAGTCCTGCGCCACGACGGCCTCTGGGTCCTCGCCGCCATCCGCTTCTGCCCCCTGCCCTACAGCCTGAGCAACGGCTTCCTCGCCACCATCCCCAGCATCAGCCCTCTGAGCTTCGCGCTGGCCACCACGCTCGCCTCCCCGAAGCTGCTGATCCACGTCTTCATCGGCAGCCGCCTCGCCCTGCTGGGCGGCGACGCCATGACGGCCGGCGACAAGGCCATCAACTACCTCAGCATGATCCTCGGCATGGTCCTGGGCACCGTCATCGGCCTCGTCATCTACCGCCGCACCATGGCCCGCGCCAAGGAGCTGGCGCTGGAGGAGGCGGGCGAGACGGGCGGTGTCATCGACCCGGAGGGAGAGGTGCCTTATGGCTACGATGAGAGGGATAGAGATTTGGAGGAGGGGGTCCTATCGACGACGCCCATGGGTGGGAGTAGGTCGTCGAGGCGTGGCGAGACGGATGCCGCGGCTCTGATGGACGATGACGATATCTCCTTGTGGGAAGCCGACGCCATGGACCATGGCTACAGGGATGATGAGAGCACAAACGAAGCTATCGATAAGTAGAGTGTACAGTGGGTGCTATGGGACTTATAGACAGGGTGGAAGGGTCTTGGGATGGCGGAGTTTTCCTGGCTAGGCGTTCAGGGCTACGAATCTCAACAATCTGGGAAGGGGGCTTTTTGTTTCCGATTGCTCTGGTTGGCGCAACAAGACATTGTTGGCGAAAGTCACATTTGCTACGTAAGGATAGAATATCGTAGCAACGAGGCAATGGCAATATATGTTTCAATCAACTATCAAAGGCAGCGCGTCAAACATTCTCGGGGGGTATCTTGAGTCTCGTCAACGATTGCAAACTTAGAAATACAACGCCATGCTAATGCTTGCAACGCAGGAACGCCATACAACAAATCAAAAACCCTCAATCCACGTTGTTGCTGGCTCAAAAGTCAGAGAATCAATGTTCGGGGAGCGTCATAACGGTGGTGCCACGCAGGCTACTGCTGTTGCCCTTGAAAATGCTGCATGAACTGTACGGCTTGTTCCATGGGATATCCAATAAAGACTGGTCCTGTGAAAATCATCTGTGGTGTATTCGCCGGTGTAGGGCGCGCAAATTGCCTGGCATCTAGGAACGTGGGTTGACCAGGGGTCGTCATGGGAGGTGGAACATGGGCTTGGGTGGTAGGACTAAACGGCTGGTTGCTTGGAGCACCATTGAGCCTGTCTGAACTCTTGTCTTCCAATGCAGGCATAGGCGGAGTCAAGCCATTTAACTTCATCTTGGTATGATCGAAAGGACATTTACCGGATTTCTTACCTGGCGTCTCAGGATTTTGCACAGGCGAAGGCATGTGAACTGGAGCAGGTGGCGGCGATTCTGGACGCTCGGGACCGTCGCCTCGCTGCGACAGTGTGTCGTAAATCGGCACCGAGATGCCCCATGGACGGCTGGGAGACTCGCCAACGCGGACCTCCTTGAGCGGACGATCAAAGTGACTCTGGCGATCCTCCTCATCTACCGAGTCGAGGTCCTCCAACGCGATTCGGTCAGGGTCATCAGTAATGGCACTGACGGTCTGCGCCCATGTCTGGACTCGATCGTCCGAGTCTCTTTCAACATCACTCTGAGGTCTCGTGTCTTGTTCAGGCAACATGGGCTGGTGGATCCTGCTGAGCCCTTCGACCATATGGACCAGACTTCCGTACTTGGCATCCAGCTTTCGGATATGCTCCTCGTTCTTTTGATATCTGCGTACGCACACTTCATGGCTACGCGGAAGCTCATGCTTATGCGTCTCTAGATAGTGAGCGATCTCCTCGGGTGAGTGCTGATCCATGTATCTTATGGGACATTTCGATGCACCGCCCTGGGCTGAGGGAGCGTGCTGCGAAGACGACTCCTCATGCATGGCGGCGCAGATGGGATCAGATGAGTGGTGAGGTGTCAAGTCTACGTTGCCTTGCTGGCTGCCATCTTGGGCATCCTGCTGATCAGCCTCTTCCGAGATTGGTCTCGAGAAGGGACAGTCCAGTGTGCCCTTTTTCCTGCCCTCGACGGTAAAGTCTTGTTCCAGAACTGTAGACATGGACGTCATAGTAGTGGGAGGCAGCGAGTCTTCCCTACTGGAGCGGCTACTCCGGCTCAGTTCAGTGAGTGAGGACGCCACACGCCTGCCTTCCCTGATGAGCAATGCGATCTGGTGCTTGGAGTCGGAAGGCTTCCGCTTGGGCAGAGGGACGGGGTTCGTATTGGCTAGGGACGAGTTTTCCAGTTCAGGAGGCAGCTGTAGCTTCACCAGCGTCTCGGAGATTGCTGGCGAAGCCGGTGCATAACTATCGGCAAGCTGTTGATACTGTAGATTGTCATCGGGTCAGTCAGGCAGCTCCGGACACAATCATAGACAGAGTGCGGGAGTAGGAGTAGTGTGAGAGTCAGACAGTGGTAAATGGTGTCAATCTGGGTTGCTGCATAGAGCAGCTCTTGATCTAGAGCTAATGTGTATCATCATAGAAGGAGAAAGGAGGAGAGGCGAAGACGAGGAAAGGTCTGCTTACTTGTTCATGTGCGTAACGGAGCTTGTGCTCCAAGATGGTCTGACGGTCAGTTAGATTCTGAACTTCATTTGCCAAAGCGATGAAAGAATCAATCAAGGTCTGAGTAAGGCCCTGTTGATTCATTTCCTGCAGCAATCGAGTCTGTTGACCGAATATTATGGAGAAGATGCTTTTTTTCTTGTTCTTCTTCTTTTTCTCCTTCTTTCTTTCTTTCTTCGTTCTTGTATTGATGAAAAAGAAGATGAAGAAACAGGGAAGAGAAGAAATAGTTCTCGAGGTTCCCCGTTTCGCTGGAACGTACTTGGCTTATGCAGCGTTTTGGTTGGGGACGGACTCATCGGCCGGACAGCGTCGGACAATCACTCCACCGGCTTTGACGATGTATCATTGTATTTAGTAACCTGACCTTGGTAGTATTAACACTTTGCTCTTCAATTCTTCAACAGATGTAAATCATATTACACATTAACCTGCATCCAATCAAAGTTGCGCAACATATTTTGCGCCTGTACTACTACAACGATGGATCTGGTCATGATTCGCTTCGTCTTGAACGAGGGAGGGGTAGATTGAGCAGCGGCACCAAACTGCCCCCCTCGATACCTCCTACCTCCTAAAGTAAACAACAAAGATCCGCTCATTCACCACGTCTTACAGCCTGGGTTTGAATATAGAATCATAGCAGTGAGCTCCTACTGTATCTTCATTTGACCCAGCTTTCGTCGACTTCTTAATCATGGACTATGTCGCCAAACTTGTTTCAAAGAGCCAGCCGTACCTGGTCCCCGGTATGTTGCCATCACCCGAACTTGAACTTTGCTCGTGGTAGTCAATGCAAAAGTGTAACTTATGCGAGATAAATTCCAGGCAAGGTCTTGGTGACCGAACTATGGTTTGAGGTACCTCTGGACTATTCCAACCCTGATTCTCCGAAGCTCAAACTGTTCGCTCGCTCGGCCATCAGATACGAGAGACCCATAGTAGAGTCCGCTGTCGACGACAAGTCCTTCCAGAAGCCTTACCTTGTATTCCTTCAAGGGGGTCCAGGCTATGGTAATCCTACGCCCCAGGAGAGTCCCTTGTCGAGTTATATGCTCGACCGAGGCTACGAGCTGCTCTTGCTGGACTATCGTGGCGTTGGCCTCAGTTCCACCGTCTCCGCCGAGACACTTCCCCTGGTCGGCGGACCTCAACAACAGGCCGACTATCTGAAGCTGTTCCGGGCAGACAATATTGTCCGAGACTGTGAAGCCGTCCGCAAGTATCTGACCAAGGACTACCCAGCAGAGAAGAGAAAATGGTCAATCTTCGGACAGTCGTTCGGCGGCATGACCAGCTTAACGTATCTATCATTCCATCCAGAGGGCCTGCGCGAATCATTCATCACGGGGGGACTGGCCGCCTTGGACAAGGGCCCCGAGGAAGTCTACGCCTTAACTTACAGGAAGGCCATGGAACGCAATCAAGCCTACTACAAGAAATTTCCGGGTGATGTTCCTGTCGTCAAGGAAGTTGCCAAGAAGATTCTCGAGATTGGGGACAGCGAAGGTGTTCTTCTCCCGGGGGGGAGGTCGCTTGACAGTCCCGCGACTTATGACTATTGGCCTCAACTTCGGCGCCCATGGAGGTATCGACCAGGTCCACAATATGATACTGAAGATGAAGGCAGATCTAGATCAGTTTGGCGTCTTTACTCGGGCGACGCTGAACTCTTTTGAGCAGGACCAGGGCTGGGACAACGCCCCCATCTATGCTATGCTGCACGAGCCCTGCTGGATATACGGCCCAGGTATAGCGGCGAATTGGGCGGCTGAGCGTGTGGGGAAAACGCTGAGCTGTTACCAGTGGCTCAACAAGGACTGGCCTGGGCCGCAGTCGCTGAAAGAAGACGAACCCATGTACTTCTCCGGGGAGATGGTCTACTCATTCTACTTTGACGTTTGTGGCGGGCTGAAGCCACTCAAGGAAACTGCACAGATTCTCGCAGAGTTCGACAAATGGCCGCCTCTTTATGACATGGAGCAGCTCCAAAGGAACGAGGTACCTGTCTACGCGGCATGCTACGAGGACATGTATGTCGACCCTGACACGGCTAGGGTCACCGCCTCCAGGATCAAGGGCATCAAGGTTTTCGAAACCAATGTTCTCTATCACAGCGCTTTGAGAAGTCGCCCGAACGATGTGTTCCGTGAGCTGTTGAGGTTGCGCGATGACACCATCGACTAGTTAGTTGCACGAATCCCCGTGAGAAGCCAGGTTGGATGTTTTCAATGCCAACCGTTGATCGACAGGACATGTGTATTGGATCAACGCGGAATAAACGCCATGTGAAAACACTATAGGCATTGAAAACCCGAAACCTGAGTACTCACTCAGGCAGCTGCCACACTCAATGATTTCTCCTTTTCCAAGTTCGTCGTAGAAACCGCGACTATGGCGCAGATGCCTCTCGTTCTAAAGACTCTTGCGTATCAAGCATGGAGGTCGAGCATCCGTCCCATCAAATACTCATTCACAGGCTTCGTAAGCAAAGGAACATCAGCAATCAGCAAAATGGCCGGCGGCTTCATCTTAGCCGTTATCCTGGCCGTCATCATAGGCTGCTTCCAAGGCTTCATCCACAAGGTTCTCGGCGCCATCTCAACTTCCTTACTCCGGGCATTGTCACCTACAGCGACAGGAGGCTTCTGCACAGTATGTCAATCTCCCGACCCCAAAGCCTACCGCAAATTCGTCGCACTTCCTTGTGGTCATGAATTCCACCCGCGCTGCATCCAATCCGAGTTCGCCGCCCGAAAGACGATAGCCTGTCCGGTCTGCCGGGCTTATTTTGGCCATTCGTGCGGATGTTATCCGGTATCCGAGATAGTCGGGCGACACAAGATTACTCGGGGCATCGTGCTGAGACGCTGTCCGTTGTGTCGCTTGAAACTACCACCCCCAGGCACATCTGATAGAGAAAGCCGGACCGATATACTGCTCAGCTGGCTCTACGACTTTGCTGGGGACACAATATACATCATGTTGCATCGCTGCATCATGCTAGCGGCTCACCCGCTCGACTATCCCTGGCTTTCGACCCGCCGAGTACGCAACGTGATGCTGAATCGGCTTCATATCTTTTGGTGGGGTTTTCGTGCAGTGGCCTTGTTTCTTGTCCTGCCATTTTGGACCCTATTCTACTGCATTTCCGCCATCAGCGAGCCCAATCGTGATGACGGCGACTGGCTGTTTGCTCGGAGGGTTTATTACGTCTGTGTCTGGATCACCACCCTGCTGCTATAATGGCACTTGCATACCGGGACGCAGCTGTGTTGCCCCGGCACACTCGTCGGCATCACGAGTTTTGATATATATACTGCAGTGGTATACTCCGAAGTCAGCTGAGCAGAGTGGAGTGAGTAAGGAGCAAACTGTTATCATCAATACGCGAACTAATAAGCCCAGCGAGGAATAGGTCCTACTGTTTATGGGGGTTTCGTACGGATAAGACATCATATAGGCACCCGAGGTGCCATGTTTAGCCAAAAGCCGCACCTTTCCTGGAATCTCGCGAGTCCTGCCGTCGAGAAGCCACGATCATGGATCACATATTCTTGACCGGACTTTAGGGGCGGCATGCCAGGAACGTCTTCAGGGGTCAGCTTCAAAGCATTGGGGTCACCGGTCATGAAGAAGGAAGACATGGCCCCTGTTATCGACCGTCAGCCAAACTGTATTATAGAAGCCCATCATATAGATGGCCAGCCACCGGTTACTACTTACCTGCAAAGCCTTCATAAAGGAGACGATCAGTTTGTTGGGCTGGATTTACCGAATTCCACTAGTAGCAGAGATTTAGATTGCGTCCATCAGTTCTGGACCTCGCTACACTTACCCAATAAACGTCTGAGGCATGCTTGGCCGGCGTGATCGTGTACTCGCCCAGCCAGCCCCCCTTGGGCGCCGCGCCTGTCATCCAGTAGGCCGGACAAGCAAGGACAGAATCACGATACACTAACCCCGCCCTGGTATACGTGTCATTGTAGCCGTCTGGCGAAGTGTCTGTACCCCCGCTCTCTGGGTACAGCTGCTCGAGCCTCTGGTGATCCGCGCTTGAAAAGCCAGGCAGGTAGCCCGCAATCCACTCGCGGAACGAAGCCACAGACGCATTGAACGGCGGATCTCCCGTGCTCGCCGTCGCGCTGCCCAGTCCGGACGGGATGAAGTTCTCGCCCTCGTGCGTGTTGTACATGGCGAAAGCGACCTGCAAAGCGCTCGTCCCACACGGCGCCGCAGCAGCAGCGGTGGCGACCTCGGACAGCGGCCGCAGCAGGAACACGTCGTCGATCACGGGACCCCACGAGTAGGACGACGTCGTGTACGTATGGCTCGCGGCGATCTGGAGGCTCGCCTCGCGGAGCGTCTGCACGTCCACCTGCTTCAGGCACCCCAGGCTGTCGTCGGTGCCGGGTGTCTGCGCCCCGCCGCCGCCGCACCCCGCCAGGTAGGCCAGCCTGTCGTACCGCCACTGCGCCTCGGGGGCCTCGTTGCGGTACGTCTTGGGCCAGAAGGGGCTCGACGCCAGGGCCTGCCGGAAGAGCGGCGGCGGCGAGGAGGCGCGCCGGCTTCGGCTTCGGCTTCGGCGCTGCTGCTGCCGCTGCGCCGCTGCAGAGACGGTCTGCGCCACCACGCTGCCGCCCCCGGCCGACTGGCCCCAGATGGTGACGCGCGCCGGGTCGCCGCCGAAGTGGCGGATGTGCCTCTGCGTCCAGCGGAGCGCCATGTCCTGGTCGAGCAGGCCCGCGTTCGGGTCCGAGAACGGGTCGGCGGCGACCTGGCGTCCAGGCAGGAACCCGAAGGCGTTGACGCGGTAGTTGGGATACACGAAGAGCATGCCATCGCCATTGCCATCGTCGTGCCCCTTGTCACCGTCGTCACCGTCATCGTTGCTGTTGTTTCTGCTGTTGGCAGAAGACGAGGACGAAGAAGAAGACGAAGACACATTGAGGATCGGGTATGCTGGGGGCGGGATGGTGAAGGAAGCAGAGCCCTGGACGAAGGCACCGCCGTAGAAGGTCACGACAACGGGCCGGAGGGGCTGGCCGTCTGTCCAGGGACGGCTGTATAGCCCGAGGTATAGGCAGTCTTCGGAGCCATTGACCTACGCGCATGTGTCAGATTCCCCAAGCCAATAAAGGGGAGTCGGCTCAGCCTGGTCGAGCCAACATGCAATAGAAGACTGACCGTTCTTTGGGGGCACATGTCAAACGGCTGGCTCGAGTCATACACTTGATCGCCTATAGGGAGTGGCGGCTGCGGGGCACGAAACCTAGAGATGCCAACAATTTAGTCAGTCACTCTCACTCACTGGATACTCAGTCCCTTGAAAGAGGACTTTTGTGACACACCTATTCTTGCCCAGCGGTGGCGCTGCATAGGGGATCTTCTGCCAGTAAGAGATGTTATACTCGGCATCGTACGCTCCTTGAAAGGTTCCATAGTCAAGGTGCGCAACCAAGCTTTGAGCGGGAACAGGCCGGGCCAGGGACAGCGCCACAGTCAGTCGATATGCCCTCATCGGGTACATATCCTAGAGCCCAAACCGTCCGTGGGACACAATGCTATCATCTTTCTATCTTATACTCTGGCAAAACCTTCACATATATACTTCTTACCACTACGGCTCGAGGACGCCAGACTAATACCCCGCCCATCTACATCCGGGGTATTTCTCCACGAGGAGTCGGACTCTGGGCTGCCGTTTTGGGCAGGTCAGACCCGCCATTTCTGGCAAACCGGAACAATCCCCGTCAAGTCCATCTTAGGCGGAATCGGGGTGTAGGTCTGGCACTATTCCAGGTTTAGATGGTGGCCCCGAGGCCGGAAAACAGCAACATGCCATAATCAGGTTGACCGATCACAAGTGTATTCCCCGTGGCAAGCTTGTCTCGCATTGTTTGCACATATCTCCATGATCTTTGCATTGCTTCTGTTGGTCTCGAGCGAGGACTCGCCTCCTGCCTCATAGGTATCGAAGGTGGGTTGCTCTGGAACTTACTCCAACGATTGATGATCATAGGGTCGACGTCGCCGATATCAGCCGCGGATTCCTACCCTTATTCAAATGATCGCCAAAAGAAGAACTGAAGTGCCGCCCCAGCATAAGTCGCCCCGGCCGGCGCTCCCCCAACTTGTAATTATAACGAACGGCCCGCGGTGGCAGTTTACATTGGCCTACCGGGATAGTGTAGACCGTTACTCTTCGTCGAGTTCTTGCTGCATCTCGATTTCTGGGATGAATTAGCTCGTGGCATCTTCTACACGAAAGCCACAAACACTTACGCCATAGTCGGTTCGCGGAATCCGAGATGATATTAGCCTTGGCTAGCAGCTTCTCCTCGTACTTCTGCTCGTCCTTCGTTTTCAGGCGTAGCTTCGTTGGTTGCGCCTTGTGGTTCATCAATATGTAAGCATTGTAGACTATGAAGATATAAGTCCTTACCTGCATCAGAACCGGCACGAGCTCTTTGGGGTCTGCATTCGCAATAGCTGCCACGGATTTATAGCCGTTATCGTAGAAGACTCGAGCGGTTCGACTTTTGATAAATGTGATTTGTGCGAGTGCTAGCAAGTCAGCCTTGGCTCCAGCCTTGAGCCTGTCGGCCACATGGTCAAGTACTGCCGCCATGACACTACTCTCATGTTAGCCAAAGGGCTGGGCGAACAGCAGACGAGCTGGGAAAGAAACATGTGACATACCCCCAGCCCATGAGTTGGCAAAACTTGATCATTCCGGCCGCGAAACCCTGGCAAGTTTGGGCCAGCGTCTGGACTGTACCCCTGGGCACGTCGAATTTTCGCGCCACGACATGTATGGGCACCTCGTTGCACAAATCTCGAAGCTGAAGAGCCAAGTAAAACCTGCTATACACTCGCGCTGTCTCCTTCTCTTCAGGCGTGGATACCATTGCCTTCCCTCCTTGGGCCCTATCGAGAAGTCAGCCACAGGACGGTACGAGTCGATATTGCAGAGTACTGACATGCGGTTGATCAATGTAGGTTTCAGGCCGAGGAAGGAAACGACTCGTAGGCCACTTTCATCCAGTCCTTCCAACTCGTCTCGGAAAACTTTCCAATTAACAGTGATGGAAAAGTCTTGCACCGGCGTGAAGGTATACAGAATGTGCATCTCTCCATCCATCACGAAAGCTCGCAGAGCCCTTTGCAGCTCTCGATGGACAAAAGCTCCGTCTTCTGGTTCCAGAGAAGAAGCCACAACAGCCTTGCCCAGTTGGGTAGCTTGATGGTTTCCAGCCTCGTCAAATTGAATAAAGCCCATTTCGCTGAGATCCTTGAGACCTGATTCAACATGGCCCTGTACAGTGCTCGGGCCTTCTGTTTGGTTTAGCAAGGTTCTGCTCACAAAGTCCTCGAGCGAATCTCTCCCTGTTGCGAGGCGTATCACAACTGATTCTAGCAGTGCGCTGAGCAGGTATCAGTCATGCAGCAATATCGTCCATCAATGGAATCTTACCGCTGGATTCTGTGTTTGTCTGTCATGAGCCCACTGGAGACCTGAGGCAACTCGGCATGCATCAACCCGATAACCTCCTCGAGGTCGGCTTTGCGACAGCAGAGGTAGGTTTCGCCAATCTCGTCCTTGCCCTTCCTTCCTGCTCTCCCACGCATTTGCCGCAACATGGAGGGTCCAACAAGATCGCGGCCCATGCGTGCATTATGCAGAATCACTCGCCTAGCCTGTGACGCCAATCAGTCACGAGGTTACGAGTGTAGAGGGCGGAACCGAGCGTACAGGCAAGTTGATGCCGGCAGCTAAGCTACAGGTAGCAACAATGACCTTCAGCACACCGCTATCGTAGGCATTAGCGAGAAGGTCACGCTCCTCAATCGTTAGGCCCGCCTATACGTGTTAGATTACGGCAAAGACAGCATGGCTCTATGCTTACATCTGCAGGCGTGTCAGCTCTATGTTCACACAGCATACGCCAGATACATACGATGAAAAGCAACGCCGAAGGGTATAGTGTCGGCAAGAGTGGGGTCTAGCCCTGTGGGCAAACTTCGAAGCTCCCCTAAGAGATCCGACCTCTGCTCAGAGATAGCACGGTCGATCTCGTACAAGTCAGGTAGAACGCGGGCAATCAAGCGGGCGTCTGACTCGCAACCTGGCCGACTGCTACAGAAGACAAGTACGCCATAGCCAGAGCGCACAGTCTCGTTGGCAAGAGCTACGACGGCATTGAGGACCGGGTCCTTGAATTCCTTGTGATCAGAAGGGCGGATCGACCTGAGGTGTGCTGACGAAGATTGCGTAGGCGAGACACTGGGAGCGAGTTGGCTGACTGCTTTCAGCAAAGAGCCTGTGGCGGAGGCAGCATAAACTTTCGACTCGTAAACCAGGTGCTCCTCAATGGGGACCGGCCGGTAGAACGTCTGGTAGGTATGAGCACCAAGCCACTTGGCCAATATATCGATGTTCTGGACGCATTAGCAATCCGCAGTCATTGGCGAGGAAACGGGGCATGGATAGGTCTGTCTACTCACAGACAATGTTGCGCTCATGCCGATGATCTGAACCCTCTGCTCGAGACTGAGAAGCTTGGTGGCCATGAGCTCAAGGAGGTAGCCACGGTGGTCGTCATCGATCATATGCAACTCGTCGAGCACAACCGCCCGGAGTTTGACAATGGAATAGTCATCTATGGCAGTATTGATCAGGGTGTTCGCTTTTTCGAAAGTGCAGACTCCGATATCGAAATCTGCCCAAGTAGCTCTCACCTTGCCGCCGCCGAAGAAACCGACGACTCTGATGGTCCCTTCGTCTGCCCGCTTGCGCCACAGACCGGGTTCTTTCTCGGAACTCCCTTCGAGTTCCTCGCGTCGAATTCCCTGCACTGCGTTGCGAAGCCATCGGACCTTCTCCTGCACCAGGGCAACATACGGAAGAACCAGGAGCGCCTTCGAGTTGGGGTCTTCAAGAACCCTCTTGAGCATGAGGACATCGGCTACGAGAGATTTGCCGCCACCCGTTGGTGCAGTGTAAACAAGATTTTTCTCTCCTGTCAAGATACCAGGTCCCATCAGACACTGTTTTTGCCAGGGATAAATGTCCTTGATGCCAAGAGAAGCAAAGTTCGCGATCAAACTCGCCGGAAGGGCATATCTGGGATGCGACAGTTGAAGCGCTCTGTCTACATAAGACGTAGGCGTCGAGGCTATCGCTTTCCGCTGGGAATATTCGGATACATCTTGGCTTGCTCCAGTGTCTGTGGCATCTATCGCACTCGCACGCAATCTGGGTGTTGCTGCACTGACGGAGGATGCTCTCTGAAACCCAGTCCTGTCGACCAGGCCTTGAGAGTTGTTGCCATGCACATCGGCGGTAGAGAATGATCGTTTAGTTCCAGTGACTGTAGTGGCATTGTAGACCTTGTGTTGCTGGGCTACATTTTGCACTGTGGTGTGGTGCAATACGCCTTGTCGTGAGGCCATAGCGGCTTTCTAATCTAGAGCAGGAAGCTGATTGGAGGGACGGGTCGGGCATGTTTGTCTAGAATCCTCAATGCCTGACGGGTGGCTCGTCTGTGAGATGGAATACGATCATGCAAAAGAAGCAACCTCAAGAGAGTTGTTACACTGACCAGATGCCTATGAAGAAGACCAGTGGCCAGACGAAAGCAGTGAATTCCAGATTGACGCGACGCGAGCTGCAGAGGAGGGAAATCCAGCGCCAGAGCAAGCACTTCACCTTCACGCGAGATCACGTGGTGGATTGAGATGTTCCCTAGGCCATTTTAAGTGGTTGCATTGTATTGGCTGGCGTGTGCGTTTTCCCCTGGTTCCGATCCGACGTCAAGTCGAGTTCGTCAATCTCTCGACTCATCCCATTCACACTAAAGACTAACGGACGGGGAAGGTTGGAGCCTGCAGCTGGGAATATCCGGAAACACAGTCTGCTATCTGGACAAGCCCTCTCTGTACCACCACATTATCTGGGGGGGTTATTCCTCCCCTTCAGTCCAACAACTGACTGTCCCAGTCTGTCCTTGCCATCACACAGACATACAGGAACCTAATGAAAAGCACTAGGTACGTATCACATTACTTAGGCACTATTGAGTTATTTTGCTGCTATGCTTCGCTCAAAACAAGGAACCTTTGGCCACTTGATGTAATGAAAGCCATTAGGTATGCTGGCTCTGTAAGGTGCCTATGGTCCCTCTCACATATAAGACATTCGTAAGTCATCGGCTGCAGAATTTGTTTTCGGCACCTTGCCCGGACTTCATGAGTCCCCCAGGACCTTGAGCAAATCCATGCTCATTCTTGTCGACTCGGACATGAGGAGTCGATCGTACTGCTTTCATTCTTCCATTATTCATCTAGGGATGAGCTTGGCTAGGTGGAGGTGTGTGATCTCGTCTATTACGCCCAAAGGACAAGAAGACTGGGCCAATGACTCGGGGTAAATGTGTGAGCGCAGCGGGCCTCACCCAATATCCTTGGGCCATACCATGTACACTATAACCACCAGCCCAGACAGCCGACAAGCCTGAAGGGGCCGCTCTGGTCTTATATTTGCTGTCTCCATCTTGGACAGGAATGCCGGCTTGTCTGAGATTGTGTGCCTAATATTAACGAGATCGCACTTGATCTTGATGTGTAAAGTATGCGTTGTTTAAACCATTTCGTGGTTAGTAGTACCACCCTACGCAATCCCTGTCTGACAGACCCGCGCTAGCAGAAAACCGCCTCGCTTCTAAGCCCAGTGGGTGCATGCTGCAGATGCAGGTAGCGGTAGGAAGTAGGTATGAGGTAGTTTGATAGTACCATAATGAGCGTTTGGATGGCTTGGATTGAATTATTGGCTTGCTCATAGACTGGAGAGTTGCGAACTGCATCTAGATTTCGTGAGGCTATCTAACCCGCCAGAAGAAGAAAAGAAGGAGAAAAAGGATCGTGAGGTCACCTTTAGACCTTTGGCACTAGTAGGTGTGGTGTGGTGGGCAGGTAGGGCCAGGTACTGGGAGATATCTGAGGGAGTGATGTATCTACGCAAAGCTTCCGACCGGCTGCGCAGTTGAGTTCGATCGACAGCCCTACTTCAGATGTACGAGGAGGCGATGAGTTAGTTGCACATGTATCTTTGGATAGGCATCGTCATGTACTTGTCCATCATGTCCATCATATCCATCATATCCGTGATTAGACTAGGTTAAGAAGTAAGTGCAGCTGAGAAGGCGATATCGTTGATTTGTATCTTCGCTGGATTATCACCCGGGTTCCTATCCGGAGCTTACTCTCTACTGCGGTGTGCACCTCTACAGTCGCACGCAATATAATCCATGGCCACCGGTCAATCGCTGTCTTGGACCGTAATTGTCTGTCAAGTTGTGTGACCTTCCATAGAGGGTGGGGGCGTTTCGGTTTCATCAGGATTCGAAAGAAGACTTGGCTCGCTAGGGGCGCCGGCAAGACAGACTTCAACAGTAAGTGAATTAGTTAGACGTTTTGTACACATACTTGAACATAGTAGATCAAGCATGCATTCATTCACGTACTGCTTGCTTGCTCCCGCTCTATATCAACAGCGGTTGGGTCCTACCTACCGGCATGCATATACATAAGTATATAGTTATACCAGTTATATATATCTACACGTAAGTAAGTAACCATCTCTCTCGATGGGTAACGCGTGTTACTCGCATTTATCAGGAGGGAGTGTAGTTGTATGCAGGTGTACTCTGTGTGCCCCAGCCTTAATCCAGAAGTACGTACCTCCCGATCAGATTGAGAATGGATTTTAATGCCGAAGAAGTGCTGGCCTATTAGGCGCGATTATGCGATGGGATGGAGTTCGATTTCGTAGCGTCTTATTGGGAAATCAAAATCCCCAATATGCGGAGGGCTGGCAAGCCCAGCGGCGATCTCTGGCCAAAATGCAAAGAATGAGCCCTCGCTAGGAGAGCCCTCACCACCAGTTCCACGACACCCAATACATAGGGCTATTGTTTGTTGGTTTCCGTCTCATGTCTCTCGGCCATCTGACATCGGGTTCAAATTCCTTCTGCTACATGTAGTCAGTAGTGGCCATCTTCTACAATCTCCAAAACCAAAAACAACCACGAAAAAACAAAGCTCCTGTGTCCGAATGGGTTGCATATCCGTAGCTGCATCGTAATCGCATTATCGCATTGCTGGCGCATCATATCATCTGCCGTATCATGTCCATTGAATGTTTACCCGGCTGCAAACCGCCTGGCCAGAGAAAGAGACACATTACTGCCCTAATCAAGAGCACAGCGGTTTGCCAGCTCAATCAGCTCAGCAGACCGATACGCCACTATTCTATGTAGGTGGATGCCAGTACGTGGGATTTACCACCAGGATGGGACTCCGTAGAACGGGGCTTATATTGTACAAAGAGGCACTCTCCCTCCCTGTACCTCCTACTAGCCGGGGGGAGGGGGTTTTTGGAGTGCCAAGCTGTACGGACCAGGTGGGCGAGTCAACCTTTACAGATGCAGTTATGGATGTGATGTCAAAGGCATCATTCTATCGTATGCTTCCCGCGATACACGTCGGCCGCAGTCCTAATCCGGCGGTAGAGTGTATGGCATCCATGGTCCTGTGTATACGCAACGAACATGCATACTTTAGCTGCGGACAGGTGTGCATCTCGGTCGCCCGAGGAAATGGACAGAGTTGGGATATCTCAAGTAAACTCGAAGAAAGCCCCAAAGTATTGGTAACTATGGGTATTTCCAAGGAGATGTGTGAGAGAGAATATCCAGCTGGCCCTCGAGGCTGCTTCCCCGATCCTCTCACACATGTCACACATAGACTTGGACCACCTATACCACAAAACCCGAATGAATCTATCGCAGGTATGTTGGAGACTGGGGGAGGGAGGGAGAGAGAGGGTAATAAGAGTGAGAAGAGATATGGGGCTAGAACTGGGCTTGTTACCAAAACGAACCCGGACAGACAATAGGAAACTAGACCCTTTTCTAACATTAACTTAACTTGTGGAGCCGCTCGACGGTACACTTGCATTACTAGCATGCTGGAGGTACATCTGGTCATGTATCTTATTAGTCTACCTCTGTCTTCCTCTGTCTTTTTTTTGCCCTTGCCTTTCACGTTCAGACCTGACAAGACGAGACAGGACTGGACAGGACTGGACAGAGCTGGACAGACCCAAATGCCATGCCATGCCATGCCAGGCTGCTTGACTTTGCCTACCTTTTACTACTTTTACCTTGCCTGACCGTCGGCCTTCAACCTCTCTCTCTCTCTCTCTCTATCTTTCTTGCCCTGGGCTGGGCCATCCATCCATCCATCTATATGAGTTTAGTTTTCTCGAACATATACGCCCATAATCCACTTCTTCCCTCCCTTCTATCACACGCCCACTTCCCACCCTCTCTCTCTCACTCTTCCCTCTCACGCATAGGAACCTGGCCATTCTTCGCCGTGGGATAACCAGCTATCAGCCCTATATCAAACTATTCTCTCTCTCCCTCTCCTCCCGTCGTTTTTAACCGACGATATCCCACCACGTCCTGCCTCTCGGCATACCTTGGCTTTTTTCGTTTTGGCTGGCAGCTTTCATGAGATCGGCATTGGACATTGGATTGCCAACTCAACCTTGAACCGTCGCTTGAAACGGTCACTTGCAGCTAGCCAGCTCATGCCTGTCGTGAATCCAGGACAGCCCAGCTCTTGAAGTGTTGGAATGCATGTAGAAGCCACTTCCTATAGAATTCATGGCTTTGGCTTCTCGTCGACTTGGGTCCCCCACATGACACTGTAAGTTTTCGGTGTTCCACCACACCGATTTGTATGCGCCACCTCTAGATATCTCGACATGGCGCCAAAGTCCCAAAGCGTGAGCAGTACCCAGGATCAGCCAAATCCTGCGTCATCCTCCACGAAGGCCACCCCGGACTCTGGCTCCCATAATAACTCTTCCTCCCACAACACCACCAACCACTCTACAACCGCACAACCAACAACAGATAATGCCACGCCTGAGCATGTCGCCGACCCGCAGCCGATGAGCAAATCTGCGGCAACTGCGGGAGCCAATTCGGCAACAAAAGACAACATGTCGTCCTCGTCACAGCCATCGCCCTATGGCACGCGCTCGAGGAACCGTGGCCAGGCACGCCCCAACTACGCCGAGGACAAAGATGCCGACATGGAGATGTTTGATGCCGTGCAGGAGAAAAAGGAAGAGGAGCCCAAGAAATCATCACGGCAAGCGGGCAATTCAGCAAATGGCAGCTCAGACACCTCACGAACTAGCAATCCCACTTCTCGCAAAGGCACCACTACCACTACTACTACCACCACCACCGCCGCCGCCGCCGCCGCCACCACCACCGCAACGGATGACAGCAAGCCGAATACAACCGCGACAAAGGACCATCATTCAGCAGCTGCCGGCCCTGCGAATGCTGCGTCTTCAAGTGCATCATCGTCGTCGTCCAAGAAGCGCAAAGCTGCATCCCAATCTGCTACAAATGGTGCGCATGCGCACACGGCGGCTTCTGCCACGCAAGGCGCAAATGCGTCTACAGCTACCACAAGCACAAGAAGAAGCACGGCCAACGCAGCAGCAGCTGCCACCGCTGCCTCTGGTGGTACCGGCACAGGTTTCCGAGAAACAAATATGCTAAGCTTTGAGAAGTGTGGCGCAAAACCGAAGGATGGAAAGATGATCGCAGATGATGGGACTGTACTACAACACAATGGTAGGACCTCACGCTTTCGAAATTGCATACGTTCGTGCCGGGGTGGTGATGCTGACACAACCCATTAGATCACGTCTATCTTGTATGCGAACCACCCGGGGAGCCATATTATCTGGGTCGCATTATGGAATTCCTGCACATGCAAAATGACAGTTCCAAGCCGGTCGACGCGTTGCGAATTAATTGGTACTACAGACCAAAGGACATTGGGAAGAAGGTGAATGACACGCGACTTGTTTTTGCAACCATGCATTCAGACATTAGCCCATTGACGGCGCTGCGCGGCAAATGTGAGATCCGCCACAAGGCCGAAATCGAGAGCATGGACGCATACCGAAAAATCCCCGACTGCTTCTGGTTCGATAAACTATATGACCGCTACATCCAAAAGAACTACGATGTTATCCCTTGTTCGCAGATCGTCAATGTTCCGGGAAAAGTCAAGAAGGTATTGGACGAGCGATGGAAGTACATCTTGGTAGAGCAGGGGCGCTCCAAAGAGTTTACCAGTGCCGTCAAACTCTGTAAGCGATGTAGTGGTTATTGTGCCAAGTAAGTTGACCACTCAGCCCGCGACGACCCCCAACCCAATTTCAGGATATCACTCACACAATGACAGCAACGATTCCGTGGATTGCGCAGTATGCCAACAGACCTACCATATGAATTGCGTGAGGCCGCCTCTTCTGAAGAAGCCATCGCGTGGATTTGCTTGGGCCTGCGCAGCCTGTAGTCGCGCCCAGGAAAGGAAGCTGGAAGCTCGGAACACGCCAAGCCTTCTAGACCCACATCCCGACGCTGAAGAAGAAGAGTATTGGGATGAGGAAGAGGACGACCATGGCGCCAACACCAACGGCACAGGCTCGGCCGATGGCATTGATGATACTCACCAACCTGCAACCGCTGAGCAAATGTACCATGCAAGTCTTTGGCCATACCGGTACCTGGGAATACATTGCAAGCCCGAAGACGCTCTCGACTATGACGACCGGATTTATCCCAGGGCTGGATCGCGCCAGGGCCCAAAACACCAAGCCAATGTTTTGCCGTGGTATGGTCGTCCCGTGAAGCTCGTCAAGCCACTGGAGATCAAGAAAGGCAACAGGAAAGACGGCAAGCACTCGAAGGAAGTTCTTGCAGCCATCGAAGCCGACAAGTTAGCCCGGGAAAAGCGGCCGAAATGGGTACAGGACGAACCCCCGGGCTACGTTGCACGTGGGGAGGACTATGATAATGACGATCCGAACAATACGGCCCAATTGCTGTGGAAGCCAGCCGAGGACTGCGGGGCATCCATGACGCACCAAGAGATCGACAAATACATGACCAACGCCAGAGCTTTAGCGACGTCCCTAAACCTCCCCAAGCTCTCTACCAATCTCCAGGACGTGGCACGAGACGAGCTTTTTAAGACTCAGTTCAATCCCGCCAAGGCCCTTGAGGCGGTCAAGAAGACGGGCCATGAGGAATTCAAGGAGCCCCAGTTGAGTGCCACAGAGCTTAAGAAGTTCGAAGAGGCTATTGGTAAATTCGGATCTGAGCTGCTCCATGTCACACGACATGTCAAGACCGTCAAACACAAAGATATTGTCCGGTTCTATTATACTTGGAAAAAGACGGATAGAGGCAAACAAATCTGGGGCAACTACTCGGGAAGGAAAGGCAAGAAAGAACTTAGGAAGGCTGAAGCCACCGCCAGCAAGCTCCAAGATGATGTAGCCGACGATCATGACGACTCAGCTTTCGATACCGAAAAGGCTGTGGAACGCAAGCGGAATTTCATGTGCAAGTTCTGTGCCACGAAGTCTTCGAGGCAATGGCGGAGAGCACCAAACGTGACTCAAGCCATGATCACTGAAGGCAGCGGGAAGAACAAGGACAAAGGCGCGCAATATATAGTTGCCCTCTGTCGTCGCTGTGCCGAACTCTGGCGGCGTTACGCTATCCAGTGGGAGGACATGGAAGAACTGGCAAAGAAAGTACAGACTGCTGGTGGTCGAGCATGGAAAAGGCGTGTAGACGAGGAGCTTCTCAAAGAGTTGGCTACGGCAAACGAGATGATGAGCGCCACGGTCTACAGCACCCCGAGTGCTTCGACCACGCCAAGTGCATCTGCGCCTCCACCGAACGGCACAGTAGAGCCTCCCCCGCGAAAGAAGCTCAAGACCCTCGCAGACAAAGAAGCCGAACTCAATGCCTCCGACTCTGGCAGTATGTCTGGTGTTGTAGCACCCAAGAAGAAGGAGAAGGTGGTGGAGAAGCCGGCGCCTCCTCCAGTCCCAGAGATACCGAAACCCCGGGTCTTGCCCTGTGCAATATGTGGGCAGCTGGAACCTATGGCAGACCAGCATCTTTTATCATGCAAGGAGTGTCGTCTGAGCGTTCATCGGCAATGCTATGGTGTTGTCGACAACCGACAACCCGGAAAGTGGACCTGTGATACGTGCCTGAACGACAAGAATCCCCAGGTCTCACTTGTGAGTGGCAGCACCACCAGACTCTCAGATGCCCCAACGATACTAACCGTTTCTCAGGATTACAAATGTCTGCTGTGCCCCATTGAGTTTACAGAACACGATTTTGTAGAGCCACCAAGGAATACGCACAAGAAAAAGACGGAAAAGGAGCGAGAAAAGGACCGTCAAGAGCGTGAAGCTGCGCAGAAAGCCGCAGACTACTATCGCAAACGGCAAGAGGAACTGAACCGTCCTGCGAACCCCAGGGAGCCTTTAAAACGTACCGCGGACAACAACTGGGTTCATGTCACTTGTGCTGTGTGGGCGCCGGAAGTCAGATTCGGCAATCCCAAGGCATTGAGTCCCTCCGAGGGCATCCCGCTGATATCTCACAGCAGATACCACGAAGTATGCAGGGTCTGCAAGGCTAAAGGTGGCGCATGTGTGCACTGCCACCATTGCAAGGCTCCAATCCATGCCGAGTGCGCTCGGCAGGCCGGCTACATCCTAGGCTTCGAAGTGACCCACGTCAAGGGATCGCGCCGCGATCAATCCACCATCGTTAATATCAATGGAGAAGCAGGCTCGATGTCGGCAGCAGTCTGGTGCAAAGAACACGTCCCAGCCAAGACAGTGGTCCATCGCATGCACGATACCGTCAGTCAGGAAGGGGACGGCAACACCGACTCCTCGGCACTTAGTGCTCTACAGCTTTTCGTGCAGAAATTCAAGCAGGCGGATGAGGCGCTCACTGGTACTGTGAGGAAGGCCAACCTGCTGGCACAAATAGGAGGCTTCAAGCAGACTCCTGCCAGCTACACGCCATCATATGCAGATCGTCCCAAGGGGGACAAAGTCTGCATTACCTGTGGTATCGACATCAGCCCGAAATGGTGGCCCATTGACAAGGTCCACGAAAAGGCATTGACTAATGGCCACTACGGTCTGTTGGGCACCGAGGCGCAGAAATTTGTCGATCAACGGACTTTCCAATGTCACAAGTGTAAAAAGACTGGCCGAAAGCCCACCCCTCACGTGCCGCCTCCCCCAGAAGAGACTGTGCCGCCGCAGATCGACCCTGCAAGAGCGCCACCGGCAATCGCTGCGGCGTTGACAAGCCCTCCGGCTGCTGCGGCCCAGTATCCCCCTGCTGATGCCTATGAGTCGCGCCCTTGGGCAGCAGCCCTCGCGCCGGTTGCACCTCCAGTTGCGCCGCCTCCCATGCAAGCTCCCTCAGTCGTGCCCCCTGCGCCCTCTCCAGCAAATGCTCCTCATGTCGCGCCCAGCCCTATGGCTGCTCCAATCACCCAGCCGCCACCGTCACATCACTATCCTCCTCCGCCTGCAACTGGTACATCGTACAGTGACTGGCATCGTACTGCAACACAACACTCGCCGCCCACACACCATATGAACGGCGGTCCTGGGAATCACAGTGGCTTGCACCCAAATCATCTGCGTGACCTCCGTCCCCCGCCGATTGCACCTATCTTGCACCATGCGGGACCACCTCTTCATCATGGCGTGATGGGTCAACCCATGACGAATGGTATGCCCCCTTCGCCACCTCGACGGACACCTACCGTGCCGAACGGACCGGCGCCGTATCTCCCCGCGTACCACCACCCCACACATCACTCACTACAGAACCTTACCAACGGCGGTCCTCCGCCGAGAGCTGGGGATCACTCTTTTTCGCAGGGGCTTCTGGGTCATCGATCACCATTTTCAACACCTCATGGCAGCCCCCCGGCTGCGCGAGACGGCTTGCCGATGAGTCGCGAGCCAAGTCTGCCGAACGCCAACCCGCCGCGGCCGGCTGATGGACGTGCAGCCAGTGGAGCAAGCGCAAGTCCTTCTCTGCGCAATCTCCTTTCGTGATAGAGCATTTTCGGGACCGAGTACTGGGTTACATGGGTTTATTTTTATCAAGCGAAGTGCTTTGGAATGGGCGTCAAAAGGCAATTATGGATGGAGTACAGGTGCACCTATTTACGGCTTACAGTCCGGCTAGCATATGGGTATCTTCAGTGTTTTGGGGGGTTGGGCTTGTATGCATTGTACAATTAGATGGTAGGATTCTGGTCTGATGAGAGCGTCGTTGGTGGAACGCCCCACGATTTCTACGAGTTCGGGTTATAGATGGAAGCCATCCAACCCAAGATAGACAAAATGAAGCGAAGAACTTTGTTGATATCAAACTAATGACTTCTTGTTCCTCAGTCTTGGATATTGCGTCGGAATGACATATCGCCAGCATGTTGTTTGGGGGGGGGCAGTGAGGAAAGGCGGGGAGGGGGTGGGCGTGGTGGGGTGCTTCCGCCATCAAAGACCGGACTCGCAACGGCTTATCAGATCCTGATAAGCCCGGCGATACAGGAGCGGAGCCGAAGTTATACAAAAGCAGGTTGACCCAGTACGAATACCAGTTCGTCCCTCAGGCTTTGTATCATTATACCTTCTTTTTTTATCCCTCTATCGATATACTAGGTTATCAGCACGAGACGGACAAGTATGGATGACGCCAAGGGGCTCGCTATAGCGTTTGAGGAGGCTAAGATCTCGTATGAGGAGGGCGGTATCCCGGTTCGTTTCCCCGAGTCTTGCAGCAGCAGGTGCTTATTTTTTACGTAGATGACTGGTGTTCAAAACCGCAGGACCTCCTAGGGCTGACGAACTGAATAGATTGGTGCAGCTCTGATCGCCGCGGATGGCACAGTCCTTGGTCGCGGGCACAACATGCGGGTGCAGCTGGGAAACCCGATTCTACATGTGAGGAGGATCCATCTACTGGACACGCCGAACCCTCACTTCTATTCACAAGCCTTCTAACCTTAGACGATACGCCACCGTATAGGGCGAGACATCAGCGCTCCAGAACGCTGGGCGTTTGCCAGCCGCCTCGTACAAGGGGGCCACCATGTATACGACTTTGTCCCCATGCGACATGTGTAAGTCTTACCTCGGGTGCTCTGCTGCCGGTTACACGGTGCTTAAAGGGCCGGGGAAAGTAATAAGAAATAAACCTACTGAAACATCTCCGATTCAAACTCATTAGGTACCGGGGCCTGTCTTCTTTACGACATCCCGCGTGTCGTTATCGGCGAGAACAAAACATTTCTGGGCGGTGATGGGTACCTAAGACAGCGGGGCATCGAGGTCGTGGTTCTAGATGAACAGGCATGTCAAGCGCTGATGGAAAAGTTTATCGAAGAGAAGCCCGATGTTTGGTAAGGCAGACACCTCACAACCCCCGTATCTACGATAGGGTTTCATATAGCTAACACGTGCGCCCCGAGTGTGCAGGAACGAGGATATCGGCGTGGAGGAAAGAGTATACTCGAAAGAATGTATCGAGCGGCCTGTGGCGTAAATCCGGGCAATAGAGGCATACGCTGCCCTAGTATGATACACTTGAAACGCATGTGTATGGTAGGATTGAACTCGACTTCCGCCCGAGTCGCTCTTTCTAGTATTACGTATCAAAGCGCGTTTTCCTCTTACTTGGAATTTTCAGGCCATCAGTCCCCTTCTGCACGGGTGTCGTCTCTCGACTCCCCCTGGACGCCGCAACAAACTCCACCGGGGCTCCTTTTGTTCGCGCCCGCGCCTGGCCTATATCCAATTGGTTCTGCCTTAGTCCCTCCTTGTACGCTTCTCGCGGGAAAGCAGTGGGGTCCCACCACAAGTCCGTCCCCAATGTCGTCTGGTACTGAGCCTTGTGGTCAATCTGGACGAAGTTCATGAGCTTGTCCATCAGCCCGGGGTTCTTGAGCGCCGAAGACTGCGCGATCTTGGAGTTGAAGTGCACGCCGTTTTTCTTGAGCTCGAGGAACTGCTCAAACTTCTTGTTGACGCCGGGCGGCGGCGAGCCCGGCGGTGATGGCGGGATGTCCATGTTGGGCACCCGCGGCAGCGTGAGATTCCGCAATAGTGCCCTGCTCGCAGAGTAGGGAGAGCCTGGGGGCAAAGACAGGGCGGCCTCGTCTTCTATAGTAGCATCCTCTTCTAGGGGTGGAAAACTAGGATTTGCGTCTCCTTGCTGCGGCATAGGCCCTATCACGCCGGAGGGCTCAGCCTCGGGGTTTGGATCTGCAGGCACATCAGCAATTATTCCATCGTGCCGCAGTTATGACTGAAGGATTACCTGATGCGCCATTGGCCCCGACGGTAGCTATTGGCGGTGATTTCAGTGGCTGGCCTCAAAACAATCAGTGCTGCCCGCTGTTCTATTCATGAAAGGTACTGTCGTGTGGACTTTTCTTAGTGGGCTCTTACCTTTGAGGCAGGAGGTGGCGGGACATCGACGTCCCCTTCTTCTTCTTCATCGCTACTTCCATACGCAACCAAACCAGCCATCCTAGGAAGAAACTGAGGCTCAGCCGGGTGTCTTTAGTGTCTTTGACCGAATTGGGGCAGGTAATGGCTTTGTAATGGTCTAATTATCACTGAAGTGAGAGTGAGGAAAGTACTTAAAGTATGGTTGAATGGATTAGGTAACCCGCATTAGCGCGGATTTAGCCAGCTGGTGGCCCCTGCACCCAAAAGATGTGTTTGTGTGTGAGTTAGAGAGGCCAGGCAGCTGGAGCTGCATCATTCGGCCCAGCCTCATCGTCGAGCTCCGATCAATCTGGTTTGGAGCTTCTCAAACGTCGCCTATCTTCAAGCCCACCTTGCCATCAACTTCCACCATCTCCCATCCATTCTGTGCCTACTTTAACAATCAGAACAGGAAATCACGGCAAACCCGATTAATCTGCAGTCTTTCTCCACGAATATTCCCGTCCGTAATACGTCATGGCATCCGACCAAGAGCGTGAGCACGCGCTGCAGGCCCTCCGAACCAAGCTCATCGAGTCCCGAGAATGGGAAGCCAAGTTGAAGGCCCTGCGGCTGGAGATCAAGGGACTTGCGAAGGACTACGACCAGACCGAAGAAAACATCAAGGCGCTGCAGAGCGTGGGGCAAATAATAGGCGAAGTACTCAAGCAACTTGATGAAGAGAGATGTAAGCCTCGTCGCGCTTGTCACTTCATCTCCCCCCTCCGTACCATCATGAGCATTTTCTGACCACAAACTCTTCTTTTTTTAAATAGTCATCGTGAAGGCATCGTCAGGCCCTCGATACGTTGTGGGATGCAGATCAAAAGTCGACAAGGCCAAGCTGAAGCAGGGAACCCGGGTGGCGCTAGACATGACCACCCTCACAATCATGCGGATGCTACCGAGAGAGGTTGATCCTCTTGTCTACAATATGTCACTGGAAGACCCAGGCCAGGTCAGCTTTGCCGGTATTGGAGGTCTCAACGACCAGATCCGTGAACTACGAGAAGTCATCGAACTTCCCCTGAAGAACCCCGAACTCTTCCTCAGAGTAGGCATCAAGCCACCGAAGGGCGTCTTACTTTACGGACCGCCCGGAACCGGCAAGACGCTGTTGGCCAGAGCCGTGGCTAGCAGCCTGGAGACGAACTTCTTGAAGGGTAAGCATACGTTATTGCGAAAACCTCTCTCTGTTTACTCGCACTAATCATGACCGGGAACACAGTCGTTTCTTCAGCTATCGTGGATAAGTACATTGGTGAATCTGCCCGGTTGATCCGAGAGATGTTCGGCTACGCCAAGGAGCACGAGCCTTGCATCATCTTCATGGACGAGATTGACGCCATTGGCGGACGCCGTTTCTCTGAAGGAACCAGTGCAGACCGAGAAATCCAGCGGACGCTTATGGAACTACTGAACCAGCTGGACGGCTTCGACTACTTGGGCAAGACGAAGATCATCATGGCCACCAACCGGCCCGATACACTGGACCCTGCGCTTCTCCGTGCCGGTCGGCTGGACAGAAAGATCGAGATTCCGCTGCCGAACGAAGTAGGACGTCTTGAAATTCTGAAGATTCACGCTCAAAGCGTCGTCACAGACGGCGAGATCGATTTCGAGAGTGTGGTCAAGATGAGTGACGGACTGAACGGCGCTGACTTGCGGAACGTTGTTACTGAAGCGTAAGTACCCCAGCATGTCTACCGCTGTCCTGGTCTGCTGCCCGTTTCTCGCTAACATAACGATTCAGGGGCCTCTTTGCCATCAAGGACTACCGCGATGCAATCAGCCAAGACGACTTCAACAAAGCCGTCAGGAAGTTGGGTGAGAGCAAAAAATTAGAAGGCAAATTGGAGTACACCAAATTGTGATGAACTTGGTCATCGTCTCGGGTCGCGAAGATGTTCGTGTTGTGGTAACTGCACAGACAGGGCATATACACAGAGGGCGGAGGAGGTTGTGTCCTGAACTCGCCTCTTGCGGACGTTGGGGTGTAATTCTACATGTAGACTACGAGGGAAAATAGGTCCTCAGCTGTACCGGGCTGCGTCTAGAGCAAAAGGACCTATTCAAACCAGTCACCCGGTGCATTGATGGCGTTGGGCTGCGTGTGTTAATCTTCCGGGCTGGCAGACCAGCCCAGGCGCATCGATAGATGGAACAGGTCGCAAAAAGCCTATCCTGAACCACCCCCACCTTCATACAAATGCAGTTCCGTCGAGCGCAGTCTTGTTGAAATACAGATGCGATACTAATTCAGATGTATTGCCTATTTACCCCTGGATTATGTAACTACATGGACCTAAGAGCCCCTTGCATAAGTGAGTAAGCTTTGTCTGCGATTTGATTGACTCGAATGCGATGTCCGATCCAAAGGTATAGGTACACGTAAATCGAGACACGATGCTGCGCCACCTCGGCTTGCAGCATCGGGAGCGCGTTCTCTCTGTAAGGCTACTAAGTAGGCTAGAATCCGAATGTGACCCTGTTGGCCGGGTCGCTCTCTCAGCTTCATGACCTTGATGTTTGGTCAATTTGCCTTGGCAGGCGTCATTGCGATATACACACAATCAATGCATGACACAGATTGGCATATAAAGGCTTGTGCCGGTGGCCGACGTCACTGCCTGACCCGGTATGAAAGATGGGTAGTAGTACCCAGCAATGGCCAATTTACCTTGTTTTGAAGTACAGTTCTCTGCGATCAGATACTAATTAATATCGAGTTTCGGGGCCCGTTCAGCGGAAGAGACTCTCATGTCCGGCAGTCATCGCCAATGGTGAGTGGGTGATCTTCTCTCGTGTTCAAGCCATGGAGGGGGGGATCTGCGGTCTGCGGTCGGCCAGAATAATGGGTTCGTGACTAAGGAAAGATCACTTGCTAAAAATAAGCAGTAAACCCATCGATTTCCCATCGGCATCCCCTGAAGATTGAGGCTGTGAACTTGGGTCTAAAATGCGAAGAGAACCCCACCCCAACCTGGCTGCTGCTGCTGCTGCCAGTCGGTCTAGTAGTACTCCTTACTAGTGGGCACAGAACGTGCAATGTGGTTGCTGTTAGTTGTTGCTGTGGTTGACAGAGTTCTGGCTAGAGCGAGGACGAAAGAAACCCACTAAGGAGAATACGAATCTTGTTCTGCAGATCGCTCGAAAATCCGAGACAGCAGAAAGAGAGAGGGGGCCAGACCACTTGGGGGAAATCGCCTGAACGGAAACGTGCTTGTGTCACTGTGAACCTCATCACCTCACCTCGTATGCCGCCGGAACATCGAGGTGGGGGAGGGGGACTGGGGGGTTCTTGTTCAATGGTACGGAGCTACTACGTGTACGTAACGAGAAATAGAGCTGAGATATGGCAGGGGTCTATCTATTCCAGCCTGGCACCGTAGATGACACGGCACCTACGAGTAGTACCTACATGAATGAAAACCTCAATGTGTAATAATCGCCATCCTGCTTTGTTCGCTTCGGCATGACGTAGCGAGAAATCACATAAAGTAGGTACCTACATGTAATGACGAACCGTACGAATGGGACGGGGGTGCTACGTTGTTGTAGTGAATGCTACGTATTGTTGTTGTTATTGATGGGATGGGGATGGGATGGGATGGAGGGGCAGATCCACAGCTGTGCGGTGTGGTGTTGGTGGTGGTGCATTCGCGTTCAGGTGCAGCTGCGGTTATGCGATGCCCATGTAACCAATCATGTATCGCAACCGGTACTTGGATTGGTACATGCCTTTACATGTAGTGTACTTATGATATCGTCCACGTTGGAGCTGAGCATTGGAAGAAAAACTTGATCCTGCAACAGGAGAGAGCAAAAGTGTTGTCGGCCTCAAGTTGGACCAAGTGAAGCAGATCCAACAAATGGACCCTGGCAGCATGGACAACGGGCTGAGATCCAGTAGTTATGAGCACGTCGCGGCTTAGCCCGCACACATACTGGTAGCCAGAGGAACCCCATCCCCCATCCCCCATCGGAGAGAGAGAACACGAATAATATGTAATAAAAGCCATCAAGTGTACGAGGTAGGTACTGTAGGTCCAGTGCTCTAGTAAATAAAATCCACCAGGGGTAGCAGCCGGGGGTGCCAAGTCTGTCTAGTGCACAGTAACTGAAAGCCCATAAAGACAAAGGCCATCCCCCCCCACTACCCTCTTACTACTTAGTAGTACTAGAAGAAAGAGAGTCAACCTCAGCCTTCTCCTTCCCCCTTCCTCTTCTTCACTTCACCATCGTCCAGTCCCAGAATACCCTCGTTTCTCTCTCTCTTGATACCCTCTTTTTTTTTTTTGCTTGCGAGCGAGAAAGAAAACAGTGCATTAGATCCTACCCGAAAACTCTTCCCGCCCCCGACGAAATAGGGTCGTTTTCTGTCGTGTTCCTCATCTAGACTACACAATGTGGTACGTTCAACACCTACTTACTACCCCTCTCCCGTCCAGCTGGTCTTCGCATCTCCAAGCTTGCACACACTCTCTCGCCCCTAGAAAGCTATCAATTCCCTCAGGATGAAGACCTGCTGATGCTAATCCCTTTTCTCCTGGCAGTGGAATTTTTGGATACGTCAATGTAAGCGAATTGTCCTGCTTCGAACTGACCTCAGCACCTGCAATGCCGAATCAATGGAGGGGGAATAGCGGTCGAGAGATGCCCCTCTCCACAGATGTCGGTGTGCAATCAAGCGCAATAACTAACCCAACATCCTCATATAGTACCTGGTGGAGAAGTCCCGAGGCGATATCACCCAGTGTCTCATCAATGGTGAGTGGTCTATTCGATGCTCTAGCTGACCTAGTCGCGTCGAGTCGTTTGCTAATACGCATGCGTGCCCTCCCCCCCTGTAGGCTTATCACGTCTTGAGTACCGTGGATACGATTCGGCCGGTCTCGCTGTCGATGGCGACAAGAAGAACTCCGTTTTGGCCTTCAAGGAGGTCGGCAAGGTCGCCAAGCTCAAGGCTTTGATCGACGAGGAAAAGCCAGACATGTCCAAGATCTTTGATTCACATGCCGGTATCGCCCACACTCGATGGGCCACCCATGGTCCCCCTTCTCGGCTGAACTGCCATCCCCACCGGTAAAAGACCCTCGAGCTATAGCAATCAGCTTACGAAGCTTTTAATCTAATGGCGTGCTAACCCCCTTTTCCCCCTGGCAGCTCCGATCCTAACTGGGAGTTCTCCGTCGTCCACAACGGTATCATCACCAACTACAAGGAGCTGAGGACCCTCCTGAGCGCCAAGGGCTTCAAGTTCGAGACCGAAACGGATACCGAGTGCATCGCCAAGCTGGCCAAGTACCTGTACGACCAGCACCCATCTATTGACTTCGTCGACCTGGCCAAGGCCGTTATTACCGAGCTTGAAGGTGCTTATGGTCTCCTGATGAAGTCGGTCCACTATCCTCATGAGGTCATTGCCGCCCGCAAGGGTTCTCCCCTTGTCATTGGTGTCAAGACCCAGAAGCGTATGAAGGTCGACTTTGTCGATGTTGAGTACTCTGAGGAGGGTGCTCTCCCCGCCGAGGCTGCTTCTCAGAATGCCGCTCTCAAGAAGACCCCCGGCAGCTTCCTGTCGCCCAACAACAACCTGCTGGGCGCCCCTGACAAGTCGCTTCTGCACCGCTCTCAGTCGCGTGCTTTCATGACCGACGATGGCATGCCTATGCCCGCCGAGTTCTTCCTCTCTTCCGATCCCTCGGCCATTGTCGAGCACACCAAGAAGGTCATGTACCTGGAGGATGACGACATTGCCCACATCCACGAGGGCTCCCTCAACATCCACCGTCTCAAGAAGGCCGACGGCACTTCCAATGTCCGTAACATTCAGACCCTCGAGCTTGAGCTCCAGGAGATCATGAAGGGCAAGTTCGACCACTTTATGCAGAAGGAGATCTTTGAGCAGCCTGAGTCGGTCGTCAACACTATGCGTGGTCGTCTGGACGCCGAGAACAAGACTGTCACCCTGGGTGGTCTTCGATCCTACATCGCTACGATCCGTCGATGCCGACGTATCATTTTCATTGCTTGTGGCACTAGTTATCATTCTTGCATGGCTGTTCGAGGTGTCTTCGAGGAGCTTAGCGAGATTCCGATCGCGGTCGAGCTGGCCTCGGACTTCCTTGACCGACAGGCTCCCGTCTTCCGTGACGACACCTGTGTGTTCGTTTCTCAGTCGGGAGAGACCGCCGATTCGCTGATGGCTCTTCGATACTGCTTGGAGCGCGGTGCTCTGACGGTTGGTATCGTCAACGTCGTCGGTTCCTCCATCTCCCTCCTCACCCACTGTGGTGTCCACGTCAACGCCGGTCCCGAGATCGGTGTTGCATCTACCAAGGCCTACACGTCGCAGTTTATCGCCATGGTTATGTTCGCCCTGTCGCTCAGCGAGGACCGTGCATCCAAGTTCCAGAGGCGCCAAGAGATCATGGAGGGTCTCGGCAAGGTCTCGGCGCAGATCAAGCAGATCCTCGAGCTCGACCAACCCATCAAGGAGCTGTGCCAGAGGACCTTTAAGAACCAGAAGTCCCTGCTTCTGCTCGGACGTGGCAGCCAGTACTCTACTGCTCTGGAGGGTGCCTTGAAGATTAAGGAAATTTCCTATCTTCACTGTGAGGCCGTCATGTCGGGTGAGCTGAAGCACGGTGTTTTGGCCTTGGTTGACGAGAATCTTCCCATCATTATGATTCTTACCCGGGACGATCTCTTCAAGAAGTCTCTTAACGCCTACCAGCAGGGTATGTATTTTACTTGTCCACTGATATCGCATGAAATGTCGCTAACCGAACCCATAGTTGCTGCCCGTGGTGGCAAGCCTATCGTCATCTGCAACCCCGACGACGAAGAGTTCAAGTCCAACGAGGCCGAGAAGATTGAGGTTCCCAAGACGGTGGATGTGCTGCAGGGCCTTCTGAACGTCATCCCTCTGCAGTTGATTGCCTACTGGCTGGCGGTCATGGAGGGTCTCAATGTGGACTTCCCGCGCAACCTGGCCAAGTCGGTTACGGTCGAGTAAGAAACGCCGGATCTGGCGTTTCACTAAATGAGGTCTCTCGCGTTATGGAGTTGGCTGTAAAAGGTATCCTTTTGGTTGGCGATGGGATTTGGTTTGGGAAAAGACTATACGATCGAGATGTTCTGTGAGGCATGGGTCGGCACGAGCCACGATGATACAGGGAACAGTCTCCAGGTCAAAATGGCCTGTTACATGCCTATGAAGGAAGAACAGAAGGAAGAAGATGGACGTAAGTCTTGAGCTTAGGTCGTCACGATAATTGTGGGGTCTTCCGGGGAGGAGATGGAAGCGTACACAGCTTATATCGGACTGAATCTTGGTCAATATAGCATTCTGAAGGAACTGTCAACCGATCAAGTACATGAATTGCTTTTCCCCTAACCCATGTGACGCATCATTTCGATCGAAGATTCTCGGACGAAGTTGAGAAGCCCTTGGGACTGTATGGTGGTATCTCATTATCATATAGACAGCGGTCCCTAGACTATTCTATGTACAGTGGCAGAAGTCGTGTAGCGTAGCATAGCAGACCAATCGACATGATTGGTCGTCAAAGCCCCCAGCAAGAACAAAGTCCAGAAAGATATATCCCCCATTCCCTCACAGAATCAAGTTTTTTGCCTTTGCTGACGCTCCTCCAACTCCTGCCTTTTGCTTTGCTACTCGAATAATGATGCCGTTTTATCCTCCAACCTGACGCCACAAGTCCCTCGACCAGGCTTTTTCTTGGCGCAGAGTTGTCTGTGTGTGTGTGTGGCGGCGGCGAGCAAGCGATTCCCTTACCCCTTTTCGTGGAGTGACATCTGAGTACGCCCGCAAAGGTTCCTTCTACCCTCCAATTTCGCCTTGCTTTCGTGTCGATTTTGAAACGTTTCGATTATGACGTCAAGAAGAAATAAGTAAGAGAAAAAGTGCAGTAGAAGAGAAAAAGACTGCCGGTGGTGCCCGTCTGTGCAACCTCCTCTTTGTCAAGGGTATATTTCGCAATTGTATGATATGATCCGTGGCTTCAGCTGTTTCCGACTAGCAGCTGTGGCCATCCCGTAGTTTCCGTCTTCCTATCCGATCCTTCTGGGGCAAACGACCACATTTGCGCCCACCCTCTCTCTCTCTCTCTTTCCATATGCATTAGTGCCAAAAGGGGGGGTCGTCTCATTGAAAAAACCCCTTCGCCAAATCACTTATGGAGGGGCTCACGACCCTCTGTCCGTCAGAAGCGCCACCTTGGCTTGTTGTCCTGATCAGCGGCATTGCTCAGCTGGCGTTGGCGTGAGCTCGGGCGCAAGCCAACAGCAGCACCCACCTGGAGGCTCGGGCACGCACCATTTTCGGTAGCCGCAGCAGAAGTGCTCGTCTTCAAGGAACTAGGTTGAGGAAGCATACTGGTGCGTCGGGAACCGGCCAAGGAACTAGCTGACCGTCTCGTCTCGGCAGCCTGACTCTCCGGCCTAGCCGGTTGCAAGGAAGCACGTCGGTTACTCAGCGCAGACATCGAAGCTTGTGGGTTCAGACGAGGCCTTGCCAACGTATGCTGTGCGTAGGGGCCGGGGGAAGATGATATGCGCTCCCGGAAGCTCAGTCGTGACCCGCTTGGCTTAGAAGGAGTGACCTCGACCAAAGGCGACGTCGAACCCTCTCGGCCATGGGGTGTGCGTAGGGTGGGTATCTTGGAGTTTTGAGACGTGGGCGTGAGGGCGGAGACGCTGCGAACCGGGGTAGGGCTCCTCTTCGCGTACGGGCTCGGGGTCGTGAGACTCAAGGGCTTGAAGTTGTGACCTACGTCGGAATCCCTCGTGCTGACGCAGTTGCTCCACCGAGGTCGGTGATCAGAAGTACTGGTTCCCAATCGCGGTGCGCGACTGCCAGCGCCAACAGGAGTCACGGAAGAGCTCCGGGGCGGCGTGGAAAGGCTGGATGACGGGGACGACAGTGTAGAGACACGGGATGCTACCGGCCTCCTGGCAATATGCGACGGCGGCGCTAGCCCGCTCCTCCGCGCCGACGTGGGTTGCGGGAGATGACTTCCTGTGCTCCCGGACCGGCTCTTCCTACCCCCATAAGGAGTAACGGACTCCAACCCGAGGTTAGACATAACGACCGATGACGGTGGAGAGCTGCCGGGGGTCTCATTGCCGCTAGCAATGGTAGATATATCGTTGGACAAGAGGCTGGAGATGGAATCACGTAGAGTTTGTCCCCTTTTGTCGGGTTGGACTTCCTCGAGCATAGCATCCAACTCCCTCATCTGCCCCTTGACCTCTTGCCACTTTGCCTGCATCTCCGTGTGCAGCCGTAGAATTTCCCCGTTCACGGTAAGCCGGTCTTTGACGCCCCTGTCGATGATGGACAGGACGCGCTCAATCGCTGGTCCGTAGTGCATCTTCTTGGCCTCGTAGCTTTCTATCTTCTTACCCAGTACAGGCGGGTTCGTCAAGTGCATCCCCGAGTCAACCGCTTCCCGCAGCTTCGCCACACTCCTTTCGACCGACTCGATCATCTTCTGTGCTTGACGTCCAGCACCACGGAAGACGAGAATCCATTTGTCCTCTCCGAGTTCCTTGCGCAGAGATTCCGCGTCCTTCTCCAGTTTCTTGTAGCTAGCCTCGAGCGAGGTCCTCCGCTCTTCCAGCTCCTCGCAAGCGGTTGGGAAGGACCTCTCGGCTCTGGCCTCGAACACCGAGAGCCGCATCGGCAGGAAGTCTAACGAGGCTCGCAACGGCTGCATCCTAGCAAACAGAGCAAGGAGGCTCCCATCGTCCTGCGTCATAGTGGGGGTAGCAGGCGAAGCTGGACTGACTGGAAAGGCAGGCAGGCTGAAGCGGTTGTTACGGGCTGCTGGCGGTGGTGTTTCCTCCACTATGGTCTCAAGGTCACCCAGGTCGAGACCATCCCCATTGGCAGCTGCCATGAGTGACTTATGCCTCCGTTCCTCCATCTCAAAAACGAGGCGGGTGAGTTCGTCCATCTCGTTCTGAATCTCACCGAGAACGGTGTCCCATAGCTCTTCCCATTCCAATGCGATCTCGACCTGGCTCTTGGCAGTTTTCAGAGTTGAGCGTATCTTGGCCCATTCCGTGAGAATGGACTCCATCTGCGTCACCGCCTTTTGGAGATCGTCGCTCGAGACGAGGTTGATGTCGGTGCGGCTCTGAAGCTCCTCGATAGCGCTGACGTAGACGTTGATGAGCTCCTCAAACCTGGTGATGGCGTTTTCAACATCCTCGTAGCCCTCTCGGCCACCTGCGGCCGCCCATTCAACATCGTCGTCACTATCTAAGCCGCCGATGACTTCAGTGGCTTTGTATATCCACATCCGGATCTGTTCAGCCGCGTTGATCAGAGCTTTGGCTGCTGCCTGGGCTGTTGGGATTGCCGAGATCTTGCCCGAGAGTGATTCTGCATCTGGCAGCTGCAATGACGTCAACTGCGCCAGCTGGTTGGCAAAGGATAACCTAGATATGGTATATATGGATCCCGGCCGCTGCAGACCGAGTGGGTTGAAGTAAGAGACGGCATCGCTACTGAACTCGGCGGGCGCAGTCCCCCCCGGCGGCGTGTCCTTGGGCAACGGGGGCGGCGGTACATCGCGCTCAATGTGTTCGCGTCTAGTGTCTGACAGAGCTTTTGTCCCGTTGCCATTAGTGTGGTCGGGCAGGCGGTACTTGTTTGTATCCATATCCAAGGGGGCAGCGGCAACGATCTCCGGGAGAAGATCGGGCTTCGCGGCAGATGGCTCTGCCTCGGGCGCCGGATTCTGGGTGCCTGTCTGCGCTTCTGCCGGCTTATCTTCGTCGTGGTCTTTCCTCGAAAACAGGCTGCTTCGGCTCGACTTGGATCTCAGCAGCTGAAGAGGGGCACCGGCACCCTTCCAGGGGCGACCGCGCCGTTCAACGTCAGGCGGAGAGCTACTAGCTTGGTGCTTTTGGTCGAGCAATCGAAGTTGGTCTTCAGGGAGCCGGCCGACTGTGGCGGGCGGGGGTGATGATTGCCTATTCGCTGCTCTCCCGCCACCAAAACCAAGAGCTTTGAGGCGCGCTGCTAGACCAGGAGAAGGTTTGCGCGGATGATGTTGAGAGTTGCGGCGGCTGAGTGGTGTCGGCCTGCTGTCTGAGGATGCCGTCGCTGTGAAAGAGGCGGCGGTCTCGTTGAAGTGCTGGGATTCTAGATCGAGCGGTGCCAGCTTCAATAGGTCGTCTGGCACGTCGGAGAAGGCCAGAGTGTTTGGCGAGAAGGTTAAGTCGGTGTCGGCATCTTGGTGACCTATCACATTTGGTTTTTCGGTATCTTCTGGCGGCACCCTAATGGAGACTTCCGTGGGTTCTTGCTGCTCTTGAGCTGGCGCGACTGCAGACCCAGAAAGAGTAGGGTCTGCAATGTGAGGTAGGCCTGTCATTTACACTGGACCGCCTGCCAAACTGCGGACCAATTTGGCAACGTCTGGGTGATCGGACTTGGAGTTGGATATTGGAAATCCCTCCTCTATGATGGGGCCCCAGTTTATCTGGACTTGCTACCTAATGTATCCCCAAATACCTACAGCTACCAACCCTGGTCAACGACCCGAGCAGAGGCAGGCAGGGAGGCAGGCAGGCAGGCAGTTAGGAAGAAAGAAAAAAAAAAAAAAAGACAATTTGTCTCGTATCGTTGCTTTCAGGCTGTTGTATCGGAACCTGTAGGGTAATTGATGTAAATGGCACGCCAATGTTTACCTGGAACTGTATGCAAGTACGTAGTAGTAGTAGTTGTAGGTAGCTGTGGAGAGCTGATACGTTGGCGAAGATGACTGGATGCGTTCGCGTTCGTCTGCAGCATGCAAGCAAGGCGCATGGATTGCAGGATGGATGGATGAAGTGTATTTAGTGTGTTGCTCCTTGTGGCTCGCGACTGGTGAGCAAGTCGTGGTTCAGTGGAGTCGGGAACGTCCTGGGCGATACCAGGCGCATTTATCATACAGATGGGCTGCTGCTGTGTTGTTGGATGTGGCTGTGGTTTTTTTTGTTTTGTTATTTTCCCGCTTTCGTTTCGTCTCAACTTAAAAGGAAGCCGTCGCACGTAGTTGGATGGGTTTTGTAGAAAAGGAGATAGCCCGAAGGCGTCGAAGGTCGACAGTTGGGCTCGACGGTTGGGTTTGATTTCCCATTAAGAAACACATAAAAGACAAGACGGCAGGATGGGGCGGATGGGGAAATTCAAGTGAAACAGGCCAGAAAGGAGTGACAAGAAACAGAGCAGAAGATGGAAACAAAAATATATATATCACGGTCGGCCTAACACATGGCACTGTTTTCGATCTTCTTCTTTCCAAGCAGAGCGAGCAAGCGAGCAAGCAACCAAGCAAGCGAAGTTGACTTGGAACCAGACGACCCGACTACATGAGAGGAGGGGAAAGGAGAAGGCGTGCTGGCATGTGTTATGTGTTGGCGACGACAGAGAGGAAGGAAAAAGAAATCAAAAACTGCGACATACAGCAGTAGTAGTCTTCTTCTTTTTTTTTTTTTTTCTTTTTTTCCTCACTTCGCGACGGCGACAACTTTACCTAAGGTTACATGGTTGTTTGCTCAATAGCTACCTACTTCCAATAAGTAGTCAATCGATTCATTTCTCGTTCTGGTTGGGGAACCACAACGGAAACCATGCTCGCTCCAACCTTGGATCGACGTGATCCCAATCTTCTTCCCGTAAGCCCGGGCTAGCCCATCATCCAGTAACATCGCCGACTTCTCTCTGCTGCTTCCTCATCCAGGTCCCTAGACAATGTGATAGTGCATTTGCTCCACGGTGACAACTACCCTACAGTCGAATCCCCGGACTAGGAAACCAAGAAAGCTCCAGGATAGTCCGCCAATGCTAGGGTAGTGCGCAATCGAAATTACACTGGCCATTACATGATCGTCGTTGCATCCAGGAGGCCACGGGAACAATCCCCAAACACCCTACGCCAAAGTCAAGAAGAACAGTAAAAGCCATATTTAGAAACAGCTGTTTCATTAGTTACTCCATCTTCGCCATCTATTTCCCGCAGAGGGTGCTGTATTAAGTAGGTACGCATAGAAGAACATTGGTCAGACATTATGGTCCAAGCCGGCCTTTAGGTTTATAGTATAGACGTGTGTATGAAACTTGGAGAGTTGTGATACTAACAGAGGTTGAATGCTTACCTGCTCAGATATATGGATGGGGCTGTAGTCTCGGGGGGCTCTATACCCCTGTTGCCCACGCGGGTGTGATCGACTTTGTGTATAGCTTTTCGACGTATACCGTACATATAGCCCATCGCATCAATCCTGAAGTGACTGGTTGTCATTGCGTATCACAAACAAAACAGGCTGCCCAACAGATATCAAGATGCTGTATCCATGTTTCGGCTGAGAACGGCCGTGCGTCTCGGCTAGCAGTGGAACCGCTTTCCCCTTCGGGGTGCCGGGCAGTACGACATCCCTGTAGTACTTACTTACTTGCTTGGTTACTTACTTTACCTAGGTATGTATTCTGTAGAGTTGGCAGAGTGGTAGGAATAAGATCACTCACCACAGATATGAGAATAGTTCTTAGCTTTGTGCAGAACGCAGACAAGGAAGAGGGGATAAATCGCTCCGGGGTCCAGTGCTCAGGACAGTACTGCAATGTAAGAAGTGAGATTACGTTGCTCTCACCTCTGGGTGCATGGTACCTTGCATACCCGTGGGAGGAACCCGGTAACTTGAACCCGTTATAGCTCTGGTGGCGCAAATTGAGGATAACCATCCCTGATAACATACCGGACACTGGCAATACATAAATACATTTATGTACTTATGTACGAGTAGAAATGCTACGAAGCTACAAGCCGCGAACCGACATATGCAATAGGGCCGACCGCAAGGGAAAGAGGAAGATGATCTTCCTTGTACGCAGTGGAAGAAACACGTCGCTGGCTCAATTATAGGGGGTCCACAAGGTTAGATTGAAGCAGCCCAGGCCCAGGTAATTACCACGTGGAAACACTTCTTTGTGGTTAATAAGTCTAAGTCAAGCAAACTGGATTGTGTTGCCCAGACAGTCGGAAGTCGGAGCCCACAAAAGCCAGCCAAGTGTGCGTTAAGTAGTATAGGTATATCCATTGTCTCACTCTCGGCCGTTGACAGGAAACGGTGCGTGCAAACTTGCTTTTGATACAGACAGCTAGGTTAGCTCGTATCTATAAGATTGTGGTTTGCTCACCTTGAACAGGTAGGGAGGGCCAAATCCATAAACATAGGAAAAGTGTTGTCCTGGAGCTGCGTCTCCCCACACCCCCATTTACTCGTACCGCGATTGATCCAAGTGGCACACTGTAGCTTTATTAGATCCCGGCCCAATTACAGGAACACGCTCCTCCACCAGACAGACAGACCATTCCTGGGAGAGAGGGGGCAGTCAGTCGCTGCTCTGCCACTCACATCATGGCATGGCATTAATGAGTCGAGTTGACCCCTGACCGACCCTGACACATTCATTGTACTACGTACGTATGTGCACACTTTGGCACCAGCCTGATACCATTTGATCTCGCCTCGTTCGGGCACTGGGGAGGCAGGCACCTTATAAAGTACTTGGAGGTTCATAAGACATTGCACTGGATTCATCCCATCTGCCTGCCCCTTCTTCAACTAAGTTACCGACCTTTTTTATTTATTTAATATTTTAACTATTCTATTAATTAAAATCCCCAAGGTCCCTTCCCAATCCGCACGCTGTATTTGCGTAGCGTGACGTTGTTGCTGATGGCCATTCTTTCCATCCACCTACGCCTCACCTCGACATAACCTCCTGTCGCCAACTCTCCGCTTCTTGCCCGAAGCGGAGGCCGACCGAACAAGCCCGCCCCTCTGTATTCTTTCATTTTGTAAATTATTGTAGTTACAGAACTTGTGGTTCCTGCAACCAACACTGCCATTCTTTCCACGCTCTTTTCTCTAATTCCCTTTGCTTCGAGAGTTGCATCTCTGCTGAGCTCGCCGAGACAAGCTTCCTCCGACCATGGCTGCCACTTCCGGTCACAATGGGCCTCCCACTGTTCGTCGCGACTCGCCCTCGCCCCAGTCGACTCCCTCGAAAGCGGTGGGACCGAATCCCCGCATAGTATCAACCGGCTCTTCCATTTCTCGTAGCTCCAGCGCAGACGGCTCATACCGCGACTCCCTGGGCAGTTCCTCGTACTCGCGCCAGTCATCAGCCAGCTACTCGCGACGATCCGATGTCAGCTTCCTCTCCTCCCGGGCCTCGACGGCAAGCTTCATGGATCGTCCAGTTCGGCGGGGTTATACAAGGCCGGAAGGCACCGAGTTCGCCGCCAGCGCCAAGCACCGAGAAAGCGTCTTGAGCCTGGGAAGCATCGCGCACCTTCAGTACTACTTCGCTAGAACCGGGTTGCTGGAAGGAAAGGGGGGACAGCTTGCCCGGAAGAGAAACCCGAGAGCCACGTTGGATCTTTCCTCGGTCGATTCCTCCTCGTTTCTCAACCCCAGGGGCGCGGGGTCTGATGGCGATTCGTCGTACGCCTCCCTGGGCAGCAGTCCTGACTTGGGTGCACACAGCATAGGTGGGGGACCCATGGTCGAGTCTCCCACCGACGACCACTCCGGGTTTGACTCGGATGGTATTGAGGATAGCGACCCGAACGTTCTACCGCCGACTACGAGCACCTACAAGCATCGGGAGAAGGTGATTCCCAAACCACCCACCATTGAGGAGCTCAAGTCGGAATTGACCAGCACTATGGACGCCGCAAGTCGGGTTTTACAGCAGTCAATCTCGGGAAATTCGCAGCCTTCCAGTCCAGTGCCGCCACGCTCACCAAACCCAAAGCAGGGCTGGGATCAAGTTCAGGGCATGCAGATCCTCGACACTATGACGCTGGCGATTCGGGCGGCCAAGGTGTTTTACACATCCCACGAGCAGCCCGAGCTGTTGGATACAATCAGATCCGAGAAGGAGATTCGCGCAGACCTACTTTCGGTCATGGAAACGCTCAAGCACATGGCTACGCGCAACTTCGCCGGCGGCCCGCGCGAGGACGAGCGATGCACGATGACGTCGTGGATTGAGGGGATCCGCGACATGCTGAAGAAAGAGGAAGAGATTGAGGAAGCCGAACGTGTAGAGAGGCAAGGCTGGGCATGGCTCAGGGGCGACTGGACGGGACGGGAGATTGAAAGGGAACTGGCCTTCTTGCGGTCTATGGAACCGGAGGAGGAGCCGCTTCCTGCTTACACAGCCGCCGCTCAAGCGGCAGAATCTCCTACGCCTTTTCTGGAAAGTCTACAGAACGGGGTACGACTAGTCAAGCTGCACAATGCGACAGTACGCAAGTCCAAACGACGGTTCGGGACAATTGGATCGTACCATATCGACACACAGAAGCCGTACAGGTGTGCTGACAACCTTCGATACTGGATCAAGGCTGCCGAGCTGCGATGGGAGGTGTTGTTGAAGGTTGACGTCTTGGGTGTCGTGTACAATAGCAACGCTCAGGTATGGGTAGAGTTTGAGGAGGCCTTGTGGAAGTGGTGTCGCAAGGTACGCGAGGAGATCACGGCTGAGCTGGTCACGCCGAGTTGATATGGGGAGGGAGAGAGGCTTTACACACAGTCACGAATCATGTTTTTGTTGTAGAAGACTGAGGGAGTTTCTGATGGCTTGCTACAGATGTACGGATGGGTATGATGGGTGCATCCCATCCAGGAAGATATCCAGGGAGACGAAATTGCTTCTCCGAGGTTTATTAGGTGTTGAAACGATATACCCCCGATGACTGCATCACCGAAGAGAGGAAGGAAGATATTGGTCCTACAGCTTTTTTTTTTTCTTCCTTTTTTTTCTTGTAGAGACCACGAGCACATTGTCATAAGAACACTTCAGAGGATAGAGGATTTGATTAAATTAAATAAAATAAACCCTTCTTCAAATTTATAGAAATATCGATGAACAAGTTGTCTTCGCCGTCATGTGGATTCTCGCTGGGTTTTGGTGGCCCAAGCTCCAGCTCCAGCTCCAGCCCCCAGTACCAGCCCAGGTACGCAGGCCCAGGCCCGGTGTCCGGCTGCGAAGGCAGAACTGTGACGACGTCGTTCTAGGGCCGGTAGTAGTAGATACAAGAGACCGACACCCCTTCTAGCTGAGCCCCATCTCCTCACAGGGCAACCATCGTTTGATTCCAATCTTTGGCATCCAGACCGTCTTCCCTGCTTCTTTCTGCCGACCACCGTTCTTCTCTATATTTAATTGAGCGACGCATCGTTGGCGGCCGTTCTGGAACACATACACTTCCGCATCTACCAGCATCCAGTACCATGGATCACCGTCCGCAAGCCTGGGGCCGTGTGAGTTCCTTGATGGGCATTTGGCGTGACTCTTGGGTTCTTGGCTAATCACTGTGTTGTGCATAGCCTCGTGACGATGTCTACGGTGCCTACGATGCTTCATACATGCAAACCAACGGCCCAACACAGCATACACAGCAGCCTATCGTGACAGGAACATCCGTCGTCGCCATCAAATTCAAGGATGGCGTAGTCATTGCTGCTGATAACCTTGGTGCGTTTTGCTTCTCTCCTCGCAACTCTTCCGCCGTGGGCCAGTTGTCACGTTGCTAATGCAAGCGTCATTTGACAGCCTCGTACGGTTCCCTCGCACGCTTCACCGACGTCAAGCGCCTGCGGAAGTTCGCCGGCACCTCGGTCGTCGGCTTCGGCGGCGACGTCTCGGACATGCAGTACCTCGACCGCCACCTGACGGAGCTCTCCATCGACGAGGCCTACAAGTCGGACGCGGGCCACTCGCTCAACGCGCGCAACCTCCACAAGTATCTCTCGAAGCTCATGTACCACCGCCGCTCCAAGTTCGACCCCCTGTGGAACTCGCTGCTGGTCGCCGGCCTCGACGACGACCAGAAGCCCTTCCTGGCCGCCACCGACCTGCTCGGCACCACCTTCACGAGCCCCTCGCTGGCGACGGGCTTCGGCAGCGTCCTGGCCCAGCCCATCATGCGCCGCTACGCCCCGGACGAGGAGTCGGCCGCCCAGCTGACGCGCGACAAGGCCGTCGAGGTCGTCAAGGAGTGTATGAAGGTGCTCTTCTACCGCGACGCCCGCAGCATGGACAAGTACAGCATCGCTGTCATCACCAAGGACGGCGTGGACCTGAAGGAGGACGAGAAGCTGGAGAACCAGAGTTGGGCGTTTGCCGACAGGATCAAGGGCTACGGCACACAGACGGTTTAACCGAAGAGGCACTACAAGTGGCATGTGCATTCTCGTGACGATGGGTTGGGAGCTCTTGGCCATGTACGATACACCCAAGGACTGACTATAGCCAGGGGGCCCATGATGGATTTCGCGAGATCCAAGCGGGTGAATCATGGACGTCAATTGCTATGGATTGTCAGGCTCACCTTCATGCGGCGGGTGATAACTGCTTCACTCGGTACTTTTCTTGGTGATTCCGTAGTCTACGAATAGGCCCTACAGGCCCTGACCAACCAGCCAGATAGATAAAGTATCTAGCCATTCATGACTGACTGGACCTTCTTGATCCGAATGCCGTCACAAACCTGGTATGGCCGCCTAGCCCATCCTCCACGGGAATAAGTAGATAACCCCCCTCCTTGCTCAGAACTCGGCAAATCCAGCAACGCAAGCACAATCTGTGTTGGGTGAGTGGGGGAGGGTAAAAGGTCTCGAGTTCAATGAATCAAGTATGTCAGCGATGACGATGACGCTCCTGCCCATTTTGCCCCATGAGAATGTTGGCTTGCGGGGAAGCGGCGAAGTGTTGCCGGTGTTTTTCTATTATGTTTAATGTACTTGGTATTTTGGATTCTGTTCCAAACCAGGCGGCGAGCTGCAACATCGTTGTATCTTCTCCCCTGTCCGCGCAGAGAAGAAAAACCCAACCAGTCCTTCCACCACGCCTTTCATGCTCCTCAGCAACTCGCAACACCCCTAAAGACATGTATATGCCACATACGCCACCGACAAATGCTAGGTATAGTATCAAAGCCCATAGTACGCCAAAGCCATGCATGTAGCAGCTCATTTTCAAAAGAATCGCAAGGGGGGGAGGCAATTTGCCATCCCTGGACGTGATGGATGGCTCCGTGCTTGCACCTTCCTTCCTCCTCCCTCCCTCGCCCCTTTTGGCTCTCAGAGAACAGGTCGCCTTCCCAACAGCGAGAAAGACCCAATGGCAGCTAGATTGGCATCAAATCAATCCTCTGCTGAGCGCCACCCGCGCCACCAGTGCGACCACTTCTATTGGACATGAATGCACTAGAGCCAGACCGGGATGTCCCAGTGGATGACCTCCTGCCCGTGCTTGCTCGTTTCGTGACGCTCCCGCCGGATTTGCCTCCCCGAGCGTAGCTGCCCGAACTCTTGCGCGAGGACGATCGCTTGCCCCGGCTATAGGAGCCTTTTCCACCCCGTGACGTCGACCTGGATGCAGATCGTCTCCTCGAGGATGATGTGGCCTGTGATGCACGCATCATCTCGTCCAGGTCTTCCTTCCAAGAATTGTCTTCGGGAGGCTCCTGATGCGGATGACTTCTAAAAAATCTCGAATCTTCTCCATCTTCTCCCGAGTCGCCCATTTCCTCGTCCTCGCTAGATACGAGATCCACGACGCTCGTGTCCATAGTGTTTTTGGGTTCAGAGGGATTCGTGTCTGTTTCCATTATGCCCTTGTAACGCGCTTGGAACTTCTTCACCAGGGGTATAAACATACGGCCATATTGCTCGACCTTTGACGAGTCTATGCCCGGTATCCGCTTCATAGCTTCGAGGTCTGTTGTCCATCCCAGCGCCATACCGCGAAGCTGCTGTACGGAGAAGATAGGCTGCCGGAGATGCTTAGAGTTCTGGATCTCCTCGGCACGGCTGGTGGCCGATATTTGGAACTCTTCAACCAGTGCCGAATGAACATCATCCAAGGGAGCAAGCTTGGCGTCCTGCCGTATTGGTGGACCAACTGGCGCGCGTCTCTGCGGCCTTCTAACAGGCTGCCTTTCTTCAAAATCATCATCGGATTCGTCATATTCGTCATCATCATCGGACAATACTGTAGCAATTGCTTTGCCCTTGCCTTTGGTTTTGCGAGCTTGCATAGGAGAAGAGACAATAGTCGATGGAGGAGCCATCGCGGCCGCTGTTTTCTTCTTGCCCCTTGGCGCCGAAGCTTGACCAACACCGCCTTTAACTTGGACAGTCAAAATGAGCTTCTTGCGCCTCGTCATGAACGCGTTGGCATTCCTTCCAATCTGGTAAGAAACAGTCAGCTCTGCATCAATGAAGTACGGGGAGGCGTGCAGGATCGTCTACCTTGAAATATTGGACGGCCATCCGGTGACTTCGTTGAAAAACGTTCTTCTCGGCCAATGCCCCTTCAGCTTGCAACCTGTCAATAACGCGGTGTATTTCATGCTTGGGGTTCTTCTTCGCAATCCCGAAGTACTGCTCGGCATCCTCATCCAGTGACTCGAGGGCCTTCTTCCTGTTGAGGCCCATGAGCATCTCAGTGCATTGGTTGAGCGTAAGTTGACCTTGGGACCTTGTGAGTTCCAACGCGGCGACTGCGATGTCAGTGAAATCCTTACAGTCAAATGTAGCACCCGACTGGCAGTTGTCGCACGTCTTATTACAGTCGGCTTGGTTGAACCTTTCACCAAAGTATCGAAGGATCTCGACACGCCGACAGTCACTTTGGTTGTCAGCAAAGGCAGTCATTGCTGCCAGCATATTACGCTGACGCTGTTTCTGCTGTTCGTTCCCTTCGCCGTCGTTGATCATCTTGCGGAGAGAGGCCACGTCTCCGAAACTGAAATACAGATAGCATGCCGAGGGGTTGCCATCGCGCCCAGCTCTTCCGGTTTCTTGGTAGTAGCCTTCCAGACTCTTCGGTAGAGATTGGTGGATGACGAAACGCACGTCCGGTTTGTCGATACCCATACCGAACGCGATGGTAGCAACGACGACTTTAATGCGGCCTCTCTGCCATTCGAGTTGGACTTTGCTCTTGGCCTCTGCAGGAATTGAAGCGTGGTAATGATGGGCGGCAATGCCATGGTCTCTCAGCTTTTGTGCAGTTGTTTCTGCATTCTTCCGAGATAGAGTGTACACGATCCCAGTTTGCCCCCGGTACGTGCTGTTGATCAACCCTGCAATCTCTGCGATGGTGTCTTTGTCCTTCCGTCGAACTTCATAGAAGAGATTTGGCCTGTTGAAACTCTGCGAGAATTCTTCGCCTCGATCGATGCCTAGATTGTGTTTGATATCAACCATGACATTCTTCGTAGCCGTGGCGGTAAGAGCCATGACAGGAACTCGTGGGAAATCCTGACGAAATGCACCAAGCTCTTTGTAATCGGGTCGAAAATCATGACCCCATTGACTGACGCAATGCGCTTCGTCGATGACAAGACGAGCTAGATGGTTTCCCCTATATAGAGTGCTGAGAGCGGTATTGAAGGTGCTACTATTTCTGATCATCTCAGGTGTAACATAGAGAAGCTGGAAGTAGTGATCCGGGTTTGGACCCTTCAGTGTGGCGATGATTTCTCTGCGTTCCTCCGCAGAACACTCTCCGTTGAACACCCTTGCGGGGATATGGAGGGCCTGGAGGTGATGCACCTGGTCTTGCATCAGGCTGATTAACGGAGATACGACGATTGTGACCCCTCGAGTTTTTCCTGTCTTGACCACAGCGGGAAGTTGGTAGCAGAGGGACTTGCCACCACCCGTAGGCATGAGAATAAAGGCATCCTTTCCCGCCAGAGTCGCGTTTATGGCTTCTAGCTGATTGTGGCGGAAGCCGCTCATACGAAACCTGTCCTTGAGTGCACGCTTGACTTCCGGCGACCACGGAAACTTCATGAGCTCAGGGGGTATTCTTGACCTTGCAGACGAGCCAGCGGCCCTCTTCTCTGCTGTCCTCGTTTGCTTGGAAGTGCTAGTGTTTCCAGAGGTCTCTGACAACGCGGGCCGGCTACGGTTTGGCGCTGTGCTCTCCAGCGACGACTGATTCAGCTCAAACGTCTCCACAACCTCTAGCATGTCGACGTCATCGCCATAGTCGCTGTCGCTCGCATAGCTCGGCGCTCGCCTAGAAGATGCTTTAGAAGGGCTCAACCGCCCTGTGTCGTTTGAATTGGCTGAGTACATGAGCGGGGCAGGTTCGCTGTTCTGGACAGGCTCATTAAACTCGTCGTCAATCATCAACTCCATCTCAGCCCAGGTAGGTTCCGTTGAAGGAGCCGCCGTGCCTCGGCTCTCTTTACCAAGGTTGTCCCTCGAGACTAAGCGTTGGCTATTGGCGACGAGAGGTCTAGAGTAAGGATGATCCTGCGCGGGATAGAGGTGGGAAGTTGATTCAAAAGCAATGTCTCCCTGTATGGGCATTTGAGTCTGCTTGATGATTTGGCTGTTCCTAGCAGAGGCGGAAACGGGCGCACTACCCCGAGACGATGTCCATGCTGGGTCATGACGAGCTGCTTGCGTAGCCTGAACAACAAAATCGGACGGGCCGGGCGGCATTTGTGTATTTGATGTGGACCTCCTTTGCTCTGTGAAAACGCCAACGCTGCTGATTCCAGCCCGCAGGAGTGACTCTGTCAACGGTGCTTCTTGCTGGGCAAGTTCCATCTCTACTCCTTCAAGGGCATCCTCAACGATGGAGTTGCTTTCTCCGTCCTCCGGGTCATCGTACTTCTCCATTATTTGCGATATCAAACAATCTCTCCTGGCGACCAAGTCCCGATATGTCTGATGCTCGGTGGCTACTCGATCGAGCGCAAGCCTTTGTTTCATCAGCTGGTCTTTCTCCTGCTTCAGATTGGCTGTTTGTTCCGCACGTGCGTGCCTGTTGGCTAAGGCTGCGCGGTAGGCTTCTCGGTTCTGTTGAAGCTTCTCCTCTATCGAGGCACGCCTTCTTTGGGCTATGAATGGCATATCCAGGAATAACTTCAAGATTTCGTCTTTAATCCCCTGGGTCAGCGCAGGGAGTTCTTGACTGATTACCGGCGTTTGGGAAAGCTTTCCGCGATCGCTACCCTGAGTTGTGTCTACGACAGAAAGCTCCGCTTGTTCGGTTACGCCCTGCTGAGAAGAATCCAATGTTGTTGTGCCAACAGACGACGAGCCCGAACGAGTTTTTGAAGGGGTATCTGGGGCAACTATGCCAGCCAATGATTCGCAGCGTCGCAACTGGCTGGAGGGCCCTTTCCGATCATCCCCGTCGTTAGTCGAGGGAATTGAGATAACAGAAGAGTTTTGCATAGCTGGAGTCGCAAATTCGTCATCCGAATCTTGGATCACACGACTATCGCGTCGGGTTTTCCGCGACGGATGGGACTTTTGCGGGGTAGTATAGTCGAAATCAACCTCGATTACATTATCCGCTTCCATGGGGCTCCCTGGCACCTCCGGGGCCACTGGAGAAGCTTTTGGGTTCATCTTCCTCGGCGACTTCTTGGGAGATGATGCTATTGTTCTCCTTTGCTTTTCCTCCACAGCTTCAGGTATCCTCGATATCGGTTGGGCCGTGCCCCGAGCCGTTCTACAGCTTGCAGATGCTCTTGAATCAGCAACTCGTTGACTCGTCGGTGTTTCTGGCTTCCGCTTTTTAGTAGACTTTGGAGTAGTAAAGTCTTTAGGGACAATCCCAAAGATATCGGGGAAATCATCGTCATCGCCAATCAAGTCGGGCGATGTTGGAGGTTGAGTGATCTCATGGCTCTTGCGCTTGGTCCCACGTTGGGTTGGCGCCGGCTCTGGGCGTGATGCATGATCCTCAGTCCAAAGTTGAACATCGTCACCAAACCCCACGGGGTTGGAGTCGGAAGAGGTGTGTTCCTCTTCTCCTGTCAGATCCAGTGCTCCCAGGTCATCCTCATTATCAATAAAGGTAGGCGCGGGTGTCCGGGGCTGTCTGCCAAATAGCCTCGAGCGAGGCGGAGACTTCCTCGTTCCTGAACTGACGGTCCTCAAATTCGACAAGGAAACCGAGTAAGCTTGCTGTAGCCGACCGACACCGGAGGTTGAAGTCGGGGTTAGCAGCTGATCCTGGTTGAGAAGAAGACCACGCCTTTTGGAGGCGGAATCCGACACAAGACGGCCCATGTCGTCTAAATGACTTTCTCTTCTTCCCTCTCTTCCCACACCCTCCTGCGACTCTCCTGCCGTGACCGTCGAACCATGGGCTCGTGTGGCTCTGGTAACCGAGTTCGCACGAGTCAAACCCCTAGACTGACTGACAACTTCGGATTCGAAAGGTCCATCATCCTCGACGTACGGTAAGGCAGGATATAGGCAGGGTCCGCGTGTTGATTGTTGACTTGAGGGATCGCGGGCCGGGGGGAGCAATGGCGCGTTCGGGGCAGACAGAGCAACGTTGGCCAACAACCAGGTGAGATGATCGCGGAGGTTGTTGCGAGTCATGAAGCCGGCTTGGACACGTAAGCCACAGGCAGCTCCATGGACTTATCTTGATATGATTACTCGTATATTATTGTCAAATCGAGCTGATCATGGCGCTTTAGTTGTGATATTTTGGGTGGTTGTCAATCAGTCTTGAATTCTCGGGCTTCAGCCTGGACGCGCTACTGCCCCACCAAAGACGCGGTTACCACCAACTGTCTGTGTCGCCCAGTCAGGTGACCACCAATGAGATCTTTTGTGGAGAATGTATCCATGTACTTGAACCAGTAGCTTGAACTTTCCAGTTTCTCATATTTCAGCCGCTCGTCAGCACTTGTCTGCTTCACGTGCCCCCCGATGACAAAGCAGCTGCTTCTGGCGTACGGGTTATTTCCCATCCTTCATGCGCGGTTGATAATGCCCCCGAAATGCAGTATATTCTTTTTGTATATCTATCTCTATCACAATCTATGAGGGCTCGGTTAGGTCTAGAAAAGTACAAACACCGCTCTAAACACGCTTTCTCCTTGTTTCTTTCGTGCCAGGAAACCAGAATTTGTCTCAATCACCTTCATTCAGACAGGCCGGTCTCAGCATCAGCCTCTTTGGGCCGCTCTGCCGCGTTAAATAAGTACATGATAGTGACCAGCATCTTGCCAGACGCCGATACGAAGATGGCCACCGCCGAACCCGCCGTCTTGTAGATGGCCGCGCCGACGAGGCAGCCTAGGATGAGGGCGACCAGGAAACTGACGCGCCGGTCGCGGGGCCGATTGTTCTTGATGCGGAACATATGTGGGTCCATCATGAGGTCGACCCAGGCCGCCGTCGCCATGGCCGTCGAGATCTCCGTCATGGCGAGCGAGCGGGACTGGACCACCTGGCTGCCCGAGGCAAATGCCAGCAGCGAGACGGCGGTGACGGCGGCGCTGCCGCGCAGCTCGGTCCCGTACATGTGCTGGATCGCAGCGGCGGCGAAGACGAGGCACGCCTGGAAGAAGTTGCAGAAGACGAGCCACCACCTCTGTCTGGCGCCGACCAGGTGGCTCAGCTGACCTGTGAGCCAGCCCGCGGCGAGGAAGAACCCTAGGGCTGCACCGATATTGGCCGTGATGAACATCTCTCCGTCGAAGCTGGGCAGGACAATGGCTAGCATGAGGAAGACGGTGTTTCCCGTCTGGTTCGATGCAAAACAATGGTAATCGGGAAAAGATACAGCATCTTGTATGCCAGTGCAACTACAAATAGGAGGACACACTTAGCTTTTTCGTGGTTGTAAAACAATATGGCCGTCTGGCGCTCATTACCCCAGCACTTGGATGGCTTCTCCACTCTAGTGTGAGTAGTCAACGACTCGCCGCGAGGGTTTACTTACAAGGTGAGGAGTAAGAGCTCAAGCTCGGCATAAGTCGATGGCCGGACTGAATCAACCATGTGGCTCTGTACTTTGGAGAGAATCGAAGACGGTTCTGTTCGGCGATGTTCTTGGGTTATGGTATCTGACAGCTCAGGGCGCTTCCCGACAGCATCTGAACCGGGCATAGGTGAGGTCTCCTTGGATAGCTTCATCGTAGGACGTACTTTGTCACCGAATAACGATTCAAATGTATATGTAGTAATTAAGTAGCTATTAGGGGGCTAATCTTTGATGACTAAGCCGGGTTTGGGTAGAGAGACTGTCAGGTAATAAATAGGTTCAATGAATGGACTGGATTGGTATTGCAAAAGATTGCCTATACTGCAAAACAAGAATTTCCATTTTCAAAAGAGTCCCTTGGTCGGTTGATTCTTATATGTTAGGCACAGGTAGGCGTGGTCATCGGGCCGCCTCAAGCTGTGTCCTGTCGCCGACAAAGTTTGCTCCTTGGCCGGCCTCCTTTACCGTTGAGTAAGCCACTACAACCGAGTCATGATGGGCCACACACGAACCGATAGCCGCCACTACACACAAGTATGTGCATAGTAGAAAGCAAAATGAGTGGGAGTGGGTCATGGTTCCGAACGGTTATTCCTCCAAGATCAGTACTAGCTCACTTTGGTTGCCGCGAGCTGAGATTCCGCCTCATACATGGCCTACAATTGACAATACGCGGCGGCACGGCATGCTGATTCCCAGGCAGAAAAATGGGTGACACCGGCTGCCGGGTTTTGTATCTGCGCCAAGCTTCGGTTGGGCTTGTGGTCGGATTCACCCTCTTGCGGCTCTGTGGATAAGTCGGTGGGTTCCCGTCATTAGCCCTGCGGCTCTGGCAGGTAAACCGATATCCGAGCCCAGCCGATTCAGCCGCCACCAGAAGGTTCCTGACAATGTCTAGACTCCCGGCTAGCCGGTAGCTGGATTCCCGAAACCTGGCTTCACCGACAGCGTGCCCCTGACTGGGGACTGTCGACACGTGTCGTAGTCACGTAGGCAGGCAGAAGATGAGACGTTAAGGCGGGATGATTAGCGGTAGTGCCATATGACGGCCAGGTTGCTAGATATGTATACTTCGGTCATTCAGCAATATATACACATATCGCATGCTCTTCTCACAGCCGCTTTTAAAATGACGCATATCGCGGGGTGTTCAAGCCGGTCAAGAGCAGCAAGCGCCTCGGTTTCCATGCCATTTGAGGGGATTCATCGTTGAAGTTTCGCCAGATACGGTAGGTAGATAGCAGAAATAATATGCAGACTGGGAGCCCAGCAGCAATGGTGTCTGGACGTTTCCATACCCTTTCAACAGAGAATGCCCTCCCATCCAGGTGAAGTCAATGAGGCTGAGATAGCATGAGATGACGGCACCAGTTGGGGGGGTGGGGGGCAGGCCCAGGCAGGCCCAGGGGTACATGCTTGTAATTTAGTACTTACTTTACTTAAAGTACATAAGGTTAGGCCGTTAATAAGTTCCGCACCAATTGCTACTTCTTTTAGTGCACTCGTAGCTTTGATAAGGACATCCTTATCTGGTGACTAATGCGAATTTCCCTCTGGGTTACACGTACCTAGAGAAGAGGATATCTTCAGAGGTGTACTCTTTAACCAATACCATCACCCCTCGACATTCGGGTCGTGCGGCAGGATCCGACCCAGACCTGCCCGCGCTGACGTATTGGGGTTTTTCTCTTGTGTAACCGCCCAGCTGTGAGGTGTGTTTGTAGATGAACGTTAGACCACACTGGAAGGCCACTGATGATGCTTGTAGGACGAATCGAGCAATTTACAGTAGCATTGCCACACCCTTCCCGACGCATGTATGTATGAATGCATCATCAGAGATACCCGGGACCGCGGAGATCTGCAAGGAGGAAGTGTGTTGGTAACATCCATCATCCAGGCCAACGACACCGTTTGTGCTTATCTCTGTATGGGTGGGTCCTCGTCCTTCCTTTTCAACGTCGCCCATGATAAGGACCAGCCAGTCTGTCAGTCTGTTCTGCAGAGGGAAGGGCATATGCGCGCTAAGCCTATTCCGCTGCCCTGTACTCCCTTCTATGCGAAACTGGCAGCGCGTAGTGTTGTTCGGCTGACGCAGTTTGCTATGCCCCTGTGCAGAAAACCTGATAGGAAACATCCAGATACAGCATGAGCCGGGTCAGCCGACAGATACATTGGCCAGTCCTGGCCGTCTATGATCAAGTGCAAGCTGACCCTTAGAGATTCGTCAAGTTTAATCTGACATTGCGGCTGGCTTATGTTTTGGCTCGCGCTTCCGGCTATCACATACCTAGGTGTCGCTCCTACCGATGACCATTTGGCTGTCGGATATACCCAGTTAGCCTGCGTGGCTGCTCAAGCTTCACCAAGTTGTCGATTACAAACTACGCAAGAACTCCACCTCTCTCCCGAGGAAGTCCATACCTGTATCGAGACCACGGCGAACAGTACCTACGGTAGCTATAGACAGACGACCGCCACGCCCGCGGTCTTGTTCGAGTTCATCTGATAGGGAGCTCGGCCTGAGCAGAGCCCCCGTAGCTTGGCAGCCACTTGGCTTCAACCTGCTGAACTCTGGCATCTCCGGTCAGAGGACTTTAGTTACGCCCACTTGCCGGCAAGGGTTGCCCGCGGAGACTACAACAACAGCATTAGCGTCCCGGCCTGAAGATCTGGCCCACTAAAAAGGCTTCCGTCCGGAGATGCGCATTGCATTCAAGCTCTGATATAGAGAAGGGCCCATGAGTATAAGAAATCGGGGTCGTCAGTCCTCGAGTATCGTGTGAATTCGCAGGCAGCCACTTCAACGCGGCGTTCACACGGCACCAAAGGCAAAACCATTTTCGGCAACTTCACCCACCATATACCTTCTTGGCGACACAGCCCCCAAAGTGTCTCGTATCGTCAGAATGAAGATATCCTACCTTTGGGCTGTCCCAGAGATCAACCCGATTAACGGCAAAGCTCGCTCAATCCCAGTCCTAAACGTGTTCAATGTCCATGGACGCGTGTTCTTCTTCTCCTGGTTTGGTTTCAGTAGGTCCACCTGTGTTTGTCCTTTTGCACTTGACCTTGCCGTCCATCAGCTGACGGCGTATCGCAACAGTGACTGCGTTCTGGGCTTGGTACGCATTTCCTCCTCTTGTAAGTGCCCGCAGTCTGCCTGATCGATAGTATATCTCTAACACAATAGCAGCTGACCCATACCATCAAAGCGAACCTCGGCCTCACTCCGGCACAAGTTGCCAACTCTAACATTGTGTCACTATGCGCAACGTACGTAGCGGCTGCCAAACGAGGTTGGCTCATCATTGCTAACCTATCGTCAGTCTACTTGTTCGGTTTGTCGCTGGGCCTCTGTGTGACCAGTTTGGGCCTCGTTGGGTGTTTGGTGGCCTACTTCTCGTCGGTGCCATCCCTCTCGGACTCGCCCCCCTCGTACATGATGCCACAGGCCTCTACATCAGTCGCTTCTTCATTGGTATCCTTGGCGGGTCCTTCGTCCCGTGCATGGTCTGGTCTACTGGATTCTTCGATAAAAATGTCGTGGGTACGGCCAATGCTCTGACAGGCGGCTGGGGTAATGCCGGCGGCGGTATCACTTACTTCATAATGCCTGCCGTTTTCGATTCCCTGGTTGCCAGAGGCTACACACCAGGGGTGGCGTGGCGAATGACATTCATTGTCCCGCTAATTATCACCATCCTCACTGGAATTTTCCTCATTGCACTATGCCCAGATACCCCCACTGGCAAGTGGTCTGAACGCCACCTACATGCCCAACAGAACCTTCATTCGCACGGCGCCGATGGTGTTGGTGAGAGAGGCTTAGTCGACGTTCCCGGTAGCATTGCTGATAGGGTCAACTCGAAATTATCTGGCGTCCAGGATGCCAAGGAAGAGAAGGCGAACAACCCCTCGCACCATCGAAACTGGGACCACGAAGCCGCTTGCACCAAGGAGCAGATGCTCGAGACAGCACAGGGCGAGACTGTGGTAGAGCCGACCTGGAAAGAGAGCACGCGTGTCTTTTTCTCCCCCCAAACCGGATTCCACATGTTTACGTACTTTTGCTCCTTTGGTGGCGAACTGGCCATCAACTCCATCCTCAGTTCTTACTACGTCAAGAACTTTCCATTGATCGGACAGACCAACGCAGCCAACTGGGCAGCCATGTTCGGCTTTCTCAACTTCGTCACCCGGCCTTTAGGTGGTGCCATTTCCGACACTGCCTTCAACGCACTGGGTCGGAGTCTATGGGCCAAAAAGATCTGGATCGTCTCCTGCGGTTGCCTCACCGGTGCTTTACTGATCGTCATCGGCAAGGCCGATCCCCACGACCAGTCCACCATGTTTGGTCTCATTGCCTTGATGGCGATCTTCCTCGAGGCTGGCAACGGCGCCAACTTCTCCCTGATACCACATGTCCACCCCCACGCTAACGGGATTCTCTCTGGCACTACCGGAGCGTTGGGCAACATGGGTGGCGTCGTCTTCGCCATCGTGTTCCGCTTCATGGGTGGCGGCACCGACTATGCCAAGGGGTTCTGGGTCATTGGTATCATGCACATAGGCCTCAACCTCGTGCTTTGTTGGGTGCCTCCGCTGCCCAAAGGGCAGATTGGAGGCCGCTGAAAACCAACTTATATATACATGTATATACGTATATGTATATGATGCTCATCATAATGACCAGGCCTTTATTTTAGCTCTTTAGTTTGGGATGATTCTTCGAGATATCCGATTGGAGTTTGGGGGGTTCACGAAAGCGAGGGAAAATACTCTTCTTTTTACTCAAGATTTCACATAATACAGATAGACACTAATTGCTGATTGTGTATGTCTGTCGCATACTCGTGGATTTTCTCTGTCGTGATAAGTAACATCAATCGATCAACACCTTACTAGAGACACATAGCAGCTGGCGCGCTGCACCAGAAGAATCTAGGTAAGATTGCCAAATCATTTGTTACCATTTCTACATGGCACTGTACAATCAATATGCGACACGGATCATGTTGGTTGTTTGGATGCTCACTATTAACACAGCAGGCCGATGAGTTGAATGAAGCACGACAATATTTTTTCTATGTATGCCACACAGGAACTCACATGCTGCCTGCTTAGGTACGCACGTGCTGCAAGTAACCAAGATCTCTATGATCTACATCGCCTACATCGCCTACTCCACAGCGGGGCAAATCGGTCGAACGAGCTGGGACCGCAGCTCATGCTTCTTGAGAAGTGTGTATCCAAGGGAGGCAGTTCGCACGATACTAGACAGTCATGACTAATATAGCCGAGTCAACATACGGTCTAGTGACTCCTACACATTCAGGTCAACACAGAAGTAGGCCAAGGCGATAGTAGGTTTCATGGGTATATGCGCAATCAGAATCTACAACCGTCTATATGTACCAAGTGAAACGGGCCATGATATACCATCATAACCTCTTTTCCCTCTTTTTCGTTACACACAGGGCTCGATCCTGATAATCGCCAACTACCAACTCTCTTTCTCTCTCTCTCTCTCCCTTTTTCTTTCTCTCTCCCCTTTTCTAGACCTGGCATCCATTCATCCATTACATACACTGTCTCTCACTTGCTTCTTACAGGAAGAAAGCAGCGATGGCGCCGAAGGCAAACACGGAGCCGGCGGCAACGCGCGAGGCACCAGCGGTGACGACGGGGGAGGGGGTGGCCGTGGTGCTGGATCCGCCAGTAACAGTGGCGAAAGTGGTCGAGGCACCCTTGCTGGCGCTGTAGGTAGCGCTGCTGTTGCTGGGGTAGGGCATGGTGCTGTAGACGGGAACAGCAGAAGAAGAAGTGACGGGGACGGCGGCCTCGGAAGGAGCCGAGGAGACGGCGTACGAGGGCACGCTGGTAGAGACGGCACTGCTCGAAGCGCTGGACAGGCTGACGGTGACGGTGGGCATGGCGGCAGTCTGGTAGCCGTCGGCGCTGATAGCAGCAGCGGTAGCGCTGCTGGTAGCGGCGCTGCTGGCCTCCTGGGGGGTGATGTGGAAGGGGAAGCTGTACTGGAAGGTCTCGGGAGAGGATTCCAGGGTGATGGTCAGACCGTAGACGGCCTTGTCGCCCAGAGTAGCGGGGACATCCCATGTGAACGAACCAGCCTGGTTGTCAACGCCGGCTGTAGTAACAAAATTAGCATATACATCTCGTACCAGATGGTCCAACCGCGGAGATACTCACCCTGGATGTCAGAAATGGGAACCTGGGTGCTCTGGGTAGCACCACCAATCAGGGCGATCTTGACCGATCCCTTGACATCGCCGGGCTGCCACTTGATAGTGTACTTGGAGCCAGCAGCGATCTTCTCCTCATTGAGAGGGTTGGTGACGGGGTCGAATCCAGCAGTCTGGGCAATGGCCGAGACGGCGAAGGCCAGGGCGGCAGCAGAGATAGTAGCGAAGCGCATCTTGTCGGTTGAGATAGATTAAGGACGCTGGAAAGACGATAAGACAGTGAAGTACTGTATGGGGTCAAAGAGTGACAAGAAAGATTAGAGTAAAGAGAGTGACGAGAGAAGCCGGGCCTCTGGGGAGGAGGGATTAAGGCTTTTTAAGAAGGTGTCAAAAGAGTGTAAGTGCCGTGAGGCTGAGAGAGTGTGGGAGACGAAGGTGTCTTGAGTAGGCCGACTGGAAGCGTGGATGGGCTGAGGAAAGAGAGAGAGGAAGAGAGAAGGAGAGAGAGAGGAGAAGTGTGTCGACATACGATGGCTTGGAAGAGGATAAATCCATCTTTAGCGAGCGGCACAGCATAGACCCTTAGCCAGAAATACTTGGGTTTTTTTTATGAGATGGGGTTGACCAGGGTCAGGATAAATCATCCGAACAAGCGGTACCCCGTTGCATCGCCAAAAAGCCCATCCAACGGGCCCTCATCCATTGCAGTCCGCCCCCTGCCTCCCTTGCCTAACAGCAGGAGCATTTTCCCACCTGGTTTAATTTTGGGGAGCAGCAGCACTGGCAGTTGTGGGCACCAAAGCCAAGCCACCGCCAGTTATTAGGCCTATGTATGTATGTATGTATGCATGACTTCGATATATATCACAGTGACTCCTCGGTGAAGGAACCTGCTGATGGCCCGTGGTGGAGACGTCTCTCATTCGAGCGAGCGAGGTAATTTCCATGGCCAGGGTCAGAATGCGGAAGGAGGAAATTAAGCTGAGGGAGAAAGGGGGCAGCGAATTGTGGAGTTGCAGGCTACTGGCCTATAGAAAGGACTAGGTCACTGACTAGGTCACTGACTAGGTCAATAGACGAGCCAATCCGTTGCCAGGCTAATGCCGCAGGTGTCATTAAGGCTGAGCAAGCAAGCAAGCAGCCAAGCAGCCAAGCAGCCAAGCAGCCAGCCAGCCAGCCAGCCAGCCAACACGTTCAGGAGAACGGAGGCGTTTATAACAGACACACACACATATATACGCTTGCTTCGTGATTGGCGGAGCTGAGGGAGAAGACTACACAATATTATTATTATTCTTCTTCTTCTTCTTCACCTAACGCGCGCGACTCACATCTCGTCATCTGAAGACAGTGGAACATATGGTGCGGTACACACGATGTTGTATGTAGGCAACCAACGTTAACTTCAATCCACAACTCAACATGCGACCACAACCCAAAGGATTCTGTCCCCTCCCTCCCCCTCGTCTGGGACTGGTCTGGGGTCGGCGTGCTTGAGCCAGGACATGGGCTGGTCCCAGCTATGCTGCATCTGTTTGGTCATGCAAGATGTTCTGATTCAACGCCTCAAACAAGATTGCTCCATTGGCTGACTCGGTCGAGCTGAACGGCCTCTGAGACGCCTGGCTGAGATTGAGATAGACCTACCATCATCTCATCTCCATGTACTCTAGACTGCCTCGACCTTGATCTCCGAGGTGAGCGAGCTTCTTCTCGCTTTGCACCTTTGATCGACTTCTTGTTGCCCTTGCTTCTGCCCTTGCTTGATGTAAAGTATGTGTGTATAAGGCTCCACCAACGACTCCGCTGTGGGATGATGGATGGATATGGATATGCCTGCCTGCTCCGTCCGTGGATGCATACATGGCCTGCTGCATGCTTACATTACCACTACCACATCGTAGGTTGCCATCTCCGTAACGGCCAAGGCCTGAACTTCCGAGTCAGGAAACTTCAAATGTTAGAGAGGTCAGAAATAAATCAGATTGGAAGTTTGCCAAGCCTTGATTGAACCTTAACTAATGACATCTACAACGCGCCTATAAACAAAGGTTTTAGTAGTATCTCTCTATGTAGCGCGTAGTTCCGTACGCTCGGTATGACGTGGCTCTTTAATAACGTAACGTTCCAGGCGCGAACATGCATGTCAGCCTGCATATAAGGCCGCAATTTCGCAAACCTCTTCGTCTCCTCTCTGGATATGCCAGTGCTCATCGTATTCATATATGTAGTAGGTATACCAGTAGACGGTTGGCGTCGGACAGTCTGCCTCCTTCACAGACATTGGCGGCCTAATATCATCAACCTGGCCAAAAAGAAACACGACGAAGCAAAAATCACAATACGATGCCAGTTGGTGTCAATAATATTATAGTTCGACAACCAAGATGACGTGAGTTATGCCCCTGTGTACATCTGGGTGGGTGTGCAAAAAAGAAATCGCTGTCATGAGAAGCCCTCGTTTTCAGTGGTGCTTGCTTGGTCTTTGCCCGTATTTCTTGGCCAGCGCCAAAGGGCACCCACCACCAGGTTTCCGTCGCGAGGTGCGCCTAACAGGGCGCATATTAACCGGCCATCACGTTGGTAACAACTCCCGTTGTTGCGACATAAGCAATCTCTTCGTATCCGTTGAATATACACCGCTCTGGTGGGATTTCCTGTTGTCACGTCAGCTGCCCATGAGTGCTGCTCGAGGGTGCGCGCACGTTCGAGAAGATGGCTCCAAAACTTTAGCAACAGGGGAAGTATTGGAGAGGCGGGAAATCGGCTGTGCATGGTTGGAAGGGTGAGTCGAGTACACTGAACACCAAGCCGAAAGATGCAAGGTCAATCCTCCAAGGTGAAGTTAAAGGGCACGACAAGGGAGGGACAAGTTATGCAAGGGTACGGCAGGACGGATCGATCAGCTCATGCATATTAAATAGAATACCTCCAGAAAATATTGGCCAGTTTTCATTTCTTGACCACCAGTTCTCAGCTGCCAGTCTAGAAGTAACAAACACCTTTTTTTTGTGACGACCGACACAACTTTGGTGACCGACGACCCTGTACGCCAAACCACCAAAGAAACCAACCCACCCTTCCGAAACGACCGGCAGATGTAGTCAGTCAATATGCGCAAGCAGAGAAAGCTTGGCCCGTGAGGGCCAGATGGTACTGCGTGCAAGTAAGGGCGCAGGTAGAGACATCGTAATCGTCGTAGCTCATTAAATTCGGTGCTTCTCGCTCTCTATCAGTGGAATGCAGTGTCAGCCTTTTATTTCTTCTGGGTGGCGATTTGGTGCTTCAGCTCACCAAGTCGAGAATACAGCATGTAGAGTGCCATTCTGTTGCACTCCTCGGTACCAGTGATTGTGACAAGGCGCTCATTGCTGTTGTCCTGCGGTTCGTTGATCTTAATGACGCTCCCGCTAATCTGGCGTATCTCGTTGATTTTCTGACCACCTTTGCCGATGATGGCTCCTACCATATCGTTGGGAATGTAGATCTGCTGTGTCAGGGGCGCACCGGCCATGGCGCCAGGCATAGGCTGGGCCTGTGGGCCTCCATGTGGTTGTGGGACAGGGTGGCCACCTGCCTGGTGCGGTGGCATGTGAGGTCCTGCACCATAGGCGGCGGCAGGCTGGGGAGCATAGTGCATCGGGGCGTTGGCCGCAGGTTGAGGCACCGGGCCGCCATGGTGGGGAGGATAGTGCTGGGCATAGGGATTAGGCGGCATGTGATGAGAACGGGGATCGGGACGGCGGCCATAGTTTTCACGGTTGCCAAAGTTTCCAGCAGCAGGCTGAGGAGAATACGGCACGACCTGCATACCTCCGGGGACTACACCAGCAGGGCCGCCACTTCTTGTGGCATACGCAGAAGCAGCAGGACCCCCGAATCGTTCGTTGAGTTGTTCCAGGAGAGTACTGCCGACATAGTAAGTAGCGATATGAACCGCATCCGCAACACCCATCACGACAAGAGACCGCTCGGTGGATAAAGGCAAACACGAATCAGATGCATTGAGCCTAGCCCCAGACGCATCTTGGATCTCTCGGATGCGGGATCCGCCCTTGCCAATGATGGATCCAATAAGGACATGGGGGATCAAGAGACGCAGAGGATATGTCTTGGACTGCGCACTTGACGGCTCATTCAGGGGCTCGTTGTTTAACGTCCGGATAATCAAACCAAATGCCTGAAATATGTCAGAATCTAGGGCATGATCATGGGGAAAGGGTAGGGGGTGTGGGCTTGTTTACCTTGGCGGCAGCATCTACTACACCGCTGACGGTGAGAATGCGCTCTATTGCGCCTTTCTGATAGTCACTGACCGTACACTTGGCGCCAGACTGCTTGCGGATATTGCTAACATTCTCGCCGCCCTTACCAATGACTGTGGCAGCCTCGGGGCTCGAGATGACAGCGCGGATGTGAATCCATGCGGTCTCGTCATGTGTGTTGCTGCTCGTGGCGGTAGGAACCGATGCAGTAGGAGCAGCAGTGGCTTGGGAACCTGGCTTCGTCTCGTTGATATCTGGGACGATGGTATCGCCTTGCTCATCTTTCGACTCGACCTTTTCGCCGTTCGTGGTCTCCGGCTTGACCTCGGTACCGTTTTCTTCAGCAGGTGCTGGGACACCGTTGCTCTCAGTAAGGGGGATAGTCTCCTCTTCCTCGTCGTGGCCGTTCTTTATAACTTTGTCAAGGGCCGGGCGTTTGGCATCCGGTTGGTCGTTGGCTCTCGATGGCGAAGAAGCATCTTCGAGAGGCCGTTTGGCCGGGTTTGTGGTCTGAGATGGTGAGGCAGACATTGTGACCTAGACACAGCAGTATCACAAAATGACGGTGATTGGATGAATCACTGAGTCGCAATAAAAGTTGATTGAATTATTGACGTTTCTTATCTACACCTAGAAGGTTTCCGAAGGAAAGCGTGTAGGTGCTGATGTAGTGTTCGGGGACGAATAGACGGGAACAGATCGAAGCTTGTGAGAGATGGCAGCTGCGGTGCTGAATGTTGGATGTGAGGTCGGATGGGATGTGAGATAATGTCGTTGGAGTAGTGATGAGCTGGACTAAGAACTCAAGATCGCTGGGAGTGATCGTGATGGGACTCGGCGTAACGGAGAGAAAACACCTCTGCAACTTTGTGCTTCGTGGACTTCGGCAAGCCGAGGGCGGAGAGGTGAAAGTGTAGGAGCGGCGGTAGATTGCTTTGTAAAGCGGAGAGAGGTGTTGATTGTGATGAAGTGATGAAGAGTGATGGTGTCGCGAGTTGGGAATAGAGAGTGGACGACAGCGAGGTTCGGATTAGAATAGAAGATAGGGTGTGCCTTCCGTCCTTCAAGAAAAAGAAGCTGCAGGACTCCCAAGACGCATGTAGTCGCCAAACCTTTTGGTCTGCTCAAACGGAAGATGGCAGCGACACTGATTCCTTTTTCTCTCTCCGTATTTCTCTTTTCCTTCCCACCTGTGCCGGGCAGATCCAACTGGTAAAAGCCGGATGGAATGGAGGGTTACGTGTGTCGGATTTCGGTGTCAAGGCTTCAGAAAGCTTGCCGGGTGATTTGCGACACACACCGCAACGAAGAAGAAATCAATCGACCGTTGGTTTGCGACCGTTTGAAGCTGCTGATGTGGACAGGAGAAATTAAAAATCTGAAGCTGCGATCAAATTGGGATGTTTGAAGGCTGCAGTGGCAGATTCCTCTCGCCTTTCTACTTCTGAGAAGTTGTGGGGAAAAGCTTAAAAAGTAGTTCGTAGGTGCGTCCGGTCAGTCAGTGAGTGGGTGTGTGGGAAAACAGAAGCTGGCAAGTTTGAAGCAAAGCAAATGAGGAGGGAACAGATAACCAAGCACGACAGCTTCCCAAGGGATCTTGGGTTGATTAGGTTAGACAGACGGGCAAATGCCAAGGGTGTGCAAGTTGACACAATTGAAGGACGATCCTTTAATGGGCGGAGGAGATGGTCACACACAGACAGCTCAGGTACGAGGTTCGTTCGTTCGTCTTGCCTCGTCAAAGATTCATTCTGTCCGCCATGATCTGCATCTCGCCCTGAAGCCAGGACCAGGCTTTGGCATGGTATTCATGGGAAGCGAGCAAACAACAAGCAAGGAGGCCTTAGCGCACAGTGTTGCCGTCCCACCTCTTCCTTGGCTACTAGTAGAAATGATGTCGAACTCGTGTTCACTGTTTATTACGGAGGCACTTGGAAGTCTGCCCGCAGTAGCAGGTATGTTCCTCGAAATGAACAGCTGCAATTGTAGGTACGTGGTACAATTTTGGTCTGTTTGGTTTCACGATCTTCACCACGCCGTCCAATGTGTTTGGTCGTGTTTCAATCCACAAACGCGGTCCACTGAATTACTCGGGGCGCATCAAGTAGGGTAGCTCTCACAGGCTGCTTACGTCGCATTGGGGTAGGGTATCAAGATAGATAGATGTAGAACATCAAATCAACATCATATTGACCTTCACTCTGATTTGCTGGTTAATAACAATAACTTGATTTCTGCTTTGACCAATGCCTCTCCTTGCGACTCTCTCTCTCTTCCTCTTTTCGGCAATTGTTATCGCAAAGAATACATCCGACCAGCACTCTGCCTCTGCTGGGGTCCAAAGTACCTTTCTGTACTGTTCGGACGGTCTGTTGTACGAGAAGCCGAGACACTGTTCGTCTAGGGGTCGTCGCTGTGTTCCACAATACCCTGGGCGTTGAGCTGTGGCTACCAACACAGACTGACGCGGCTCGAGATTTCAGGGTTTTGCCCAGGGAAGCTACATTACTACGCATAGCCCTTCCGGGTCTGACACGGACGGCGGAGTTATCGGTGGAAACGTCCAAGGTCCAACCGGCGTCTCAATCTAGACCGACCACGCTGCTAGCTGCTATGGACGACAGCGAGCTTCGTGATGATGCTGGCGCCCTCCATGCCGCTCATGTTGAAGAGACGCTGGCAGAGCTCCAGCAGCTCGTGAGGGAGCATGAAGCGGCTCTACAAAGGGTATTTATTATGTTTTGTAGCATCCTCGATTGGCGACCAAATTACTCATGTCATTCTAGGCGCGAATGTCATCGTCTATCCTCCAACGCGACGGGTATGGACCCGAAGCATCACTTGGTGTTTTGAAAGCAGCTTATGAAGGATTATCGACGGCAACGCCTTTTCTTCCTTTTCCAGACTCTGTTCTGCCGGCACTGATTGCCCTGCGGAAAACTTCTCAGACCGCGCTGGAAACCAGAGCATTTCTAGCTTCTCATCAAGATTCGGCGTTGAGCATGAAGAAAAGGCTCGAGGCTGAAAGGTCGAAATTAAGGGACCAGGAAGCGCTCGCAAGAAGCCTACGAGGCCGTATACATTCTCTGCGTGATGCCCTTGACGACCGAATGGAGACTGACGCAGATGACATTGCCCGTGAACGCATCAGCGAATTAGAAGAAAAGAAAAGGCACTACGACAAGGAGACGTCTATGTTTCTCAAGTCCCTTAGGAGCTTTATTGACAAACACCTTGCGTCAATGCTCGCCGCAGAAGACCTCGGTGGCCCCGTGGTGGGAGATATGATGGACCTTGATGATAGCGACCTTGCTGCAGGGTTCAGTGCACACGGTAAATTGAAGAAGGCGAAAGAGAACCCTGATCAAGACAAACGGCAACGTCGCATTGACGAGATCTGGGGTGAGCGTAACGAGCCCGAGGCTCGGTCCATGGGAGAATCCGCCGCTGCAGCCTCAGACTTGCGCGATTTGACTGAAGAACTACTCAACCAACTTATGGAGTCTGATGGGGACAGCTCAGCTGCATACATTCACCTCGAGAAGGAGTCGGCAGCAGCTAGATTCTTGATCAGATCGAAGGTCGCACAATTTCATCCTCGCGACTCTACGAAACTGCGCTTGGTGGATTTCGGCAGAGACTTGGACGAATAAGGCGTATACAAGGGACGATAGATAGATTTGGTACAGCCGCTCTGAGGCTGGTGATGTTGATGCATACCCATCGGCGGATATCTCAGTAAAGCATGAGCTTAGATAATATGCGAAGCCGAAATACGAGCTGGTACCCCCCACAAACGGCAACATTCGAACCGCAACGCAAGGATCATGTGTCTCCAAGGTCTTGACAGGTCGTCGACTAGAGCTTTAGAGACCTTCTTAACAGTATTCAACAAGTATGTTTCCAACCGGTGTTAGAGCCAACTTTCATACGAAACCGGACAGCATGGAAGCTGGCATTCTCTGCAGCCGGTCCTTTTAATATGTCTTCGCCACCGGTTAGTTGCGTAACACTTCGGCTTGATGTGCCAGTAATGTTGTGTTTTGTGGTGTTTTCGGGGTATCCTAGCGAAGTAAGTCGGGTAGAGGCATGTGTCAAGAAGGATCTGTGTGCTTCTCAGCCCGCGGCTACAGCCCTATACCTTGTTAACTAGTGATTCCATGTAGGCGTACGCACTTTGGCTTCTTAGAGCGACTAGTGGTGTTCCCCTGGAATATCATGCAACACGTTGGTGACCTTCACCCAACGCGCCAGAACTTTGGAAGTTGTGAAAGGCACTCACTCAAATGGTGCCCAAATATGACGAGAATGGTCGAGTAAAATATCAATTTACAAATTTGGGTTTGGGACCACCGGATGTACTCAAGTTCATAATACTTCCTAGACTTGGATAATTTGATGTAGACAGCATGGCCGGCCGTTTGATATAATATTCGACCGACTTCGCATTATCCCAAGTATTCGATCAAGTTGTACTTGACTGAATATCTAGCATTTTGTGCCTTTTCCCAACAATTTCTTTCGCCCATGCCATGGTGGTTCATCTATGCTTCATGATGCAAGTTGAAAGTATTGGACAACTTGGTCTTTGTCCTTCAGGTAGGGACTCAATTCTCCTGTCAGTGTACATATGAATATGAGAAGGAAGTCAGTACTTACTGCATGCATTTATACTGTGACTTCTACTGGAAGATGAACAACTGCCTGCCGCGCCCCTTCCCCCTTCCCATATGACGGATGAGTTTAGCCTTGGGGTTCTTCTTCATCCACACATGGATATGTCTTTACCAGTTGAGTGCTCGCCTAACGGCATACTCGTTACTTATAACTGAATTGTCTGCCGCCATTGAACGACGATTTGGGCACCACATGTACTTACTTACTTCATATGTGCCCGCCAGAAACTGATTGCCACCTGTGAACAAACCCCACATTCTGTGCCGACCCCTTATGCCTGAGGGTACAAGTTATCATCCAAGGCCCACGCTTGATACCAGGCCACGAGAATCACGGACTTGCAGACTTCCCTGGCTCATCATCCAGTCCGTCTGATTGCATTGCAAGGGCTTCTGTGGTGGTTGGTCCGTTCATTGTCCAGCAAGGACGGGATAATAATACCAGGCCGAATAATCAGTCAGGCAGAATTCACGACATACAACTGCTGGTCACCCAAATATCTGCCAAATTCTTGCACTGGTTTAAAGATACCAGGTAAGCAATTATCATCCTCACCCTAAACACGAACTGGGCAAAAACACCCGGGACGTCGTCATTCTTCTAGGCCACCACATCCTCAACTCCCCCTACTGATCATTTTTGTCTACCAACTTCAGCAAAAAGTCACTGACCCCAAGTCAGAGCTTTGGACGTGGGTTTTGTATATCAAACAAAGGAAATATTGTGAGGATATTACCCAGTGATGGACGATCTTATCGATCTGTAAGTTGTAAAAATTGTCTATTCTACCCTTTTGCACCACGTTCAGTCCCTGACTTTGAAGTAGCAACGAGCTATCCCCTCGCAAAGATGTGCCTGACCCCAGCGATGGAGCCTCTCTCGCCGCTGAGCTGACTATTCTTGATGAGCCATGCCCGGATGATGGAGCATATCTCATTGCTAAGGATAGTCCCAGTTGTGCTGAGGATGATCCCCCGGCCGAAAATGGTTTCAGTGCTGGAGCTGCCTCGGCTGCTGAATGCCCTTCCGACACTGGAGCTTCTGTAATCCGGATCCAGCCTCCCTCCCCGGGACCGTCAACGGTTATAGGCCCGGGGGTGCCTGGTCCTTTCTTACTCCAGAGCAGCCCCGTTCGGCGTGTAGTATCCGACCAAGCCCCCCGTCGTCAGCCTGTTGGTGGCATCTGGAGTACTTGCGTCCAAAAGCAATGGGCCCTTGATAGGATAGATCGTCGGCGGCATGAAAGAAACTCGGAACTGCCCGAGATAAAGGAAGTGAGTAACTCATTCAAGCCCGCAGTTTCGTTGTTATCGTACTAATTCAAGTGTAAAACCCAGTCGAAGTATCTGATCAGCCACGATCCCGAGCTCACCAAGGGTGTCCTTGAGGGAGTTGCCAAGGAGTTGAACCACACGGACTCAAAAGTTGGGATTTTCGGAAATGAGCATGTGCAGTTCCTCCAGATTCAAGCCTCCTCGCCGGAGATCAATGTCCAACGTTTGGAGATGGCGCGGACGTTGACGGATGAGTTCATTTCCGACAAGATGGTAACAACCCGGGCAACATTCGTGGAGCCTTCTGGATGCCCTCTAGTTGGATTCGAGATATTCTTGGACCCGGAATCCCAGGAATCCCAGGGCTTGGGAGTTCGACCGATGATTCGGCCCTGTGATGATAGCACGGATGCACAGTCCAACAGCCGCATTGACGAAGATCCTCTGTACTTTGGCAACTTCTGCCAGCAGCTCTCGGCGGTTCTGAAGCGAGTAGGTCGCCTAAACTCTGGCTACAACCTGAAGGTTGCATTTGGCCGGTATATTGTCACTACGTATCCCAAGAAGAAAGACAAGTACGACCTGGAGAGCTTCCGATACCTGATGGGGCAGTCCCGATGCCAGGGCAAATTGGTATCACAGTAAGTCCCCCATCCAGCTACCACGTGGCGCGTATGGCGTTGATCTGGACTCGGCTGATGTAGCTCTAGGATCGGGCGTCCCGATGAGGCCATGAGAATTCTGAATGTTTTGAAGCGGGAAGATGGTGTTTTTGAGCCCCCCTGGAGTCAACACCGTTTCGCTTGATGATATTAAACCCACATTTACCTTCGACGTGTACTCGGCCCAGCACAAGTTCACTGCCCAATTGGTTCGTGAGGGTGACCAGAAGCGTTTCAACGTGAAGAAGCTCCGGTGCTTCCCCCTCCAAGATGAAGATAGCGCCGAGTTCTGTTACAATACACTCAGCTTGGGCAGGTATGTAGTCGCTTGTCAGCATGCTGGGTGAGAGACGCCAACTAACACGTTTTTCATCCAGGGACTTCGACTGGAAAATCCAACTCATGAATGAGATGCAAGAGTCAGACGAGTCGTACCAGTCTCTGAAGGCATATCTTGAAACTGCACAGATTATGCTTCCGCCAACCCCTTCGGACTCGGACCCTGACTCGGCCTTCTTTCCCCATGTGAAGTTGAGCCTCCAGGACAAGACGCTGATAAACCATATCCAGAAGACAGCCATTCGCAGTGTTTACAGCTTCAGGTATGGCCTTACAAACTACATCCTGGACTTCATCATTCGGCGAGAGTGGCAAAGTGTTCGGGAGATGACGCTCCGTCACAAGCCGTCGTCGATCACCTACTCCATCACTCTCAAGGGCGAACACTGGGGAGATTACAAGGGGAACAGAGCAACGGATTTTAGTCGGGCTGGACGTGGCTGGGGAGCCGAGCTTCAAGATTTGCTACCGAATAATCCGGGCCAGAATGCAGCCACCGGCAAACAAAGAGTTGAGGCTCTCGTGCATATGATCAACGAGATCCACAAGATCTTGGTGGAGGCTTAAGCGATACCGGAGGCATTTCCACTTGACATCCCCCGGCCGAACCTCGCGATTTGTTTGACAAATGTCTCTAGATACGACGCGCATACCTCCTGTGTGCCGAAGATAACCCCTTCACGACACACTCTATGCCTTGACGGAGCATGTCTTTACACATTACATCCTCTCTGTGGTAGGAGAAACTGTACTGGTTGCTGTCGAAATTGGCCCGATTTTGGTTCATTGTGACTGCTATGACACAATGACACTCCATCCAAACTGTCGGATTTGGGATCGTGTGGGTGCGATGCGGTTCACTGCTTGGACCGAATTTGGTCGTCGACCGGATCTAAGCATCTCGTAGGTAGATAAATCTCTACGACAGGTGACGCTACGACTGCGGCGCCTGCTGTTGCGGAGCACCAGCCATCTTCTGCCTCAATACTAGAGAAAAGGGGGGAAAAAAGGGATGAGTTAGTTTGTTGTTCATGAATTGAGTTGATATAAGAAATGCCAAGCGTGGTTTGAGTTCTTACCCTCTTCGATGACCCGCACGTTATTGGTCTTGCCCTGGATGATGGAGTCGAGGTCCTTGACGTTGGCGCCGATCTCATTTGTTTTACCCTCGTAGAATTTCGCCGCCGACTTGATGTCCATCTCGATATAGAAGCCGGTGCCCACGTCCACGATGACATGCGACGCGCTCGATAGCGCTCCCTTCACGTACAAGGAGTTGGTGAGGGGCACTAGAACCTGCTTGTCCTCTGCTCTCTCATATCTATCCGTCAGCCAACATATGTATATGACAATATACTGACTGTCGTCTGTCTCCCAAAAAGCAACCAACCCCCCGTCTCATGTATAAAAGCTATCTCCCTTCCTCCTCGGCGGCGGCTTCACCGAAACCCCAAGGAGCGCGAGGGAAAGCTTGAGAGAAAACGAAACCATTACCGAGGCGTACCTTGGAGGGCGGATGACTTCCCGTCTTGTTGTTGTACACACCGCAGACACTCGCGGAATTTGGACTGGGCGGCGTGGAGCTGCGTAAAGGACGTGGTGAGGTGCTCGAGTTCTTCGTCGAGTTGCTTCTTGACCTGGCTCAACTGTTGTACGCTCAGAGTGTCCAAGTTGACTGTTCAGTCGCAAAAGAAAAGCCATGTGTTAGCCCCCTGACATCCTGTCACCATAGAATCGCGGCATAGCCTTTATGGCGAGCGACACGAACCTGTTTCTCCTCCGCCTGCTTGGCCCGACATCTTGGCTATGCTGTCTCGGGTTGTTGTTTGTGTGTACGGTGCCGGAACAAGATACGTTGGGGGAGATTGTCGGTGCGTTGTCGGCGTAGAAACAACACGAGGGTACGAAGTTGACACAACAACCAAGAGCCTGGGAATATGTGTATAAATTTTGTAGATTATTTGACGGTGTTTCGATAGCTCAAGTACTTCTACTCCGGTTTATTACTTAACTTTGAAGTGGGGGCGGGGCACAGAGCAGAGAGCTTTCTTTAAGTATCCATGTTGACTCCAAATCCAATCATAGTGCTGGTCATTCCACCTGCATTGCACCTTGGGTACAGAATGCTTTCGTCTCTAGTGACTTATCATGCATACAATCATCAAGGAGAAATAAATAGTTGATGCGTGGGGATTCTTCATTTCCATCCAGACGGCGAATGACTACCTGCATGCGACTGCACTAGGATTTGGCCTTCCATTAGGTTTAGGCCAGGCCGTCGTGTTCTCCGTGTTCTCGTTGGATGATATCCCCCTCCCCAAAGAATGTGTGCCGTCATTGAGCACGATGGCTTCACGGTGGCGTCTCCTCCGCCGCTGCTCCTCGGCACTCTGCTCCAAGACCCGGGGCACGAATTCGGTCTGGAAGTTCTCCTGTTGGATCTCCCCGTTCTCGTCCTCGTTGGACATGCTGATCTCCAAGATGACCTTGATCCGGTTCCCGGAGCGGTCTTGCGCGTGTACGCGACTAGCCGAGTCTCTGCCGATCAGCTTCGCGTTTCGCAGGGCCCGCCTCCCCATCCTGGCCAGCTTGAGGCGGTGGCAGATGTCGGCGATCCTGTTCTTCCTGAACTTCAGGTAAGTGGCGAAATTGTTCTTGCGCTCTTCTTCCGTCTCTCCCCAATTCTGTCGTACAAGCCACTTCTCGATGAATTTGGCCTTGACCAGCTTGTCCACGCCGTGCTTTTGCAACAAGTCGTGCAGCAGTAGGATGCATCGACGCTCGCCGATGTCGCGTAGGTAGTACTCATCGTAGAGGGGGTCGTCGAGCTTATCGTTGTTGCGACCGGGAAGGTCGAGACCTAGCTCGAGACATCTGACCAGCGCAGAATAGGCTCTCGGGGTGTCCAAGATGCTGAGCGGATCGAGCAATACGTCTTTCTCCTCGACAGCGAAGGTGATGGCCCGGAGAAACTTCATGCGCTCGTCGTAGTCTTCTCTTGTGATTCCCCAGAGCAGCTGGTCGACGATGGACGAGTCGTTGACCGCACGGCCGGCAGCGATCTTGACAGCGGTATCGCGGATGGAGAAATTGTAGTGCGTGATCAGCGAGTTGAGTGTGTCAAGCTTGAGCGCATCTTCGGTCTCCTGCGTGATGTATTGTGTCTTTGGCTGTTGCGGCTTGATTTCGGTTTCGTCGCGGTAATACTCGAGGACCAGGTGCATCATGCCGACGACGCTGACAGCAGCGACGCCCAGCCCGGCGAAGACCAGGCGCTCATCGCGAAGGAATGAGAAGAGGCTCATCTTGCAGCTTTCTCACATTGTCAAGAGAAGAAATTTTGATGCTCCAGGGCCATCGAGATCGCAATCACCGATAAGTGAAAGAGAATGCGAGTGCGACTGTGATTTGGTGATACATTGATGATTCAGCTTTACGATCGATACAAGGATGTTGTTAGGGACTCAGAGTTCTGCTCCGAGTAACCGTAACCGCCGCTCTAGACCAGGCATGGATTAATAGGCGAGCTGTCACCCACTAACCCTAGGTTTCTGCCTAGGTTAATTCAGGGTGCGTTCCAGCCCCCAATGGCGTCACTACAGCGCTGGACGGACTGGACAGGACAGCAGCAGCAGCCTGGATCAAAAGATTTTAATGTCTATCACGTGCTGTCGCGATTCGACAAGACACGCTGACGGCGCGAAACACAGCTCCTAACGCGCTGGCTACATCTCAACCCATCCTCAGGCCTGACCACGAAACTCGATACGCAATTGGCCCTGTTCCCTTCTGAACCCGAAACGAGCTGATTAATTCACTACCTAATCGAAACCAACCCACACCACACAATCCTATCGCCCTTTAGTGCCCGCCATCACCCGGTCATGTCACGCCAAAACCCTGGCTCCCGCTTAGGGGGCGTTGCCAGAGATGACTCGGATGACGAACTCGGGGTCGACGACCACCCGTGGGAATGGGTATACGAATCAGCAGGCGAGACTCAGCCGGGCTCGGACCGGGCTGGGTCGGCGCGAAAAAGGAAGCGAGATGACCTCCCGGGCAAAATAGTTGGGGCGCGCATGGGAACCTTCGAGTGTGGTATCGGCGACTGCGTCTTGCTGAAAGCCGAAGGCTCCTCGAACGAAGCATGGGTTGGCATCATTACCGAGTTCATGGAAGAAGACGAAGACGGCGACAAGGCGGCCAACTTCCTGTGGTTCTCGACTGAGAAGGAGATTCGGAACCGAGATAAGAAGCGGACGGATTCCCTATGGAACGAGCTCTACATCACACCCTGGTCGGATGTGAACCCTCTAGCCTCTATAAATGGAAAGGCAATCATCATGTCGCAACGGAAGTTCGCCGAGAAATACCCCAGTGGTAAGATACCACGTAGTTCCTCAGGGTACAACAAGACCTTTGTCTGTCGCCGAGGGTGCAACACGAGGACGACCAGCTATACGGAGGAGTTCACCTGGGAAGACATATACCAGGGGGAAGAAGACCTGACGAAGCTGCTGGAGTTTGTCGAGTCGAAAACGAAAGCCACAAGGAGGCGGCCGAAAAAGAACATGGAAGAACCCGCGTACGTCGCAGCAGAGCATGACGTCCGAGACGACGACGAAAGATGGATGGACGACAAGCCCCGGAATTTGACAGCTACGCCGCGGAAGAGGCAGAAGACGACGAAGATAGTGACTCCGTCGAACCGCAAAGTCGTCATCAAGAAGGCCTTGGAGTTTACGCCCCTTGGCACTCGCATTCTATCTCCCGCTCATCATCAGTCATCCCCCTTTCAGCTCGCACGAGCACAGCTTCATGTCGCGTCCGTACCCACCAGTCTCCCGTGCCGAGAGTCCGAGTTCTCTCTGGTCTATTCTCATCTTGAAGCTGCTATCACAGACGGATCTGGCGCCTGCATCTACATCTCTGGTACCCCCGGCACCGGAAAAACCGCCACGGTGCGCGAGGTTGTGTCCAGGCTAGACGATTCCGTGCGGTCCGATGAGCTGGACGACTTCATCTTCGTCGAGATCAATGGCATGAAGATCACAGATCCGCACCAATCCTACTCTCTCCTCTGGGAGGCGTTGCGCGGCCAACGTGTCAGTCCGAGCCAGGCCTTGGACCTGCTGGAGCGCGAGTTCAACAACCCCAGCCCGCGCCGCGTGCCGTGCGTGGTGCTCATGGACGAGCTCGACCAGCTCGTGACCAAGAATCAGAGCGTCATGTACAACTTCTTCAACTGGCCCGGGCTGCGACACTCGCGCCTCATTGTGCTCGCCGTCGCCAACACCATGGACCTGCCCGAGCGCACGCTCAGCAACAAGATCAGCAGCCGCCTGGGCCTGACGCGCATCACCTTCCCCGGCTACAACCACGAGCAGCTCATGAAGATCATCCAGTCGCGGCTCGAGGGCGTACCGGGAAACGTTGTCGAGCCCGACGCCGTGCAGTTCGCCAGCCGCAAAGTCGCCGCCGTGAGCGGTGACGCCCGCCGCGCTCTCGACATCTGCCGCCGCGCCGTGGAGCTCGCCGAGACCGAGGCCAAGGGTCTCTCGGGGGTGATGCGGCTGCGGCGGGGGACCCGTCCACGCCGAGCAAGCGGGCCAGGGAGAGAGAGAAGAACGGCGGGCCGGAGCAGAACCCCAAGAAGATGCCGAGCGCCAAGACCGGTAGGGTCACCATCGCCACCGTTAAGCGGGCCATCAACGAAGCCACCACGAGCCCCATGCAGCAGTATCTTCGCGCCCTGCCGTACGCCTCCAAGCTCGTCCTCGCCGCATTATTGGTCCGGAACCAGCGGACCGGCTTGCCGGATACTACGTTTGGCGATGTCCAGGAGGAATTAAAGAAGGCATTGGCGCTAGACTCGACGAGTCGGCGTGTGCGTCTGCTCACCACCGGACGGCAAGACGACTCCTCCCAGGGGGACGGCGTCTCAGCAGCAGCAGCAGCCCGACGCAAGCAGGACATCAAGGGCATGGTGCGGCCGGCAGGTATCAGCGCCGCTACTGTAGATCTCACGGGGGCCGGTGTCGTGATACTGGAGGGGCAACTACCGGAACGGCCGAGCAAGATACGTCTTGCTGTGGGCGATGAGGAGATCAAACTAGCATTCCGCGATGACCCCGAGATTAGAGCTTTGGGTATAGTGTTTTAGTCTCAAGGTAAAATACATGAATGCTAATGAGCCCCAATCGCTGTATAAACTCTGCACATTTTGAAGCTGGCCATTCCGTGGCCTTTTTTTGGTGATGCCAATCCGCCCGTATGGTTGCCAATATCCCCTACATAACATTCTCGTGTATTTAATTACACAACGCCCCCGTGAGTAGTCTTGTCCTATCTCTTAAAACTTCCTTTGGCCCAAAGTTGGCTTCCAATCCAGGGGGTGAGTCTCTTCCGTAGCCTTCTCGTCCGGTTTCCAGATCTTGATCGTCTTGTCCGCCTCGCCCACAATAAGGCGCATGCCCGTAGCGTCGAAGGTCGAGCTCATGATGCCGGCCTCGGCGTCGAGGGAGCCGGGCTGGGCGATGGAGTCGAGCGACTGGTACCGGTGGCCCGACTTCCAGTCCCAGAAGCTCATGGACCCGTTGTCGCCGCCCGAGAAGAGCACGTCCTCGTTGCAGGCCAGGCTGTTGATGATGGAGTTGTGGCCCTCAAAGTTCTGCATGAAGGCGCCCTCGGGGCACTTCCACTGCTTGATGGAGCCGGTGCTGCCCGTGGCGAAGGTGAACTCGGATGGATGCAGGGCCAGGGCGCGGACACCCTTCTTGTGGTGGGTGAGAACACCCATGGTCTTGCCAGCTGCCAGATCCCACAGCCGCACCGTCGAGTCGAGCGATGCGGTGATGACTTGCGGGTCGGCTGCCTGACACTTCAGGTCCGCAACAGTGCCCTTATGACCTGATAGCACATGGATGTTGCTCCTGGTCCGCATGTCCCAGACGCGAGCCACGCCGTCTCTTCCTCCCGTAACCAGGACGTCTAGGGTAGGGTGTAGTGAAAGTGTGTAGACACCACTCAGGTGCCCATGATAATGCCGGATTACCTTGTTCGTTTCCAAATCCCAGCACTTGACCATTTTGTCTTCGCCGCATGAGAAGAGGTAAGGATGCCGCGGCGAGACAGCCAGGCCACGGACTGTCGAGATGTGACCGGTGAGGGTCAATCTTAAATTGCCCGTAGCCAAGTCCCAGATCTTGATGGTACGGTCGCCAGCGCCACTGGCGAACCACTGATTCCCCGGTTCCACCGCTAAGCTCCTTACCCATCCCAAGTGACCAGATATGACTCGCATCAACTTCCACGGCGGGTGCCAGTCGGGTTTGACCATATGCGCGGCCTGGCCCCGAGCGACGCTCAAGGCTGTGGATGGGTTGTTATCTCCCTTGGCCGTCTGCGCGAACGGTGTAGGCTTGGTCCTCTGCACGAGCGCAGTCGAGTTGCCTGCCGAGCCCGGTCCATCAGCCTTCTTGTCTTCGATCCCTTCGATCAGCTTCAGTGTCTTCTGCGCCTCGCCAGCACCCTCATCCGCCGCCGCCGCCGCCCCAGCGGCCTTCCCCTTCTTCTTATTACGCGCAGCGCTCAGGGCGCTGGCCTGCTTCTGCGCCAGTGCGGGCGGCAACTCGCGCACGTGTGCATATTCGGCGTGCAAACGCACCGACAGCGCCGTCTTCTCGAGTTCGGTCTCAGTGCTCAGCTTTTGGCGCTTCCTCGAAGAACCAGCGTCGGCGCCGGCGAAGAGCGCTTTGGATTGTCGCGCGTTGCTGTGTACCAGCGCCTTGAGGTCGGGCTGTGCAGCAACCTCCATGCTCGCTAGATTCGCCTGTGTCGTGCGCGTCGCTGTATCGAATTTCCGTGATGCCGGACGTAACGAGGGCGGAATATAGAGGACTGCAGTTCGTATGGGCAATTAGGGGTGAATGTGACGAGTGCAGGTTGGACACGCTGATAGGATTTAATATCGAAGGTGACCGACCACAAGCTGGTTGCTGAACACTGAAGAATAAGTACTTCTTACTATTACTTGCTCTTAGCTATCGGCGCCAGTTCCTGTCTCCACCTAATAATTACTTTACTTATCCGTACCTACCTAATTATAAGGTTCGCTAGGTCCCCCCGTTACTTGCATGGGTGGCCAAGAGCAAGAGGACGGCAAACCGTCACTGATGAACACTTGTATCAAAAAGGAATAGAAGAAAGAAAGAGAAGACGAAGACAAGATATGAGTAACTGAGAAGTAATCATCCAATTCTATTCTGCGTATCCCAGCTGCCTCCGACAAACGATTGCTAAGTCAAGGCTGCCGTGGCCCGCAGCTGCCTGCACCTGACTTGACTAACAAACGAAATACCTACTTACCTACTTACTTACTTATATTTGCAGCAAAGTAGTAGCAGAGAGATCGTTGCAACGTTGGACTTGTCCCGACTGATCGTCGAGAACTGCATTCTCACCACCCATCATGGAGTCGAGCGAGTCAAAATACCCACTACACGCCGCGGCCCGCGAGGGAAAGCGTACGTTGCAGCAGCCAACAACAACCCCTTGACATGCCATGATCATTACTAATACGCCCTCGTAGTCACCGTCGTGGAGTCTCTGTTGAATGTACGTATCACGAGCAGATGAGAAGACGTTGCTCATTCGAATGCTGAAACGCATCATCACCAAAAGGCAGATCCAAAGCAGGCACGCCGGAAAGACGACGACGGCCGTCTGCCCATCCACTGGGCCGCTTCGTCCAACCAGCCCGACATCGTGCTGCTCCTGTCACAGCAGAAGGACTTCGACCCGGATGTAGAGGTAAGAAAGCTCCTCAATTATCCCTTGCATTGGAATGGCCCTGATTAAGCGACACCATGCCATGCCGCCAGGATGATAGTGGGTGGTCCCCCCTCATGATTGCCGCCAGTGTCAAGGATAACGAGAAGCTGGTCGAGCTTCTCCTGTCGAGAGGCGCCGATGTCAACCAGACGAGTGAGTCTTGCCATCTCTGCCACCCTGGAGACATTGTAGCCCGGTAGGAGAATGAATCTGGACTAACGTGATATACAGACCACAGTGGCCAGGTAGGCACTTCTATCACTACTAGTGGGAAATGGAAATGCTTACAACACACCACACATCGTAGACGGCGCTACACTTCGTAGCATCGAAAAGCAACCTGGAAGTCGCCCGCCTGCTCCTCGACAACAAACCTCCAGCCTCGGCCCGGGTGCGGGATAAGCGCGGCCAGTATCCGCTGCACCGCGCCGCCGCCGCCGGCTCCGTGCCCATGGTGAAGCTGCTCCTGAAGAACAAGAGCCCCCTGAACGCCACCGACAGTGCAGGCTACACGGCGTTGCATCACGCCGTCGCCGAGGGACACGGTACGTCGAAACAAAGCCAACCAACGGGCGTGGCTTCAGATCTGTCCTAGGAGGGTGCGGACGCTGTTGCTAAGACATGATGACCTTGTAGGTGCCACTGCCGTAGCACTGCTGAAGGCAGGCGCCGACACCGATAAGCGCGATACGGACGGCTTTCTAGCTCTTGATCTTGCCCCCGACAAGGAAGTAGGTCTCATCGCACTACCTACACCACAAATACGGAGCGAAAAGCTAATACCCCTGGCAAATCTAGGTGCGCAAGTATATCGAACGCGAGGCGGAGAATGAAGGCATTGATTTATAGATGATATCTAGCGAAAGGGCAAATGTCTAACTAAGTATCGCCCAAGGGCACAACCAGCGCCAGGAGATGCAGGCATAGTAGGCTGGAGCCAGGTGTCAAGGCTGGCTATAATTAAAAAGGCACCTCTACTACTATTTGATCGTACGCTCCACCAAGTCCCTGTACATGGCCTTGACGTCCTCGACATCCGCCCGTAGCTCCTCGACCAGCTCGCTCTTCTCGCCGAGCATCTCCAACGTGGTTTGGTATCTCTCATTGATCTCGGTCACCTCCTTTTCCAGGTCCTCGACCCTTTTGGTCGCGGCTTTGCCCGACTCGACTTCCTTGATGAGCGTTACTATCTCGGCTCTTGCCTCGTCTCGCTGGGCTGATATACGCGCCAGCTCCTCCTTTGCCGCCACCCTTTCGCTCTCTAGTCGTCGGACCGCGGCACTCATTCTCTCCACTAGCTGCACCGACGGGCCAGCACCGACCGTCGAAACGGAGACGACATCCTGCATCATATTATAAGGGGAAGCCGGCGTCTCCAGGTTGTCGAACGAATCTTCGCGCTCAAGGCTGTGATGCGGCGTCCCGGTGGGCGATGTCACAATCTCCTCACCAAGTATTGGCGGCGAAGTCCCAGTGATCCGGGAGGGGCCTGACAAGATCGAAGGCCGTGAAGGAGGCTGATGCGAAGGCCGCCGAGACGACAGCGGGCGCTCAACGGAGATGGGGTCTCCATTACTCGATGGCGCAGAAGGCTTGCGGTATTTAGCCGATAGGTTTTGCAGACCCAGGTGATCGGTACTGAAGGTTCTCTGCGTTGCTGATAGTAATGGTGACGCTGGCCGGCTGTTGTTGTTTCTTAGGGCAACTTCATCCAACCATGGCCGCCGGTCAGCCCCTGACCTATCCAGCGTCTCCTCCTTCCAGGACGCTCTTTGCTTTTCGAAGTCGGCTTTCGCCTCGGCCAAGGCAGCCTCGGCTTCCTCCGCCCGCTGGCGGAGGGACTCTATTTGAGATTGGTGATCTGATAGGTCTTTCTGCACACTAGGGAGCTTCGTCTTGGCTTCTTCTAATTCTTCCTCCTGGCGTTTGGCGCGTGAAGCCTATAGACAAGTTAGCTGCCGCGTGGCCAAGCTTGGCATGTGTGATGAAGTAGACTTACTGCTTCGCGAGCCTTCCTCCTCATTTCTGACTCACGCTTCAACGCCTCATCTCTCTCCTTTTCCAGACTGGCAGCTCGCGCTGCCAACGATGCTTCCATGCCCTGCCAGTTCTCACTCGCTATCGAGTACTGTGTCTGTAATGTCTCGATCTGGCGAAGTAGTTTAGCCTGTGCGTCACCAACAGCCCCTGATGAGGCTTCCTCGGCAGTGGCACGAAGAGCCTCGAGTTTGCTCTCGAGCACCTGCACCTCGCCTCTCAGCTCGAGTTCGACAACCCGCGCTCGCTCAGAGGCCCGCTCATACTTTTCCTTCAGATCCGCAGCCTGCGTCTTTGCTCTCTCTGCAAGGAGGTTCTTCTCTACTTCTAGAGTCGCTACCGTCTCCTCTAGGTCTTTGATCTTTGACTGGCCTGCTTCTCGAATTTGGTCATTGACCTTTGCCGCCATACTTTTGGCGCGCTCTGATTCTTCTTGGACCTGAGACTTCAGCTCTGCTATCGTCGTATCCTTCGAGGCAATGGTAGACTTCAACCGGTCCATGTCCCTCTTCAGCTGACTGATGGTCCTTTGCGACTCTTCATTGGCCTTTTTCACCCCGTCAGCAGCATGCAAGGCTTCGCGGAGGCCACTGAGCTCCTTTTCTGTTTTCTGACGCCACATCTTCTGCTCGTTGGATTCTTTCTCGTCCGCAGCGACCTGAACACGGAGCTTTTTGATAACCGCACGGAGCTTTTGTTCATTGCCCGCGAGCTTCTGGCCTTCTTCCATCAAGCCTGCAATCTGCTGGTCCTTCTCTGCCAGTTTCTTTTCCAGGCTGCCGCCTGGCGCAGACGACGCATCCTTTCGCGCTGACTCGGCTGCTTCACGGGCCAAGTACTGTAGTTTGGCTTGTAAGGCGTCCACTTGTTCGACTTGGCTATGGAGCTCTTCTTGGTGTTGTGCCTGCGTCTCTTCCAACCTGTTTTCTAGCTCGCGTATTCGCTTTTCATAGAGATCTAGAGACGATACGATCCTCTCGCTTGTCGCGACGCTGACAGAAACTACATCGTTTCCCGTGGGGGGTGTAGAAGCAGCCGGTGATACGCTGACTTCAGAGCGGTCTTCTTGGGCCGAGGGCCGTGGAGATTCTTGTGGGGTTGTGGTGGCATTGGATGCCTGGGTCGTTGATTGCGACTTGTCTTCTTCCTTTCCAGATTTGAGCTCATTTCTGGCCGTACTGGAGTCTTCCTTCGATAGGCTGGATCGCGGGGCTTGTGAAGCAGCATCCGCGCCTGCAAGATCCACACTCGCACGAGGGCTTTGTTTCGCGGAGGAAGCTTCGAGGCTCGTTCTTTGGGGTCGCGCAGGAGAGGCCTCTGAGCGAGGGCTTCCTGCAGCGGAAGCAGCATTCTTCGCGGCAACTGCTCTGGCCAACCTCTCTTGTAATCTGTCATTGGCCGACTTGGCCGAAGTCGTGGTGGTCTTGTTCGTCGAGGCAGCAGAGGCAGCAGAGGCAGGGCGTGAAGATGGTTGTGATGATGGCTTCGCGTCCGTTTCTTCTTCAGCAAGGATGTTGTCGAGTCGCGATTCCACGTTGGCGACAGCCTGTTGCAGAAAGGAACCCCATTTCGAAGATTTAGCTGGAGCAGCCATGTCGACGACTTATCTCGGCTCCCGGCCGGGTGCCTCTATGGTACTAAAATGCCGTTGGTTTGTGCGTCTTAGTAGGCGTCATGTACCAGGATCGTTCGCGAACAAGGTCGATTGCAATAGCGACGCATCGTTTATGTTAGCCGGAGCAGAGATCGGGCTCGGAGCAGGCTGGGTTCAGGTGGTCGGTCCAGCGTGTGCGAGGCCAATGTGTGTCACGATGATCCGAAAATGGCTTGCTGGCCTCAAGTTCTGACAAGCAAGTGGTCTTACAGTTGGTTGCGGCTGGGCGGGCGTGATGGCGTGTATCCCAATAACCCGTATCAAGAACACGTTGCACTCGTCCTCCCCTCTAATTCCCTTTTCAAGACAGACAATTGACTGCCCAAACCAACCCAGAACAAACCAAATGCAACTCTGTACTGTAAGGCTGGAATGCCTGGTCTCGTTGATCTGGAGTCGAAGTTACTTCAGGTCGGGAGCTGACGTGCGTTTTCCCGCCCGGACGGTTTTCACAAGAGGTACGCAAGCTATTCGGTACGTACTTAAGCAAGTACTTATTTAATTAAAGTAACTAACTTAGGTACCTAAAGTACCTACTTAAAGTACTTACCTAAACCAACCCTACCTGAACTGCCTGCTGAAGACTGAGAATCCCAGATGCCAAGCTCAATTTCCTGCGCATGCACTCTACGTAGGAGACGACCAAAGAATCCGCCGTGTTACTATCATGACATATCCCATCATGTACTTGCTTTGTGGCAGAGGCTGGCTTTGTTTGACAGAACCCCCTTCCATGGGGCACGGGGTAGGCTGGGAGAGACTGGAGTCTGCCTCCCTATGTGAGTAAAGTACTTAAGTATGAAGCACGCAATTGATCCATGTTTCCTTTTCCAGAGGTCCCGCCGCTACCAGACTTGACCTCTCGACCTTGCATACTTCTTACTACATGTGTGTGCACTTTGTCGGATGCCTCGGTCCATGGCCCGAGTTTCTATGTGAGATTTCTCTGATGCCATACCATACACTTGACTTCTAACGTACCTACTCACAGCCCTTTGTTCACACTAGAAACCAGCCTTGAAACTCCACGAAACTATACATACACACCCACAAACGCACGCACTCACACCACTCCGGCACCCACGACTCAGGTCGAGTGAGAAGCTATCGTCAGTGCTGTTCTTGGCCTAGTACAGACGTAAGAATAGGGATATCCAGCTTACCTCGCCATCAAGCATTCCCATCTACACTGCGAGTAGCAGGCCCTCCCCCGAACCGCCTCCTACAATGGATGCCCTTTTCTCTCTCGGGATACCCTACCGTGAGCCAGGTCTCGAGGGTTGGTGGGGAGAAAAAACCGTGACCCTGAATTTCTGCGAAGAGGTGGGCATCTCTCTGCAGGACACATGTCACTGTCCGACCCTGGCTGACCATCCTCATAGGACTATGTGATGAGCCATTATGTCGCCGAGGTCTGCAATGTAAGTGGCCTGAGAAGTAGCCTGAGCAGCAGACCAGGAATATCCACGCTAATTGAACTCGCCATCCTAAGACGTTGACAAATGCGCTCTTCATCTGGCTAGGGTACAGAGGCATCAGAGATTGCCTGAAGTATTCCCACCCCTCGATATTCTTGGTTGCCTTCATGGGCTACACGATTGTCGGTCTGGGTTCCACCTTCTTCCACGCCACCCTGAAATGTAAGTTTCCTGGTCTCACTCATCGTCAAGGTGGGTTGCACAACGGCAATCCCATCTAACCAGCAGGCGTTAGATCCTATGCAGCTGGTCGACGAGCTCTCCATGATTTACACAACATGCTTCATGTGCTATGCGACGTTTTCCTACGGAAGGACTAGGGGTATCTCGGCCATGCTTGGAGTAGCCCTCGTCGGGCTTTGCTGGTACATTACGGTATGTACTTCGCCTTGTGCCATCTCTTTGACGGAATCCTCGCAGCTCACTAGGGCACTTAGGAGAGGTACTACCGCACCAAAGATCCTCAGTTCCATCAGGATGCTTATGGCATTTTGACCGCCGTTGTGGTTTTCTCAAACATGTGGATCATTGAGAAGCAAGTACGGCCCGCTCTTCGGGAGCGGCAGGAGAAGAGGACTCCGAATCCCGCCATACCCCCAGCGGACGTCATTGTCAACCAGATGTGGGTTATGGTTATTACGGGTTAGTAAGCGGAATCTACACCTGTATCCACTCGTACTGACTGACCTCACTGGCTTAGGTCTCAGTATATTCTTGGGGGGCTTTTTGATCTGGAACTTGGACAACATTTACTGTGAAACCATTACCAGATGGAGACGCCAGGTCCAGCTTCCCCTTGCCATAGTGCTGGAGGGTCACGCTTGGTGGCATCTGATGACAGGAATCGGTAAGTGCTGCCCGTTCCCCCCATTCACCGTGCCTTGCTGACTGTTAGTAGGTGGTAAGTAACCCCCGTGCATGTTGCTCGTGGGATATTCTATTTACTGACTGAATCGATGACCAGCGTACTATTACATCTCCTGGCGTGTATGGATCCACCGCTGCTTGGATGGAGACGAGGACAAGTATCAGCTGAAGTGGCCCTCTGTATGGACGATGCCTGAAGTTGTTGCTATTCAAGATGCCCAGAACGGCACGGCCGCCAGGAAGCACCAGTGAGCAACCCACCCACCAATCGCTTAGGCCATCGAAGGCAGGGTAGATCCCCTCCCTCTACCAAGAACAGACTGGCGTACTCGGTGCAAAGCAAAGGAGGCGAAGACGGGACGGCTATGGAACGTCTGCGTGCTATCTACCAAGTATAAAGATTGACGCATAGACGAACGAGGGAACATAGAAACACTATACTCAGCTACACATTAGACGTTACCTGTCTATAGAATCTAGCATAGTTTTGTAGTTCTCCAAGAAAGAAAGAAAGAAAAAAGAGAGAAGATAGAGATACAAAAGTGCCAGGTTACCGCCAACGAAATGACATCCAGTTGAATAAATCATCGAATACCAAGTAATCAACAGAGCAGCAGTCAAGTCGCGACGCCAGGACAGGACAGTGCGCTGAGTCAAGAAACCTCGACTGTTCACACTGTCCATAGCTCAGCAAACAAGTACTTCACTTTATTAACCCCACCAACAAAAGCACCATCTGTTTGTTGCCTCAACAGGTACTGAGAATTAGAAGAAGAAATATCCGGCGTGCATGCAAGATGTCAATCTCCAATGAAGCGCTTCAGAAGGTATGATGCTCTCCAGTTTACCGTATAGACACGCCATCGACTGACTGGGTGTATCTACCATGAAACCAGCTGGTGCGGGAGATTGAATCCCAGTCCATCGTGGCCCAGCAGCAAATAGCACTCGTCCGCACCCAGCAGGCCTCCAAGCAGAGAGAGATGCGGATGGCACAGTTGACCCGCAGCGAGATCGCGTCACTGCCCAAGGATACAGGCGTCTACGAAGGCGTTGGGAAGATGTATGCCAAGCAGACTTTTACTCCATATATGACTTGACTAACCCGCGAGAGCAGGTTCGTGGCATTGCCAGTCTCGTCCCTCAACGAGAAGCTGGAGGCCCAGATCAAAGATGCGCAGAAGGAGGTCGAAGGGCTGGGTAAGAAGCTGACCTCTCTCGAAATCACCCAGAAGAACAGCAAGGAACACATCGATAGGATGTTACGGGGCAGTGCGGCGGCTGCCTCGTGAGACGGCACTGAGCAGAGCAATTTTCAGCGCCGGGGGCTCTCAGGCGAGAAGAACCCCTGGGCTCCTGTCGCTCGTCCACGCCTACATGCCCAGCCAGATAGATTGCCGAGACGGTTGTTCTACGTACGCATGGTACTGGCTGTGCATGCATGGTGAGATTGAACAAGCATCAGGCCGCAGATGTGCAGCGATTCAAGCTCGAGGCGGAGGAGGAGGAGTAGCAAACTCGTGTATTCCCGGACCATTAGGGCCAGGAAGTTGGCGTCGCGACGAGGAAACGAAGCTCTCGAAGCTCTGGGGAGCCGGGGCCTCACCATCACCATAGCTCCTATCAATCGAATCTACGCAGGAGAGAGCTAAGTGTGTGTGTGTGTGTGTGTCCAATCGGTCACTGTGTGCAACAAGCTAGGTTTAGCAATGTCCCCAGTAGAACCAAAATTTAATAATTAAAAAAGGGTGTCTCAACCCCATTACCATCATGGCCGATGAAGTCACGGGTTCAGCGACATGCGACGCCGTTTGACTCCATGTACATCAGCCCTGTGAGCTGTGAGATGCTTGACTAATCTGGTTGAGCGGTCTAGGAAACCCAGTAGTGTTTTCTCATCTGCCGAGACATGCGCTCTTCGTGTCCTCATTCAATGTCTATTATTAATTTTACTCCCAGTCGTCATGTCACGTCACATCTTGTCAACTATGTCTTTCTACCTATAAGATGACTGACTCTGTGGTGTGGACAGAATAGCCGCTTGCTCGTCAGCCCCTCCCCTCTTTATGCCTGACATGCCAGACCTGTCCATCTCCCAGCCCCCAAATTGGCCTTTTGTTGCCCGTCCCATTCTCCACATCTTCAGCCGCCCACATAGTGCAGAATGAATACTCACCTCAGCCCGTCCGTCCTGCTGGGTTTCGACTTAGCGCTTACGCAGGACGCGCTATTCTTAGGCCCCCAACTCCCTCTCCTCTTTACAAGTGACTTGACCTCAGCCAATCTCTACCGACCTACCTTACGGGGTCTTACGGAGTACCACTTCGCGCCCGCCTCTCTCGCCTCCATTCTCTGCTTATGGTATCCCAGTGAGCTGAAGTTCTGGTATGGTACGTGTCTGCGCACCCGATCGACGCCCCACCACCCTCTCTTATGTTGGCCGACACTAGGAGGAGGGAGACGCCAGAGAGAGAGAGAGGGAGGGAGGGAGGAGGCAAGCAGGAGAGGAGGCAGGTACAAGCAAGCAACAAGCAGACGATGTCCCAATGACCCCCGTCGACCTTAGACTCCGGCGCCAGAAAACTGACCCCATGGTATAGGTACTAGTTAGGTCACTATTTCCCGTAAGATGAGGAACCTTTGGTGCATATCCAGAGGCGCAGGATGTCTGCACAATAAGTCGACCGCCTGCTCGTTTCCCTTGCCTCCTAAGCATGGGTAGCGTGCCAGACACGTTTGTGTGTGTATATGTTTGCAAGTGTTATGCAGCTTGTTCGCTGTTGGTCTCTGTGGCCTGATAAATGGGCGGTGGCACCCCCGCTTATTGTAGATCTGACATGCCTTTTCTTCGCTTCTCTCACAATTTCACAAAACAAATAAATCTCTTCTTGTTTTGCTAAATTTGGCGACTCGAGTGTGAACCTGAGATTCAGCTCCAACTAGAACTGCTGTTTAGTTGACTCGGGAAACCCTCTCCGTCACATCGACTTATATCTCTCTATAACTATATAACTATAGTTATATTACATCTCGTGTCTGGATTTGTGTGGGGCACTTGTACAAAGCGCCCCTACTGTCTGCCCATCATGAACAGATACAGTCGCTACTCCGACGAAGAGGACTCGGACTTTGACGTCCATATCACACGCGAGCACCGTCGCGCGAGGTCGCCAGTGGTACCGGTCCGAAGCCCCGTCCACTACGTCCAAGCTGGGGCTGGGAGCCGCCGACCATATTACGAAGACCGCGACCAGTTTCTGGTGCCGGCGCAGGAGCGGACCGTCGTGACTACCCGCTCGCGCTCGAGGGACCGTCGCTCCCGCCGCCCCAGCTCTCCCGTGTCGTCGCCGCCGCGGCCGCCGCCCCAGCAGGCGGGCCCCGTCATCATCAACAATCGCATCTACAACCACTCCGACTCGGAAGACTCCGACTACTCCTCGGGCTCGCAGCGGCGGTTACAGGTGGCGCACCACCACTCGCACTCGCGGGCGGGCTCCTCGTACTACCGGGAGCGTGACATCGAGCGCCAGGGCCGCGAGGACGCGCGACGCGATTACGAGCGCGAGCTGGCGAGGTCGCGGCGTGAGTACGAACTGGAGCACGCGCAGCAGGAGCTGAAGGAGCTCAAGCTCAAGGAGAAGATCGACGCCGACGAGCGACGGGTGCACAAGTCGCTCAAGGAGGAGGAGGAGCTGCGCAGCGCCAAGAAGGAGCTCGACGAGATCCGGCGCACGCGGCAGCGCGAGGAGGACGAGCGCCGCATCAAGCAGAAGCTGGAGCTGCAACGCCTCAAGGAGGAGGAGGAGGCGCTCGCCGAGAAGAAACAGCGCGACAAGGAGGCCAAGGAGGCCGTCGAGCGCTACAAGAAGGAGGAGGCCGAGCGCATGCTCCGGGAGAAGGAGAAGGCCGAGGAGCGCGAGCGCGAGTACAAGCACAAGATGCAGGAGCAGCTCCTCAAGTCGGGCCTCAGCGATAAGGAGATCAACGCCATCCTCGCCGGCAAGAAGATCGAGAAGGAGAAGAAGAAGGAGAAAGAGCAGGTGCTGCAGCCCTACCCTCCTCCACACGAGCACGAACGCCCGACCTACACCAAGATGGCGCGCCGGCATTTGTCGCTGGAGACGCTGCGGGTGTACAACATGGACTACGTGTTGGACCAGGTACGTCAGAAACATGCTACCGATACCCTCGTTCTCATGTAAACTCCTCGCAATGGCCTCTGGAGACACCATGATGACATCATTGCTGACATGCCTCGTCGCCGCTCACAGGATCCTGAATACGTCCTGATCAAACGCTGGGTGCCCGAGCCCGAGCAGGATATGCTCTGGCGTCACACCAAGATCATTCGCGAGGAGCGGTCCGGCAAGCTCATCATGACCATCAAGGATAAGGAGCACCATCATCACAAGCATCTGGAGCCCGAGTTCGAATGGGTGCGCAAGAAGGAACGCAGACGAAGCAAGTCGCCTTCTTTGCTGCTGTATCTTGCCGGTGCCAAGCCTGCGTAAAAAGGTGGCGTTGGATGGGTTAGAACGAACGGTGAGGTTTTTGGTTTTTGGGTGTTGGGGAATGATTTTCTGCTTTTGTTTTTTTCTGAGGCACCCTTTCTTCACCCAGGGATGGTTCCCTGCTTCTTCTGCTATTCGCGTCGGGAGATCTTTCTGTGGGGAGTAGAATCTTGGTGGCAAGAATCGATGAGAGCTGAGAAGCTGGGGTATATTGATTGTGGAGGATGACTTCTTTTTCGGCTTGTCATGAGGAGAGCCTGGCAGCAAAACCTTTTTGGGGAGAAGGGTGGGTGCGAATGTATCGCTTCGCTTAGGTCTCGCCACTTTGCAGTGTTGGTACATTATTATACATGTCCGCTCTTCTCAATCTGCCTGCGGCTATCCCATGTCGTCTCGGCCCTGCGGACCAACTCTTCATACAGCATCCAAGCGAGCGCCGAGCTGATGGCTTTGCGAGTCATGCGGAGGGCCAGACCATCGTACAAGGCTCTCACCCCCTCCTCTGTCACCATCTTTCGCGCTGCCTGTATCGTGTTCCGGTAATCGTGCGGCTGCAGCTGGATGCGCGTCTTGACAGCGTCGAATGGGTTTGTGATGAACGAACACGTCGCACTGGCCATGGCGCCCGAACAGAAATTGATCGATGCCGAGAGACTTGAGCCCATTCTAGTCGCAGCTGTCGCAGCTAAACCCTTCTCATCCTTGCCCGTTTTGCCATAGAAGGCGCTAAGATGCTTCTTGAACTGCTCATAGAACAGGACGTAGAAGCCGGCGTATGGGGCGTCTCGTACTGCCGTCGCACCGAATCCTGCGAAGAAACCGCGGAACCGCTCTGTCCTATATATATCCCGCGCTGCGCCGGCCATAGACTTGTAGGCATATAGGTTCGATTCGTAGCGGACCTTGAGCACAGTCAGGGGCATCAGTACGAAACCCGCGAACGCCCTCGCCGCGGCCCCGGACATCAGGTTTGCCGAATGGGATAGTTTGGGGAGAGACGAGGAGGAGTGCGAGGCAGAGCCCGAGATGGGCGGTGCCGCATGCTGGCGGATGGTGTTGAGGGTGGTGAAGTAGACTGCGGACCCAAAGCCTGTACGTAGCGTCGATGGTACGGTACCCCTCCAGAAGGCAGCTATCGCATTGGGTGACTTGGCGATCTCGCGGATCGTCGCACGTATCGACTGCGATCCAGATTGCTGGACCCGGGTCTTCAGCAGGTCGATGGGCTGCAAGAGAATCGCACCGAAAGTCCCGGAGGATAGACCGGCGACGAAATGAAAAGCTAGACATATATCCTGGTCAGCCTGATTCTCGCCACCTGGGAATACGCTATGATGATCCGCTGAGGCAAGTTGGGACTTACTCTTACTCGAAGAAGACTTGTTGGTGCCAGAGCCTTGCGACATCTCGTGCTCAGTCCTGCCGAGGCAGCGGTCGTTCAGAGGCACAGGCCCATTCGTTTCACAAATCCTCGGGAACAGGTGCTTAGGAGACGAGCGTCCAGTTCAGCACCCCAACAAAGAGCGGCTGAGCCAGTCAGTAGAAAAAGGCAACGCTCGAAATGACTACGCGAAGAAGAGTATGATGCAGGCGGAGGAAGGTGTACACGATTAGCTCCCGCGTATATTCATGTTCCCACCTTCCACTGTCGAAAAGATAAAGTGGGACCAGAAGCTGATGTCATGCATAATGCTGCCATGCATGCACATCTAACCCTGGATGCATAAAAAGACATGCCTATAGGGCCTTGTAATCGGCCCACGACCTCAGATATTGTAACAACCAACCAGTTACGGTGCCGTCTACCCGGATTTGTTAAGCCTTGACAGTGATGTCCGGGTTGCTTTTGTTGTCTTTGGAGCCTACTATAGACTCCAAACGCCCAGCCATAACGCGGTGCCTTTTGACAACCTCTACCCATTCGTCTTCTTGCTCTTGTCCTACATCCAAGCTGGCTAGAAGCACGCCAAAGTCGCCCCCCAAGTCTGCCTAGACTCCCAGCACAGTAGAGGACCTGGGTCAGCAGGCTGTCCCGCGACGTCTGGTCTTTGACATTCGGTAAATATATCCGCAGAGTTTCCATGAGCATCTCTACCAAATGGAAGGGAAAAGTTGAAAGCGTCGACGGTATTGGGCGTAGAGGGTCAACATCTCCTTCCTTGAGCGCCCCTACACCTGCTTGCGGGTTGGAAGCCGGGAATATGCTCCTAAACATGGACACTATCGCAAAACTCTGTTCCCTGAAGATCTCAATGTAACGTTTGAGATAACGCTCCGTTTGCTGGCCACCAGACCACGCACTGCCAGTGGAAGCCTGCTGCTGGCGCGTCTTTTCTTGGTCTGCCAGGTCTCTCAGCGGCTCCAGAGCAGCTAACATATTCATGAGGGTGGCTAATCGACACACGAGGAACAGCGCTCCCAGGCCACCGCCGTTGCCTGTAGCGCCAGCGGGATCCAGCTCGGGGATGACCCGACGGAGCCAACTGATGGTGCGTAGTGCAGACGCCAGCTTCAAGCCAGGAGCTCTTAAGCTGGAAATCAGATTTGTAGCCATAGTTTGCATTACCTCTTCCGCCTGCGACGAAACCGAGACGACCAGGTGAGACTCTGGATACAGCGAGTGCAGCCTCCTGATGTGTCCGTTAAGATCTAGAGCAGGTGCATAGTTGGCTGCAGCAGACGAAGAGCCGGTTGTGATGGCAGATGATAGAAGGGTGGGAAGCTCAAGCACGTCCACGAGCCGTTCGACATTTCTCGAGAGCAGCAGAGCGCGTTTGCGGGAATTCAACATCTCATTCTCGCCAGACTTGTGGTAAGTTGTGGAAAAGCGTACAGCTTCGTTATCCAGCTTTGGTATGCCCGATTTCAAGTCGCTTGTGGAAGTGGCCAAGGCCGGCAAAGCAGTCCGCAGGTTGGCATGATGCGAAGCCGATTCTATGATAGCCTTGTGCGACCTTTTTGACAATGCTTGCAAAGAGAGTAGCAGGGAGTGAGAGGTCTGGGCCAAGGCTTGTGGCTCTTCCGACTCGATGGCCGAAAGTGGTGACGAGGCCAGGCTGGTAAGATACTCCAAGGCAACAGGCTCAGCATTTGGGGGGAGGCTCTGCCCTCGGTCGGCTGGCAGCAGCAGATCATGTAACAGATCTGCCATCCTCGGTGATCTCTAGCCGGACTTGCTGGCGCAGTGGAAGCTTGAGGACAGCGATATTCTACTTCATCGGCGCCCCAATAGTCCAGCCCGGGACGCTGAGGCAAACCAAAACCCTTTCCTGCCAGAAGTCAAGGGACCGACTCTCGGTGGGGTCTGGCGCCAATCGACGCAATGTCTTATGTGCACAAAAGGGTCTGCTGATAGTTGTGTCAAGCGATATGCCGCAAGCGTGAGGCTGTAACGTGATCCTCTCGATGGATCCACGGGCCAGCCGAATGCTCGGGGCATCTGGGCATCAGGGCATCTACGAGAAGTACGTACTCGTACTTGTACACGTACTACGTAAGTAGATAGTAAAACAAAACGGGATGACAGCTTAAACTAAGGCATTGCTAATGGAAAGCACAAATGTAACCCCCACTCGGGTGGTAGAGCTACTGGACAGCTGGGATTGATACTTGCCCTCCCTGCGCCCGTGGTTGGAGGCTACAAGTACCGCAAATGGTGTTCCGCGTACAGTACACCAGCATTCCCCTCTATACAAGTACCTACGCTAAAGTTTAGGTAAGTGCCAACCAGTATACTTATATGTACGAGTAGCGTCCCAACAAAATTCACATGGGAAACCGCATTCGCGGGTGCAGTCATTATTCTCCTAACCTACTACTATCACTGTACCAAAGACAAGTACTTATAGTTTTATATCTCACTTGAATAAACCTACTCCAGGTAATCATGGCTATGAATTAAGCCTGCCACGATTCTGTTAGCCGCGTCGTGCTTCGAACTTCTTCTCCATTAGCGGACTGGAAAATCAAGAATCAAGGACACGCGATCCCTGTCTCAGGAGTCAGGTCCATTAACCTAGTCCACTCTACCACTCGTGGTTTGTCCCGCTTCCCAACGGCGACTGGACAACTTCTTCTTTTTTTCCTCTTCTTAAACCGCCCATCGCGTCGCAACATCCATCCCGCGCCGACTTGACAGCTCCCTCTGATCCTCTGTTCCCTGGGCGTCAGACTGAAGTTCCCTATCTGTTCCTGCAACGGCCGATTCACCCAACTTACCCCCCCCACGTATAATACCTGCCGTACACCTGCCGGCCGTGTGTACTGCGACCCCAAAGTCCAGTATCTGCCAAAGATAGTCAGCTGGGACCGCGGACAGACGGCTTCTTCGCCGGGTGCACAAACCCCACGGCCGCTTGCGTGCTACACCAACGCCAATACAACCGTTCGAGCACAACCGCACATTCCACGATGCGCGATCCGTTTCCGATACCGCCTATACCGGCCCTGTCCAGGGCCATCCAGCCTTTCGCCGACTACTTCTCGCTCACAACCTTGCCTTTACACATACACGAGGTTCTATTATCGGCCTTGGTATATCACTTCATTTTCGCTGTCGTTGCGCCCACCGTGTCGAATGCTCTAGTCCCCACTCAGTACAATGCCCTGTCGAGGAATAGAAGGATGAACTGGAATGTTCATGTCGTGTCTTTTGTTCAGAGCAGCATGATCAATGGTCTGGCCTTGTGGGTCATGTTTACGGATGACGAGCGCTGGAATATGGACACCCAGGAACGTGTCTATGGCTACACGGGCGGTGCTGCAATGATTCAGGCTTTAGCTGCAGGCTATTTCTTGTGGGATCTCCTCATTACAGTATCTAATGTGCAAGTATTCGGCGTGGGGATGCTTGCTCACGCCGTCAGCGCCCTGCTCGTCTATTCGTTTGGATTTGTAAGTCTTCCTCCGCTCTTCAGACTGTGAGTCTGCCTGATTAGACCCTGACGCTGAGACGACGGCCTCCACAGCGTCCATTCGTCAACTATTACAGCACCACCTTCATCCTTTGGGAGCTTTCGACGGTCTTTCTGAACATCCACTGGTTCTTTGACAAGCTCGGTTTGACTGGGAGTAAGGGTCAGCTCTACAACGGTTTTGCCCTCATCTTTACTTTCTTCTGCTGCCGGCTTGTATGGGGAACATACCAGTCCGTCATGGTGTCCAGGGATGTCTGGGCTGCAGTACACAGTACAGTCTCCTATGTTCCAACAACCCCTAAAGTTGCCCAGGATCTCGCCGTGCCTATGCGTTACGAATCAACCATGCGATTCGTAACCGAGTCTTCGCATGTACCTATGTGGCTGGCAGTCATCTACTTGGGCGCCAATTTGACGCTGAACTCGTTGAACTTTTACTGGTTCTTCAAGATGATCGACGCTGTACGCAAGAGATTCGACCCCAAGGCAGAGGAGGAAGCCGAGACCTCGGAGAAGACTGGGAGTACCACAACTGGTGCAGATGCGAAGGCGGACATCAAGGTACGTCCTCGGAGACGAACAATCCTCGACGGTGAGGAACAAGGCGACGAGCCTCCGCCCGGCATCTAACATGTTGGTCTTCTGGAATAGTCGGAAAGTATGGCCCGTAAGCGGACATAGGGTCTACGCGGCAGTTGGCTTTCACTCTTTGCGGAGTCATTTTCCGTTTTCAAAGCGTAGGATGTGATGTCTATTCAGTGTCAATCCCGAATAGATCGTGATGGGGAGTCCAGGTGTAGCACTTTCATGCGACCAGCATTATCTAGCTGTATGACTTGGCCACAAAGGCTTGTCGGCCGAATGACTTGATTGGAATATGAAGCGGAACTAGTGTCGGATCTATCGTGTATGCGAATGCGAGCTACCCTTAACTTCACTGCTATGGCTCTTGATACATAATCAGCTTCAAGCAATATCTGGCATCAGAAACGGGGAGTGCGTCGAGTGCACCGTTTGTGGAGCTCTATCCACCCGGGCCAGCTTTCTTCACTTCATCAACCCGTAACCTCGGATAGTCGAAGAACCCGGGTCGGCCGAACAGCTGTGGCCACGCCATACTGTATGGGCCAGGATCGACATAGACAGGGGTCTAAACAAGCGAACGGCGGTTGCCCGAGAACTGGAATGGGTGAGGCGCAGAAATGGGAGCCTCGTTGTTTGACAAAGCAAGGCATATGGAGAGAAGCAGTGTCAGGGGCGGCACAGAATCACCTTTGGTACATGATATTGGGGTTTGAGAACAGAAGTCTACTCGCCCGCCGTTGTTCGTTCTTTTAAATTTGAACCTCTGCCTACTAGGATAGACATACATATGTCCCCTACAAACCATTTCAAAGACAAAAGTAATGCTGACGAAGCCGGCGAACCCCTCTATTCCAAAAAATATCTAGGCGGCTGGCAAACCACCGGCGGCACCACCCAAGAGGCCGCCAATTCCACCTGCACCTCCAGCGACATCAGCGGCCCCTTGAGAATGTGTCAGAAGGATTGTCCAATAAGGGGGAGTGAGTACACGGAGGAAATGAAGGATGACTACTCACCACCAGGCAGCCCTCCGAGGATGTCGCCAAGTCCACCTGCTTGCGCACCTCCAGCATTTCCACCTCTGTTGTAGTAACAAGCATCGCGGTCAGTCAGACGTTCGCCTTCAGGACCAGCGGGAAGAACGGGAAACCACTCACGCCTGGCCACCAGCGGCACCGCCGGTCAAGCCACCCAGCAGCCCATCCAATCCACCTGCGGCGCTTTGATGAAGGAACGGAGTCAGTACCCAAGTTGAGGAGAAGGGGAGGGGGGGAGAAGGACCTACCCAGCATTTCCGCCAGCGCCGCCTCCCAGCAGGCCATCCAGCCCATTGGCCCTGTGGTTAATGATTCAGCCTTTGCGAAAGAGCCCGTTATGCTTTCTTAAAAGAAACAGAATGGATAGATGCATGGCTATGATATGCTAAGCAGTCATGGCTGGCTTACGGTTGAGGGCTTCGGGACTCGACTGTGACTGGCGCGGCCGTGACGGTACCGAAAGAAGCGACCAGCGCTGATACAAAGAATGTCGAATAGAGCATTGTGATGGATGTGTCTTGGTATGTACTTATATACAGAGCGTGTTCTGCACTGCGATACGATGGAAGAGGGAGGGGAAAATGAACGAGGTTACCCAACAACGACTATATGAGGGAGGTTGGTAGGCTGGGAGCTGGTGGGCAAGCGTTTATATAGTAGTCTTCTGTCACGAAAGGACATGCTTCCATTAGGCATATCATCAGTGGTTGGTATGAACAGGAGTCTCAAAGCTTCATCCACGGCCCTGTGTGTTCGTATTCCCCGACCGCCGGCGGTTTCGAGTCTCGTAGATCATCCTCAGAAACCTTTGTCTTTCTCCCTCTCTCTCCATCCAATAAGTTAAGGGAAATATTAGCAACACACCACCACTACGTATATAAAGTATGTAGGGCAAGATCGTCTGCTTTCAGCTTACCAGAGACATAGCAGGAGGGGAAGGCGTTAAGGTTAGACTCCGGCCATGCGCGGATCTGTTTCCGCGACTGGGGGGAGGTCGCGCGGGCCCCGGCAGTTTGGCGGTGATCGGCCGGGATTCCCCCAGTGGTGAAACTAACTAAGGGGGACGTTGACATGTCCTGGCGACGAAACACAGATCTGTTGTGGCTGGGTTAGATAGGGCACTCGCAGTATGCTAATCTTGCTACCCGGCTCGACCACGAGACCGTGCGTATGTACTGCATACGCGGCTGATCTACCTAGCCCCAGGACCATACACCATGATAGCATCATGATACAGACCGTATACGCATTGACGTCCTACTTCCGACATGCAACGTTGGCATAGGACAGATAATCGATCTCGAGAAACCCTTATTCCCGTCCTCAAGTTCTCACCGTCGCCGTCATCGTCCTAGAGGCCTTACTAATACCTAAGGCCTGACCGGCATACCATTTTGTACCCCCAAAATTAGGGGTTTATCAACGTGCCTATATAACCCACTGGCTCGCGCCGGCTACTTTGTTCGGGGAAGGCATATGTCGTCCGGTTTGTATACTAATATGATGCGTAGCGTGGTATAAATATGATTTGCATAATTAGAAGTAGCTCAAGCTGAGGGCGGAAAAGGGTTCGGCGTCGGGCATAACGTCGATATACTCATTATTTAGCTAAACAGCTAACAGCGTCTCAGAGGCCCGAAACGAGCAGGGCCTTGTTTCGATTCATTTCATGTGTCGGTCCCTAGGCCTACTATATTCACCAAAGTCTACCTACTTAAAACAAACCCTTCCGCGCCATCCTTCGCCAAAAATTCGAGGCTGGGTTCGGGTCTCAATAGTGGCAGCAGTCCAAAATTCATTGGCCTGTTCTTCCGAGCGACTTCGTACTGTGCGAGAGGCATCATGTCAGAAAACAGCATGTACCAAGTCATGACAGTTGAGGCTGACATCAGCTGTGCAGCTCCCTCGGGATAGATGCTTAGTATTTGGAATATATTATTCCTCTAATAAATAGCCCATGCGCCGTCTGGTGACTCAACTCCTCGAATAAACTCGAAATGGGCCTCGTAGAAACATAACAAATAGCATACTGACCCCGTCCATAGTTTAGAAGGTGGCTGAGGTAGTCATCAAATAGTCACGAATCATCGTCGTACTGGGAAAGTCCGGCTGGGGCTATGCTTATATCATACATGTCACGATTCCCCAGGGTTTGCATAGTCTTCTAGTCCGCGTGCCCACTCGAACGGATACTTGGTGAAGGGCACTTTGATCGAGAGCTTCCAGGACTGCTATAAGTACGACATGACAAATAAATGGCATTCGTATCCAGGAGTGTAGATGCTGCTCCCGTCAGCGCAGTTCGGCTGGTGGGCCGAATATGGCAAATATCTCTATCTTGGTCTTTGGACAGCGAGGAAGTCATGAGCGAGAGAGAAGAGTCCTCGGCGAGATGCATCTCTCGTGGGAAGGACAATGTATAAATAAGGGGGCTTCATGCGGGACTTGAAAATGTAATATTCACCACTCACCACCGATAGACCCCCATAGCAAGTTCTACACTGTCCCCAGACCAAGAAGCAAAGCATCATGTCGCGATTCTCCCGACCTCTTTCCCTCGGCGGCACCATGGCCACCACCCTTCTCGCCACCGCCTCTGCAGCCGTCCCAGCGCTGGCCCGCAACTGCCGAAACCTGACGATCCCCGTGACCATCACGGCGGCCAACACGGACCTCGGGGCCGACTTCCCCACGCCGCAGACCGACGCCGAGTTCACCGACTTCTTCCTGTCGGCCCAGCAGCACGGGCGGCAGCCTCCGGCCATGGTCCCCCGAAAGACCAAGAACGTGACGGGGACGTACCAGCTCGCCGCGACGTACTGCGAGCCTTCTTCTTCTTCGTCCACCGGCCGCTCTCCCAAGGTCCTGCAGGTCCTCACGCACGGTATTGGGTTCGGCCGGGACTACTGGGACTTCGCCTACCACGACTACGAGTACAGCTACGTCAACCACGCGCTGTCGCACGGCTACGCGACGCTGGCGTGGGACCGGCTGGGGCTGGGGGACTCGTCGCGCGGCGACCCCGTGCACGAGATCCAGCTGCCGCTCGAGGTCGAGGCGCTGCGGGAGCTCACGCGGCTCGTGCGGACGGGCTCCGTCCCGCTGCTGTCGTCGTCGTCAGACGAGAACCAGGAGACCCCCGCCGGGAGCACGGCGTTCGACAAGATCGTCCACGTGGGCCACTCGCTCGGGTCGTCGGTCGTGTACGCGCTCGCGGCCCTGGACAAGACCGCGGCGGACGGCCTGGTGCTGACGGGCTGGTCGACCGTGACCGACTTCATGGGCGCCGGGTTCATCGGGCTGCACCTGGAGCAGGCGCGGTTCAAGGGCGGGCACCTGGCGGACTACCCGGCGGGTTACGTCGTCGTGGGCGACGTGACGGCGCTGCACACCGACTTCTTCGCGCCGGGCGCGTACGATCCCGACATCTTGGAGCCCGCCTTCGCGGCCGGGCAGCCGACGACGGTGGGCGAGATCGTCACGGGCAGCTACATGGCGGATACGAAGCTCGAGGTCACCGTGCCGTCGCTGGTCATCACTGGCCGTAAGTAACCCCTCCCTGGGCTTCCTTCGACCCCCCTTCCTCTCTCCCCTGCGAGAATGCGGGACTGAGTCTGCAATAGAAAAGGACCTGATTTTCTGCGGCACTGATTGCTTCGGCACGAACAACGCGAGTCTAATCTCGCTCCTCGAACTCGTGAAGCCAAGCTTTCGGCTGGCTCAGCCGATTATATCTAAAACCATCGCCGGAGCCGGCCACGGTCTGAATCTGGTGAGTGAGCCCACCTCCCTTCCCCTGATCCTCTTCAAAAGGCTGGCTTTAACCGTGTATCGATCGGCGCAGGACAATTTTCACGAATACACATACGGCAACATCACCGACTTTTTAATGACCAACGGTCTTTGACCATAACTCGGCCAAACCCACTGAGTCGCGCCAGCCTTTTCTTTCGTGAGTACAGTCGGGGGCTGTGTAGTCCAGGCCCATCATTGACATCTGGGCAAAGAAGGGAATATACGACTTCGTTCCTGCTGTGAACGGCGTCTTCTAGACAGCTAGTCAAAAGTATAGAGGATTACCATATTTATGTTTTGCATGTAAACCGTACTTACAACGGGTTGTTTGTATTATCTTTATAGTGTTCTGAAGGTGTCCAATGAATGCTACCTCATCTCATTGGCACTTTCCGCTAAGTCTTCCCTCCTATGTACCGCTTCCCATGGCCCCCTGACCCGCCCCCCTTATCTCATAATCATCTCGCACCAAATAAACGCTCTAGACGTTTTACAAGCAGCCTCCTCGCAGGAACGAGCCCGGGGACCGATTTGCGAAAGGTTCTATGACATGACAGCGACGTCAATCTGATGGCCCCGGTCGCCACCAACAACCGAGCACGACAAGAAAAATGCCCTACTCGGACTATATACTGCCTTTTCTCCATAGCAAGCAGCGTAGAAACGAATCCACCCCCATTGGTTAAGTAAGTACTTAAAAGCCAAAGGGGTTTTGCGGAGCTAGAGAATGTAATTAGAGACTGAGCGTGTGACCGAAGGCCATTAGACTTACTAGCCTGTGCAAGGTTTGCGCGCCGCCCCGTGGCTTGAGGGGTAATCTTGTCTGGGACTCCAAAGCGGACCGGAGGTGCCGGCCCTGTCTGTTGGGGCACCAGAGGCGCAGCGGGAGGGGGTTGAGATTGCGGCGCATTGTTATTTGTGCTGGAGTTGAAGCCGGGGTTGAAACCACCGCCGAAACCTGTTTGCTGTGGCTGCATCGGAGGCATGCCTGTCCTTTGTGGCTCAAGGGCAGGGGGTAGGAACGAGTTGACACCGCCGCCGGGTTGCGGGAATTGCTGCCCAGGGTTGAATCCGCCCGGGAACCCAGTAGGCTGAGACTGCATAGGTGCAAATTGCGAGGCCCGGGGATCTGCGAATGGGCTCTGCATTTGCGGTGCCCCAGTCATCTGTGGCTGTTGCATGAACTGGTTCTGCCCGAAGCCGGTCGGTTGCGGTTGCATACCGACGCCAGCGTTGAAACCCATCATTCCAGGTCCTGTTGGTTGGGACTGGAAGCCTCCCATGTATTGTGTTTGCATCCTCTGCTGGTTCAAATCGTTCAGACTTTGTCCAGGGGGGCCAGGCCCGTCATCTGTGGTTGCAAAGGCGGCGGCGCAAATTGACTAGGTTGCGCCGACTGTGGGGCCGAGAGCGGCCGCGAGGGCGGCGGAGGCATCAGCCCTCCTTGGCCCTGCGTCATCTGGGGTGCCATCGGCCTTTGACGAGTACCCAGGCCAAGGTTCAGAGGCTGGGCAGCGGTAGACTGACCTGTAGGCATGTTCTGGAGCCCGGTTTGTTGTTGTGCGAGTCCGGCAAAGAAGGCTGGGCTCGCCCCAGGGGCTTGGGTTGTGACCGGTTGCTGCTGAGGCGCGGGTTGCGGAGGGGGCTGAGCAACTTGGGGCGAGGGTGCCGTGGGCTGAACCTTGACTGGCTCTAAAGGCTGCGAAAGCAGAGAGAGGTCCAACATTCCTTGCGTAGGCGGTGCTTGGGGTTGCGGTTTGGGTGCCTCCGGCTCTGGTGCTGGAGCTGCCTTGGGTTGTGGCTCAGTTTGTTTCGAAGGCTTCACGTCCCAGGCATCGTCATCGAAACCACCGCTGCTCTTGTCGCCTCCCGTGGCTTTACCGGTAGCAGGTGAAGACGTGGAGGGCCCATCAGCGCCGGATTCCTTTTGCTGAGAAAAGGCCTTCGGGTCAACAGTATCGTTGGTCTGGACCGCTGGCGCGGGTCGGCCTTTTCGGGTGTTGTTTCGGAGCGTTCCTCCGGGGCCGGAGAAGAGCCCACCTGCGCCCTCGCCGTCTTCATCTCCAGCAAAACTGACGCCCTTTTTCTTGCCATCTCGTCCGTATTTCTTGTCCAAGTAACGCATCACCTTGATGATATCACCTTCTCTGATCCCAAGATTGCGGAGAACCGTAGCATCGACATCAGGCAGCACACTCTCATCTATAGAGTCTTTGGCGAATGCCTGCGCGTACCGCTCGCAGAGTCCGACCGCGACCTCGCAAGAAAGGAAGAATTGAAACCAGTCGTAGTCAGACTTGGAACTGATTGAAGCGCCAACTTTGCTCGACGACGACTCTTTGGGTGCCCTCGTGGATTGTGCGCGCTTCACTTCGGATAGGGGCTTATCCTCATCCAACGAAATGCCCGTGATTAGCTCCACGTATTCGAGGTCTTTGACTGACATTTTGGCTACGGGGACTGCAATCTTGACGCCGTTCATCTTGTGCAGATTAATCTTTCCATCCTTTAGACCGAGGAATTGGGCTTCGACACTGAAGGATTTGGTTCGATCTGTCCACACCCGAATCTTATTCGGGTCAGGTTCTGAGCACAAACGATTAGTGCTTCGGGTTCGTCTCGTGATGATGGGCACCAGGTATATCGGACTTACTCGACTTGGAAGACCCGGAGCGGCCGCTGCCACTACCTTCGGCTCGACCGTTCTCTCGTTTGCTTCGCTGCTGGCCATATTGGTTACTACTGTCTGCGGCTGACAAACTACTATGTCTCTCAGGCAAACGCATGCCAGGTCCTACCTCTGCTGCTTTCTGTTCCCTCTTGAGGGCCTCCTTGGTGAGCCGCTCTTCCTCGAGACGGTTTTGTGCCACGGTTGACCTGCCTGCGTTCAGGCCCGACGGAGTTGCTGGCGACATGATGGTCTCCTTGACCTCGATATAACTGCTGGGAACGACGCCTTCCTTCCCGTTCTTCACCCGCCGCACTTGCCACCATTCTTCGCTCTTAAGATCATCAATGATGGTAACCTCATCTCCCACAGCGACTGTCACCTCGTCGTCGCCCTGTGCCATGAAGTCATAGAGGATCACTCCCCGTTTCTGACTGTTCTGACTTGTGCCGGCCAGGATGACCTCACGAAGCCCCTCGGCCTTTACGGCTCCCGATAATTCGCCCAGGGCGCTCACGATTTCTGCCGCGGTATCTTTAGCGCCAGCATGGAAATCGATGCTTCTACTGGGACGGACCAGCTCCAAGAACACATGTTTACCCTCGCGGGAATAGTGCGTCATCTTATCAGCAGTCCACTCCTGCGTCGGGCCGTCATGGGCGCGTTCCGGCGCGATGAGAATGATGCCCGTCTTCAGGTTGACACCAAGGGTGGTCGGCATCTTCTTCTTCTTCCCCATGACTGAAACCATCTCGTTGATGTTGTACATATGAAACCCTCCTGGCGCGATGCGGCCTGTAGTATGAGCCGGAACCTCATCATCCCGATCGCGCCGGCTGCTTGTTCGCTGCGGCGGTGGGGATGCGAGCTCGGCAGACATGGTCGATTGCGAACGGGGCCGGGTCGGCAGGGCCGGGCTTGGTTCCTCCTCCGATTCTTCCGAAAGATACTGCTGGCGGGGTGGGACAGCAATCGGAGGTGGTGTGGGCGCGCGGTTCGAACTTCTGCCGTGCATAACGCCAGCCAGCGCAGCTGCCGGATTGCCTGCTCCGCGGCTAGTGTCCGAAGCAACGGATGGCTGCCGGGCAGGCAGAGGAGGGCTTCGGGACTCTTCAGGTTCGACCGGAGCAGCCGAGCGGGAAGGAAGTGCTGGGGGCATGGGCACCGAAACGGCCGGGGCCGCTGGCTCTGCCTCGGGTTCTGGTTCGGTAGCCCTGGTTGTTCCACCCTCTACGACATCGCCCATCTCAATATAATTGGCAGGGACGAAGCCGAAGTCGCCCTTGAGCCCTACCAGGATCCAGTCGGGATCTGAAGTATCGTAGACGGACAGCTGCGCATCTTCGGGAAAGGACAGCTCTTCGTCGGTTTGTCTTGTATATTCGTACAGTGCACGAGCTTGTCCAACAGCCGGGGCCTACAGATGAAATCAAACATGTCAGATTTAGTTAGTCCGTGGTGTTTGGTTACTTGAACCTACTTCCTCGACGTAATTGTTGGGTACCAACCCTTCGGGCTCGTCGTCGTCGTCGCCGCTCGCCCTCTTCTTGGCTTTCCACCAGTCGTCTTCCTCGCTTTTTTCTAGAACATAAAGAACATCGCCTTCGGTAATTGCTAGCTCTCCTTCTCCTTGAGGCACATAATCATATACGGCCTTGTAAACACCGAGGAACCCCATGGCTGCGATATAGGGTATCGGTGCAATCGCATGAATCGCGGCGGGGGAAGTAAGTCGGGTTGCTGTTTGTGATCCGGGGGAGGGGATGAATGGGAGTGTGTCGGTGCCTAGGTATGAGCTCTCGAATCACGCGTTATCACTGTCGTCGGATCATCACGTTCGGCGCAAGCGGCAGTCTCCTTGGGCCGGTAAGCTGCAAATGGAACTGTAGGTAGCAGACGAGACAATACAGGGTGTCGGTCGAATCGAGTGCTCTCTCTGTCCTGCCCAACCGGTAGGGGGGATACCGAAGTGTTGGATTGATTGGTGGGTTACGAGAAGACGATAGGTAGGTATCGAAGGCCGAATGGTTAGATGGAACCTTTGGCGGACCGAATGAATGATAATGCCTATAAGATTCTAATACTCAATCACAAACAACTCTCTCACCAAGCAATGATGTGAACCTTGGGTTCTTTGGGAAGATTGATGGCCAGTGTACTGGTACTGGAACTGGAACCTATGAGGTAGGAGTGGGTCGGGCCATGGGTACATAGTGCGAAGTCGAAGCCGCGCACCCTATTGCTTGCTTCAGCTTTCTTACATGTATCCTACTTGACTTATTCATCGCTACCTAAAGTACTTAGTTAAAGTAAAGTAGGTATCTACATGTATCCGTACATCGCTACCTCACTCGAATTGTCCAAAGGAGTACGCTCTTCTCATGTCTACTGCAGTCCCCGCCAGTTCACGATGCTTCGTCCTTCGGGACGCTCCTCTTAGGGGCGCTGCGAATGGAACCAACACCGTCATCGGAGTCATTGACCGAGCTTTGTCGCCTGCTAGCGCGCCTCGAAGCTCGTGCCATCATGCCCGGCAGATATCGGGGCTCATGACCGGAGAGGTGCATCTCCCTCTCCGTTGGCCACTGCCCATCGCGCTGCGTTGCCGTCAGCGGCGATCCCATTACTGCGGGCTGGGAAGTAGTATTGGCGTCAGCCTGTCCTGGTGCACGACTGAAGCGAGGCTCCGGGGTGGAGATTCCGATATACCCGTGAGACTTGGCTTCGTGGAGGGCTGCGTTGCTGGCTAAAGTGGTCTTGAGTGACGATGCTGGCGAATGCGGAACCGGCTTCGGCGCCGCAAGGTATTCAGACGCGGAGCCTGTTGCTGTGTCCTGGGGCGCAGCTGTGCTGTAGCTTGCAATCCTTCCGGGAAGTCAGTAATGTCCGTTCAACAACGCCTGGCGCATACTTACATGCGATGCTCCTCCACCCAAGTATGGTACCTGAATTCCTCCCGGCGATCGGGTACATTGGTCTTGGCCATTTGATTCCCTTCCTTGCCTGGTAGATTGAAGTTTGGCCCGAGCCACTGCTGTTTGATCGAGTGCTCGTATCCGCTTTGTTTGACCGAGTTCTTCGCCAGCTCGCACATGTCTACTGGGCTGAGCTTGTAGATCTGCGCAGCTACTGCGTATTCCTCAATGAGCGGCTCTTTGGTGAATGCAAACTGAAGGGGGTCATCCGTCGAGAGTGACACGTTCAGGCCCCGTTTGAAATATTGATGGAACGGGTTTCTCTCATACGCGAGGAACAGGGCGTTGTTACTGAGAGGGGACATGGCTATGCCAATCTGTTCCAGATAGTAGATATACTGTAGAAGTGGCACCTTTCTCAGCAGCAGCCCATGGCTGATGCTGTGGCTGCACAAGAGGGCGATGGCAAGGTGCTCACTATCACCTGCTTCTCCGCAATGTGGGCGCAGCAGCAATGTATTGAACCCACGTTGTCGGCGCCAAAAGTTCAGCGAAGTCATGTTAGCGAATAGATAGTAGATCCAATAGCTATAGGGTGGGTTTTGCTTGGAATCCCATTCCTTGGGAACGGGGAACTTCTTATACAGTCGGCGTTCGACCTTGCTCTCATCGTCCACACTGTCGAACCCGATGACACGCTGGAGGAAGATGTGAAGCTTAGGGTGGCTCTCAGGGTCCTTGGTAACTTCAAACAGGGGGAGGAACACGTTCTTGACAACCTGCTCGAAGCTCTCCATCAGACCTGTCGCTTTATACACATCGTACAGCCGTGGGATCTGAATAAGCCAACGGACGTTGTGGGAGATGAGCTTGTTGTCTACCACCCAGGCAGCAAGCTTGTCCCACTCGTCCATCGACTTGCCATAGATGGATATACGCCACTCCACCATTTGATATTTGCTCGACTCGAGATCAGCGATTACTTCTTTGGTAATTTCTGCGAGATATCGGCCCTGGATGTGATTGTCTGTCTTCAGAAAGATCGTTCTCAGGCGAGATTCCCCGATGGGGTTGTACTTCAGGTTGAACTTGTCAAACCTGTGGAAGGAATCGGTATGGGCATGCATGTCCAGGGTATCAATACTCAGGTCGTATGCAGTGAGCTTAATACTTTCAAAGACCTCGGCAAGGGTGAGGACTTTGCCATCTCTGATCAGGACCTGCTCATTGGGGCACTTTTTCATTTTACTCTTGATGAAACGCAGGAGATGCTTCTGGTTCATGCAGGCAGAGTGGTGAACATGGGTATCAACCTTTCTCACATTGTAGAAGTCGCGATGCGGGACTTTCTTGCTGTCTGCAGTCTCCTGGTATTCATTCAGAAGCACGTAGAGGTTGAATTTGCCCTCGAGGTACTGCAAGCGCCGGAAGGCAAAACTCTTACTTGGTCCATCTGATGATATGGCTAAGATAGTCTCCAGGTCCATGTAGTAGTCTTTGATGGTTGGGACGCCGACCACAGGTGTGTTGGCCTTTTCCGCCTCGGCGTTTTCGAAAACCTGATACACACCGTTCGCGTCAAGCTTGAACGCGAAATCGCTGGACGGGGGCAAAGGCAGTAAGTCTTCGATATCGAAATCCTCGCCGACGTCGTGCCCGGGCTTGCGCTTCTTAGACGTGCGCTTCGACCTGGCCTCCGAGGCGGCCGCCGCAGCTTCATCAAGGGCAGTTTGGGTATCAGGCTGAGAAGGAAGCACCGTGCTGTTGCTCAGACTATTTGCCGTGGTAGGGGCAACTGTATGAGGCCCGACCCAGGCTGGCTCAGGGGGCGGAGGATAGATATCCCAACTGGGGTCGTCCTTAGGATTATCGCCATCACGCTGCACTGAGAGACGGATGTACTTGTGACGGATGTCTAGTATCTTCTGAATATTCCGAAAGATGGTGCTCAACTCGGCGGCAATGTGTGGGTCATTGTCCGCGAAGCCTGTGCCCAACCCCATTGGCACCTGGCCATCCGGCAAGGTCATGTCTGGTAGGAGCTGACTTTCGCTTTCTCCAGCACCCACGTCCTCTGTGCCCAATATATTTGGGATTTGGCCAGGACCGCCCCCTAGGGATGGTCGAGTGGCGGTTCGCGGCGCGGGTTCTTGACCCAGACCAGCAGTGAGAGGCGAAGGGCCGACGTACGGTAGCTTGTAGCTGGATGTTGAACTCGCATTTGTGCCTATGCGAGAGGTAGGGAGGGAGACCGAGGGAGGAGTTTGGCCAGGGACTCCACCATGGGCTCCGAAAGTATTCAGCGTTCTCGGACCTTGCCCGGTAGAGACTGCAGGACTCCCGTGAGGGGTGGTGTGAGACTGAACCACATCCCCGCCATCTACTCTCTGATATTCTTGCTGATGCCTCTGGTAGAACAGCTTGGCGTCGGTCTGGCTCATCTGTCGTTCGTCTACAGGGTCGTAGAATGCTGTTCTCTTGGGGCGGTCTCGATAGAGCATACCCTCGGCGGTTTGCTCGTCCAATGGTGTAGGGGCCAGATGTTGCTGTGCATCGCGATCGCCTTCTGTTTCATTGTCGCTTTCGACTGCATATGCAAACCGCTCATCCTCGTCGGTGTCGACTTCCTCTTGGATAAACTTGGACGATGCAGGCTCAAGGGGTGTCTCCATTTCAGGTAAATCGTCAACTAATACACAGTCTGATTAGTCCGGGTGGCAGCTTGAAGCCGTGCAAGGCGATGGGATTTCACTCGGGCATCTGTACGGCGGGGTAAATTGCAACTATAACGAGAGACCAGTCAGTGCACTCACAAGGCATTGTTGTTTCGCGAAGCAAATGCCGGTGCGACGGTAATTAGAAAGCCTTGGGACTGAAAGGATCAGATGATAGGATGTCTCAAAGAAAAAGATATACGCTATTACAGTAACGTATCATGTTTGAATTTTGAATAAACCTACGCAATCTTCTCACTCTGTCTCTCTCTCACACTCTCTCTCTCTCTCTGTGTGTGTGTGTGTGTGTGTGTCCCTTCTCTCTCTTTTAGTCTGTAGCTTAAGCTCTTTAAACTACCTGATTTAGGTACTTACTTTAAGTACTCTATCTACCAAGAAACCTTTTTCGGTCTGATTAATTGGGAAGAGGAGTAGGTAGTAAGTACCCTAGTGAGTAGTGATATGCAAGTTTGATACGACTCAAGCTCACCCCCGGTCGCGAGCTATTGGTAGCGCTGTGTCTGTCAGGCACCGATTACGTCGATGGATGCCCTTGCTAAGATGACAGTGTAACAACAGTGGTTGCTGCTGTGGTGGTGGCATGGATATGGACATGGAGGGGCAGACTGAACCCATCCCGTTTCCCGTTTCCCGGGAAGCGCCAGCAACAAACCCGCGCGACTTGAACATGGGCTGAAAAAAAATGGCATAGTTAGTAGTAATGCTTAATACGACATCTGAGGTGGAAAACATATTGTCTCTAATCGATACATGTGAACTCCATCCATATAAAGTATGGAGAGAGATAAATAGCTCTCTCTCTCTACATTTGTGATCTAATAAAAACTACAAAGTGTCTAATCAAGGCAAGTCACACCTGTCTGGGTTGGGCAGTTCGCTCAGGAGTGAAGTAAATAAACAAGCTGCGTATTGTATTGATGATGGATTGAACGCTTCTAGATATGTACAACTCGGTTTTGCAGCCCATGAAATGAATCTCTCTGGACTCAGCCCTCTTTTGTATTGGGCACTGGGGTTGACTTGTGCTTCGCCGAAGGAGACTTCTTCTTGCCATCCAACGAATACAGTGCACCAGCAGAGAACACTACAACAGCCCCTAATAGGGTCCCAGGCGCAAGTCTATTGCCGAACAGCCAGATGCTCAGCAGTAGACTGACAAGTTTCCTGATGTTAAGAACAATCGTGACAGTGAGTGCTGAAGATGCGGCCGCGAGCAGGTTAACTCCGCGAATGCAAGCGTACTGAGTCAGAACATTCAGTGCCAAGTAGACCACCTGACTAGGTATCTGGATACTCTTGATGTTGTCACGCATAGCGTCCGAGAGGTTTGGAACGGCAGCCAGCTGTTCTGCGTAAGCAGGCAATGTCAAGGGCGCGCTATTGGCGAGCCGCACAAACTGTCTGTACAATGATGGCATAAAGGGTAGGAAGAGTGGCAGGGAAAGTAGATGCGAGTAGAAGAGGTTTTCCTTCCAATGGGGGCCGTACTTCTTGTACGTCTCTTCAGTGTATAGTCCCATGATGGCCGACATGACCTGGGCGACGAACAGAATGATAAGCCCGGTACCGAAACTGGGCGCGGAACTGTGGGAGTCCCCAGACGCCGTGTCCTTCTCACAACTTAGCGATGCCGTTAAAGCAGGAAAATGCCACAGATCGCTTACCTTCGTCTGCGCATCCGACCAAGCAGCCATGATGACGCCAACAGTCAACAGGAGCACGGCTACAATCTGAATGCGAGAATACCTCTTGCCCCACAAGCTCCCAGCTATCATAGTTGTAATGCTACCTCCCGATCGTAGGATAATGTGAACAGGTACAGATATATCGTAGCTGAAGGCATGGTTGTTGAGCACGTTAATGCTGAAGAACAAGACGATGTTGATAAGCCAGCGACGTATAGGTACTCGATTCGGCGTCAGGAAAAACGGCGGGCGCTTCGAGTCGAACTGCGATACGTATCCGGTCACAGCAACGAAGAGAAATTGAACAAACGTCAGAAGGGTTCCTGCAAACATGTCAGCATGTCAAAATCGACTCGGGCTTGGACAGTCTCGTACCGCTAGCTGGCTCGATCCTAACGGTTAGAAAAATTAGCTGGGAGCTGGCCATAGACGCTGGCGCGCTGGCACCGAGGCTGGACACTACTCACTTGATAATTGCTTCCAATGCGAACACCTGTACGGAATCACGTTAGTCCTGAACCGCAGCATACCACACGCCGCACGCGTTCACTGCCCTCGCAAGCGCGACGAGGCATTGAACGTCACGGGCACGTCGATTCCTTACATTTGAGCAACAACCTCCAAAAATCAGGCCTAGCATGACCCCGATGGCCAGCCATTGCGGAATAGTTTCGATGAAGATGCGGCCGGCGAGAGCCATGATTTTGGAAAGCGTCGGACGTTGATCGTGTATGCCGTACCGCTCGGCCTGTTCGAGGGACGGCCCGGCGTTGATGACCTTGGGAGTCAGAGGAGCGCCATTGTTCTGCGCAGCATGCGAGTCTCGCAACGTTTGGCGCTTCCGAGCAGTCGATCGGGGCGTCATGTGGATGTAGTGGAGGGGGGTTGAGTGACAGAGGAATGTCCGGTAGGCAGCAGTTCCTGTCGGGATACTTGACACGTGGGACGCAAACCCCACAAGCCCGGGCAGCAGTAGGCACCGCGACAAGGACCTTGGGGCAACACAAGAAGAGCACGCCCGCTAGAATGGGTGACTAACTCAATGGGAAAAAGGGGACCGGTTTTTGCGTCGTCTATACCTGAGCGCACTCGAGAAGAAAGACAGTAGTAACATGTAACAAAGGGAAGACAGGTGGTCAGAGCAAAAGGACAGTTTAGTTTGACTTGATCAATGGCTTTAGCACATGTTTTTGCTCGTTCAAGGCTCGGAGGTTACCCTTCCATTGATCAGACCATAACCTATGGGGAGGGACGACCCCGTCTTGTAACTACCTGCCAGCTCTAGGTGCACAAATATGTAAAAGAATTAACTATCCCACTGTCACCGTACTATAAGCAAAAATGGCATGCATGCCAAAACCGCCGCGTTTGCCGGTACCAAGACCGCCTTTGGTGTTTTCCACTAATGGGCATTCGCGTACCGACACGGGAATCTTGGGAATCTTGGGCACGCGCAGGGGCATGGACATGGGCCCCTGGAGATATATAATTACTTACTTACATTAACGTCCAGCGATCGGCCCGCTGCTACAGGGCTGTCTAGGGCCTACATGTAGTGATGTGCCCGTGCTGCCAAAAAAAAAAAACATCCCACCTCTGGTCAACTCAGATTCACTATGACCACCACCTCCTATTCCTATCCAACCCCATATTGTACAAACAAAACTGATCGTTTCGGTGTAATTTAGGTAGATCAAAAGCACATGCGCTTTTGTCTCTACAACTTTATAGGCCCATCGTCGAGGGGCTGGGCTTCCCAGAACTCGATTAATCAAGCTCTCTCAGCTTCGTACCGGTCCTTGTGACGCAGACAAAGACATCACCTTCATGTTTAATCTACAAGGCACCCGAAGAAGTCGTAGTTTGTCTTGCATGCTTGTCTGTAATGTCTATGTTGTGGTATGCATTGCTTGTCACCAACTCAACGGCGCCTGGTGCTGTGCTTTGGCATTCTGACCAGTTCGGTGCCTGCTCCTGCCAGAGACTCACATCAATGCAGACGCCTCCCCCCTTAACACCGCAGGTTGAATTACGAAGACAACCTGTCATATGCATCGCTGGCAAGGCACCATGCAGTGATTTCCTGAGCATCATGCTCGGTAACCAGACACCCACTGATATAAATGACACCCGCAGAGAAGCCATCTGCTGAACAAAGCACCGACATGGCCCGTACAGCACCAAATCCAAAAAAAACCCATAGATCTCTGTGAGGAAGGCACAGAGATGTCTCTGGGCTACCCAACAAGGCACAACACAGTTTTGAGCTGTTCTCGCTGAAGCCTGGAGAACCCACACTAAGAGATACAAATCTTGTCTTATGTGGGATGGGCCTACCCTGCACCATTCGGATTTCTAGAGCGCCGAGAAAACGAAAAGCTGGTCGATGTCAGCATCATGAAGCCGAGAAAACGCCCAAGGCGGAGCGAAACAGCGAGACTTACGTTGTTGGTTGCAGCGATTGCTATGCTGTCTTCGAACGGGTGCCAGCTCATGTGCAGAATCTTCTTGTTAAAATCAATCTGGTCGGCGTCTGTCTCTTTCCGCATACGCTGACCCTGAGCACCCGCTGGGCTTCCAGCGCGAGACCCGTTCTTCTTGCTACCATTCGCTGTTGGGCTAGTGGACGAGTTGATAGGAGTGGCCACGCCAACCTTCTTCGCCTTGAAAGCTGACTTGTCTGCTTGTAAGACGACTTCGGTTTCCTTCTCGGGATCCGAGGGATAGATCATGAAGTTGTTGTTGTAACTGCCGGTCATGACATTCTTGGCATCTCCTGAGAAAACCACTTCAAACTTGTCGAATATACTGTCGTTCTCGTATGTATCGCACAGGCGTGGGCGGAGATGCTCGTGGATTGGTATGGTCTTGACCGGTTGGCGCTCCATGTTAACGTCCCATATCTTGACTGTCAGGTAGTCTCGCGAAAGTATGTACCGCCCGTCATGTGAGAAGCGAACATCCGAGATGGACGAGATGATCTCCGAGAAGAAAGATCGCGACGAGGGGTCTTCCTCTTGCTCGAAAACTATACTGCTGTCAAAAATAATTCACCAAGACCGCAGGTCCCTTGACGTACGTTTAGCGTGCTGGTCACAGAGAGCGCTTTCACGCATATCGGCGAGTTTGATAGTGCCTTTTGAGCTTGCATACATGAACCAATTGCAGCTGGTGGGGTGGAACTCGGCTGCAGTGATGACTTCGGTCAGCTCTTCCATATTCGCCGGTTTGATGTCGACGATGTTGAAGCTCTGGTCCTGTATGTTGAGATTCCACAGATTGATACGGAGATCGTCACTGCTTATGAACGTCTCTCCATCACTGTTGACAGAGATGCTGTTGATGTGATACGCATGAGCATTTGCGTAGGTGCGCCTCGGTACAGCGGCCACGACGGTATCATGATGGGTCAGGCGCGGAAGCTTCAAATCCTCGGCATTCTTGAAATGGGTGAGGCCGGGACTGGCACGCGGAGCTCCGCCTCCTGCACCCAGAGCATTGCCGGGTGTAAGGTCGTGTGATAGATTATTCTCAGCTACGACCTTCAGCGACTTCTCGAAGACCTTCCATAACTTAATCGTCTTGTCGTTTGTTGACAGTAGGTAGTGTGAGGCGTTCTGGCGGCGACACCATTTGATCTTGTTGATCTTCTCTTCGATCTCTAGCGACTTCAAGTAGTCGAATTCGGGTTCGTGCGACTGGAATTCAGTATGGAACTTGTATTCGCAGGTTTTTTTCTGCACAGCCGTCAGAGTCGGAACAATATCAAGGTGGGAGGAGGCTGCCTCAGCGCCAGTGCGGGGATATTGTTCCTGGTAGAGCGACGGTGGCCTCTGGCATGGTAGGGACTGACCGTTTCATTCCTCTCGAATAGCACTACCCGTCCGCCTTTGTCTCCTGTTGCTAGATAGTTGCCTGTGTGGTCGAACTCTACAGTCGAGATGATATCGGCTACGTGGCGCCGTCAGCATGCGGGCAAAACTCTTCAGATGGGCCAGGACGCGAGGAGGAAGAACTCACCTTCTGTGATGTCTTCCACATCTCCCTTGTCTCCGAAACACCTAGGATAGGACGAGCAATTAGTCTGGGCCGGTCGAAATCAGCGTCTCGTGCGAGAGGAAGGGACATACTGCGTGAACTTCCAAGTCGGCCCCTGTTCGTCAAGAGCCATCTTTGCTGCACTCTTTCTGGGGGTGGTATACGGGGTTTCGAAATGGTCAATCTGGAGAATGTCTTTGTTGTTGGCGCGGGAGGGCAAGGCTTCTCCAGAAGGTAGCGGGGTGGATTTTGGGGGCGGGCGGCGGTGGTGGGAGAGGGCGCAAACGAAGCGTCAGCGCGCGGCAGCGATGGGATATGGGATGAAGGAAAAGTCTGACGATTACTAGGTAAGGGCAAGTCGCAGGGCTCAGGTGGTGACGGTGATTGTGACGATGTTTCTTGGGTTGGGATTTGACATGTACAAGGACTACGTTACGACCTAGGGCGGGCAAGAGTGAATGAAGAGCCTAAGGTTAAGGTGTAGCAGCAGCAGTGGCCGTGCCATCAATGGATTGGATTTGGTTACCTGAGTTGAGAGAGACTGAGAGCCGACCAGACAGTTGAGTAATTGAGCCCAGCCCAGCCCAGCCCAGCCCAGCCTTGTACCTACGTACCTTGCACCACCAACCTTAGCAGCTTTTTATACCACAGAGCACAGTGTTCAATTCCGTTCTCATCAGTAGTGCCGTGGCCCCACTCGGTTTACATACTAATTACTTGACCGGGCCTGGGGCCTCAATCATCATCGAAGTTCAAAGTTCACCATTGATACCAGCCAGCACTCATGAGTTTGGACCTTCTCCTACGTAGTTGCGTAGCTGCAGATCCCCCAAGTCTCGTGAACAATTACCTGTCCTGTGCATCCATAACCCTCGCATGTAACTGTACCTAGGTAAGTAAGTTACAGCCCACTGGCCCAGCGCAGCGATGCATTTCATACTGTTTTATGCATATCCCAACTAGTCTGGTAGATGATGCAATTCCAGCCCCTCTATGGAGGGGGCGCCAGAGAAGGGCCTGTCTATGTTAGGTACCTACCTAGATGTAAAAAGAAAAGAAAAAAGATGTAGGCAAGTTAGATGTTCTATCACCACCGGGTTCAAGGGCACCCTAGGGGTCTAACCCGAGAGGGGAGCAACCGTATATATGGCTGTACAATGCTATAAGTTGTAGGTGTCGGGATAAGACACATCCATCCATGTCCATGTCCAAATTGACAATGACATAATACCGCACCGCACCTATCGCACAGAGCTTATTTAAGCTGCCCTCCTGGCCCTCCGAGTCAACAGCTTCCCCTTCTTAACTCTACAACGTCCTGACTGGTCCAGGTGGCATCCGAGACTGAACAATGTTGGCTCCAGTCGGAACACCTGCTGACCGCTAGCCGTGTCTTTATTGATGCACCCGATTCTTCCAACCAATCTTGGTCGCCAGTCCGGATCCAGAAATCGTTGTTCCTTCACCAAGAAGGTGGGCACGTGACGTGACGTGGCATACGCACAATGAACCGGTCTTATCTCAAACAGAAGCCCGGATTACCTTGCTAGTGCCATGATTATTGTACAACGTTCTCTATTCTAGTATTCTAGTCATCCGCTATTAGCGGGACTCGAAACACCTGGCCAAGGATGATTCTGAGTAGATACAACCCAATCCCAAAACCTCTTCTAAGATAATTATCATTATGTAACTCTGAATCGTCGGCGTAGAGTAAAGTCATCGGCTGCTAAACATAAAGTAGATATCTTCGTACTGGTGTTATGTTTCCATAGTCTCGCAAGCACCCTTAATCATTACCGCCAATAGATATCGTTGTACCTTGAAAACCAAGCCCGAGGCTATCATATACCCGTCATGTGATTATATAAGCAAAGAGGCATTACCCAAAACCGTAGTGAGGTCAGTTTCCAAAATGACATGCCATTTAGTCCACAATATTTCTCTATAGACGAAGACAAGCAAGACATAGCTTATATATCATGGTCATCTAGGATGCTCAGGGGCACTGCGTTTTCAACTTCATACCTAGAGTTGCTGACTTTGTCAGACAATTTGCCATTTTCACATGTCATCAACTGACAGCCCTCTACACGCATAAAACCGACAACAACTCTGCTTCATCTCAAGCGGCAACTACTATCACGCTGAGCTGCTTGGCCGCGCATTGCACTCAATATGAATCCTGAGGGGAGTGGCTCTACAGAGGACTACGGAGATATGGGTGCCAACTCGAAAGGGAAAGGCAAAGCGACTGAAGCAGACCCTCAGCTGCACGGGAAGAACCATGGGAATGCCGGGCCATCTCCAGATAATTCAGTTCCGACACGAATAATCGATTCTGCTATTTCCTTAACGAGAGGTGTGGCTCGGAGGCCACCCGGCTCAAGTGACATGAACTACATGTCACCCGCGGGCAAGGCCGGGCCCTCGAGCCGGAGCTCCATCCCAGCAGATGTCGCAGCCTTTGGAATGAGGCCACCGGCAGGTCGCATGGAACCCGATGCATCGTTCAAGTCGGCACATGTGGAAGATCACGTCGCGTCGCAAGAAGCTGCCTTTTCTGCGTTCTTAGATGGGGAAAACACGCAGCTTGCGTCCTTCTCTATAGCTCACCAAGCCAGTGGAGAGGACAGCTTAAGCAACCATCCTTCCATTATCGAAACGCCCTCCGTATCGGAACACGTTCAGAGAGATGGCATGGACGTAGTTAAGCTCTTGGAAAGTACCGACTACAACCCAGTTGCCGAGCCGGACGAGGCAGATGTTACATTGTCTCCGGGTGAGGCAGCAACATTAAGACGGGCTTTGTTTCGGAATGGAGACTCTGAAGAAGAACAAAGGCAGCATGATATCGACTGGAACATACTGAATTTCTTCCCCGACTTCGTTACTGACAGTAGTCCTCGGTGGGGCTATAGCGAGTTACCTAATCACATGGGGGTCACAGACCCCATTGAGGCTAGAGATCTTTGGGTCAACCAATGGCAACACGTCTTATCTGATTATACGAATGAGGTATGGGGCGATCTTGGTTCACTAGTTGACGAGGCTCGGCGGGAGATGGAGGAGGCATCAGTACGGGCATCCGATGCAACAGGTCCTCCAGAAATGCCGGCTCTGCGAAGACTCCGGCAGGTTCTAAATCATATCCGGGGAGGCTGATCCAGTGACGTACAATATTTGGTAGCTGTATATGTTGTCTATATGTTGTCGATTCTGAGCGCTCTACGAAAGAGGGCAAGTGCATGCATGGGCTAAAGCAAAGCCTCGCTATTAAGAGCTGTCGCTTGACTATACATAGGTATGCTTGCTTGGTCTTAGCTCCATTACCATCACCATCACCTAGCTATATAGTTACTGATCTTATCAACTAGGTTCCCGAGAACCTCTTTATCGACCTAGGCTCGTGAGATGGGTGCAGTTCCCTGAGCCTAACTGTCAAATGGCTGCCGGCCAGGATGATCAAACCCATCCCATCTTTTTTTCGGGTACAAACACCAGGACGATGCGGCTGAGATTGCATTGCAGTATCGAGTGATAGTCGAGCACGCAGGAGGGAGCAGTTCAAATTATTGGGGGGTTAAGAGGTGCCAAGGGGGGGGTGTGGATACTAAGTACAATCGAATACTTGCATCCATGTCTGTACTTTATGTACTTAAGGTACAGTACCTTACGTGTGGTGCTATGTACGTGTAAATGTAGGTCATGTACCTTCCCACCTAATAATAACCCAGTATACATATATACCTACTTATTTGTATGTGCGTAGAGGTAAGCCTGCACTGCAGAAACCCCAACCAGACCAGACGCATAAACTGGGCAATTTTTCGACATGGGCTCGGATCAATGCTCTGCTCTCTCTATTTTCCTCATGACTGTGACATCCCCTTGAAACCTGGCTAGGCACTTACATATTTTACCAACGTTGCATTGTCTTGTTTGTCCTTTTGCCTTTTGACACCCTTCCGCTGCCGTGTTCCTCGAATTTCTCTTCGTAATCGCTGAAGAGCTTGTGGTGGCGGAACAATCAGGCCGATCCTCTTCGCGGGAACCTTAACGGGTGACTACGGGAACTGCACCTATCGGTAAAATCATTGGAAAGGTCCTGTTGACGTTGCAGTGACCAGAGCTGCATGCAATATTCCACCTCCCATCAGTATCCGACTACGTGACGGCTCGTTCACTTCTGTTGCGCGGCACTAGACAGCCAACAGAATTCCGGTCTACCTATCGAGAAACCTGTCGTCCTCGCCCAGCAGTCACCTAGTCTGCAGCATCGCAGTAGCCCAGCTGCGTCCTCGTCGAAACCATGGCTTCACTAGGAGACGACCTCCTGAGGGTTGTGAACCAACTTCAAGACTTGGTATTCAACACGATTGGCTCCGATAGTCTCGATCTGCCACAAATCGTTGTTGTCGGCTCCCAGTCCGCGGGAAAATCCTCGGTCCTGGAGAATATAGTCGGTCGTGATTTCTTGCCACGAGGAAGTGGTATCGTTACACGCCGACCACTCATCCTTCAGCTGATCAACGTCGACGAGGATGAATCCGAGCCCGACGCAAACGCTGCTTACCGAAACGCATCCCAAGCTAGACGATCCGAGTGGGCAGAGTTCCATCATATCCCTGGTCGGAGGTTCACAGACTTTGGCGACGTCAAGCGCGAAATCGAAAACGAGACCTCACGAGTGGCTGGCAGCAACAAGGGAATCAACAGACAGCCCATCAACCTCAAGGTTTATTCTCCGCATGTCTTGAACTTGACGTTGGTCGATCTGCCGGGCTTGACCAAGGTTCCTATTGGCGACCAACCGGCAGACATAGAGAAGCAGACCAGAACTCTTATCTCGGAGTTCATTGCTAAGCCCAACAGTATCATTCTGGCAGTGTCTCCGGCGAATGTGGATATTGTTAACTCGGAAGCGCTGAAGCTTGCGCGGCACGTTGATCCTCTTGGCCGGAGAACCGTCGGAGTGCTGACCAAGGTGGACTTGATGGACCATGGCACCAACGCGTTAGACATTTTGTCGGGTCGGGTCTACCCCTTGAAGCTCGGATTCATAGGTGTCGTCAACCGGTCACAACACGACATCCAGGGTAATAAGCCCATGGAGGAAGCGCTGAAGGCAGAGAACGAATTTTTCCGCCATCATCCAGCCTACCGGAACATCGCTAGTCGATGTGGCACCCATTTCCTCGCCAAGACTTTGAACCAGACTCTGATGGCCCATATTCGGGAGCGCCTCCCAGATATCAAGGCGCGCCTCAATACACTGATGGGACAAACCCAACAAGAACTAGCAAGCTATGGCGACATGCATTTCAGTGGCAAGGAGCACCGTGGCTCGATGATTCTTCAACTCATGACCAAATTCGCTTCGGGTTTCATCTCCTCTATCGACGGTACCTCTACTGAGATCTCCACCAAGGAGCTGTCTGGCGGTGCTCGGATTTACTACATCTTCAACTCGGTATTTGGAAGCGCGCTGGAAACCATTGATCCGACCTCCAACCTCTCCGCCCTGGACATTCGGACCGCCATTCGGAACTCGACTGGACCTCGGCCTAGTCTGTTTGTTCCAGAGATGGCATTTGATCTGCTTGTCAAGCCCCAAATCAAGCTCTTGGAGATCCCCAGTCAACGATGTGTTGAACTCGTTTATGAGGAACTGATCAAGATTTGTCACACTTGCGGTTCCACTGAGCTATCGCGTTTCCCGAGATTGCAAGCTAAGCTGATTGAGGTGGTGTCAGATTTGCTCAGAGAAAGGCTGGGCCCGGCCTCTTCATACGTGGAGTCCCTGATATCTATCCAACGCGCTTATATCAATACTAACCATCCAAATTTCCTTGGTGCTGCTGCTGCTATGAGCCATGTTGTAAGCAACAAGCAAGATAAAGAAAGGAAAAGGCTAATTCAGGAGGAGCGTGAGAGGCGGGAGCGTCGACGGATGAAGGAGCTAGGCGATGCGAACGGTACCGAGACCCCCGAAGATAACGAGGACGCAGCCACTGAAAAGGGTGAAGCTGGCACAGCCAGGAAGCAGATACCTAAGGGATCCCGCAGCATGTCACCCGCTGTTCGTGAAAACGGCACCGGAAGCCTGGCAGCTGCAGTGAACGGCGTCAGGTCCGCATCGCCGTCTAGATCTGGCCCTCAAGCAATCGGCGGTGCACGGGATACATTCCTGACTTACTTCTTTGGCAAAGACGGCGCTATGCCGCCTGGCGGTGCCGGGGCCCCCACCTCCCTGCCGCGTCACGTCAGTCAATCGGTCGAACCTAGCTTCAGTCAGAGTATCCGAAGTCGCGAGGACAGGGCAAGCCATCGGCCTGCTCTATCTTCATCCCTGATCCGGGAACCTGAAACCCCTTTAGCTGGAGAATTCGGCTCCGCCGCGCCCTTTGTAAGTTGAAAGACATTGGAGTGATAATTCAACGTACTAACGCCTTGTAGAGCGAGAACGTCGAGCCTGCCCTGACGGATCGTGAAGCTATGGAGACGGAGCTTATTCGGGCGCTGATCTCGTCTTATTTCAACATTGTACGCGAGTCTATTGCTGACCAGGTACCCAAGGCAGTAATGCACCTCCTTGTCAACCACAGCAAGGATGTCGTGCAAAATCGCCTTGTGAGTGAGCTGTACAAGGAGTCTCTCTTCGAGGAGCTGTTGTACGAGGACGACGCTATCAAAAAGGAGCGCGAGAAGTGTGAAAAGCTGCTCCAGACCTACCGCGAAGCCGCCAAGATTATTGGCGAGGTACTATAACTTTAAGGGGGCAGACTGTACGTTCTTGTGTATTGCTGGCTTCCTTCTCCTGTATTCGTGTAAAAGAAAAGCATCTATAACCTCCCACAGCGAGTCGAATCAGGCAGAGCGCGGCACCTGGGACTATGGGAAAGAAAGGCAAAATAATCCATACTGAGATGTAGGCTCGCACCTCAACCCCCATTGAGCTTCTTTTTTTGTCTCTCTGTTTTTCTGTTGCGCATGTACAACTAGATATAGGGAGGAACTCACCTATCTGTCAATACGGGGCGTACGCGTGTGCGAGGGAGTGGAGGATAGACGTTGGCGGAATTCGTAGAGGGTAGCGCATCTGTACATAGCCAGCGAGGACCATGCAACTCGGTACTACACTAGGTTAGTAGATGAGAATAATCGCCATCTCTGAAATCGTCGGAAACAAGTCACGATTTGTCTGCATGGGGCGAGGGATATGCACCAATGCGTTGAGTCACTCTTTCATTCCTTCTCTACTTTCCATACCACTCCAGTGTGGATGTCCAGGGTATCGATCGTCGTCTCTATGTTTCATCATCATATGTCCCATCCGCGCCCTAGTCTTGCCGCCCCAAAAACATGTTTAACCTAGATGCTAGTCTTCTCCAGTTTACTCGCCAAGGCATCGACCGTCTTATCCTCGAGTTGGACGGTGGGCTCCGCCTGGGCTTCCTCGGCCTCCTTGATCAGCTTCTCGGCTCTCTCCTCAGGCTTGACTTTTTCCTCTTCCTCGTCCTCTTCATCCTCCTCCTCTTCCTCGTCAGAGTCGGGTTCCTCGAGGTCGCTCAGGCTGTCAAAACCCCAGGCATCCTCATCCACAACGTCACCACCGAGCTTCTCCTTGCGTGTCTCGAGAATCTTTCTCAGGGCAGAGACCGGCTCATCCTCCGAGTCGAACTTGTTGCCGTTCAGCTCGATCTTCTTGAGAAAGGGAAGTCCGTCCTTGACAGCCTCGACAAAGGCCTCGACCCCAGATGCTGTGATTTCGTTGTACTGCAGGCGAAGAATCTTTAGCTTGGGGTTTTTGCCAAGTGCGAGCGCCTTTGCGAGCAGCACAGCACCCTTGGCACCCAGTAAGGAGTCGCCAACACCCAATTCCTGGATTTCAGTCCATCTCGAGACAACCTTAGACAAGGCCCTAGCACCGGCCAAGGTGAAAGTGTTGTCTTGGAGATCAAGAACATTCAGGTCGCTAGTGTGGTTGAGACCATGGCTCAGGAGCTGCGAGATGCCCTTTTGTCGGATACCATTCTGGATCATCTTGATCTCCTTCACCTTGTTGTGGAGACTAAATGCCTTTGCCCAGGCTTCCATGCTGCCGTCCTCGAGACGGTTGCGACCGCAAATAACAGTCTCCAGGTCGGGAACTTCCTTGCCTTCCTTTCGAGCTGCCTCCTTCTTGCCATGGAGCTCGGACAGCGCATCAGCGACGAGAATGCCGGCTTGAGGACCCAGGCCGTTGTTGTTGAGGTAGAGGTGCTGCAACGGCACATGGCTCGACAGGAAGGGAACCAGAGGAGCGACGGTGTTAACTCCGAAGGCGTTGTCGTTCAGATTGATAGTGCGGAGGTTCGGCAGGTTGAGGATGGATGTGAGGAGGTGATCCAAAGCGGTAGGAATCTCGCTCAGGAGTCGACCTGTGAAGATATCGGCGAGGTTCGCAGTCTGGAATATGGCGGGGAAAGCAATTAGTCTTGGTTTTCTCTAGCCGAGGGGGGTTCACGTAAGTGGAATGATGGCTTCCTACCTGGAGCGATTTCTTGGTGGCAAGAACCTCCCCCAAGCGCTTGCATGCGTCAGTACCAAGAGTGTTGCCCAGCATCCTCACCTCCTCGACATCTTCCATGGACTTCAAATCGGCAATGTGCGCCTCCAAGTCCTCAGCGGTGTCGAGCTTCAACCCCTTCCCCTCGAGCGAGAAGACCTTAGTAGACGCGGCAGCCATGATGGTTTCTCTCGTGTTGATTTTCCGTGTTGACGCGGCACAAAGTCGATGGCGAAGAGCAAAAGCAGAACCGAGTGAGATAAGAATGCAGAAGAGAATCAAGTCGTGGGCGTGCCGAATACGACCAATATACTGGGGTTCAAAGCAGTAATAGAAGAAATCGCAGGGAAATCGCAGGAAAACCGCAGGGAAAGCGCCGGCCGAGGAGATTGTCATGGCACAATTTCGAGGGCCAAACTAGCGGGCTTAAGGCGGGGGAGGGGTTATTTGAGTAGCACCTTAGCACCTGGCAACGCGTCCGAATTCTGATTAGCACAGCAGTTATAGGTTTTGGGCAGGTTACCTACCAACCACGGCCAGTATTATAGCTGTCTCCCCTACCTAAGTACTTTACCTACCTAAGTAGGTGTACATGTTCCGGAATGCATTGCTGGGTGAGGAATTTGCCTTGGCTGCACCCGGTGTGCGTAAGAGTTCCCAATCGATGATCCATCCCATCGAGACATCGGCCAGTGGATCCCAGAAGTTACCTGCTTTTCCAGTAACGTGGTGATGGTAATCCGAGAGTTGCGGAGAGGTAAAAGGAGACAAAAGCAGTGGTGTGTTGTTGATCAATGCATAAAGTGATATATGCAGCCTTTTGGATTTGTGCTATGCGCAGCTGGGCTGGGCTGGGCTGGGCTGGGCACTGCTAGGTTGGTAACCGTTGGTTAGTCAGTCGGCCCAACCCAGCCGGATCAACTTTTCTGCCCTTTGGTAATGGGTAAGAGGTAAGTAGTAACTTTTGCATCCCAGATCCCATGCATTTCAGTTGAGCCTCACCACCAACTGTACCATCGCGATGCATGAGACATCCACAAGGGGAATCGCAGACGACAGACAATTGATTACCAAGCCCTCATAACCCTATAAACCAGATCTTCACAGCGCTTAGGCCTATCAAAGAGGAATCCTGTGTCTTCGCCCGCTACTTCAGCCTGGACGGACAACAGTTGGCTCCCACGTCCCACAAGCTTGTTGCTTGTCCAAGTGTTGCCTTCCATCGCAAGTTCTATCGCAAGACCTGACTGCTTGATATGCCTATCTCGAGTATCCCTTCCCCAGTCAGTTCCTCTTATCACTCCCAAACTCACCTCCTAAAGTAGAGAGGCGCACGTAAATCCACAACTGCATCAGGCGTGGCCATGTTCGCTGTACTGAAGCAAGAATCCACTTGTTAGCCCTGCTAGCTTATCCCTTCACTCTTCACTTCCTACCCGTCAAGTCGAGCCACAACTGTTTCATGCAACGAGTTGCGACTTGCCATACCGGCATATTCCTGCAAGGTGAAAGCGGCGCTTCCGCCTCTATGGCAAGTGTTCATTGAGGATTTCTCGGTTCTGTATATTTCAGCCAACCACCCCAGCAGTCTGTCTCCCGCGACACGCATAGCCCTTGGCTATTGCCACTCACTTCTGAGCTTGACATCCCACTAGGTGTCAAGCTCAGGCACCTCTGTTCTTTGTGTCGAACTCAGGCACTGGCAGGCATAAGGGGCGGCGGCGGGATGGCTGATACCAGCGAACAAGCGTCGTTTGACGTTGTTGCCCCTGATATACTGAAGCCATCTGGTGCCGGTGCCAGTGGGTGCAGCTCCTCCGAACAGTGCGAGATGACCGACGGTGTTGGCGCCGCATCTCCTACTGCGGTGAATCAGTCGAGTGAAACCGACTTGGAAATAAGGAAGAGGAAACCGTCCGACGACGAGCATTATTTACCAAATGCAGAGCAGACGGTCAAACGAGTCAAGGTAGAAGAACTCCCGACCGATACTCTACTGGAACAGTCGGCATCTCCAGCGTCTCGTGGAAGTGATAGATCTCTGTTACCCGCAGAGATCTGGCAGCACATCTTCACATTCGTCTCTCCGAGAGAACTGGGTAACCTCCTATTGACCAACAGAGCCTTCCATTCGTACCTGAATCCTTCATTGCCTGTAAATGAGCACTCAACCCGCCCTTCAGTGACGGGCGAAGGCCATCTTTCCATGTTGAGACCGGATGTGATATGGCAGACATCAAGAAGGCGATTCTGGCCTAGGATGCCTGCTCCTCTCAGGAACCATACTGAATTACAAATGTGGAGACTTGCTTGCTGCAGAAAGTGTCAGTTTTGTGGGAAGCGTGAGCTACCAGTTCCAGTCATCACAAATCACAAATCACGCTCTGGCCCAGGGGCGCATGGGGTCAGCATAATATGGCCATTTGCAGTGAGCTCTTGTGGCCCTTGCCTCCTAGACAAGTCTCTCAAGGTGCGTATCGGTTGGCATTGAAAGTCCAAGCCTAACATTTGTTGCAGGAAATTGACTTGCTCCTATCATCAACACCCTCTCTCATTATACCCGCTTTGCCTTCTGTACTTCTTACTGAAGACACAAATATACTATCGCCGGGAGCTCTTCAGAATGGGCAAGGTCATAGTGATGTAAAGCTCACTAAGTTGTTTTACACGAGACATGTTGAGGAGCTCAAAGATGAATTTGCCACGGTGAAAGCTATGGGGTTGGCTACTGCAGAAGAATGGCTGAAGGGCCTCGAGGACAGAGGCAAAGAGCTCCGTGGCGATTCAAGTCGGTGGGAGAAGTGGGAGTTTGCCGGTGGAATTTCGCAAATGCGGAAGACGATATGTCAGACGCAAGTTGAACCCCCACACAGCACAAGTGACGACGGCGTACCCTTGGGGGCAGCTAGTAAAGGATCCCATGATGGCAAAGCCCGGCCATCAACTGGTCTGTCTATCCCGGCTTTTACTACAGCACCAGCAGACGCGGATCTAAAACCTACTGCACCACAGCTGATCCATAGTGAGTCAAATGCGACTACTAAACCTTTTCTTGACCACTGCTTACTTGGCATTTAGACCAAGAGCCTTTCCCTCGCCCTGTGCCGAACCGCATCAGGACCCAGGAAGAGATCCATGAGATGAAGGCAGCTCGGCGGTGGGAGATAGAACGCAGGGCTGCACTTCTTGACCCTCCTCTTCGGCCTAGCGTCTTGGCACATATACCATCATTCCAAGCTGCTCTTCAGATCATTCAACCCCTAGATGACAACGCGTGGGATCTGTTGAAACCGCGCTTACTAGCCCAACGCGAGGACGCAGAAATACGAGATTCACAGGACAGGAAACCCATCGCCCATTCGGGGGATGTTCGAGTGAAGGTGGAAGAACGTCGCGATGTCAATGGGGCGCATCGTGAATCGAAAGAACTTGTAGACAAGGACTGGGATGATGCTCAAGCGCCGCTGCGGGCGAAGATCTCGGGATATGCCGATGAGACCATCAAGGACGGCTGGAATGACGGCCACAAAGTCAAGAAGGACAGCTGCCCGAAATTTGCTGTCGATGTTCTATTATACGTCCGGAAGAGATTCTATGCGGAGGTGGCCAAGGACGCGGCTGCTGCTCGTGCTGCTGGTCAAGAGCCGATACGTGACCCACCCGAAGGGCCCTTTACTCAGAGATTGACCCTGGAGAATATGAAATGGCTCTTCGAAGTGAAGATAAAGCCGCTTACGGAATCGTATCGAAAGGAGCTGTTCCTATGTAATGGCTGCGACGGGAACTCGAAGGCGTACGGTTTCGAAGGAGTCATTCAGCATTATGCCGCCAAACATACGAGCTCCCTGAGTCTCGGAAACATTGTTGTTTATTGGCGATCTGAATGGCCGGCAACTCCTCCGTTTCACCCTGATCCTCTTTCTAAGTCTACACACTCAGCGACGAGCACGCCTAGCTCGTACGCAGGGCTCTATCAGCAACAATTTCTGCCGCAACCGCCGATTAATAACTTTCCTCAACCCCACCCGTTCCCTCTTCAAGTCGCTACAGGCTACGGAGCTCCTCCGTATCGACCTGACTATGGGAGCCAGCAGCACTCGCATTATCCACAATACCCAGCACCTCAACCACCATTCCCAAACCCACCGTCTTATAATCCAGTCTACCATGCCCCCCTCGAGCGACCAGTAATACCTCAGCCGCATATGCCGCCCCCCACGGCACCGTCTTATCAGCAGCAACAATATTTTCCTGGTCCGTACGAATACAACATTGCCGCGTATCAGAGAAGCCATATCGACTTTGGCCTCTATTCTGAAGACAGAATTCGCACACAACTTGATGACTTGGCCTTCAACTCGCGCGATGTGTGGATGGCTTTGGCGTATCTGAAAGATTTACCGGGCAACATTCGAGTTTCTATCGTCATCTACCATTTGACAAAACGGTACAGATCTCGATTTTCTGAGAGCCCTCCTTTGGCGATGTTCATTGAAGGGCTCTCAAACAAGAAAGATATGCGGCCTGTTCGCAACGTCAACGGTTTGAAGTGCAAGGCTTGCCATTTACATCTCGATGATGGAGCTGAAATAGAGATGAGAGCGTTCTCACTCCCGCAATTAGCGAATCATTTTCAGCAAAGCCACGTTGGCCCGTTTCAGAGTGCGGGTGCGCCCTTCCTTGATTGGACAGTGGATATGATACATGTTCCTGACCTGGATGGCTTACAAACTTTATCCGGAATGGATGCTCAGAAAGAAGCTCTAGTTACCGAAGCGTTCCCCGGAATCATGACCTCGACTTCTCACCTCCAACCTCAACAAATACGCGAGACAGGCCCGGAATGGGTTGGTACTGGAGACTACCCACACACTATCACTGGCACCTGCCACGATGGGTATGGCAGTACAGTCCCAGCACCCTCTGTGACTGTTGATGTTGGGTACCCCAATACCTCAATTCGATATGAGACTGGTCTGTTCCCGGAAAACAGGTATATCTCGATTCAAAATGATCAGAATCAGGGACAGGAGGCCGTGATTTCACATCCGCCTCAACTAGGGGCAGCATTGGCACATACGAGTAGTCTAAACCCGTCACCGGATCATGTTGTCAGGCCATCCGCAACTCCCAAACAAGAGTTGAATGGGAAAGGTCGCGACCGAAAATCTAGTTCAAAAGAGAAGCGAAAGGGCGCCAATCGCAATAATCCGAAACGGAGGGGCAATGCCAAGTCCAACGATATTGCGGTTAAGGTCGAAAAAGGCAGCCACGACGAAAGGGATGGGGAGGCTGAAGCGGAAGAGTCGCGCCAAGAGGAGGCTATCCGAGCAATGTGGGCTGCTGAACGCCGAGAGACCGCGCGCCTAGCCTCGACATCTGGAGCACATAAGGAAAAGAGAAGAAACAGTTCAAGGGGCGGAGGAACGAGCCAGATGACAAAGCGGGTTGTGAGGATGGCCTCTTCGCCAATGTCGGCGCAGACAGGGGCTCACAAGAGCTCGTGGCCTGCATCCAGGACAGCGGAAACGGAGCCGGGTGACGACTTGTTTGCTAGCCTGGAGTCGCATCTGAACCAACAAGCTTGTTCTGATCCTGATGTGGCGGGAAAAGAGGCGATGTACGAACGACAACCTGCTTACGAACCACACCATGAGCACGTCAGCCAACGTGGCGATTTTTTACGCCCTGTCAGCCAGGTCGTGCATTCTGGGCTCGCCTCACACGGGCGGACATCATCACCAAAGGGTGCCAGAGAAGGCGATCGTCGACAGCCGATATACTATCGAGAGCAGAGTTCTCAGTCCTACCAGGAGCATACACCTCGTGGCTCGCCAGCTTTGACTCAAAGCTATTATGAAGGCCGGATCGTCGGGCCAACTGCGACGGTACACGACACGACGATTGAGCCGATGCCCCGCGAAGGCTCACTGCGAAGTCATCTAACAGGAGAGCGAGGCGAGCAGATCCTTTATAATCCTAGTGCTAATGGACATGGGGAGGAAGCGGGTATCCGCAGAGAACAGGCACGCGCCCAATACATCGAAACTTATGAACTCATCAGGATGCGCGATGCCGAGGGAGAATATTTTATTCGCAGGCCGATCAGACGCGAGATGGATGCCGGATATGCCGGCCCGAGACGGCTCGAGCATCGTGATATGGATTCTCCTGGCACCAACTTTGGACACGAGAATATCACGTTAGCATCAGCCCATGAACCACAGCCGGGCAGCGAGCGTATCCTACGGCGTCCTTTGCGGGGGGGAGATGCGCGAGCTCGGGTCTATTCCTTTCGAAGAGTACGATCCGGGATTCGGGTCAGCCCCACCTAATTCGGGGGCAAGGCGGTATCGGTGAAGTTGATATGCGCACGGACAGCGGCATTGTTGGCTAGGCTAATAAGAGGGATGGCGTAAGCACCGAACACTGTAGTATCATAACCTTGGATGCAAATACTGCTAGCCGATACTGAATGAGATGGAAACTCCCAAGATTTGTCTTTGTTTCCTTAGCGGCGGCGCTCTCATCCATAAGTTGACCGTGTATCGGTCGAGAAGTCCGGGCTGGAACCGTCAGTCAGGTACTGTACTACGTAGGTAGCTGTCAGGGGCCAGTAAACGCCCTACTCCTTTCCTACTCACTCGTAGCTCTGACGGCTGAAACAGATGATCCCTGCAACTGAGATGAAACATGCTGAACTCGTGGGCCTGTTGCCCTTCTGGATTGCCTTCTTAGGATGCATACAGGCTGTCTCCACGTATCGCCCAGCTAACCTACTTCCTTATAGTACATACTCGTACTACTACTCCACAGGGTACACGTGGGGTCTCACATCTGAGTCGTCTGACAGTCATAACATTGACGGCCTGACTGCTCGACTCATTGTACACAAACGAGAAACGGGGAAACATGTATGCACTGTACAGTACAGTAGGTAGAATGTACTAGGCTAGGTTAATATGCATGAGTGGTGATTTGTCTGCTCTGGATTCTCTCTGCTTTTTTTGCGACCAGGACTGACTGCAGACAGCTACTGCAGGGGGTCGCATTGACTTGCTGCATGTAAGCCAGTTTTTTCCCTGGGGGGGGAGCGGGGCCTAATATTCGGTTCCCCAGGCAAGTCCTTCTAATTTAAGTCACTACATGTAGGTACGTACTATGTAGATGTAGATGTACGGAGTAGATGTAGATAAATTCCAGCGGGCACGAATCCACTGCATCTAATAGGATCGTACATATGTACGTCGACGGGGCATCGTTGGCATGGAGGCTGAGTCGGGAAGGGAGGCAGGCGGGAGGTACACAGCCTGATAAATATTTTACCCAAGTAAGGTAAACAAAAACAAAGACGCCAGTTACGAAGCGCGTCACCTCTCTTTAACCCATTAGCCTTGTGAAGTCGTATATATCTCTTACTTACTTACTTACGAAGTATGCCGGGCTTACAAGTATGTAGATAGATGTAGGACAGACAAGAGGAAGGGAAGGAATACTTACCTCCTAACATACCCCTACATGTGTGGTTAATGTTTGTCTCCTTGCCTCCTTCCGTAATAAAGACAGGAGGGCGAGGAGGAGGACGAGGTACATACATACATACACTTTAACCTACCTACCCTAGCTGCAGTACATGTAAACATTTAAATTCTTCTATAATTGCCGGGACACCCCTAATGCTATACGAGCACACGTAGTCTGTCCTCTCTGCCATCATCACCTAACAAACCTTACACAGCATACATACCTCATACTGAGGTTTTGCCGTGATCTCCTCCTCCCCTAATTGTTGTCGGACTTTGAGATCTGCTCGTCCCTATCTAACCCCCAACCTACCTCTTTACATTAGTTCTGTTTTGCAGGCTACTTGACTCTTCCTTCTACTAGACTTAAGTACTTACCTCTTAACTTAAGTAAGTAAGTAGGTAGTGTGGCAGCAGTAGCAAAAAGTAGTGCACACCCCCTCTCATTTATCTTATCCTCCACCATCCCACCTCCGGCGCATTGCGCATCTCCCAGCCCAACACTGTCGCAAACATTCGCAGAATACACACCACACTTTGGGGACGAGCCGGTGTCCAGCGACTGCACCGCACACACACACACACACACACACACCCAGCCATGGCGTTCCAGAGTGTCTATAAGCAGTTTCTTGCTGCCCCCAACTCGTCGCTGCTTGCAACCGATGCGACGCTACACTATGTCACCACTACTACAACATTCAAGAGCGCAACCGACATCATCAAGCATTTGAGCAGCCAGCGCAATCAAATCAAGAAGAAGAAGGAGGACCTTCTCACTGCAGTGGAGGGCGACAATGCAGTTGCCCTTGAGTTCGACACGGCGATCGAGTTCGTCATCAGTGGCGGCGCCTTCCTGCCCGGACTCGATGACAACTTCCTGGCAGACCGCACTGTTAATCTACCAATTGTACGTAATTCTGATCGCATGCCTATCTCCCTATGGGTCTTTGGTCCTGTTGTGGAAAACCGACTAACGAATCCGGTTTCCAGATGCACATAGTTACCTTCGACGCCGAGGGCAAGATCGTACAGATTCGTCAAAGCTGGGATCAAGGAGCTATGTTGAAACAGGTTGATGTTATTGGAAAGTCGGGGCGCAACTGGCCCATTCGCGATAGCCAGGAGCAGATTAAGATGATCACGAACGCAGCCAAGGCTGTGAGCCCCGCCGTTTCAACTCAGAGAAAAGCTGACCCTGCCGTGCGCTCTCGTGGCGACTCCAACACCTCGCCCGTCTTTGGAACTCGCGAAGAGAACAGTCAGAGCATCGCGTCTGTGATTTCCCCCAGAGGTGGAGTGAAACCCAAGCAGCGCGGCTTCGACGAGATCTTGGGAGAAGAACCTGCAGGGACTGCCGCCGCGTCGGTCGTTTCCCCTAGAGGCGGAGCGCGGCCAACACAAAGAAGCTTCAACGAGATCGTCGGTGACGAAGACGACAACTACGAAGATGGACCCCCAGGTTCCGGTCGTGGACGGTCTCGATCACCGAGCAAAGCCATCGCCCCAAAAGCTGGAGCAGACAAGAAATTCCAACCCAGTCGCTTGTTTGACAGGGATGAGGAACCCGAAGAGGCCGAATCACATGCCCGTGCCCGCTCCGAATCACCTTTCAAAACCATTGCTCCGAAAGCTGGAGGAGAGAAGAAATTCCAACCCAGCCGTCTGTTCAACTCCAACGAAGATTCCGAGGACCATGCGCCGGACAACAACGGAAAGGGCCCGGAGCTTTTCTACCGCCCCAATCCCAAGAGGTTCGACCACTTCGAATTCGCCGACGGTTCCGATTCCACAGATGCACCAGGGAAGGGTGACCCCCTGCCTCGCAAGACGAAGCACAGCAGCCAATGGTCTTTTGATGATTTCGTCACCCCTCAGAAGGTTGCTCCTACTCGGACTCTGCAAAGAAACCACCAGGACTCGCGCCACTGGGGCGGCGCAGGTGAGGACCTAGTTGAGGAAGATGAGCACCCTGCCCAGCCCCGAACCCGTCCATCAGCTGAGGTCCATTTTGAATTCCAAGACGATGGCACTCCTGTTGCACGACGTGCCATGGTACCCCGTGGTGTCGCTCACAATGCTGGATTGGGACTGTACAAGGACAAGATCATAGGGGAGGAAGACGAGGGCGACGATGCTTCTGCTGTCGATTCGCAAGCACTCGGCAACATTACCAACCTGAAAGACAGAAGCAAGACCTTCAGCTCTCATTTCGCCATGAGCGATTCCCCTGACCACACCCCAGAGGCCAAGGCCCACGTTAGCGGCGACCGCCAAAAGGCTGTCAAGATGATGGACGCGAACTGGTCATCCTACGACACCTCGCCTGCCCAGAAAGAGAACCAGCCGGCTAAACCGTCCAACAAAGGCGCGTCTACGACTGGCCGAGGTATCCATATTGGTGGTGATGGCATGGGTGGTGCCAAAGGCACCAACCGAGATTGGATGTTTGGTGATGGTGACGAGGAGGAGCCCCGACCAACTAAATCCGTGCCCGGCCGAAAGCAGGGAGCCAAGTCAGGGGGTTTCAATTGGGATTTCTAGGCAGATGCCTGCTCTGGGCGGAACAGACCACGACGTTGAAATCTCCCGTTTATTCTTCAGGGATTGCACGTCTCATGACGCCATTCACGAATCATGATCCTGAACAGAATGGAACCTGTATCTCTTTTTTGTGCTACTAGACTCGAGAGAAGTGGAAGAAGACAGATGGAGTGTACATGAGGGAAAGCCGAGCAAAGCATTTACAACTCGGAGGCTGTTGAGGGTTACGCAAGTAAAGGCTTTGCAGCTGTATGTATGTCTCGTATGGATTCTTATCGCAGATCGCAATTTGTTTAGGGGCCCTGTACTTGTAGATCGCATCCGATGAGCCACAACGGCCGCCCGCTGTCGATATATGTATGTCTATTGTCACACACTGCCGTCTTCGAACGTGGAAATACATGCAATACTCTCACTCTCATCCGTGCGCCTCCAAACCCCCACAGATCCCAATTCGATTCGCCCATCTCGTACAATCCACGTCAAGTCAGATTTTCAGGAAATGGCATACGTGGATTATGCACAGGCCATTGGTTGCCCCCTACGCGTGAAACGACTCCGTTTACAGAAACGATCTAATACTACATGGTATACGTTAGTTATATATAAGTATATCCCGGCTTTGGTCCTGTGACGCCCCGCTGAACCAGAGCTATAGAATGAGCAAATACAACCAACCCCAAGGCCTTCTTCGGAAAATGCGCATACAATGAGGCCCCGAATTCATCCGCGAGGAGACCACTGTCCCTCCCCATCATCGTGGTCGTTATCATCACCTACTAGCTGATTTCCTCTCCCAGCTTCAGCCTGCCGTGAAAGTCAACAGAAAAACTTGTACAATTTCTTCCACTTTGGCCATGCCCTGCGCTCCTCCGCCTCCTGGGCCACCAGGATCGGCAGGTTGAAGTCGCGGCGGCCCGTGTCGATATCGATGTCCTTGGTGCGGACAAACGAGGTGCGAAAGTAGAAGCGGTGGGCCCCGTAGAAGATGATGACAATGGGCACGGCCATGTACTGGAGGAAGAAGTTCTCGGCGAGATCGGCGGCGGACTTGTCGCGCCAGCCGACGGGCCAGGCGCCGACCCAGAACTGGGTGATGAGGACGATGATATTGAAAGCAAAACCGAGCCAGGAGCCCCAGACGCCGCATTGCGAACGGAAGGCGAGCTCCCGCAGGCTGTGGCCCTGCGCCGCCCAGGCCCGGCGGAAGCGGATGTGGGCGAGGCAGATCGAGGCCCAGGTGAACAAGGACGAGAGGCCCGAGATGGCGAGCAGCCAGTCGAGCACCGCGGACTGGGCGCCGAGGTCGGCGAGAAAAGCCAACAGACCCATGGAGGAGGCGACCACGATGGCGACGAGGGGCCGCCCCTGGCGGTCGATGTACGAAAGCACCCTGGGGGCCTGCTTCTGGTCGGCGAGCGCAGCGAGGGTGCGCGAGGACCCAAACACCGAGGAGTTGCCCACCGAGAGGACCGCAATCAGGATCACAACGTTCATAACCGAGGGCAGTACTTCGATACCCGCGTTTTCGATGGCGATGACAAAGGGTGATGCCGCGGCTGTAATATTGTCGCTGCCATCGGCCTGCAGTAGTCGACCATCATCGTACGGGACCAGCAGGCCCACCAGGGTTAACGCCACTATGTAGAACAGGCTGATTCGCCAGAAGACCTGCTTGATAGCCGTGGGCAGCGACTTTCGCGGGTTCATGGTCTCGGCAGCCGCGAGGCCGACAAGCTCGGTCCCAGCAAAAGCGAAGGCCGCCTGCACGAATACGGTGCAAAGGCCCTTGAAACCATTGTGAAATGCCCCGGGTTGGCGCCAATATAGAACACCGATATAGCCTCCCTTGGGAGTACCGCCTATATTTAAGACAATGCCTAGTAATCTGGGAGATGCGTGTAAGTTGACGCCGATTGTATGAACCGAACATCCACAGGGCAACTTACATAAAGCCTATTACCGCTATTACTTTGATGATAGCAAAAACGAATTCGGCTTCTCCATACCCCTTGACACCGAAGAGGTTGATGGAGACGATTATGGCAAGAAATATACTGACGAATATCGATCTGTCAATATCCGGGTTCCAAAACGATATTGTTATGGAAGCAGCAATGATCTCTAGGGGAAGCACCACAAGCCACTGCAATGCATAGCTTCTCTTGGTTAGTAGATTCTGTGGTGCGATTACCGGATGGGAAACTCACTTCCATCCCATCGCAAAGCCCCATGATGGATCGATGAACCGCGTAGAGTACGCGGAGAATGAACCGGCCACTGGGAAAGCGACAGCCAGTTCCCCGAGCGCTTGGACTGTGAAGTAGAGCATGGTACCGACAAAAAGATAGGCGAGGAGTAGCGAGCCAGGCCCCCTACTGCCAGGGACCTACCTGAAGCAACGAATAGACCGGTGCCTGTGACGCAATCCCGAGTCAGTCAGCTGCGCTTACAAAGTTTCTACCATCACGAGTCATGAAAGCTGTACCTATAGAACCACCGATCGCAATCATTTGTAAATGTCTTCCCTTGAGCCTCCTCAAGAGGCTGCTTTGCGCTGTCGAAAGCGCTGCCATACGTATGTCATATGAATGGCCCGAGGGTATCCGGCCGTTGTGCGAGGTCTGCTGCGTCAGCAGTGAGCCGGACTCGGCCACCAGTAACTCAGACATCGGATCCTTGGGCATGATGCGCTGGTTGGGATCGCGCCGGAAGCCCTCGGCCCAGGTGCGAAGGAACCGCGGTGGCGCGGCCGAGGGATGGTGGAGATGACGATGCATACCGCCAGACGCGGTAGCAAAGTCGTCGTATATGGGCTCCCGCATTGTGTCGTTGCTCCCCTGCGCGATCGACGAGGAGATGTCCTCCTTGATCGGGAACAGCTTCAGTTCAATGTCGTGATTGTTGGGGCTATTGTTGGAGGACGGCATCTTGCGCGGCGGTGCGCCGACAGTGACAGTGCGGCCGAGAAAGTGGTGGCGGCGCAACGACCGTCCCGCCGGTTTCAGCAAAGGCAGGTAGCAATCAAAAGTCTGGAATGATGGAATTTCTATCCGTGCTATCGGCCAAGGCGCGCCAGCTGGGCATGCTCGCACGAAGGTGTGACCTCGAGCAGTATAAGTGGCGGCTTGAGGTCGTCGACTGATCCCAGGCGCAATGCGGATTGGTTGGTCGGTCTCTTTTGCATCAGTGGCTCGTTAGGACGGCTGCGGCGATTGCACCTTGTCGCTCATTGCGCTGTGATGCCGATTGAAACGAATAGTAATGAGTGTGTCCTTTTTACCACTTGGGAATGCTGTTTGCGCGGTTGATATGGGTCAAATATAATGCTATGTCTTCATAACAAATGCGCACATGATCTCTGGTAGAGGCCATCATGTCGCTTATCAAGCCCAGTGTAACAGACCCCCAAACAGCTTCCTGTATTGGCGACCTAGCCATTCTGGCGATACCAGTGATGTCTCGCGGCGGCCAGCCCTGCTCTCTTGCCACAGGGGTGTCACAGTCCCACTACCCACTCTGACTGCAACCCAACCCGAGACTGCAGGAGCTCTCCTCGGGGAATGTGGGGGTTGGGGATGTCATCGTGCTGATGGTGGGATAGTCACCTAGTTTCCAACTAATACGCTGCTAGACTTGATTGCCAAGTGGCAGTAGATGTAGACACTTGTACATTAAAGTACTTACTGATTCTGCTTACTGTAATGAAGTGGTACCTACCTACTTACATATATGAGGCCTTGAAAGGATCAATGCATGATAACTTGATAATTAATGATGCGCCAACGATAAGCACTCTGGAGCCGGTGGAGACTTGTGCCCCAAGATGCGTGCCGACGTCCAATGGATCCTCCTGAACGATACGGATACAGTTGTAGGTACCTACTTTATGTACGCGCACGGACACAAGAAAAGAGATGTTGTGGCAGCCGCAGCCCGCAGTTTGCAGCAAACAATTCTTATTACTGACTTATTACTTACTTAAGTAGGTACTTACTTACTTACTTAGTTAGGTATGCAAGGCACTGAACTGCAACCATCTTCACATGGGATGCCTCTCCCAAACTGTATCGCTTCTTGTCGTGTGCCTTGGTTGGTGCCTAAAGTTGGTCGATTACGCTAACCTAACTGAATGAAACAAACCTGCCTGCCGCCTTTAATGACCAGAGGCTTAGCACGTGCCTACGCGTTTTCGATTTTGTTGATTTGCCACTGAGTCGCGCTCATTCCAACACGCTTCCGACTGACCTATCAATCTCAGTCTCCGAGGCAATTGTCGTTCAATCACCTCACACTCCTAACCCTGCCCCCATAGTAGAGCAAAACCCCCCTATCATCGTATCATACGGATCTTCTTGTTGGGATAAGAGACGCCTCGCGACATTCAAGATGGCCGAAGAGCACGAGGAAATGCAGAACGGGGACGATAGTGGCATGACTGGCCCTGGTGCACCCACGCCACTGTCAGCTCTTGAGGTATGTATCGTCCTGTCCTCATCTCGACCGACCCGATCTGCAAGAATACTGAAACTCTCGCAACAGGGTGTCGCTGGCCTTACAAAGCGTGATATCCAGTTGATCACGGAAGGCGGTTTCCAGACTGTCGAGTCTGTTGCGTACACGCCGAAGCGTGTACTTGAGCAGATCAAGGGTATTTCCGAGCAAAAGGCCAATAAGATTCTGGCTGAAGGTACGTCTACTTTACGTATTTGATGTCTATAGCCTCCGCCATCTGCTTAATACGCGCGAGAGACTAACGTGTGTCACAGCCTCAAAGTTGGTGCCAATGGGCTTCACAACCGCCACAGAGATGCATCAGCGGAGAAGTGAGCTGATATCCATCTCCACGGGCTCCAAAAATCTCGATACTCTGTTGGCAGGTGGTGTCGAGACCGGCTCAGTTACTGAGCTCTTTGGCGAGTTCCGTACCGGCAAGAGCCAAATTTGCCACACGCTGGCCGTCACCTGTCAGCTCCCCTTCGACATGGGCGGCGGCGAGGGCAAGTGTCTCTACATAGACACGGAGGGCACATTCCGACCTGTGCGCCTGTTGTCCGTTGCCAATCGGTATGGGTTGAACGGCGAGGAGGTGCTTGACAATGTTGCCTACGCACGAGCCTACAACTCTGATCACCAGTTGCAACTCCTGACTCAGGCATCGGCCATGATGTGCGAGACGCGATTCTCGCTCTTGATAGTAGACAGCGCCACTTCACTCTACCGAACTGATTTCCTGGGCAGGGGAGAATTGTCTTCTCGTCAGACACACTTGGCCAAATTCATGCGCACGCTGCAGAGGTTAGCAGACGAGTTCGGGATTGCAGTTGTCATAACCAACCAGGTCGTTGCGCAGGTTGACGGTGGACCGAGTGCCATGTTCAACCCGGACCCAAAGAAGCCTATCGGGGGTAATATTATTGCCCACGCCTCGACCACTAGAATCAGCTTGAAGAAAGGTCGCGGGGAGACGCGTATCGCAAAGATCTATGACAGCCCTTGCTTGCCGGAAAGCGACTGTTTGTTTGCTATCAACGAGGATGGTATTGGAGACCCGGCTCCTAAAGACATGGAAAAGGAATGAGTGGATAATTCGAGGTCAGCGGCAAAGGTCGCCATTTAATCAAGATTAATCCATGATGATGATACGGCATGGGAGGATGGATACATATGAGCATAGCTTTTGGCGTTGGGTGGTTAGATCTGCATTCTTGCATTCTTGCTTTGAATCTCGCACCTTTTGCCCCTGAATGCGTACCTACTTAAGCAGAGTTACTTATTGCAATCACCGTTTGAGTGAAATGCGTTATGTTTGATGTTGGATATTGGATTTTGTTGTTGGTAACCTTGTCCAAAGCCAGTGTCCGTCCATGGGATCGTTATTCCAATTATTGTGCAGCGCGCTACCTAAAAGACAATTAACTTATGTAAGTTACACACATTTCTTCATAACCTTTCCAACACGGTTGGGTGTTTACTGTACTGGCAGGCAGACGGACCCACATATTCCAAGTTCAATCGCAGTAGCGCCAAGCCATGATGCCCAAGCTTTGACTGACGGTTGTTCGATTGCATAGCAAAGGAAAGCAAACATTGGGGAAATTCAGATTATCTCCATCACCCGCGTCTCGCCGGATACACAGTAGCTTCACAGACTGCGCGTCCAGCATCGCAATCCCCCAGCACCCCAGAATATACTGCGCGCTGCCAGAGCGCAGCCTTGATGGGCTCGGCATGGCTTCCAGGGATCTCTTGTATCTTCACAAGGAGACAAAACTGAATCTTGAAGTCCCATCAAGCTCCTACCTCGTTGATCTCAAGCTCCCGTCCGTCAACTCTCAAGGCCGTCGCGGCCCCATCCGAGTCAACAACCCAGAGGACGAGAAGATCTTCAGAATACAAAATTGCGCAACAGCTTCGTCCATCTATCATCGAAAGCACCATGCTAGCCCCAAGAGTTTCCTGTGGAGAGTTCTCGACGACAATACCTTGCTCAACCTGCGCGCCGTCGATGTTGGCAGGGCTAAGAAGGGCCCAGATGCAAACGTAGTCCTCAACCTTCGCTTCCCGCATCCCATCCGCCCTTCCTGCGTCGCGTTCGCCGACCCGAAAAACCACGATGCCCTCACTGTCTTCGTGGTTGACCGGACGAATCATCTCTATACCATAACTCTGCGACCCGATCATTTTCGCAAACGATCCGCATCCGAGGCTGGCCTGGTGGACTTGTGCAAGATATACACATCGTCCGGCTTCAGTTTCAAGCATCCGCACAGGCTCCTTGCTATCAATGACGATGTTCTCGTCGTAACAGTACATGATGGCGGTAACATTCGACTCGACCGAAATAAGGCTCATGATGGTGAGTTTTACAAGACCGAGTCCTGCGACTCTTGCACGGCTAATTCAATTTTAGCCTCTAGCCATCCATGGAAAGAGACATTCTACAACTCCAAAGGGTGGTCCCAAGGCCTCAAGAGCTTCCTGAAAGGCAGCCATACCGTTAAGTACGGCGGTGTCAGCATGGACCTTGCCGCAGCAACCTCGGTGGCTGCGTCCGACTTTGGCCTCAACGACAGCAACCTGTATTTGTTTACGGTTTGCCTCGATCATCGGCTGCGTACTTGGGATCTCAAAACTGGCCAGATTCTTGAAGCAAGGGACTTGCTGGATGCCGAACGAAACCCCCAGGAAATCGGCAAGTGGACTATCGACCCATCACAAAGCAACCTCATTCAAATCGTGGGCGCGACCGACGGCAAACGCACATGTGTCACGTACTCCCCCATTGGTATCGGCGAATTCAAGTTCTGGAGCATCGAAGCCGACCAAGAGGGTCTGACGATCCGCGACTTGTTTCCGCATGCGCGGCTGGTCCCCTCGCCTCCTTCTAACTCTGATGTGTGGACGGTTGCCGATTTCGTGGTTGCGCAAGATACATCACGGGAAACGCAGGTCTGGATTCTGTGGAAGAACAACATGAACCATCAAGTTCAGCACCTTGCATTCCTCCCCGAAGACGTCGAGGATGCTTGGCAGTCGGGTTGGACTGCCACTGTCCCTGACCGGACAAGTCCTCGGGCGCCGGAGCCTAATGCCTGCGACCCTACCGATGTTTCGGAGAAGTGGTTGCAACTGATACTGTATCCCGGTAGATTTACACGGGCCACGCTTGAAACCGCTCTTTCGATATATGAACGAGGTCTCGGGTCCCGAAAAGAGACGTCCCCGCGCTCTAGCCAGGGCTTGGCTGAGGCCATATGCACTGCTATCGCATCGACTTTGTCGCTGGATCGAAGCTCGTCTGGCGGCATGGATTACGAATCATTCCGGAATTCAAGTGATCAACAGTGGCGATGGTTTTGTCGCTTGGTCTTGGAACTTGACAAGCAGCGCGGAGAGGCCTTGGCCTTGGCGTTTGATGCCGACTCGGACTTGACTTGGGTGGTTTGCGCAGATAGCTTGTCTGCCATTAGGGAGTGCAACCAGTTGGAGCAGATCTCCCATAACCCTACAGCTAGCTACGAGGGGCTGGACCACGTCGCTACGCTTGTCTCCACTGGCTTATCATTTTTCGACGGGTTCTCGGATAGCATGCGTGATATATGCTATTCAGTACTTCGCTCGGAGCTATTTGAGGACTCGCCCAAAACGGATCGCGAGCGGATTCAATATTTTTCAGAGAAGGCCGGATTCTGGCGCCAGACGTCCGATGAGGATTGTGCCGTAGTCACTGACGCCCTTGGGCAAACTTTCCAGGCAGTGATCCCCGAGTTATACCAGAAGCTCTCTGAGCTGATGGACCCCCCTGCAGATGCCGTGCGGGAAGGCCAGCAGCCTCTGACTGATTTCGGGCGAAAGATGGCCGTGAGAGCAGTCCAACAAATGGCAGAGCTGCGATGGAATATCTGTTTCAGCCAACTGATCCTACTAGTCCATATGGAGTTCGAGTTTGATAATCCTGAAGACGCCTTGAGCAGAAGATTGGACATTGGCTCAGTCTATCGGTATCTGGTCAAATGTCTACGAAGGCTTGAACTCGTCCGATGGCTTGCGAAAACCCAGATCACGGTGCCGCTGGCAAAGACAGAGAGATCAAACTCGGCGGGAAGCTCACCAGTTGCGAAGCGTTCAGGGGAAGACACTCAAGCTATCACGACGTTAGAGTGGACCACAGGTCACCTATTTGAAGTTCCAGATAGAACTTCTATCTCGCTTGGCGTCACAGACATTGCTTCCAATTTCTGTACCCCGGACAGCAGCATTGAGCTGCCGTCGCAGAATTTACAGTGCGCCCTTCTGGTCCGGAGCAGGTCCGATTTGGCCTCAGAGCTGGCTCCATTCTCAGAACTCGATCCCTTTTCCACATATGTGCAGGGACGAGTCCACCTTGCGCAAAGGGACTTTACCACAGCTGCCGTACACTTCAAGAAAGCAGCTTATGGTCTCAGTAAGGCTCGGCAGTGGTTCTCTCTCAATCCTTGGCTAACTGGTCTCACAACAGGCATCTTTCGAAAGCATCCAGACAAGCAAAGCAGCGGCTTGCTTGACGAAACGGAGTGGCGACTATTCTACTCGGGACTCCCGCGATATTATTCTCACGTCGTAGCACTTTTCGAGAGACAAAAGGCACATTCATATGTTGTGGAGTTTGCTCGGCTAGCACTCGAGTTTGTCAATGCGAAAACGCCAGACGCCGCCTTGGTGGGAACCGAAATTCAAAGCCGCTTATTCAGCGGCGCCATCGGCGTTTCTCAGTTCGACTTGGCTCATTCCACGCTGGTGGCCATGTCCGATCATGCTCTGCAGCACTCGTGTCTGCGGACACTCATCCAGAAGATGTGCGACAACCTGCATAATGCGGAGCTCGTCCAGTTGCCTTTCCCCAACCTGGAGAACGCTGTCGACGATATCCTCGCCCAGAAGTGCCAGACCACCCAAGACGTCGTTACCGGCGTTCCCTACCATCAGATCCTCTACGCATGGCGCATCAAGCGCAATGATTACCGGGGGGCAGCCGCTATCCTTTTGGATCGTATACATAAACTACAACAACTCGGTGAAGCGGATGAGCCAAATGGTGACGATGTCTTGGATACGGCCGTGACGAGACAGTACCTCATGCTGATCAACGTCCTAAGCTGCGTGGATCAAAAGCAGGCTTGGATCGCCATAGAGGAGCCGCCGAGAGATCAGGCAAACGGTACGCCCAAGAGGAAGGTGGTGACGCTGGCTGATATCCGCAGCAAGTACCAGGCCGAGCTGGACCGCGTTGCTGCCATACAGAACAACCAGTTCGGATTTGCTGCGGGTGACGAGATGGATGTTTTGTGATGAGAGAGGTGAAATGAATAGAGGGGGCGGGTTCTTGTGTGCAGATCTCGAGAGATGATGTATAGTAACAACAACGTCGTTGCTGGTTAATGATATCTTCGGGGTCCCCAAAAAGGTGTTTGTTCTCTTAGCGTTGGGGATAAAAGGAGAAACGTAACGGCTGCTGAGGGCCCATGGTGCATGAAGATGTGGATATTATCCGTATTTTGATTACAAGAGTGCCTCTAAAGACCTATAAACGCCATGCCACCCATGCTCAAGTAATTCGCCAGCGACTGCCTCAGTACCAAAAGAAAAAAAGGGGAGATGTAATCCACTGCACGCCCAGCTCTATCCTTCAACAGGCAGAGGCATAGGACGGGTGGATTCAGGCACAGCAGTGATTTGTGATTGTCCGGTTACGGCATCAGGTGCTTGCCGGTATAGGATGATTTCGGACTGCTTGAAGTAACGTCTAGCGTCCTCATCTATCAGCACCAGACTCAGGTAGTATCGCGTAGAGAACTTCTTGTTGACGTCCCGGAAAGTCGGCGTCAAGTCAAAACCGCCTAGGAAGAGGCGGATGGGGATGGTCTCGCCTCGCGATGGAGAACCGTCCATAATCTGTAGGCCGGTCTATCAGTCTTGCGCTCTCTCACCCACACACCAGGCGAAACAGGGAGAGAGAAAATGTTGTTGTAGCTTACCTCGAAGCGCACAAGTGTCTCACTCTCGTTGTATTGATTTGGGGCTGCACCCGTGGTCTCGCGCCGGATGATGCTCAATTCCATGTGCTTGATCTTCAGTCGGACCAGCAAGAAGTAAATGCGGCCGACAATGACATCCTTCAGATGGTACTTGCTCTTGGAGTACTCGAACTCTATGTGGAGACAGTCCTCGATGCCGACGTCCATCTTGATGCTGCTGTTAATCTCGGGCGGGATGCGATAGCTGTAGACCCAGATGTCCTTCTCGCGGATGACGTCGGCCATGCGGCGGGATACGGTGACGCGCACCAGGTAGCGCAGCTTCACATTGATGCCGTTGTAAGACTCGTACTGCTTCTCCACGTTCTTAAAGTTGAAGTCGAACGTCTGGGGGTGCTGCAGCTCGCCGGGGGCCGCGAGCTCCTGGTTGAGCGAGAGGAATTCGTAGTGGTTGCCGCGATCGAAGAACATCTCTGAGGGCCGTCTTAGTTTCTTCTTCACCGTGCCGATGCCTGTACAGAAAAGGGACAAAGATAAAGTCACGGGCAAACTGAGTGAGGCAAGGGGGACGGGACGGTGGGTTGGGCCATTGTGACAATTTGCGCGAGGCCGAGAGAAGAATGAATGTAGGAAGGGGTTCTTGGGGAGGAGGTGGGCTCTTGTTCACGTACCTATCGTTCCAATAAACTGCACCTTGATACCTGTGTGCTCTAGCCTTTTGCCGTCTTTGGGTCGTATCGTCACGGCGCCCTTGACGCTCTCGCCGTCCATGTACAGCGGTGCCTTCTCCCGTCGGTTCTTATCGAGCTTGACGTCGACCATGGAGCGCTCGTCGGCATCTTCAAGCACCACGTCGATGTCGACGGGGGTGGCAAAGAAGTACGACATACTGGGAGCTCAATTGGATAGTGGGTGGTGGTATCAGATAGGATGCGCTGTTCGGCGTCTCTGTCGCAACCTGCCAAGTAGCTTCAGAGTGCCTGGGGGAGGAGGGTGGAGCTCACGAATGGAACATACACTGCAGACGGACGGACGTGCTTTGCTGCAATCGTCACTGCGGTACGTGAAAGTAGACGTAGGCGGCTACTCATCGGTAGAGCCGCAGTTACACGCCGACGCCGACCGATACATGCCTGGGAGTACCCCGTACACTCTAACCTTAGGTACCTCTTTGTGTGGGGAGGTCGGTGCTCACCAAAGCCGAATCGGAATCCGCATCTGGATCTGAATCTGAGTCTGAGTCTGAGTCTGATGAAGAAGACCAATCAATCAATGCGGATAGGATTTGTGAATCTATACTGCGAAGTTGCCTCGAGGCGAAAGAAGCAGAACTACCACAAACAAGTACATACTGCAGCTTTTATGAGCAGCTCGGGCACTTGTTCCAACTAGAGCAACTCCTGCACGCTTCGTGACTGAGGGGGCAACCGCTTCAAGTTATCGACATGTATTGTAAGAATAGAGCCAGATGCGGTGTGTACTTAGCCATTAGATCCTGTGGTATGTACATGTAGTTGCAGTTATATCGAAGCAGCATGGCATGTCCCAAGGTCAGTTGCTGCTTTCTTTTATCCAGTACTTTGAATGCAAGTAAACAGGTTGATTAAGATTAAGTACCTAAGTACTTAAGACAGGTGGGGGATTGGAAGAGGGTTTATGGGCTTATAGTGGGACGCTCTGTCCAGCCACATCAATCAGCCACAGGTCGATGATAAGAAGGCGTAAGTGTGCCCTAGTGTGCCTTGCCTTTCACAATTTTTTGCGAGTAAATTTTGGTGCGAGCTAAGCACTCCCTTCCGAAATTGATTGAATCGATCTCGACGTCTGGCTTGTGGCCCCGAAATTGGACTTCACATCACCGCATCTCAACTCCTTCAGGTACGCACATGTCCCCAGCCATTCCACTCCCGACTTTGTCTTGCGCTTGTCGACATTTCGAGATCCGATTTTCTCGCGAATTGCAAGAATAGCCCTGCGATCAAATAACTGACTTCAGCCCTTGGCGAGCACAGGTCGACACCCGACATTTAATTCCCCCACCTGAGGAATCCGACGACAAGATGCGTTACATTCACAGCGAAGAGACCCTGGAGGTGCCCGAGGGCGGTATGTGATTCTTTTCCTTGGAGAATTTCAACTTTGGCAGCTTGCGCGCAACAGATGCGGCTTTGGAGGGGAGGCAATGGATTTTCAACAAGAGAACAGAAAAGAATACAACGGCTGCGGCAACCACCATCGATCAATGTGCTGACCAGGTTTCTTTGCGAATAGTCTCGGTCCAGATCAAGGCCCGTAACGTTACCGTCACTGGTCCCAAGGGTATGCAATTTCCCGAGCCCGGCTTCGGTGATCTCACATCTAACGGAGGAAACAGGCAAGCTGTCCAAGGATCTGAGCCACTTGGCCGTCAACTTCTCCCACCCCAAGAAGAACGTCATCGGCATTGAGATCCACCACGGTGCCCGCAAGAACGTCGCCGCTCTCCGTACTGTCCGCACCCTCATCAACAACCTGATCACTGGTGTGACAAAGGGCTACAAGTACAAGATGCGATACGTATACGCCCATTTCCCGATCAATGTCAACATTGACAAGAACTCCGAGACCGACTGCTACGAGGTCGAGATCCGCAACTTCGTTGGCGAGAAGCTCGTCCGCCGTGTTGCCATGCGCCATGGTGTCAATGTCGAGGCCTCCAAGAACCAGAAGGATGAGCTGACGCTGTCCGGCATCTCCCTGGAGGACGTCTCACAATCTGCCGCCGATATTCAGCAGATCTGCAGAGTCCGCAACAAGGATATCCGAAAGGTAAGAGGGGTGGGCGATTGACTGCCTGGGAAATATCTACTGACATGACTTGTCTCGCAGTTTTTGGACGGTCTGTACGTTTCAGAGAAGGGCCACATCGAGGAGGAGGCTTAAAAAGGGCGGAAATGGATCGGACGTCATGGTTTCTTTGCTGCTTTTGGGTCTCATTAAGGAGTGACCGGGGTTCTACATTTGCATCACTTACGTGGCAAGATTAGCTACGAGAATGGAACGGATCCTTTACGAAGCATATCTCGATCTCCTCAAATGTGATTCCATCGAGCCTCCCTTGGCCCACGGAGCAGTCGACTCGACTTCAGATTCGATGCTCGGCATCTTGCGAGGATGCCGGCTAGCTGGGTTCGGTACAAGAAGGTTCATATTTGTATTGAACTTCTCCACGAGTTATGGAGTCTAGTACGGGAGACGATGTTACGATTGTAGCTACTCATGGATCACAGGGTTCACTGGTAATACACACAGTTAAACCTGCCATTCATTAGGCAGGATCTCCGATAACCCTGAAAAAAATGCCACGTCTGACCTCGTTTACAAGATGGGCTAGCCCGTCCTACCAATTTCTCATCGTAGTTGCAACCAGAATAGTTGTCTAAAGGGGGAGGGGAGGGGGGGCTTTTCACAAACACATCAAGTAAGCAAGCAAGTCTTATTTCCAGGGTCTCATGTACAGGAGAAGAAGAAGCAATCATATATTCCTTTCCCAATCGTCGAGACATTCATTGCTTCTCATTCAGCTCCAATCTAATAATTGATTGGGACATTCTTTCCTATGCTCTCATTCATCATTCCGACGGTCAACTTTATCAGCCAACCAAGAGAAATCGGTCATTTTCCAATCTTCGTTTCCAGCAACATGCATCTCGTTTCGTTCCGTTCGCCTCCCTTGCGGAAAACAATTATCGTCAAAAGTGCCAAAAATCTTTAAGACAGGAAAATCAAGACGACCACCAACAAATGAAGCCTCTTCTTGAAAACTGGGGGCAGAAATTAAAATTCCAGAACGCCGGGGTCATGATCTGTGTCGCGTGATGTGGGAAGAAGGGGGAGGGTGTTTGTACTCTAGTGTGCTGATATATGCTAATTCGGGTGCTCATTATAGGCAGATCGATAATGCGTGGGTGTGAGAGGAGCGCAAATTTATGTACGCGTTATAAGGTTCTGAGGGCTGAGGGCTTATGAGCGTCTCGTGTGCCGCGACACGCGAGAGGCCGATGCCCTCGTTCCCCTGGACTGCCGAGACCTGCGCGTCCTGCGGTCAGAGCTAGCACTACCTATTTTAAGCAGTCAATATTGGATCATTTCCAAACCTCCACGGGTTCGTCGTGTGTATAACTTACTAGGGCTGCTCGCAGTGTAGGAGTCGGTATAGTACGAGCTGCTCCAGTTACTCCTGGGGGGCTTGTGGCTCTCCACCTTCTTGTCGCCCCGCCGGAGACCGAGAAGCAACAAGGCAGCACCGCCGGCTGTGGCGAGCCACCCTGTACCACTCGATTTTTTCTCCTTCTCTTTGCGCGAGGTAACAGTAGACGGGCGGCCACCGCCACCTCCGAACCATGTCCGGTGAGCAGGTCGTCCGCCGTGGGCACTGCCGCGTCGAGAATAACGTTCCTCAATAACCTCGACCCTTTCACCTTTCCTGTCTTTCTTGCCGAGACCAAAAAAGGCGAGGAAGGTATGCCATAGGCCGCGAACGACGCAGCAGAAGCAGAGCAGCAGCAGCAAGACAACACCGGCTATGGTTCCCACGACAATACCAGCAATTGCGCCTCCGCTCAGCGAGTTATTGGTGGTTGTGACGGGAGTACCCGTATCGGAGCTTGTCGGCTCGGCTGTCTGGCTAGCTGCGGTACCCGTTGAATCGTATATGGTCGAGCCACTCGTGACACGATATGGCGCCGAGTACTGAGTTGTCACCACACCCACGGTCGTACCCACGGTCGTGCCCACTGTCCATGTTCCAGCGCCTGCATTCGGCATGCACTGGCCGTCGTGGAGGCAATATTGCTGGTTGGTACAGCATATGTTCCCGCAAGCGATTTGCCCTGTGCCCGACTCGGGTACGCAATTGCCGCCGGTGCCGGAGCCGACTCCATCTGTGGCGCCGGGCATGAAGGTGCTCCATGTGCTGGTGTATGTTCTTGTCTCTGTCCACGTGGTAGTGTGGAAATCGACTCCTCCCCCGTTTCCTGTCGCGGCGCATCCCGCTATGCCGGCCGATGTGTAACACTGCTGACCTGCCGAACAGCAGTACTGATTGTCAGCACCACAATAAGAGTCGCACCCGCGCTCCATGATATATCCATAGCCAAGATCTCGGAGTTCATCTTTGGGGTAGGGAGATGCGGTGGTCAAAGTGGAGGTGAGCAGCAATGCCACCAGGGAGGAGGAAAGAAACCGCTGGTGCCGCTGGTGCCGCTGTGAGAGTCGCATTGTGACGGTGTGAGCTAAAGCAGACTCGAATGGGTTTGCTGGAATGTTGGCGCCCACGATGGGGTGCGCAGTGAGACAACTAGCCTCCTGCTCTCTTTTTTCTCTCCCCCTTCTCACTCTGCTCGCCGCCGCCAAGCTAGATTGGCAACTCAGGTCGCAAAGTCCGTGATGGTTTTTGATCTTGGTCTGTAGGGATTGACAACACAAGGAACAAGATGAGAAGTGTGGCAGAGGCACCAGCAAGATTCAACTCAACAGAGGTGGTGGGTATTGCTGTAGTTGTCAGTGACAAGGTACGATGACGGGGAACCTTGAGAACTGTGAGATATGAGTATGCAAGACAAGACAAGACAAGTCAAGGCAATCCGTAGGAAGGAAGGGATGGATGGATGGGAAAAGGGTACATACAGTCAAGGGTCAGTCTGATGAATCAGGGCACTACGAATGCACGTCCTGCGTCTTTTTGGGCTTCAATTGGTGTGCTTTTCTTTCCCAGCCTCTCCTCTTATTGCCGTCTGCCCAAAAAGTCGCGGGGTCGGGCAGTTGACGACGCTGTATGGTGGTGTGTCATAGGCGGTCTTCCCAAAGAAAACAGAGGGGGCTGGTCAGTGGTCGCAACTATTGACAGGGGTGGATCGTCTAAGAAGTACGGATATGGGTTGAATGTTCGTTTCTAACCACCCAGTCAGTCTCTTCTGTCTCTGCTCTGTCTGTCAACTTGGGATGATTTCAGGAACACTTGTCTTTTCTTCTTCTTCGTCCCCTGGTTTCCTCTCGCCAGTTGAAAGCGGGCTTCGATTGTTCGGTCTAGGTAAGTAAGTAAGTACATGTACGAACGAGAAGGGAAAGACGGTGATTGTCTGAGTTGGCATGGTATGTATGTATGCCATGCAGCACAAGAGCTGCAGAAAGACAGGATCTGGGATCGTCTTGGCTTGCTTACAGCGACCGGGATGGTTGACTGGACGACAACTAATACCGCCCGAGACAAGGATCTTTGCAGCATTTTGCGTTGTACGAGTATTAGTAGCGTGCACTGGGCCTCACCGTTCCCAGTTCCAACCAAACCCTACATACCCTCTTGATCAAAATACTCCGTACGGATACTCCATCCAACTCGGATTCCGTCATGCAGATCTGGTCATGGAAACAATCCATTATTCAGGAACAAGTGCCATGCCATAGGTTATCTAGCTACCTAATCTCTCAGGGTACGGAGCCGATGTTCCAAGGTTTGTTTAGGTTACTGTATCAGTCTTGATGCAATGACGTTCAAGTGTACAACCGGAAGGTATCCATCCTCTCACGACATGCCGTGAAGCAAGATAGATGTTGTAGGTAAGTTACATGTACTTATATATCTACATGCTTTACTTTGCCTATATTCACACGTGCAATTACCTGTTCTCCGTGGAACGTGCATCGGTCGCTTGACACATCGTCGACTGCTGGCCGGGTCTATCTATCTCCCATGGCTCGCAAAACAGAACAAGAAGTGTATCTAGTGTTGCAGGCTTCTGGTGATTGATTGCACTGCATAATTACCTGTATTCAAACCAAATGACTTCCGCACACCGGCATGGCATCGTGTTCATATTCAAGCTGCTCTGAACCTAAGGTGTTTGTTTCTGTTGTGTGGTGCTGCACCTTGTGACGCCCCACTAAAATGTCGGCGTTCCAAAAGGCCGCAAGGTTCCCAGCTGCCAGCTGTTGCTGCTGCTGCTGCTTGACGTACTTGGGTGTGTGTATGTGTGCTGTTGGAGTTGGAGTTGGAGCTTCAAGCTGGAACAGCCACCCACCACCGAGCCGACATCAGATTACACCACCCGCCTGACTCAGGCTACCATTCCGCGCCATCGCCCATCAATTTACCGTCTTTGCTAACAAGCTCAACTCTGTCACTTGAAAAGGTGCTTCTTGAACACGTCTGAAAGAAGCTATTGGATCGTGTGAGGCCATTACGGGCACCATGTCGCTGGATCCGCCTCCGTACCTCGGTTCGCTCCAGAACAACATCAGGCAGCGCCCGATACCTTGGGAAGGCGCCGTCCGTGTTGGTACTGTGACCGACGCCCAACTTGCCAAGATTCGAGCCGTAGATAAAGTCAGAAAGGAACAGAGGAAACAGGTCGTCGAAGCTGATCTGGATGGCTACCGCATACTGTTCGTTGGTGGCAATGGCACACCTGGTGTGCTCGAGTCGGCAAGCAAGCGCTCTGAGGTGCTTCAGTACATCCTGGTGCTGCTGAGCGACTTGCTTGATGGTAAGCTGCCCTTGGTTCCTTCTCCTTTCTGCTGCATTGTCCACAAGCCGTTCCTATTCCGCAGCTGCCAGGCCTGCAGCCATCTTCCAATGCTAACTTGCATCCTGCAGCTGTGCCTTCGCTAGCAAAGGCCTTGTTCAAGAACGCAGACCCCTACAAGCATTTCCTACCACTTCTGGCGCACTCCAACAACTCCGAAGATCCTATTCCCTTGCTGACCTCGACTGTTCTGGCCACACTGATGGCGAGATCGCAAGACGAATCTGCCGCAACCGAAAATGCCCTGCCCTTAATCCTCAGCTACCTTTGCGGCTTGGCCAAGAACTCGAATGACGCCGGACTGCAAGACATCGCTGTGACCGAATATTCGGCCTTGCTGTATGGCCAGTCTTCTAGGCAGCTATTCTGGAAGCAGAAGAGCGAGACTGTCGCCCCGCTTGTCGAGATCCTCAGAAAAGCCGCAGGCATCGGTGCCGACACATCAGCTAGCCTGTGGAGTGGAAGCTCTACTCTCAGGGGTAGCAGTGGCTTTGAAGGTTCATTGGGGGGTGGCGTTGGACTCCAGCTCCTGTACCATGTCCTGTTGGTTATGTGGCAGTTGAGCTTCGAGGCCGAGGATATCGGCGACGAGATGGATGAGTAAGTAGAAATATTCTTCGCCGATGGTGTTCGATACTAATCTGGTTGCAGCGAGTACGATGTAATTCTTCTATATACCCAGCTACTTCGCCTGTCACCAAAGGAGAAGACGACACGCCTGCTTGTATCTACGCTTTACAACCTGCTCAGTCCCAACTCGAACTCGCTACTCCCGACAGCTGTGCTGGCGAGGCTTCCTGGGGTGCTGCAGAACGTGAGCGGGCGCCACTTGACAGACCCCGACCTGCAAGAGGATCTGGACAAGCTCAAGGAGATGCTGGAGGAATACACCAAGACCAAGACTACTCTGGATGAGTATGTCGCTGAAGTGCGGTCCGGTCATCTGAGATGGTCGCCTCCTCATCGAAACCAAACTTTCTGGACGGAGAACTCGCGCAAGATCCTCGACTTCGAGACGGGCGAGATTCCGCGTAAGCTTGCTGAAATCATGCAGAAACCATGGGACAACGACAAGGGAGTGCTAGCTATTGCCTGCAATGATGTAGGTTGCCTCGTCAAGGAAGTGCCTGAAAGGAGATATCAGCTGGAGAAACTTGGCCTCAAGACACGCGTCATGGAGTTGATGCAAGACCCTGATGAGAATGTACGGTGGGAGAGTCTAAAAGCCCTTGGTGGATGGTTGAAGTACAGCTTCGACAACAACTGAGACGGAGCCCATGTATAGTTTCCCTTTGATCACTTTGGCCCGGTACAGGCCCCATTATGACAGTATTATATTAGCAGACACCGAATGGATAGACCCGTTGCCCGTTGCTGCCTTCACAGCACGACTACGGGTGTCCGCTATGGAGTGGTGCTGTACCGGGAGATGTTTCCCTCAATATCAAAGCATGCGAGTGACTGATGATCAGGACCAATGCACCATCAGCCCGTAGGGTTAAGGTTAGTAAGAGGTAAGTAAAGTACTTGATATCATGACTTGTACTTCACGTATTATTAGGTAATCGAAAGGGCCAACGGACGATAGGGCGCTGTTATCCGCGGCTGATACCCCAGATCTCGGTTTGCAGCGGAAGCGGACAAGTACGTGAACTACCCCACTCGACCTCCATCTGGGGGGGGTGCACTGAGCAGAACTGAGGACAGAAGGCAGGGTTGGCACCGAAAACGGCGCCTTGGCAAGATAGGAGAGATAGCCGACTAGGTACCTACTTCCATATAAGTAGATAACCTTTCCCCTGGTTGGCTGTTGGTTTCGGTAGTGGTCCGTATCCAAACCAGACTCGGTATTGTTTGCTAGGGAATCCCTCCCTTCTTCACAATGCAGCGGTTACCCTTCTCAAGAGGCATCAACGTCAGCGCCGCCCGCACTGCGTCCCGCCTCAGTCTATCTCCCTCCGTGTCGACGTCACCCGCCCGAATGGCCTCCCGAGACACAGCAGCGCGGCGGTTAGCCGCTACCGCGCGACATATCCGGCCCTACAGTGCCCTTGCCTCCACCGCCACGAGCTTTCCCCAGACACACGACAAGATTGCCCAGCCCCAGGATACGCCATGGTTCGTCGACAATGAATTCAAGGCATCGCAGGCGACCCAGTGGATCGACCTCTACGACCCTGCAACCAACAATCTCGTGACCCGCGTCCCGCAGTCCACCGACGCCGAGCTTCGGGCTGCTGTCGACAGCGCCCAGAGAGCCTTCCCGGCATGGAGGAACACCAGCGTGCTGGCCCGTCAGCAGATCATGTTCAAGTTCGTTAGCTTGGTACGAGAGAACTGGGACCGCCTGGCCGCGAGTATCACGCTGGAACAAGGCAAAACATTTGCCGACGCCAAGGGCGACGTGTTGAGGGGTCTGCAGGTGGCTGAAGCGGCTTGTGGTGCCCCGGAGCTCCTCAAGGGAGAGGTGCTCGAGGTCGCCAAGGACATGGAGACCAGATCTTACAGAGAACCATTGGGGGTTACTGCCGCTATTTGCCCGTTCAGTAAGTCAATGCACTCAACCGGGACCTATTTCAAGTATGTGCAGCTAATGAGCATGTGTCTCCCAAGACTTCCCCGCCATGATCCCATTGTGGTGTATCCCTATCGCCACTGTGACTGGCAACACTTTGGTCCTCAAGCCATCGGAGCGTGACCCTGGAGCCGCAATGATTCTTGCGGAGCTGGCCCAGAAGGCCGGCTTCCCAGCTGGCGTGATCAACATCATCCACGGCGCCCACCGCACCGTAGATTTCCTTCTAGATGCCCCTGAGGTCAAGGCAATTAGCTTCGTCGGCGGCAACAAAGCCGGAGAGTACATTTTCGCCAGAGGTTCCGCCAATGGCAAGCGTGTCCAGGCCAATCTGGGTGCCAAGAACCATGCAGCTGTCCTCCCAGATTGCAACAAGAACCACTTCTTGAATGCGGTGGCTGGTGCCGCCTTTGGTGCAGCGGGCCAGAGATGTATGGCTCTGAGTACTTTGGTCATGGTTGGAGAAACGAGGGAGTGGCTGCCGGAGCTTGCCGAGCGAGCCAAGGCCCTGCAGGTTAATGGCGGCTTCGAGGACGGGGCCGATCTGGGCCCCGTCATCTCCCCCGAAAGCGAGAAGAGAATCAAGTCTCTCATCTCAAGCGCCGAAGAGGAGGGGGCAACCATCCTACTCGACGGCCGGAACTTCAAGCCGGAGAAGTATCCCAACGGCAACTGGGTTGGCCCGACTATTATCAGCAACGTCAAGCCTCACATGAAATGCTACACAGAGGAGATATTTGGGCCAGTCTTGGTCTGCCTGAACGTAGAGACTCTGGACGACGCCATCGAGCTGATTAACAAGAACGAATACGGCAACGGCACCGCCATCTTCACCAAGTCGGGCTCGACAGCGGAGACGTTCCGCAAGAACATCGAGGCTGGACAGGTCGGTATTAATGTACCAATCCCCGTGCCATTGCCCATGTTCTCCTTCACTGGCAACAAGAAGAGCATTGCGGGTGGTGGTGCGAATACTTTCTACGGCAGACCGGGCATCAACTTCTATACGCAGTACAAGACTGTCACGGCCATGTGGTCGAGTGCCGACGCAATCTCACAAAAGGCCGATGTGGCCATGCCTACGCACAGCTAGGCATAGAAGAAGAAGAGGAAGAAGAAAAGAGCTATGTAGGGACATGGTAGTCCCCCCTTTGTCGTTGGATTCAATGCGGGTCTCGGTTGGGATGGCTTGGACGCAGTCGCGTTGCTTCTTCAAAACGGCTAAGTCAGTCAGTGTTGTTGTTGTAGTAGTATTTGCTAATACATTTTGATGCATACATGTACTCCGAAGGCCGGCGGCAGTGTGGCGATATCTTCCTCAGTGAGGCCCTCAATTGAGTAACCGTTGATCAATCACAGTCACAGGGGTCGGTCGGCGGAAAATGCACAAGCTTCTAAGCAATAAAACCCCCCAACCCCCCCTGGGATTTGATTCCCATACTTTAGGTAGATTTATGGGTTGCAGGATTGTCTTGTTGGGTTGAACAAGTACTTCTTAGGTAAGTAAGAGGTAGGTTGAGAAGTACTTACTTAAGGCGGGACTTATAAATCAGGTAAGAAGTACATACTTATGCAGGTCAGTCACAAACAAGTACCGGGCATGGGTTGCCCGACGACTCCAACACCTCCCCCGGCTGACCACCTTGGCATGTCCTTAATCACGTATTCACCTAACCTGGCCTGTTCTACCGAGAAAGCACAAAGCAGAAAGCAGAAAGCCAGCCAGCCAGCCAGCCCCCCCCGAGCCATGATGGCAGTAGACATAACCGACAGGAATGCAGATGCGGATTCATCATCATCATCATATTCTACTGCTACCCTTTCAAAAGACCTCACAGATTTACCTCGGGATGTCTTCTTACTCATCATCACCTACCTGTCTTCCCGGGACAGCGTCGCCTGCCGCAGTGTAAGCCGCGCCTGGCATGCTGCCTTTACGTCGGAAGATGTCTCGTTAGTTTTGATGCGCTGGCATTTCCCCAGGTCCAGGGAGTCCCGGGCCGTGTTTTCGGGCCTGAGGTCGCCGGGCACAAGGCGAGAGTCCGCGGCCGCCGTGTTCGCCAAGGTGGCTCGGCGTTACCACCATCTCCGACAGGCCAAGCCGCGCCTCATCGAGAAGATCGACGTGGTCCAGGAAAGAAGCCACCGGGACCTGCATCGAGGGGTCGCGCCGTGGGATCGCATCCTGCGATGGAACGAGAACAAGGCCATCTTCCAGTACAACGACCCCACTTGGTGCATGGATGACGGGCTTCTGATCTACCCCGGCCTCGACGGCGGGCAGTACGTCGCATATGACCTGGAAACCCAACGGCGATTCCACGTCCCCTTTGACAACGCCGACAAGATTGTCAGGCGAGCGCGGCTAGCATGTGGTGTTTTGGTAATTGAGTGGTGCGAGCGGGAACCCTACCACCAATTGAACGAGCGCGAGGTCGTCCACCGGACCTTTGCCACGGCCTACGACGTGCAGCGGGCCCAATCCCGGTCGTCTTCCAGGTCGCCGAAGCTGGCCATAGTGCGCTCGTCTTCGGACTCGTCGGCCTGGAACATCTTCTTCCGCTCCGAATGGAAAATCCACTTCCTCGGGCTCCCGCTGAACTCGGCGGACCGCTTCTTCTCTACGCACAGCGACACGCATTACGCACTCTACCTGTGGCAGCCGCACCGCTCGCCCTGGGGCGACGACGACCCGATAGAGCAGCTCGCGGTCTGGAACATATCTTTCCCCTCGGCCTACAGGCCCTCGCTGGACCCGGCAGGCACGAAAAGGCCGGATGCCGACTTGGGCCCCTCGGTCATTCAACGTCTTACGTGGCGGGAGCTGGAAATCATAGGACTCCGCCAACGCCACACTCCGGCCATCCGAGAACTGGCTCTCGACGAGAGAAATATCTACATACACGAAGAGGAGCACCGATGGCTCGCTGGCACGCAGTCGTCCATCTTTCCCCCGCGGCACCACACAGTGCGCTGCACCGGGATCCCCCTCGTCGGAGCTGGCCCGATCTGGTACGATGAGTGCTGTGCCGACGGCGACGTCCATATGTCGTTCTGCCCGCGGTCTGGGTCGGCGGCGGGGCCGTCTCTCGCACGTGCGGACGATGCCTCGACACCACCGCACTACAACGGTACCTGGCCAGGATATGCGCCTTGTTGGCGCCATGAGGAGTTCCCCTACCTGACAGTCGGCGATATGAAGGACGCGCTGGCTGGCGTCAGGGTCGTGGCTAGGCAGTGTTTCATGGTCGAGGCATTGTCCGTCTTCGTCATGCCGCGGATCAGCATCGAGGACGAGGACGCCGACGAGGAGAACGCAGAGGTTCGGTTCGCCGATGAGATGTGGGCTGAGCTCATGGGGAAGGGGCGGATATACGGTGATGAGCGGTGGGTTGTCGGGGAGGATGCCGAGGGCAGGATCACCGTCGCCCGTTTCTGATACCTCGGTCGCGCTGCTTTTCCCTGGCGCAGTGAAGTACTACTGACTCGACCAAATAACCATACTTCTTCTTCCCGCACGAGCCCCTTTGTTGCACATTATTATTCTAAGAAACCGTTGCCTATGCCGGACCTATCTACAGTATGGTCTTTCGCCAGGCACCTTGGACGCAGCGACAAGCTGATAGCGCCGGAAATGTTAGAAAAGACCGGACTCGATGATGTATACATACGACTTGTACCCCCCCGGGGCCAATCCAATGGGCTTCGGTTGTATTGCCAATTGAAGCCAACCATGAAGAAGTCGGGCCGGCTTCTGTGGGGTTATCGAGCTGGGGGGGCTGCATCCATATTGGCAGAAGCATCATTCCATGAGTAAGCAACCGATAAGTATAACAGGCCTTTCCAGGCTTTTCCACAAAAGCACCCACCTCTACCGAGTCCGTTATCGCTCAGGACCGATCCCGAGGAGGATGCGAGACTGGGGGCAAGAGCCCCGATTGGTGCGAGCATGCAGAGGACTGGCCTCGGCCGCGGCGGGGTCAGTCTTTCAACGTCTTTCTCGCGGAGATACAAAATCCCCTCGAATCACCTGTATGTAGCGTCTTTCTGTCGTGGGGTTTGCTTCCTCTTCTTCCATCGACCCCGACCCCGACCCCGACCCCGCCTGGCCAGCCAGGTACTAGTAGTAGTAGCGGTCTTTCGCCCACCATCACCACTCTGGCCACACCTTGGTCCGTCACTACTCATTGGCTTTGATCATGGCATTGAAGCTCACTCTGGTGGCCTTGGCCTCTCTGCCGCTCGCTCAGAGCGAGACAGTGCTTGGTGTTTACATTTTCCATCGTCATGGAGACCGCACTCCCAAGACTCACCCGCCAGCCAATCTGACGTCTTTGGGGGCCGAGCAAGTTTTCCTATCTGGCAACTACTACCGCGATCGCTACATTGCGTCGGATGCCAGCTCGCCCGTCTTGGGCCTGAGCCACGACATCGCCGTACAGTCCCAGGTCAGCATTACTGCTCCTGACGATACCGTCCTGCACAACTCGGCCCAGGTCTTTGTGCAGGGTCTCTACCCGCCCGCCGGGTCTCTCTCGACCGAGGAGCTCGCCAACGGCACCTCGGTCGAGGCGCCTATGGGGGGGGAGCAGTACATCCCCGTGAAGGCCGTGTCGACGGCCTCAACCAGGACCGATGCCGAGAACAACGAGTGGCTCCAGGGCGGCAGCGGCTGTGGCAACGCCATGGTCAGCTCCAACAACTACTTCTCGTCCAGCGAGTACCAGAAGACGTACGGCGATAGCAAGGCCTTCTACCAGAGTCTGCTGCCCGTCATCAACGGTACTTTCGATGCCAGCGCGGCCAATTTTAAGAACGGCTACACGAGTAAGTCCCTCTCTCCCCGGCGATGCCTTCAATAGAAGAGCAGCTGATATTGACCCTCGCGTGCGTGTACAGTCTTCGACTTGGTCAACGTGGCCAGGATCCACAACAAGACGATCCCTTCGTCGGACCTCCTCACCCCGGAGACTGTTGTCGAGCTCCAGTACCTGGCCAACATCCACGAGTGGAACCTGGCCTTTAACGAGACGGAGCCGATCCGCGCCATTGCCGGCTCCGTGCTGGCCGGCCAGATCGTCCAGCAGTTGCAAACCACCTTGGACGGCAAGAGCAAGTCGCCCCTCGGCATCCAGTTTGGCGCCTACGGCAGCTTCTCGTCCTTCTTCGGCCTCGCGCAGCTGCATAAGCTTTCGTCTGCCGACTTCACCGGCATCGTCGACTACGCGTCGTCCATGGCGTTCGAACTCGTCACTAACGTCTCTACTACGTCACTGCAACAGTACCCCGCCGCGTCTGACGTGTCTGTCCGCTTCCTCTTCTCCAACGGCACCGCCGGCGCCGCTGGGAATGTCCCCGTGGCCTACCCACTCTTCGGCCGCTCCGAGGTCCTGTTGCCCTGGACTGTCTTCGTCGACGAGATGAACAAGTTCGCCATCGGCGACACCAAGAGCTGGTGCACCGCCTGCGGCAACTCAACAGGCCAGTGTGCCCAGTATTCGTCGGACAGCAGCAACGGTGGTGATGACAATGGTTCCGCAGCCGCGGCCTCAAAGTCGGGCGACGGCATCTCCACTGCTGTCGCCGGCGTCATCGGCGCCCTGGTCACTCTTGTCGTCATCCTGGGTATTGAGGGCTTGGTCTTCGCCCTTGCCGGTCTGCGCCTTGTGAAGAAATCCGCGCTGGCTGCTCGGGCTACCAGTGTGGAGGCCACCGGGGCTTCCAAGGCATAGAGCTGCGTGACCCCTTCCTCTAGCAGAGCATGGCTTTTTCAAGCCTCAGGCTCCATGGGAAATTAAGTATCGAATCTAATCGCAGATACGGTGGAGGAATATCCTGTCACGTATCACGTTTTACGGGTAATGATTTACGTCTTTCAGTTTTCATCATTGAGCAACGGGCAATGCTAAGCTCTCAGTGTCACCAACGACTAGTGGTCGAGATTTGAAGATTATTATTATAATTAACAGCTACCAAACTGGGATTTGATCCATTTTAGGAGACGTGAAATGTATATCGTTGTAAGCCATCACATAGGGTGTGTGTTGTTGGACGACCGCGATGAACTGTCCCGTACTGACAACAGAATCCAAGAAACTGTTTAATCACTCCATGATGCCAGCGTTGCATCAGACATCAGCGTAGGCCAGTCATCTTAAGAAGATCATGCCTGTAGAAAAAGCTGCGATTTCTTTTGCCATACACATCTATATCCGCCCACAGCATTAGCCATTCACCTTCTCCAGCTATATGAGTATCCCCCTAAAAAGATGGTGACAGCTAGGGATCACGGGGAAGGAAAAAGACTCACACATCGGAATACTCAGCAGACAAATGACGACCTGCACCGAGGCGAGGGCATAGAAGACCGGCTCCGTACCGCCCTCGACCAGCCAATCGTACGCCTTGAAGGTGAGTCCAAAACTGAAGAAGTTCTTGAAGATGATGAGGCAAGTGAAGCCCTCAATGGCCAAATCGCCTGCGTATTGTAACAAAACAGGATTAGCCGTGGAAATAACACACGAGGCACAGTGCCCGTTCGCGGAAAAACAGGGGCCTACTTACGGTACGCATCTACAATGTACAGCGAGCTCGCCACCGCGCCAATGACCATGCCGCAGACCTCGAAGCCGAAGAACATGATGGGCACGGCATAATGATAGGGCCCCTGGCTGGTGATGGCGAAGCCGTAGAGGCCCATGCAGCCGAAGATCAACTGGGGGATGACAAGCAGGATGCGGAACTCGGGCTCGTAGACGCCGCCGTTGCGCTTGGTGAGCCAGGCGGCGCTCCAGTCGGAGAGGCCGCCGGCGATGACGAAACCCATGACGGCGCCGATAAAGGGCCCGACGTAGGCGTAGCCCGTCTCGACCTCGCTCCACCACCGCGGCGGACCCAGGAAGATGGCGGCGAGGATGACGCCGATGAAGACGGTCCAGCCGATCAGGGTGCCCTGGATCAGGCACGCCCACAAGAACGCGGGCTGGACGAACAGCGGGAACGGCCGGAAGAGCAGCTTGGAGAAATCCTCGTCCGTCTTCCGGCCGTCGAAGAGCGCGAGGGATTCCAGATACGTCTTCTTGGGCCGAGGAGCGGCCGGCGCAGCGCCAGCCTCGACCGCCGCCGTGTGCGAGTACAGTCCCGCATACTCCTCGGGTTTGTCCTGCGAGGTTTCGGGCCCCGAATCGGACGCCATGTCCGTGTTGAGACGCGTGTCCCGGCGGAAGGAGGTCTCGGGGCAAAAGAAGATGATACCGAACAAGGAGACGGCGGTAAAGATGGCGACGAGGTAGAAAGTCCACCACCAGCCGATGGTGTGCGTGATCTTGCCGACTACGATGGGGGTGAAGAAGGCGCCGCCGAACACACCCAAGTTGGTAAACGCCATGCGCATGCCTCGTTGCTTTGCACACACACACACACACACACACAAGTCAGCGTTTCAACGACCCCCTCCTTTCTCGTTCTCTCCCACAATCGTCAAGGCATGGATGGATGCGAGACTTACATGCACAAAGTATAGGTCACCGACGGCCGCGTTGACCAGCGACTCGAAGGGTGCGGTACCGACGCCCTGGATGATGCGGGCCCAAAGAAGACTCGTGTAGTTCTTCCCCGCAGCCCCGGCCCAGGCACTCGAGAAGATGCAGATGATGGCGCCGATGACGAAGAGGTGGCGCTTGCCCCAGATGCGGCCCGAGGGCACGAAGAAGATGGCGGCGAAGCCGGCGCCGAGCAGGTAGTAGCCCGTCAGCAGGGCGACGTAGGTGAAGTTCATGTTGAACCAGATGGACAAGGTCAACGTGTTGGCGGCGAGGATGGGGCCGAGCGCCGTGGCGAAGATGGCCGTCATGGACAGCGTGAACGTGATGAGGTCACGCTGCCATAGCGGCCAGTTCAAGGGGTCGTTGGGGTCATCGGACGGTTGCGGATGCTACATGAGAGCGACGCACACAAACAAAAGGTTAAGATGGCCCCCGACACCCGAGTTCGATTGTGCGATGGAGGCTAAGGGTAAGGGGTAGGCAGGCATACTCACCAGTACAACACCATTCTCATCACACTTGATGGCCCGCGTATTCGTGGCGGTGCTGATGGTCCGCGGCCGTTCCGGGTCGTCATAGTACCGCGTAGTGCCTTGCGAGACTCAGTTGGATTGAAACCACGTGCTTCCAAGGTGATACGGGGCGCGGTTATGGAGCACCACGGAAAACGACTTACCAGGCACATGCTCCATGGCCCTGGATTCAAGAACCCCGAGACCCATATTGCAAGATAGTGAATATAGTGATAGTATTGTATAGCCCACGCCTCTACCAATAAAGTGTCGAGTTATCTGACTGACAGACGTACGGCCGGACTACGCTCAGAGTGGCACGTAGGGCCGGTGACTATGTATTATATAACTATTACAAATACACGAGATCAGGCAGTCGGAACAATGGACAGCAGACCTCGGCGGGGGGGGAGGGTCAATGCCACGGTTGGAGATCCAAAAGAGACGGCGTTGCGTTCCCAGTGCAAAAGAGTAAGGCAGACGAGGGGGAATTTCGTTCTCAGCAAGGGTCTAAACCTAAAGTTGTCTGTCGTCTTAAGCTGGGGAGGGGTTCCCTTGTATAAATCCCCGGCCGAGTATCACTATAGCAGGAGCCCATGTCTCGCAGCCCGCGGAGACCTCGGAGGAAAAGTGAAGAGAGGGGCGAGAGAGGGAGAGAGAGAGAGAGAGAGAGAGATAAGAGAGAGATGATGATGATGACGATGATGAAGGTTATCGCCATTGGAGCACCTCGCCATATGATATACTAACTAATACAACCCGCCCAAGGGGAACAGGCTAATAAGCCGACAGCAATTAACATTCAAGTCTAAAAGGCGGGAACTCATTCCCTTTCGAATTAAATAGAATTTATTAGTGTCCAGTGTCAAGAACCAGGTCCAGGTCCAGGTCCAGGCCCAGGCCCAGGCCCCCCGTACCTTCCCTGCACAGAGATCACTTGTAGTAGTTGGTACTGCTTGTACCACTTGTACTACGTACAAATTCAGCACAACTAAGGTTGGTGCTAACAGTACATGGCTTGAGCAAACAGAAAACTTTGATTGATTATCATGATGTAAACCAGGATCTCACCAGGGCACGCGACTGAGCAGACAATCCCCATGGTCGGTAAGTAGTTATGCCTGGACAGGCACAGATTCCAGACCTTGGCAGGCCCAATCGAAGAGCAGAGGATAATAAGAAGAGGGGAGAGGGGGGGGAGTAGTGGTCTGTCTCACTTGTTCACTACAACACACACACACACACACACACCTCTTGTCATAACTGACTTTCCAAGACACCAGCAGCAGCAGCAGCAGCAGCCATGAAGTTCACCACCGTGGGCATCGTTGCCTTCGCCGGCCTAGCTGCCGCCCAACAAACAGGACTTGGGTCCCTCCCTGAGTGTTCAGTAAGCCAGCCCACCCCTCTATCCCCCTTTCTGTCCCCCTTCGTGCATGCCTCCCACCTTCAGGAGTCTTCATACGTGATGCGACAAGACGGCGGCGGCTATTCTTCTGACCGAGCACGTGCGCAATAGAAAAGCTGCTTGAACAATTTCACCACCGGATCGGGGCAGCAGATTGGCGGGTGCTCCTCGACCGACGCCAAGTGCATCTGCGCCAGCAAGAACTTCATTGCTGGCATCTCCTGCTGCGTGGCCGACGCCTGCAACAAGGCGGATCAGGACGCCTCCATCCAGTTCGCCTCCACCTTCTGCGGCACCCTGGGTGTCCAGGTGCCCTCGGTCGTGAGCTGTCCCTCGAAATCCGCCTCGGCCAGCGGCGCCGCCGCCACCGCCACCGCCACCGCCACCAGCAACACTACCACCGCCGCTACAGCCTCTCCCTCTCCGGTCAGTGCGGCCAGCACAGTTTCGAGGACCGCAGGCATCGCCTTCAGCGGGCTTGCCGTCGCGTTGGCTTTCCTGCTGTAGGACGTACGAGTGGTCTGGGGCGGGGGGACGGCAGTGGTATCCCCTCAAGTCTCGGAATTAACAGACTGGTCAATATGTGGTAGGGATATGGGGCACCCCCGGGTAACCGCTGCTTGCGAGCAGCTGGGGACATGTTGGCCACGTCTGTTGGTTGCTATGTGCTATAGGGAAGCACTTGTATGTACTTAATGTATGCATATATAGTTATGTTGTAATATTAATGCCTAAGGGCCTGGGGTAGTCCAGTCGTTGCTCCGTGTTCCGCCATTAGAGCCCGCCACCTGTCACGGGTGTAGGCGCGGTGCCGCCCCGAACGCTACCAAAACGGGAGGCTGCGTACTCCTTCCCCCAGAGCATGAGGGGAAGAATTCCGGCTAATCTTAATTCATGTGACGATGGTGTTATGCATCGTCGCTTAGACGCCAAGGAGTCGGCGCTTAGTTAGGCAACCAGAATTCGAGAGCCCTCCCCTACCTCCTCGGGGCTGCTTTTGGCAACCAGCTCGGTGTTCTCGCAGGGACGGCTCGCTGAATCTGGAAGCTACCGCGAGCAGAGGAGCGAGGGAGGCACATGCGAAGGTCGAAAAGGTGGGAACATGGGCGGAGAAACCGGACCGCTTGGAAAGTTGGAGCGAGGTTCATCTGAAAACAGGAAGGGAAGGGACATGTTTGTTGACCTACTAACAACGTAGTACAACTGCTAGTTCTCCTACTTACCTACCTACAAGTTGCGGCAACTTACCCTCTTGAGTAAAGTAGGAGGTACGTGTAGTGGTGTAGCGACGGGACTTGACGGAAGCGAGGCTGCAGATCCGTCCTTCTTTTCGCGGCTTCCGGCTCACGACTAGATTACATAAGTAAACATCGACGTCAATGCGAATGCGACATACGTAAAGTATAGGTAATGGATGTGGTGGTAGGTGACAAGGCGAATCAATGTCTATCTATAGGGGATAGCTTAAGAAGTAGGTATGTAGTTATGCTATTACATATTTGATATCCTCCCACCCCTCCCACCATCCTCAATCCCACTTATTATGTTGTTTTAGGCCCATGACGCCCCTCTCCCCTGGCATCAAAGCGTTTGCATGAGCCGACGTGATGAATTCACCTCTCTTTTTTTTTTTAACCCTCTCTCATTCTCTTCCTTGGTTGGACAGGCCAGGCCCCACGTTGGCGCTATTCCTCGTCGAAAATCGCCGGGATGGTTGTCAATGCCCGGCTTGGACGTTCAAGATTCCCCAGCTTTATTGGACAATCAATCACGAAGGAACTTCGGACTTGGTAGTTAAGTACGACGTAGTAGGCACAGGAGCAGCCGTGATTGCTTGGCACGATGCCGGTAGGACCACTACGTAGCTGACGGCAGAATTACTTAATAAAATTTAAGTGCCTATCAAACATGTCATGGGCCGCACGTTCACACACCGGCTTATCTGAGCGCAGCAGCAGCAGTACTGTAGCATTCGGGTTACGATTCCGGACCTCGTTCGCATGATGACTTGATCAGGTTCTCCAGCCGAACAAAAAGGTCCTTCCTTAGTCCTCCTCTTATCACTCATGACAAAATATATAAGATTCAATAGGTTCCTGCTACGTGTGATCGGACCTGCTTGGGCCCTATGCCAGGCAGAGTCCAGACTATCACGGTGACTGAACTGATCTGACAAGGATGACAGCTGAGACTAAAGAAATACGCTTTGTTTGTCACTTGGGCCAGGCCGCATTCGTTGCAGCTCTTCAGGATTTCGATGAAGAGGGAGAAAGAGAAAGAAAGAAGAAGAGGGGAAAAAATAAGAGAAAGAAAAAAAGAAAGAAAAAAGAAAGAAAAAAGAAGGGTGTGCGACGAACCACGGTATGTTCCGTGGATTCGCAGAGATTGGCAGAGTCTGGCGGGTTCATCCACATGAGGAACCCATTGTATATGGTTTCAAGAATATCCCCATTTAGTAAAGGGAAACACAGACCAGGGGATCGAAAATGGGCCTTGGCCTGTCAACGTTTCGGCCTCGTTGAAAACCTTCAGTCGACAGGACTAGATTAGTACTCGTAGCTCCAGAATTGCCGATCAACAGCCTGGGCAGGACCCGGAGATGCCCCGGTATGCTTGGCCTGGGGGCGTCGAGGCAGCAGTGGCCCCGTCGGGCCATGGCGGGTGATGGATACAGGAAAGAGATGATGGCTCCTCACATGGGTATTCGCTATATTATTGAAGCCCCGGCAATTTCGCATGAGATGAGGCGTTTGGGGCGTTTGAGGCGTTTGCCGCGTGAGCAGACGGGGGATGGGGATGGGGATGGAGATGGCTCGGCCGGCCTGCAGTTATTGATGAGAAGGAAAAGAGGGAGCTGGCAGGGAGGCAGGCATCGAGGGAGATCAGATGTTTTCCGGCTGCATCTCGAAACGGGTGAGACTCGCTTATGTTAAAGAAAGAAGAAAAAGAAGAAGAAGAAGAATGTTATCAGCGAGGCTCAGTTGTGGGAGAAACCCCAGCAGGGGGCAGGGGGGTTGGTGTGATTGGTTACGCGTCTGGTGTATATTCCTTTGCAGAATTCCATTGCTTGGGTTTCGATGGGTATTCGTTACGCCGGGGGCCCAATCGGCTTCTGTCTCGTCTCGAAGCGAACCACCTGCCTGCGTAGGGTAACAGCAGCGACTATATGGCAGGTAGTGCGGCTCACGGTAACAACAACAACAACAACAACCACAACCACAGACCGAACTGCGCCATATAGCACGTCCATTGAAACCTGGAAAGGGCAGTCACCGCGAGTCGCCTGCGCTGCTATAGCGCCTTCTATACCCACCCAAGGCTTGCGAATTCATGCGTACTGTAGTGTACTGATATCGATTCCCTGGATTCTGAACAGGTTGAAGCTGGCCATCATGAGAGTGTGTAACATGGCTGTGTTTGTGTATGTGTGAGTGTGTGACCTGCCCAGTCGGGCGCCCGGGTGTCCGAGTGTCCTTTGTCTCCTGGTCTGAGGTTAGTGCCCGCCCTCCTGGACCTGGGCTGGCCATCTATACTTGCGTACCTCGGAAACTCTATTATAGAAACAATCACCAGGGGCCCGCCACAGGGCTCTAGTCGTACTACTACTATCGAGTCTTCAACAGCAGCAGCTGCTGCTTGCAGTCTCCGTACCGAGAACCCTGAGGACCCAGATTCCATGGGCCACTCTGTGACAGGGCACGACATTTGCTACGGGACTCGGGAACCAATGCACACTTTCATACAAAAATAAACCTGGCCAGCCTGTACTGTGGTGGCCCATTCAAATTTATCGGACCCCTCCCGTATTCGACGTGATGATTTGGAGGGAAAGAAAGATAGTAAAAAAATAACCAGAAAAATTACACAGGCAGACAGACGAGCGCTCCACAACGTTCGGCATCTCCCAGCTTCCGGCGGCGGACAACGATGACGGGCTTGCGTGACAAGTGCCGATTCCAAATGATTTCCTTCTCGAGACTCTGTACTGGCGCATTTTACCACCACAGTATCGCAGATTCGCTCGTCGGGGAAGCCGCCTTCTCTGATACAGGGGCTTGTGCCATCCCCGGCTCACCCACCCAGGTATGAACGGCGCTGCTCGGACCTCTCAACAGCGGAAGCACCTTTAGCAAGTTCCACCATCTTGCGCGAGGGCTCAAAGCGAAACAACACACAATCCGAGCCGAGAGAGTGCCATGTCTTACGGTGTAGCACAATAACAGGCTGGCCTCACGTGGTGGTGGTGGGGGGGTTTTTTTTGTTCTTTTTTGTAACAAGTCTCTACCATCAAATGGCTTCGTCGTCTTTTATTCTTTTCCGCGTCCATAGAAGGAAAGAGGAAGCGCGGCCTGAGTTTCAATTCGACTTGGTGGCCGGCCCCACATATCCGGGACGGTTGCGATGGCCGAGATGAATTGGCATTTCTTCATCTCTCGGCGGCTATTTGGATTAGCAGACTACTTACTTACTTACATATACCGTGCTATCTGGAGAGTGGTCTTTTTTCCTACTAAATCAAACGACTTTTTCCGACACTCAGGAAGGAGCATGACGCAGATGAGTGCGGATGCAAATCACGGCCCGCGGCATAACTCTCTCTGCACATGTCACGGCCGTCTCAAGCTTCGGGGCATTGACTCGAAGGACTGACTGTCCGACTGTCCGAGAGAGTATAGCTAGCTGCCCATTTGTTCCGCAGCGAACGGACGCTGGCCACTGCTGATTGGTCGTTTGCTGGCCGAGGTCCCGTCCGATCCTCGCGCCGAAGCAGAAGACATATATCGAAGTAGGTTGGATTTCATCAGTGGTGATACAGCTGAGTCGACGGATCAGCTCGACACGACACCTCGGAGCACTGAGCTGCCCATGCCCAGTATCTGATTCAGGTCTCAGTACAGTGGATCACGGTGCTGGCAAGGCAGCACAGTGTGTTATAGGCAGAAGGAATCAGATAATATAATAATAATGTATAGTACGATATGCAGCATGTTTAGCCACAACCTGAGTGTCCGTGGCGACAAGCCTATCTCAAGCCAAACGGGTAATACACACACACACATACACATACTTACGCAAAGGGCTAATCAAAAGCAATTAGCATCGGTCGATCTCGCATGATTTTTTTCCTTTCTTTTTTTTATTATTAAATTTATTTTTATTTTTTCGCCCTTGACGAGAACTACACGATCTTGTCGCCGTACAGTCGAGTAATTGAGGGGCTACTTGTAACAATAGCCAGATTCACAAGTAGCCACTGCATTAGTAGTGCGTTGGCGACTATCAACTGATTGAAACAAAGGAGAGAGACCACTCTGAGAGGAAACCCCTCCTCCTCCCTCCCTCCCTTCTTTTGACTGGATCCAGATAGTCGGGTATGTGAGTATGTGTATGTATGCATCCTGTAGGCCTGGCATTACGCTACCTCGTACTAGGTTAATAGGTTAGTTAACCTTCGGTACTTGACCCAAGGAGCCTATCCTACTACTCGACTGACTCCAAAGGTAAAAGGACTGACTGACTGTATATTCCCTGTTCTGGCTGTATGTAGTTGTACGTAGTCGTGGTACGTTGTGCATCCTATATCCTGTCGTCCAACCCAGGTTAGCCATGCATTGATATGCATGTCGATGCATCCGGCCAGAATAGGCGATGCCACATAAATGTCGATATGCATACGTTGAAATATACGTATGATCTTCCGGTTGGTGATGATGGGAATGGATGTGGTGAACAGGGAACAGGGAGCAGGGAAGACGGGAAAATGATGACTACTGGAATAAAAAAAAATATCCCAAAAAAAAGTACCGACCTACCGCTTTGATCTTAGCCTCTTTGGTTTATGATTTTATCTCCCTTTTTTTTGAATTTTTATTTTTTAAACTCTTTACTAATCCCTTCTCATCCCATACCTACACACAGACGACGTCCTCGTCCTTCTCCTCCTCTTCCCAGCTCCTCCAGAAATTGCAACCTCCCATCCATCCCTCTGTTCTGTTACAAGCTACCAACCGTCATGGCTCTCAGACACGGTCAGCTTAGACTGGACAGGCGGACCATGTCCAACCCACTACAACCAGCTACGCACCCCTGCCCCCCCCAAGGAGCCTGTCGTCCCCATCTCTTTCATAGCAGACATCCATGCCCTTTAATACTTGGCATACCACGATGCGTCGCCCTCAGAAACCCCGTAGCCTGCGTATTACTGTAAGTGGGTGTAGGAGTGTGATGCACCAGATGCCTGAATTGGGAAACTCTGAAGATCCACCACTGTTGAGAAAAGAACCTGGCTCCTTGCCGTGCCTTTCTTATTCCACGTATTACTTTTTGGCTCTACAGGCGGAAGCTTGTACGGCTTTCCTGCTTTTCTTTTTCTGGGGTAAGGCGACACACACAAGACACCGCAGCGACAGAGGTTTTGCTACGGCCGACTATATAAGCCGCCGCGACATGCTGTCACCAGAACTCTGGCCCCTACTCCCTTCTCAGCTCAACACGCCTACCAGACCGTCTTCTCGGTGCCTGCTCCCTCGTCTGAACCCTGCGGCTTAGCCCCTCTACTAGAACAGAGTAAAGAACAAGTTATTCACCTATGTAAGATGATCGCCCTGCTATGCCTGCCCGGTACTGACTCGAAGACTACTAGCACAGCTTTTGCTTCTTATTCATCCCCCCCTCCCCCTTCTTCCTTTTTACCGTTCCGGTACTTCTACGTCACCCATGCCCAGCCAACATGTGTGACTTCATCAAGAACTATTACATCTATACGTCATGTGTTGATCCTGGCGCCCACTATTTCCGAACGTCCATGGACGGCAGTAAAAAGCACTCGTGTCCTAGAGGGCCTCATGAACGCTACATCGTCCTGCCAGGCCAATGCCCACTATGCGGCTGAGGGATCGCCGCCTCCGAAGTGGACCATTGGAATCTATTCTTCCCCTTGCAACAAGCCTGGTTGCCAACCCATGGGGAGGGAAGTAGCGGCAGGCCCGGAACTGGTTCTTTTGCGGCGTTTTGGTTGGCTATAGCTCAAGTGGTGCGAATCACAGGTTGTGTGTATTCTCTCACTGGCTTCTTTGCAGTCCCTCCTGGCTCAGGCGAACAAGTACGTCATGCCTATGCTGGGAGGGAGGGAGACCACCACTGCGAGGAACTAAATGCTGTTGTGGAGTGCATATGTTTCCCTGACAGCGGATTGTGGGCCGAACGCCGAAGGCCGCAGGTGTCTGTCAGAAGAGCATCGCATTTTCCCACATGCAGCAGCAGCAGCAGCAGCAGCAGTCGAAGAACTCGGTCAGGCATTTGGGTGGGATGGTAACGAGATGGCCGATGACCGGAGGCCGGAGTTGAAGCCTCGATCCTGGAAACCATCCATGTGGCTTCCACGGTCTTCAAGCTCCATTCTTCACTCCCATTTGGATGAGGGGGAGGATTTGGTATCATTGGATTTTAGCGAAGCGTTGCTGCAAGGCGTCAAGGATAAACAAAAGAAACAGAGGGATATGACAAGGGTTGGATGTCGCTTCTGGCCCTGGTTGGAGGGCAATGGCAATCTTGGGTTTCACAACATGTATTTCGGGCTGCGTGGCCATAATGACCTGCTCACCTGTGCGGGGCGCTCAGGATCAGGAGTACGACCGCCCACTAGTAATCCTGTTGTAGGGTATGTTTACGGTGGTTCCGATACTGTATAATATGGTGTATTATAACCTCCTGAGGGCCATCACTGTCCCCATGATGGAATTGGCCACGAGCAGTCCCAAGGCCCAGCTTCGATGGACGGTGGGGGCATTACAAGAGCCTCGCAGATGTGGCTGGCCACTTGAGCAGGGAGGGGTTGGCAACTTAATACAAGAGATAGATTGCTGAGCTGTCAGTGTCGGCCATTCACAACGCCTGGCTATGCGAGGAGGAGACGCTCGGCAGTACTGTCTAAAGTGAAGATTGTATGGGAGTCATGTGAATCGACCGAAAGCCTCCGACCCCTCCCAGTCTTATAGAATAATACATTCACAGCAGTTTGTTGCCCTGTGCCGGAAGAAACCGATCGAGGACCAGTTATTAGGCCATGCCAGCTATATTTGCTCATGCCTATGCTTAGCATCCAAATTAGGGCCAGATCTGCTCTGGATCGTCATCGAATCAGGGATAGTCAGTAGTAAGTTCCCATCTTGAGTGACTAAGCCTGCAGACACAGACGTATGTACATACCAGGCATCTTCCACCTCACGCTGGTCAGCCAACATCTCCTTTGACTGCTACTTCCGGTATACCATAGGCGGTACCCTCCCTACACGGAGGCTGCATCAGCATCGAGCCCAGCCTTGCCAACCCTGTCCATTCCGTAAGCACGTATCCACCCGCTCCCCGTCTGGGAAAAGGGGAAAGGAAACAGCTCCGGCTGCATACTTACGTATGTACATGGATTCAAAATTTACAAGGTACAGTCAGTACATCTGATATGCTGGGTCCTTGACCACACAAACACGCATGACTGCATCTAGTATCCACGTCGGGCCTGCATCCGTGATGGGTTCTAGGCCTCTTCACCTTTGCCTTCACCTCCTTAACCCTGTCCTTCCAGGCGTCGGCGGCGGCGGCGGCAAGTCCAGCACACCCCTCCCCCCACCACCTCCTCTTCGGCAAGGTGCAAAGTGCAGACGGCCGACAGGATTCACGGCAGCAAAATACAAGGGGGGGGGCTCTGGACAGCTGCACATCAAGCAGCTGGTAGGATAAGCAATAAGGTATTTGGTTGCAACCCAGGAGCCCGAGAGCTGGCCTCTCCTTCTTCTCATACCCCCTCCTCCCCTCCCAACGAAGCGAGGGAAGAAGGAAGATGCATGCTGCCGATTAACACGAGCACGAGCATGGGAGACCTGTTGAGCCAACCAACTATACCGACCTGCTGGTCTCCTTGCGGGGATTTCATTCAGTGATTGTTGTGTTCGAATGCGGGGGAAAGAAGGGGCGTCTGTTTGTCGTCCCCTGAGAAGAGTATTCAGACAAAAGTCAAAAAGTCAAAATAAAAGATAAAAACTCAAAGAAAGAGAGAAAGGAAGAAAAGGCCCCTCGCTTACATTGGATTACCAGATACGGCAAGCAGTCTAAGCGAGACACCCACTCTTACCAATAGTAGCCATGCAAGGGCCAAAATGCCATGGAATTAACCACTGCGGCCCCAGCCGGAAGGAGCTGTGGTTTTCGACGGGACAGAGTCAGAGAGATATCGAAGCGATTTCACATGCAACCTTGATAATTTCCTCCATCAAACAGTCCCTGACCAGGTAACCAGTACGTAACATACCTATATGGCTGGTTGATAGCGGTAGGCAGGCTCGTGCGCCGTGTATGACTAGGACTAGGGGGTAGGTTATGTCGCGGAGTGGAGTGGAGTGGAGGGGAGGGTAGGGGTCAAGGGAGGATGTCCCGGACGTCCCATCTGAGCCGTGCCCGTCGCCCAAGATCGATGCCATGTTCCAGGGAAAAGGGGGGGTGCGGGCGCGGCCAGCGAGCTTCTAGGTTAGCCGTGGCGGCTATCTGTGGGAAGAACCCAAGACCCATGTCTTTCGTGGGCGAGAGGAGAGAGAGAGGGCGCCTTACATACATGCTGTATTCTCTTTAGCTATCTCGGGCGGCTTTGTCGTCATGGAGGTCTTGTTGTCGTCGTATGGATGTTGGCAATGGCGCACGAGGAGTGACCAGGTCGCTAGGGCGAATACGAGCCATCATGCACACGACAGCTCCGGATCACATAATCACAAAACCATCGCTCAGTCAGTAGTGTTTGCGGAGCGAGCCGCAAGTGAGTTGTTTGCATTATGGGTCGTCGAGTCTAGGGGGAGGGGGTACTCCGTACGCTGCTCACACTTACCCAGGTTCTGTTCAAAGGCAATCGATGAATGCAACTTGGCGCCGGCAATAAATCACTAATCACTAGAGATTTCACGGCAGTGGAGTTTGCGCTATGTGCCCATGTTCAAGCGTCGGACCCCTGCTGATGCTGTTGTACATCACGTCCGTGAGCTTGTATCAGAACTTCTCCCGTCTCTCTCAAAGGGGGCCCCGGACGTTACAGCACAACCTGTCCTGAGCGAGGTCTGAGCTGGTGTTGCCAGTGGCCAGACTCCACATAATAAGTCTGTGTTGACTAAGTAGATATAGATGGCCATTTCTGCCCACAGCAAAGGAGGTCGGGGTGCTGCTGCTTGTCGTGTTGTAGTACCGTGCTCGGACTATCTCAACAGGTTTTTATATATTGAAGCAAATGATTCACTGCCCATTCCTCTGCTGGTGGAATTGCTGTATGATGGCGGCCCTGAGCGGTACTATTCGTGGGATATTTGTCTACCATATATAGGGGGGCTGGGGAGGGGTGCTACACGTCGTACGACACGCTGACCGCGCATGAGTGGCTGCTAATAACGCTGCAGTGTTGACCCTCTACATACGGAACCATGCGCCGAGAAGGGGGAAGGGTTTTATCTCACTCATCAAGCCGGGCGAGGATATTGCGAACGCCACGAAGTCTCTTTTCCTTGTTCAACGTCACTCTTCCAGCGAATAGACCTCCTTGACGATGGACCAGCACCAAAGAGCTGTCGGGTCGATATCCTTCATATCTCTGATCCAATCGATGTACAGCACCGTCGTCTGCTTCGCGTCGGCGTCGAAGCGATCGCCCAGATGAGTGGCCCGGATGCGAACGAGAATCGGCACCTGCTGCGATAGGTGCAGGATCAAGAGCATGGCTAGGAACTTCTGAGACCAGCAGTACAAACAGGGAATTAGGCGTTTCTGGTTGCGTACTGGCGACGTGGTGATGGGCCATGATACTGCGTGAGAGAAAAAGAACAAACAATGGAAGTGATCAGCAGCGAAGATCCTCCCCATACATATACGTAAGTACATTCGGTGGCGGTGGACTTACAAGTGCTCTTTAAGGCGATGGCGACGCCCTCGGCATCTTCGTGGGTTATGCTTTCGGGGTAATGAAGCGCTTTGAAGAGAAATGGCCGATGCAAGAGAAACCTGACATAGTAGTATCTTGTCCTCAAGATGGCGGCTTGGACATCCGCCGCGAAGGGATACGTCACTGGTGGCGCGTCGAGGTCCGCCGTGAAGACGAAGCTGTCGTGTATGCCTGGCACGGGTGGCGCGTAGGCATGATCGCTGTTTGTGTCATCGTCCTGCCAGCACAGGTGTGAGGGGAGCATTCCACGCCATCGGTCAAGCTGCACCGCGAGTTGTTTGATAGTCGCAGTGGGATCTGTAGCAGCTGAATTATCCGCAGCTTGTATCGAAGGTTGACGTGTTTCCGCAACTCCAAACGCTACTATGGTCAGCGGCTACGATGCTGACGGCAGCCATAAGGCGTCTAGACAGACGTACCATTGGTCAGGGTCGTGTGAAACTCCACCAACAGTCTTCTCAGGACGATCTGGGACGCGAAATGCTCTTGGAAGTGCGAGGCTTGGTTCCCCATATAGTCCTCTTCCGAGAAAGATCCCGCGCTAAAGTCGGGCAGGCCAACCACGTCGTCAAACTTTTCTAACCCTGTCAGGGGAAGGTTGAACTCAAGGTTGAGGTAGCTAGGTTTCAGACGTCAGAAAAGCCCAAGCACTCTGTTGTCGGACAGGGCAACACATTACGTCTCCGTCATGATGCAGTGCCAGAACATCCGGCGGACGAGGTCGGCGCGATGCGAATTCAGCTCCTCTGGACTACTGCGGTTTCGTGCGTCGTTAGTATCCTGTGGCGTCTCGCTGGAGTGTGTGGCATCGTGTATTCACCTTGTCAGGAGGGCCTGGCACGCCAGCGAGGCAGAGGTCGTCATGCGCCAGAATTCCTGCATGGGACGCAAAGTAAGCTACATAGATTTGTCCCCAAGAGATTGGCAGCTTCCTGTACATACTACGTGGTGACAGCAGGTTTCGTAATATAGACTTGTAGACGTCAGCTGGTGAATCTCCTCCCCCGTTGCGCGACCGACTTACGAGGCGAGGGCAAATACTTGCACGTTTTCGAGGCTGCATTGCGTCAAGTTAAACCCCATCCGCTTTCTCGCCTCGTTGAAGAAGGCGAGTCCGGGCGGTCTTTCTAAGGATCCCCCCTTTATCCCACTGGGTCTTCCCATGTTTGTCGTCAGTGGATTACCCTGAACACCGCCGATAGCAACTTCTCCCAATGCTAACACCAGGCACGCCAATGTCGAGTTCAGGCTCTCGTCGAATCCATGCGCGGCTACTGATGAGAGGATTTCCGTCTGGAATTGCGTACGATCCATGAAGGGGTAGAGCAGGTTAAATGTGTCGAAATATGCCTTGCTGAGGCGATGCATGTTCTCCCAACTGAACGACATGGGGTCCGTGTGAAGCCCACCCGAGGGGTTCCTCAGCGGAACCTCGATGTTAGGAGCCACCGAGTCTGTCCTCGAAGCCGCCATCTCGAACGTGTCCTGAGGTAAAGGGGTTGCCCGGGCATGTAAATCTAGCATGACAGCAGCTCCGTTCTTCTTCACCAGCGGCCCCACCATGTCTGCTATCTTCTTGGAAGATCCCAGGAACTGCTGCACGAAGGGCCATGAAAGCGCCTTGTAAGTAGCCGAAGAGTAACTGTACTGCGTAGTCTGTCGTGAGGCGGTGTGGCCCATGGGAGCCGGGGAGTGCACGCCACTGGTATGCCAGGGTGTTGCGCGAACTGGATCTCGAGCATCGGGTGCCAATGCAAGAGGCGTAGGACCTGAAGGGTTGGGGCTGCGTGTTTCGTAGCCTGGAGCTGGGGGGTAAGTGCACCCAATACTGATGCTGTCAACCTTGTTCTCGAGGCTCTTGAGGCGATCTAGAATCTCAACCAGCGTCTTGTCTTTCCTATCACTAGTCAGTTATCGGTATTCGGCCTAGTCTCACCTGAATGTTTCTCTTCCGTTGGCGCTACTTACTTCGTGGGCTGAGGTTCTCGGTACCGACAATCAAGCTGTTTTTATTAGCAGACATTCGCCAATGCCGTATAGCAGCAGCCAACTTACATTCATCCGCTGGCAGGATATGCATCTTGGGCGGTCTTCGGAACATCGTTGCTTCCTCTGTGGCATGACTTCGTGTTAGTCCATAGTCATCCCCAATGATATCTAGTCGGCTGCTAGGAGTAGGTAGTTCCGCCAGCCGTAGAACCTCATCAACAGCACGACTATCGATGATGGCATGAAGGGACTCTGGAAAGGCTAACCTGACGACAGTTTTCGCACTATACCCACAAATCAGTACTTCTTCCCGAATCCAGACGCCTCCTACCAAATCGTTTCCTCGCCACAAGCTGCCTGGGGTCACAACGGGACCCAGATAGCTATGCTGCGGGCTTAACCCCCCCTTTGATATCACGGGAGGAGAGGATATCAGCTTACAGCTTGGGCAGCAATGGCTCCCCTTTCTTTTCTGCTGTTTAGCGGTGTAGCCGGACCAGTTGAGCTAGAGTCTTTGGAAGTAGACTCGGCGTTCATTCTTCCTGGAAAGTTTTGGCGTTCTGGTGGTAGCCCGTGAGCAGGCCGGCGACGCTCTTATACAAAAGGCTTGGCGTATATTCGTCCGAGTCAGGAACACCAGCTTGCCAGTGCACGATCAAGGCCCCTTTGAGTGTAGCGAAGGTAGTCGAGCTCGACCGAGGGCCTTCTTCAACCGGTTGATATCGCGAGCGAGGTCCCCGGAAGGGTCTGTACAGTGAAATCGCTGCAGAAATCGTCCTTGGGGACTTTGTTAGTCGCCTTATTAGCCTGCCAGGCGCAAGCTCCCGGTCTCGAACTTGGTTCTTGAATTTAACTGAGGTGACCTCCTGTTTCAAGCCCTCACAGTTTGCTATGATAACTGTCGCGACGCGAGTTTCGCAAGGACGCAAAAGAAGGTGGAATTGATATCAAAAAAATGGACAGAATCGGTACTGAGAAATCGTCTTCTACGATAGGCGAGATGCACCCCTACCCCTGTTGGGCAATGGGCTTGGTGGATTGTATCCCCGGAGCCAGCTCCGGCTCCCCGCCTCAGCACAATATCATTCATACATAGCCCTTCCACATTGCCCCATCAGAGTCGAATAAGAAGAAGCAGAAGAAGAAGAAGCAGAAGTCTGTCGTGCAGGGCTCGTCAGGGGAAATCCAGGAATAGCCCCTGATTGAAATTGGGCGTCTCGCTTATTTGGTCATCATACACTAACTGTGAAGGATGATATAGACGTGGAGGGGGGAGAGACTCTTGTGTTAGGCCACATCGCAACCGGGTCCCAGCGGACGAGTTCAGGGTATTTCCCGACAGAAGTTGGAGGCCAGGATCATTGAGTCGACTTACACTTCTGCAGTAAAGTGGCACCAGCCAGCAGATGAGGAGGTCTTCTCCCCTCAAGGTTTTCATGACAGTTCGCTCCCACGATCCTATCGGTCTAGTGATCAATCAGACGAACCTAATTTCAGAGTCTTTCGTAGCTTTTGTATCTCCATCTACCACTACTGCGCAAGTAATGACTTGTGAGCGAGTGTTCTTTCTGCCACCGTCGGGAGCGCAAGGCGAAGCTTTCCCCGGTGCATTGGAGGAAATCCACGGCTAGAAGAGACGTGGTCTCGTAGGATTTGGACCAATGGCCAGACGAGAGGAGTAGACGCCGCCAATCGTGATTGGCTGTCGGGATGGCCCATGGTTGTCAAGCAAGTATTATCAGCATTACGCAAGCCTTTGCATCCACGAAGCTGCGCACAAGGAGTACGGGTTAGAAAGTTGGCCATCACTATTTCTTGGTGATCACATAGATATCATGGATGAATTCCTTCGGACCTGTCTATATTGAGATCAATCGGATTAGCCAGGTGGACGGACACCTTCCCTTGCCTGTCCAATAGGCTACGAGTATACATACAACGTAACCCGTGTCCGTTCCTCTTCCCAGAACTCTGCCAGGCTCGTGTTATATTGATTACGGAGGCGGAGATCTTTGCCCTTTTCCCGGTAGCCACCGTTCACTTGACTCGGAGACTTCGACTCGTGGGCAGAGAGGTTGGTCTCAAGATGTGGTTCATGGCTCAGGGTTCACCTGGCATCCTTACTGATGAGGATATACTGTTCTCGAACCACAATGCACATGGTGGACCCATTTGAGTCTCCGTGTTGACCGATATCAGTCTCGACTGGAACCGGAACGAGACACGTGCCACCCACCACCCGACATTGCATTCGTCTAATGTTGGATTCCCTCCCAATGTAATATCACCTGCGGGCAAGTGCAATGCAGCTGAAGCGAACATCGTTGATGCCGTTGTCTCGTTCCAATTGGATGATCCGCTTCAGGCCCATTTCAAGGGCTCGTGGACTCAGTGCGTCCTCGTCGTCATTCAAATCGCCTCTCTCTATTGGCCCTTTCCTAGAGCCTTCGAGCTCCCATAACTTACCCCCGGCCTTGACGAATGCGACAAAGTGTTGGCCTGCATGGCCTGTTGTTTCTGGAGCCGAAGTGTCGCCGAGGCTTTCGACAGCCTTGTGCGCCGCCTCGAATGCAGTATTGTTATAGAGCATGCTCGCTCGCTCAGCCATGCGAAGAGGTGTGGCGCTGTGCCGAATCATGTCGAGATCAGAACCCGGACGAATAAAAGGAACAGAACCTCCGTTGATGGTACAATGCAGGAGCCCAATCGACCCACAGGCATTGCCAATCGTCTGCTTGAACCATATGACAGGTTCCAGAGCGCCCACTCCAGAGTAATCAGGCTTTCCATCATCCTCAGCTCGGCGTTCCAAGTTCCAATTCTGCGTAAGTGGGATGATGGCCAAAAGTGCTAGCGCTGGACGCGGGATATGTTGCAGGAGCTGTGGCTCATCCAACGAATAGACATCGTAGAATTGCAGCGCCGGGGACAAACCCAACCTCGTGGCGAGCTCCGTCATGACATCCGGGTTGTTCTCTTGCAGCTCGTCAGACCACCTGCCAACCCTGAGAGAATTACACTAACAAAGGGGCTCATTCATACTTAGGTACTTACCTAGCATAACCCATGTCTTCTTTGCTGTGCCAATTTCTTGCCCGGGCTCTACCTCCATGATGGCTCAAAAGCAAGAGAAGGAAGGGCAGGATGAAGGCAGGCAAGTGGGAGGCTCAACAGAGCAAACAGGCAGCCACAACCCCACGTCACTTTACGAAATAGAGGAACTAAGGTTATGTTAGTGCATTTTATTTATACAAGTATGCATTGCATGTACTTATGTAAGTACCTAACCTTTAAGTATCTTAAATACTTACTTACTTACCTAAACAATTGGGCCAGGCTACTGCTTGTTCCTCGCGTACTCCTGTTCGAGAACGCCATTCGAAACACGATCACCAATGTTGTGGGAAGTTTGAACAGGCGGCCAACATCAGTCCTGCAAAGCCTGTGTACGTCCCCTAGGCGGCTACTTGCCAAAACAGGAGACAGCCTCGACGAACCTCTTCACTGGCCCCCGCATAGGTCTCGCTCTCTCTGGCGGCCGAGCACGTGGATTATCTGGCCCAGTCGCTACCGAACGCGGAGCTTCACAAACTACGACCGGTGCGCGTGGGCAAGGAGGAGCAGTCGGTGTTTCACGGGTGACACACCTCTCAACGACCCGTGTCCCGTCGTGATGCGGGGGGCAAGGCTGCCTCTGGACAGGCTCCCAGCTCCGTCCCTCCAGTGCAGCTAGAGAGGCAAGGTCGAAGGTCTTCCGTCGAGGGGTGGGCCTGGACGGGTTCGTCGGTCTTTTTGCCGCGGCAATGGCCTCCTCCGAAAAACTGTCTCTTGCGGAGTTCAGCTGGGAGAAACGCTCCTCCCATGAGGAACGTGGGAACTGCACTTTCCAGACGCCGTGATCTTGCGGAAACGTCGGCCTGCGCCTGGACGGGGTTGTCAGTCCTGTCGGACTTCTCGGTCGTTTTGCTGCCTCAATGGCCTCCTCCGAAAAGCTGTCTCTTGCGGATTTCAAACGCTCCTCCCATGAGGAGCGCGGGAGCGTTCTCTGAATGTCGTGGTCTCGCGGAAACGTCGGCCAAGGACGACGGGTCTGTCGGGGCGCGCTTTGCTCTGCCGTGTAGGTCCTACGGAAGTCCTCCATCTTAAGTAGCAAAGGTTCCATGTTTTTACTAAATATTGCTGCAGACGATATTATGATGCAATCCGTCTAGAAGAGGCAAAGATGAATGATTGCCGGAAAGAGCTAGCCGGGGCGGACAATTCGCCTTTATATCGCCTTCAGCCACCTCATGTCAAGGGACACGGTAGAATGCTCCTGTGTGCTAAACAAAGAACTGTCTACCGATGATCTGGTCAATTCCATTACGAATGACTGCTTTGTTACTTTTTGTAGCAAGACACTTGTTAGCCAATGTAAAGAAGATGGTGTGGCTTGTCTTGGATACAATGTGCGCAACTCCTTTGACCCTCGAGAGTACCGGGGTTGGTATAAGGGCGTCGCTCTCCCTGCGCCGTAACAAAGTATTTTCCGATTCGGACAGACAAGATCGACATATTCCGTTCTGGTGAAGAAAGCCGTTGACAGCTCCTTGACGGATTCGCCAGGGTGGAAAATCGGCACGCACAACTTCAAACCCTAAATAACACCATACCGATCGATACCAAGTAAGGCGGTGGGACACGGGAGCAGGAGCCAGAGCCATGTGTATCAAGCTCACCGTCCACTATAAGGGGTGCAGCTGTCTCCGTGAGTCTCTAAGCCCCTGTCCTACTTTTCAGAAGAAACGATCAGGCTTTTGGAGCAATTTTTTCGGGGCGTTTAAGAACGAGAAGCATTGTGGGAAGGTCCGTCGGTCCCGACAGAATGTCGACGGTATCTGTGATGACTGCGCCATCAGAGCGCGCGGGCTGCAGCCGCATCGGGTAGGTGATGGGGCTAACTTGCCCCGTCGTAAGGTCGCGGACGAGAGCTTTCGCAAGGAGCGCTCCGGCAGCGGCCGAAGGTCTCCTAAACACAGGAGGAGCGTCGAGAAGAAAAGGAACAGCGGGCACAATCGTAGCGCAATCCCGACGAATACAAGAGCCTGGGTTCCGAACCTATATAACGAGGCTAAACAAGTGCCCTCAGCGCCGCCGGAGTACGGCCGAAAATACGCGCCAGCACCGCCGGTATGTCCACCCCGGCCCCCCAGAAGCACAAGGGAGCCTGCCCGACCCTCCTCCTCCTCACGTGGACATCATGAGATGAAGAGTGGTGGCAGTAGCCACATTGATCACGGTAAGTCATCCACCCTTGGCCATTATACCACTCGCGAAAATTGGCCGCTCCGCGCGCCGGCCGAGCCTCAGCCAGCCTTGAGGCCCGGCGGCCTGAGAACGCAGGGGCCTAATGGCCCCCCGCCCCAGGTGCCCTTGCCACCCCTGCCGAAGCAGACGCGTACATTCGCGCAGCACATGGCAGCCGCCAATGGCGGCAGCAGCAGGGGCGGACTCCCCTCCTTCAGCCGACCTGGTCCGCCGACGATCTTCGCGGGCATAGAGCAGCAAGAGGCCTTCAAGCACACGCTCCGCCGGGAGCTGCGGCACGTGCAACGACACCCGCCACCGCCACTCAAGCTCCAGACACCACAGCGCAAGCCCCTGTACATGGAGTACCTCGAGGAGCAGAACTCGAAGCTGGTGCAGCATTATCCTGGCTGGAAGCCGGCGCCCGTTCCGACTCGGGCCGTCAAGCCGAAGCCGGCCGAGGCCCCCAAGAGGAGTAAGTTAGAGGCCATCGGAGCGGCTCTCGGCTTTGGGCCTTCTGATTCGGCGGCTCAAAGCCGAGAGCCTTCTGATTCAGATTCCGATGCCTCGTTTGTTTGTGTGGATGCTCGAAGGATTGAGGCAGGTCACAAGTCATAAACCCAAAGGTCAACCCCTATCATGCGGCGGTCCGTAGACGCTAAGTGTTGCTTTCTAGGTCCAGCGCGAAACTCGTGTTTTCTATATGTGCTTAGCCGATGAAACAAAGGTAGGTAAGGTAGGTCTTTAGTTTCGTGTTTTTGTATTTACAGCCTAATCCAGTATATACGCATTCTATTGAGCCCTGTCCAGCTCAGTAGCTGAGTGTCCCAAATCCTCAGATCGGTCCCCTCAATCAACTCTGTGGCCTGAGTGAAGCTTCCCATGACAGCTTAGTCTCAATAAAACATGTCAAAGGGGTATAACAATGAACAGGGTACAAAGCCCGACGGCATTCACCAAGTGCTTCCTGGCCGTTTCCCGGAGCCATCTTGTCATAGCAAGGCTGGTGAGTCTTGGTGAAATGTGATTTGCCCGTTTGCTGTCTCGACGAAGCGTCCCAAGAGCGTTTCCGCTGTGAGACACGGGATTCTCGGGATCCTCATCCGTAAATGGACCGCTAATTATGCCAGATTCAACTGTTCCTGCTATGAATGCACACATAGACTTGGGTTGATCGCATCAACCTCTTGAGCGTAATATAGTTCTGTCTGTCATATCTTTGCCTCTCCGGCATCTTCCAAATATGACAAGAATCCTAGTATCCTGCCATCTGTCAATCCTGGAGTTGCCAGTTGCTTATTGGGCCTTTTCATTTTTTGCAGACTTTTCTTTCTGGGCCCTGAACTTGGCGATCTCGACTTTAACTTCCTTCTCAACGCGGTGTTGTAGCTCTCGACGATAGCCGACCTTGAAGAGCAGCTCCAACCAAACGAAGAGCGGAGCGAGAAAGATGGCTTGGAACAGGTTGTCCAGCAACGCTGGCGCGCGACCCTCGAATGCGCCATGGCCCACAAACTGAAGAAGCCAGCAGATGATGTGCGTAGCGATAGCGACCTGGTTCGTGAGCGTCGAGTTCAGCGCCAAGGCAGCGTTTACACCGGCTGCCCCTGCAAGGCAGATGATAGCGAGTGCAGTTCCAGCTACGGGCTCCAGAAGGACGTATAGTGTACCCCAAGTGACCGCCGCGAGTGTCCCCAGGTTCGGCGGGAGATAGGGGATCGTCAATGTTTCCGGGAGAGGGATCAGACTGCCCGAGTTTGCGGCCTACGATGGGAAGTTGCGAAAGTTAGAGGCTTATTTCGCCATGCGGAAAGGAAAACAAATCTGGAGTGTACACATACCATGGCGAAGCCAGAGAACAGAATCAGCGGCACGCAGACTATGTGTATGCCGATATTCACGGGGTTATCATGATAGGCCCCATACTGTCAAAAGGGTTAGAGAGCTAGAAGCCGACGTATGACGAGTGACGAGTGAGCAAAACTTACAAAGGTGAGCTGTTTTTCCAAGTTGAGCGCCATGATAGGGCGATGCCGAGAGATAGATCAATTGAGAGGAGCAGCAGAGTAAAAGTCAAGGCCCTCAGAGCCGGTTCCCGAAGTGTGCGGCGCAATGAAAAAAAAAAAAGGAGATGGCTGATGGCTCAAGAAGCCTACAGATGGGCTCATTACTCGGACAAACAAGTTGAGTGAGTATACGGGAAGAAGGATGAGGGTAAACTGGCTAACCTTAGGTTAACATGTGGGTGGACGGATGGCCGAGGCGGGATGGGATACTCGGAATGGACATGTATGTCTTGGATTTGGTGACAATTGGTCTGATATTTGAGGTAGAGCTCCCTAGTTTACTAGGTTAAGTACAAGTACTTCTTACTTAGGTAAGGTAAGGTAAGGTAAGCAGTACTTAAAGTATTTAACCTACAAGGACCCTAATAATTAACCAAAGCCAGCCGAGCCAGGTACGTACCGGTACGGCTCAAGACTGGCTGGCTGGTGGGGGTGGTGATGGGGTCGTTAACAGCTTATGGGGTCTTCTAATTCATTTTAAGCCTCATCTCATGGTTAGAGGGCTAGCAGGTGCAGCCTTGTAACTGAACTGCACAACAGCCTTCTTTCAACACACGCTCTGGAGTGCGTGCATTGTCTCTACCGCCGCTTCGTTCTTAGGTCGTGCCCGTCTTTGAGAGCAGAAGAAGAAACTTTTCCTCGTTGCGACTACCGACTCTGCAATCGCTCCGTGACAGGCAGCTTGCATTGCGCGCCAATTACCTGCACGCACGCGCTTGGCCCTGAGATTTGGGCGGTCCACCGTCATTTTCCGTCCTCGCACGCTTCCATCCCGACCGCGATATCCGCCCACGTCGAACCGTCGCCACTACGATCCGATCAGATTCTTGGGATGGGACGAGCTTGGTGATCTGATAGCGAGTGTCTACCAAGGCGAACGGTCTGCCACCGTATCTCCCGCCTTCTACCTCTTCAGCCACTCTCTCGACGGACACGCGACTACCCTGCGCCGACACCATCTGCCGTGCTGCCACCATGTTCTTCCTCTATAACCTCGAGCGTCGCTTGACCCTCCACCCCTCTTACTTCGGCAAGAACATGACAGACCTTGTCACCACCAAGCTCATGAAGGATGTCGAAGGGACGTGTACGGGGAGCTACTATATCATATCCGTAATGGACAGCTTCACCATTTCCGAAGGTCGCATCCTGCCTGGCAGTGGTCTCGCCGAATTCACTGTTGGCTACCGTGCCGTGGTCTGGCGGCCTTTCAAAGGCGAGACGGTGAGCGCAGATTCACGGCTGCTTCGCTAGTGTGATCACCTGCTGACATCTCAGATCGATACTGTTGTCGTGTCGGTCAACCAGCACGGTTTCTTTGCCGAGGCTGGGCCCCTCCGCATCTTCGTGTCTGCTCACGTGAGTGTGCCCTTGTCGCCAAATACTCAGTTTTCCTTATCCTTCCACGACGTGCTTTCACGCCGGCCAAGCATTGCGTCTTTGTGGCTGACACGTCGCTTCTCAGTTGATTCCAGGTGAGATTAAGTGGGATCCCAACGGCACACCGCCCAGCTTTCATGACGAGGAAACCACGATCCAGGTTGGTACGCACGTGAGAGTCAAGATAATCGGCACGCGAGCTGAGGTGGGAGACTTGTGGGCGATCGGTAGTATCAAGGAGGACTATCTAGGGTACTTTCTCCATCGCATACCTCCGTGGATCATCGCACTTGTTTGCTAACAAAGGGACTTGTAGACCTCTGAGTGAGGGCCTTCCAGCGTAAGGTGTGCTCGCCTCCATATACCCCAGGCTATCTTTCATCTTTGAATGGAAGTCCGAGTAGTGCTCTGTAAGTGGTTGAGCTCGGTGCGTTCGGACGAGGGGAGGGGGGGGAACTACCACGAGCTCAGATGAGCTATGTCTCATGCATGATAGGAGAGGATGCGAATGCACTCCAACGAGGCCATCCATATCCATCCGACAACAAGGGAAGGCAGTCCAGTTCGTGTCGCCCCCCACCCGACACGCTGGATACTGGGGGTTTCCCGACTTTGTAGGGTCAGGACATCCACTTTCCCTACCCGTGAGCGCGCACAGTTGTGTTAAGCTGGGCCATGTGCTCCTGTTATTATAGAATTGCTGGTGTTGCTGATTGCCACAGAATGACTGGTGCTTAAGCCCACAAGGGCAGAGATAACACCGTCAGCCATGAATTGATGAATTCACTCTCACGGGGCCTCGTCTCTTTGCACTGCGATGTGAGAAGCGATCTCCTCTGGTTTAAATGATTTGTGTCCACGGGCTTGGGGATATGCGTATCACATTTTGAATCCATTTAATCGCCCGTATTCCGGTCACCTAGGGGTAGATGACATGGGCTCGAACGGACACAACTATTATTATGCCCATGGTATTCATTCGCTTCCCGGCAATACTGCGCCATAGCCCAGTTGATCGGAACATATAACATATAGAATACACGCATAGTTTTCCAATGCCGAAGATATGCTTCAAATGTAGGCAACCCATTCTGGCGCCTCCAGTTCTCTCGAATTCGGTGGTCCCAGTAAGGCATGCCCAAAACTTGTTCGGACTGGTTTATCCCTTCGTCTAAGACGATTCAAATTCCGTGGGACATTTCTGCTGCACGAAGATCGATCTGCTTGACAGTCATCTTACTACGCCCCTTTGGCGGACCAGGAGTCATACACAACAGTACGATGGCAGACATTGCAGCCTCGCGAGCTTTAGCTATACCGCGGTGGATCACCATTAACATCGGTGGTCCAGCTAGACATATAGTAAGTAGCCTTCTCAGACAAATGGGGTTGACAAACTTTGTAGTGAAGTGATTGGTACCTTGCAGCAACGCCCAACAAGACAAGAAGACCATGTCTACTGTGGACGTTTTATTTCTATTTCAACTCACTTCATGTGCACCGTGTCAATGGGCTCAAGTGTGTAGATCATGCGGCACCGACAAGGGCGACCATGGAAACGATGAAACGGACAGGTTTCCGATTAATTAAGATCGGCTGCCAGTCTACTGGAGAGACGTGAGTCCCCAGATTCCTTACCCCCTCCCCTTGGGCATCCGAGGAAAGAACTCGCCAGGTACAATATGCGTAGGTAGTCGATCCGACGTGCCAACCACCAAGTGCGAATCCCGGCATTGGCAGAGAGTCAGTCGAGCTGCAAGGCATCAGGCATGAGCAGGCCTCGTCGCACATGACACCCACGGCCCTGCGGCCGCGTGTTGGGGGTGGGTGCAAGCCCATTTGACAGGATGACCGCTTCCGAGCAGGATACAACAAGTATGAGATGGGTAGTACAACATGTATATTGAAGAGCCGCTACAGGGGCCAATAACAAAGACACACAACGTCGCTTCAATGCTGAACTAGCAAGACACAGCCAGTACTGTAGGATTGCACTGTGCTTCTGTGACCTTGACAAGTAAGTATGTCTGGTTATCGTTGGTCATTGTGTGTAAATGGAATGCCGAGCCGACGGTCACTTTATCCCTACCTCTCTCTGTGAGCATCACATCATCATATTAGTACGTTGCCCTTCCTGACCCCCACACACGCCTCTTTCACTTTCTTGGGCATCGAGTTGATGTTTGCCATCTTCATGGTATCAATTGAGCCAAATACGTATCCAGGTGAGAAGTCTCCAGGCCTGGGCAGAAGAATCCAACAGCAACCGATCCAACGGACCAACAACATGAATTTGCAGACGCCATCGGTACATCTGCTAGCTTCCAGAGCAATGTTCGGTACTCCTTTACAACTGCAAGACCCCCGTCCCAATGTACACCTCCAGAGCATTCGGCTCGGGACTAATTTACATGTCAAGTGAGTGCTTTATGTGCACCGAGGCCACGTTACGCTCGGAAAAGCTTCTTCACTGTCGGTGACGGGCCGCACCGCCGGATCCTTCGCCCTAAAGTATTGGGGTATTCTTCAGCTGTGTGTCGGTATAGAGATGAGCTTCAAAACAGGGCTGGTGCTCTAGAGTCTTGGGGCCAGACCAAAAGGCGTTTACAGTAGTAGTCTGATCACTTCGCAAATTTAGTTGCGATCCGTCTGCGTAGGCCACAATTTGGCCGCATGTTGATCAAGTCACCTGGTCAGATCCCGAATCCTCATGCTCTCGGAACCGCGGGTGGCCTCTCTCGATATCGGCTAACCCTGTTCATCTATGGTATCTCTCTCGGCAGCAGGGCTTTTGAACCAGGACGGGCACTATCACACTGCATTGTGCAGGACGAGAGACCAAAAGTTCACCCCTGCTGCCACGCCACCCTCACATCTGGAGCTCTGCCCTCGACTCGGAGGGGCAAGCAGCCCCCCTCCAAAAACGGATAGAGTCGGTCATCTGGACCATCCATTGGAAGCTGCCTCCAACACTGCGAGCAATTCAGGCAACTCTGCGGGTCAAGACTACACACCAGCCAACCTGGAAGGACTGGCTACTGGCCCGGCAATGCCACAATAACCTACTTACCAACAAACATACATACAAGTAACGAGACGGGTAAGAAGAGCGCAAATCGTGCAAGTCTTGCCAAAAGGCGAGACGGGTCCAGGGCCCGAGTTTGTCTACCTAAAGTACCTAGTGAGGAACCTCAAGTCGTGGCAATAAAAAGGGTTGCAAAGACAAACATCGACCAGGGCCCCCCCCTAAAGCACACGAGTCACGGGAAGCCGACAATGGACCCGGACCCGGCCATCTCCCGAGGCCGCATAGTATAAGTAGTACTAACTACCTACCTTACGTAGTTTGAGCTAGTAGGCGAGCGCTTGCGACTAGGGGGTGCTCGATTGTCGACAGGGGGCCCTCAAAATATACACAATGGGAACTCGGTGAGAAGAGACAAAACCAACAACCAACAACATTGGTCCTTTTAAGCGCCACTGGAATATGTACTTCTGCCGTACTTTGTTAACCGGCGCGTTTCCTGACCGAATTATGTCACAACGGGCAATCGGCCGGAAATTAGCAGTCACAAGTAAAGTCAGCACTTCGGTGGGGCTACTGGACACAACAAACAATTGAATGAATGCATCCCATCCCGTCCAGGCGGTAACCAATAGCATCACGGGTGACCCGCCCAAACCGAAGAAAGGCTCGACAATCCCCCTTGGCGGCCACTGTCCTCCGCATTCTGATCCTCGAAGGCTCCAACAGAAGCCAGCTGGCCCGTTCAGTAGAGCACTGTCTGTTTGGTCCTGCCGGTAAAGCCGTCTGACTGTATCTGCAATGTGAAGTCGAGCCTGGCCGCAGTGGATGCTCGCAGTGGCCCCTAGGAAGCCCACCTGGCAAGCTGATACGAAGCGAAATAACCACATCTCTGAAGCCCGAAGTGTGTAATAACTCGGCTTCAGCCCACCGACTTGCAGGTCCACCATTTGCTAGGCAACTGCCATGGCCGTACCAATAGACGCCCGGCGACAAGCGCTACAGTAGAGCTCTGGAATGTTGGTTGAGCATCCGCGCCTCGTTTCGCGGCTGAGTAGGCCGTATCCCGGGTCTATCGCGTCTAAGCAAAGACAAGTCGAACAAAGGGGCCAAACCAACGAGACGAGATGAGGATCAAAGTTGCCCAAGCCTCGCACGATTCGCACGACGCGACCCAGATACTAGCGGTCTAGCAAAGGACATCGCCGACTTATTACCCAACAACCAACCTGGACGAAGTCTAAGAATCTCGATTGGGCGTGACCCTTACTGGCAGCAGATGACCAAAGCCCACCATGAGAGTGGCAGACGTGCCGATCAGATTGCTTCCTCTTGCTTCCGCAACCCTTACGCATCTGTTGCTTGCATGTGGCCTCTTGCCCGATGACGATGGGGGACCTAGACTACTCACCCATTGGTCATGTGCGTGTAATTCGATGCAGAACTTGCATGGTTCCCGAGCTAGGCTTCCGGCTGCGTGTTCTGACTTGCTCCCCTCCAATTTCTGCCCGGGGTGCAGAAAGAGCGTGCCCACCCATGCTGAAGGTTCCTTCCGTGAATCCATCCCGTCGAGCAGAGACGTCGGAGAAGGCTGATAACGGCGTTGGTTGATGTAGGGTCCATTCGGGCTTTCCCCTGTGTGTGCCTGATGTCGCAGTGGTTTTGGCATATTTATACCTACATAAGCTTGGGAGGGAGATGGACAACACAGGGCAGGAACTCTCTCTGTTCAACAGGCATCTCCTTTCTCGACGAGTGAAAGAGCGTCCCCGGAACAGAGCTGTCTGTGAGTGCACTCTTATTACTAAAGTACGTTTTCCCGTTCGCGCCGGCCACGCTGGTTGTGTCAAGGCGACAACCACTTCCTACTGCCCGTCCCCCCTATACGCAATCTGGTCTCATAAGACTCCCGTTAGGTACGGGATACATTGAGTCACTGCAACCAGTGGTATACTCGCACAGAAATCTCCCCCAAAGTAAATCATTCCCGAGCCTTATCTTCAACGCTGATAATCTACTTCTCCTTTTCTTAACGTAGGTCGAGTGCCATCCATCCTGCAACCTACAAGACCGTACACAGTCGCGCTCAACTACGCTGGAACTCGGCACGCCGACTTGTCAGTCATCGGATCTCTTCAAGGATTGACCCAAAAGGCCTTTACTGACCCTCCCAGGATCATACAAGTTATCCGTATACCTTGCCTGAAGGCCCACTATCGCGAATTCAACGTCGGTGGGCGCATAGTCAAGCCTGTCTCGAGCTAGATTACTCTTCAGTCGATTGCCGACCCCGAAAGACGCAGAAACAACGCGGGATAACCCTTTCCATCCCCAAACCCCTTTGTTTCCCTAGCATAGACACAACAGTTGAAGGCTGTTTGTTGACGCCGAAGCGAGGCCACATTTCAGTTCGTTCGTATCGGTGCACTAGCTTCTTCGCTATGATGAGACGAATCGATCGAATCCAGCAGTCGTTATCTGGAACCCTAACCGCCAGGCGGTTAGCTTCCAGAGTTCCCATGCTACCTCACAGCCCCATGGTAGCTAAAGCCAAATACAACCAAGCAGCCGCCGTGGCAGTACTGGAGGCTGAGGAGCCCTCCCCGCCCTCGAGCGGAGTAGACGAGTTCTGGCGAAGAGTACCCATGTGGAAAGATGTATCAACAGAAGAATTCATCTCATGGAGGTGGACTGTTCGTGCTCACGCTCCCCCGTGCTTGTGGCTACTTAGCTGACAACGACAATAGAAGAAGAATGTCGTGGAGCACCATGGCCGCTCAGTACCGGAAAAGCTCAAAGGGATCCTCGCGAGCGTGCTTCCTGACCACGTGCCATTCAATCGCGACGGCTCAATTTCACAGAGTCGCGAAGAGCTAATCAGCGATGTCTTCGCCGGCATAGCTGAGTCGTCCATGTCACTTCGTATAATGTGCGTCGATTTGCCTCGGGCCACTGGCTCCCTACATGCTTTCACATGGGTATAGACTAACATATGGCAGGCCACATATCTTTAGCCGTATCAACTGGCATGATCCTCGACACGACCCCATGTTCCAGCAATTCATTCCACTCAAGTCTAGGATACAGCCTGATCACCCTAAGAGTAAACTAGACTCTCTACATGAGAACCACGACTCGCCTGTTGATGGCCTCGTACACCGCTATCCAGACAAGGCGCTGTTCCTTCGTATGACTATCTCCATCCCTCCCCTCCTGCGCTAGCTTGTAATCTCCCCTTACGATAACTCTACTAACAACGGCCAATCCTAGCAATCTCTGTTTGCCCTACCTACTGCGTATTCTGCACGCGATCGTATGCCGTCGGAGCGGACACCAGCCATGTATCGAAGCAGCAGATGAAGCCGATCCTGAAGAGATGGGAGGCGGTGTTCAAGTACATCGAGGCCACTCCGCAGATCACCGACATTGTCGTGTCAGGGGGCGACGCTTACTACCTGTCCCCGGAACAGCTGGCGTATATCGGCAAGCGCCTGATCGATATCCCAAACATCAAGAAGTTCCGGTTCGCGTCCAAAGGTCTAGGCGTGGCGCCGAACCGCATACTGGACCCAAACGACGGATGGGCCGACGCCCTCCTCTGGGTGCACCAGGTGGCGCTCAAAGCCGGCAAGCGTGCGGCGCTGCACACCCATATCAACCACCCCAATGAGATTTCATGGATGACGCAACAGGCCTGCCGGAAGCTTATAGAAGGCGGCTTGACCATCCGCAACCAGTCGGTTCTGCTGCGCGGGGTCAACGACGACGTCGAAACCATATCCAAGCTCATCCGGACACTGGCGGAGGATCTGCGGATCAATCCTGTAAGTGGCTGAGCATTTCCTGTTTGCGTCTGCCCCCCATACCATCGTACATGCCCCTCGTGGCTATATCAACCATGGACCGGGGGTATAGTTCTTCGTTACGTTCGAGTCAGCCTGGCTAACGCATGGTAACCCTACCTTTCAGTATTACGTCTACCAGTGCGACATGGTGCGGAAGGTCGAGCACCTCCGCACGCCACTCCAGACCATCATGGATATCGAGGCGAAGATCCGGGGCTCCATTGCTGGCTTTGACATGCCTCAGTTTATTGTCGACCTTCCCGAGGGCGGCGGCAAGCGGCTCGCTGGCAGCTACCTAACGTATGACCGGGACACGGGCGTGTCCCGTTTCATGGCGCCGGCTGTCAGCGGCGGCGGGTCGAAAGACAACAAGATCTACGAGTACTACGATCCTCTGCCGCCGACAGCTTAGATGGAAGCATTGCTTGGAATAGCCAGTAGCCGCTTATCCCTAGCTGTGGCGTAGGCTCTAGGAACTGACAGCTCTCGCGCGTGCTTCGTGTCTGTTTCGTAACCTTTTACTGATAGGTGATGAATGGAAATGAGGGGGAGGCCAGGATCACGGAGCCGGTGAAACCACAAGTCCCCAAGTTCTCCCGAGCCCATATCTCGGGCAAGCGAACCAAGGCTTGGGGTTGGTTCTGGGGGGTTATTATTACGCACGAGGCGTGGTCGAGAAGGAGATGATATCAATCCCTGCCGCAATTTCACAAGAGCTGGGGTCGAGGCCGAGACACGTTTTTCATTACCGAAGGACAAGAGGGCTAGCTAGATATTGGACTTCTCTCTTCATTCTCATTTTGGGAAAGGCTCTTTTTTTCTTCTCTTTTTTCCCCCTCTTCCTATTATCATTCTTGTCTATTATTTCGGATGCAGGTTAGTTGATGATTTAGTCAGCCCTTACTGTCTGTCTTTGTCACATTTATCTTCTTCTGGGGCTGAACGTTGCCAAGCCGGGGCGACAGTTGCATGAGCTTACGTAGAACTATGGAGAGCGTAAGCACCATTCCCGATCCTTCGCAAGTTGGGGGCGGGGTATTCTTCCATTTGGGTATGTGACTCCGGAGCTGATTCTGCATAACAAGACGAATGGATGCCAATGATGCCCAAGACACTGCCCGGCTGCTCTTCTGGAGAACTGGAGAGAAGATGCTCGCGCGTGCTCTCGGTTGGGAAGACCGCAGGATATTGGTCAACCTAGCAAGGGACGACTTACCTGAACGGAACAACCAACAAACAAACAACTCCACGTCAGAAAATAGCGTGACAGACAGGTCCAAATACATACCCCGTAGGTTAAGTGGAGAAAGTGCCGATCACTGCCTCTTAGGTTCCCCTCATGATCATCCTGGATGGGCCCAAAAGGGAGAGTGCAGCGTTGAGCCTAGACCCCTGGGAGGGATACTCAGGTATTAGTACACGTGCCAAGGTGCTTATAGAATAAAAAAGGGAGCATGCTACTAGCGCTGGTATATTACTTAGTACAAGCAGATGATACTGTTGACTGGTTAATACCTTCTGTACCTGGCCTGACCTAGTCGTAGTTCATCCCAATTGTCCACTGTTGCCCACCAGTCTAAAATGCGACAGCCGCCCCATTGACAGAGATGCCATGGATTGGACACATCTTCTATGTAATATCAATCAAGCAATTTACCCAATCGTACCAATCCTCGGCCTCTGCTTGCCCCCCACCTGGTTGGAAGCAGCCTGAGAGAAGCCTGGGAGAAGCCTGGAAGAAGCCTGGAAGAAGCCTGGAATGCCTGCGACGGGCAGGATGGGAGATGGGAAAGTGGCACGAACGCCCTCAGGCTGAGAGGAGCATGGTTGGACTGGGATCCTGGTCCGTCAAGGATCATGGCTCGGCCAATAGATAGATGTCGCTTCGGGTCCAAAAGGTGATGGACATAGCGATGTGTATAAACACATTGTATTGCCGTGCGCGCGCAGAAAGAGAAAAACATCACCCTCGAGGGAAAAGAGTTGATTTGATCTCACGCTATCACTTACTGAGAGAAGGAACCTTCCTTACACAGTTCTTGCCTCGAGCTTGCAGCAAGTAGCAAATGGATCAAATGAGATTATTGGCTTGACACCTTCCTCTCCATATCATGAGCTCTCCATACCTACCATGTGCGAAAGCCCGACGGACCTACAGACCTACAGACCTACATACATACATGCATGCATACCTTGCCAGCTTGTCTTTCTATTCCACCTTTCCCTCTCGAGCGAGATAATTCTCTCGCGAGCTTCGTCCTGCTCTTTTTCTTCCCAAGGAATATAATTACGTTTGCAGCTTCGTCGGGTTTTTTTTCTTCTTTCTTCTCCAAGTTTATCTCCCCAAGCCCCTTCTTTGCCCCAAGGGGGATTCGATGATTAAGTCTTAGCAAAGCGACGAGTACGAAGAGAGCGCGCACGTCCGAGAGCCATGGCCACGTCATGCTACGTCAAAGGGGTCCTGCAGGTGCTTCCCCACGCGACGAGCCTCGATACCACTGCCGATTACCATTCCACGTTGCTCGACCAGACACAGGTGCGAGATGCAGACCAGTCTTCGGCGGCGGCTACTACGCGGGCGGAGAACAATACACGGCCGCGGACGGCAAAGAGACCCGGAAGTAGCAGGTCGATAAAATCAATCAAGAAGCACAATGCGTGCAGAAGCCAAGAGGAAGTAACCCCGTGCGCTCCTCCTCTTCCTCATCCTCCTGCTTCTATACAACCATTCGGGGCCTATACCGATATATCGAGCCAGGAGTTGGAAGTATTCAAATCGTTACCGACAGCTATCAGACGCAAGGTTAGTTAGTGGTTCTTTCTTTCGCTCTTTCGCGCGCGCTCTCTCTCTCCCCCTTTCTCCTTTTCCTTCTCTCTCTCTCTCTCTCTCTGTGTGTGTGTGCGTGTTTTTCCATTCCTCTACTCCATTCCTCGGGGCCTATCCAATTCCCGCTCAAACCCATTGGCAGTCATTCCTTTCCATTCGGAAGGCCAAGCAGGAATGCTGGCGGGAGAAAAGCAAAGGTTGTGTTTTATATACATACCTTAACTTAGCTTTTCTTCTCCGGGAAAGCGCCACCCTAAAGCTACAACCTAAGCTATGGACTACTACTACTTCGTACTTAAATCCTACCTACCGGCACTACTACAGTAGTTCACAATTTTAACTACTGTACAATGCCTGTAGTTGTAAAGTGTGTACCTATTTTAGGTAGCTTAGGATGAGTCAAAGTACGCAAGTAGGTAGTTGTAGTAAGAACGGTGGGCGTTCATTCAATCCTCGTTCAGTCAGCAAACACCGGCACAAGAACCATGACGTTGGGCAACGGGCTCTGTCTTTGAAACGATAGCTTCGTCTTCGCCTGCATCCCCTCTCTCTCTCTCTCTCTTTTTCTTTCTCCAAACGCAGATCCAGGGATCCCTAACCAGGTGCTACGTCGACCTATAAGCGCATTTCATCCCACTTATATTCGCCTGCATTTATCATCTACAGTGCTTTTAAAGAGCTACTAGAGACTGCATGCAAGTACATGCAGCGCAGTGCAGTGCAGTGTGCAGCAGTGCAGTCCTGTAGTGGTGGGGCATGTATCTGCTAGGGGGTGGGAAGTAGCGGTGCGCGCGACGATCAAGCCTGGTCCATGCGAGAGCTGCGTCCCCTTTCTTAGTGCTGCCGATACATCATACACTATGATGGATGGACTATGGACAAGACTTGAACGCTTTGGGCATTGCGAAGTGCGAGGTTGCGTCCTGCAAGCTGCTGGTCCGGTCTCCGTCTCCTCCTCTAGTAGACACCCAGACTCCCAGGAGCGATCAAATGGATTCCGATCAACGATCAATGGTCCATGAACAATGGACTGGACGGACTGCCCTGTATATATGTCATGTCATATATCATGTACCTGAAGTACCAGAGACATAGACACACATACACATACATACCTACACACACATACACACACGCACCCACGCACCCCTCCCTATACGCATACACACGCATACACACACACACACACACACACACATACATGCCTTTAAACTCCGGGACCCTAATGCAAGGTCCCACGCTATGCTGGCGTCTCAGTCTCTCTGAAGTATTCATCGACCTTTTCCTACATGTACATGCCTACTCCCTCGCTCTTTCCCTCTGTCACGCTATCTCTTGACCTTGCTTTTCTCTCCCCGTGTTTGAAACTGTGGCATTCCTCCCGTCTAGAAGGTTGTTTATTAATAACGGTGTCTAAGCAACTGCTTCTTCTTTTTTCTTTTTCTTCTTTTTTGGTTGCTTGCCCACTTCAAGCTACTCTTCCCGCTCCTCGCTTCTTCGGCTAAAACTTGCTTCTTATTAGTACTTCTCTACATCGGAGCAGATACAACTGGTGCAGTCGAATTCTGCCCTGCACGGTAACAGCAACAACAGCACTCCCAATGCTGCCGAACTCTTGTTGCTGAATGATAAGGTCCAATCCGATCAAAGTGGCCGCGCTGTTGGTAAACAGGTTTACACCCGGCCAACTCCGTCGTATCAAACCACTACTGATGCAGTTTTGGGGGCCCGCTTGCCGTTGAACCACGCTTCTTTTTCCAGGCAGGATACTCTTACGAGAGAGGAGCAAGTGGCATTGGCCAGGCAGTTGCGGGAAAGTGTCATCCTTGACGCCGCCGACGAAGCCCTGTGCAAGGCTGGTCACCGCCAGGTGAGGCGCTTGAGCCCCCCGGTCGACACTCCCACCCTGTCTTCCAGCCGTGTCAGCATGGATTCCCGTGTTAGTGACTTGCAAGACCCTCCCGCTCACCACGGCAATGTCCGGGACTCGTTTTACCAGAGCTTCCGGTGGCTGGAGGAAGACGAGGAATTGGACTTGCGCCTTCATATCGACGACTACCACGCCAACCTCCGTGAATCAGTGCCAGCACCTACCAAAGAGCGCCGGCCTTCATTCCGCCGACGCATGTCCATCAACAAGATGCCCTTTGGGAAGGCGCCAGGAGCGTCAAGCCGGCCTAGCACGAAGGATATGAAGCGGGCACCGACCTTCCCGATTACAGCTGCAGAACCGCAGAACCAACTCAGTCGAAGAAAGTCCCGAGCACTTTCTCTTATAACACCGAGGCACGCTGCTCAAGTATCTACGGCTTCCTTTGACTCTGCTGCGGCGCATTACCAGGATCCCGAGGCTCGACTGAAGCTACGTGCGTATTTGTCATCACCTCAGAAGTTTGACGAAGCTGTCCAGTTTGGGTTTCCTTCCAACGATGCCGGTGCCCTCGGAGCATACTCGGAACCCCGGCACCCGAAGAAAGGCCATTGGCGGCGGAAGCCTTCTGATGATTCGGAAAAGCTCAAAACGTTCCTTTCAGACGACCGCTCTTCCACATACAGTGAAGACCTGTCCGCACCAGATCCGGACACGCCAATGACGCCTCGTTCACCGGAGAAGGAGAAACAAGCTGCAAGGAACGCATGTTCTCGCTTTGAAGACCCGCCGGCGAGGGATTCAGAGAGCTCGATGCGAGCACCATCGGTTTCGCGTGAGATGACGTTGCGAATGACGCTTACCCGACCGGATCTGCGGGCGTCGGAGGACCAGATCTATGGTTGGCAGCGGAATTTACATGCGCATGCCAGTAGAACATCACAGTCCTCACGTGGCGATGGTGCCCCGGGTCATGCACCTTGCGTCGCAGATGCCAAGTCCAAGGCGGACTACGAGAGATTCTTCAGCGAACTTGACCATTCTTCGGCGCCGGCTTGCGAAGGCGGTGCCATGAAACGTTTTTGGCACCGAGTCACACGGAATTAGGCATGAGGCTGTTTCCACGACGCATTATACGATGACAAATACCATATCAAAATCTGACATAGCGAGCGAAGGGGGACTGGCCATCATTTCACATCTGTATTATATTCGTCGATTGGACTTTTTTTTTCTTTTTCAGATTCGTTGCTGGGCGTCTCCCCGCCGCCGAGCGAGAATCCCCACGGCATTGTGCTGCGTGTCACCAAGATATCATTTGAAATTCATAGGCGTTGCTGCATGCATGGGTCATGGCTACGGAGTTGGTGCAGGGAGAAGGGGATTAAGTGGTTCGGTCGGGATTAGGCCATAAGAGTTGCTAACAATAACGTATGTGTATGTATTTGAGCCAAGACATCAACAAAATCCTTGCTTATGCTGTTACTCGATAGTCCCATGATGGCTTTGCTGGCCAAGTGAAGCGCTGACGCTTGATCGACATATCGTGACTGATTCGAGACCCAACAAGAAGAAGCTTAGGATTGATCTGTCAATCCTTATTTTCACCATGAAAAAAAACCACGACTCAAGGGAGGGAATACCCCGTTTTCCCTGCTACTAATCATACGAGTACTAAACCCTAGCTTGGCACGGCTTCCTGGTCTAGGGCCGGATCCTCGGGCTTCCCCCCTCCATACTGCAGGTACCATGCCAACCAAACATGCTCATGCCCCCCCCAGTCTCAGTGGACGACGACGCTAGGATTCCCATGCCAGCCCACGGGTGACGGGCCACGGAAGAAGGAAGAGGGGGGGGACTGCTGCTGTGGAATTGACAAGCGAGAGAGAGAGCTGTTGGCAACATCCGAGCACATTAGAGATACTAATAGCCTCTTCTTCTTCCACCACCCATCACTACGAAGAATACGCTTAAAGTTGCATGCAGGAAGAAGTGTCTGACTCAAGGGACGACTTGGAACACAGCGCGCAGTCCCCCAATATGAAGCCCGGGACTGTACATACTGCAACTGCCCATTCCGCACACAGGCAGGTTCGCATGGTGATAGTAGAGGGGACGAGGGGCCATGCCGGTCCCGTTTCTCCATCCATTCCCTTTTGACATATGCCGATCGGCACACCCCGACTCGAAGCACCAGACGCAGTCGAATACCTGCAAATGCATATGAGTTGATCCTCCCATTGCATTTTCCTTCTTCTCTTTCTTTTGATTTGTCTTATTTCCCGTCGTCTCCCTGCATAGCTACCTGACCAGGGGATCCATACTTCTCCTCCCCCCCTCCTCCTCTTCCTCCTATCGAATGCGGCACACACACACGCTGTAGCTTATAGAGATGGGGCTTGACTACTGCAACTGACAGGTCTGCATGTCTCAGGAGAGACAGACATACTTTAGGTTACTATGTAAGTATGTAGATACCTAACTTTATATGCATGCATGCTCTCTTATCGCCGCGACTCTGTCTGGATCTTTCAATGCGAATCTTTCCTCCCTCTCTCTCCCCCTCTGTCTCCCCTGCATATCGCATCGGAAGAGACGGGCGCACGACCGGAGACGACGTTTTACAGACGACTAGAAGCTGTTCGTTCCCGTTCCCATCCTTGCTCCCAACATGCAAACCACGTGTACTACTATATTTGTGCGTGCCTAAAGTACCAACATGCATTGCAGGATCGAAAGTACCCAAAAGATTCTCCGTTCGTGCTGCAAATAGAATCCATTTCAGCCCATTTCCAAACTCAAAACCACAAACAAGAGCGTTACTTTCGCTTCGCTAGGCCGCCATCCGTTTCGAGTGCCCAGAGGGGGGAAAAGGCACTATAGCTGAGGCTCCTATATATACATGTACGCACGGAGTAGATTGTAACATGATAATGTAAGTAAACCAAGTAGTTATTCTCCTTCCTCAACCTTCCACGATGGACCAAGCCTGCTTCTTATGGAAGACCACGCACAACAAGGTCGTGTGTGCTTCATGCAAGCCACGGTATGCCGTCACGCATATTTATTGCCTACTTCTCTAAGTACTTAGTTAGGTAATAAATATCCAACAACACTGTATGTAGGCCTGCACGGCATCATCAGAATCAATCACACCAAGACCAGCAGACACAGGCCCGGGCGAAATCAATTGTTTTATGTTCATGACCGAGTGCCGCTGCATCTGTCCCTGCTTGCCTTGCCTCCCGTAGCCAGATGCGCCGCCACTATACAAACACAACGCAATCATCATCCCGCCTTACTCTAGTTGTAATACAAAAGATAATGACATGTCCATCCCTGTTGCCCGCCAGCTCTCCCTACGCCATCCGAGTACAAGCCACCACGATATCCTCTTGTGGCACTGGCAATGTCAGGCATACGCCTGCCTGCCTCTACACAAGACACAGAAAATGCTATAGAACAGAGAGACCTATGCTATGTGTGGAAAATACCCTCCCCTCCTCCCTTCGGCCCCTTCAAACCTCCTCGTCACTGTCGTCGCCTAAGAGCTCGCCTTCATCCTCATCCACAATGGCGTAATCCGCTCTCCCGCGCGCGAAGCTATCGCGAGTCGTGAATCTGCGGGGCCCGCCGCTGCCCCGCAGCCAGCTGTAGCTGCCATCGCCGCGCCCCGTCGCCTTCTTGAGGAGCGACCCGGCGCTGCGCCAGAGGCTCGACGCGAGCAGCGGCAGCGCCCCCACCACCGCCACCGCCGCCGACACCGCGATGACGGGGTACTTGACCCAGGGCGCCTCGTGGTCGAAACTGTGCTGCTCCCCGAGCCGGATCTGCCCAAACTTGCTCTGCCAGTTGTTGTACACCCACCATCCCGCCGCCGCAGCGATACCGATGGGTATGACGACAGCAAAGAAGATGGCAACTCCCGACACCCCATGGGCCCTCTCAAACTCCTCTTCGTGGCCAGGGCAAGGTTGAGCCTCGCCCTGTTTGTCAAGCGCCAAAGCAGTATCATCACACGTCGTGAGAGGAATACGTCGGTAGCCTGACGGCTCGTAGTACTCCTTTGCGTCCGGGTTGTCTTTGCAGTACTGCTCGAGCGATATGGGTTGGAGTCCTTCCACGAGTTTGCATTGCTTGTGAGCGTCCATCTCGTAGTTGTAGTCGCTAGGAACTGTTAGCACCGAGGATCCAAGACATAGAGGAAGAAGAAGAAAGGAAACACACCATTCGTAATCCTGCCGGGTGCAGGAGCAGTTCTTGAGATTGTAGAGATGATGCAACGTTTGCTCGTTGAAGCAGTCGCTGCCTGGCTTCTTGCGCAGATACTGCGACTGATGACCAAAAAGACAGCCATTGGGTTGCTTGGGGTGTTCAGGGGTCCAAAGATTATAGTCCGACTTGTTCAAGTCATCATCTACGCGGCAGGCCTTGTCCGTCAGCCCAGTGAAATCCAGATTGATTGTGAGCAGTTGATCCCCTTTGTGACCCCACAACAGGAAGTTTCGCGAGGAGCCCGAACGCAGTGTCGTCATGTCATTGATCACAATCTCTTCGTCGGAAAACTTGTGCTCGTTCCAAGTCTTTCCTTCGTCGAGTGTGTATGAGACTGTCTTCGTCCGGGTTTCACGCTGGGCCAGAAGGATGATAGACCCCTGATCACCAAAGGTCCAGATCCAGCGCCCTTTCTTCACCATTCTCCAGTTGATGCCGGCATCGGTGGTCATGAACGTGTCTGCATCCTTGGCATCCCCCAAGATTGGGCCAACATTACCCCAGCCAAACATAATGCCCACAGCCGATTCCGACGAGTACGTCTTTCTATGATCAACTCGCTCCGTATAGCCATGGATGTGGAGAGCACAGTTCTCGTTGCCCTCTTCGCTTGGCGAGCAGCTGAAGGTCTCGCCATCAAGGTCTTGCTTTGGTGGTGGAAGGAAGGACCATTCGGCGCCATCGTTGTGGCTGATTCTTGTCTGCAGCCGCTTCCTCTCCGACGAGTCGCCGTCTTGGTTTTGGACAACATTGACCAGTACAACACCCTGCAAGCCCAGCATCTTTTCAAAGTCCACGAAATATCTCTCATCGCAGTTGACGCCGGAAATGCTCATGACGTAAGACGTCCCATTCGAGTTGCTCTTGAGAATCGAGCCAAATTTCCGCTGTTCCGCGTCCTGGGTTACGACGAAGAGGTTGACCGCATGTGTCGAGCTGTCCAAGACGGTATATGCATGCTGGTGTGGGACTTCAAATCCATATGGAAATTTGGCCTCTGCGAACTGTCTCCCGTCCACACTTGCCGATGCCATGAGCGTCTTTGCCGTTTGATTCTCACTCGCCACGACAATAAATTCCGCCATGGTAGCAAATTCCTTGACGTTCTCCTGGCGGACTTTCTGTTCGAATTCGAAGGCGTCATCACTCCAGACGAGCTGATACGGAGTAGACTTATCGTTGTTCTCCTGGGCCTTCTTCAGGCAAATCATCTCCTTTGGATTCTCACGACCGAAATTCCTGTAGGCAGAAGCGCCTGTAAATTCGCACTTCTTCACAAATCGAGCCGCAGTTGTCCATCGGTCGCCACGATCAAAAGAGACAGATGCCTCAAGATGGCAGTCGCTCTTGGAACCCGAAGGACACTTGAGACCATGCCAGATCAGCCAGTCTTTCTTGTCCGGGTGAAACGCGAGGGGAGCCCTTGCGTCCGACCTCGTATCTGGAGGAAGAGGGGCTTTGAAGGAGTCGAAGTGCAGACCCCAGTCCACCGTGTAGGTGACTTCGCCTTTGTGGTCGATGAAGAAGACCATCTCTTTGACATATTGGTGGCTCGTGATGGACCACACGTCGGCATCCTTCAGCGCACTGGGGGTTTCCCACTTCTTGCCGTGGTCGTGAGTGATCATGATGGGCCCGCCTTTACTGGTACTGGCCTTGTATGGTCTCATGATAATAGTCTCGTCTTTGGCGTGAATGTTGTCGCCTCGCTCGAGATAGTGCTTGTCGAACCTGTCAAAGTCTCCCTTGATGACGACTTGGACGTCGGTGATGTTCCCGCTGGCTGGCGGACCTGTTGGGCCCGAGGTTGCCTCGGAGCACTTCCATTCCTTGGTGTCATCTTTCTGTGCGCCACCCTTGCGCTTGCAATCATTGCCGGGAATGAGGCGCCAACCAGACGAGCCTTTGAAGGTCTCTTCCGGATCGTTTTTCTTGCAGGCACCCTCGGGCGACACCACAGGACCAGCCTTGACACACTCTCCATCCTTTCTGACGAAATTGAAGTCGCACTCAAAGTCAGCGTCCGTACATTCGCAGATGTCGGGTTCTGGAAGCGGCATTTTGAATTCTTTCTTGATGAAACATCTGGCCTCCTTCTTCCGCCTGTGGAACTTCTGTTTGTGGCCCATGACGCAGGTTGGCTCGTTCTTGTCATCCTTGCGTGCGTACCATTCCTCCATGTCGCTTTCCTTGCAAGTAGCCTCATGCATGCCTTCGAAATCGATAGCAACGATGTGGTACTTAGGCGAAGACTTGGACCCAGACTCCCCTGTAAGTATGAATTTGAGGCTAGTAGAGTCTTGCGTAGTGGTCAAGACAAAGGGCCTGATCTTACGCTTCTCCGGGAGTGAGACAGACTTCCAATCCTTTCCGTGGTTCAGTGAGTACTTGAGCTCGCCAACATTATCCTCCTGGCTGTCATGTACGGCGAGGAGGATGGACCCCTGATCACCGAACTCGTACTTGTGCGGTCCTTTGGGACCCTTGAGCCACGTCTTTCCGGCATCGTCAGAAACGTAGAGACTAGCTTCATTCAGGTAATCACCGAGATGTTTCCCTTGATTGCCGTTGCCCATGACAAGTCCTGGGGCGGGACTGGAGAAGACACGACCGACATTGTTTAGCTCTGTAACCGAATGAAGATGGAGCTCCTTATCGCCCTCTTTGACGGATTCGAAAGTTCGCCCGTCGTCAAAGGTTATTTTTGTCGTGAGCTTTTTCCCGGCTGAAACATCGCTCTCAACCTTCTCCCAGTTGTCAATCTGGTTTACCATGAAAATCCCCTGGATCCCAGAGATCTTCTCGAAATCCACATGACCAACAGAGTTACGGTTCGTGTGCTCAATGTTCCTCGTGAAATACGTGCCGTTCGAGTTACTGGTAAGCATGACACCCATCGGGTTACCCGGCCGCCCCGTCATAACATCGATCTGGATGCTGTAGTTGGTGCCCTCGAGGACGGTGTATGCCCCCTGGTTGATACGGTGGTCAGATGGGAAGACGGCTCGGTGCCATTTTTCGGTGTCGTCCGTGACGAACAGAGCCATCTCATCGGTATTCCTGGCATTCGTGGCGACAAGCAAGTACTTTTTCACAACTGCCAGGTTGGCAATGCCACGCACAACATTGGAGCCATCCATTTTGGGTTCAAACTCTTGTATGACACCATCGGAAGTGACACCGTCGTTAGAGACTGCACTGAAATAATTGTCGGATATGAGGAGCCGGTTATCCTGGTGGAAAAGCGAGAATTCGCCCATGACGATGCAGAGAATCCTTGAGCTGTCATGGTCCGCGGTCGTGGTTGAAAATAGATCCGACGACTTGGCCCACCAACAGTCCTTGATGCCGCCGCGGAGAAACTGGGCGTCTGTCTTGAATCCGTCCGTGGTGTACATGACCAGCTCATCGCAGAAGATGGCTGGACAGTCCATGGCATGGAAGAGGATGCGGTCCGGGTCCGCAGCGTGGAATCTCAGCCATTCGCTCCGGTAATCAACGCGGCTCAGCCTTGCGTCAGTGAAGAAAGTATCCCATGTTTTCCCCTGGTCATGCGTCCTCCAGTGCGTGTTGCCTGTGGTCAGGACGTAGGCACGGGTCGGGTCGAATTCGTGCATGACCAGTGCGTAGGCCTTGCCATCGCCAATCTCCTCAACCTTGGCCCATTTCGCGCCGGCGTCGGTCGAGCGGTAGATGGACCCGGTGTCCAGATCTTGAAAAAGCACGATATCGGAGCCCTTGAAATAATTCATGTTCATTGGGTTATGGTCGAAGTCGGTGACCGTGATGGCGGGATCGTCCTTGGCTTCGGCCGCCGGCACCAACAGGACCTGCAACAAGCAGACTGCCAAGAGGTAGGAAAGGGTGGTCCGCCATAGCCAACCTCCTGGCACTGGCAGAGCTCTAGTGACAGCCCTCATGATCGCGTGCTGGGATTCGGAGATGCGGTGATCATATCAAGACAGAGGAAGCTCCGAGCTTCGGTGGCCGATGGGGGATGGGATAGCGTCAGTCTGGGGAATGGATAGAGTTGTGGCCAGCTGTGAAGGGGCGACGTAGTAGCTCCGTAATGTCGAGAATGATGCAGGTGATTACAGTTCGAGAAGACAAGAAGAAGAAAGAGAAGGATATAGATAGGGCAGTTAGATCAAACGGAGGATTCTCTGTCTCTGACCTGAGCAAGAAAACAATGGAAATAGAAGCGTCGTGTTTCAATCTTATGGGTTCATGAAGTCCGTCGTTGATAGCCAGCAATCAATTCAGTTGTCTTTCAATTTGTATCAATGGACGCGACACTGTGGCATACTCGTAACCCGCAGAGCAGTCTCAGCTTTGCTTCTAGTAGCTTTAGTAGTAGGTAGACGTAACGTAAGAAGTACGGATAGGTAAGTAGGTAGCTAAGTAGGTACTTACTTAGGCAGAGGCATGCGCAATGGCCCCCACTGCTTTGCCGTCCAATGCGCTTGCGACATGCCACAAGTACAAAGCACCTACTTAGGTAGCCAGCTACGGTTAGCGCGTGTTTGGCCTTCCCGAGCTGGCCGGGCATTTGATCCTTCACCTTTCCTTTCGTCTGACAATCCTATACAACATGCATTGGTCAGTTGGGGGCATTTCAGCTTATTTATAGGAGATGGATACATGTAATTATCACTACGTGTCATGTGCGGCACCTGGTATACACACACACACACACACACACACACACACATACATAGCTACCTATATTATCATCACATTTCAGGGGTGCACTCATGTCGTCATGCAGACCCCAGATCTACAGTACAGTAACAGGAGTAGTGGACCCCACCATGAGCATGTACGTAGGCTGTCTCTATAGCTGGCTGGACGGCCTGGTAGGGTAAAGTAAGAGGTAGGTATATCAAAGGCTGTATTCCTGTGCACCCGCTATGTACATAGAGGCCCGTCCTTGTCCACAAAGGGATGCATTGCTCTTCACAACATCGTCAAACAGCACGAGGTTCTGGCAACACGCTATGTTGCGGTCCCGGTTCCATCTCCGCCGACCAACAGCTGCGTCTCCAATTCGCTCATGGAATCGATGCTATCCTGGACACCCAACCAGTCACAGAGATGGCGGCCAGCATGCACAACTTTCCAAAACGCGTCTTCCCCCGCCAACGCCCACTCGTCGTAGTCTCCGAGTACCACCGTCTCGGCCCATTCTAACAAGAGGGCCATGGTCTTTGCTGCCTCGCGCTCCACGTTCAGGACGTCTAGCCGGTCGCGCTGTGAGCCCATCCAGAGCTGGTTGCAGATGGCACTGATATTCTTCAGCAATGAACTCGATGGCTGGAGCACCTGATTTGGATCGCCCTGTCGGCGGCAAGGATCCCTGTGGTTGCTATCATCACGCAGAGCACTGGGCGCCGGCGGAAGGGGAGAGCAGCTCTCACGTGCGCGGCGATTCGCGTCGAGGGCGCTGAGGTAGGTACTTGTGGCTTGCAGACAGAGCTCATGGATTCTTCCCATGGCAATATAGACTTGGGGTATCTGGGTAGAATCTCCGCTTCGGATGCTTGCTGCGCTGGCAATGGAGCTGTGGCTCGTGGATGGAGTGCAAGACGTCGCCCATTGGTCTTTAGACGGCCCATTGCAACCCATCTGGTGGTCCATAGTAGCCTTCAGCCCGTGGGGTGAGGTGTGATGCTGCAGCGGTCGTGGTACGTAAGGCGGTGATTGCCAGGCGTCTCGTGAAGTAGATTGACAGTCTGCAGAGAATTGCTGCGTGGGTTGAAATGTGGCGGGGGAAAGAGGACTAGCAGACCAATATGGCGTCCCCTTCCTTGGGGTCTGGGTTTGCCTAGTGTTGTTCGACCATCGTTGCAGGGAATCATCACACCTATGAAGTTGGTCGTCCTGCTCGGTGTCAAGCATGGTTCCAGCGCCCTGCACTTCCAAGCAACTTGATTTGCTTCCCATACCCGGGGGAGTTCTAGGGGTAGGAGGCCCAGCATGGTGAGGGCTGAGGTCCCCTTTCTGGTGGTAGATGAATTCACTTGGGGACTTGATAGCCTGCATCTTTTCTCATATCCCAGTTGCAGATCCTGAGATAGGTATCTGGGACGGGGAAGTCTGGGGATTGGAGCAAAGAGGTAGATATACATGTTGAGAAGGCAATAGATTCGTCATTGCCCCCTGTGTCTTGTCTTACCTCCTGCCTGGATAAGAAAGAAGCAGTTGATAGAACCGGCAGCCTTACAGTCAACTCGTTTGCAAAATCTTAAGGAGTACTGTGAATATTCCAGGTGGACAGGTTCTTTTTATTTTATTTCGCATGTCTCACCATCTATCTGGGGTATGATCTAAATGGACCAAATCACAACTCTTCCATCTACTCCGCTGGCTTTTGTTTATGTTAGCATTTTGAAACAAGGAAAAGCGGTCAAACTTACTGCTAAATTGGGTAACGTTGCCATCGTTAGAGTCGTACACTCGCACAGTCGAAATGGTATTCTGGTGGACAGTCTTCAACTGTGTGTCATCCTTCACTTTGCCCTTGAGATCCATCTGTTTGAACATATTCAAGGCGGATTCTTCGCGGGCGTCACCCATCCCAGGTCTGCCCTTGGACTCCAGAGTACCGCTGAGTTGCCACCCTGAGGCATCACCCTGGAAACGGAAGGCCTCACAATCATGCCCGGCAGCCACAATCTCGGTCTCCGAAGACCAGATCAGGCTCATGAATGGCAAAAGTTGCGTATTGATGCTGATGACAGCACGTGGTGGCTGCTCCGGGGCAGTAGGGTAGACGACAGTGATACTGCTATCATGGGCGGCAAAGGCTAGAGCATCGCCGCTTGGAGAGAAAGCGACTGAGTGAACCCATCCGGCCGAATTATTCATGAACTCGCCGCAGACGGTATTGAAAGGCAATCGCTCGCCCCAAACACTAGGATCTGGGCGAGCATCGACGCCTTTGATGAAGCTGGAAAAACCCTAGCATGGGCGTCGGTGGATCCGGCAGCTAATAGAACACCGTTGGGGTGCCAGGCGACAGTAGTGATGGTACTCCTGATCGGCTTCTTCAAATGCTTAGAAACCCACCAGTCATTCTCTTCCTCAAAGTAGCAGACAGCAATGACCCGGTCCCCAGACCCAACAGCGAACTTGGTCTCGGACGGCGACCATCGAACGAAAGTGGCAGCTCGAGCGATTCGGAGCAGGACTAAAGTGGGCTTGTAGCCTGTAGGAGAGGGCTCCCAAACGAGGGCATTGCGATCTGTTGCAGTGTCAGCGCTATTACAGAACATGTGGCGACACCATATGCACACCCTGAGAACAAGTGACGATGCGTCCGCTGTTGGGTGCAATGTCGACACCGGTAATCGTTTTATCATGTCCCTTCAGCTCGTCCTTGAGCTTGAAGGCACTGCCAACCTTTCCATAAAGCTCGACAGCTGCATCTTTGGCGACGGCGAGGATCTTGCGGTCTGCAGAAAAGGAATGGTCGGCAATTGGCCGATGGAACAGATGGTGAACTTCAGGGCCTGCCATGGTGAGAGCGTGATAGGAGTAGCTCTCGACTATCACTTCGTGAAGATGTGCGGACTTAAGTTGGTCGCAACTCAGGGAGTGACCACTGTGACCTCCTCAGTTGCAATTGGCGGGGTGGTCACTGACTGTGGCGGCAACCTTAATCTGCGTGTGGCTTAGGCGCCAGGCTTATAGGTACTTCTTGGTAGTACGACTGAGGGAGCTACTATCAAAATTCCGCTTGCTTGAGCTTGACTAGTTCGACCTGTTATGTGATACTCGCGTGCTCTGTCAGCTTGGAGCCATTGCCCAGAATTTCAACGCTCGGTGCGCGATCGTATTGTATACTCAGTTAGTACCTCGCAACTACCGCCGGATTTCCAGTATCAGCAGTGGTATTGTGCATCGCTTCGTGGTCCTACTCCCTTTTCTCGACATGGCCGCTCGACCACCACCAGCTTCGAAGGCTGGAGGGGCAAAGGCACCCATTCCGCCCAACCAGACGTAAGTCACCCATTCGAGTCGCCGGCGGTATATACAAGGAGTGCTTTCTCACACGATTTATAAGATTATATGTAACGAACCTCCCGTCCGCCAAGATCCAGAAGGCCGATCTGAAGACGGCTCTCTACATGTTGTTCTCGACCTATGGCCCAGTCCTTGATGTCGTTGCGCTCAAGACGACGAAGATGCGCGGCCAAGCCCACATAGTGTTTCGCGATATGCAAGCGGCCACGCAAGCAATGCGTGCTTTGGAAGGTTTCAGTTTCCTCGGAAAGGAGCTTGTACGTTCTCGCTCCGCTTGCTATTACTCGCAACAGGCGATCATGCTAACCTACGCCTTGGTAGAGGGTTTCCTACGCCAAATCCAAGTCGGACACGGTGGCAAAGCTCGACGGAACATACAAAATGCCCGGGTCTGCTGCTGCCAACGTTGAGATGTCCGAAGTTCAACAGAGCATCTTCAATGCTCCCGCGCCAGGATCCGCCGCCGCCACTGCGCCCGCGCCGCCTCGCGGCTTGCCCGCGAAACCCCCGACTTCCGAGCCCTCGAAAGAGACATCTGGACCTAATGCTCGGGGACAAAAGCGCACGCGAGACGAGGAAGAGGAGGAAGAGGATAGCGACTCCGACGTTGCCATGGAGGAGGATAGCGATGACGAGTGAACTGGCTCGAATACATGATACCCGCAAAGAGACGATGTCATTCACGACGAACCTCGATAACACAACAGAAAAGAACTCTGGTCGCTCCCGAGCAGATGCGAATTACGGATTTGGTTCAGGTGGTTCAGGCTTTGCTGCTTACAGCCATTTCTTTTGGGATCCATAGGCCGACACATCCACCAACCAGACCCAGCCAAACCATAAGGTAGTCTTCCTTTGGGCAGTCGAAGCCTAACATGGCATCGCTGAGGAAGCATGGGTGAACGAAAAACGAAGGCACTCCTGTTAAAGGGTGATGCTGTGGAGCCAACATTAGCCACAAGGTAGATCAATAGACTCCTGGGATGAGGACGAGCCTAATGTTGACTCGGTTTGCAGCTTAGTTGAATTCGAGAACGACTTACATCTGCTGAGATACCGCCTATTGTCCCCGTTCGTCGGAGGGTGTCTTTGTACTGGTCAGGCACTAAACGCCGGAAAACGGTGTCAATATCGAACGCGGCCTCATCCCCGGGCAAATCATGCAGGCTGAACCAGAGGCATGGTGCACGATATGTTGGATGAAAGTGAATCTCATATCGGACGTGTCCAAAGTTGGATTTGGAAGGGTGCTTAATGAGGAGTTCCTGTAGCGGGTGAGCTCTATGGTTCATGTGTTGGGCAATCTCTGTCTGCATCTTTACCTGGTCGTCCTCTTCACTGTCCATCGCAATGTCATCTACCACTGATCCATTGTCCGTTGCTTCAGTCATGGTGAAACTGCTCAAGGTCGCCTCGAGGTCGCCTAGATTTGTGGTATCTTCTAGTGGTCGCGAGATTTGGACAAAGGTTGCATAGTCCGAATCCATCCCAAACGACATATCCAAGGCACTGTGCACACCCAATCTCCATTGCCGCCGCAGAGGGCCAAGCCGAGCCTGGCAATATTTGTTGTCAAGAAAGTGACAGGCTTCGGCAAACTCTTCCTTATTCAGAAAGGGGTAATTCCGATACGTTGAGCGGTGCTCAGTCCCGTGACTCATCATCAGGCTGGTTGATAGTATGATGGGTTTTGGAGGTGAAAGGCAAGCCTAAGATTTGACTGCATCTGATTGTTAGTATTGTTCGAGATTCATTATCAGTACGGTACATGTGTATATATACATGTATCAATATCTCAGCCGAGATGCCCGTCTAAGGGCCTTGTGAGGAATGCGACCTACTCCCTAAATTGCTTGTTCATGGGCTGTGAGCGCCTGTTCTACAGCAACGTTGTTTCTCTCCACTCAACTGTTATAGGCTTCCAAATCACACACAAAAAAAAGGGGGGTATGGCAGAACTGGCGATCCCTCAGCTTGATAGAGGAATTAATTATATAGGGCAGTGGGATCGGGCAGTGTGTGTAGAGAGCTGACGCCACCTAGCATTTAGGATGAAAGCTCCAGGTTAGTTAGTGGATTATACAGATGTATAGTGTTGGCTTCTTATCCTTGGGGTACATACAATACATGTAGGTTATATCTTTGCAACATCTTTTATTAGAAGACTTTAAGTATATGTAACGTTATAACAAGTAAGTAGTAAATATTGTAATTAGATACACATGTCCATACATATAAGTTGTACCTAATGCATCTTAACCATGAACGAATGGTTGGTCATGGGCCGGGCTAAGGGATCCGAGCCTGTGGCCGACCATAAACGTGTTAACAAGGCTCCTCTGCAAGGCCCCCAGGAACGGAACCGCCTAAACAAACTATCCTCTAGGGTTAAAAGGTGAATTTATGGTTCTGAGCAAATCGTTGTCGATCTTGAGAGTGCATGTCTCCCTATGATCCAAGACCCGGCCACCTTGCTAGGTATCAGGAGGCTGCTGTTTTAGTATTCTTCAACTTTCCAGTGTTAGATGTTCTTCTTTGCTCCTATATTCAGTGCACTTTGCCAGCTTGGCGTGCAACCAAGTATACAGCCTTGTCTTGTTGTGTTCCGGAGCCGCTTGCCCCTGCTGTTTGACCCTGCTGTTTGACGTCGACAGCCGAAGTGACAACTGTCCTGTAACCTTGAACATCGCCGACTTCTACCAACATTGCTCAACTAGAGAGGGTGAATCGGTCATGCTGCGCCGATGATTCGCGATCCGTTTAATATTCACCGAAATCCTGGATCTGGCCTTGCGATTATTCGGACTGCTGCTACTCGAGCTGCCGCAGACCTCGGCGAGAAGGCTGTCGAGGCCAGCATAAATGCCATAGAGAAGGGAAAGCAGGCCGTCGACGATATGGCGTTTTCAATCCCTAAAAATGTCCCTTCCTTCTCCAATCCCCAACGTCAATTAGAGGACAGGCATTGGGGGAACGGCCGATCCAACTTCCTAAACCCTGACCGAAACTCCCTACCGATGTACAAAGACAAGCCCTACGCGTATCCGCCCTCGCAGCGGTCGCGTCCCATATGGCGGCGGAAGCGCGTGATTGGCATCTTCTTTCTGGTCGTCATTTGCCTCTACTACTTTGGCGGCTTTTCCAAGCAACACGATACCTTCACGTCGCGCCCGTCATGGAGCTGGCTGAAGAGCAGCGAGTCCGAGACGAGAGTTGACTGGATGGAAAGACGCGAGCACGTTGTGGATGCCTTCAGAGTGAGCTGGGACGCCTACCACCGCTATGCGTGGGGTAAGAATTCCCACCCAGCGCGAGGAGGGAAGCTGCTCCTGCATGAATATATCGAAAACTAACACATACGCATCGCCTTGTAGGACACGATCAGTTTCATCCGATAACGAAGAAAGGCCAGCAGATGGTACCCCACGGCATGGGCTGGATTATCGTCGATGCGCTGGATACGATGATCCTCATGAACCTCACCTCTCGCGTCACCCAAGCAAGAGAATGGATTTCGAAAGATCTGTCATACGACCAGGATCATGATGTGAACACTTTTGAGACAACCATCCGTATGCTGGGCGGCCTTTTGTCCGCCCATTATCTCTCGAACGAGTTTCCGCAGCTGGCCGCCCAAAAAGATGATGACCCGGGCGCACCAGGCGAAGACCTGTACTTGGAGAAGGCTAAGGATTTGGCGGATCGGTTGATAACGGCATTCGATTCACCATCTGGCGTCCCCTATGCAAGCGTGAATCTGGCCAAGTACGAGGGCTTGGTCTCTCACGATGACGGTGGAGCTTCATCCACAGCAGAAACCACCACCCTTCAACTTGAATTCAAATATCTGGCCAAGTTGACTGGCGAGAAGTACTTCTGGGACAAGGCTGAGAAGGTCATGAAGGCTGTGGATGATAATGGTGCCGAGGGTGGCCTTGTGCCCATATATATCTATGCCGATGACGGCAAGTTCAGGGGTCAGAATATTCGATTGGGCAGTCGTGGAGACTCATATTACGAATACCTCATCAAGCAATACTTGCAGACATCGAAGCAGGAGCCGATCTACTTGGAGATGTGGGATGAAGCTCTGCAAGGAGTACGCAAGCATCTGGTCACTTATACCGAACCTTCGGGGTTCACCATCATCGGAGAACGTCCCGAGGGTCTGGAGAAACCACTGTCTCCCAAGATGGACCATCTCGTCTGCTTCATGCCAGGGACTATCGCATTGGGCGCGACTGGTGGTCTTACGGAAGCCGCAGCCAAAAACCTCCCAACCTGGACCAAGAAGAACGATGACGATATGCGCCTCGCTAGAGAACTAATGCAGACCTGCTGGGGCATGTACAAGTGGATGAAAACGGGCCTGGCCGCCGAGATCACCTACTTCAATATCGCCGACCCCCCGCTGCCAGAGTCGGCGCCACATCACCCCCCTCTCCAGTTTGACCCGGATTCAGATGCCGAGTGGCGGAAAGACTTCACAGTCCACAGTAACGATGTGCACAATCTGCAGCGGCCGGAGACCGTGGAGAGTTTGTTTTACATGTGGCGCATCACGGGGGAGAGAAAGTACCGTGATTGGGGCTGGGAGATGTTCAAGTCGTTCATGAACTACACGGCCGTCGAAGACGACGGCGGCTTCACGAGTCTTTCGAACGCCAACACGATCCCTCCTGTCACCAAGGATAACATGGAAAGCTTCTGGCTGGTAAGTGACATTCATTCCCCATGGCACCACGGCTGCTTCAATTGCTGACAAATCCTTGCAGGCGGAAACTCTGAAATATTTCTACCTCCTCTTCTCGCCCAATGACCTGCTGCCACTGGACAGCGTTGTCATTAACACCGAGGCACATCCCTTCCCTCGGTTCCAGATGTCGCCGCTGTTCTCTACGGGCTGGGAGCGAAAGCCTAGAGACAAGGATGGGAAGATACTCGAGCATGTACATTAGAAATGAGGTCATGGTGTTCCTGACCGGTGTTTTCTGAAAGTATGACGCGCTATTTGACTTTTCCAAGGGCGGCGCGTTCCACCCATAAGCCCGTTTTCGCGGGTATGGCCCTAGAACAGAATAGAGCCAAATGCCCTGCGTCCCTTAGACGGGGTAGTGGAGGTAGCGATGCCTATGTCTTCCGAGGCTATACTCGGCGAACATAAATAGACGAAAGACACTTATTATCGTCCGACAACACCGTCCATGGCACCATTAGTTGCGGCTGAATTATATGATGCTTCCAGCATTGCCTGTACAGTGAGCCGCTGATTACGCACCAAGTCGGTGGATCATGTTCATCCCAGTAGGTGTGTTTCCTGAACTAGATATAGTGATGTTTCAGGGCAAGATGCGGCCTCGTTTAGTAGCGAATCCACTTCTTCGATACTTGCATATACGCAATGACGCCAAGGGAAAGATTGTCTCGCACTCTTATTTACAGGCTCCATACCTACTTGCTGGCCTACCCGTAGTAAGGATGAAAGTGGTGGTGAGTTGGTGGATATTGATCACAGTGGCCAATGTTCATCTATTTCTGTCTGCTTGGCTCATCGGGCCGACACGAGTATATATGACCAAGAATGGAAGCCAGCTTCGTGAATGCAGTCCGGAGAAGAAGAAACATTTGATGCTCCCGCCATCCAAACTGGGGCTTCGGCCGTCGAACTTAAGATCTCAGTGTGTGCCTGAGCCCACTAGCAATATTGCAGGGGTTATTAGCCTTCACCACGAGTACTCGTATGTACTTAGGTAAGTAAGTAAACACATAGTTATATACGTCCATGCCTTAATAAGCCATCCATCCATCCCCGCGCGGCTACTCTCAGAAGGATCACCAGGGCCAGCGAGGCTAATTTGATCTGCATGGAATACTATCGGGGGTAACGTTATGCACTTACTTATGAAGTATACATATCACATGCATGCCTCATCTTGACGCCCTATGCCACGAATCACTGCATCACCACGATTACCTGCACATGGACGGTGAGGCTGCCTGCCCAATCGATGCAGCACGCGGCAACAGCGGACCCGATAGACCAGATGTCGTAACGAAAAGTCAAGGCACACCAGGCCGTGTTCCTCTAGCAGCTTTGGCGGCCCAATCCGAGTCGAGAGAGGGCGGCTTGAGAGAGTAATTCCCTCGTTCTAGAACCGCAAATCGAAGGTGGTGACCCAGCAGAACAGACGTGCGTAATACCATCGCCCTTGAACTCTCCGATATTAATTGGCAGCTGCAGTCTGCATAAAGCAGTACTTTGGGCTGGGCCATTTTGCCGAATCGCCCGTACGGCGACACTGCCATCCGACCAGATTCAATCTTATCCTTTATTACCGCTTCTTCTTTTTCTTCCCTTGGGCATGGGTCTCGAGAAGAAAAGAAAGGAAGGAGAAGAAAATAGAACATCCTCTCCCCCCCCACAAGAAAATGGTACGGCAGCTCCCGAGTTGGTCAACCCCCACCAGCAAAAACCGGTCTGGTCTATGTATGAGGCACCACTCATGTCACTAAGCCTAAATAAAAGTGCTCAATTACCTGATACCAGAGGCGTGGTAACTGTTGTTTCGTGTTTGTCAACGTCTTTCTTTCTGGAAGGGAGCCAGTTGGCAGTGTGTGTGGGTGGAAACGGACCAATCCAGGGCGATGCATCGTTGCGTACTTCTTTGCCTAACCGTGTTTGGATGCTACTTAGGCACCTACAGGTACTTGCCTAGGCAAAACCCGACCGGTAAAAGTCCGGACAGAGTGATGAAGGCCCACATCTCACACAATGCACCTACTAAGTATGCACACCAAGTATCTACATCTTATGTACTTGACTTCATTGAGTCAAGCAGTCGCGTCGTCTGCACCACCGGATCGATCCATACCACCAGAGAACCTAACATGTTCGAATACGGTCGTCCACAACCTATCGATTTTGATACTCATCCAGAAACGAGTTGGCCCTTCTGGGAGGTCGAACACAATCCTGAAGACCTTTACCTCGAGCTTCACGAAAAGTACAACACAGTCCGGGTTGCCCTTTAAACACTAGAGGCCTTCCACTACGATACCGTAGACCTGGCCCACGCCGCCTCTTCCCACGAAGAATTCCACTGTCTCATGGCCGAGCGGTAAAAATCTCGGTTTGAGGAAATATCCAAAGCTATTGAAGACATTACCACGCGTCTGTGGGCGCAGCCTTCGCTGCTGCCCATACTGCCCGACGGCGACCTTTGGGGGGCCGTAGCGTGCCTCTCGAGACACTAATCCGTCGATGAGCTCGCAATTCTCCTAGGCCAATTTTACCGTGAGCGTGACAGCAAGCGTGACCGTAACTATGGCCGAGTAGCAGCCGAGAAGGATTATGCGGCGCGGCGGCGCGGCGATATAATACGGCAGCCGCCCGAAGATCCAAAATGCACACCGTCGATAAACGCGAAAGATAAGACCCGAAACCCTCGACGTCGGCGCAAGTTGGTGAGCAGACTTAAACAAAAAAAGCCCGCCGCTTCAAGCGGATCGAAATATCAGGTACAATCTACGACCTCGGAAACAGACCAACATGCCAGGGAGTCGGCACGGCAAGTGAGAATCAGCTCGATGAGAAAACCGGTAAACAATCTAGGTTTCTACATATCAGCAACATGAACGGCCAGGCCGATGTCTCAACACGTAGTTTGCTCCCTCTCTCTCTACCTCCATCCCGCCAAGCGAACTGGTGTGTTTCGTAGCCGCGATGCGAAGCCGGTTTTGAGACTGCGCTATCAGCTGGGGGCGCAGTCAGACGGGCACCATCCGCATATTCAATATCACCGAAAACACTATCGCCCCTTACGCCCCTCGACTCGAACCGATGCGATAGCTGTACAAGAAAACGAGTTGACAATCGGGCAGATGCCAGACACTTAAATGTGAAGCGGCAATAGACACATAGATCGTTACCGCAAGAGCGAAGAGAGGACGATTACAGCCTGCAAGTTAACCAACTCCGTATTCACGGTTTTAAGCAGATCCGGTTGGGACATAGAGAGTTGGGCAAAGGAGTATATCACGATCTAACTGGCACTCAGATCTATGATTGGCGAATGATGGAACCAGGACAGACGCGCAGCAAGCAAATGTGATTATACAAACGCTCAAGAAGGGCGTGATACACTCAGACCTTCGGCCAGAAAACGTCCGAGTAGACCAAGTCGATGCTTTATGTGTAAGCGTTTAGTTGTGCGATTTTGGTAGGTCGATATGGGAGGGCCTCGGTTTGGATGGCGGTTACTTGCCGGACGCACCCTTTTCTGACACTCGAATGAAATGGGAAGCAATACCCAGACAGGACACTGGCCATTTAGGGATGGCCTACCTCTGTGGAATTCTGTGAAATCCGTGTGTCGCTGTCGAGGCGGCCGTTTCTGATTGCCCCAAGCCGCCCCACCCGCCCTGCCCCTCCTACCAGTCAGGACCCGGTCGCGGGGACCGACTTTGTTCCCGACCCAAGATCGCAGGTACCGCCTGACTTTCAATTGATGTCGACAGTTCGTGATAAATACTTCATGTTGCCTTGCCCGGTTTCCCTTGCAACTTTATCCCCAACTCCTTTCAATTCCTTCATTTGTATCCGGCCCAATAGCAAAAATGCCGCACGCCAGGTAGCTTACGCGGCCATGTCCCATCTCGATGGCTAGAAGAGATTTGCGCATCGACCTTGCCTTGCCCCTTTCCGTGGCGCGTCTCCATGGACCAGCTATGAGGAAAGTACCAACACGCGTCTTCTCGGGAATATGTCTAACTGGTCCAAAGAGAACCGACGAGAGTCCGTCTTCAGCGATGTGCAGCCTGACCTAGGCGTCACCAACAACCTTAACTCTATCGCCACGAGGAACAGGAGACCAGACTTTGGACGAACCATTGGTTGCATCGGCGTAATGCGTTCGAGAGGTACAATCATGAAGGTGATTAACACTTTGAAGGAGCGGAAATGGCCTCTACAGAGAAGCTTATCGTCCTTTCAGAGGCCCTTCAGGGACAAATACAACAATTCCTAACTGATCTACCTGAGTCGATCCCACTCGCATTCTTCCATAATCCAATCCTCGCGTTGGACCTCGCAACTTATACCTAGGATTGTGTTATGAACGCAGGTTCGGGGAGGCCCTGTCGCAAAGGATGATTAGTAGTCGCTAAGCCTGTAATGATTACAAATGTAGGCCCAATTGGATAGCAAAAGGTGTTGTTTCACCACGGATTCAAGGGTTATCGACACGAATATATCACTGTAACTGCCAGAATTCTTCAGGGAGAAGTTCCCCATAGAAGCAAGTAAAGGCGACATTATACTTCTGGTACCGACTATAATAGTCCATTCTTAGTCGTTGGCCGCTTTATCAATAGGACTAGATCCCTTTGGTATAGGGTTACACTTCTATTTCGTCCTCAGTAACGATCTGCTTCCGTGTCCAGCCCTTTTCAAAGAGGTCGATGTGATTCTGAGAATGACACTGTTCGAGTAAGAACCGAGTGAAACCCACTTAGTGAAAGCTTTCTATAGTCTCCTGCTTCTCGCTGGCTTGGCGGTCTCCTGGCTCATCTTTATGTTGCGTCCTCATCCCATCAATGAGGGCTTCTGTGAGGAGTATTCCCTCGAAACCGATACAGCTCTTCTCCTAGTTGAAACAATGCTTGTTATACTTTAGCGCTTCCCATGAAGGATCACTGCCGACAACATACCGCCAAATCCAAAGCATGCCTCATTTCTTGCAGTTGCCGTCTCTCATATCAAGACGTCTGGTTTGCACGACCTCGTTTGACTGGGTCCCTTCTGCAAGTGGTACCATAGCATAGTCGTCATCAGGGTCATCGGTATCGTGAAGGCCCAGTATACCAAGAAGTTGTTCGAAACCGCCCAGCCCTTTTCCTTGTCGAAATTGAAGAACGATGTGTTGAAAATTGCAGAGATAAACGTAGACGGAAGAAAGGCTAGCGTCAATGTAGCAATTGTCTTCATCGCCGCGCTGTCTTCCCGGGTATCTCTCCCGATATCGACGGAAATTCCCGAGTCATACTGCGCGATCATGTGAAATGCGAGTTGTATTTCGTTTAGCAGCCTCTTCTCGGTCGAATTGGATCGACAGCGCAGGATTTCGAGCATCTGTTGGGAAAAGAGCAAATGGTCTTGCACCTTTTGCCAGTACGGTCATCGCGTATGCTCAGAGACAACGCGATACAAGCTCTTCGATCGTGCTTCTATCGACTCCGGTGTTCTGACTGAACAAGTTTCAAAATCCGGTCCACCGCGTAACATCGCCTCCGTGTTCACAGGCCTGCCCATAATGACTTAGTGTAGCGCGTATGGAAGATGCTGGATAACGCTCGCTGTACGTAAGGACATGCGACCCCGGTGGCGGCCCATACTGCTGTGTCCTGGAAGCGCACGATCTCGATCGCTAGTTTCACGTAGACCCAAAAAGAACGAGCCGCAGCGTCATCTGTTTGCAGGCTTGCAAACAGCTCGGCCATCTGTTCTTCAAAAGGCAGCTGCACATCAAACACTAGATTTGCCATCTGGTTCGATGATGCTGCTTTCCGATGGATGAAAACGTTGACTTTCAGCCATATATACTATACTCGTTCGTTTAGCAATTTTGTCTCGAAATACGCCCTTGTGGCTGCATCTGATTAGGCTCCCTCCACTTGGCCCTCTTGGCACCTACTTACCAAAACCACTGACACCTGCAGATCATGTATCGTTTTGTAGCCGAAATAACCGTTCGAGTTCTTGCAACAGTCTGTCAACCACGGCTCAGGCATGTCGAAAGCTTGGTTGGATGTGCCTTGGCAACCTGGGCAGCAGCGAATGCTGCTGGCGCTGGCAAAGCTGCACCGGTCAGCAGTTGAGATTATGCGCGGATATGTATGACTCACCGAAGCTTCTGTGCTGAGCCAGCGCCAGTCGCGGGGGCCATCTAAATGGAGCTTTTCTGATGAGACGCACCGGCGCTGCCAGTTGTTGACCAGACCAATGTAGTCAGCCGGCGCCTCTGAAGGTTTATTAGCACATTGTACTATAGAAATAGCTGAGCTGTTTTGACAGCGTTGATGTAACAAACGCTATCAGGGTCCAATAGAAACCTTGGTAGAACGTACTGGGGTTTATGTTGGCGATGCGAGAGAGTGCCTGGTACAACAGAAGGACTTCTGTTGATACAACGAACAATAACCGTAACTCGTAGTGATGACTTGAGGTGCAATGCTTGGGATGAAACGTATTCACAATAGAGTCGTTAAGGTAATGTGCCTCACTAATGGTTTATGATTAATGCTTAGATTGATCACTGAAGTAGAGAGTGTCTATGAATATTCTAGCAGACGCCGGCTTTGGTGTAAGGTAAGGCATCGTTATGCTATACGCAAATACGCATTACTATCTGCTAGAGTGGAGGTTAGGTTAATAAAATCCACATACAATAGAGGAAGACTTAAACGATCGGTAACTGGCTCGATTAGCCCTAACTCGGCGTAGATGCGAGGAAAATTTTCAGGGGAAAGAACCTGCAGAAATCTGACGTCAGGGTTAATCGGGGTCGATTCAACTGTAGGGAGTTCAAAGTTAGCTGTATGTCAATGAAAAGGGTGATTTTGGTGGGAAAACAGGGGGGGGCGCAGACAGCTAAAGTTCAGGGCCTTTTAGCGTTCAATTGAATATCCTAAAACTGACCTGTGAACTTCGATCAACTGCAATTAAACTGTGTAGTTATGCTGTTTTTAATCAGTGTATTTCGTCGAAAGTGCACCTTAAACAGGCTAGTGAACCTTTACTTGATATCTTTCGATACATTGGCGCTTTGGCTTGATTTTGTGTAAAGCAATTGTAATGCGAAAGTCTTTTAAAAACTGCTGCCGATCACACCCTTAGGAAGCAGAGCTCTTGAAGCCGCGTGATTGCATTATCGACGTGCTCGTCATTGTCGCTGCTATCACTGCTCATTCTCTGCAGCTGCGCATCCAGCCGATAGCGGTACCCGGATGCCTTGCGAATCAGCTTGCGTGGGATATGTTGATTGTCCAGATAAGCAAGAATGTGTAGAATATCATATACCATCCTATTTTCTCTCTGGAGAGAATCAATCGACATATCCCATGTCTTGAGGATGCTGTTCGAGACCTCTAATCGTCGATGCCTATCATGCTCTGATCTTAGAAGTGCCCTCTGCCGCTTCTCTCTCTCACGGAGCTCCAATAGGTACTTCTCAATCGGCGGTGATGTTCTATACATGTACGCAGCAGCTTGCGAGATAGCCAGCGGAAAATAATCCAACTCGGCGAGCAGCATCCGGATAGCGTTAGTCTCTTCTGCATCGGCGTACTTATTTTTGCCCATCCGTAGCAGTGTCTCAGCCTCTGGAGGGGTCATGTAGTCAACATGGACGACTCGCTGGCGGCCGACCAGACTGCCGACTTGTCTGTCGCGACTCGTTCATAGCACTTTACCAGTCGCGCCTCGTGGTAGATAGTTGGACAGGTTCAATGCCTGGGCAGCACGTTGCGCTGTTGGCCGCGCGCCGAATAGTGATAGGTTGTCTGCCTTGTCCAGAACCAGCACCCAGTTCGGGCTTGCCTCAATCGCATGTCGCACAGACTGTAGAAGGGCTTCGCCATCCAGCTCTTTTGGGAGGCCGAGTCCCGCCGCGATCGCTTTGTAGTCTTGGGAAAAATGTATTTCATATAGACACTCTCTACTTCAGTGATCAATTCAAGCATCAATCTTACCCATTGGTGAGCCACATTGCCTTACCGGCTCTATTGTGAATACCTTCAAGTCTACGCACCTCAGTCACCTCAGCTACTTCCATCCTACAGCTATTGCACATTGTATCGATAGAAGGAAACTTCTATCGCACGTCTAGATACTCTCTCGTATTGCCAAACATAAACCCCCGTACGTTCTACCACGGTTTCTTTTGGATCCTGATAGCGTTCGTTACAACGTACCATGATCTGGATCCTTGATCCGGGAGCGACCCGTGTCTCAAGGGCCGTCCCGCGATACTAATGCAGTCCGGCTAAGACAACCTGGTCTCTTGATAGGATAATGCATTGAACAGCGGCTGGGGTGTTTCATCAGTATATAACCTATAAGGTATATGCTTCACGAGCCATATATAGCTAATCTGCACGTCTTGGCCTGCATGTGATTTAGTTCAGTGGCTTGCTCCCCATCTCCCGCCCGGCACGCCAAAGCACCCTCTTAAACAGGTGTGCTAGACATAATGTCTTCACCGCATCCATGATATGCCGTGTCTTATTAAGAACTCCAGAGCATTATGTCGCCTTGCAGTAAATATCAGGTTTGATACAAGGAATTTATATACCAAAACTTGCTAACGTTACCGTCACTACTAATACTCAACACTAGGCCTACGCAGCTACGCTCCAGAGCATCCAGGTATCTATAACAGTCCGCCATATATATTAAATTGATACGTTGATGCAATACCAAGTCTGGTGGCAGCAGCGTTAGCAACAGGATAGCATTAGCCAAGATCGGCAGCGTGAAAGGTCGATACATTGGTTCCTCCCAATGGAGTCCCAAGCATGTACGTACCCTAGCAAATGCTGCTGCGGCACTGGCGGTGTAATACACACGATGAATGGTAGATGTAGCAAGTCTCTGGCTTGGGTTCAATCCTGCAGATGGTTCAAACCAGCATGAAGCTCCTGGGCATATTTATAAACCCTCCATCCTCTTGTATACTTGATTCTTAAGGTGGCCAGACCGGTGAGTTGACGAGGAATCAGTGTGCGGGTGCGCAAAACATTTTCGACAGATTATTAAAGGGGGTTTGAATTCTTGCAAGACCTATTAAATACATAACCCACCAATTACGAAATTCGCCTTATCCGGGCAAGACACAATGCCAGAAACCAGCTCACAATCTGGTTCGAGGCAGCATTCGGGCTTAGCTTGCCAGGTCCAGAAGCCTTCCTAAGTCTTAGACCCGATAACGGGCTCCCATTGTGTATACTGACGGCGCGGTGACGACCTAGGAATGTCGTCGCAGGAAGTCCAAATGCGATCGCGAATATCCCTGTGGCAATTGTGTCGACGCTGGCATCGAATGCGGATTCGACCAGACTCGCGTTCAACGTGGACCCAAGAAGGGCCATCTCAGAGACATCAGGTCGAGGATAGGTGAGTGACCGCTTCGGCGACCATTGGTGAAAATGCACGTAACTGAAAGAGGTGCGCAGCAGTGCTAGAGAAACGCACATTTGGCCGGCTTGATGTCGGCGTCAATTTCCACGATGCCCTTTTGCAAAATCCCGGCACAGACGATATGGATGTTAATTACAACTCGGGATCGCCTCTGTTTGCACAGGACTTTGGTAGTGGAGTGGCCTGTAGCTCAGCACCAGAGATATCGATGAACCCAATCCACGTCGTACCTGAGTCCGTATCGCCGCCTCAGATCATACCTGGGCCCTCCGCCGAGGCATCAGGGGGCTACGCCCATTTCGATTACGGACTGCATGCGCACGGAGTTGTGGGTATTGCTTTTCTTTCTCCTATGATGTTTATCGATTTTTTAAAAATTTAGGCAATGCCTTTTTCTTAAAATATTCTTGTCTCTTGACCTTTTCCCTGGATGACGCCCTCGTTTCGCTTTTGGAACTCGTCGGCTGATTTCCCTCACAAGAGATCAACTCTTCTTGGATAGGTGCCACTGCTCGACACCGATTTTCGACCCCTTGCGCTACTCTGTCTGGGCTAGCCAGCGGCCATGGCCATCCAAGTCACACATGTGTCTGCAGCACGCTGTGTGGGCCATCGCTGCCTCTCGCTCTTCCCAGTTCCATCACATGCAGGATCCGCTATACCAAGAGACGCGCAAGATGCTCCACGGGCAAGAACTCGACGACGAATATCAGGAGATTCCGTTCCAGCTCCAGCGATTGCAGGCATTGATACTGGTGGCCATCTATGAGTTCACCCAAAATTTGTTCAGCAGGGCATGGGCAACTTCGGGCCGAGCCATACGTGCCGTGCAGATGATGAGACTTTATTGTCTGGACCCCCAATCCTCTCTCGACGACATTTCCGTTGCTATATTGAACGAGGTTCAGGATCGGGTCACCATTGAAGAGAAGCGACGTGCATATTGGATGGCATATTCCATCGATAGACTCTTCTGCGGCATCGATGGAATTCCCATGACCTTTGGCGAGATTGGCGTTGGTTCACAACCTGCTCAATCCTCATGTCCAAAAATGCTGACTCAAGGAAACAGGTTTCGATTCGCCTACCGGCCATGAGTTTTGAGGACGAAGGTGAGCAGCCAGTCAATCAACCCTATCTCTCGGAGTTGGTGGCGACCTCTGCGACTTGTATGCAGAACCCCATGGCTGAATGCATCATATTCACAACGCTTTGGGCCGAGATCATATCGAATCGCAACCAAGACGAGGACACAAATGACCGAGTACTTGGCTCTATTGATTACTATGAGCGATTCGCAACCACGCTGAAGCACCGGTCCGATCGTTTCTTCGAGTCCTACAGCCCGTCCAAGATCCAGACGGATCCTCTGCTGTTTTTCGCATGTTTATTGGCTCACTGCACAACACTGAGCTTTGGTCGGATTGTGATGCTGAGTCGATCAAGATTTGGAGGCCCCTGGAATCAGCTGGCGTCGGACCATGAGCCGAGGATATCTCATGCAGCGAACCAGATCGAAAGACTTTCGGAACTGATCCCGAGGGTCAGCTTTCTCAAAGTAAGTGATATCTTGGCGCGCTGTCCTACCGAAACACTTTTGGCCGCACAATATGTTAGCCCTATTGGTGTTTCTATCGTTCTCACCACTGGCTTCCGTCAATAGATACATCCTTTGCTGCCTATCCCATTGGCACACGGAACGAAATTTCTAGCGGCCCAAAGTGACCAGAACACAGATGGCGAAGCGGATCTGCTACGGGCGGTCAGAATGCTTCATAAGTTAGGCGATTCGAAGTTCAACTCAAACTCCTCTTGGGACTTACTCACTTTACCAGTCTCCTGGGTGGAGGGTAACGTGATACGAAGCTCAGGATTGTTCTCATAGATAAAGCAGTGAATTGCACTCACACGCTTCAGTAGATGTATATAAGGCGCTGCCGGATGCGAGTAATTGATCTATTTACTATCTCGTGTGCTATCATTCGCAACCTCTTGTCTCAGCCAAGGACTGCATTATCGATCAGAGTGCTTTTCTGAACGACAACCTGAGCGAGACACGCTAGTGAAACGTTCTGCATGAGCTCCAGAGTAGAAATATCAGAAGCAGCCTGTGCCACGATCCAATTGCGGAGCTCGACGGCGACGAGAGAATCGACTCCGAGCGCGCTCAGACTCGTAGATGAACCGATTACGTCCTCGCCTAGACCGAAAATCGCAGCCATCTTTCGGGTGATACCTTCGAGAATAACCTTAGTGGCGTCATCCATTGAAGTAACCGCGGTGAGCTGCTGGCGTATACTACCCGCAGCACTGTCACCACTCTGGTTCACATTGCCTCCTGATACTGACGAGGGTTGTTCTCGGTACTGTAGACCTGCGAAGCGCTTCTCTTGCATCCAAGATGCCTCAGTCCAATGTGAGCCGGGGGCCATGTTGATGCCCGTCACGATAATGGAGGGTGTATCCGGCAGCTGGATGGCGACTTCTATGATCTGCAAGACTTGCTCTTCGTGCAGGGCCTGGAACCCGAGACTGGCCAGCCTTTCTGACACTGGCACTCCACCGCGTTCACTCTTTTCTTTGGCCTCGGCCACATACCCAACACCCTTGATCATACCGAGATCAAGGCTCACCGCGGGCTGCCCCTTACCTCTCCGATGCGCGGCCAATGCGTCCTGGAAAGCGCATCCAGCTGCGTAATTAGCCTGTCCGGCAGCACCCATGACGCCCACCAGCGACGAAAGCATAATGAAAAAGTCAACATCCCCACCTAACTGGTTGTGTAAGTTCCAGCTTCCATGCACCTTCGGCTTGACCGCTGTTTGAAAATCCCCCAGCGTCATCTTACTCAACAGCGCATCCTGTTTCATGAAGCACACGGTTGTTAGCTGGGAACCTTGACGTAGGATGGATCCGAAGTAGGGAAATATGCCGAGAAAATCTCGGCGAGACGCACCTGTAGCACCATAGCCCCCTGAATGACACCACGTATTTGGGGCATATCTCGGCAGCCTGCCAAAGCCTCAGCAAGATGGGCTTCATCTGACACATCACACGCCACTGGTCGTATTTTAATGCTGCCTAATCCAGCAGCATCGGCGATCTGGATTATGTCGGAGAGGAAACGCTGCGGCCTGGCGTTCCTCGAGAGAACGACGAGGTTCTTGGCACCCCGCAACACCAACCATTCGCACAGACAGCGTCCGATACCCCCTAAACCGCCAACTAGAAGATATGTGGCGTTGGCGTCCAGGAGGAGAGGCGGGATAACGCCATCCGCTTTCTGTGTCAAGCGAACGGGTACCTGCCCACTGGGATCCACGGTCACGACGATCTTACCCATGTGCTTGCCGCTCTGCATGAGTCGGAACGCCTTTCCTATTTCGGAGATTGGATAGGTAGTAATCGGGGACACAGGAGCGATGGTGTTGTTCATGGCCAGGTCCATGAGCGAGTGCATTATGCGGGAGATGTCGGAGCCCCTGCGGCTCTGCCACGAGAGGATATCTATGGACGAGAAGGAGACGTTGCGGCTGAACGTCAACATGCCAAGCCGACTGTTTTGCTCGAACTCGCGCTTCCCTATGTCCACAAATCGGCCAAACTCAGCAAGGCAGTCGAAGCTTTCTTGCAGCAAGGACCCGGCCAGAGAGTTGAGCACCACGTCTACGCCTTTGCCCTTTGTCAATGCCTTGATCTTGCCGGCGAACGCGGCGTCGCGGCTCGAGAAAATATGGTCTGGCTGAATTCCGTACTTGCTCATGAGCAGGCCGCGCTTTTCCTCGGTACCGGCAGTGACGAAGATCTCGGCGCCAACAGACTTGGCAAGCATGATGGCAGCTTGTCCCACGCCGCCGGCACCAGCATGGATCAGCACTTTCTCACCTTTGCGCAGCCGTGCCGTCTCCTGGAGCGCAATCAGTGCCGTTGCAAAGACGTGGGGCATGGATGCCGCCTGCACGAAATCCATATCCTTGGGGATCCCGACGACATCCGTCCAAGGCGCTCGCGTCCTCGTGCTCCAGTGGCCCTGGAGGAGGGCGCAGACCCGATCCCCGACCTTGAGCCGGGAATTATTGGCCGCGACCTCGTCGAGTTGGGTGATCAAGCCCGCGCACTCGAAGCCCATGACCTTGTTGGCCTCGAGCTGGCCCATGGCTACCATGACGTCACGAAAGTTGAGACCGAACGCTCGTGGTTCTATTTCAATGTAGCCACTTGGAAGTGGCTCAGCTGGCTCTGCTCGGAAGAATAACGAGTCAATAAGCCCCGGAGACCCCAGGTGCAGGCGCAGGCGACGCCCGTCGTCCAGTTCCCTGAATGGCCTCTGCCCGCTGCCCGCTGATGAGCTGGCGTTGGTTGCAGTAGTGGTAGGCTGCTGCTGTATGTCTGTTGCCTTAATATTGAGAGTGTCGTTCAGAGACTTGTCCCGATGCGCCCTAGGGATGTAGACGATACCGTCCCTCTCCGCGTACTCGAAGTCGTTTTCGCGACTTTGATCGCGAAACGAAGCGGAGAAGACGCTCGTGATCATAGACAAGGTTTCAGATACCCATAGTGACTCTCTTCCCCTTCGGGCATCCAGATCTAGCGACACATAGCGTTTGCCGCTGTTCTCGCTGCGCAAGGTGCGCAGCACTCCATGGTGCAAACTAAGCCAGGGGCCCTCGTTATCCATGGAGCCGCCATTGGTGACCCACAGCAAGCCTTTGCATTTGTTCGCCATGGACAACATGGAGCAGAACCAGTCCGTCTCGGCGTTGGCTAAACGTGGCCCGTCTACTTCACCCAGGAAAACACACAACTTCCCCGTTACTTCTGCGTTGGCCAACGAAGGAATTACGGAGACGTCGAAGCCTACCATATTCACGAGGGAATCTCGTAGTTCATGTAGCCAGCATTCTGGGGCAGTGGAGCCATCCCCGGGAATAAGTAGTACTTCTTGGGTGACAGATTGTTGTTTTTCGATGGTGAAGGCGGGCGCAGGGTCTTCGACAGCAGTAGAACACATGGCGCTGAGCATGTAATACTCGTCGCTCTCGCAATCCCGGACCTCCAGATCCACACCACTCATTCCACTCTCAGACAGGACCTGGTTCCAGAACGAAACGGTGAGCGATGGCGTATACTTGCGCTCATCTTCTTCACTCAGCCACCAGCCGGGAAGCAGCCCAAATACGAAGAATAAGTCTGTCTGGTCATTGGTTGTCTCCACCAAGATAAGTTGACCGCCAGGCTTCAGTAAGTTACGTACGTGCCGCAATGTCCGTCGAATGTTCGCTGTGGCATGTAACACTTGGCAAGCGACAATCACGTCGTAGGATCCTAGCTCGAACCCCTGACCATCGACATCTGACTCAATGTCGAGTTTACGGAACTGCATGACGTCTCGCCACGTCCTGAAGCGCTCTTTCGCTGCCTCGAAAAAACCGGAAGAGATGTCAGTAAAGTCGTATCGGCCGAAGGGAGCCTCGCCGGACCGGCGCCGCGCCTGATCCAGAGCATCTAAGATGACTTGCGTGCAGCCTCCGGTGCCTCCGCCAACCTCAAGTATTCTGGCACGCGGGTTCTTGTGTACACAATGTTGTACTAGCTGGGCGGCCTGTTCACAGGAGCGGCCCCATTTGATAGCATTGGCATAGTAACGGGTCAGAAGCTTCCCCTCCATCATCAGTTGGAGCGGTGCCTTCTGCTTCCGTAGCAGCGAAACCATCTCGGGGCCCAAGTGCACCAACATCTCACCGTTGACGCTGTCGCGGGCAGCTCTGGTGCGCAGAGCATTTCTATCCTCAGACTCTTCAAGAAGCCATTCGGCGCTGGCTGGGCCCAGCTTGTTTTCCGAAGCAAGGTGAAGCTGGTTCTTCATCCATTCGTAGTACTTCCGGTGATGCCAGTCCAGCGTACTGACATCTCCCTCCGTCAGGGTCTCAACACATTCCTGAATATAATGTATGGTGCATCTTCGAAGGTTCATGATCACATTGACTTCGGCTGGTTGCGCCGGAATCTTCATCTGATCGCCCAGCCGCTGGTACTGTGGGAGTGTAATATCGGGGCACCATCTCCAAGAGATACAGGAATGAATGTTGTCGCCCCTTTGTGGTTCGCTTGAGGCCCCTGAAGTACTACCAATCGACTGGTAGGTGAGCCCTTCAATCTCGATTACCACATTGGGCCCATCAGTCACGCTGAAGTTGACCCCGAAATTATGAGCGCTTCTATGTTTGATGCGGGTGCCCACGTTGAGACCATGTCCAGCGACGGTACTCATGGTCGATGAGATTATTAGATTGTCGAGCCGTCGTGGGATTAGAGCTTGGGTCATCATAGCACCAGCATTAGGCAACACGGCGTAGCCAGCCTGGACGACGGAATCAAGCGTGGTGGGATGTATGAAGTGTTTTGACTGGAAACTATGCGGCATTGTCGATTCGACGTCGGCGATAGAGAAGGATGTGTAGGCTTCATCCAACCTTCGCTGTATTCGGGTTATATTCTGGAATGAAGGCCCGTGGTAAATTCCCACTGCACGCAGTGAAGCCCAGAGGTCATTTGGCTCAGTCTCTCTTGTGTAGGCCACCATGTCTTTCCAACATTCGCCAACCGGCGACACATGCGACTCGCTCGTCTGGATCAGTCCAGAGCAATGGGCAGTCCACGCGTTCTCTCCCGAGACGGAGTGGATCTGGAACTGGTGCCAGCCTTTGAACCCCAGATCTCTATCGCCGCAAGAGCGTACTGTCATTCGAGCCTCGATACCGATGTCATCGTCCGGTATCAAGAGGGCTTGTGAGAACTCAACGTCCCGAAGTTTAAAAGAAAATGCTTTGTGGGCGATTTCAGGACGCATCTGGGAAAACCCCTCAATGGCCATGCAGACAAATCCGGCCCCTGGGTATACAATGTTCGACTCTACCATGTGATGACGCGTCCATGGGAGGTCCGACGCTCTAATTACGTGGCGCCATGTCGGCGCGAACGGTGGTGAACTGGGCTGTAGCGAGCCCACTAAATCATGTGGTGGCCTCTCCTTCTGCTTGTAGGATCTGTTCTCACGAGGATCCCGCCAGTGTCGCCTTTGGTGATTCCATGGGTAAGTAGGCAGATTGGGCAATATTTTGATTCCTTGAGGCCTTCCGCGGGGAAAGTTGACGGCATCCATGTTCAAACGGTAGCCACTCTGGAGAAGTTCGGCCGCGAGGAGATGCATGGTTGAGATGGCATCTTTTCCCCTCGAGAGACAGCTCAAGTACGGGATAGCCTGGGTAGTTTCAAAATCTGGACAGTTCATGATTTGCCTAATCGGGCCGCTGAGGGAGCCGTGTGGACCGACTTCCAAGACGAGATCGACTTGCTGCTGCCTAGCCCCTAAACCAGGCATAGAACAAGACTCGAAACACATCGCGCAGAATGCGGCCTCAAACTCGACAGGTTGCATCATCGCATCGACCCAATGTGCAGGCGTGGACAGGCTATCCAGATCTTTCATCACTCGACCTTCTTTAGGCGAGGCGAACAAGACAGACCGTTTGCTACCCGTTTGCAAAATTCCTGTCATGCAGTCGGCAAAGGTGTCAGCCAAGGGCCTCATGTGCTCCGAATGGAAGGCTTCAGTGACTTTGAGACGCCTTGCAAAGACTCCATCAGCGTTCAGGGCCCGCTCCAGCTTGTCGAGGCCGGCCACGTCACCGGAAATTGTCACACTGGACTGGCTGTTGACACATGCCACCACGACTTCGCTGGGTTTCACTTTCGAAATGTAAGCATTAGCCTCATCGCGCGATAGCCCGGCAGCCAGCATGCCACCCTTCCTTGTCTCGGTGCTCCTGGCAGTTCTTATCGTCAGTGCGCCACGGATATACGTGATTCCAATGGCAGCTCGACACGTTAAAGCCCCAGCGGCATACGCCGCAGCCACCTCTCCGCTAGAATGGCTAGAAAGGGCGATAGGAGTGATTCCCCATGACCATAATAGACGGACTAGGGCAAGTTGAATAGCTGTCGATAATGGCAGGCTGAATTGGGCTTCGTTGATACGACTGGTCGCTTCATCACGCTGCAGTTCCTCTAATGACTCTCGTGTTAGCAGCATGTCTAGAAGGAGATAGCGTGATAGCGATGACATCATAAACTGAATTGAAACTTACCCATAATGGTCCACTCAGCACCCATTTCTCTGATGTAATCATCGCATTCCAGGATGGCTTCTTTGAACACTGGGTAACTGTCTAGTAACTCTCTCCCCATGGCGAACCACTGAGCCCCCTGCCCGGTGAAAACCCAGCCCAGGCGAGGCTGCTGAGTATCGTGAATTGTGCGGGTAGGCACAAGCTGTTCATCGTCGAGCTTCTGTCTCAAGCCTTGCAGGCTATCTGCAGAGAAGGATATAGAGAATGGAAACCTGGAGCGATGCGATCCAAGCGTGTAGGCTAGACTGTCTAGGAGATTATCCTCGTCTTCAGTTTCCTGATGTATTGACATCAGATGATCTCGCAGATTGCGCGCCATTCTCTGACAAGATGACTGATTTGTGGCACTGAGAAGGTATAGCCGAGGCTTCAAGGTTGAGTGCTTGGAAGCACCGTTTTGCCCATTGACATGAGCATTTCCGTTCGCTTGACGGAAGTTGTCGGCCAAGGAATTATACCCTTCCAGGATGGTATGTGCGTTGGCGCCACCGAAGCCGAAGTTATTGATGGAGGCCCTGCGGATATCACTATGCCGTTTGGGCCATTTCTGCAACGAACAAGGTATCCTGATATTTCGATCATTGAGTCGAAGCTTGGAGTTCGGTTGCCGGATGTTTCCGTTGGGCGGTATGAGTCCCTTTTCAAGGGACATTACGACTTTGATGATGCTGGCCAGTCCACTGGCTGCCTCTGTATGTCCGATGTTTGATTTAATCGAACCGACCAGCAAAGGGTGCTCAGGTGATTTGTGCGTCTCGAATGCGGCCGATAGGGCCGAGATCTCGATGGGATCGCCCACAGGCGTCCCAGTCCCATGGGCCTCAACATACGCGGTCAATCTGGGGTCAATACCAGCCTTTTCATAACATGAACGAATGAGTCGCTCCTGTGCGCCGGCATCGGGTGCTGTGATTGTCGGTGTTCTGCCGTCCTGGTTGAGTGCTGTTTCTCGGATAACAGCACGGATACAATCTCCGTCGCGCAGTGCGTCGTCGAGCCGCTTGATCACAATTGCAGCAACGCCTTCTCCGCGCCCGTAGCCATTTGCTCTACTGTCGAAAGAAAACGAGATACCATCAGCTGAGAGCATACTAGTAAGATCTTGATTAGCTGACGCTTGTTCATGGGACGGGACGCTTCAAGTCATGAACACCTGCTCACCCCAAATTTGAGAGACTTAGGAAAATGTCTGGGTTAAGCATAAGACTACCGCCAGTCACAATAGACATATCGCACTCGGAAGAGCGTAAGCTCTGGACCGCCAAGTGCAGCGCCGTCAAGGTAGTAGAGCAGCCCGTATCGACAGTCATACTGGCGCCGTGAAGATCGAAGAAGTGGGAAATCCGGTTCGAAGCCATGGTGGCAGCATTTCCCGTCATGAAGTAACGCGGGATTGTCTCCGGGTCTCGACTGATGGCGTCGTGGTAGTCACGGAACATCAGGCCGGCATATACTGATGTGTCCGACCCGGCAATCTTCTCCATGGGCATTCCGGCTGTTGGTCAACACGGTCAGCTGCTTGTGCCTGACCTCTGATTGTCAAGTACTTACCACTTTCAAGAGACTCGTAAACAACCTCTAACATCATTCTGTACTGCGGATCCATAGACTAAACAATCTTTTAGTATATATGTAATTCCTGTTACATAGCTTGCACCTCTAGCACGTACACTCGCCATATCTGTGGTCATATTGAAGAAGGAAGCGTCGAAAGCTGCAACCTCTTGATTCAGGAAGTGACCCCCTTTCACATTTGTCTTGGTCGTTTCAGTTAGCTATTTCCCCATCATTGACAGTTGTAGCGGGTAAGGCATACCGATCCAATCCTCTGGCCGTTGGGATGATAGATGCCGCTAGCATTGAATCTGGAATTATCAATTGGTGACCAAACGTTCTGGCCTTGCTCCAGTAATGTCCATAGCTTATCTGGGTTTGTTGCATCGCCTGCAAACCTACAGCCCATTCCTACAATGGCGATACTGCGGTCATTTAGCGCCGACATGTTGGCTGCTGGCTGGATTTCCGTCTCTAAAAGATGACCCAAGGAACCCACGTAGTACTTGAAAATGGCGATGTAGAGGTCAAGTTTAGTTCAACAAAGCTTGACGGTCTACACCATGCAAACGAAGAAAATGAACAGCAACGGAACTTTTCTTTCCAAATGTAAGTATGTGTGTAATGGTCTCTCAAAGTGCTTTAATTGCATTGGAGTGAATTGGATAAGGCCAGGAGCTGCTCAAAAGCAATTTCGCATGAGCCATATAACCCGTGTCTTGAAAACCAACCGGAAAGTATACCATGGGGAAACGGATAAACCGTCCAGAAACTCCGTCATATTACTCCGGCACAATTGTTAGATATCGGACTCGGTCTTGCATAGGGATCAACGTAGCTAGAAGTACTGTCTGCGGTTTCTCCGGAGTCGAAAAGGTGGTCAGGCTTCATCTGCCACGTCCCCCAAAATTTACCTATTGACTTTAGTAAGTAACATATCCTGTTACTTCTCAAAGCAAGAGGCAAAGAAGTTATCGAGTTTCTATCAGATTCAACCTGCAGTGTTTGCGCCATACAGCTCAAAGCAAGTTCAACACAATGCCAGACAGAAGTATTCTCTTGGTGTTCGGTCCACAGTCTCCATCTTTCAATGCTGAAGACTTTCAAAAGCTCCGTTCAGCATCAGGCCAGGGCGGGCACACGAGTTGGATATCGGAGATTGTTGCAGAGCTACCAGATCTCTGGGGAGATTTTGAAGAGAAGTTTCCTGAATACAGTATCACCGAAGGGAAGAGGCAGTTGCAGGATCTACACCAGTGGACTGTCTCGGGTATTATGCCCAGCGATGTTCACCAGCTGCCAAACTTGGTGCTTAGCCCTCTAGTGGTCATGAGCCAGATTGTCGAGTTACTAAGTAACAGATACGAAAAGCCTACGGCAGTTGGCACTGGTCACAGCGACGCCGAGTTTTGCCTAGCCAGGACGAAAGCGACAGTGGGATTCTGCACTGGCATCTTTGGTGCTTTGGCGGTCTCGTTGAGCAAAAGTAAAGATGAGCTGCATGATTACGTAGCAAGGGTTATGAGAATCGCCATGCTTGTTGGCGGAGTTGTCGATTCCCAGGAACAACGGATCCCCTCAGGGGGCTGGAGGGCCCTCGCAGTGGCTTGGAAGACGGCAGAGATTGGCGAGGAGATGGAAAATGTGCTGAAGGAGTACCCTGAGGTGAGCATATCCAGTCGAAACTTCTTTGCATGTGTGCTGGAAAACACATTGACAGTGGATGGGTGGTTAAGGCGTATATATCTGTCGTATATGATGACCAAAGAGTCACGGTAACCGCCCCAGCTTCATCTATCACGGCTCTGCAACAACGTTTTCGAGCGGTTGGTGGCACGACCTTTGACATTGGCCTTTGCGGCTCTTTTCATCATCCGTCGTACCAGACGGCGGTCGACATACTCGCCCACTACTGCGATGAACATCCCATGAAGCTAGCCCTCCCTGGCATTTCTTCATTGATCCGACCGGTCCTATTCAACCCAGAATCAGCAGCAGACCTGCAGAGCCTGGTTCCTCTCCACAAACAAGCGCTACAAGCCATTCTCGTGGAGAAATCGCAATGGATTCAGACATTGCGTCATGCCAGGGACAGGTGGCTCTCTGACGAAGACTGCAGAGTACTCGAGTTGGGTCCTGAACGCTGCATACCTCGTTCCATGGTTGCTGAACTCAGATCCAAAATCATCGCAAAGAGTTCACGAAATGAGGCAGACCTATCAAGCGGAGGCAACTTTACTGTTGCCTCCGTCCAGAGCGATGGTCTACACCTACGGAAACCTGATGACATCGCCATCATCGGTATGGCTGTTAAGGTCGCTGGTGCCGATGACACCGGGGAGTTCTGGGAGCTCTTGTCCGATGCAAAGTCACAACACAGAGAGGTGCCCCGCGAGCGATTCAATTTCGATAGCAATAGCTGGAGGGAACAGGACCCTACCAGGAAATGGTTTGCCAACTTGGTTAATGACCACGACACATTTGACCATCAGTTCTTTAAGAAGAGCCCGAGAGAGATCGCATCGACAGATCCCCAGCACCGTCAGATGTTGCAAGCAGCGTACCAAGCAGTCGAACAGTCGGGCTACTTCGGACGCGACCCCAAGGATAGAGATCAGAGTGTTGGCTGCTTCATAGGAAACTGCACAGGCGACTATGAAGCCAACGTGGCTTGCCACCAGCCAAACGCTTTCACCGCTGTGGGAAACCTGCGCAGTTTTACTGCCGGAAAGATCAGCCACTATTTCGGATGGGTCGGACCCAGTATGTGCATCGACACGGCATGCTCGTCATCACTGGTAGCGATCCATCAGGCGTGCCAGTCCCTCCTAACGGGCGAGTGTAGCTCGGCGCTGGCGGGGGGCACCAATATGATAACGCATCCCGGTTGGTTCCAGAACCTTGCGGCCGCGTCGTTCCTCAGCCCTACCGGTCAGTGCAAACCATTCGACGCCAGCGCGGACGGGTACTGTCGCGGCGAAGGCGTCGCAGCCGTATATCTTAAGAAGATGTCGGCGGCCATCGCAGATGGAGATCAGGTCTTTGGTGCAATCTCGGGCACGGCAGTAACGCAGAATCAAAACTGTACCCCCATTTTCGTACCGAGCGCGCCGTCACTTGCAGACCTATTTACGAAGGTTTTGGGTCAGGCGCAGGTTGTGGCTGACCAAATAGGTTATGTTGAGGCGCATGGGACGGGCACGCCCGTGGGCGATCCCGCCGAGTATCAAAGCATTCTCAGCGTGTTGGCAGGGGCCAGGCGAACGAAGCAGGTATCTCTGGGGTCGGTGAAGGGGCTTATTGGACATACCGAGGGCGCTTCCGGCGCCATCTCGTTGCTCAAGAGCCTGCTGATGTTACACCACAATAGAATCCCGGCGCAGCCAAGTTTTGAAAAACTAAGCCCTGGCATACCTGCATCTCTGGACGATAAACTGTTCATCGCGACCAACTCGGAGCCGTGGGTGGCTGATGATGGCCAGCCGCGATTTATCCTCATCAACAACTACGGGGCTTCGGGCTCTAATGCGTCCATGGTAGTGACGGAGAGCCCGACAGCTGCTGCTGCCCTCCGCTCTCGACGCAGTTTGCAACAAATGGCGAAAGGACGGCAGACCAGGTCACCGTCCCACACTACCAGTACCAGTACCAGTGCAGACGTTATGGAAGCTGCTGACTATCCATTGCGCCTTGTCGCAGGGGATGATGCGTCACTGCGGAGGTACTGCGCGAGACTTGAAAAGTTCTTGCAGCAACCCACGAATATGCAGACGGGGTATTCGTTGGCAGACTTATCCTTCAATCTATCCCGGCAGTGCAATCCTTCGCTAGAACGACATTTAACAATTTCTTGCCGTTTGCTGACGGAACTGAAGTCCAAACTGAAAGACCCACCCCCGTCATATGCGCCGCCGCCGCCCCGGCCCGTCATTCTCTGCTTCGGTGGCCAGGTGAGCACATACGTCGGCGTGGATCATGCAGTTTACCTTGCGTCCCACATCTTTCGGCTGCACCTCGACGAATGCGATTCTGTCTGTCGCACCCTCGGTATCAGCAGCATTTTCCCCGATATATTCAGCAGAGACGCTGACGGGGAAATGACGTTGTTCATCTGCAGACAATGCTCTTCTCCGCTCAGTACGCCTGTGCTCGGAGCTGGATCGACTGTGGCTTGCAGCCCGTTGCAGTGGTGGGGCATAGTTTTGGTGAGCTCACCGCATTGTGCATCTCAGGAGCGCTGGGGCTGCAAGAAGCGCTTCGGATGATCATTGGCCGAGCCACCGTCATTCGTGACAACTGGGCAGACGAAAAGGGTGCGATGCTGGCGGTTCAGGGGAAAAAAACAGACGTGGACAATATTCTCGTCGAAGCAGCTCGTCGAGGCCGACTTACCGGGGAACAAGAGGCCCATTCGTGTACCATTGCCTGCTTCAACGGGCCGACAAGCTTCACCATTGCCGGGTCGTGTGCAAGCATCGACCGACTCACCGATGTCATTGCTTCAGATTCCAATTTTTCATCTTTGATCAGGTACAAGAAGCTCAACGTGACAAATGCATTCCATTCCGCACTCGTCCAAGACCTCGAACAGCACCTCCATCAGGTTGGACAGCGTCTGTCCTTCACTACGCCGACTATACATCTGGAGTTGGCTACTGAGTCAGGGCAAAGTCTCGATCAGACCCTAGGCCCTTCTTACGTTGCCAACCACATGCGAGCTCCTGTTTATTTCCAACAAGCTGTACACAGACTCTCGGAGCAGTACCCGTTCGCCATATGGCTTGAAGCAGGATTCAACTCGACCATAACTGATATGGCAAACCGTGCTCTAGAAGCTCCCAAAGCCTCGCATTTCCAGAGTGTCAACATGGCTAATGGCAATGGACTACAGCAGCTCACCAACATATTGATACGCCTCTGGAAGGAGGGCCTTTCGCAACTCGTTCACTGGACTCACCATCGCGCTCAAACTTACGACTACGCGACGCTACTTCTGCCCCCTTATCAGTTCAAACAGTCAAGGCATTGGACGGAACTTAAGAGCCTACCAAACCTGCAAGGTGCGTCTCTGTCTGCATCAACCGCGTCCCCGGGAACCACAAACCCGCCTAGGGGACTATGGAATTTTGTCAGGTGGAGGGATGACCAGCAGCGAAAAGCCCTCTTCAGTATTAACACGGAGTCTGAAGAATACAAGAGCTTGGTAGCGGGGCACGTCATTGTGCAGACTGTGCCTATCTGCCCGGCAACAGTAGAGCTAGACATTGTTATCGAGGCTGTGCTCAGCGTTCGTCCGGGGGGCACGAAGGGCCTGCAGCCGCAAGTTCAAGGGATGAGCAACCAGGCTGCTATTTGCCACAACCCTGCACGATGCGTCTGCCTCGATATAGAGGCTATTGACAAAGAGCGCCATATTTGGGACTGGAAGTTCACCAGTTACGATCGTGCAACTAGTGCACAACCTACTTTGCATGCCACCGGGAAGGTCATTTTAATCACACCAACTGACGATGCTGCGCGACTTGAATTTTCGATTTTGGAGCGACTCATGACCCACCAAGATTGCGTCGATCTTCTCGACAAGCCTGGCATGGCCGACGACGTCATCCAATCCCGAAGTATTTACAAGATTTTTAGTCATGTCGTCGACTACGGTGAAAGCTTTCGGGGACTGCACAAACTCGTGGGTCGAACGAATCGATCCGCCGGACGTCTGATCATGAAGGCGTCTAACGACTCCTGGCTTGACGCCCACCTGGGCGATTGTTTCTGCCAAACGGCGGGCATATGGGTGAACTGCATGAACGAGGACTGTAACCCCGAGGATATGTTCATTGCGACCGGCATCGAGAAGTGGATTCGATCGCCAAAGGAAACATCCCGGTCAATGACTGGAACTTGGCATGTTCTTGCGAACCACCATACCGTATCGAGGCAAACCGTGTTGACCGACGTCTTTGTCTATGAGCCTACCAGCGGAGACTTGGCCGAGGTCATCCTAGGAATCCGATACCACAAAGTCTCCAAGGCAAGTATGTCTAGACTGCTACTCAAGTTGTCCTCGTCAGAATCGACCACCAAACTTCCTAGAATGCAAGATTTTGAAACAACAACTATACTTGCCCCGAAAGAAGTTTCCACCAGCGAATCCGCGTTCAATAAACTTGAATTGCAAGGGGATATTGAAACCAGGCAGGATGGACCTGCGAATGGGACCGCTGCATCCAGTGTCGCAGACGAGATCCGAGCGCTCCTTTCGGACATGTCAGGGATAGATGAGGAAGACATAAACGATGATTCTCAGCTGATAGATATTGGAATTGACTCGTTGATGGGGATGGAGGTTGCTCGTGAGCTCAGTGGGCTCTTGGATATGTCTTTCTCCATCGAGAATTTCCTCGGTGTTACTGACTTTCGAGGCCTCGTCGACTGTGTTCAAGGGATGCTAGGCTCGGAAACATCTGATGAAGACAGCATGGATAAGTCCCACCGAAGATCGGTTTCTCCACCGGGAGGCGACAATGACAAGCAAACCACGCCCCCATCCTCGGATGGATACTCGACCGAGGACCAGAGACAGGAGAAGACATTCTTCAGTGAGGCTAACAGCGAGCTGTCCCTGCCAGTCGGCACCTTCCGTGATGCCTTTGAAGAGTGCAAACAGTCAACGGATAAATGCCTCACAGACTGGGACTGTGCGGGCTACGCGTCGACTGTTCTACCAGAGATGGATAGGCTCTGCGTGGCATTGATCCTAGAGGCTTTCAAGCAGATGGGATGCACGCTTGGGGCTACCAAATCCGGAGACGAGCTGCAGCGCGTCGACTGCACTTCAAATCAACAGAGATTAACCGACTATCTCTACTCGATCCTCGAGAAAGGCGCTGGCCTCGTTGAACAGGCGGGAGGTGCCACCCGCGTGGTCAGGCGTACCTCTGTGACTGTGCCTTCCGAATCCAGCAAGAATATAGTCGACCACTTGCTGCGAAAATATCCCGCGCAACACTGCGCCATCAAACTTACCTATTTTACCGGGACCAAGTTGGCGGCGGTCCTCGCGGGACATTGCGACGGCATCAAGCTCATCTTCGGATCCCAGGAGGGAAGGGAACTGGTGGCCGCGTTGTACGGGGATTTCATCCTCAACCAGGTCGCCAATGCGCAGATGGGGAACATGCTGCGAAGGATCGCAGCGAAGCTCCTACCGCAAACTTTGAATGGAGCTACTTCATTGCGTATCATGGAGGTGGGTGCCGGCACTGGCGGTACAACTCAGCAGATGGTCAAAGTCTTGGCCGAATTGGGCATTCCCATCGTCTACACTTTCACTGATCTCGCGGGCTCCTTCGTGGCGGCTGCGAGGAAGCGCTTCAAGCACTATAATTTCATGGAGTTCCGCACTCATGATATTGAAAAGCCCCTGCCTGGCGACCTACTAGGAACCCAGCATGTTATTATCGCCAGCAACGCCATACATGCGACACGCAGCCTTCTGAATTCGACGAAACACCTCCGCCAAGGGCTACGACCTGATGGCGGATTCCTCATGATGATGGAGATGACTCATTCGATGTACTGGGTGGATTTGATCTTTGGCCTCTTCGAAGGCTGGTGGCTCTTTGAAGACGGCCGTGAACACGCCGTCGCAGACACGTCTGTTTGGGAAACGGCTCTATATGGTGCCGGGTACTCGGCTGTCGACTGGACCGATGGCGAAAGCCCGGAGGCAAAGTTAGAACGGGTCATTGTAGCTTTTTCTTCGGAGGCTTCTATGACTCCGGCCTATGCTTCCGCCGGTGCGTCTCCCGTATCCCCCAAGTATGAGTACCTTACTCCCACTAGTGATGAATCACCACCAGAACCCATGACTTGCGACTTGGTATCTCGAAAGATAGCGGTTGATGACTACGTGCGAAAATACAGCCAGGGGTTCTCGGCCCCACAGCGGTGGCCGGCCATGGCAGAGGTACCCTACTCTCGTCAACCCACTTGTGTCTGTGTAGCCGTTACCGGAGCGACCGGAAGCCTGGGTGGTCATATTGTGGCTCACCTGGCAGGCCTAGGCCACGTGAGACGTGTGATATGTCTGAACAGGCGCAGTACCACTGCCAGCGCGGAAGTTCGTCAGGACCAGGCCCTCAAACAGCGGGGTTTGTGTTTCGAGGCCTCTTGGAGAGCGAAGGTACAAGTCTTGGATGTCGACACCAGGGCTGAAAGGCTTGGGCTATCGATCGCAGATTACCAGGACCTCGCCGGTAGTGTTACGCATATTATTCACAATGCATGGCCAATGACGAGCAAGAGGGCGCTATCTGGACTGGAGGCACAATTTCAGGTGATGCGGAATATGGTGGATCTGGCCCATGCGGCCGCATCGAGACCTGGCCGCCAAGGGGATGAGAGGATCACGTTCCAATTCGTATCCTCCATCGCCGTTGTCGGACACCACCCGTACAAGACCGGCAAGCCCGCGGTGCCCGAGGAGAGAATGAGAATCGACTCGGTCTTGCCAAACGGGTATGGATATGCCAAATTTGTTTGTGAAAGGATCCTCGACGAGACCTTGCATAGACACCCGGCTTTTTTTCGGCCTATGAGTGTGCGCCCTGGTCAGATTTCCGGGTCGAGTGTGAGCGGTTACTGGAATCCTCAGGAGCACTTGTCTTTCTTGATCAAGTCATCCCAGACTCTCAAGGCGCTCCCCGACTTCGACGGCGAGCTCTCCTGGACCACTGTCAATGACGTTGCGGGGACGCTTTGCGACCTAGTCCTCAATCCTGGCGCTACACACCCGATCTACCACATTGACAATCCCGTGCGGCAGCCGTGGAAGCAGATGGTGCTTGTTCTCGCCCAGTTCCTGGAGGCGGACCGGGTTATCCCTCTGCCGGAGTGGCTAGGCCAAGTACGCTCCTTTACAGGCGACCCTGCAGACAATCCTGCAGGGCAACTCGTCGACTTCCTGGAAGATAACTTTCTCCGCATGTCTTGCGGGGGCCTTTTGTTAGATACAAGCAAGACATGTAAGGACTCTCCTACTCTTGCAACGGTTGGGCCGATTTCTACGGACGTGATGCAGAGGTACATTCACTCTTGGAAAGAAATGGGGTTCTTGCGTTGATCGTTAGATGAAGCAGGTGATTTATCTTATATTTCCATTTAGCAATCATAATTTATTCAATACCTCCGTTGTCATATCGTATTTACTGGTGATGGGAGCTGGGTTGAACGAACGCTCTGTATACAGACAGCATCGATACCAGCCAGAGATCGGATTGCCATGCATGACCCAAGGTCATGATATGGAATTCAACGGGATAATAAAGCATCCGAGGAGACAGCAAAAAGTCCGAGGAGATAATACAGCCTTCAAGGAGGTAGCATAGCCTACACAGGGAAAAGAAAGGCGTTGCATGCAGTATTCGGCGCCCAATCGCGTCACGCTACCATGTTTGCAGCTGAGATCTCCGGAGGGTTACTAAATCCGATGAAGTCAAGTTTTACCCCGTCCGCCTGTCTGTGTTAGTTAGGCAAGTCGTCAAGTTCGAAGCCTGCAAACCAAAGTATAGTTGTTTATGCGTTCCGTGCAGAAACCCCAACTCCGCCTTGTAGATCACGGTCTTCTAGGCAATCGGCCCTTGTTTAGATATCTTGTTAAGTCCGGCGCTGTTGACTAAGGTAAGGTTGTCTGGGGGTACTGGATCCGTAACTTAACTCCAGGTGGTATCTATATCCCATTAGGGTCGTGTTTACATCCGGCGGTGTTTAGCACAGCAATTAAAACCGACGTACCAACCCCAAATAAGGTTATTCAGGTATTCGTCCCGTGCCGAAAATGTTACCTCCTTCATCTGGGCATTTAACGCCGTGTTTGCTGTCTTAAATCCGACTTGCAGGGAATCCCTGTCAAATGTTTTGTCCAATTGAGAAAGTTCATTGCGTTTGGAGTGAATCACTGTGACGTACCGCAGGCACCCTCCCTGAAGCTTAGGACGGCAGGGAAAGGGCCGCGAAAGAGCTGGTTATATTGCGATCTGCGAGTTATTGGCTGGCTTGTCGGCCAACGGGAAGCATGTCGACGTGATGAGATGTATGTACCGGCTGGCCAATGCCACAGCGACATCGATCGACAGTGCCCAATCGCTGAGTTCTGTTTAATGCGCCTCTCGGCCTCTGCCATCTCTCTCCCTCGGATTTTAAAATGACCGGTCTTTACGGTTCGCTAGACCTTTTTATGTGACTGCAAAGAAAAAGAAAGTAGCTGATCACACACTGCATCTTCTTCATCGTTATGTCAGCGGGTCCTCCACCGACAATAGCAAATCAGAATCCACCTGATTGAAGAGCACTATCTAGGAGTAATGGTGTTAGACATGGTAAGAACGTTTTGGATTCAGGAACCAATCATCCAAGCACCGGTGATACCTCAAGTGCGCCGTGCAGCTGACTTATATACGCCAGCCTCGCGCGAGTCCTTCCTGCGACCTTTTTCTCTTACGACTCAAGCACAATGGCGACCAAACTTGACGGAAACGATCAGAAACCACCTGTTGCTGACTTGGCTTTACAAGAGGTCGAGCACGACACCACACACAATATGAGCCACGACCCATCTTCTTCCGCCTCCTACAAGGAGAAGATTGCGGAAACCGATGAAGGTGGCAATGACGAATACCCCACTGGGTTCAGGCTGTTCCTTGTTGTTGTCGCCTTGATACTTTGTACCTTTATCATCGCCCTGGATGTGGTAAGAGTACCCTCACCTCCACCAGTTCCGAGAATGCCCGCCCTCTAATAACCACCCACCAAATTCCAGACCATCGTCGCGACTGCAATACCGAAGATCACTGATGAGTTCCATGGGCTGTCTGATGTGGCATGGTACAGCTCAGCTTTCATGATGTGCTACGGCGGCTTCCAGTCCAGTTGGGGCAAGGTCTACAAGTACTTCCCACTCAAGACCATTTTCATCATCACCATCCTCATCTTCGAGCTGGGCAGTCTCATTTGCGGCGTGGCACCGAATTCAACGGCCTTAATTATTGGTCGAGCTATTGCCGGCCTCGGCGCAGGCGGCGCCACAGCTGGAGCCTACACAATGATTGCCTTCTCGGCGCCCCCTCCTAAGCAGCCGATCTTGATGGGTTATCTTGGCGCTTCTTACGGCATTGCAACCGCTATAGGGCCCTTGATTGGAGGGGTATTTACCGACCACATTACGTGGCGGTGGTGTTTCTACATCAACCTCCCCATTGGAGCTGTCTCGGCAATCATCGTCCTAATCTGGTTCCGCTCCCCCGAAGCAGCCCGACCTGTGGCGGCAACGTGGAAGGAAAAACTACTGCAAGTGGATCTATTGGGCACTACGTTACTTGTTGGTGGCATTACCGCCTACATTCTCGCTTTACAGTATGGCGGCCAGCAATACCCCTGGCGCTCAGGTGTAGTTATAGGTTTAATTGTCTGCGCCGTTGTGTTGTTCCTTATTTTTGGCGCCTGGGAACGGTACATGGGCGAACGGGGCATCTACCCCCCAAGGTTGATGAAGATGCGCACTGTTTTAGTGCCCTGCCTGTTTACCTTCATGAACGCGGGTTCCTATTTCATTAACCTGTACTACCTGCCCATTTACTTCCAGAGTATTGATGGTGCTAGCCCACTCTCTTCTGGCGTCCGAAACCTGGCGCTCATTATCGCTGTCACCATCTGCACCCTCGCCTCGGGCTACTTCATCTCCAAGACAGGCTGGGCAGCTCCGGTACTCATGGGCTCGTGCATGGTGGCAACCGTCGGTGCCGGATTACTCTACGCATTGGATATAGGCTCCTCCGTGGGCGAGTTGATCGGCTATCAAATTGTGGGCGGTATAGGCTGGGGCCTTAGCCTCCAGGTATTCCTTGTTATAGCCCAGGGCTATTCCAACGTCGCTGACATACCCGCCATCACCGGGGTAGCATCTTGTAAGTAGACGCTTTCGTACCATCCCTGACTCCTTCTGATCAGTATATGAATGGTTGCTTACCATCACTCGACGACTCACAGCGTTTCAGACTATCGGGGGTGCTTTTTTACTTGCGGCAGCGCAATGCGCTTTTGTCAATGTACTGTCATCTAGCATCGCTATGAATGCGCCTCACCTCGATCCCAATGTCGTGGTGAATGTTGGAGCGACAGAACTACGCGCGGTGTTCTCGGAGTCGGATCTGCCCGCTGTTCTGAGTGCTTATATGAGTGGCCTCAAAGCGGCACATGCTGTTGCGATTGCCGGGGCCGGTCTCGGTGTTCTTATAAGTCTTTTCTGTCCTTTTGAGCGGCTGCATAGTAACAAGTCAGACTCCAGCGATGACTTGTAAAGCTGCTACTTGGATCTGGAATGGGGACATCACTTCCCCTTTCCCGGTTCTGCTATTCTTCCCATCGAGGACATCGATAGATATTCTTTCAGTTTACAAAAATTTGCATAAATATATGGATTAAGCCTAGCAGATTGTCCTGTGGTAGCTAATCTCAACAAATCCCATCGACGTTACCAGCAGAGGTGAGATAAAACTTCACAGTAACACTTTTGGTTGAAAAATGTCCACTCCACATTGTTAACAATGCTCATGAAATACGTACTGTCGGAGGAGGAATCGAAATTGCTCGCAATTTACTAGACAGATCTGGCCAGGTGACTGATCAGCACCAGCTTTAGCTGGTGAGCATTTGCACCGTATCTTACTTCCGCCCAGCCAGTATGTCTATACTCCCGGTTGATATGGGATTCGTTCCGGAGTAATTAAACGGAGCTGAGAGGCAGCGATGGTTTCCCAGTTTGGCAGTATGCGCACATGTCTCACTTAGGTAGAGTACACTTTGTGCTGTTGATCAACTTACTCCGCCCATTGGCTCTCATGTTGACGGCATCACCACTGGCTATTTATAAACAGGAGACTATCAACAATCATGCGAGTGTTCATTCTACTTGTTTTAACTTACGCGCCTTTCTTTATCTGATACGAAAGATATCGTTGACATGTGCTCATCATGTGGTGGAAGCACGACCATCGTGGCAAAAGATGTTATTCCTGAGGCAACAAGCTCGAGTTCAGTCGATTCAGCCGTACAACTTATTGACACCTTCAGACCGCATTTATCCGCAGGTGCTCAAATTCTGTTTCCATCTGACAGGAGCTGGTTGACAGGACTCAGACAGAGATGGACTACTTGGGAGGCCCCCTCGTATACCAGTGCCATCAAGCCAGCTACCGAAAGTGACCTAGTGTCTATTGTAAGTCATGCCCCTTTCCCCCTCAACAATAAAAGAGTCATGTGAGGGTGGATATAAAGGATAATGAAAACCAGGGCGAGACTCGCTTGGCTTGAATGGACGCTAAACATTCGCTTCAGGTGAAGCTCTGTGCACAGCATCAGATACCCTTCCTAGCTACGGGCGGAGGCCACGGGGCTGGAATGGGTTATGGTAAAATCAAGAATGCCATGAACATCGATCTGAGCAACTTTTCCTCCGTGCAGCTCAATACTGAAGCAAATGAGATGACGGTTGGAGGGGCGACCCTAGCTGCCCAGGTCTACGAACCGCTGTACGCAGCCGGCAAGGAAATACGTGAGTCTCTACCCCCGAGAAATTGCTGCCTGTTTTTGTAATCAACGACGAGTTCCAACTAAACGTGCGACTACGCAGCATTGGGAAGGTCCAGGTGCGTGGGCATGGTTGGTCTCACCTTGGGCGGAGGCATCGGGTCGCTCCAAGGTCGACACGGTCTGGTCATGGACTCTCTATTGTCGGTCCGCATGGTGACCGCCTGTGGCGACATTGTGATGGCGTCCAGAACCGAGAACGCTGACCTGTTCTGGGCGCTCCGGGGCGCAGGCACGAACTTCGGCATCATTACGCAGGCCACGTATCGCGTATACGACGCCATTAACAACGGGCAGTTCGTTAATGCCGACTTCATGTACCGGGCTGAGAGTAGTCGCGGGCTCTGGGACATACTGAGGAGAGCCGACGAAGATATGCCTCCGGAGCTTTCGATTGCAGTCGCTTCTGGATACGATCATGCCGAGGGCCAGGTAAGTGTTTGTCGACGTATTAATTTGATAGACATGATCTAATAACGGGGTAGGCTCTATTAATAGCGTGCGTGGAATACTACGGTTCATTAGGGGATGCGCAAAAGTTTCTCGACCCCTTCAGAGCTTTGAATCCCATCAAAACTGGCATCACCTCAGTCCCCTGGCCGATACTGTCTGCGACGGCGCAATTTGGCAACGAGGAAACGGCGTGCAAGAGAAGTCAATTCGTCAATTGCTACACGGTTGGCCTCGGACAAATTCATACGGACACGTTGGAAAAAGTATTCAACATGTTCATTGACTTTTACCGAGCGCATCCGGGATATGAGGGCAGGTTTGGGTATCAGAAGTATTGCAACAAAAGGTTATGGCTGTGCCAGCTTCTGAGACCGTCTATCCCTGGCGCAATATCAAAACCCAAGTGTAAGATGGCTCCCATTCTGCTCTCAAATGTTTTAAGGGGCAATCTCATCAGGAATGACCAACTAACACATCGGCGTGCCAGGTTACTGAGAAATATGCAGACAGAGCATAGCCTCGATGACGAGGTCGATTCTCTGATGCGGTCGATGCGATCAGCCCTCGTGGAAACTTGTGGATTCGATGGGTTACAGGCTTACATGAATTATGCCCATGGTGATGAGGACCCGGAAGCCTTATACGGGACTAACCTGTCTAGACTGATAGAGGTGAAGCGAAAGTGGGATCCTACAAACATGTTTGGTAAAGGGCGTCCCATTCCTATGTCATTATAGTGTATTTAGCAGCACCATGTCATGTATTGTACGATAACTTCCGGGGTCCAGTCGTGACAGTATACTTGTGTGTGTTTTGGAAGTTTTACCCATCTGATTCCAGCACCTTGCAGTGCGGCCGGATCTCCCAGGACGTATGCAGGCTTCAACAGGTCACGATTCAATAGACTCATTTGACGAAGCTCGGTCTAAATGGAGCTTCTAACGGGCTGAAAGGAAAAAGACTCCATGATTTCTGACAGGCTTCCTTCTGTCCAGACGGTATATGTAATTACGAACAATAATTCCTTTGTTTGAGTTATTCGAGACCAAAAGAAGCGGGCAGGGAATAAGCTATGTAGTCCACCTAATGATTTGCCTTTGTGACTCTCACTCAGTCCGGCATCCTTGTACTACTGAGACAGTTCTTGGCACACAGATTGCTTTGCAACGGGGCAAGAGATCACAGCCCAGAGTTAAGTTCCGGGATTGCACTTAGGGACAGTGGTAGTCCGCAGGTAGTTCACTTCGGACTAGCAATCGCCTCATGTTTCTGTGGGTGACATCTGGCTACGGAGTTTACCATAGTCATCCGAGGAGGTTTGACACGAGCCCTTTGCTCGGGGCGGCTAGAAGTAATTAGACTCCGTTATGCAGTTACTCCGTTCAGTATCTCCGCGCGGCTCATCCGTGGAATTTGTCCGTACAGTCAAGTGTGAGGGGGTGAGGGAGTGTTACAGATTTCATTCACTAGGTAGTTTACAACTGGTTATTCGAATATTAAACAACCACGTCGTAAACGGTAGGTAGAATCGACCCTTGGATATTCCCGATTATCATCAGAATGTTGTTGGGGAGCACCTTCCTGCAGGTACTGTCCCTTGGTACGGTTACGCCCACACCAGCATGCAACTTCACAGATCTATTCGCTCCCAGTCTCTCTCCTCGTGCCACCATCGTAAAGGTCAACGATCCCAACTTCTCCACCAAGGTTACGCAGCGCTGGACTACACGTGGTGCCCCCTCGATCTGCGGTGCCATTCAACCAGCTACAGCTGAGGATGTCGAGAAAATTGTAGGTCAAACCTTTTCATCTGTAATAGATAGTGCGTAATACTCACCGACCCCCATTGCGTAGGTCAAAATCGCAACAAGTCATGATGTTCCTATCTTGGCCACGGGCGGTGGACATGGAATGTCAGGCAGTCTTGCGAATATGCAGCATGGTGTCCAGGTCGACCTCGCCAGGCTTAACAACATTCAATTCGACCAAGACTCTGGGTCCTTGACAATAGGCCCAGGAGTGAAGTTCTCCGACGTTATCGAGATATTATACAACTCGGGACATCAGTTTCGTGAGTGCCCTGGAAACCCACTCGTAACAAGTTTATAAACAAAAGGGGTGGTTACAAATAAAGACTGACTTTAAGCTGCCGTGTTCCAGCCGTGGGAACAGCATATTGCGTTGGTGTGATCGGCGCTTCCCTGGGTGGTGGCGTCAGTGCCGGGCAGGGGGTCATGGGGTTGCTGTCGGACCTCATGCAATCGGTACAAGTTGTGATGGCCGCTGGTGATAGCATTACAGCATCACGAACAATCAACCCAGATATCTTCTGGGCCCTCCGTGGCGCTGGTGCTAATTTTGGAATCGTAACATCGGCAACCTACAGAGTACCCAGGTTCATCAACGAGGGTAAAGTTGTCAATGCCAACTACATGTACCCGGCCAATATGAGCCGCTCCGTTTTCGAGCTTCTTGCGTCCTTCGACGACGAGCTTGCTGAAGAGCTGTCGTTTAACCTAGCATCTTTCTACAACCCGAGGGTTGATCAAGTAAGTACAATTTTCTACTTCTAGCTGTTTGAAAGGGGTGATGAAAAGCTTTCCAATTTGCTGATATACTTGACTCTTGCTGCAGGTGGTCATTATCCTCAATGCCAATTACCACGGATCCATGTCGGAGGCAAGGCAGCACCTGAAACCATTCCTGGATTTGGGGCCAAATCAGTCCGAGTACCTCTACGTCTCTTGGCCTGAGGTCTTCTCGACCTCGTACTTTGGGATTGACGACAAAAAGGCTTGCGGGCGGAATCAGCATGTCAATATGTACAGCATCGCTGCGATCCGGACAGATATTGATGCCTTGTCAGCTTTTGTGGACCAGCTATTGGTGTTTTCGCGATCCAATCCAGACGTCGCCACCACCTTTGTCATCCATCGCTTTGCCACGCAAGCCGTGATCAGTGCCCTGGGTGATGACTCCGCCTATCCATATCGCGACTTGAAGATGCACATGTGAGTTGCTCCAATGTTTCCCACCATGCTTACCATGGCCACTGCCGAGGTTTGTGACGGCATCAGCGAGTTCTCACAGTTGGGACTAATCCTTTTGTCAACGACACTAGCCAACTGGAGAGTTCCTACGAGAAAAACAATGGGAAGGATAAGGAAGTTGATGAATTCTTGCAAGCTGCGAGGAAGGCTTTTGTGGCAGGGAGTGGTTATCCTCAACACTCTGTTTATGTCAACTTTGCACATGGTGATGAAGGCGCTGCTGCGTGGTACGGAACAAGTAAACTACCAAGACTGAGTGCGCTGAAACGTGCCTGGGACCCGCGGGAAATCTTCAGCTTCTTCAATCCCATACCACTTACAGTGGATGGGACTGAATTGTAATTTCGAGCAATAGAAGCAACTGCCTTTATTCTAGCCGGAAAATTAATAAATATTTCGGAAGTTATAAATAATTACAGCGTTAATGCAATACTCTGAGTCTCGTAGGTACTTGGATATTGATATTATCACTGCTCTGTTGCTTGTCTTCTCGAAGACATGTATGCGGTGGACACCCCCAACCGGCTTAGCCTCCCGGAGACCCCCGATCCATACACTAATTGTGCCTTCACTCCCGGGCTTACGCAGTGGCCTAGCTGCTTACGTAGCCACCTGATAATAATGATGATGATGATAGTCAATTTATCGTCTGGCCGAAGGCCCAGGGCCTGGCCTTATATAGATGTTAATGCTATGCTGTAACTATTATAATACACTACTGTGGCGCTTCAGTGGCTGTCCTACGCCTCCCTCTGCCGGTGTGGGTGATCAGCACCAGCTTTAGCTGGTGAGCATTTGCGAAACCTCAGGTAGCTAAAGTGGGGCGTGGCACGGGTAGTCCGATCTTAAACCCCAGTACGTTAGAAACTCCGGACAGTGATCCCGCTCACCCCCCTCCCCCTCCACCTCAGATCACAATTATCTGGACTACCTGTCTTTCTAGCTACCCCGAGGAGAGATTTGACACATTTTAAGAAGGCACATTCAGAAGCCCTGCCGCCGTGTCATCATGTCCTCTTCATTATTATTGTTCTTCTTCTTCTTATCCCAATCATCCAATCATGGGCGACGAGACAACTTCCCTTTTGGCCGATCGAATTGTTGTTCGATGGGTGACCTGGGATGGTCCTGACGACCCCGAGAACCCGCTCAACTGGGACAAGCGAAAGAAATGGGCTCACGTCGCCAGCTTGTCCGTTCTCACATTCCTTGTGTGCGTATGCTCCCACCTCCTGCAAACTCTCAATATAATTCTACCCTTCGACTGACAGATTGCCCCTCTCTCTATAGCGCACTTGGAGCAACCATGTTTGTTCCGGCAGTGCCACAAATTATTCAACATTTCAATGTGCACAGTAGAGTTATTGGTCCTTTAATGACGTCCATTTACGTTCTGGGTTGGATCACGGGACCTATGGTCCTAGCACCTCTCTCGGAGACGAGCGGCCGACAACCTGTCTACACGTGGACCAGCGCACTTTACATTCTGTCTACCGTTGCCTGCGCCTTGTCACCTAGCGTGGGGTTCCTGATTGTCTCCCGCTTCGTGGCCGGGTCTGTTGGCTCCGCCTCCCTAACTATCGGGGGAGGAACGATCTCCGACCTCATTCCCTTGCAGCAGAGGGGGCTGGCCCTCTCACTGTATATGCTGGGGCCCATTCTGGGGCCCTCGGTGGGGCCTCCCCTCGGTGGGCTACTGGCTGACACTTGGGGATGGCGAAGCGTCTTTTGGGCCATGGCTTTGCTGTTTGCGTGCTCAGCTCTGGCCCAAGTAGCCATCATGCGTGAAACATACGCCGCAGTCATCCTCGCGCGGAAGGCGAGCCACCTTCAGGCAAAGAACGGGCGCCAAAGCAATGGCGGCGAGTGGAGATCGGAGCTAGACGTCGGTTTGTCCAGTAGCCAAGCCATGCGGCGGGCCGTCGTGCGACCCATCAATCTGACACTCAAGTCACCCGTCAACTTGTATCTATCACTTGTCTCTGCCTATATAAACGGCGCTTTATTTTTGCTCGTCATCACTCTTCCTCTGGTCCTGACGAAAGAATACCACTTCAGCACCAGGGCGGTGGGGCTTGCCTTTGAAGGCGTCGGGGTCGGGAACCTTGTCGGCCTCGGCGTCTTCGCCACGACCAGCGACCGCTACATCCGCGTCCGGCGCCAAAAGGGAATCCTCACACCCGAGGACAGACTGGCCCCCATGGTCGCCGCGGGCCCGATGTTGTGCCTCGGCTTCCTCGCATACGGATGGACCGCCCAGCTACACGCGCCCTGGATCTGGCCCATTATGAGCACCGGCCTGATCGGAATGGGGAATATTTTATTCTTCTCGGCCGTCATTAGTTACCTTGTCGATGCCTTCACGGTACACTCGGCTTCGGCCATTGCTGCCAACATCATCATTCGATCCCTAGGGGGGACGCTGCTGCCGTTGGCGGGGAATCACCTGTACGCAAGTTTGGGCTGGGGGAGAGGATCATCTGTGCTGGCATTGATTGCACTCTTGCTAACACCTGGCCTCTTGCTTCTGTACACGCACGGTGAGCACCTTCGCGAAAGGTATCGCTTCGAGCTGTAAACTTGGCCACATCTAGGGAACGTATGTGCGTGCTACAGCCTCATTTTCGTGGCTTTGTCTGAGGAGGTCCGGTGTGCCAACGGAGCACATTTCTTCTTTTATAACTTTTCTACTGATGACGTGGCTACTTTCCATGTCATAACTCCAAACATATGGTAGAATCTGCGGAGAGCCCGGGTATAATGCTCATATCTGGCAGAATGACCTAGAAGTACCTGGAGAAAACGATTCCGATTGAGTTTAGTGATAACCCAAATGCACTGTAGTGGAATTGACTAATATATTTCGTTGTACGAGGTCTGAAGGAAGTTCCTAGTGAGATGCAGGGTCGAGCGGTCATGTACGAAATTATCAGGATTATAATTAAGCCTTTCGACAAGGTAAAAGGAGAATTCGGCACTTGTAAAACGATTTACGCAACTGCTACTATTGTGGATACATTGTGCTCAAATGGCGCCATTCATCGTTCTGCTGAATGATGGCTAGTTCCTGTGGCCTCAAGCCCAGCATAACATCAGCACTTCCATCGGGTCTCCTCGTCCAGATGTAGACGGTGCTGGGTATTGGCGTAAACCGAGGCCGATTTCCGAAATCGGGGACACCTAGGGGCCCGAAGTCGTAGCGCCACTTCATGGCCAGCCCGGACGAGTTCCCCACGTCGAGGTCGGGATCAAACGCACCGGAAAATGATATGGTCCTTCTGTCCTTGGTGTTGGCCAGTATTGTCGCGAAACTGCGTATTTCGTACTCGTTAGACGCCTCGTCTAAACTCCGGCGCAGCGCCGAGGCGACGTAGGCGAGCGACATTTTGGCGATGGCTTCCAGCGGAAGCTGTGTTGCAGCAATGTATACCATATGACCCATGTACTCTGGCGAGACCTTCATGGTGCTACGAGCGTCCACCGCCCGAGCCAGCTTGGAAATGGCATCGGCCGGTTTCCCTAACTGTAGACGAGCCACCGCGATGCGTTGCCAGCAAAACGCCGTCAATGCATCATTGGTAGAAACAAAGGATATTGACGGGTCAACAAATTCGGCCGGCTTATTCGCCATGGCTTTGATGGCGTCCAGGTTCTGAGCCGAGAAGTTGAAGTCGCGCCATTCAAACGCCTGGAAGGGAGCAGGCGAGAGCGGAGGATCTATCGCAGTGGGCCGCCGCAGGTGGCTGTGGTCGAGGGTTATTTCATCCGGTCCAAGCAGCGGTATCAAGCTCTTGCGCCGTCGGTTTCCCCAGTCAATGGCGGATGGAGGGAGTTCTTCCCCCTCATGATAAAAGCGAAGAGCCGAAGGGCCTGGCTGAGTCCGGAAGCATCCATGACGTTATGCTGGCATGCCCAGTTCAGAAGGATACCGCCACGGACAACATTGATCTGAAGAGCCATAACTGGTGCTGGGTCTTCCTCCGACTCTTCGTAGCTAAGCGGAAAGGCTGTGCGTGGTGCGAGCAATTCCCCTACCAGCACCTTCTGGGATGCCTTGGCTTCAAGTATCTCGGGGTAGGATGGGAAGACGGCTTTGCAGTCCTTGACTCGGCGCAAAAACGTGTTGTGGAACCGAGCACATGGGACCATACTGAAAACCCCAGACTCGCCATCGCCAGATCCCTGATTGACGACTTGGCCAGCGAGCCAGGGGAAGCTCTCAGTCATCCTCTGGGCCGCGATACTGACTTGGGCGACGATCCCCTCCATTTGGGCCTGCTTATTTGGTGTGGCGAACCCGAAGCAGAAATGTAAGTATGTCTTTAACATGGGCAGTTGGCCCATGAAGTCCTGGTAGTACTCGAAAGACTCCATAGCAATACCCCGTGATACGGTTCACTAAGAAAAGGTTCTGGATGTCTTCTCAGTACGCTCACTATAAGTGCTATGCAAAATAGTTTTTAGACTCTTGCCAAGGACATCAGTCTAGCTTTTCGCGTATCTCTGGCGGAAATTCTTAGACTCCTGGCAGTGTCTCAGAGACATGAGAGTGCGGACTTTTACTCCGGGTTGAAAGTCCGGTTTATTACAGTTTCTGCATATCCAACTGAATATTTAAACTGCTCAAAATTCACCGCTGCTACATGACGCGACTCTGCAAGCCCTGTTAAGCCTATTTCATGCTTATCCAGTTCACCAATATCACGGCCAACATTTTTGAGTATTAAGCGCAGGCCTCATCATGACGGCTCAAGCAATCCAAGAATCAAACCAAAGCTCTGGTTCAAGGATAGCGGTGATTGGAGGTGGCATTGTCGGGCTGGTGCTTGGGCTTGGTTTGATCAAAAGGGGCATACAAGTCGATATATACGAGCAGTCTTCCGGATTTCGCGAAATTGGGGCAGGGGTTGCCTTCACGGCCAATGCAATTAAGTGCATGGGTCTTATTGATAGCAACATCGTGGATGCATTCAGGGCTGTGGCGACGCCGAACGGTGACCCCAACGAGAGTACCGACTACCTCCAATGGATCGATGGCTTCCATGAGGGGGACAATCTTCTGTTCCGCCTCGATGCGGGATACAAGGGCTTCGAAGGTTGCCACCGCGCACACTTTCTCGAGGAGTTGTCCAGGCGGATTGATCACAGACTAGTTCATTTTCGCAAGCGGCTGGCGAACCTTGTTGAGACCGATTCGCACGTGGAGCTCGGGTTTGAGGACGGGAGCACGGCAGAAGCCGACGCGGTTATCGGTTGTGATGGCATCAAGTCCACCGTCCGCAGACTCCTGCTTGGCGGTGAGAACCCCGCTGCGCATCCTCATTTTAGCCACAAAGTCGCCTATCGGGCATTGGTGCCCATGGAAACGGCCGAAAAGGCGCTGGGCCGCCACATTGCCCGTCGCCAGCACATGCATGTCGGCCCGGGCGCGCACATACTGCATTTCCCCCTGGCGAACCAGACCTTGTTGAACATCGTCGCTTTCGCGGATGAGCCCGGGGACTGGCCGCACGGCAGCCAAAACATGCTGACCTTGGGGACCCGACAGGAGGTGGAAGCGATGTTTGCCAGATGGGGTTCGACCTGTCGGATTCTCGCTTCGCTCTTGCCGCTACAGATGGACAAATGGGCCGTCTTTGACGCATACGATCACCCGTTGCCCAATTACGCCAAGGGGCGTGTATGCCTTGCTGGCGACGCTGCTCATGCCTCAGCTCCACACCATGGCGCTGGCGCCGGGATTGGGATCGAAGATGCTTTGGCTCTGTGCGCCGTGCTGGAGCCCGTCTTCAAGTCGTCGCGTCTTCAAACTCGAGAGTGTGCGTCTATTGCACATGCCTTCTCGGTATACAATACTGTCCGGCAGCCACGCTCTCAGTGGCTGGTTAGAAGCAGCCGAGAAGTCTGTGATATCTATGAGTGGAACTATCCCGGCATTGGTACTGATATGCGCAAGTGTCTTGCAGAGATCACTTATCGTTCTCATAAACTCTGGTATTTCGATATTGAGGGCATGCTGGCCGATCTACGGCGGCTTCAGGAGCTTGGACCTCAGGAATGAATATAAATCAATCAGCGTCACATAACAATTAAATGGAAAGGCTCGACTTGTTGGCTAGTTATCCTGATTTCAGTTTGATGAATTGGTCACAGTTTGATACTATAATGAAAATGTATCTCCATTACACAGCTAGGTTAGACGGGCCTTGCGAATACGGTCAGAATTACGGTTTACAATACCGGATGGCGAGTGGACGAGTGCGGCTGAGACCATCGGTACTGTGTGCGGGCCCGGAAGTCATTGTCTGGTACGCGATAGGACATGATTGAAGCAGTGCTTGTGAACGGAGACGGCTCCATGGCACACATAATGGCTTGACGCGCCAGCATATATAAAACACATCATGATTTCACTTGTTGGGACCGACTAGCCTAACACATAACACACCATTCAGATACAATATGCTGAAACATAATACGGATTTCTTCTTACTAATAGACAAACCAGGGGTTTCGTCTTGTTTTGATAGACGTCAGTATCGCAGGGCAATATGTACTATCACTTTTCCAAGGCATGGCAAACTTTGCTCCAACTGATTTTCAATCCTAAATCTTATTCAATATTTTTCACGACATCTTCCCAGTAGGGGAAATATGGTGTGATGAGGGATGCAAAGCTACCTGCTAAACCTTTCAGAGCGTGACCACCAACTTTTTGGCGGACACACCCTGCTTTTGCTGATCCAATCCCTTCTGAAGCGATTCGAGCCCGATCCCAACAACCGAAGGCGCCGGTGCGCATTTATACTTGCCCTGTTCAAGTGCACGAGGCAGGTAGCTCGAGAAGATAATCTTGCTGACTTCGTTGTCCTTGATCGACGTGGCGAAGACGAACTTGGTCTCAACACCGGACGGTACTTTGCCTTCGTAAGGCAAGCACATGGACACAAACTTGGCACCCTCACTTCTGTGCACCACTTCCAGGCAAGGCTCGACCGATCCAGGGAGGAGCGCAAAGGCGCCCGCGATCCGTTTGCCTTTGAAAGCTTCAATCAGGTCTTGGGTGAGGGTCGCGCTCGAATAATCAAACACCTGGCTGGCCCCCAACCCTTTGCAGAACCCAAAGTTCCTGGGCGAAGAGGTTGTGATTACCTCGTAGCCGGATGCGACTGCCAGCTGGATGGCATTACTCCCAACGCTCGACGAGCCGGCCCAGATCAGCAGGGTCTCGCCCTTGGTCTCCGGGTGCAGCGACGGGTGATCAAGGCCCAAGTAGTCCTTCTGATACAGTGCCGCCGCCGCCGTAGCGATGCCCAGAGGCAGAACAGCAGCATCTGCGGACGGTAGGGCCGGTGGTATAATGGATGCCATGTGGGACTTGAGGACGGCGTACTTCTGGAAGGCTCCTTCTCTTGGATCGTTGCTTGTGAGCCCAAGGGTCAAGCCGAGCACGCGGTCTCCGACTTTCATCCCAGCGAGGCTGTTTCCTGGGCCAACCTCGGTCACCTGACCGGCGACATCAGTGCCGCTGATGTAGGGGTACTGAAGGAAGCCAAAAGGTCGGGCCCCATGTCCTGGATCAGCCAGTCCATGGGGTTGATCGCAATGGCCTCCACCCTGACAACGATCTCGCCGTCTTTGGCTCTGGGGGCATCAGCGGACTTTAACACCAACGGATATGCCTTGGCAATAGGCAGCACCGCCGCCATGTTTGACGGTGCTTCAGAACCCATGATGATACTCTGCTTGTAGAACACGAAGAACCACGTAGAGTTCTCCTGTTGGCTAGGAAAACAGGAACAGACAATTGAATGTTGAAAGATGAATGTGCAGCAATATCCAGAAGCGTGTGACGGAGAAGTGGAAAGTGCAGCCTTTAGCCTTATTATCATCTGCCATGTTGACTTACTTTATGTCATTGACAGTGCTTTTTCCTTGTGAGATGCTGCGAGTTACTCCGTTGATGTTTACATAAGCTGGCGACGGGGTTTTAAGACGGAACACTGCACCAATCATATTATTCCAGATCTGGAACAAGGCCCAAAATAGACATCAGAAGCAAAACCCAATTCATATGAATAATTGAGCCTGCATTTCGCTCGCCAACGTAATGATATATTTGGCTACTGACTCTTTGAAAGTGCAACTGGTCAGCTGGGTAGAAAAGGGGCCCAGTATGGCTCAGATTTGCAACATTCTCCGCGGCATCAACGAGTAGGAGATGGGCGAAGCATTATTGAGTGGGCTAACGCCCGAATTTTCCAGTCCTCCATCAAATAGTAAGGGCCCAACTCGTACTTCCCCGTTCGTGGCACCGGAAATCAGGTTACAAAACGTACTGTGGAAGCTGAGGTCGACGGGGATAGTGGTAGGAGCTCAATTCGCAATTGTTATGTTTTAGATAGGGAATACACTGTCGTACTTGATGTAGCTGCCATGGAATTTCTTCCGTCCGGTTGGTTATTGGGCCCTTCCCACTTAAACTGCGATCTGACCGATCCTAGTGACAAACACAACGACAGCGACCAGAGCATCCACCCTTACACTTACATCTTTGACCACAGTTGGTTTTGCATCAGCAGCCTTTCTTGAACCACTATAAACACTTTAGTAGGAACTGTATCATTGAATAGATAGCTTTTCTAACCTCAAGGATCTGGACGTATGCCTCCTGTTGACCTGGCGGTGGCCAAGGCCACGTTGGATCACCTCGCCGCCATAGATTTTCGATCAGACAGGCTTTCCGTAGAAACTCAAGCGGGAGGCCCTCATGCACTAAAAACGTCTGCGTGGACGCCACGCTTGTGCCTACCGACCACTGGCTTCAGCGAGTAGCAGTCAAGTAGATCAGCGTGTTGCGCCACGAATGATGCATCGTGGTTCCGCACGGTCATGGCCTGGCCGCCTTGCAGCTTCAAAAGTGCCAAGTTGCTGTTCATTAGTTCGGCCTTTGGTAATGGCAGAGCTGTGGACGACGGGTTCTGCGGACTCTTGCTTATCACAGCGCTGGCCGAAGACGGCACCGGAGACATTGGCGCAGTCGAAGCTGAGGACAGAGGGATGGTACGCCACGTGTTTTTGGTGTGCACGACCTGCGCTTTTATTTTCTTGGACGCTAGTGAGAATGTCTCAGGCTGCGACGACCTCTTGGCGGGAGTTTCTGGCTCTGCGGAGTGAACCAGGATGGAGTGTTGGCGAGGGCGGATCAGTAGTTCCATCATGTCGCGCAGGTTGGAAAGGTCCGGCTCACAGATAGAGAATCTCCAACAGCCGGTGCTAAGCGTCATGGTGTCTCCCTTATGAAGAAGAATTGGCTGTTGCGGAGCGCCACGCGCCTCGGAGACGGACGAGACGACCAGGTCGCGCGGGGAACGGTTGAAAAGAATGGCATCGTCGTTATTTGCATCGTAGTAGAGTTCGTACCCAGAGTTGGTGGCTGGAGATATAATCAACTTGTTCTCAACCGGAGACTCGTAGACTGCGATAACCCGTACGGTAATGTCTATGGTTGACCATTTCGGAGAGGCATGGAGTGGTTTAGTCTCCTCCCACAACTCTCCGAGAGAATTCCCCAAAAGAAGTGTATCACGAGCAGACTGTTTCAACACTATACGTGCCGTGCCTAGATTTTGCATCCTGGCAAGTCCGTCATCGAGATGAACGTCGTGAATGGTCAAGTCATTCTGAACACGCGCTCTGAGCATAAGCATATCTCTCAACCTGTCCTCCACGTACCCGTCCGGGTAAGGTTGTGTGTGTTCAACCTCACCGTCGTCATCGTCGATCCGGTCCTTACCCACAAATTCAGGAAAGTCGTGCAACACAAGTCGGGCCATACCCTGCAGTCAATAGAAAGACAAATTCTGGTTCTGTACGGCAAAATGGGTCAGGAATACGAAGGCGGTGGCTAATACATATATTCATTCGTACATATTGATATATAGCGTCGCTTGAGCCGAACGTACGTCTGGAGTAAAACGGGGCGCTTACAGTAGGGGCCAGCTAAAAATAGAGCTAGCCCAGCGCTAACTCAGGCAAGGAACAGAAACCACGTTCCACTCACTCATGAGGCGCCCTCTGTACAGCAGTCGCATCTTCTCCATAAAGAAACACAACTCATTCGTAGATCATTTTAAACAACCCGTTTCTTAATGGATCTGCCGCTCCCAGACGAGTATTACTTTCTCGAAAATCGTGATCGAGAATGGCCAGCACACAAGTTTAGTATGGACCCATTCGACATCTTTACCAAGCTCCATTCCCAATACAATACCATCAGTCTATCACTTCTGGACCGCGATAGGTTCATGCGACAGACTACCGAAATCGCTCGTCACGCTCGGAATAGGGACGATTTCTTACGTCTTTTGGAAGAAAAGCGACGCACCGACGCGACAGAATTACTCGGGCGTTGGGAACGAACCGCGAAAAAGCTCGCTATCAACCCCGAACTATTCAAGACGGACCATTTCAGTCAATGGGGTACTGCTTTACGTCTGTGGAATACAAAGTCATTCGAAGCTCTCGTCGAACACTTTGTCAATGTTGCTTCGCCTGCTGACGACCCCTACTCCGACTCTGTATGGCCGCCACCGCCACAGTCGCAGAACGGTCGAGGAAACGAGCCGGGCGCTTGGGAGGAATCCGACAATCCGAACTCTGACTCCAGCTCCGAATACTCCAAAATAGGAGTACCACCGCAAATCCGCCGAGCCATCGTCGATTTGGGCGATAACGAGGATCCCGATCTTGATCCGAGCCGAGGACATGGCCTACCGCCAGCGCCCGCCGTTGTGATGCGGAGAAAACGCGCGCCATCAACCACTGTGGTCGCCCCGGGTCGAATAGAGAAAAACGGTGCGCGGTCTCGGCAACGGAGAGCGAAAAAGAACGTTGAGGATCCTTCAGCTTCGAGACCCCTGAGGCGGTCAGCGCGTCTACGTAATAAATCAAATACAAACACGAGCCCAAATCATCCCGTCTGAAGCAGAAAGGAAACAGGATTTAGGCACAAGACAACCCTCTTCCTGCGTTATATCTACAAGATTTTGCACTATCAGATTAAGAACCGAAGAGACAGCTATAATGGGAATTGGCGCTGGGATCGAGACTAGTCTCTTTGCAAAAGTCGTAAACCTGAGAATGGTTTGGTCCTTAGCAACTATCCGCGAAGCAACATCTAGCACAGGTTATAGTTCTACGGGCCACAAACACTGCGCGAAGACGGCGACCGAGGTGCGCCGGGCTGTATCTCGGCTGCGCAGGAAGACGGCGCCATGGGCACAACAATATTCAGGCAACTGGACCTCTTAGCTCGTCACCGAGCATGCGATATGGGGGACAGGGCATGAACTGAACGTATGCTAGGCAGTGGATCAAATCCCAACAATAACGGTTGAACCATGATCAAGAATCTAACCATCACCACCTACCCAGGCCTTGGGCGTAGGCGCGGCCGGCTACAGCCTTAGCGGGTGTGCGATGAGTGTGAATTTGAGCAGGTGGAACACGGCCAGTTATACCAGAGGAGCGCTGCCAGCGGTTATATTAATTCGATCGCGCATGAATGCACTGGAGCGGCGCTGGTGAAGCGCGGCTCCAGGTGGTTCATCTATTCAATTCGATGTCCAAAAGCCTGCACGGCCGAACGACTGGCGCGGTTGATGAGGCTGCACAGAATATACCGGTGGACAGCATGCTTCGTATGAGACGGGGGACTGCAAACCAGCAGTCGCCCATAGGAGGGCCACCCACTCGGTCCACTGAGCGGAGCGACCATGGTAGATCCAAATTCCGAACGGGTGCCAGTGGGTGGTGCCAGTGGGTGGTGCCCGCTAGACACGCGACAGCCGCGGTGGAGTGCAGGATGCCGGTTCTCGAGTCTCGCCCGTTCGATCTCTCGCTCGCCTTTGCGGAAGTTGCAGAAGGCAAAGTGGGCCAACTGCCCCAGGTACTGGATGTCTTTGTCTTTCTTCAGCTGCTCTCCTGCTTGGATGGCCTCCTCATAGGACGTGAGCTCCTCCCTGTGGCGGGCCAGCTCCTGCTGCTTGGACGCGAGGCGCTCTCCCAGGGAGAATGCATCGGGCCGCGCCGCGGCTTGCTGTCTCGGGGTCTGCCGCCCGACCTGCGCGCTGTCGCATCGGACGTGGAAAATGCTGGTGCTCACTTGGATCCCACTCAATTTCAGATACGGGACGGTGGCTCTTCGCATGGTACCTTGCATGGTACCTCGTGACCCGAAGTTTGGACAGCGCATAATCTGATATCTTCAAACATAACTCGAGTAGGCTAATGGAAGAAAAGAAATAGTAGATATCCAGCTCTCATTTCGTGAATATGCAAGCTCAAACACATGAAATGGACACTGCCACATTCTCCTCAAAGGCCGAGTTCCACATACTTCAGTAAGAGCTTCTCGGTTTCTGCCCCTCGTGGATCGCTCCATATGCCCGTCTCGTCCTTGTCCTTCCTCTCTACTGCGTAGGACAACGGTGACTTTCCCGTGTTGTCAAAGGCATTCAACGTCAACCCCACTTCGCGCAGCAGAAACTCGAGAGCTTCTTGCGCCAAGAACCCAGAACGAGCTGCATGGTGAAGAATTGTCCGCCCTTCGTTATCCACATCCTCAAGATTTAGCCCCTGGCTTGCGAGCAAACGCAGTACTTCGAGATCGAGCTCTGAAGAACTGGCCATAACATGATGCAGACCCATACCAGTAGTGGGATTTGGTGCCAATATATCCGCTCCCCAATCAAGCAAGACCTGAACAAAGCTTGCAGCCGCCGACGGAAGGAATCGTGAACCAAGGAACGCAGCCAGTGGGGATCCGCCGCTACTGTTGAGAGTGTTGACATCCGCGCCTAGGGTAAGTAGGCACTTCAGTGCCTCCATGCTGGGGAACCAAGAGACCAGATGATGCAGCACGTTGCGACCTTCGGCATCCCGTACGGCAACGACGCTTCTATTTTGATCCTGCGTGTGGTTGAGTATTGCATTCAGGGTCTCATCGTTGCTTGACCCTGCAGCATGGTGCAGTGCATTGCAGCCACCGTTGTCCTGCAGCTCTGTGCACGCTCCGTGGTCAAGAAATGTCCTCACCGAGTCTGCGTTACCTTTTTGGCAAGCCAAATGCAGCGGCGACATGCCATTTCGGTCTCGCAAATCAACCGCCGCATCTCCAATCGTCAACAATAAATTGGCAATCTCCTGTGAAAACCGGTTACCGCTATAGTCGATCATGTGTAGGCATGAGGACCCATTCATGTCCTGAGCGTCAACTTGAGTGGCTGGGCTGGCCAGGAGCTGGGAAATGATGGCGAGCCTTTCTTTGCGAATAAGCTTGTGCATGTCATCCCATTCCTTTTCATCTGACATGTCGATGATATCGAAAAGAGATTCAATTCTTTGGCTTCCTTCAGTCCAAATGTCTCCCATCTGCTCATCGTCAATTCGTGCTCCGACACAAAGATGTAAAGGGGTCTCGCCATATTTGGATTTTGCCGCAGGATCTGCTCCATGTCGCAGCAAGAACTGAACCATCTTAGAATGTCCAATAAGCGTCGCCAGGTGCAGAGGAGTGAGCCCTGATTCTGATGCACCGGAGAGGTGCAGAATAGGTTGCTGTAATCCATCAAGACGTTCAAAAACTATGCGATCGTTGTTATACGCTTGTACAAATTGCACTCTTCTGATGGAAAGGTCAACGGCGACCCCTGCATCTAGTAATGCTGTGATTCCAGGTTTCCAACCTGAGAGTACAGCATAATGGAGCGGGGTCATGTTCTCAACGTCTTGAGTCAGTACAGCTCCTTTGCGAAGGAGTGTGTTGAGCATGGTAAGCGAGTTGCTTTTGGCGGCATAGTGCAGGGCGGTCTTCCTTTCGAAGTCGAGTATATTGATGTTGGCACCTTGCTCAGCTAAAAACCGCATCATGCCCTCTTGTTGATTCCTTGCTGCCCAGAGCAAAGGCGTTTCCCCGTTCTCGTCCGAAGCATCGAGATCGGTGCCGGCAGCCTTCAGTTGTATCATCAAGCCTTGTAACCCAAAGTGAGCGACAAAGTGCATCGCGACAATCCCCTTTGGTGCTCGACCTCTGGAGGTACCACGCTGCAGAGTATAATAAGTTGCCGTAAGCGCTCGTTCTCTGCATAGATATCCCATGATCATATCCCGAGATTTGTCGTATATGAGGGCTTGTTCGGCATGGAATAACCAAAAGCGGCTTGCATAGTCGAGCAACGGATAGAGTAAGAGGTGTTTCGCATCTTTCGAGTAGTGCAGACTTGCATCGTCATGGAAGACATCGAAGGACATGTATGTAACACAGATCCTCATAATATCGATTTGCGCTTCTGGAAACCAGGTGGGCTTGGATCGCTCGAAGTATTCTTGTGTCGTGTAATGTACCAATCGTATAATGCGGCTTTGTTCATCTATAGTGACCAATCCACAGCAACTAGAAACCATATCATCGACGTCGGGCAGGTTCTCGTTGGCCAAGTATGACTGGCCAAACTCCACGCCGAGAGCATGCTGGAGCTCGGCTACAGTCAACGGTATTTTTGCACACGTGATCCAGGATAGAACTTGCAATCCGAGATCCTTCAAATCCGGGAGCTGGCTATTCAATCGGTCCATAGCCTCGTTGTAGGCAGCATCGTATGCACATGACCCCTTCACGAGTTGCCTCAGTGCGTTTCGAACAGCTTTGCGCGAACGCTTGCCTCTGAGGGATTGAAGATGTAGTTGGGCAAGTAGAAACCTTGTAACGTTTAGTCAAGGCACGTCAAGATAAGATGGTTGACTCACATCCCATCCACGCTTTTCATAATCTCTTCCTTGATCTCCGTCTGAAGACCCGATTCATCTGTCACGAATCTTGGGAGATGTGACATATTACCGTCCAGATAGCTGCCAATGTCGCCATCGCTTGCTCGTATCTCTATTTGGACTGTGTCGCGGAATCTTGCTGCGACTTCCGGTATGAAGCGTGACGTCGTAAGAATGTTTGCCTCTACTGTGGTCTGGAGATCAAGAAGTTCGGATATGAAATCAGATTGGCAGCCGTCTGACGTCTGGCACTCATCAAGTGCGTCGACAACCACAAACAGTCGCGAGTATTCCCTGGCCACCAAGTGAAGAGTGTCGCGAAGTTCAGCGACAGATGGTCTAGTCTTTCTGTCTTTATGTCGATCATAAAGGGTTTTCACAATAGTGTTCGGTAACGACTGACCATGTGCCAACTGTTTGACGAGGCTGGCCATCAAATCATTAAGTGTCTGCCTATCCGTATGTCGAAAGTTACAGTATATGTAGCATATGCCGATCGAATTGTTGGTGCGGAATGTATCGCATAGGTGATCAACCACGATGGACGCCAGTATTGTCTTGCCGGCCCCAGGAATACCAGGGCAGAAGAGTGCTTCTTTCTCTTTGGCGATCCAGTCTCGGTATTGACGAGTTTGGAGCAACCACTGGCCCGTTCCCGCCTGACGCCAAGAAATGAGGTCCGACTGTTGCGTAGCATAGTCAGTTGACGTGAGCCATTTAAGCACTTCTTCGTGGTGCTGTTGTTCTTGTTGTTTCGCCAACCGATCTTGTCCCTCAACCAAGCTAATGACCTTATCTCTAGTGAATTTACTGCTGAATACGTTGAGCATTGTGATTTTGGAGGAGATCCGCAGTCGAAAGTCTCGGATCTCAACAGGTTCCCACGTCAGTTGTTTCCATGTTCTCTGCGCTTTTCTTCTGATGCCGCCAGTGCACGATTCGAGGGTAGAGTATTTGTCCAGCATTCTTTGAGCATCCTGGAGAACGCCTTTGCAGGGATCGATTATAGCACGGAGATCCTTCTGATCGCTTTCGGTCATTTCCTGGCAGGTGAGAGATGTGTCAACATCTTGGATGACAATGACGAGACTCCTGACTCTATAGAGCAACCGAAATTAGCCCAGTTCGGGAAGCTATCAGGGGCGACGAACTCATCTGAGAAGTGTTTGAACTGACCTGGAGCACCTGCGAAGTCTTTGCGCACTTTGGTGGCGAGCTCAATGATGGCAAGAAAATCGCCAGTGCTAAACCCAAAACTCATCTTTACCCTTTGCGAGTTGAAATCCGCAAGAATGAACGGACTTATGGAGATGAATAGACCTTTTGCAAGCAACTTGAAGTAGGGGTTGTTGAACATCGAAAGTATACGCATCTATGATCATTGTTGAAACACGATGCAGTTTTGAGGTACACAGAACTATACGTTCGTCATGCGCAACCGCCTTGAACATTAAGGGCAGCAAAGTAACCAAATCGCCGAAACGATGGAGATTTCCAGAGGAATCCCATCTGCTTAGGTATGAGAATCGGACTGCATAGGCTACGACCACGAGCCTCTTGCCAGCCTTTCTATGCTTTCGCAAGCTCTTCAGCACCACCCCCTACTAGACCAAGATAACCTTCTCACAGCGAAGAGAATCTATAGGTCCAGGAGTCGTCTCCCCAAACATGAAGCCATCAAGAAAGACTTCCCCACGTACTTCACGCTTTGATTGTTGCGTGTCTCTCTGGGACAGAAGTATCGGAACACTGCACCCGCCGATCACCCAGATCTCGTCCCCTTCGCTGCATTGCTCACGGGCAAGACCAATGTAGCCCTTTTGTGTTATGAATGCTGCCAAGATAAGAGCCGTTTCAATCTGATCAATTCCTTCTCCCCTTCTACAGTGGCCCCTATATTTGTTGGGAAACCGCACTTCTCGAGCTGACTACCTAATTTCGAGCCATAACACCAGCGATAGAACATGCTTGGCACCTCTTCTGGTAAGGGTATAGGGTTCAAGTAGACACCTAAAAGGCTAAGCGTGCGTGTGAATGCTTGAGCTCTGTCCATGCTGTCCCGATAAGGTGTACCGTCTGTGTCGACTGTCATCCAGAAATCGAAGTATTGCTGCAAGAGCTCCGAGTTGGGATCTGACAACTCTACCCGCCGTTCAGGACGGCAAAAGTTACCCAATACCTGAATCTGATCCAACTTCACGCCTGCCACTACTAATTCGTCTCCATCGATTGAGATGGAGGCTTTGATAGCACCCTGGGCATGAAAGTACTGTGTATCGTACTCAAATCCATGAGGTCCAAGGCACCGCCGGAGAGACCGTGATTGCCAATTAGGCACCTATGTTGGAATCAGAGACGAGTGACTTGCAGGCCAGTCCTGATGCAAGACATCGCGCTGAGCAGGGGCGCAAAGCGCAAGAAATTCAAGGTCTTGATGTAGTCGTACATGTGCTATGGCGCAACTTTTGTACAGATCCTCTGGTTTCCAGTCATACTTGATAGGGATGTGAAGGGCCTCCTCGGAGTTGCAAAGGCCCAGAAGTCCATACACTTGGTCATGTGCTAAGGTTGCCTGTGTCGAGCGGAGATTCTCAAGCAGCCATAACAGGCCCGGTCGATGTTGTTTCCTTAGTAACTCGTGAAGTTTTCTCAATGCGAGTAGCGGCCTTAGTATGCCGGTAGTTGCATATTTTAGGAGCTTTTGCTCTTTCGGTCTTGCCGTCAAGGTACTTGTAATGAGGTCGATATTGCGGAATAGATCGTCCATAGTCACGAAATGCGGGCCACACAGGAAAATAGCACTCGGAGGGAGCACTGCCTCTTGGATGACCCATCTCCTGTGAAACCACTCGCTGCTCAAAAAACGTTTCACGGCATCCCATCCGACGGGGTCGAAGTGAGGTCGTTTATCTTCCAATACTCGCCGAAAATACTGGAAGGCGTAGCGGAGATAGCTATCATACTCATGAATCCAAATGACAACTAGGTTAGCTCGCGAATAGATCTGTTGCATGAGTGGGATTTGCGCTGCTTTCTCGCTTGCGTCTGTCTGGTCAATGCAGGTCATGTCGATCCACATAGGCAGTCTTGTGCCATTTTCCACAGTTGAGGAAGAGTTGTAGAATCATGACAAAGCAGGCCTATTAGGAACGACTCGAGATTCTTCGAAATGAGTAGACTTTTGATTCCACAGCCCGACTCGATGTGTATAGGCTGAGTGGTTTTCTCATGACCCCAGACATGGGAGACCGAGACGAGTGGTGGCGCCGTGTCGATGGTCACACGCCGGAGTCGACCTGCCAGAGTCCCAGAAGGAGTGGCTTCTAGGAGGTCAAGGAGGCGAATCTCCGTCGCTGGTGCTCTAAGGCAATAATGTCAGAAGCCATGGATTGACCCCAAGTTAGTTGTAAAGATATGAAGTGGGGAGGTTATGATTTCCGAATAGACAGCTTATTCAAGTCCGTTACCCCACACTCAGTACTCCCGCGATCGGGACTGAATATCATCGATAACTTGTTTATTGCCACCCAGTTTGCAAGATGGGGAAATTGGAGGGAAAGAGGGACAGTAAGATATGTCTCTAGGCTTGTAAGTTTATGTGGTGATCAAAGGTTTTATGCCAGCCGAAACCAGGAGCCGGTGAGAAGTGAGCAGGCTAGCACTAGCAGATCTCCCCGGGAGCTGCCCCATCAGCCAGTCACCCTCATGGCGACGTTGCTCAACCCCACTTTGCACTGACGATCGCCCGAGCGCGTAGCGCGGTAGGCGGAGGAGCCATGGGTCGTCCCGTGTCGTGATCTCCGATAGAGTCCGAGGAGCGTTTCGAGGCGAGTCGGCGACTATAGCTGTTCGAATCGAGGTGGCTTCGAGGAGTCGGCTGTCGAGGAGGCGGTCTGAACGTCCATCGTTAGAAGCACCGGGATTCGTTGGTCTCCGAAGCGATTTTACAAAATACGAAGGAGCGATCCGTCGAGCGGCGTTACGCTGTCTGGAAAATACGTACCATGGAGTTTGCCAGGGCTCCCAGTTCAATCGGTCTACTATGACCGGATTCAAGCCCATCGTGTAGCCGCATTACGGCCCCCCCCGGTTGATCACAGCGCGCACCGTTGTGCAGACACTCAATGGCCGAGTTGTTCTTGGAAGAATGCTGACTTTGATCGGTCCTTATTAGGAACTCAGAATACAGTGCTTAATGGATCTTACTCTCTTCTTCCCAATTTCTATCTGGCTTTGTGTGTCATTGGCTACGGGAACTGGGCCGCACCCTAGCTGGTGACATTAATACACACCCAGCCTTACAGTACTATGATGGCAACTAAAAGCCGCCTCACCATTATGGCTGATTATTGGCCTGGGAACATTGGTGTTTGAATCGACCGCTCTGAATCGTGAGACTTATTAGTATGACAAAGATGTCTCAATGTCCGAGCGACATTATGTAAGTAATGCTCAGCCATTATACCGGCTATTGCCAGGCCTGCAAATGAACGGACGCTATCACAGCTGCCTGAAACCTGTCCATGCGACCACCGAAATCCCGGCTCCAAGCTACCACCGAAATCCCGGCTCCATGCTACCACCGAAGTCCTGGTTCTACCCACCGAAGTTCTGGTTCTACCCACCGAAGTTCTGGCTCTACCCACTGAAGTCCTGGTCCTACGCGACCACTGAAGTCTGGCTTGGTGCGACCACCGAAGTTTGAGCGATGACCACTGAAGTTTTAGCGTGACTGACCACCGAAGTCTGGCTTGCCTGTGCTACCACCAATGTTCTCGCCCGAAGCGACGACCATCGAAGTCTTGCTCAACGTCCTGGTTGTGACCACTGCTGTCCCCGCTGGATGTCTCGGACCACCAAATTTTAACTGTCGATTGTGTACTGCGCAGAGGTATACTTCGTCCCGAATCGCAAGTCTTTCTTGACTTGCGAAATCATTTCTCGCACATCAAAGTGTTGAATTGATCTGGCCGCCAATTCTGCTATCTCTGCGAGGCGCTTAGACGTCTGAACGATTTCGGTAGGTACACTTCGCAGGATGCTGGAGGCTAGGATATTCAGACTCTCTTTATCGATCTTTGTTGACGATCTCCTGCTATGCGGCAATTAACCAAGTCCGTATACACTGAACGGGCTGTACTTACACAATAGCCTCGGCTGCTTTAGAGTAGATAATGACCAAGATCGGCGAAGGTTCTCCTAGTATTCTCCAACACCTAGCAAATCGTTTACGCTCTTTCACCTCCCCCTTGAGATGTGCTGGTCTTGAGCGCTCATATATATATCGGTGGCGACCGCCGCGTTACGTCGACCGGAATGTCGGGCCAGGAGCCATCCATTGCGTCTATCGCGCGAAACAACCTTTTCAAGCGACTCAAATAAGCATAGTAACCGAATATAAGCAAACCTCGAGTGTGTGCTATCTTCACCAGTTCTAGCCCTATCCAAGAGCTTGAACGCGGCGAGAAAACGGGGATCTGTGCTCATTATATTTCTGGGAACTTCGGTGTTCACTAGCAATGATATCCAGCCGTCTAGGGCCTTCTCGAAATTGTCAGCGAAGTAGGTCTCCAGATTGGGTCTTACAAGCCTGGAGAGATTATGCAATGGCGATGACTTTTGGTTTTTCATCGTCCTCTCAGAACGCCGCCGCCCCGGCAGCGATTTGTTGGCCAATCTAGCTCGCTGTTTTGGGCTTGATACTACGGTTGGCACTGGTTCTTTTGCATTGCTCAATCCGTGACATTTCCTCGCTCCATTGAATCGTCGAGGCGACGCATCCTGCCCAATGTCAAGCCGATGAGGTGTCTTGAGATCTAGTTGAGAACTGACTGCGTCGGGATCGATTTCCATTGCCACCTCTTCCCCAGTATCCATAGGTTCGATGGCCATTGTCGCATCCTCTTCGATCTTCATGTCGCTATAGATTCTCAACTCGCTGCCTGGAGGAACAGGAGCTGCCCAGCCACTAGGAGCCTTCATGTTTACATCTGCTTTGTTGTCCTTGTCCCCAGGACTGGCGTTCATTGCTTCTTTGAGCTGGTCCATCTTTAAGAAACCAAATGGAGATTAGGAGTAGACAGAGATACAGATACAACAGGAGAGGACAGCTATAATTGCACCAGCACATATCCAAAGACAGCCCAGTCCCCTGAATGCACACCAACTGTGCAGTAGTTCCCACAATGCTTGAGATAGTAGGAGCATTATATACCTCAGCAGCCATTGTGCAGGAACCGGGACCACGGGTGCGTCCTGACACCGGCTACGGGACTCGCTAGGACTTCGCCACGAAACTTCGGCTAGCCCTGGGCGGCTCGATGGCGGTAATGTGTGTGAATGTAGATCAGGGCAGGGTCCGCCTTGTCATCTAGATTGCGACACCCCGCGGCGAACGAGCAATGCCCGCAGTCCAAGATCTTTGTGGTCTCACATGGAAGATCCAAGTGAGGATCCAACCACAGCTTCCTGGGTTGAGAGGCGGTTGGTGACTGCCATCCGAAAGTTTGCAGAGGATGGTCGCCCTGTGCAAATACGAGACTCACTGGGTATGCAGTGCAAAAAGCAGTGGGGTCAACACGAATTGGCCTCTTCTGCCTCTTCGACAGGGGTTTGTACACCATTCAGACATCATCCAAACGAGCCTGCGGCCACGAGTAGTCCTGCCATCCCCTTTCGTCAATGAGCTCTGACCACAATCTGCTCACAGTTGATCAGGTGACACCACTCGTCTAGGATACTCTCAAACAGAATTTTGGTGCCCTTCCTGAACGACAAGTGTCCGACTGCTTGGACGATTCGGATCTGGACACAGCATCTTAGCTCGCCAAGAAGCTCAAAGTCACTCGAAGAGCTTGCAACTGCAAAGGGTGTGCCAAACACGTCGCCGCGTTCTGAATCAGGAGAAGAGTGTATTGCTCCATCTTCCTTTGCCAGTCCTGCCTTAGGCGACCAAGTCGAAATAGCTTCTATCCTTAGGACTGTGAACTCTCCGCAATGGCATGAGACCCAAAGAGGCGAGGCTTTTTCTTATCAGGGAAGTGACGGTCTATTGCCTCCTCGCAACAGTATACACGATGTTCCTTTGCCAATGGACGGCAGACCATACGCAGGTGATGAGGCAGCGGCATAAGGCTCACACTGGACGTGGGTAAAAGAAGGAGTATGGTAAACTCTGGAGATAGGCAAGCACTTCGATACTTGCGTTGCAGATATAGTCGGCGAGGCGGCAGGGAATACGCATAATAACGGTGTGATGACTGCTTTGTATTCAGGTAGACAGGGCCAGACTGTTCAATCGCCCGTTTGACGTTCCTCAGAACGGACACATCATGGATGAACACTGGGTCTCTTACCTTTGCTGTATAACCAGCTGGAAACTTGCTGAATCTTAGGTACATCACAACCTGAAAGCCCTGTGGTTAATGAATGGCGGCAGCCATCCCCTTGGCTCCAGATAGTCTGGCTGATGCAGAGCCAATCCAGTAACTTTCCCCTGGGAGCCTGCTTGTGCTTCTCAGTTGGTGTTGCCTCCGAGGGTTTCGTAGTATCCTGGGGTAGGACTCTGCGTCAAGTAACGACGATTTCGTTTCGGCTTTGGTTAGAATGGGAGTGGCTTCGGATAGCCCAGGATATGTCGCAGCGGCGGTCGTATATACGGTAACTGCCCCACAATGTATGTTGGAGCCAAAGGCAAAAACTTGAAGCACTGGGCTAATCCTGCAGATCACATCAATAACATGTGTCACGTACGACCTCATGACTACTTGTCTAACTGCGGGCTCGATGTTCATACGGTACATTGTACCGATGACTGCCACTTCAGTATCCATTGATCTGGTGCCGATTTCGACTGGTTCCTTATCTAGTGTGGGAGCAGGGAATTTGCACTCAGTTAAGTGCTGGATGGGTGTTGGATAAGTGATAAAATGCTATGGTAGGGAATACCTGTGCGCCCATTCAGGTTCTAACCCGCTTCTCTCATTCGGATATATGTGCACTTCATAATACTTAACCTGTGGCTAACCATACTTCAAGAAGCTATAACCAAGCCAAACATATAAGGTGTTTTCGAGCCTTCGGAGGGAGGGGAACTCTCATTTGAAGTCATCGGAACGCGTCGGAAGACACTCCAAAAGGGTACTCCGGCGAGTCCCGATGCGGGGGGGCCAGGGCTCCAATATAGGCAGGATCTTCTATTGCGGGGAATAACAAACCAAAGACAGAAAGAAGGAGGAAATTTTTGATTGGTTTGCTTCGGTCATATTATCGGTTTTAAGCAGGCAATGCAACGAAGTCGGGACGGACATAGGAGATGGCTGGGTAGACAACTATATAATACGGAAATACTAAAATTAGGTTAACCGTATACTAATCATAGAAAACTCTTCGTAGTATCTATAGGCTAGCCTAAGCGATTGGCCTGGAGATGCAGAAAGCTATGAAGGTGTCGATGATGCACGAATGGGCGAAAGGATTGGGTGAGGATGACACGAGAGCGGAGCGATTATCGTCTGTTTCGTACAATAACCGCCGACTTCAACCAGTAAAATACTATAAATCCACCACAGTGAACAAGCATTTAAGCTCTCTCCCCAGATGTATGCCAAAATTTGAACCGCTAATTTTAAGTATGAGGGACACGAGGGCTCGCTATTTCGTCTACCTACCGTAAACAATAAACCTTTGAACTTACTGCCCGTCTTACAACCTTAGCCATGAATGTAAAGCACTGTCTGGCTGCACATTTGCTGACTAGCACACAGCAATGTTGAAGTGGAGAGCCGTAGCAGGGATACCTGCCGCCGTTAACTACAGAGCACTTTGAGCTCCATTGAGTATCGGAAGACCCTGGTCTAGTACCTGAAGCTAGAGTGGTTAGCCTGGCAGATGGCTAACCATCTGCCAGTACTCCGATTGGTCTGGCTAGGGTCTGCCTTAATGGACCGAATGGCAGCATCTCCGTGTGCTCTACACGTAGTCCTCGGAACGGGTGTACATCCCTTCCCAGGTCTTCCACTAGCTTGATTTCTAAATCTAATTCCCACCGGATATAAGCTGTTCTAAAGTGCCTCTTGTAATTCTGCCACGACTGCGTGCAAAGTGGCTCTGCCTCTGGTATCGATTCCTGCTCCCAGGCTTGGTCGTGATTCGGAGATGATGGTGGTCTCTTCGAATGAACGCTAGAGGGGCCAGCCAGCGGCCCAGTACACAACGTCACCAACGTGGTAACAAGCGTATCCACCGTGTCAGCAAGGTGTCAGCAAGGTGTCAGCAAGGTGTCAGCGAGACTTCGCTTTGAAGATGATTGGTCCCGGCTAACTGGGACGCTGACTCGCGTGCATATAGAGCAATATGCCCATCACAATTTGGGCTTAGGGATAGTGGCATTAAGAACTAGAGCACGTACGTTTGCTCAGTGCCCGCATTCGTCACGCAAGACTCCGCATATATAAGCTTGTCTCGTAACGTACGGCCACATCTAGTGCAAACCCTTGCTCAAGCCTTTTAAGCCGACTTTCATTAATGTGAGCGGATAGTTCTGGCCTCTCAATCACGTGAGTTCGGCGCAAGATGCGCGACTGCGAGCGTGAAGTCTCGCCTGACACCGCAGCTGTGGTACAGAACTAGAAGCAAAGGCTTGCCCTTAAATCAACTTGGGAGGAGGAGAAGTATAGGGTTTCCCAAGAGCTAGGCGCGATCGCCACGAAGTACAAGGCTTTGCAGACAAAACTCATACAACTTGATAAGGATTACGAAGGGGAAAAGTCGGTCTTGAACCGCTCTTTAGGACATAGGGTAATCAAAGCCATCTCATTAGAATTAGTTCTCTTTCCCTCTTGTTGCCTCGTTTCGGTATAAGTGAAACTAACAAATAAAAGTTCGGCGCGGTTGCAAACCCTACTGGTTCGCAACACCCGTCTAGTCCATCTTCGTCTTCACCAACATCGAACAGCGAGTCCTTTAAAAACCTCCAGTGCGCTTCATGTCGACTCAACCCACCGCAGCCCGCTTTACTAGAGGATGCACCCGCAGCCAACCGGATCGGTACAATACATAAAGGTCGCATAAGTAAACCCCCGTGCCTCACTTCCCCCTACACACCCACGGTGCAACTCACCCTTCCTCCGCCCGGCCCTTCTACGAATAATTCAACGGCGGCTGGCGGAGGATCGCTATCGGAGCCCTGCCATCGAGACACTGAAGAATGTACTCCTTCCAATGATCGCTGGAAGCGTGGCCAACGCCGTCGCGAGGAAGACCTGGAGTCGGTCCCTGGCCACTTACAAAAAAGGGCAAAGACGGCCGAGGCAACGCCAGAAATTTACATCATCGACTTCGCTGATGAATTTCGAAATGGACTGCTATGTCATAACCATATGATCGTACAATTTTCACCAGACAGAGATGAGTGGTGTGTCCTACGTTGCGATGATCATGGGCTGCCTTTCAATAAAACCCTCCGTATGGCTGTGAGACATATGAAGGCAACAGAGCATCAGGGACCTAGGAGACAGTCCTATGTTAACATCGAGCCTCTACCGGATAGCAGCGAGAGCGAAGACGTGGACGACCTAACCTCGGGATTGTGCCGCACCCGTCGATCCAGCAGGACCATGGGCCCTATCGACGAGCTCGACTCACGTCGCAGCTGTGCCGCCGGGGACGACAGCAAGTCTCCTGACGGCGCGGATGATACAAACGACGGACAACCCCAAGCATCATCAAACTCGTTCACTGAAGTTTATCACACCATTAGTAGGGTCTCCATACGGCAATCAACGTCTCAGTTAGCACCACTAACCTTATCACCGCCAACAGCAACAGATCCAACGACAGTCGTAGGTCAGCGCGGCGCATTGCGTTCCAGCAACGATTACGACGGACCCACCGCCTTAAACGACACCGAAGTAACATCACCATTACATTCTAATCTGGAAGACCCGGACGACTCTCATCAAAGTGCAGATGGCCTTTCCATCAGCAGCTCTCAACAGCTGCTGCCTCCTGCACTGCCAAAGACTGTCATAGCAAGCTTGGTAGCTGTCAATCGAGAAGCTCCGGTCTTGGGGTCGGCCTTTCTACGGCCAAATGATACTGTCGGCTGTCATCAGCAGCAGGTGGAAACTGCGAATGCTGTAGTTCAAGGCCACCTGTCGCTTGCTCCAAGGCCCCTCCCGGAGCAAACTGCTGCGGCAGTTCTGCCTAGGGAATCAGCTCAACAGGAATCACCAACCTTGGTCGGCTCGAAAACAAACCTCGGCTATGTACTCAATGGGGTGTCCCATAAGGGCTCGAGGGAGGGGGCAGGAACAGCAGTAGAGCCGTTGGGCGGCCCTGGATCAACCGTAAACCCGGCCATAACTTTAGCCCCCCTGAAAGCGCCAGTCGATCCTAGTATTCACTCAACGTTTATCGACAGCCATCTTCCGATTGAAAACATGGGCTCCGATCGACAGAATCACGTGGGCAATATCGAGGTGCCAGCTCCAAGGTGTCATCCAGCACATACTGCTGATAGGGTGCCAGATCAGCAGAGACCATGCACAACAACAACAACAAAGAATCCCAGCTTAACACAATCCGAAATTGAAGTAACATATTCCGGGCAAGCATGCGTGGCTACAGACGCTAGAAACTGGATGATTGTATCGGATCCCAATGAGCGCCGGAGGATGCAAAACCGCCTGTCACAGCGGAGACTTCGTATGTATTCAAGCCCCCTGCCTGGACAGTGTTTGACTTAACAGAAGATAGGCAGGAGAAAATATGCGGCCCATGAGCAACATACACCTCCAGCTTTTAGTCTTCCATATTAAAAGAGGTGCAAATTGTAATCAAATGGTGGACTGAGGTCAGGAGGGTTCCGTGCACCTTATCCATTAGAACCAAGTCTACTACTCCGTTGTCATGTCACTAGGTCGGATGCCCCCGCATGGGGCTCTGCTTTAGAGGTTACCTGTTTGGTGTTACAGATTGAATATGTCTATGCCCTCAACTCGCCCAAGGTAAAATGTGTGCTGAATTATACATCAGACCCCCCCATTCACGTGCGACTTAATACCCCGGTAAACGGCCGAGCGACCTCCCGGCGGAGAGTATAAATGCCATCCTCACTACAAAAGTGAATAAAACATGGAGGTTTAGAGCGCCGTCTTGTGGCCGCTAATCATCCCGTCCATTTTGGCACTAGTAGCCTTGAGAACGTAGGCTTTAACTGGCATCGCTGGGCAACTCACCCGGACGATCCATCGGCCCTCTGTATGAGGGTGAGATATGCACCCAGATCAGGGGATGCGTGGTTCCTCTTCATGCCACTCATGACCCTGTCGCTGGACTGTCGCTGGATGTGATCAGGCCATAATGGGTCTCAGGACCTTCGAAGGCGCGGAGCCGCCTTGCGATAATCCGAGGTCTGGACGATGAGCACATCGACGCGCCAAGGTGCTGGAGCCACTGTTACGCAGGATCTCCGATGGCCCCGCGCCATATCACGGCGAAACAAGCATGCTCTGAACTAATCAAGGTGAATATACTTCTTTCAATTATCATGTCTAAAGTCAGTTTCCACGTAGTAGTCCAGCACCTGGAGAGCCCAATGCCACACGGGCGAACCTGGAGTCATCCTCTCAAAAGGTACCTTCCATGCTTGCCTTACTAACTCTCCCAAGTCTTCGGGAACTAACATCCAACGCAGGCGTTGGATAACGACGTTGCGTCCATACTATACTGTTACAGGCACACATTAGTACCAGGACGAGGTCTAGACTCTGCTTCGAACTAAGTGATATCTCAAGCAGTTCGCGATTACAATTCCATGTCCAAGGCACGACAAGGTGTATACGAAAGGTAGGAGACCCGGCGTTACCTCGCGTTTTGCGACGCCTTGTGAAATTGTTCCTTTCAATCGACGGAAAGGAAATGTAAATAGAAACGACAACCGATATCCATGGAAACGTCCAGCTAGTAGTTAATTTCACTACAGGCTAATGCATTAATATAAAGTTAAGGGAAAGCAAGCCCAGCTCAGCCTTTCTCTTAAGCGGTGTCCCGTACAAGATGGAAAGACTAGGTAGGAAGGGTAGCTTAGCGGCGACATTTAGCGATTGTGGCCATGAGAGAAAGGCGTATCTTAAATTGGGTGAGCAACCACGCCGAAAAGAGAGTCTCCTGAATTGTCATCTGTTGCTCTGCGTACGTCGTTTAAACGATTCTGAACCGGAAGCGGGGTGTTGCTCAAGATCCCGGCGTACAGAGAAAGGCCGTCGAGTTGGGTTATCGAGGGCCTGAACAGCTTATACCTATGTCGTCGTTCAAATTAAGTGCTATCTTCACTTAACCGAAACTGAACTTCCACTTTAGGATCTAGGTCAAAGGTAAGACCTGCTTAAAAGAAATTCAATCTGTGAGCAACTGGTCTGATGTGGCAGAACACTGCGAACGTACTCTAACACTGCATAACAACTAGTCAGCATCATGCGATGGATGCATGTCAACAAAAGTACGTTTTACTAGTGCGCGTTATGAGTGCTTAAGAAAGACCTGTATATAGCATGCGATAGCCCCTGCAGATAGATGCTTAGAATCTAAGGCTCTGAACCCCCGCTCTCCCAGCTCCTGCCGTATGACTAATTGCTCACATAATCATGTGTAACTAGTTAATTCTTCTATTTAGTAAACGAGAGCATTCCGTTCCGTAACCCCGCTTCTACTATTAGGGATAGCGTAGCCGCGCATATCTGATGTTACACAATTTCCGGCGGCATAAGAACGATTGGCTGAGAGAAACACGAAGCTTAGGCCACTAAATCGTCGACAATTCAACCGCAACCCATCATTAGACGTTGAACCTCGTCCAAAACATAAGTGTCTACCGATACGCAGGTGCGCCTAACCACTGGATATCATTGAATGTTTTCTTTACGCGAGGTCTTTATCCCCATTTAACGAGCGGCGACCACATGGCGACCACATAATTTCATTACTTCTTCCTCAATCTTTTGCTCGCTATGGCCCGTACTCGAGCGCAGACAGCCCCCCCAGAAGGGTCGCAACTCCCCGAAGAATAAAGGCTTGCTATATAAAGCGCCCCATAGCGCTTCGGTACGCAGAAGCCCGCGTCTCACGACGCAGAAGCCGTCGCCCGACCGACCTTTACCAACTACTCGCCAAGAATCGAAGCGGACTATCGAAAATACACGCGATTTCGGTATCGAACCCTCTGCGAAGCGACGGCGAGTTTCAAATCAATCTGCTTCTGAAGATACTGTGGGTGGACCTGCATCAAATGACTGCGACCCTGTCGAGTACTGGGCGAGGAAAGGTTACTGGCCGCACAAATACTGTAAGCCCGGTATGGAGCATATTGAACATGCCCTGGCACGGAAACGGTCCTCATCGGTTCTCGGGCGTAAGCGGTCGAACTCCGCGACGTCTGCGACGCCGAGCGACCAGAGGCCGCGAGAGGAAAAGAGTGCACCATACCGAGATACGCGCTACGAAACCCTCCTTAACACGAAAGGTACTTATATGGAGACTGCGGAAGTAGGCATAACGGATGGGAATAAAGGCCTATGTCGGACTCTACTCGAGGACAGCCAAGCAGTTCCCCAGGGGTCTGTCTTCGACGATCCTGTCTTCGAGAATGCTTGCAAGAATATTCAGAAAGCGAATGAGGCCAGGGTTATCCAAGATATTGCTAGACTTGTGGTGCCGTCAGCGGAAACGCTTGCGCTTTACAATAAACGCCTTCGTGTCCTCAAAGAGAGTGTCAATGAAGGCTGGAATAACTCGGTCCCCCTCACGGGAACCCGCCCGCAGCCAGACTACTCCGTTGGGTTCCGCCGAGAGGCATTCACCGAGGACCAGCTCGCGAAGCTTTCGCCCTTTATTGGCGATTTTCTTACAGGCGACCTATCCCTCTTCATGGCCACGTACTACATGTACTTTCCCTTCATGGCCTGTGAAGTGAAGTGTGGTGCGGCAGCGCTGGACGTCGCGGATCGCCAGAACGCCCACAGCATGACCCTTGCGGCGCGGGGTATTGTCGAGCTGTTTCGACTCGTCAAGCGTGAGGAAGAGGTTAACCGGCAGCTTCTCGCCTTCTCTATCTCGCACGACCATTGTACTGTCAGGATATACGGCTACTATCCTGTGATCAACGGAAAAGAAACAAAATATTACCGTCACCCGATCCACAAATTTGACTTCACGGCACTCGACGGTAGAGAGAAGTGGACAGCATATCGGTTCACTAGGAATGTTTATGACACATGGATGCCAGAACACCTGAAGAAGATCCGCTCAGCTATCGATCAGTTGCCGACAAAACTGGATTTCGATGTGCCGGCGTTGTCTGATTCAACTGGCCTATCTCAAAGTCTGAAGAGCTATCATCTAGAACCCTCGGGGGCCGGTCCTGCGTTGCCACTGGCGGATAAGGATGAACAGCAAAAGGAAGGTGGTCAAATAGCGACGCCTGGTACTTCGTTTTCGCAACCTCCCAAGAGGAGAAGAAGCCCAGTCAAAAAGCCCTAGGACTATGTTCCATTCGGGCTTAATAAACCTGATCTGTCCTGGTCTTCATCTTGGCGGCAAGTCCTCGCAACACTGTGTAGATGATTGAAGATTCAGCTACGGTGAGACACCCGTGCTGTTGAAGCTCGTTCAGACTATCCAACAAGCTGGGGAACAACACATCGTCCAAGGGACTCCAGCCTGTTCCACCCCCGCAGGGGGATAGACCACGACGCCATGCATAGGCTGAACAGCGCGCATGATTTCGAAGGAACTCTGAACGACTTGGAGATTGAGTTATATATTTTGATGTTTCTCCGAAGGTTGCATCGGCGTGTTACAACGCCTCGTTCAGACAAGATCTATCGACGCATTCGGCACGAATCTAACCGGACTTTGGCGGCGAAACTATTACGATCCAAACATTCCAGAGCGGTCATCCCGCGTGACAGACGAAGTTCAGCGACACAATGTCCAAAGTCTTCCTGCTGACGCTCGAAGGGACGGGGTCGAAACGTCCGAGGTCATGGAAGTATTTCTTGTCAGACGAGGTTACGCCTGTAGTTGCCCACCAGGAGGTGTTTGCGTTCCTGCCAGTAGCCAGCTTTGGATTCCGGGTCCGTTACAATGCCGATATTGGAACGGAGGAGCTTCATGAACGACTTATCAACAGTTTCTGATTCATGCCGATTTCTTGCTTGTCGACAGCCGAGAGAGCGTTGGACGCCCATGCCCGTGGAACGCAAAGCCCCGGGACGGAATCCAGAACGCATGTAAGAAAGCAGGAGTCAGAACTGCCGCCTTGCCCCAGAACGAGTCGGGGAAAAGGCTATGCACTTGGCCACGCTGCCTTCCGCGACAAACAGGCAGTTCCAGGTTCTGGGACGAACTTCACTCGAAAATCCTGCTTGGACTACGAAGCCCGTCGCATGGCATAGAAAGTCTGCTCGCTCTTCTGTAGCAAGTCGGGATTGAGAGAGAGGCTTTACCGCCCGATTGTGCCGCTCGATCGTGCCGCTTCGAGACGGCACCTGGACTGCTGCGAAGACACAAGTGTACCTCGCTCCTGACGACAATGAACATGTCCCTGCCGGGGTGAGCCTATCGATTGTGGACCCCGAAGTACTGATCGTGCCGGCTCCTTGTGTTCCCTCTGAGATCTTGCAGGTACCTGCTCTCTACAGGTGGCCAGGAAAGGACTAGGGACCACGCCGTTTGCATGTTACTTAGGGTCTTCTAGACAGGTCTTCGTACCGCAATTGACCCCTGCGAGCAGAACCAGAAATGGCCGCACGACAATCGGCCTACTCGTATATGGTAGACGGGTGCCTACATGGTAATTGGTGGCGATCAGTACATGCCGCAGAGGCGTTGCATAGGTACCATCACACTCTGGGAAAGCGCGCTAGTTCGAATGGTCCCCACGACCAGGGGAGGCATGGTTCGTTTCTGCGGCTTACCCTGCGTGGCCGGGCTGTCAGTGATAGATCCACACCCCCTCTCATCACAACTCCTTTGACTGGCCTCCCGTTCCCGCTTTTCGATCCGTGATAAATTGCACTACATACTCCCATGCCACCCACAGCGGACTCGACATGGGTGCAGGAAGACATCTTGGTGGCCTACGCTAGCGCAATGATAGGCTCTGCATACACCTGCTTCGTCGGCACTCATCTGGGCTTGTTGTGACCCGAGTACCAACTCTCCAGCTAGCCAATACGTATCACGGATGGACATGTCTAGGTGCAGCTTCAGAAACTGCGGTTCGATCCGACCAGCCCCTACAAGACCCTCTCACGTCAAGTCACTGGTATCAGCATTGTCGACGGAAACAGATGCATCGAAACATAGAGCGAAGACTTGTCCTGGTAGGGTAATGGATGGCAAAGCAGGGCCTCTGCTCACTTGTCGTTGTGAGTACGGGCATGTACACGAAACCTTGGCTCTCAGGGGCTATCTCTAAATATGGATGTGTAAGCGAGCAGAGCCTTGCCGTGCCGAATCAGACGCTGTGTTTACTCGGCCCTGTACCTTGTCATGGGAGTACATATAGGTTCTCCATTTCCTCGCCTTTCCCTCTCTTGCTTTCTTGACACCACTTTCATCCTATCTGCCTCTACTCATTATGGCGCACCAACGGATTGCCAGTCCCAGCCAGGATAACGGGGGAGATACGATCACTGGCGACAAATTGCTCGCCATGGACTGGTTTCAGTTGATGCCTCCCCATGTTCAGTCACCTCATTACTACGAGACACCAATCCAGGTACCTCCGTCTCCTGCACTTTCCTCCCCGCCTACCTGTATCATTATACTACTGGATGATGCACTCGAAAAAGGCCATCAGCCATCAGGAGTGGATGATGTGGAAGCCGCTGCAGCACATCAGTCACAACAGCCATCGAGCGGCAATGGCATCGACCCGCGACTGGACAAACTTCAAGGTATCTACTGCGGCCAAACCTATCAATCAACCCTGCCCGACCGCATGGATGTTTGCTCAGTCAACTCTGAGAGCACTTATCCTTTACCACAATCTCATGAGTGTCATGGATTCCCATATTCTACGTCGGTCTGTCTGTCCCCGGCTTCCGCAACGCCTCCCCCCGCATCTCCTCCTGGGCCTACGCCTGCAGGTGACACCGCACCTCATGCCCAAACTACGCCAGACAATGATCAACGCCAAACGACGGTCGGGAAGGGCAGGTGTAATAAGGCTTTTATTCCTGGAAAACATAATAAGTGAAAACCCAGTTAATACTAACAATAAAACTAAATTTGGTCCAATTTGAGTTAAATACATAGTAAGTATTATATATGAAATAATACCTACTAAAATATACAGTGCGTAAGATGTAACTACTCCTGTACTTAAAGATGCTATATTTTTACTTAATTTAATTAACCCTACCTGAAAATTTGTTATCATTATTTACTATTGGAACCGAAGGATATAATAGAATAAATGTATTTCTTAAAACTTTTAAAATAGCTAACGGTTTAAATTATAAACCTGAAGATGCGGATAATAAATATTATTGCTTTTTAGTTTTTGTATATCCGCCGTGCTAGCCCCAGACACTTGCAGCGCCAAGAACCGCAGCGAAGCACGGTCGATTCGATCAACGAAGCGGCCTCAGAGGCTTTGGCTCCTTCGTCAGATTCTGCCTTTGATGAAGTCGCCCCTGAAGCCGACGTTCTTCCCATCTCTCCGCCAGTATTCGGCCAAGGGAATGACGACAACCCCGCACGACACGTGGGTACGGCGCTATCCGACAGGCCATATAAGTGTGGATGGACTGGTTGCACAAAGGACTACAAGGAAATGAAACATCTGAGCCGTCATATGCGTAAAAATGGTCACGGAGAAGCGAAAAGTAGGCAACCTGAAGGCCAATATAAGTGTGAGTGGAAAGATTGTACAAAGGGCTACTCGGTTTTGTACGGTCTGAACCAACATATAAAGGACGAAGGTCACGGGGAAGTGAAAAGAAAGCGACCTGGCCAATACAAGTGTGAGTGGAAAGACTGTACAAAGGGCTACTCGGTTTTGTACGGTCTGAACCAACATATAAAGGAGGAAGGTCACGGGGAAGTAAAAAGAAAGCGACCTAAAGGCCAATATAAGTGTGAGTGGAGAGATTGTACAAAGTACTACTCGCATATTAACGGTCTGAAATATCATATAAGGAATAAACACCGGTAGTTGAGTGTCTACAGGCTGTCGGAACCAATTAATTCATCGCTCTGTACCTTTCTAGAGTTCAAAGAAATTCGCAAGGAATTGAAGAAGCGGAACAACGCAAAGCTGCCGAAGAAGCTGGAGGTTGCTATGCAAGGGGCAGCTTTTAGTGCCTACCTCCTTAGAAAACGCAACTCGCGGGCACATGACAGTGCTCTGTGTATCGGGAACGGGATGCCAGCGGTCCGTAGACGACGCAGTCCGGGCGCCTCTTTAAGGGGATGCAGCGGGTGGAGGTGCAGTTTCCACCTCGCGATGAGGGATGCGAAAAGGGCAGGCATGAGAACCTACGTGGCTGCAGTATAAAGCATCGTCGATTCAAACGTGTCCCTATCTAGAGCTACGTAAAGAGTCTGCGAACTGTGTATCCTGGAATTGCTACGAAATCTTTTCAGGCTTTGTTTCGCGAAGCTTAACCGCGGCTAGGAAGTCGCCGACGCCGAACCCGAAACTCATCTTCCTCTTTCCCGGCTTTCACCTAATCAGATTCAACGTCTTGGGCCTGGCCGTATCGTCACTCTACCAACGATCCGCGGGGTCAATCCACAAGAATTTCCAAGCCGACCTTGCAAATCCTATCTTTTCCTGTTGACCAGTGCCAGAGGCTGCTACGCAGCAGCTACCTGAATGTCCCCGCATTCGTCACTGCCTGGAGAAAAGTGACGAAAACAGGGAGCCGGCGGCCACGTTGACGGATTGCTCGCCGCCGAGACTTTCGTCACTCATGTGCTCCCAGTCGTCGTCCTCCGTCACATTCTGCAGCGTGCGCCGGAGATGGGCGGCCTTGGTCAGCTGCGAGACCTGGTTGAGCGCCCCCTTGCTCAGCGCAAGAACTCCTGCCGGTGCCTGCGCGTCCGCGGCGTTGGCGGTGCCGGCATCGCTCGCTGCCGCGTCGGGCGGGCCGTTGTTGCTATCTGGCCCACGACAACAAGAACAAGAAGGACGGGAACAGGTGCACTCTAACACTTGTCCGAACTTCTCGTCGACGGCTGTGGCTACCTCCCCTTCGGGTTCTGCGTTTTTCTGCTGCTCCGGCTCCTGTTGCATTTCCTGCTCTTTTTCTTCAAGTCGAGCCTTTTCAGCCTCTTCTTGCCGTTGCTCATACAGCTCGTCGGTTGCAGCCACGTATTGAGCGAGAGAAGGATCGACGTAAACGAGCCAGATACCGTCGCGCTCGAAAGCTGCCGGCATCTTTCCGCCGAGGTCAGGCTGCGGTGCGGGCGGGGCTCCAGGGACGCTGATATACTGACGTCCATCCTTGTCGGCCTCGAGGGTAAAGAAGGCTTCTGATCCGCCCGACGCGTCCATGAGCTGGGAAACCAGCCACAAAATGCGGCGCCACCGATAGCGGACCGTCTCGACGTCCTGGACAGCTTCCCGGCGAACCTGGTTCTCCTCGAAACTGTACTTGGAGTACTTAAACCAGTTCGTGGGGAAGAGAGCGGGATCGCGAAGCAACGCATTCTGCCTCTCCACTTCTGTCAGTCGCGCCTCCTCAGCTTCCTGTGCTTCTCTCTCCTCGAGATCGGCCTGCTCTACTACTTGTGCTTCCTTGACGACGAAACCCTCCGCGTCGCCTTCTCTTTCTTTTTGCTCTTCCTCCTGTCCTGCTACCCCCATCTGGAGATCTGCCAGCAACCCCGCCAGGTCTACGAAGACTCCATCATCGGTCTCGTCGGTCTCGTCGCACTTGTTCGACTGCTTGGCGGGCTGCTCGGCGTCCGGTCTCGACTTCTCTTCTTCCCCTTCTTCGGACTCCATCCCGAGATCCGCCGATGATATCTTGGCTGGATACTTCATGACGGTGAACACGCCGGCCGGCTTGCCGACCGGCTCGCCAAGTCTCTCTCCGGCCTTCCCGGTTGCACTGGTGGCCGCGATGAATCCCGTCTTGGTTTCATTCCCCGGTATCTCAGCTTGTCTGGCAAAGAAATGCCCGCGCAAAACCTCATCTTCCGGCAGCGGGTTGGTGTAGAGTTGCTCCGCGCCCGGTGTCTCAGTGTCCCGGTTCTTTTGGTATGCGGCATCCTGGGTCGCCGCCGTGCTCCCGACGTTCTCCCGAATTTCCTGCTCCTTTGGTCCACCGTCTTCCCCCTTATAGTCCTGATCACATGTCCTGATTCCGTACTTGCCCGGCCTCTCTTTCCTGTTCAGTAGCGTACACATGGTGGGGAATTCCGGCTGGGACACGGTCTCCCAGTTGATGGCCTCGCCTCGGGTCTCGGCCTCGCGCAGGATCAGGGTGAGGATCGGTGCCAGAAGCTCTCGGTGGAAGGCCCAGCCGAACCGCTCTCGCGGCTCGGGGCGCGTCTTCAGGGCGCGCATGAAGACGAGGAGCACGTGGATGAATTCCCACAGCCTGACATCGCACGTGTCTGCGCTGCCTAGTAGCTTACGGATCGTGACAGAAACTAGCTGGGCTGCGGGCTTTGCTTCGTCGTGGACATCCCGCCCATGGGCCATGCTGGTGGCAAGCCTGGCGCGGTCCGCAGGCGTCACAAATTCGGGGGCCCACGCCGCCATCAGCAGACTCTGTTTTCCACGGGCAGGAGGGATCCCCAAAAGCAGCTGGCAGAGCAGAAGGCCGAGCGTGGCGCTGCAAATTGGCTAGTTAGCAAGAGACGGGAGCAAGCTGACGCGCGCCACATGGACGCCTGCACATACCTGGGACAAAGCGGCCCTGTCTGGATATTTCTAACGGGCCTGGGCTGCTGACTGGGCAGACTTGCCTGCATCTGATGTGCCGAATGGGGCAAGATCTCGGTCTGGACGTCCGTGTCGGGCACGGTGCCTGCCGTCTCGCTCGCAGCACCCGAGGCATCTGGGTTCCCTACAACAAACCTCCCCAGTGCCTCGTCGAGCGCCAGAATGTGGTCCTCTGTGCTTGTGTGATCACCGTTTTCCGTGCGAATCTCGGGTGCCTGGTAAGCAAGAACTAAGTGGGCAACGGCGGTAGCGAAGAGGCCCGTGTCGGTGGTGGGAGTTCCGGCAATAATCGGATCGGTAAACGAAAAGAGGGTCTCCCGCGCCAGAAAACACGGCTCTTGGACGACAAGGGACTTGATTCCGTAGAAGAGTGCGGGCACAATGCTGTCGAAATTCTGCAATATGGCCACATGGCGGTAGAGGCGGCCGACCATGGGCTTTTTGCACAGGACCCGGGTGTACTCCTCCTCGGCGACGCATTTCCAGTGATGCCGGATGTCCGTGTGTTTCTCCTCGATGGCCATTCTACAGGGTAGGTATCAGTAGGCAATATTGGTGCATCAGTCAGTCCTGCACTCACCTGTATCTGGCTATCTCTGCTTTGCATTCGACCCATATGGGATAAAACGTCCTCGAAACAGTCTCCTCTAGCAAAGAAAATCTGTGGTATGCCAGGAAGATGAAATCCCTCATGTGCTCCTTATTGTGGGGTAGTCGATGGCGTAGGAGTTCGAGAAGTGGGTGAATGCCGTGCTTCCACATTCTCGCAGGCATTTGGAACTTGTCCGCGATTCCACGGGTTTCCGGACACGCACTAGGGTGCTGTGAAGCCAAGAAGAAATCATAGTGTTCGTTCAATAACGTGACGTGGAGATCAACGATAACAGACACCTGCTCGTCATTGAAAGGGCGGCGCTCCTGTTCCTGCTTTGCGTCCACTTTCATGCATTCGTCTTCGACCATGCACAAGCCAGCATAGATGCCCTTGACCTCGGCAGCTAATTGTGGTTGAGAGATCGGACGGTTGGATACTAAATCGTCATGCGTAGCATGAAGATAGGGACCCGGAACTAGGGCCGTCCCGTCCTCCTTGTCGTCAGCTTCGCCGTTCTTGTTGTTTTTACCGCTCCCGACATTGTGCTGGTCAGGCCGAGGCGATTGCGATGATGCGCCATCAGACCCTGTCGCGACTGGTACCGTCGACGTGCCGTGAGCCATGGAGCTAGACAGAAAAGATCCACTAGGGTCAAACAGATAAGAGGTCAGAATAGCACGAGAAAGTTGATTGCAAAGTTGAATGAAAAACAAAGGGGGGGCGGGCATTCATACGACCGGGTTACCAGCGTGCACCCAACACGACTAACAAAGGTTCGCGGATCGCATGCTTGGGCCGCGCTAGTACAGCGCCACGGTTGCCTTCCCTTGGTGGCTTTTTATGGTGGTTGATTCCTGCGCACGAGGTTGGTCGGTAGTACCTTTTTGGTATTGCAAGCTATTGTTCCTATTGGTTCTATTTCCGCCCCTGAGTACCAGCTGGGGTCTGCATCACTACGATTACACCCCTCCTTCTGCCCAACAGGCTCGCGGCGGGTACAGCCTCCAGTCGTCGAGCCTGGTCAGTCCCCATGGATGGTAAGTAACATCATGAATGGCTAGTCTCGGGTGACTTTCGTATTTGCGTGCATGGTAAGGGGTCGTCTCGCCCGGTGGCCTCCCCTACCAACGGACGCCTGCATAAACCAGCTTCATCCTGCATTGAACCCATAAGACGTTATTTCCCATGGAACCCGCCTGATAAGGTATTTACACGCGACGTTCGGTAAAGAAGCAGACATCTCAAAGGAGTGAGGCGAGTTTCGGTGAACACAGACCAATGAGCCATCTAATCCCTTCCCTCCTCCCCTATCTTTTGCCCGGCTTCGACTATACGGATAGTTACAGCGGTCGTCCCGCCTCACTTTTATCCTAGTAGCTGCCGCTTAGAGGGTCACCTCTGCTCTGCCTGGCTTAATATTATCGAATAAGACCCCCCTGGCCGATCGATAGTGCTAACTAGCCCTTCTACACACTTATTTCGCCCTCCTTTAATTAGTATAATAAAAGACTAACTATATATATATATATAACACAGATTATAACAAGGTCTAATCGCCGCCCGGCAAGCAGGGGTATTAAATGGATATCTCTGCAGGGTGATTCTACCTTAATACCGTTTAATAGGCCTGGATATACCCCCCGTTTTTCCCCCTTTCGAAATCTCGTCCTATATAGCTACTAGCACTTAAGTTTTCGGGAATTATAAATATCCTGCAGTTCTTAAAAATCCATTTGCTTCCATACTCGAGCTAACAGTACCCCTAAACTGAGGTTATGGATTCGTAATCGGCCGTGATTAGGCTGCTCGAATTAACGCTTATCGGGGGGAGCAGAGACGATGCTAAGCTAATCGTAGCTTCTAGGACAAGGGTTGATTTGGTTTGATGATCATTCCTTGGCTGGGTTGCGCTGACAGGGACTACCATGGCCTTGACGCAGTGAGAGACTCTATTCTAGCAAGCAGATGGGCATAAATGGAACATCCCCAAGACGCAAGAGAAGACTCTTTCCTTCCTCTTAAACTCACAATTTTGTTCACTTCTATACGCATGCCAGCTATAGATTCAACTCAGAAGGCAGCTGCAGAGCTGGGCTTTAAACTCTTCCTCAATAAGTACATCGAATGGCTGAAAGCATATGTGGCAAATCATCAGGCTGCTGAAAAGGCGTGGAATGAGGTACGCCAACACTTCCCCGACCTCTCAGAGATGGGCAAGTCTGTCGAAGAGAAGATGATTTCAAGTCTCGGTAAATCGTTTTGGGTGTGGTTCGCGTACTCTAGGCCACCAAGGAAGAGCAGCAGGGGTAAAAAAACCGAAATCCCTTAGCACCCCTGCTCCGAGTTTGTATATAATACATCGACGCTCTTTATCCCAACTAAAGCAGCGAGAGGCATGCCATGAATGACCTGTCTGATAGGATGCTTGGATGGAATGGTTTCCCGAGCTAAGAGCCAGCTCGGAGGTTATCAGAAAAGAGTGCAGAATTTAGGACTTATCACCCTTGTTGGTGTGCATCCGTGGTACCAACTCTCTCGGCTTGCCAGTTGCAATGGTGGATTGTCACACGTATCAGGGGTAAATGAGAGCGCGAAGGATCGGCGGGTTAGATGTAGCCTTACAGTACGTGAACAGTAGAGCCCAGGCAACGAATGTGGTGTATTGGATATTGGACCCGGAGTCACCATGGTGGAGGCCAAGAACACCCCCATGAAGGCTCCCTGAAGCCATATTGGCTTCATACACCATCATCATCTTTAGTCAGGCCCTCATAGAGTAGAGTGGGCAGTGATGGGAAGGGGAAGTACACCAGAGGAAAGACTTAGCCGCCCCTATCATGCAGCCTGGTACGTAGCAGCAGTAGGTACTTTGCCTACACAAGTTTGTCCCCTCGGCTTCTGAGTGCCGGGGGGCCTGGCTTTTAGGCTGACGGGAGAAGCCCGATTGCCCATAATATTCGTATCGTTATGGATCACCAAGTAGGCCGAGCTATTATACGGGTCTCTGTACGGGCAAACCGAGGAAGATACCTGTGAATGGCCCAGCTTCACTGTTTTGGCGATCATGCAGCATGCCTCAGCAGCCACGTCATCTCCGCATCTGCAATAAGCTGAAATAATATAGATACAGGCTCACCAAAACATAGACACAAACAGGTTCGTTTGGACTCGAGTATTGGTTTCGAGACCTGGGGCCCCCTTAGCCGAGAAACTGCAAGTACAGTAGCAAAAGCTGGAACAGGATTCGAAGTCGAGCGGAGCTTCGTGTCACGGCGTTGAGCTCAAACCTCAATGGGTTTCGAAATCGAGGATAGGAGAAACGGAATATAGGATAGAAGATGGTTGCCCAAATTTGTTCGCACGAGCTTTACAAACCTCACACGAAGGTAGTTCGAGGTACTTTTGACTTTCTACGCAGAGGAGCTTCTCACAATAGCAAACCGGTGGCGCTCGTTTAATGTGAAGCCTTGGCCGGTCATCCGTATCGTGGGTTGGTTTCAGATTGCTGTCTTGACCTACGTAGTCGTTTCTCTGCCTGGCAGCGAGTAAGATGTTGTTCTACTGAAACCCCTTTACTCAAGTGATCTAAGCAATATAAGAAAGCTCTAACGTATTTGAATGGGCATATGGGCATGGATGAGTTATTTGTGCTTATCCCACCGAGATATTAAATCACCGGTAGAGGACTGGGACTGTGCCACCATTTATGCAATCCTCATGATCCCCAAGAGCAGTCTTCACTACCCATCGCCCCTGAGCTTCTGGGAGACTGCCTTGAGATAAGCCGGCCAGCTTATGGATGAGCACTTCCGCCTCGGGCCTCTTGCGTATTTGAATTTACCTTAGTGCTTAGTATCGGGGCTACCAGGAGTCGCAGAGACCTTTTAGCAGCCTCACGATAGCATCCCCTCGCCCTGCCCAGAGATCATCTGTACTTCGATATCTATTCATTTTCTGTTATTAAACATACGGTAAATCAAATATCAATACCCAGACTGCAAACTACAGATTATTTCAATCAATGTAACTTAACGTTAAACCACGTACGGGCGAGCTAGGCGCTGTATAAATGGCAGATGGCGCGAGCCTGGAACTCGAATATATGGGAATATAAACCCACCAGACCGTCCTATGCCGTGCGGTCCCCGTTTATACCGACGTCGTGGGGGAAAGCATCCTGGTAGACGTCCAGGCGATGTCAGCGAACGCCGAGGTGTTAGGAGAAATAGAGGCTTTGGAGACGGACCAGTAAACATTTGAAGCCTGCTTTAAGACTAGTAACAAGAACTACAGCTAACACTACGTAATTAATGTGTGAAAATTAATTAGCAAGCATTTGTTCCTCAACGCCGGCGAAATTCAGGTCTTGGCCTTTCTCATATGAAACCTTCCCGGCTTGGACCCCCGCGAGAATCTTAATATCTATACAGCTTGTATATATCTCTATACGTCCCCAGGGGACTGTTTCGGTAGGGATAGTTGGCCACTCCTATACCCAGTATAGAGTGTAGCTATCGCCGATGTTTGTAGGAAGTCGCAGATCGTTCTGGCACCACAGATCCGCCCCTTGGGGGTCTTAGGGGGCCTTATGGTAAACTTTTTAACGTGCTACAGAGATCGGTTTATCGTTCACCTGATAGTATCTATTGTCATCAAAAGTTCGAGTAGCTAATAGCACACCCTTCCCGTCCCCTCCTGTCCCAGACTTATTCTAGACGTGGTGGATAGAGAGGAGGCAATCATCCTTCGAAGGCGATGAAGTGCCGTAGATCCATATAGTAGAGCTCCTAGGTTTGTGGGGGGTATTCTCGGGAAGAGTGATATGTCCATTCTCCTGATACTGCAGAGCTATAAAGTCGCCAGGCCACGCTTTTAAAGGAGGGCGGGTTGTATCGCGAATTCCCGGCGTTAGCTGGGTGTCCCGGCAGATAGGATCGGATGGGAGAATCCCTAGACTAGCGTTGCGACCGGCAGGTGGAAGTAGATGCTGTTGTTTTAAGTCGTTGAATGCAGGATTAAGTCGTGGAATGGCGCCGCGTATATACCCTACATCTCCGATTATAGTCCCGTTCAAGCCGAGACGCCTCAGCCGTTCGACCTACGAATAGCCTACAGCAAATGGCAGCAGTAGGAGGAAAGTATTCGCGAGCATTGTGCACGTGTTCTCTGCTTCCTCTTTGGTTACGCGGATTCTCGAGGCTAGGTTAAACGCAGGTTTATTATATATACTATCCTTTAGTTATCTAGATAGAGGACATAATTGAATAAGACTAAGAGCTGTATGTGTCCACAAATGAATCGATGCCTTAACACGTAATTTGCGCCTAAAATAAGCCTGAAATTGATAGACTATGTAATCACTATTTTAATACGTCCACACGATGTTCCCGAAATAAAGGAAAGAAAAGGTCGACAGTAGGAAAGAAAAGGTCGACAGTAGGAAAGTATAGGCGACAGAACTGGGCCCCCGTCCACTTCCGGCCTGCGGCATAACACGGCCCATCATCCTCCAGATCACTTACAAGTCCAGAAACGTACAGGACTCAACGTACAAAGCACCATTGTTAAATACCGTCTCGACCTTGGCCTTTTGGGCAGGCATACCATCCAGATCAGTACTGGCCTTTCTCTTCAGCCCCCCTACCCCGAAATAGCTCTTTCGGGATGCGGTGGAGGTCGTACATGTGATAGACGAAGGAATTATGGTTCTTAAACTTATTATCGCAGCGACCATCGGGGCACCGACTTTGCCACGTGATTTGGTGCTCCCAAATATGTGACTCCCACTTTTCCTTTTCGCAGAATTGGACCAGTCGTTCTGCGGCCGGGCGTCGCTTATCCCCGAGGCAGAATGGGCAATAACCCGGCAGAAATGTGCTCTCTATTTTCTCCCAGGCCATCTCTATGGGTACTTAGCCTTTGATAATGTGCGAGTGGCAGTGCTGCTCCCAGGCCTCAGGCTCATACAGCCAAACGTTACAGAAGAAGCAGAATTCGGTAAATGGGTGTGACCTCTTCGTGCATTGATATACATGAAATTATGACTTTCTGCGGCAGTACGTTAATACTAGTCAAAGATCATGAATTAATTAAGTATCGCGCTTACCTTAACTTGGTGCATAAGCATATATCAAGTTCCGGACGGTGCACTTCTGATTTGCTTTCGTAGAGGCGAACCAAACATTACAGAGCCTCTCTGCCTATTTCGCTGCGGAGTCTTGCTGAGGTACTCAAGAGCTCGGCTAGCCGACCCCGTATAGGGAGAATAGGGCGCAGTCTCGAGAATGGATGGTTGACTCCCCTGCAGACGTATTTTTCGCACCCAGCGACTGTTTGAGTTGCAGACCTTTCCTAATAGTCTCGAAGCCATTTATTCTCGAGGGCTTTCAAGCTTCTCCTTGGTTTGGCATTGGGACGATGGAGCAGGTCTTTAGACTCATCTGAAGGCGTCCCTTCCTCTTTTATATCCACATCCGGGCTTCCTGGTTTCAGCGTCCCCGGACTCCGTACTAAGACTTTCTGCTGGTCCTTATACTCTTTCGATTGCTCTAGCTTCTCCCGTTCTGCTAACGGAAGGCTCTGCCACAGAACCGGCTCCCATTGCACCTCGAGCTGGCGGAAGAACTTCCCGGTGTTGATTTTACGAGGCTCTTTCCCTAAGTATATGGCTTGCGTATCAACTCCTGTATTCCTAGAAGCATAGTGCTTCTGGTGCATCTTATTGTTTTCGTGGCCTGCGACCTGTTGCCGCTGGGTTTCCGTGTAACTGGGGTTTATATCTAGAGTAGTTAGCCTAGCCACGCTTAATGAGGTCATGAGAACATACCCATTTCTGTAAGGCCCTCCGCCCGGAAGTTATGGAGAGTGGGGGGTTTGGGACACCCGCTCCGGACCCCAAGCTCCCGTAAAGCGACGCTTACTGTGTTTGCTTTCAAAATGCTCCCGCTTGCGCCGGGGAAGACTGGGTGACCCAGCATGTTCCGATCCCATAGGATGCACTTGAATCCCGGGCGTTCAGGAGGTTCCAGATCTAAAAGCTTAGATAAACCCTCCATGCCGTGGAAATCTCTGAAGGCGCCTTTAGCACAGAATATAACAAGGAGAAAGATGATAGGGTTCATGAACAAAGGCTGCGGGTCCTAATAGTCTCCTTCGTGGACGTCGCATTAGGGCCTACGTACTCGTCAGCGTGTCCTGGGTTCTCAGGTTTCGTAAAGGCACACGTACAGCTTATTAGATTCGGAATCGTGTCCTTTTAAAAACTTAGTTAATTGTATCGCAAATTCCGAGCGTCCATGCTCGTTTTGGAATGTAATCAGGGTGATATCCTAATCGAGCTATCAGCGGCTTTCCTTACCGATCTCCGTGTAACGCACCTTGTAGTAGAGACCGATGCCTGTGCCAGGCCTGCTAGAAGACTTAATATAGTCCGATATTCGACTGCTGGTGAAAACTTTGGTAGAGATCACAGCCTAGAGATCTACGCGAAAGCATAGGCGGGTGAAGACCTTCCAGTTTAAGGTCCACAGGAAATTGCCTAGCATAATGAATACAAGCCCCGTGGCATGCTTCCTTTGCCCAGAATCTGGCACCAGGTTCAGATCCATGTATAACTGGCCGCCAGGCTATAGAAGCTGCCAGACGTTAGCGATGCTACAAGCCAAGCTCACTAGGACTCACGTGTGTGACCGAGCGTATATGTTCGGCGTATAGCGGGCCACGTTCTCTATGGTACGCGGCCGTGAAATGCTTCTAATATCCTCCCAATCCTCCCTGCGCTATAGTGTCTTCGGCCTTCAATCCCTTGCCTGCCCTCATCGAATTCCCTAGACGAAGCATAAACTCCTTCAGATCCGCCAGCCTCGTCGCCGATTTATCAGGTCCCTACTTCTCGACACTGCTATAGAGTTAGATGGTGAGTAGATGGACGGGGGGTGGGATGCTAATAAGTTATCCCAGTTCTCTAGTTGGCGCCCATAAGAAGTTTTCGTGCGAATCTTTACATTCTTGTGAACAATGTTATCGTTTACAATCGACGGCTTGACTTCTATATTAAGCAGGAAATAGTTCCTTCTGCGTGGTCCTCTCTTAGGATTCATCTTCCTGTGTTAGTGGCGATGAGTGGTGTCGGGAAGGGGAGTTGGGGTTAGAGAAGGGGAAGAGGGTTACACGAAGAGACGAGGCAGAAGTTACCACTACGAGTCCTATTTATATCGTTCGCACCCCTGAATATTCTATAAGCGGTAACACCCCGAAATTTGGAGCCTATCGGAAAAGGCTGCGCCCTTAATTATTGGCTGTACGTTCCTAGTTTATACCTTCACAGAGCGAATGCACGATTCCAGACGTCGCTTACCACATCCCCGAGCGGCTCATGCAGATATATAGATCTGTAACCTTGCTACGAGCAATCTATTATCGCGCTAAGAAAGCACGATCTTCGCTATATAAACGCGTTCAGAAGTTACTTGGCCGACAGCCCTATCCATTATCAGCACTTGCTTATCTACGTATTATTGTCCTATGCTCTTCCTTCTCGGCCGACTTGATTATGGCCTCCGGATACACCAGCTAGCTCCACGTACTGCTATAGCCGTCGCGTATCGGCATCGCCCACTACCAACATATCGATGCAAGAGAGCCCCCGATAAACCAATGTGAAAATAGGAGGCCCAGGTCCTGCAAGCGCCTGGAAGTCCCTTGAAGAACGCAATTCTAGTGGCAGTCCCCAGTCGGTCTAGAACTAAATTAAGCTTCGGCTCGTCTGACTGGAAGCGATAAGAAGCCAAGGGCGCCGACGCGTTATGCGGGTATTACGCGTAGAGGTAGACTCAATTCAAGCTTGCTTTTACTAATAAATAGCCATGCTGACGAAATTATGTCGTATCCCTCCGTTCTTACCCCAAATATGTGCTCCAGGCGGCCTGGCACCCAATTAAGACCGCACCGCTTAGTCTAGTAATGCCTCCCAAGGTACACACTCGTGTTTAGCGGCATTAGCACAACCCCGAACAACACAGCCCAACAACTTCGTGAATGGTACGACATTCGGGAAGGGCCTTAAGCCCAAGTATATATAAGGTGTCCCTGATAGGCGTGGGTGGTACAGGCTAGACCGGCCGTTTCTTGTCTGCTTTGCCACTCTGCCGGCCAGAATCGGCACGATTTAAGTAGAGTCCGTCCCCTAATATAAAACTAGACTCCAGGTACCAATTCTCTCCCGCAAAAATAAAGGATTTAGTTAAAAGCTCGCTGGCCGATTAGCGGACAACATCGTGCGGTTTAATAAAGAGCCCTTGCCTGCGTTAGTAGTGCTGGCAAATGTGTAAAGCTATCTGTAATCTTAAGCACGTAGTTAGTCACGTGAATCGTCAGTATAAGAATATCCAGCTATAGAACAAGCAAATCGTGTACTTCTCGATTAGCGCAGATCAAATTGTCTTGGGCGTTTATTCTATGATTCCGCCGTGCAGTGCTAGAATCAATTCATACGAATATGCTGTAGTACTCAATCATTCCCAATCAGTAGGCGGCCATGTAGGTAGCGGACACAACCGTATAGATTCAAGGAACAAGGGACCACAGATCATCAGAAGACCCCAAGGCAGCCGGTCAGTCCGTTTCGCTGAGTTCCGTTTCCCTTATGCAAATTTGCATAATATACAAGCGTACGTAGCTCTCAGTCATATGACTTACAACTGCCTGAGTCTGGCCTGAGTAAAAGCGGCGGGTGCGCTATACCCTATGAGTTGGGTGCCCCACGCCAGTGTTGAACTTCTAACCATCCGCGGCTCGACCTCCGGGTAAAGGGCCAACATATCTCTGCAATGAAGCCTTGGCCTTTTCCTTTTCACTACTTGTATTGGCCAGTGGATGGATTGCAGCATATGTGCTTAGGTATGTATGTGCATGCAATGCACCCCTTTGTTCTTTAGTAACTAGGGCAGCCCTTGTCTACAAGGATGCACGCTGTGACACTGGACGACATTACTGCCAACATAGTCATCGCATCCAGCCTAGATTGTAACGTGCCCCGGGCTTGTCGCTGGTCTACCTACTACAAACACCCTGATTTCTAACTTGGATTCCAGGGAACCTGCAAGGCGATCTCGTATCCAACTGGGGCTCCATGTACCATCACCGCCTCTCTCTCTCTCATAGGTGTGAATTCAGGTACAGTAGGTAGGTACTGCAGTAGGTAGCTGCTTCTATCCGTAGCAAGGTGCCATATCTTATAGAAGATCCTTTTTTCCCCCGACTGGTCACTCATTCCATGCTCGAGAGGAATCACTGTTTGATCGGCTCTTTTTGGGTTTCTTTTTTTCATCATTTTTTCTTTCTTTCTTTCTCTGCTTGCTCCCTGCTCATCACTCGCTTGGTTGGATCTCTCGATCGATCCTGTCCCTTCGTTGGAAAACAACCCGTAGTCACCCCCCGCCCTCCTCCCCGGCTATATTCAAGCAGGGTGAACTCATTGACACCCGTTACACAACCCATTCGCACGTCTACCTATTTTTTACCTTTTACCGGCGTCTCGTCTTACTCCATGGGAAGGCCTGGGGAGATGCCTATGTAACCCCTGCAAACGAATTCGATCTCGACCTGACCGGCATCTCGTGATTCTAGCTCCACCCCTGCAACTTCCTTTCTCTCGTTCTTAAACGACCCAACAGCAAGCAGGCTTTTGTTAGGTTGACCTTGGGGTATTCGAGATCCTGCAGTTGCGGGCCGTCAATACCAAACAAGTCTTATATTTAGACATTTTCTTACTTATACCCCCGTTGTTCCGCGTCTGGTGGTGTTGAGGCGGGTTTACATCTGCACCTCATTCGGGAGCTGCTCCTGGTCGTCTACAGGCACGCCTCCGTACATCGCATATTCGTGTTCTCCTCAGAGAAGCTGCCATCAGCTCGCCGAGATTACATAAAACCCCCGTTTGCCCAGGCTGCTTGTTGTTTTCTTTGGACAGCCGCCTTCCAACATTAGAGCTGCCCTGTCCGGAGATCGGAAGTGAATACGGGCTGCACGCTTTGTGACACCGGGGTCACCACGAGCGACGTACAGCCTCAGTACTTACTACATAATCTCAAGGGCGCCGATACTGTCTATTGCTTGGGCGTATCCGAAACCCCTTAAAACCCCCCATCAGTGCACCACATCTCGAGAGATCAGTGTGTTGGATCACCATCAGTCGCCATGGGTAATATTGCTTTCTTCGTTAATTGGGAGTTGTGGGAGCAAATGACCTTTGTAAGTGTACCGCAGCCAAATCCTTTTCGAACATCCTACTCATACCATCACAGGTCTTGGCGGGTAGTATAGTCCTTGTATTCTTAGCTGGGCTGCTTAAACTGTGGTGGATCAATCGATCGGTGAGGAAATACGAAATACTCGATGAAGAGAAGCGATCGAGGCTGTCAGAGATGCGAAAAAGCGGCTTGCCTGTCGGAAAGAAAGCAGACATACCGTTCGGGGTCCGGGCGATCCAAAGTGGTATCCAGGTTGATGGAATATGGATCTCAAGACCCGGCACTCCCAACTCAACGAGCCCACTGGCAACATCGATGACTTTAGGAGGAGATTCTGATGACGAGCCGAGGGGGAAAGAGAAGGCTATACGCCCGAAGGTTGTTACGCCTTCGCCGGGACAACCTCAGCGGCACAGCCCGACTGCGAGTATGTCTGAACAGAGCCATTCACCCACGCTCGGTCCCCAGTCCACCTATAGGCCAAAGCACGGTTCCAGCAGACCACCAAATCGGTCCGGTAGCTACTCTAGCACCGATCTGCAGAGAAACAGCGATGCCCTCGGAGATCTCGAAGGAGCAAGCTCGGCCTCTCGCCACGCGCCCCAAACCTATGTTCCTTCAACGTCTTTCGGGGCCCGTCAGTCTGCGAGACAAGGCGAGCGGACGTCCAGCTCCTCCGACGAAGGCCTGGCTCTCGCCAACACAAGACACAACAGCCGGATGGCGAGCCCGTTCCCACAAACACCCCAGGCGTCTTCCCATGTGAGGGGAGGGGATGCACGAACCAGCTATTTCCCAGCGCGCCAGGCATCCCCTGACGACGCACAACAGCGGAGATCTGCTGCTGCTGCTGCTGCTGCAACGGCTGAGACGGAGCAGCAAGGCGCTTCGATGGGGACATATCCAGGTGGCATCCACGCCAACCGGACGACACGACGGGTCAATGCCGGTTTCGAGGTGCTGCCCGCCGGGACATTCGGGGTACCGCCAGCCAACGACGACAAGACCGACGTGGACAGTGGCAACAGGTTCCCACCCCAAGTGACGAACAAGTTACATAAAGAATCACGAAGCAGGTCATCCAGTCGCGTCTAGGCAAATGGCCAGGCACAGCATCGTCAAAAGCGTTGTCTTTTAGAGGGGAAAAAAGGTTTAATACAGGTTCGAGTGGTTTGGGGCATATAATACATCTGCATAAGTTAAGTAATCAGTGCGACTTGAGCATAATCACAAGCATAGAAATTTCAAATTTTCGACCTTGGCTACTTCTGATTGAGTTTGTCCAATGTCTCCTGCTTCGAGCGGTTAGCTTATTGTCTGGTGGAAGAATATCATCGCTCAAGCGGGATAGGCGCAAAATGTTATCCTGTTATTCCATTCCACTTACACATATCGTGCAAATCAACTTCCTATTCAGGCTTCAATTGATCCCTAGCCACCCTCTTGCCTCATCACCCTCCAAGCACCAAATGCTGTCAAGCTGTGTGCAATGAGGTAAGTATGGACGACTCCACTGTCCGTATCAGAATCCGTAGGTTGTACACACAAAGACATGGACGATGAGTTGGTGACGCGGCGGGGCGGTCGACCACGGCGACGTGGCAGTGCCTGCACCGTCGCGCAAATCTCACTGCATCTGGCCGTGAGACAAAACCGCTCGCTGCCCTGCTATGCAATTGGTTCGGGTTTCGATATCCCTGCCTTCTCCTAGTCGCATTGGTTTGAGGGTTTCTTGTTCTGAACGACGAAGCGGGTGAAAATGTGTGTGTGTGTGTGTATAGCTCCACCTAGTAGAAGCAATCAGGTTATGGTTATGAAGAGCTTCATCATACTGACATAGCTCATACACTCCAACATCCATCCGGGTCAGGTCAGATCCGACGAATCGATGCAGGTCCGCACTTCCAGAAACGGCGTCGGGAAAGTCGGGCTGTGTTTGGTGATCGTCGCTGGGCGATGCAGTTCCTTGGCACAGATCCACCCCGCAAAATCCAACTTAGCTCGGTCCTGAAGCCTGAAGAAGAGACCCGGGAGATACTCAGAAGACAGATAGATATCCTACATAGAAGCGAAACCCAGTTGTTCGGGAAGCCGGAAGGCTCAACTACAGGTACTTACAAGTATGTTTAAGCAGACTGGCGCTTAATGATATTGCATGTTCTTATCGACCACTCAGCCGGCGTCCTGAGTGCCTTGATAATCATCATCAGATGGACTTGCGACAAGACAAAGCAGTGGAATTGAACTACGGGTTGGTCGTGTAATTGGGTTCATTTACACTTGATGCCGAGTCTAGGTACAGACAGACCTTGCGCCAGACCTTACGCCCAGAAGAAGAAGAATACAAGCCTCACCTCACCTCTCTGTGTATTCGTACTACGGCCCGTATTGCAGGGGATCATCGCTTCCTTGATTAGAACCTAAGAAGCCGGCCTGCGCTTTAAAAACCACGCTCGCTCTCTAGTCGCAGGCCATAGCGAAATACCAATCGCATCCCGTGTTACTATCCCCTTCTGCGGATTCAAGCATCCAGTCCAGCCCTGTTGCAACCGGATTATTTGATAAAGAATTCGTACCTTGCCTATTTGCTTACTTACTTCCCACCTTACCCAAATCCATAGAGAGGCAGCCGATAACATAAAAAGCAACCTTACTTTGTGGCTAGAACGCAAATCGCGACCTACGAGCAGAACTACGAGGATTGAGCTGCTCCCCAATTCTTCTCCATACACCCACCCACTCACTACCTGAGAATCCGAACATCCGAGTATCCGACAATGCCCATTCGCAACCCCTTTGCGACTCTCGTCACGAGGCGGCCGGGCAACGACGAGAATCTTCGCCCCGACCTATTGACACCTGCCAATGATGCAGCCCACCCAGGTTTCGAGAGAGTAGATACTGTGGGATCCAAGGCCTCGTCGGCGCTGAGCATCCGCAGTGCGAGAAGCCAGGATAATGGCGACTATAAAATGAGTGGTACGACGACACGCTCCCCCCCAAACGCGACAGAGCCTACATGGCCAAATTCCCTCTCGAGTTCCGCCTAAATGTATCACCCGGAGCTAACTTACCTGGGCTATAGTCGTCAATGACAGCGGTGTCTATCTACCGGTACTTGTCTCCCCTTGCGCATGCTTGGCGCCTTTTTGATTGACGTTTATCCAGCCTTCTCCTAGTGAAGAGAAGGGTCTCTGGCCGAGGCGCCCAGCTGTCCCATCACGAACGTCCATGGATACTCGGAGCAGCATTGGCGACATCGAACACTTCTCAATTTCCCGAGAGTCTTTCGACTCTTACCGGCGCTCCTTCGTAAGTCGCGGGCAAACAAGGGATAACCTAGCTCGGGCATTGACATAGTACCCAGGACATCTCGGCCCGATCTCCTGTAATTGTCCACGATCCTCCCCGCCAAAGCCTCGATTCTGCACGGTTCCCACGCATCCCGAGAACGTCAGTTAGGGACAGATTCTTCGACGCTGAGCCGCCTACTGCCGAGGAAGGCTTCGAAGAGGTTGGCCTAAACGACGAACAAAAGCAGCAACCACAACAGCCGCCCAGGAAGCGTGGCTTCTTTGCCAAATTCTCCGATGCGTCAGAACACAATACCCACAGCCATACGCAGGGCATGTCGCGTTTCATCCCAGGACGCAAGAGAGCGCAAAGCGGACAAGGTGCGGAACTCGGCAACATAGAACGTCCAAATTCATCGCATTCACAAGAGGGAGAAGAAATGCAATAAACCAGACACTACGCAAGCTCCGGGTAGATGGCAAAGAAGTCCATGCTACTGGGGCGCATCGATTCTGCATATTCTCACGGCGTATAGGCGCAAGGCATAGAGGCTTCGATATTGTCTGGAGAGCGACCACCTGCTTCTTTCTGCTGGTGATGCGGTTTTCTTCCTGAAGCAGATGGCCGACACGATGGGCTGGTGTTATTGACAGCCCCTGGAGAGGCCTTTCTAGAAATCTAATGATAATGAAATCAATCAAACGAAATAAATATCACCTCTTCTAGTGTGACCATGATCCTAAGGCCTCCTAGCATTGATGGTACGGACGTCAAAGCCTCTATGCTCTTCGAAACGATTCCCTGTGTACTAGTCGCTTACTTGAGGTATGCCCGACTGTTGAAGTAATTCAACAAACTAACAGACACTGTGTACAGCAGCTTAGGTAATATGGCTCTTAATACGAATTGCAAGAGTATAGAAGTACTCAAGCCTAGAGGAAACGAAACCCCCACCAGACCTTATTCTCACAAGGCATACCCCTCCAATGCCAAGAGCTCTCTACTGGCTTATCGATTTCTTATCTTTATGGTCGTCACCATTTTTTTTTGTGAAGACTCAGAAATTGTTACCAATAAACGGCCAATCTATGTAAACTTCAAATTCAACAAAGGCGATATACTCGATAAGGACACTATTGAAGCGTGTCACTTACCTATACAATCAGCTTCTCTGCGAGATCGATGGCGCCCACAAGACCGAACAAGAAGTCGAAGAAGCGCGACAAAGGCGCTGCTTCGACGGACGACTCCAAAGTATCCCCACTCCTCTTTGTCAAAGCCGCCGAAACCCAGCTTCAGGCAGGCAACCCTACAGACGCTCTGGACCTGGCGCAGAAGGCCCTGAGTCAATCGCAAGCGGGAAGCGATAGTGCCCTTGCTGCGCTGAACCTTTTAGGGCAAATCAACATCGAGATCGGCGAATTCGAGGCGGCCCGCTCCTGTTTCCTCAAAGCCGTCGCCATTGATGAAGATGGTAGCAGGAGTGATGACACAGGTGGTGGACCAGAGAAGTTCTTGTGCTTAGCGCAGCTGAGCGAGGAGGGCGGCCAGGACAGTGTCAAGTGGTTCGAGAAGGGAGCCGCGGCGCTCAAGAACCAGATACAGAAATTCGAAGACGTCAAGAACTTGACCGACGAACAAGAAACCATGCTCGACGAGCTCCGGCAGAAGCATGCCATGACGCTCTGCGCTGTCTCGGAGATCTACATGACGGATCTGTCGTGGGAGGCGGACGCCGAGTCGCGCTGTGAGGCTCTCGTCACCGAGGCTACCATGGTCGCCCCTGACTTCGCTGAGACTTGGCAAACTCTAGCCAGCGTACGGATTTCCCAAGAGCGTATCGATGACGCAAAGGCTGCCCTAGTACGAAGCCTTGACCTGTGGAAGGACTTGCCGACAGAGGATCCCTCTGTACCTGATTTCCCCAGCAGGGTTGCGCTGGCCAGGTTACTGATGGAAGTCGGCATGGAGCAGGAGGCCATCGAGGTCCTCGAGCGGCTGGTTGGAGAGGACGACCACAGCGTCGAAGTCTGGTATCTTGGGGGCTGGGGTCTCTACGTTATGGGCGAGAAGCAGAAGCAGCAGAATTCGGCTGCTGAAGGAGAATGGAAATCAACCTGGATCTCGAGCAAAACCTGGCTCAAGCAGTGTCTCAACCTGTTCAAGAGACAAGAATACGAGGACGAGCGTCTGGGCGAACATGCCAATGAGCTTCTGGCTGCTGTCAGTAAAGAGCTTGGGGACACGCCCTCTGATGACGAAGACGACGGAGACGACGGAGACGAGGCGTGGGAGGACGAGGATGTTAGTGATGAGGAGATGGACGGTTGAAGATTCAGCCCCTCTTAGATTTGCTTCCTTTAATCGGTCATACTTACATACGGTGCTAGATGTGACGACGACATCTCGGCGTTTCGGTCTGGCATTTAAAGGCGTTAGGAGACAATAAAAAGATTTTGGACAGCCTCCCGTGCGTCATGGATTGCTGTATGCTAGTGTCCAATCAGTTCTACAATCGTCAATTCGACCAAACAATTGATGCGCCCGAACTCCATGCAATGTATCCGCATATATCCCATCTCTAATCACGTTGCGACTTTTAATGACTCGACTCCCTCGGCCAGGCCGCCTTCCTCGTCGTCTCCCTCGTCGATCTTACCGACAAGACCACGCTCCCAGAGCTGCTTGCCCGTGAGTTTCTTCTCCTCCTTCACTCTGGCCTTCTTCAGCTCAGCAAGGCGCTCCTCCTCCTGACGTATGCGCTCCTCTTCCATCTCCTTCATGAAGCCCTCCCGCCACTTGATGAAAGTCTCTTTCGTGACCGGTGTTCCGTGGAATTTCTTGTTCTCCTCGCGCTCGGCCGCCAACAGGGCTTCCTCATGCTCACGGGCCTTGGCCGCCCGCCGGTCCAGAATGAGCTGCTCCGCGTTCTCCTTCAGGGTTGTCACCAGCGTGAACACCATCGCCATGCCCAAGTTCTCCTGGATCGTGTCCTCGAGCCCCGACAGCAGCAGCTCCTTGTCGTTGGCGACGGAGAAGAGGGGGTGCGGTGCGGCCGCGCTCTGAGGCGGCGACAGGTCCAGCAGGGGTGCTTCGTCTGGGTACGACTCGGGATACCGCACGTGCAGGACTAGGGTTGGAGGCTCGTTGGTGTCTTCATCGTCCGGCGGGAGATCCAGCAGGATCGAAACCCGATATTCCGTCTCGGATACATCTAGAGAGGCCGGGAAGCTGGGTCAGTGGATGGGAGAAATGTTGAATGTGATCCATGGATGGCGGGGTAGATAGAGATGCTCGGACGGACTGGACCAGCACAACAAAAAGCTAACTTGCCTGTGATCTCTTCTGGAAAAATAGAGTCAAGAACTTCACGCTCTTCGACCTGCTCTTCGCGGCCCATTGTGTGAAGAACTTATCTGGGGTCTCTCTAAGATCCTTCTGCAATGTATCGTGTGCGCAATTGGAGGCTACCGACCGGGTACTTTATGTACATACATTCCTACGTAGCTCATACTTCTCATAGTGGGCTTACAGCGCATGCGAGGCGGGGGGGCTTTTGCTGCGGGCTGATGGCGGCTTGGCGTGTGGTCTCACCGCCCGGCAATACAAAAAATTCCCAGGCGATAACGCCAAAAGTTTTGGACGTTATCAGTAAGAAGTAGCTTGCTTAGGTTAATTGGTAGCGGTAGCCCATCGACTTTTGCATAACGGATATCCATCTTTTCGCTGCCATTTCTACTGCCCAAAACTCGAAATGGCCCCAAGAGATGCCGCTGTCGGCTCTAAACGCAAGAGTTTCAACGGCTCTAAAGATAAGTCGAATAAGAAGCCCAAGTTCGAGAAGCGACCGCCCCGCAAAGACGAGCCTGTAGTCGCAGAAGACAAGGATGACTTCGAGGCGTTTTCCGATGATGCAGAGGATGATGGAGGTGCCTCATTAAACAACAAGAAAGGCAATGGATCCAACGGCGCTGAAGCTCAAAATGGTAAGCTACGGTCATTCCTACGCGTGTCTATGTGTTGCTACCCCACGATACTTACATATTCCTACCAGGCACGAATTCGCGAGAAGCCCATCAGAAGCAGAAGCAGTTGGCGCTGGAGCGCAGAAACAACAAGCCTCTGGCAGACGAGTCCCAACGAGCGAAGAAACTGTGGGAGAGGTTACGAAGGAAGTCGCACGTCCCTAAGGAAGAGCGAGACAAACTTGTTGACGAGCTGTTCACCATTGTCACCGGCCGGATAAAGGAGTTTGCGCTGAAGCACGACACAGTCCGCGTCGTACAGACAGCCATTAAATACTCCAACCCCGAACGACGGAAGATGATTGCAAATGAGCTGAAGGGCACATTTGCTCAATTGGCCGAGAGCAAATACGCAAAGTTCCTGATCGGCAAGCTTATCGTCGAGGGCGAGAAGGAGGTTCGGGAACTCATCGTCCCCGAGTTCTATGGAAAGGTTCGCAAACTGATCAACCACCCCGAGGCGTCTTGGATAATGGATGATATCTACCGTGGCGTTGCTACACCTGAACAAAAGGCGGTGATGCTGCGTGAGTGGTATGGCCCCGAATTTGCCATCTTCAGAAGCTCTGGCGATGCTGCGACCACTTCTGAGCTGTCCAAGATTCTCGAGGAGCAGCCGAGCAAGAGGCCCATCATCATGAAGTACCTCCTGGATCTGACGAATCAGCTCATCCAAAAAAAGATGACCGGTTTCACTATGTTGCACGATGCCATGCTCCAGTACTTCTTGAACACCAAAACAGGCACCGAGGAGGCGAAGGAGTACATTGAGATGATCAAGGAGGACGAGAGCGATCTGTTGAAGAACATGGCTTTCACCAAATCGGGTGCCCGGCTGGTCTGTCTTCTCTTGGCATATGGTTCTGCGAAGGACCGCAAGCAGATCCTTAAAGCCTACAAGGACACATTCCAGCTGATGTCAACTGATGCGTATGGTCATCTCATCATCCTGACAGCTTACGACGTCATTGACGACACTGTTTTGACATCCAAGTCCATATTCCCCGAGATGATTGGTAAGGGCGAACAGGACGAAGCCAATAACCTGGTAGTCCTTGCAAATGACCCGAATGGCCGTCTATCTGTGCGGTATCTGTTCGAGGGTGCATCAAGAGCCCTCTTCGATGGCAGCCACACTTACGACCTAGAACGTCTGGCGGAGGTTGGCGAGATACGGAAAACCACCAGCAAGAAGGACCCGGAGATACGGAGGAAAGAGCTCATCGCGGCTATATCTCCGTCCCTGATATCTTCCATTGAGTCCTCGGCGCTGGACTTGGTATCTACCTCCTTTGGCTGCCAGATGGTCGCCGAAGTTTTATTGTCTGCCGTTGGTGACAAATCCGAGGCCCTGAAGGCGGTTGCTAGTACAGCCGGTGGTGACCCGGATGCAGTAAACGAGGTCGATGACAACGAAGACGAAGCCAGCCCGGAAGATGAAGAGCTACCAGCACAAGTCCACATATCCAAAATGCCCCATGGCGGTCGTCTCTTCAAGACGCTCATCGCCGGTGGACGCTATGACAAAGCCACCAAGCAAATCAAACCGGTGGATCCACCGCTGCATTTTGCAGATATACTCTACCCGGTCATCCAGGAGTACATCGTATCGTGGGCTACCGGTCCCAGCTCCTTCGTTGTCCTGAATCTGCTTGAAGCCGAGGACTTTTCCCACGGTGATGGGGTAAGGAAGATCCTGAAAAAGGAGAAGAAGACGTTGGAGAAGGCAGCCTCCGAAGAGACCCCCGAGCAACAAGCGGCTAGAGAAGCCGTGGAGACTAGTGGAGACGGGGATAAGACATCCAGAAAGTCCAAGAAGGCGGGAGCTAAGAAGGAACGATCTGTCGGAAACATGGGTGCCAAGCTATTGTTAGAAAAGCTCAAGAAGTAGTGCATTGGGCAATAAGCAGGCTACGAAGGCGGCGGAGTCTACCGGCCAGCACTTCAAGCGGCATTGCGCCCGGGTATTGGGCGAAGTAATTCACTGTTCTAGTGGTTTTTGGTGCGATCCTATGTTGTGGTACGGCTAACTGTCGTGCTTCGTAGACGCGTCGCATGAGCCGACGTATGTGGCTAGTTTGTATGGACAAGTTATATCAAACGGATCTTCTACTGCTGTACAGCGTGTTACGGTGCGTTATTGTGGCTATCTTTGGAAACGGAGGTGACTTGACATATGCGGTTCTTCGCAGACGTTCACTAGAATCACAAGCATGGACATGCGTTCAAAACCCAGTAATAGAAGCTATGCAAGTGTATGTGCAATGCATGCGGCCGATTCCTGATCCAGGAGGCCGCCCAGTTCTTCATGGTTTTGTGAGCCTGGTAAAGAGCGGCATAGTTGTAAATCATGGACGACCTCCTCGTCGTCACGTTGTATACCTCTAGCAAGAGCACGAGATGATGAAGGCGGACTGGTAAATAGATCTCCCAGGTCTGGCTGCTGGACACGGCCGTCATGCTTACATTTAGCCAGTCCTATCAACAGTAGATACTGGGGGGGTTGTCCTGCATCCTCTCCGTCGACACCAGCTGGGCCAACTCATCACATCTACGGGGCCTCTTCTTTCTTTTGTACTTACAGGTAAAAAGACCAGCAGCAGTAAGAAATGAAGCGTTCAAGCTTGCTTGGTTGAAATCAAGATCGCCCTCCCTCCCACTTCTCCTCTCTTGCGTGACTTCCCAAACAGGAACATCCCATGGCACAAACTCTTCGTTTGTGTGCTGTTGAACCCGCTCACTTCCCTCTACTTGTCTGTTTCTACGCGAATTCTCTGTTTTACTTCATATTTTTAGGCCCTAGATTGCTCTCCCTTCTAGTGCTTTCCCTTCTCCTCTTGTTGGACACCTGCTCGTCGTTCCATTACTGAATTCACATCCCTCTCACCTGAAGTCACTAACCAACCGACCAACCGACCGACCTTTTCTGCTCCTCCAACCTTGGTCCCGGTTGAGGTATCGATCATTCAATGTGCACTACCAGCTTCTCAGTGTCCATCCACTCTTACTGGGTTCGATCTGAGCTTCTGCAGTTCATTGATGACTAGTCCTTGCACGTAACAGTGTCAACACACTCACCATTGACTCCAACCTTGCCTGCATCTTCCATGGTGGAGGGGAAAATGGAAATAAATCAGCTTTTCGGAAGAGACACGTCATGTCCTCGAGGTTATGCATACTATCAATGCAGAAGCCCAAGATTCGATGGTTGTTGCTCGAGTAAGTACAAAGAGCCCTCTCATTCCCGCCTGCTCGGAAATACATATCACCCGGACCTGACTCCCGAGTGCTTGATCTTCATTATATTTGTTGGATACTTACTGATTCACTCGGTTACAGGCGACGCGTGCTCGCCGGATGGATGTGATCACTCGATGGCCCCGTTGCAAGCCTCACCAACCGCTGACGCAGACGCCGATCCTACGGCCTCCAGTCTCACAGTGATTTCGTCAGTAGGCCCGCCTCAGTCAGTGCCGAACCCATCTGACACGATGACGTCGATGGCGACGGCTTCGACGGCGGCGGCTTCTTCGGTAGACACGTCTTCCACTAATGCTAACAGCTCCACTCCAACGCCGACAACGACAAACATCACCATTCCCCCACCACGCCATACTGGTCCTCCAGCCGCTACACTCGAAGGCAATGGAACTGGTGACAATGCTGTGCTTGGTCCCGCCGAAATTGCTGGCATCAGTGTTGGTGGTGTCGTTGGAGGACTATTGTTACTTTTCGTTATATTCTTGCTGATCCGCCGCCGCAAGCTGGCCAAGCGCATGCCATCATTTGTTGATGCACGTGGCGACCAGTTCGAAGAAAAGCTCATGCGTGACAGTCAGAAGGCGGCAATGGATCTTCGTAGTGAGAGCAATGGTGAAGATGTGTTTGCGCCCTTTGGTGGTGAGTCCAGAGATTACTCGACTCCTGAGCCGCAGATCACCTCGAAACTAACTCTTAGTTACATTACAGGACGAGCGAGCTCTCCTATGAAGAATACCCAGCGAGAAAGCGCGGAGCCTTCGAAGAGATACGGAAACACTCATGATAGCATACTAAGTATAGGAGGACACAGCTCCATTGTAAGCCCCATCACACCGACCAGCACGGGGCCGAGTGGTTGGAAAGACTTGCCCGGTCAAGCACACGATACCATCGAGGAGGAACAGTCAAATGCCCCTGTTCAGCTCGATAGCAAGCCACTGTACGTCGAGCTGGACTCTAGAGACACGGAGAGACAGGTTGTAGCAGAATTGTCCACCGTCTCAGGACCCCACTCGGTCCCGAGACCAAGATCCGCAGGCGATGCTATGAAGCACCCAGGTTTGTTGACTCCTGGGTATTCGCACATGATGAATGACGCCGTTATGCAGTCTGAGGCAGCTCAGCATGGCCGAGCCCGTTCTGACTCGGGCAACCCTCTGAGAGGCACTCTCAATGCAACATCTGCAGAACGACAGTGCAACCGTCACGTCAATAGCTGGAACCACCTCTGAAGGCGTATTGGCTGAGAAGAAGTATGCACGCCGAGACAGACGCAGCTGGATGGCATCTCGCTTAGGCGCAGGCTCCCAGGAAGAGCACGGAGCAACATGAATTGCATCTAATTCACCCCACCGTCGGCGAGCTGAGCGCTCTGGAGAATGCCGATGAAGTTGACAGATACAATTTCCTTGCTCGACTCCTAGATACCCTGGTTGCCCCTGGATTCGGCGGTAGAGCCGATGACGTGGACTAAAGACTTGGTCCATTGGCAGAAATGTACGCCCTCTAGTTGACACCGCAAGCAGAATGTAAACATTATACTGCGGGTTGACTTGACCTCTAGAATTGACTGATATCATGAGCAACACCGCGTGTCTATAAATCCCAATCTATAGTGCTGGTTGAAACTCTGTCGGAGGCAAAGAAAGGGGGGTTTGCTCCGACACATGATTGGACCTGTGATCAACCGCCGTTAACAACAAGAAAGGCACCTCCAGACAACAAGAAACCATGTCGGATTCATGTCATCCGCACCCACCGCCTGACATGAAGACGAGGTCTTCTGAAATAGAAACCTATCCTACGCCATTTCCATGCAAAAACAAAACGTCATCGTGTCTGGGTCTCCCCGGCTCAGACCAACCGGATCATGATGTCCCTTGGTCTTTATGCAAGTCTAATGATGATGGGGGGGAACCCGTAGAAAAGAAACGCCAGTTTGTGTGATAACGAGAACAATGAACAAAACGGCCCAAACTCAAGACTCAAAAAAGGCACCCTTAACCTGCTAAACCCCCTTTTTTTTACCCAGCGATTCCTCAGTGACCCACGACCATCCTATTGATTCATGAACTTGCCGACTTCGTTCAGCAGGTCATCGAGTTCGTTGTCGCTGATCTTGTCCTGGAGCGACGGGATGAGCGTCTTGGCTTCCTCGGCGTTATCGCAACATAGGGAGCCTACATGCACGCTGCATGTTAGTGATCTCTGCAGAGACAGAGGGAGTTTGTGTATCGAGGCCATATTATATGTCTATGAGACAAGAAGGGGGCTGGCTGTGTGGTGAGAGTGGACGTACCGAGCTGTGCGCGCTCAAACTTGTGGAATTGGGGGTATGCGCTCAAGAGGCGCTCAACTGCCTCGACATTCTCCTTGTTCTTGAAGCGCGAGAAGGCGTCTAGGTAGTCGACCGTCTTGCTAAGCATCCTGTCATAAATTAAAAAAAAAGGCCCCTCCCTGTCAGCTACCAGTACAAAATAGAAAGCATTGATTCCCCGCCAGATCAGCTCGTGAGACAGTGTTGCATGTTCCATCCGTTTGCGACTTCTTTGGGGTCTCTGCTGTGTGCTTTTCCTCCTCCTCCTCTTCTTCTTGACTATCTCGCTCCCTCCCCAAGAGTCTGGCGCCTTGTTGTCCTTCTACAGTGGTAAGATGGGGAAAAGGTTGACATACTCGGTCTCGTGCACTTCCTTGCCGCCCTTGCGCCGGTTTTCGACAATGGCGCTGATCAGGAGCGACGCCTCCGACAAGGACAGCGTGTCGACGTCCTGGAATTCACCCAGATGCAGCTCGGATGACGCCTCCTCGTTGCCCGCCGGCACGGGTTTCGTACGCGAGGTCTGCTGGTTGGCAGACATGGCCGTGGTTGGTCGGACGGTCGGACGGAACTCGTTTAGCGACCTCCTCTTCTCTCGATAGTGACCGGGTGAACAGTAGAACAGATGGCGATGATGATGATGATGATGATGATGATGGGCGATTGGTCGGTTCGCGAAGATGATCGCTCCCTTGGAAGAAGAAGAGAACCAAAAAAGATGGCACGCGAAGGAAAAGGGCCGTGGCAAATGGGGACGGCGGGGCGGGGCAGATTCCGTAATTCTATGGTGGCGCGGCAGGGCGAGAGAGTCGCAATGGGCCGTTCTGTTCTGCTGAGGTTATCTTTTTTTAAGGTTTCCCGGATGCGGCTCTGGCAGGCCGCAGACCAAAGACCGCGGGCGGACGCTAAAGCTGGGGGGGAAGGGGGAAGCTTCTTGAGATATTATGTAAGTATATACTAGTATAAGTAAGTACCTATGTACCCCCGTGGTCCAAGGTGGGATGTGGGATGTGGGATGCGGGATGGATACGAGTAGAAGCAAGAAGCTGCCTAAGGTGCCGGATAAACTTCGGTAGGGGCTTCAACTACCCACCGCAACGGCAAGGGTACCTACAGCAAGCCACAACGAATAGGAGGGCGACGGCGAGTCTATGAGGTGAAAGCGTCGTATGCGAATCGCAAGAAAACAAAGAGGAAAGCAGTCTTATCGCCTTTGGAGACCAACATGAGAAGGCCTTGAGGCATCGACTCTCCTTTGCTTTTCCGCGGCCTAGTCATAGGTCTTGGGGACAGATATTCCACACAAAGATGTAAGGTCGCCCTCAACTGCCACTTTGCCTGTCCGAGGTTTCTAACCATATTTGCCAGGGGTGTTATTGCACTTCTCATCATCAACAAGGCCGGAGGTCTGATATACAATCGGACCTTTGGGGAAGGTCTCAATCAGCTCAATTCGAACGACTATCTGGTTCTTGCGGGTACCTTTCATGGGTTGGTCTCTTCCCTTGACACCTCCCTTTTCTCCCCCAAGAAATCATGTGCTGAGATATACGTAAACAGTGTCCACGCCATAACGGCCCGCCTGAACCCCCTGCGGGAGCACCAGGCCGCCCACTACTACGCCCAGCAGCAGCAGCACCACCACCACCACCACCAAGCCAGCGGCAGCATCGGCGGCGGCACCTCTTCCTCCTTGGCGGGGGGAGGGCAAGGAGGGCCTCTGCCCAGCCGGCCGGAGCCCCCTCGGGGCTCGAGGTCATGGAAACAGAAAACTTCCGGCTGCAGTGCTTCAACACGCAGACGGGGACCAAGTTCCTGCTCTTCACCGACACCATGCAGGCCAACGTCGACGTCGCCATGCGGAAGGTCTACGAGCTGTACGCCGACTACGTCATGAAGAATCCCTTCTACCAGCTCGAGATGCCCGTGCGCTGCGACATGTTCGACCGCAAACTCATCTCGTACATCCGGGAGATTAATAATTCTCGGTGAGGACGCCGCCGAGGTGCGAACCGTCGCCGTCGTTTTGCTGGGCTTGGCAGTGATCGGGTGCGCATCCTCAGTCGGGGACATGCAAACACTCGCCAGGACCGACCTCAAAACTAGTACGGCCAATGGGTATAGTTAGGGCACTATACATTTGCTAGGCGGAGTGCAGGTGGCTTATGATGAACAGAGACTTCAAGATTCTGTCTGCATGGGACGGCGTTGGGTGTTTACTTGGATGCAATGAATTTCGCCTGAGCATTGAGGCCACTGCGGCCAAAATACAGAGATTACCTATTCGTAGAGAATAAGACGCCCCCTCTGATGCCATGGCCAGAATCTCTTTAGTCTAGTATTGTACAGATACAAAGCAGTAGTGGAACCTTGAAGCTCAAGGCCATTCGTCTACGAGGTATCCATCTTGTCATCGCCATCCTTCTTGTGGTCCTTGTTGTCCTTGCTCTCCGAGGACCCGCTGCCGCTCGCTTCGCCATGCTCGTTCAACAGAGGCTGTCGTTCGTCTTCCTCCTTAATACCCTCCAAGTTCGACTTGGAGCCCGAGTCCCCGTCCGTTTGAGCCTGCCGTGCTTGTCTGGCATTCTCTTCTTCCATACTCATACGCAGGGCCAGTGCCAACTCGGGATCATCGGTGGGGTCAAAGTCAAACCCGCCAAAGTCGCCGCTGCCGCCAGACTCCGCGCCGCCAGCGCCACCGGCACCTGCAGCACCCTCGCCGAGAAGGATCGGAGACGATATTAGCTGATCGCTCAGCAACTTGCCACTCGGGGGAACGACGACCAGGTGCGAGCTGTCCGGGCTCTTGAGAACGTTGTTGAATGCCTCCAGCTTCTTCTGAACCTCGTCATTGTCCAGGTCCCCGAACAGCACGAAATCGATGTCCAGGTTGCTCTTCTTCATCTTCTTGGCTAGTGACACAAGTGACTTCTCGTCGTCGGTGACGGGAGAGCAGACGAAAGCGATGATGCGTTGGCGCTGGGACTTGTTTTGACGATGCTTCAGGGCTAGCTGCAGAGGGGGTTAGCCGACAATCGTCGATATCTGGAGTGGTCAGGTGATTCATATAGACGTACACTGGCGATCTGAATCCCCGTAGCGAGGTGCGAGGTACCAGAGATCTTCTTTCTTGTCCGGTGCAGACCCTCGAGGAGCTTGCCTCGTTCCGTTGTGAGCGTCGACAGGACCTCCGGGCCTTTGCCGCCCATGCTCATTAGACCGACTGAGGACTCGGGATTCGACTGAGTGATGTTCTCGAAGATGATGTTGATGGCGTCGGCCTGGGCATCGAATCGGTTTGGTGTGTAGTCGCCATTTCTAGAGCTCTCGCTATTGTCGACGACGATCATCACGGCTTCCAGAGGCATCTTGGCGGTCGGTTTGTCAGCTAGGAGCTGACGAATTCAGAACGTGGATTGCTTGAAATGAAGAACAAGATCCGAGCCCAGGAAGTGGTTGCTTGACTTAGCCGGTCTTGATAGATGTGGTTGGAAAGTCTTCTATGCTGGGGGTGGGATCTGGAGAAGGCTGACGATAATAGACTCCAGCTGGCTGGCTTAAGGTCGGAGAGCGAGCTTAGGCTAACAAACGTCAGTAGTAGTAGTAGTAGTAGTAGTAGTAGGATGGCAGTAGGTAGCCTTGGGCCTGCGCAATCCAAATCCAATCCAATGAACGAACGCGGGATGATGTGAATGTGGATGTGCATGTCGGAAGATCGGGTTCTTTGGTGAAGCTCAGGCCACCCACCTTTCTCCCCCTGCGGCCCTGCCTGGCCTAGCCTGCACCACTAAAACCACCAGGGCAATTTGTTTACTTTCAGCAACATTCGTCAACTGATATCTTGAGAGGTACGGAGTACTACTTGTAACTAAGTATGCATGTATGCAAGCTTCACCAAACCCGTTGTAGACGCCAAAACCTCGCCCATCAACACGTACCCTTTTAAAAGCTGCGCGAAACACCAGCAAAGATAACTCGACAGCCTTTACTGCAACGCGCCTTGTCGCACCATTTTCGTCAAATATACCTACTTACTTACTTAAGTACGTATACCTCCCGAGCCCAAAGGCAACAAACAACAATGGCGCCCGTTCGCCCCAGAAAGCGCAAGTCATCGACGTCGCCTGCAAGCACTCCGCAGAGAAGTCCTACCAAGAAGAGGAGAGTAGGTCTCACTCTGGCTCAAAAGCAGGCTCTTATCGACAATTTGCAGCTAGAGAGTATGAAGCCCGTTCTGTAACGAAGATGGAATGACGCGTCTAACTCGTTCTCCCAGTTACCGAACGCGCTCGAAGATTAAGAGCCCAGTACAATGTCCAGGCGCAACAGTTGCGATCCCGGGTGGAGATGCGTGTCAATCGCATTCCTACCTCGCTTCGGAAAGCCAAGATGGGCGAGCTCCTAGCTAAGCATTCAGAACCGCCCCCATCGCGGGCTGCCCGCTCTATGTATGTCGCTCGACCTCCGCCGGTGCCAGCCAAGGATGGCACTTCGCCCAAGCCTATCCCTCGGAAGCCCGTCTCTGCAGATGAGTCTCATACCAGACATCCTCACAAGCGTTTGAGGTAGGAAGGCGACCTTCAATGGGCTTTCATGTTGGGGATTTGCTGACTGTATTTAGCGAGGAGATTGCAGGCGTTGACGACAAGGAAAATTCGGCCGAACCGATTGGGAACCCTAAGAAGAGATTGCGCGCCGGCGCTGCTGTAGCCGAGGCATCATCCGTCCAGCCTAGCCACGTCCTCTCACCCACATCAACCAACGCGCGCGTTGCGCCGCGGGCCGCCGAACGCCCGCCATCGCCTGCTAAGTTTATGATGGGGCGGCCTCCCTCTCCGACCAAGAGCATCGCGTCTAAATCGTCATCCAATATTCTATCGAGCATGGTCGAGAAGGCAAAGGGAACACGCGCAGCCGTCGCGTCACGGAAAGCCACTGTACCGACAACAAGTGGAGGCGCTGCTGGTACGAGTACTCGTTCAAGGAAGCCCCCGTTGCCTGCCGCAGCAACTACGGCCTCCACACGTGGAAGGCGGAAAGTCAGTGGCACGAGCGAGTCAAGCGAAGCAAGCACGGCTACCGTAGTCAAGAAGACCACAGCATCTAGAGCAACAGCTACTAAGCCTCCGCCGGCGGCCAAACGCACAGTCATGAGTACGATCAAGTCGGCCACTACAAAAAGGGCTCCAGCCTCGAAAGCGACCGCAGCACCTGCAAGCACCACAGGCACTGGTAGAACGCTGCGAAAACGAGCTTGAGCTGTTAAGAGCCAATGCGGTGTGTAAGGGAGGGGGGTGTATTGCTCCTGCAAATGAGGTTCACGACGGATTGGGATGGCGTTCTTGTGGATGACGGAGTTTTGGGGTTGGGGTAACATCACTATGGAATCGTTACAATGAGATACTGTCCAGATGGTGTCCTGGGTAATCGATTGTTGTTTATTCATGCCGTCTGTCTCGCTGTCCTATTCCACATATGCCGCTGCCTGCATCCATGATGCGGAACCCAACTTCCAGATCCTTTCCTTGCTTGAGCGTCTCTTTCAACCAGCAGCACTTGACTTTTTCTTTTTGTCATCAACGAGCTCGATGTTGTCCTCGGGTATATCCTTGTACTTCTCCAGCAGGAACTCCTCGATCTCGTCACTGACATCACCCTGGACGACGATCTCCTCGCCGCCGCTTGGTAGCTTTGTGACAGACGAGCCCGTAGCAAATTTCTTGCCGAATTCTTTAGCCACCTTCTTGAGCTCGAGCCCGAACGCTTCCAGTCCCGAGACGGCCGTCACGTACTTGCGCTTATTTCGCTCCACCCGCTTGATGGTTATGACGCTGTTGGCCATTTTATCAGCCTGCTTCTGCTCTGCCTTCTCGGCTTGAGCTGCCTTCTTCTTCGCATCCTTGGCTGCGCGCTCCTGGGCTGCGACTGAGAGATTTGCCGTGGCGGCTTCAAGTGCTTCTGCAGAAAGAGACAACCACACATTAGCGTACTGGATGCTGAGCGTTGTTGGGTGCGCAAGAGCAAGATAGACATACCTGGTGACCATATCTTCTCGTACACAGTGGGGTGGGTCTTCTGAAGCCAGTCCTGGCACTTCTTCACGGTGCCTCCATATTCACAGTACTGATCAATCCTATCAGTCAGTCCGAGGTCGACTTCGTGAGGCTTGGGGAGGAAGGAATTCGCCGTGTGCTTGAGACATACCTCTGGTGGAAGAGTACAGACTGCAAATCATTGTACCAGTACCACCGGTCGTCAGCCATCAACCTCTTTTTTTTTTTGTGAACCCGAAATTCAAGTAGGCTCGGAAAGGAGCTCTCTGCTTACCACCGCAATAAGTTACATGGCGTCCCTGGGGCTCGCTGGGAGCATCTGTTGTTTCTGTATCTGCCATTGAGAATACTGATACATGTAACGCGCGGGGCTATTCTGGAACACTTCTGTATTGAGAGTCGGAACGGATAGCTCTCCTTCAGTCGTCAGTCCAGCACTGCGGGGTTGTTGATGGAATGCCTTATCCTTTGCCTTGAGTAATTGGTGGGGCATAAGGATAAAGCATTGGCCTTATTTGGCAGCAGCGACTCATGCAGCTCAAGCAAGCTAGGTACCTACATAGATACATAGATACATATATTACTACAGGCACAGATTGGTTCTGGCTTCTAAAGTTCTACTCCCTCCGAGCTTATTTCATCTGTATTAGTATATTACATTAACTATATAGTCGTAGTACCCCGACATGTTGAAAATGCATTTTTGTTCTATCGAGCATGAACCCATAGTAGAGAAAACCTCACCGTCTGGCACATTAACCAGATCTCTGCATAGTTTGACGGACTCGAACCCCCCCTAACTCTAAGATGATTGGCGGTCACCGGTAAGCCACAATGATGCATTGCTTGCGCTAGTCCAGTCTCGAGACATACTGGAATATCTGCGAACACATACAGTAGGGAGAGGAGAGGGAGGGAAAGAAAGGACATCACTGCCACCACTCCCTCTGTTAGCACTGGAAGCCAATCAATATGGCGAGAATCATTGTTCTAGACGTATAGAGATCATGTCATCCCTCATCACTGTTGTGGCATAGGGTATAGGCTTTGCCTCTCCCCTGATTTGATTTGCAAGTAGGCATGATGGCGTTAGTCCGATGTGTGTCCAGGATCTTACATAGACTATATGCTGTTTATATGCATGCAGATGTTAGCCTTGAATGGCCCACCTAAGTCAAAGGCTCGAAGCTGTGTAAGTACTTGTATTACACGCAGGTGAAATTGTATAGGACTATTTATTGTGTTGCAGCTAGATTAGTGTAATAGGTCGCCTCTGGACATGCGAGATCGAGCTCTTAATCTCGAGGGATTACCTCGGGCCCAATGATAATAATAATAATAACAACAACAACAACAATAACAATAGCTTGTGAAACGCGTCAAGCCTCTTATTGCACTTCCATACTACATAAGAAGTAAATATGTATCTCGGAGGCCAAGTGTGCATTGATGTTTAAAGCCATGGGTGAAATTGCGGCCACGTGACTTTGGGGTGGTCGAAAACGGGTGGAAAGCCGGACAAGCAACTCACTCATCAGTTAGATAAGAACAGAACAGTGATGATGAATTCGATCGCGAAAACCATATCTACCTGTACTTACTCATCTTTTAGGCTTTTCTCGGTGCAGATCGAGTTGGTCATGAGAAGAGTGTGAAATGCCATCCTGCTCTGCTTCTGCCACGCCTGATCTCAATCTTTGTCTGGTCTCGTACTCGGGTCACATTTCCTGCTTCATCTCTGGTCCACACACACAAGGTTCCTGGTTACTGTTGTTGGAAGCTCCCAGGTTAGTGCGCCTTAATGGGCAAGGAGCATCATTCATTCACTCACTCATTCAATCCTTCATTACCCCTGGCGCCGCCCCAATCCGCACTAAAACACACCCGTACCATACCCATACCAAAACCCATACCAAACCCATACCGTACAGTGACTGGATGGAGACCTCACCATTGATTGATGGCCCTGGAGGTACCTACTTTCAGCCAATTCCAGGACTAATCCCACCAACTGTTCTGGCGGTATCCGTATATACATACATACTTACTTACCTACCTACTTACTACATACCATACCGTACCTTAGCTAGCATCGATCTAGTACATTCATTCAATCCAATCAATCCTGCCCATCCTGTCCCTTTATCATCCCTCACCCACTTGTCGTTCCCTTTCCGCCTTTTCAAGTACGCCTGAATGATCAGACCAACCTTGGGCTCATCCCCTCCCCCTCCCCCTTGTTCCCAAAAAGTTGCAGCGCTCTGTACCAGCACTACGACTAGGTTACCACTGTATTGTACTGCACACATGCCCAACTGGACTCACTGGGCATAGCGCATAGTACATACCTACCTACCTACTTACTTACACATACTTACATACATTACATTATTCCAATTAGTTGAGCAGCACACCCAGGAACGCGACGTCGATTTTTGACCTGATACCCTTGTTTCCCCTGGCCTAGTCACGATATCTTCTCATTTCCTTGTTCCTGCTCCTCGACCTCGAACTCGACCTTCTTTGATCCGATTCACAGGTATGTGTTAAGTACTTACTACCTTGGCACTCTTCACTCGTTCAATCTACGAGTACATGGTTGATTTCATTTCGTGAAGCCCGCCCGCCCCAGCTGTTCCTGTCTGTCACCCTAGATTTTGTCCATGTCGTTTTCTCGGCGGCATCCAACTTGCTATTCCATTTCCTCCTAGCACCCCCCTGGGTCTTGCTTGCTCCCCCCCATTCGATGAGGAGAAGGGTTGTCGCAGGGTCCAAAATATCCCAATCCCCAATGAACCAGACTGGCACACTTTAGCAACCCAATCCAGTGCACTCAAAATCATCCATCTCTGAACTTACACACTTAATAATCCGTATGCAGAGACCAGAACCTGCTGCTGCACGACACCGATAGCCAGTTTAACGACCCATTCGGTGTCCCCCTCCCTCGTCGCACCTACTATCCATTGTGGGAAAGCCAATAGTGTCGCCCGCCCAATGCCCAGGTCTGACGTGGGACAGCACTCCCAACCGCCGCATTGCCGTAATCAATAGACACCGCGACTGCCCTGTCCTTTGTCCATTAAAACAGTCGCCATTGAGGAAGGACCGCGACCAAGACGATTCCGGGGTGAAGCATCGCGTGGCGGCGACGTGACAGGCAAGTCTCTCGGTCGCCCAAATGGATTCGGATTACGGAGGCGGTCTGGCTGGGGACCGCATTCACGGTCACCCTCCGCCATCCGGCACAGACGGCGGCTACCAGCTCGACAGGGACCGCCTTCACATGACACCGAGTCCCTCATACCAGAATGGTGCCTTCGCTCCTCCGAACCGACCACCCGGCTCGCCAGCCCTCAGTGTCGGCAGCGAATCCCGAAAGAGCAACGAGAGAAACAGGTCAAGAGGGCGCGATAGGAAAGCAAGCGGGCAAACGCGAATATGCCACAAGTGTGGAGAGCCTTTGACAGGCCAGTTCGTAAGGGCACTGGACGGCACATTTCACCTGGACTGTTTCAAGTGCAGGGTAAGCTCCCCCTCCGAACGACATATTGCCAGACAGTGAGACTAATAGATGCTGTGCCACTCAGGACTGCGGCCAGATTGTCGCGTCCAAATTCTTCCCGGCAGAAGATGAAGAGGGTGGTGGTCAATATCCGCTCTGTGAGACGGACTATTTCAGAAGACTAGGACTGCTCTGCCACCAGTGCGGAGGTGCACTTCGAGGGTCTTATATAACTGCCCTAGACCGCAAGTACCATGTCGAGCATTTCACCTGCTCCTTATGCTCGACAGTTTTCGGCGCTCAGGATAGCTACTACGAGCACGATGGTAACGTATACTGCCACTACCATTACTCTACCCAGTTTGCCCAGCGGTGCAATGGGTGTCATACCGCGATTCTCAAGCAGTTTGTTGAGATATTCCGGAATGGTCAAAATCAGCATTGGCATCCTGAATGCTACATGATTCACAAATTTTGGAATGTCCGCCTCACTCCTGCCCAGGACGGCGGTGAGCCTTTCCCGGAACCTGAGGATACAGCCGAGAGCCGCGAGCTTGTCAAAGTCGAAGAAGAGAAGATGGAAGACAAGGTCTATCGCATTTGGAGCGTTCTCTCAACTTTTGAAGAGTCGTCAGCCGCATGCATCTCTGATATGCTGCTGCATGTTAGCAATGGGGCCTATATTGACGGTGTCCTGGTAGCCAAAAAATTTATCCTCCACGTTGAAGTCCTCTTCACAGCCGCCGACAGACTGGACGAGTCAATGAAGCGGTTTGAACTGAAAGGTGTGTTCCCTCTCAATCAGGATACCGGGTAGTCTGGTCTCTAGCTGACTATGTACAGGGCTCGCATACGGCCGTGAAGCCAAGCTACTCTGCAAAAAGATCGTCTCCTTCTTTTCTCTCCTCTCGAAGACTCAAGATACTGGGGTGCGGAAACTCGGTGTCACTCAAGAGTTGCTGTCGCTCGTCACAGGCCTCGCCCATTACCTTAAGCTGTTAATCCGAATTTGTCTGCAGGGAGCTCTGAAGTTCGAGCGGGAACATCAAACTCCGGATGGGCTCTATCAATTCCTCGAGGATCTCAGCCTTATCGAATCAGCCAAGAGCGAAGACAGCACACTGCAGATAACAAACGGCATAGCGCGCCTGTCCGCCAACGACTCGGATCAGTGTTCATTATGTCGAAAGCCTATCGAGGATGAGTGCGCATTAAGTGGAGACAAGAGGTGGCATGCAACTTGTGCCTCTTGTGAGAGGTGCGGCAAGGAGCTAAGCAAATCTTTGGATCAGGCACGTGTTCAGCGGGATCTTAAGATCCTCTGTGCCGAGTGCGATACACAGTCTGGTGGCACGGGACAGCGGGTAGAACGCATCTCCAAGCTTCAGCAGTACGTCTTTCTGCTGCGGGTTGCGCTCGCAAGGCTGCTGGAGATACTCAGGAACAATGGCGCTCTCCCCCATACACTCGAAGACCCCAACCCCGGTGTATACAACTCGGCCGACGAGCAGGGGCCACCGACTGACAATACTGCTCCCATGTTGAGCTCCGACTCGCGGTCCAAGTCATTTGCAGGAGGCGAAATGGAGAGACATCAGAGAGAGTCGTCTTACGAGAGCACTCTCAACGATGTGCGCCGGCTTCGAAGCACTCGTCTTGATAAGCATCTGTCTTCCAGCCTGAGGAAGGCTCGAACATCAAGGATAATGGACGGACCTGATGGACGGGGAGTCAGACCTGGCTCCGCTGGAGCCGACATGGCGTCTAGAAGCAGAGACATTCCGGAGGAAGAACGCGAGGCTGGGCTCGGTGGCTCAACGGAGCAGTACTTCGGACACCAAGACGCGCTGACTCTGGATGATATCCCTCGCATCGTGGCTGTGGAACAGGCCAAGGAAAAGCAGACAGCACAAAACAGGCAAAGCCGCCAAGAGTTGTTCCGTTCACCAGCTACTCACCCCGTGTTCGGGGCCGGTGGCGGTCATCAGAGATCACAGTCGGACGGACGCGACGATCTTCGTCTACAGCCTGAGCCCTCGCCGCAGAGAGGCGGAAGGAAATTCTTTTCAGAGCTCTCGGGCCTAGAATATTTCATTGTCCGCCACGTTGCTGTCCTCTCGATGCACCCGCTGCTTGAGCCAGACTTCTCGCTCGAGGATCTACTGAGCCTGATTGAGGCAAGGAAAGCCCCGACATTCTGGAACAAGTTCGGAAAGGCCTTTGGGAACAAGGAAAACAAAAGGAATGTCAAAAGAAGGGTGTTTTCGGTGTGCCACTGGAAGTCATCACCGAAAGAGATGGCGCAGACTCGACTGATGGCGTCGGCCCTGGCGCTCTCCGAATACCAGCCATTGTCGAGGACACGATTACTGCCTTGAAGAATAAGGATCTCTCGGTCGAAGGTGTCTTCCGGAAGAATGGAAACATCAAGAAGCTGACCGAGATGGTGAATGCAGTTGATCGTGATGGCTGTGACGCTATTCGCTGGAACGACGAGACGCCTCACCAGCTTGCAGCGCTGCTGAAACGGTATCTACGGGAGCTTCCTGATCCTCTCATGACCCAGAAGCTCTATCGTGTGTGGATCGCAGCAACTAAGATCAAGGATGCCGAAAAGAGGAGGCATTGCTTGCATCTTATTTGCTGCCTCCTTCCCCAGCTCAATCGGGACTCCCTGGAAGTTTTGTTCAATTTCCTGAAGTGGACTGCTACTTTCCACCAAGTCGATGAGGACACTGGGTCAAGGATGGATGTTCACAACCTGGCTCGTGTTATGGCTCCCAACATTCTTTACATTAACACCAAGAGCCCGAGCTTCTCGGATGAGCCAATGACTGCTGTCGCTTGTGTTGAGGAGATGATTCAATACAATGATGAAATGTGCATGGTAGGGGCCCTGTGTGGCAGTTTCCTAGTTGATTCCAAGACTAACGAACATTGTAACAGGTCCCGGACGAACTTATGGATATTCTGAGCGACTCTACGCTGTTCAGCAACAGCAGTGATATCACCACCAAGGAGATCCTCAAGCGTATTGGGGATCGCTCGGTTGCTGGACCTAGACAGTATGATGCAGAGCTTGTTAATAGACAAGACAACATCAGACCCATGGCTACCAGGGTAGACACGGACCCCGGCGCATGGCATAACGAGCGAAGTGTCCCGGTTCAGGAGCCAACAATACCCTTCCCATCAAACCAAGGGACACCTCCACAACGATATCGAGTACCTGATCACGGGCCTTCGCCGTACCCTGAGCAGTATGGCCCGGCTGAACAGCACCCTGAAGGCTTAGAGAATGGGCAGCGCCGCGAGTGGCGAAACTCTGGATGGGGTCGACAGAACAGTTCCATTCCCACCGGCACTGGTTAATACATGTCATCAACTTTTGGTATATATACCTTGATCTCCACTGCAGCTGAATTCTATTCAAGCATGGAGCGAAACCGCAATTTCCTGCCATTCAGCAGGAGCTCATTCACGACATAGCATGATTCTGGTGTAGACAGACTTTGACAGCATTTTCGGCCGGCGTTTGATGAAATCCATTCGACCCACAAAAAGATGACGGTTTTGCGATACATTCGATTCATGTTTGCGACCTCAGCGAGGCTTTGTCTTCAGGGGCAGGATTTGATGCCCCTATCGTTCTCATAGTGGCCCAGCCAAAACTGCTGCGCTACTTTTCTTGTTGGTTGCAAAGCTTGGAGTAGTGTGGATTTATGACGGCCATTTTCTTTTTGGCTGGTCTTCTTCGATGCTTATGTGACGGGTGCGGCTGGGGGGGGGCACTCCTCTACATTCATAAGTCACCATGAGCTGCTCGGGTCTTGGCTCGATGGGGATGGTCTAAGTTTGACTGATGGGAAGAGTGGTTCGGGTCTTGGCCCAAATACGACGTGTCCTGCGTATTTAGGAAGGCTGGCATGTTATCGTCTTCTGCCCCGACAAATCAACGCCAAGCACAGCCCCGAATGGTCATGGCGCCCTACTATCAAGACAAATCCCAGTAAACCGTTGTTCCGAGGATGAAGAATATCTCAGCAGCGCCAAGCCGAAACGTTTACGTAGTTAAGGGGGAGTAAGATAGTTGTAGTCAAACTAAGGATGAGCCTCTCGAGTAAGATGCACATAATTCCAAGACGCAATTGTTCCCCGGAGTTGCTTTTGTGTGGTTCAGTTCGTCACTTAGACTCTCGTGTGCTGTTTTCGTAGAGCGCACATATTTTCATTATACTGATATGAGATGCTATGAATCAAGGTACGCCACCGCAATAGGGGTCCTGGCTTGCTCCGGTATTACTAGACACTAAATATCTTACACGCATCCTCTCCGTCTAATATATTCCCCAGACATTGATTATAAATGCATCTCTGGTTGTCGGTATTCAGTGTAGATGGGAGGTTCACCTTAAGCTTTCTCCTCTGCTGTCTTTCGATGGATGTCTCAACAACGCACAACGACGACGATACTCGTGCGGCCTTGCCGATGAGTAACATATTAGAATCCATGTCGCGCATGGTGACTAGTGTCCACTTAGGCCTTCTTCTCTTTCTTCTTCTGCTCCAACGTCCAAGCCACAGCGCGCTGGACACCCACATCCAAACCGACGAGGGGTTCGTAGCCGAGCCGTCTCCTGGCCTTGGTAATGTCGTAGTAACGGGTCATGCAGCTGTAAATAATGCGCTGGCGGTTGAAGGTGGCCGGCTTCCGGACGATGCCGAAGTATACCTCGCTGAGGAAGCCAAGGAGGAGACCGGTCTCGCGAGACATGACCCAGGCGCTGCCGGGGCCCTTGTCGCTGCCCGCGGCGCGCCACACGGCGCGCGTGAAGTCCCAAAAGTAGACGGGCTGGCCGTTGGTCACGAGGAAGGCCTCGCCGTCGACGCGCTCATGGTCGAGGGGCTGCGTCTCGCTCGCTGCCGTCACAAGGAGAGCCCGCGCCGCTAGCAGGTGCGCGTGGGCTACGTTTTCGACGTAGGTGAAGTCGAAAAGGTTCTGGTTCTCGCCAATTTGTACGTTGTGTCGCCCTTGCTCATAAATATTCACCATATGGTAGATGGCCTGCACGTCGCCTTCGCCGAAGATGCCAGAGGGCCGGATTGAGGCAGTCAGGAGTTTCGGCGCGATCTCGGCTCGGTTTGCGGCAAGGGCTATGGACTCAGCTTCGGCCTGTTTGAGTGGCAAGGGCTCGTTAGCTACGACGCGCATGCCATGAGGATAGCCGTGGTCATCATACCTTTGTCTCCGAGTAGTACTCGCTCTGTGCTTTGCCTCGTATGACGGGGTATGTCTCGTTGGCATTGATCAGGTCGTTCTTGTTGTCGCTCATGATACTCGCTGAGCTCGTGAAGACCAGAGCCTTGACGCCTGTCTGCTGGCATGCCGTCACCACGTTCCGCGTGCCCTCGACGTTGACGCGCCGAAATAGGTCGTGGCTGATGTTGCCGCTGCCCTGGGCCGGGGGCGAGGCCGTGTGGATTACGACGTCGGGCTTGATGCGACCGAACTCCTTGACGAGCTGATCGCTGTCGGTGATGTTTGCATCGACGTACTCGACGCCGTCGGAGGCAGGCCGCCGGTTCTTTGTGCACTGCAAGTCAAGGACACAGACATGGCTGCAGTTCCAGCTGCGGAGAAGCAGGTTGACGACGTGGTGACCCAGGAAACCACAGCCGCCGATGACGACGACGCGGCCGAGACTGAGCTTCTGCTGGGGCTTTTCCGTTGCCATGGTCGCGGAGTGAACTACTTGGATGGCAAGTTAGGCTGATTTGAAACCGTTGAAGCGCCTGCGATCCAGCTTTAGTGATGGGACGGAGCCCGGGAGTCGTTTACTCGGCGGGCGAATGGGGTGATCGGTCAGGGTTCCCATCGCTATTTGACTTCCTTCACCGCCCTACATAAGTAAGTACAGTAATGTGGATATTTCGGAGGTCTTGACCGATAGAACCGGTGCGGTAACAAGGCACTGCAGCCTCATCGCGATGTCATTGAAAGTATTCGAAGTAGCACCCAATCTGCCTACCTGCGCGTAGTATTGCTGCCTAATTTTAGTATAATCCCCCTCCCCCAGGCTACCATGGGCATCAAGGCTCACAGCCCGACCAAAGAAGAGAGCTGCGGATTGGCCTAATTCAGGCTCGGGCCGCCCGACGAGGTCACGGAGAGATAGTTACACTTGTTTCATCCGGAGATGTGGGCTAGCAAACGATTGCGGATGGAAACCCATTCACGTCGATTCGTTCCGAGTGGTGGTTAGTCGGGCAATGCAGAATCCCCATGATATATCGTACCTACTTTGCTTACTTAAGCCTGGCCTGATCAGCGTGCGACAACTGAATTCTGCCCTGCGATGATGCCAAAGGCAAGTGCGCGTCGCTGCCCCGCACTAGGTTAGTCTTTACTCAATCTAGCCCCACCTCCCCGCCCGGCTATGCCACTTCTCTAATACATCTCGAATGACCTCAATACTGCTGCTATCATGTCAATTTCGTAGGTACCTCCCTGGTATGGATCGGTGTTTATTTGTTAAGAAAGTAAGGAAGTATTGAATTAACTGCCTGCCTACCTAAGGTTAAGGCCCTGTTACTGTTAGACTTCCCGTCAGCTTTATCTCTACCTAAATCTAACTACATACTTTACATAACATAATCGATCAATCTATCGCTTCGGTCCTGGGCTTGACTACGTACGAACCTTCCGGAGGTAACCCCTCCTTTCAGCCGAGTCGGCGTGGAATGGCCTCAAGTCAACCGCATACCATACAATACCTAAGTTCACACCCAACCACCCACCCACACACACACTCACACACACTCACACACATCTATCACACGCTGCCTTTCTTTTTCCCTTCTCCGGACCGTCTTACTCGGCAAGGCCCAAAGTGCAAGCTACCTCGATCCGCGCAGAGTCGAGTCTGTTTGGCCAAGCGCCCACGACTACCTTCTCACCTTTCTTCATCCCCCACCATCGCTGATACCAAACCCAAACTGTCTTTCGATAAACCCGCCAGTTCTACAGCAGCTCTCTTCCCTTCCTTTTGATGTGGTACATCCTTTCGTCGTCAAATCCTATGGTCTTGGCCGACTTGACTTACCTGCAATTGTCTCATCAGAGTCGGCATCATGGCTGACCAGTCCATCATACGCATCACCAAGGAGATTAGCGACCTCCAAAAGAACTCGGATCTCTCACTGGCTGTTGCCTTTCGGGATCGAGATGTGCGTAACGTGAGGACCATGATCATCGGCCCCCACGAGACTCCTTACGAGTTCGGCTTCTTCGAGTTCGCCGTCAAGTTCAATAAGGAGTACCCGCGCAAGTCGCCTGCTGTTACCGCCACCACCACGAGCAATGGGCGTTGTCGCTTCAACCCAAACATATATGCCAACGGCAAGGTCTGCTTATCCATCCTGGGAACATGGAGGGGCGAGCGAGGTGAGGAGTGGTCGGCTGCACAAGGTCTAGAATCCATCCTTCTGTCCATCCAGAGTCTTATGTCGTCCAACCCATACGAGAATGAGCCAGGCTTCGAGGACGCCAACGAAGAGCACGACAAGAAGGCGCAGAAGGAATACGTAGCCAAGGTAAGGCCTTTGACGTTCTTGCCGGACTGGGTAGTGGAGCGCACGTCCAACTGACATGCCCACAGATTCGGCACGAGACACTCCGTATTTCCGTCATCCAGCGTATGGAAGAGTACCTAGGTATCGGTGGCAACATCGTCCAGCCGACTTCTATTGCAAACAACGAGGACTATGATCTTGACATGGCTGATGAAGATATTGACGAGTCTTCGGTGCCCTGGGAGCCATTCAAAGACCTGGTCAAGCATCGCTTTCTCTGGTACTACGATTCATACCTCGAAGCCATCGAGAAGGCAAAGAAGGAGGTCAAGGACGGGCAAGCCTTCGTTCGCATGCCATTCGAGGGTTCTAGCAACATTATGGACGGCAAGTTCAATTACACCGAACTCGAGCGCCGCCTGCGAAACATCAAGGCTGCTCTCGAGTTGGAATCAGAAAGATGGGCATCGGAAGGCCTCCACCCGAGGGTCAAGGATGGCACTGTGGCTGTAAATCTCGCACGTCAGTTTGAACAAATCCGAGAGTCTTACAAGAGAAGCGAGGTACCTCATAGTGTGGAACTGGAAAACGGCAATCCGTTTGTGTGGAATTTGACATACTTCGGACGCCCTATGACGAACCTCGACGGAGGCTCGTTCCGTTTCAAGCTCAAGTTCAGCCCTCGCTTCCCCGAAGAGCAACCCTCTGTCAGGTTCGAGACGCGAGTGTTCCATCATCGTATAGCCCAAGATGGAACACCTTGCTACACTCCAAACCCGTCCCGCCGTGAAGACATCAAACAGCATATAGATGCCGTCATCAATGCCCTGGAGGAAGAGCACCCACCATACGATCCACGAACGATAGTCAATCCTGAGGCATACAAGTTGTTCTGGGGGACCCCTGAGGACCGCAAGATGTACAACCGCCGCCTTCGCAGGTCCGTCCAGCAGAGCATAGAGGATCTCTAGGAGTATCTCTGACTCGTGCCATCTTTTCTCCTTCTTCTGATGTGTACTTTACGAACCTAACGCGTATTACACTATACGTTGAGGCGGTTTTATTAGTTGGTGATTTACGCTTTTTGACCTTCACGGCTGCAGATTCCCAGGGTTTTCTTTAATATCCATTTGCTTTTCGCAGCTGGCTGATAGTGATATCATACATGGCGTTTGAGGATAGCGGACGGAAGGGATGGCCATCGTCAGGGAACACGGTCACTGGCATGGATAAGGCATCACTGGTTGATCCAGGCTCTGATTCCCAGTTTTAGGGCTGCTGCAAAGGCATGCATGTTTTGGCTGGCAAGGCTGGAGGACAACCAATAGTTCTTATAATATGAACACAGAACGTTTCCTCCTGCTATATTCCAGTCACGGCTTGGGTCGCTTGGCTCAGGTAACCGATCAGGTCTAAATCCGGCATGCAGTCCTGCTGTGAAGCTTGACAGTTACTTAGACTTGCGACAACCTGGCCTTCGCATTGTTTGGCGTTATCAGGGCATGGCCAGACAGACTGCGCAACAATCATGATGACAACTTCTATCTGTGTTTCGTGTGCCATGATGCCGTGTAGCACACACCCAATACACCCAATGCTACCGGCCCAACTTCATCCAGCTATTTCATGATAGTCGGTTCCTCGTCTCCACGATCCATGTATGCATGCCATTAGGTCATGGGTGCTGGTCTGGCCGAGCATGACAGCTGGGCATATCTGTCCAGTTGGGCTAACTTCATGTCACCATGGCCTTATCCCACCCATACCGCATCACTGCTGTGGCCTTGCACTTCTCGAGCAGCAACAAGTTGGGCAGTTGCAATATCGCCATTAGGAACTATTACAACGAGCCTAGGTAGTCTGGGCCGCCGCCGCCGCACGTTGGCAAAGCTAAGGGTATCATAGCTGTGTGACGCAATAGTTGCCACTGGAAACGTCGCGGAGCAGAGCAGGTCGCCGTGCGCAGCGGTGTTTGTTGCATACAATGTTTGCAGTATAGGTTGCATGCAATTTCCAGGAGCAGGCCACAAACATGTCTTCATCGAGGTGGGCCTTTCGGTTTCTTCCGCTCAATCTTGTCGCGCAAAGGATTATACGGCGCTGCTACACCGACAGCTTCCTCTTGCTTGCCGGCCCCTTTAAACTCGTAGCGGCCGTCGGGTGTTACCGTAGCTGGAGTACCTTGACTCGGTCGGGCCAGCTGCTCATTGTGTAGTCTGTCCAATGACTCACCTGTAACTGCGTATTGCGACCAGTTGATAGGCGGGCACCGATATATATTTTGCGAAGCGGGTAAGCTTGACCATGGCTTGGATTCGCTCCTGGTCGTAGTCTCGTCATTCTTATCCTTGTTTCGGGTATCATCATCGGCCCCTGATGAGGACGAGGAGCCAGGCCGTCTCGCGCCCGCCTGGTCGCCCGCCATGCGCACTCTGCCGCTCTCTAGGTCGGCGATGAAGGCCTCCGGATCTTCCAAGGCAGCCTCTTTCGCCTTCTGTAAGGTGACCATGTCCTTCTTGGCATTATTGCTTTGCATCTGGAGGATAGATATCGCAGACTTGAGAGCTAGGACGTCGGGGTTGGTATCGAACTCGATGGGCTCCGGCGGGGGTGGCGCAACGACAGTTTGCGCGGGATGCGAAGAGTAGGCATGTGACTGACGCGGAGGAGGGAACTGAACCGGGTTGAGTGGAGGCGTGATTGGGCTCACGGGTGGCCGCGGCGGTGATGAAGCTCCAGTACTTTGTGCGGCTGTTGTCGCTACTGTCGGCGCAGCTGGCGGCGCAACTGCGGCTGGCGGCGCTCTCGGTGTAACGGTGGGTATTGGGACTGGCCTCTTGCCCGAGGCATTATTTGAGGCTGGTTGCCCGGCGGGTGTTCCGGTAGAAGCAGAAGATGCTGGGGGAACAGTTCGAGCTGCACTCGTACTGGAGTTATTGCTGGTTGGCGGCGCATAGCCGGCTATATTGGGCACCGGAACGGGCACTGGCGTTTGAGGGATGCCAGTCCCGTCAGTGTTGAGCGTAAGACCCGGCATGGCAGTCACAACAGGGGGACGTTGGAGTTTATTATCCCGTATCCCACATTATCAGGTATTCTCCGGTCAGGATCTCTTGTCGGTAGGGGACTGGAATGACGCCACAAGGCCGATGGCACGAAAGCGGGGAAACCCGGAGGAGGCTAGCCCCTGGCGCAGCGTCTTATAGGACCTCGAGGTTCCGGCAGAACGTGTGTGGAGAGTATGGAGGCTCCTTTGGAGACTTGTCAAATAGGGAAACATATATCGTAGACGCGTAGAATGAGGTGCCTCAAGGAGTGGGAAGGTTAGTTGCGGGACGGGAGAAGAAAGGAGGACTCGTTCCCAAATGGAAGCGGAGCGGGGCTTACTAAGTCTAAGTCATACACGGACTTTGCCTCGGGACAACTTATAGTAAGGAAAACCCCGACTCGTGGATCCAGGCTGCCGGGAAGATCAACAAGAAATCTACTTAGTACGGATTACGGAGCACCAATGATCCTTGCGTGTGGGCAGGTGGGCAGGTGGGGCAGAAAGGTCTTTCTTTCTAAAGCGCTTATAGTGACAGTGACAGCGACAGTGACAGTGGCAGTGGCAGTAGCAGTGGCAGTAGCGGTTCGTCATTGCCCCATTTCAAGGCCGTTCGAGTGGCAGGCGCGTGCATACTTCTCCTCTCCTTGGCGGCGAGGTTGAAACTGTGTAGATTGCGAGCTTGGTTGATTTAAATGATGGATGCCACGCGAGAATGCGCCATGCGTGGCCACTCCGACTAAAGAAGACGGCATGTCTCAGCTCTTGCCTTGGACGGACGCCAGTCGCTAAGACTTTGCTTCCTGTCCTGTCATTATTTAGATTAGCATGTACTATTGGTAGTAGCACAGGAAGGTCACATGTGTGACTCGCGTGTTTCGGCTTCCTGCATCGTTCTATTACTACTCTCCCTTAAACTATAACGTCCTTGATTCCAATTAATTTCGAAGCCCCAAAGCCTGCTCTCAGCGATTCACCCAGGCGACACCATCCCACGATAACTACTACTACTACCCCTGTGTCTCTAGCGCTGGCGACGACGCTCGCTGCTGCCACGTCAATCTTCTGTCGTGTTCTAGCCGGGCTTTCTCTTCCGTCAAGGCCAACATCTCGTCTCAGCTCTGTACGATTTGGATGTTGCCAGCATACACTCGGCCATCAAGTATCACACGGCTTTGAGGGGCCTTCAGGTGAAGGAATATTACCCCTGCAAGCCTCAAGCTTCTCATGGCAATATTCCAATCACTATTTCGGCCGACCTAGACCTTTCGGGCATCTGCCACTTGCGGTTGGCTTCCTGAGAAGCACGAGGCACTAGTGGTAGCCACAAACTTCGAAGCTAATGAGCGCACTTGCCCCCAAAGTCTCCGGTCATCATGGTAGCCTTTGGCCGCCTACGGAAGTTGAAGTCGCCCAGCGTTCTTGGATTGCCGATAACAGACCATGAAATACCACTACGGAGTCCAGTAAGTCCGCAACTGCTCGCAGCACCTATCCTCCGCAACTTCTCCTACCCCATAATTACGTCCACTGCCTCTTGCACACACGACAACTACCCAGATACCTCAGCCTGTCATCAAGTGGGTGAGATCTTCAGTCCGTCCCCTTACTCTGACCCGAAAGGCTGCGCGGGGTCAGAAGTGCCGTTGCCCGAGAGTGATCAGCATCCAAATACCCAGCTACACAAGCACCACGACGAGTTCGTCATCCGCCGCCAACTCGATCAACAACCGGCTTTAGACAGGCCTGCCGCAAAGGAGAGAGTGAGCGCCGGGAAGAAGCAACGTAGAAGCACGCTGCTTAGCCTGTCTGCATCTCACACGCGGAGCACCACGTCGATTGGCAGCAGCTTGGAGCCAACAGAGACGAGAGTGCCGGGCTTCAACCCAAACGAGGTGTCAAAGGCTCATCTCCTTGGGGATTACGCTTTGCCTCACAAGCCTCCGCGGTTCAAGCGCACCTCCTGGATTCAGCATAAGACGGCCTCCTCGTTCGACGCATCACAGCTGGTTCGAGTCTATACGACCAGCCCACAGCGCCCGGTATCAAGCTCTCAAACTTGTGCCCCTCCGGTGAAAGCACCAGAGCTGGCTGTTGAAGCATTCCCGCCGTATGCCTGGGAGCATATCGGGGACGCTAGAGTAGCTCGAAGCCAGCCCACAGAGTACCATCCGGCATCCAAGGTCCCCAGAATGGGCCCCGGCGATAGCAAAGTTGCAGCGGTGGAACGTCACTCTAGTAATGGCGGGAGGAAAAGGGGCAACTCGACTTCTGATGTCGAGAAGCGGAAAGGGAAAGAGGGGAAAGGGCGGTGGTTCTCCCAACTAAAGGAGTGGGTATCGGTATCTGAGCCGTCGACCCAAGCCCTTAAACAGCACAAGAAGGACACGTACAAGCGAGCTGGTATTGCGTTGAACGATCCTCGAGCTGGGGCGAAGCTTCACATTCCAACGAGCACCCTGCCATCAGATGCCATCAAGCCTTGTGGCCGGGGACTCGAACCTGAAGAGATTGCCAAGAGGAATATAGAGAGAAAGAGGAGACAGCGCCAGTCCTTCAGCACGATCGGAGGGACGTCGCAAGGATCGCGTTCTAGTACGAGCCAGTATTCGTCGATGAGCAGTCTCCCCATACATCATCTGAGAGAAGATGCCTAAGCAGAGAGTGATGGAGGTTTCCTCGCGGGGCTCTAGCTCAGATCTGCATCACGACATTAATTACCCTCGGTTACGGACTGTATGAGCTGTGTCGACAGGTCGGGCCAGTTACAAGCATGAGGCTCTGCAGGCCGGTTCCGTGTCTTGCTGGAGGACCATAACGCTCCATGCATGCAAGTGCGGCAGAATAAGGTTACGATTATGAGATGGGAGACATTAATCGGATGCATGGGGTTTAGAGTTGGGGATCGGTCGTATGCACATAATAGTTAATAGCTTCCGCATCTGGATTGCTTTAATAGGCCAAGTAAACCCTGCCACGAAGTTGGGACATCAAGATTCACACATGGATCCGACATGCCAGCAATGAATGTACATAGTTGTAAGTAAAGTACTTATTTCTTCATGTCCGGACTTCTTTCTAGACTTGGGCGCGCTCCCGCTTCCCTCTCGTCTTCGCACGAGCACCAGATTCTGCACCAGAGCAAAAGTAAAAGCAAAAAGCACATGTGGGGAAACGATCTGCGACTTCTGCCGCCTTAGCGTGGGATCTCGTCCCGAATGACGTATTTGATTGCCTTTCCAGCTTTACCCACGGCACACCTTCCACGATGACCATCAGAATCTAGGATCGATGATAATACCCTGATAGAGCATGAGGAATGGCACAAGCCCCATGGTGTCAGGGTGCCATGGGGGGGGGCCCGGAACAAACTCTCCTAGATTATTAGCTCTCTTCGGTTTCCGTCGAGCCCTCTGGTTGGTTCTGCATGTTCTAGTCCCCGGTATCTGCTTGCGTCACTATCGCCTAATCTCAATACAAGAACATCCTCGTTCCCCTTCGCATCGTCTTTGCATTCTAGACTTCTAGAATCGATTGATCGCCAAGCTCGTGCTCGCCGAGGCCTGAGTTTTCTGACCTTGATCCGCATCCCCTCCGAGCAGACTAGTTGCACCATGAGCAAGCTTTGGGGTTCGTCCAGGAACGACGACGGCACCGATGTCGGCGGCGGCGACAACCCGGTGCGGCAGTCGCAGGACAACAGCCGAGTCCCCAGTGAGCACACCCGGCTGCTTCCCAATAGAGTCGAGAGCACGAATAGAGTCGAGAACACGAACTATCTCAGCCCGGACGATCCAGCGGTACGATGCAAATATCCAGTGAATGGATGAAATCATCTATTAGCAGAAACGTCTGATCAATGAACCCATTAGGTATCGCCGTACAATCTATGGTCTGTCCGAATCGTCCGATATCTCACCATCTTCCTCACCCTCGTCACGTTTGTATGGTGGATACTACAACTGGTCGGCGAGTTCGTGACGCCGCCGGGCTTCCATACACGCGGCTCGGGCTTCTTCCCATTCAGCTACGCCAGCGTAGCCCTGGCCAACCTGCTCTTCAGCCTGGTGTTTTTCGCCATTCCCTCCAAGGCCGTGCGTGTTCTCAGCATAGTCATGAGCGCTTTCCTGCTGATCGATACGGTCCTGATCTTGTCGGTTGAGATGATTCGGCATGAGGAGGGATGGGTTGGCATGGTCTCGGTGCTCTGTAAGTGGCAGTGTGCCGACCTCCCCCGGCTTGCGATCTTGGCTGATCTCGAGGGTTTGACTCAACGACGACATGGCTAATACGTACGACTTACAGGGGCTTTCTTGATTGCTTTGTGGGTCTTGGTCACAGACCGTCTAGTGCTCTGGGGCAAGCACGAGGAGGAGGAGCGACTGACTGGCCGGGCAGAGACGCGGCGGAGTCTGGGCGAATGGACGGCGGTCCTCGTTTCGACACTTGCCATGATCATTCTAACTGCGGCCCTCTTCTTGACGACCTGTACCCTCATACTCCGCGCTCTCGACGCTGGCCTTGCCCCTCCCGGGAATCGATATTGGGTTGATGGTGACAAGTATTTGATGCACGTTTACTGCCGCGGTAACCAAACAGACGCCAAGGGTACCAAATTGCCAACAGTGCTACTTGAGGGCGGAGAGGGCACGGTTGAGGATGGTCTCTGGCAATTCGCGGATAACGCAGTCAACAACGGCTCCATTACAAGATACTGCTTTGTCGACCGACCTGGCCTCGCATGGGTAAGTTGAAGGCGTCTAGACATCCAGAAGGCAAGAAAACGCTGATCGAATCTCTAGAGTGATACCGCACCGTCTCCACTGTCTGCCGGTATGGCGGTTGAAGCTGTGAGCGAAGCTTTGGCTCGAGCTGGGGAGGACGGACCTTGGAGTAAGACGGATCCCACAAATCCTCATACTTTCCGCAGTGGACTGATCAGAATCCGGAGACAGTTCTGTTGAGTGCTGGCATTGGCTCAATCTATTCACGCATCTTCTCTTCGCGCAATGGGAAGGCGATCAAAGGGCTTTTGATGATCGACCCCTTGCACGAGGATCTCCTGTACCGGGTCGGCGCACCTGGCCGCGGGTTCTTCCTCTGGTTACGAGGGATCATCAGCCCGCTAGGCTTGGACCGAATCCCGGGGGCCTTATTCAAGGGCCGCACCAAGGAGGACCGCGTCTGGGGCCACTCGGCCTACCAGACGGGCAAGTTCATCTTCGCGAAGCTGCAGGAGAACCTGGTGGCCGATACCTTGAGCAAGCGCGACGTGTCCAGCAGCTGGGCCATCCAGTACAAGGACACGCCCCTCATCATCATCAGCTCTGGCGTGGAGATGAGACGCGATGATAGCTGGGAAGAAGCCCAGAGGGATCTGACGGGCTTCACGCATAATCTGAAGCACTGGGACATCGTAAAGCAGGCGCCACACGAGGTGTGGGGTACGTTGGAGGGACGCGAGATGATGGAGAAGAGATTGAAGCAGATGGTTTATGCCTAGTCGGACCTGAAAAGGATACTTAAGTACCTATCCATTGGATGGAATTGCTCCGGTTTGTTACGATAGGAGGCTTGAGCAGATTGATATGATACCACGGCAACATGGCAGCAGATCGGGATTCTTGTTTAAGTAAGCAGCCAGGAAAGTAAAACAATAGTTAACTAATAACTTATTTATAATATGACTACTTAACTAACAAATGGCAATCGTCAACAACATGGACTTGTACATTGCTTGGACTCTGGAGGGAGCCACGACTGCCCCACATTTGGACCTACAGGGATCTTAATTGATTTCTTGTCAGGCGCGTCACGGTCGTGTAAGTTAAGTACTTTTCCAAGCTCGAGACACCCAGCGCTTGGCCGTGCCAGGAAAGCTTATCTACGAGTTACGATCGACCCTACGCGACCTCCAGACTATCACCACAGAAACAACCCCCCCCACCCAAAAGACTGCATGAGAGAATCGTCAGCCTTCATATCCCCAGAGTTGTTGTAATGGCAAGCTTCTTCGACCTCAAGGCGCGCAAAGCCGCCGCAGCAAACGGCGCATCTGCACCCAAGGCAGACGACAAGAAGCAGAATACGAGACGGCAACCATGGGTTGAGAAATAGTTAGTTTGCACTCGACCATCAGAGATGATTGCATATCCGATGCTGACTGTGGTCCTGTGGTATAGCCGTCCGAAAACCTTGAGCGACGTCACGGCCCAAGATCACACAGTCAATGTCCTCCAGAGGACATTGCAAGCTTCAAATGTAACATCAAGCACAATCAACCTTGGAGAAGTTGTGGGACGGCTGTAATTGACGAGGCTTTCATGTAGCTCCCCCATATGCTCTTCTACGGACCTCCAGGCACCGGTAAAACGTCGACGATCCTTGCACTGGCGAAGGAGCTTTACGGACCCGACATGATAAAGTCACGCGTGCTCGAGCTGAACGCCTCAGACGAACGTGGTATCTCTATAGTGCGCGAGAAGGTCAAGGACTTTGCGCGAATGCAGCTCACAAACCCGGCCCCCGGCTACAAGAATCGCTACCCGTGCCCCCCCTTTAAGATCATCATCTTGGATGAGGCCGACAGCATGACGCAAGATGCGCAGAGCGCCCTCCGACGTACCATGGAGACCTATAGCAAGATCACGCGCTTCTGTCTTATCTGCAACTACGTGACGCGCATCATCGATCCGCTGGCCTCGCGTTGCAGCAAATTCCGGTTCAAAAGTCTGGACCAGGGCAATGCCAAGAAAAGGCTGGAGGAGATCGCTGAAAAGGAGGGGGTCGGGCTTGAGGACGGCGCGGTCGACGCCTTGATCAAATGCAGCGAGGGCGATCTCCGAAAGGCTATCACGTTCCTGCAAAGCGCCGCGAGGCTTGTCGGTGCGATCGAGAAGGATCAGGACGGCGACAGCGCTGATGATGCCATGGATGTGGACCGTAAGACAGTCTCCGTGGCGATCGTGCAGGATATCGCCGGCGTAATACCCGAAATTACCATCACGGCGCTCCAGAAAGCCATGCAGCCGCGGTCCGCAGGCGCGACCTATCAGGCCGTTGCGAAGGTCGTTGAAGACATGGTGGCGGATGGCTGGAGCGCCAGCCAAGTAGTCACGCAGGTAGGGCACATGCTCTTAATACAGCGATACGCCATTCTGGATGCTAACATACTCGCCTAGCTCTACCACTCCGTACTTCAGGATGAGACAATACCGGATTTGCAAAAGAACAAGATAACACTAGTTTTCTCCGAGGTGGATAAGCGACTGCTTGATGGTGCTGATGAGCATCTCTCGATCCTGGATCTTGCCCTGAGAATCTCCAACATCATGAGTGGAAAGGGCTGAAGGTGTGCTAATATGACGGAAGGGTTATCTCATGGTCTGTACTGCGGGCAAGCCGGTCTTCGAGGGGGGGGCTAGATATATGAGTGCTCAGATATGAGGATGGCGAGCGCTAGTAGAAGATATTTCGAGCTGCTATCGTCTTGATTGAGGGCTAAACCCACTGTGATAACCCCTTCTCCTTTCCCTCTCATCGAGCAGTGCACAAACTTCTTTTTATAATGCATTTCTTAGCCAGAAATTTGGTCATATAGTGAAGCACCGTACCCTAGAGCTCCACGTCTACATTATGCTGAGGCCCTTTAAAGGGGTTTCAAGAATCCTATTCGTTGATGGACCCCAAGTTACCGTCCAGAATTGACCACACGGTTTTCGGCAGCCTTTTCTGCTCCTCCTCCTCCCTTGCCTTGATCTCAAACGCCCTCTTCGTAGGACTCATGATGGCCGGCGTCACCTGATCGGCATCTTCCGCAGCAGCGTCCTGGTCTTGCCCGGACTGCTGCTGCACCTCTCCCACATCGATCATCAGTAGTTGGCAGACCTCGTCGATGGCGCCGCGGGCCTCGTCAATCGAGAGCATGCCCTCCTCGACCTTTTCGGCCACCATCTCCAGGGTGGCGATCTTGGCCGAGTCGGCGGCGTAGATCCAGGGTTCGACCTGCTTCGCGACACCCAGCTTGGACACCCTCGTCGCTTCGCCGAAGCTCAGGTTGCGCCTCGAGGGGGATTTGTTGTGGGCGGCCGCGGGGTACTTGGACAGCAGTTGACTTTCTTGGGTCAGGTGCTCGAAGGCCAGCTTGGTTTCCTCCTGCTGCCGCGCCAGGCTCGTGTTGATGTGTGTCTTCTCCTCGATCGCGGCTTTTTGCTCGCGGGACAGCGCCTGGATCCTCTCCAGATAGGGGGTGAGTAGATAGGTGTAAGGTGGTGGCGGCAGCGTTGCAGCTGGTGATTCACCACCCTCTTGCTTATAGGAGGCCCCCGGGGGAGTAGGCTCGTCGGAGTCGGACGCCTTCATTGTGTCGCGCTTGGCGAGAAGGGCTATGATTTCTTTTCGAAGTTCCACGTGTCGCTTGTACTGCTCCTGGATACCAGCCAAGCGTGCGTCCAGGTCGACCGCGTGCTTTTCTCGACCAGTGGTGTCTTTCAGCGGGGTCCCAACCGCGTCCCCATTATGGTCGCCGGCCTTGCTTAGCTGCGATTCTATCCAGTTGATCAAGGTGGCCTTGACGGCGTTGAGAGCATGCAGTTTGGCCTCAGGGCTGAGAGCCTTGGGGTCTAGGGGATCTCTGGCTTGTGCGGCGTCGTATTCTTGCTCGACCTTCCGAGCCACCAACTTATTTCGCAACACAGTCTTCTTCAGTTTCTGAAGGAGCTCCTGCAGTTCCGCTTCTGTCACCACATCGTGGCTCATTGTAAAGCCATCGAGTAGCTCTTTGGGAACTTCTGGCAGCGGCTTGCAGTCCTTGTACATGGCTTCCGGATCCAGGAAGTCCGGTGTGCCAGCAGGCTGTTGTTCAAGCTCTTCCATATACTTCTGAGCAATGCTCAGCTTCTCAGACCGCTGTCGAAGCTCGGCTACCTCAAGGTGCAGATCTAGAAGACTGCAGCTGCTGCTCTCGGTGTCCCTCTCATGATGGTGCTTTTTGAGCGGTGCCGGTATTGTTGTGCTTCTCATCTCGTCGTGCGCTTGGGCGAACTCTAGGCGCGCCTTCAGATTCCGTCTCACGGCCTCCACGTAGCGCCTCTGTAGGCCGTGAAGATGTCCCGACCCCGACGACACTTCGATCGTGTCTGGGTCAACCAGTGAAAGCGGCCCGCTGATCTGATCTTCACCGAGGCTCTGCCCGAGCTGCACTGCCATCAGCCTCTGGATCGTCAGAACCTCATCGCGAGGCCGAATGCGATTCTCCAGGCCATCGATGAGCTTCTGCCTGAGTCGCTCGACCTTTTCACTGTCCATGACGGCTATGTAGTTGTATGCGCCGACGGGCAGATGATGTGAAGTCTGAAATGGATACTTCTTGACCGCAAGTCTGAGATGGGCTTTTTGGGGTTGAAGCCAGGGTATCGGGTCGTGGTTTGAGACCCTGGACCTTCACCCGGAACATGTAGTTACCCACTCTGGAGGAATTGCCGAATCGACGATGTCTACAAAAAACAGCAACATCAAGCCAGGAGAGAGTTGGAGAGAAGCATTGCCCGATTCAACAACACTACGAGTGACGGGCCAATCAGCCGCTAGCATGGGGATCTTCGCTGTGGCGTTGTGGCTTTGCTGAGGCGGCAACTACAGTTTCCAGCTCTCTAGCCCGCGACTTGTACCAAAAGTTTTTGATAGTCGAGGCAGGTAGAAGGACGACAATTGCGAAGTGGACATACCATCCATTTAGGCATCGACAACACAAATTTAGAGTCAACATCCTCGACTTGACTCACTTACGACCTAACCGTACCTATCTAATACTCTCCTTTGGCTATTTGATTACAACGCTGCCGGGAAACTCAGATGCCATCCACCTAGAGCGCGCAGAGAAGAGGGCGTCGCCTCAAACCAACTACCAATCGGCTGCCGTAGCAGAGACCTACCAACAAGTGACGATCTCGGTCCCTCCCTTAACGATTCCCACTATCTCGATAAATTGCAGCCAGCCCTAATCTCTTCCCTGTATACTCGAATGCCAGCTTTTTTAAGGCTGAGGAATCATTAGAATAAACCGACAAGATGGGGGACAACCACGCGCGAGATGTCTCGCAGTACAAGTACTCGGCCATGTCCAACCTGGTTCTCCAGGCGGATCGCCGTTTTGTCACGCGTCGCACTGACGAGGCCACCGGCGACCCCGAATCGCTTGCTGGCCGTCTGCGCATCGGTGATATGGGCTCCAGTGTAGGCCGTGTTCCTGCGCCGAAGCCAAAGAAGGGGCCTCAAGTCGAGAGGGGCAGCGCGCAAGAAGGCCAGGACATCCTAGCTCGAGAACAGCGCAAAAGGAAGGCGGAACAGACGAGAGGTATTGGTATCCTAGGCCAATCCGATCTGCTAGTTGAGGGACTCAGATACCGACCGCGCACTCCTGCGACGAGGGCAACGTTCGAACTCATCCTCAACGTTGTTGCGACGAATCTTGGCGACGTCTCCCATGAGATTGTTCTTAGTGCTGCGGACGCGGTTCTGGAATACCTCAAGGATGAGGATATGAAGGATTTCGACAAGAAGAAAGAAGTCGACGACCTGTTGGGCGCAACTCTGAATCCTAAGCAGTTCAACGAACTGGTCAATTTGGGCAAGAAGATTACCGATTACGACGCCCAGGACGACGACGAGATGGATACTGGCGCCGGTGCCGGGGAGAACGATGCAGAACTCGATGATCGACAGGGTGTAGCGGTCGTCTTCGATGACGAAGACGAGGACGAGGACGCTGCAGTTCTGAATGAAGTCCGGGATGAGTCGACGGATGATGAGGCTGGCCCCGAAGACGACGAGGAAGAGTTATCCGGTGGGCAGGACCGGGCTCTTACCGGCCAAGCAGATGACGAGGGTGAAGGCCGGGCCGTTGATGGGGACGAGATGGTGCTTGAATCGGGGCCGTCAGTCAGTCAAGCGAGTGAGAAGTCAAAAGGGAAAAACTACATACCTGCACGCGATATCGATGCTTACTGGTTGCAAAGAGAGATCGGAAAACTGTATCCTGATGCACATATCCAGCATGACAAGACCACTCAGGCTCTACACATGCTGTCCGGCGAGCCTGACGAGCCAGGCGGAGAAGACAAGCAGCTTCGGGAAATCGAAAACGACCTGATGGAGCTCTTTGACTATGAACACCACGAGGTTGTCCAGAAACTCATCGAGAACCGTGAAAAGGTAGTATGGCTCACACGCCTTGCTCGAGCTGAAAACGACGAGGAACGCGGAGTGGTCGAACGTGAGATGGCATCTGAAGGCGTCCGGTGGATCCTGGATGAGCTGAGGGGCAAGAAGGCGACGGCAAGCCAGAAGAAAATCGAGATCAAGATGGACATTGACATGCCCTCCTCTCTTGCAGGTACGGCCGCCCCTGAGAAGGCCGAACGCGCTGAGGGTGGGCTTGTCGGCGGCTTGCAGCCAAGAAAACTTATCAACTTGGAGAATCTCATCTTCGAACAGGGCAATCATTTGATGACCAACCCCAAAGTGCGTTTGCCTGAAGGCTCAACCAAACGCACGTTCAAGGGCTACGAGGAAATTCATGTACCCCCGCCGAAGAAGAGAAACGATCCCTCCGACCAACTCATCCCCGTCACCGATATGCCCGAGTGGTCGCGAGTTCCTTTCAGCTCTTCTGGTGCGAAGTCTCTGAACCGGATACAATCCAAATGCTATCCTTCCGCATTCCAAGATGATGGCAACATGCTCATCTGCGCCCCAACCGGTAGCGGAAAGACCAACGTGGCCATGTTGACGATCCTGCGAGAGATTGGAAAACAGCGCAACTCGCAGACGGGTGAAATCGACTTGGATTCGTTCAAAATCGTTTACATTGCCCCCCTGAAGGCTCTAGTCCAGGAGCAGGTGGGCAATTTCGGAAAGAGACTTGCTGAGTACGGCATCACGGTTTCCGAGTTGACAGGAGATCGCCAGCTCACTAAACAACAAATCGCCGAGACACAAATCATTGTCACTACCCCGGAGAAATGGGATGTGATTACGAGAAAAGCAACTGACTTGAGTTATACCAACCTCGTACGCCTCATAATCATTGACGAGATTCATCTTTTGCACGATGATCGTGGCCCGGTTTTAGAAAGCATTGTCAGTAGGACAATTAGAAAGACGGAACAAACCGGAGACCCCGTTCGTATTGTCGGTCTTTCTGCAACGCTACCCAATTATCGAGATGTTGCTAGCTTCTTGCGAGTCGATGTCAAGAAGGACTTGTTTCACTTCGATGGCTCCTATCGGCCTTGCCCCTTGAGGCAAGAATTCATTGGTGTCACAGACAGGAAGGCCATCAAGCAGCTCAAAACGATGAACGACATTACATACAACAAGGTTATCGAGCATGTGGGAACTCACAACAATCAAATGCTCATTTTTGTCCACTCCCGAAAGGAGACTGCAAAGACGGCACGTTACGTTCGCGACAAGGCCCTTGAAATGGAGACTATCAACCAGATCCTGAGACATGATTCTGGTTCTCGAGAGGTCCTCAAGGATATTTCCGAGAATGCCACGGACAAGGACCTGCAAGACCTGCTACCATACGGTTTCGGTATCCATCACGCAGGAATGAGCCGCGCAGACCGATCAGATGTTGAGGATCTCTTCGAGAAGGGTCTTATTCAAGTCCTTGTCTGTACAGCCACCCTTGCCTGGGGTGTGAACCTGCCGGCCCACACCGTCATCATTAAAGGCACGCAGGTATACTCCCCGGAGAAGGGCAGCTGGGTAGAGCTGAGCCCTCAAGATGTGTTGCAGATGCTTGGACGTGCCGGGCGACCGCAGTACGACACATACGGTGAGGGCATCATCATCACCTCACAGAACGAGATGCAGTACTACCTGTCGCTGCTCAACCAGCAATTGCCTATTGAAAGTCAGTTCGCAAGCCGACTTGTCGATAATCTTAATGCAGAAATCGTCCTGGGCAATGTCAGGACCAGAGACGAGGGTGTTGAGTGGCTTGGCTACACGTACCTATTTGTGAGAATGCTTCGGTCGCCAGGCCTGTACAGCGTCGGCGCCGATTACGAAGACGACGACGCTTTGGAACAGAAGCGTGTAGATTTGATTCACTCGGCTGCCGCTGTCCTGAAGAAAGCCGGGCTCGTCACCTACGACGAAAAGACAGGAAAACTGAAGGGTACAGAGCTAGGAAGGATTGCGTCACATTACTACATCACCCATGGCTCTATGGATACCTACAATAAGCTGATCCAGCCCTCCATCACGACGATCGAGCTCTTCCGCGTATTCGCGCTGAGTGCTGAGTTCAAGTACATCCCTGTTCGGCAAGACGAGAAGCTCGAGCTGGCCAAGCTACTCGGTAGAGTGCCCATACCGGTCAAGGAAAGCATCGAGGAGCCGCATGCGAAGATCAATGTTCTTCTCCAGGCGTATATCTCCAGACTGAAGCTGGAGGGTCTCGCTCTCATGGCTGATATGGTATACGTGACACAGTCGGCCGGTAGAATTCTCCGCGCAATCTTTGAGATTACTCTCCAGAAGGGCTGGGCTGGCGTTTGTAAGACAGCACTAGACCTTTGCAAGATGGCTGAGAAGCGCATGTGGCCTACCATGACACCGCTACGACAGTTTCCCTTGAGGCCTGCCGAGCGCGGTATCGTCACCAAGGCTGAAAGAGTGGATGTGCCTTGGAGCAGTTATTTTGACATTGACCCTCCGCGTATGGGACAGCTACTGGGAATGCCGAAAGAGGGGCGGAGAGTTTGCGAACTCGTCTCAAAGTTCCCGCGGCTCGAGGTCCAGGCTCAAGCACAACCTATGACACGCTCCATGCTGCGGGTTGAGCTCAGTATAACGCCAAATTTTGAGTGGGATGACGCTCTGCATGGCGCGGCCGAGAGCTTCTGGATCATGGTCGAGGACTGTGATGGTGAAGATATTCTTTTCCATGACCAATTCCTTCTCCGGAAGGATTATGCAGTTGCAGAGTCTAACGAGCACCTGATCGAGTTCACTGTGCCAATCACCGACCCCATGCCGCCCAATTACTTCATTTCGGTGATCTCGGACAGATGGATGCATTCTGAGACTCGATTGCCGATTTCCTTTCAGAAACTGATTCTGCCAGAGAAATTCCCCCTCACACGCAACTGTTGGACCTTCAGCCCTTGCCTGTATCGGCTCTGAAGGCTAAGGATTATGCAGCGATATATGGAGATTGGAAATACTTCAACAAGATCCAAACGCAAACGTTCAACACCTTATACACCACAGATGATAATGCCTTCATCGGCGCACCTACGGGCAGTGGTAAGACGGTGTGTGCTGAATTCGCCTTGTTAAGACACTGGGCCAAACCCGAGTACGGACGTGCGGTCTACATTGCACCATTCCAGGAACAGGTAGACGTTCGTCACGCGGATTGGGAAAAGCGACTTGGCCATGTACGGGGCGGTAAGGATATTGTCAAGCTCACCGGCGAGACTGCTACAGACCTTAAACTGCTTGAGAAGGGAGACCTCATCCTTGCAACTCCGACGCAATGGGATGTGTTGTCAAGACAATGGCAACGCCGCAAGAACATCATGACGGTAGAGCTGTTCATCGCGGATGAGCTCCACCTCCTGGGTGGACAGACTGGTTATATCTACGAGATCATTGTGTCTCGTATGCATTATATTCGCTCTCAGATTGAGGAGATGAGTCTGCGTATCATTGGCCTGAGCGTGTCGCTGGCTAATGCCCGAGATATCGGAGAGTGGATTGATGCAAAGAAGAAAGACATCTACAACTTCAGTCCTCATGCTCGACCTCTTCCACTCGAACTACGCATCCAGTCCTACTCGATCCCCCATTTCCCCTCCCTTATGTTGGCCATGGCCAAGCCGGCGTATCTGGCCATCACTGAAACATCCCCTACTGAGCCAGCTATGGTCTTCGTTTCCAGCAGGAAGCAGACTAGGTTCACGGCTCGTGACATACTTGCGGCATGCTTGGCCGATGAGAACGAAGACAGGTTCTTACACGTAGATGTGGATCAGCTTCGACCGATCTTAGAGCGTGTCCACGAGGAAGCCTTGGCTGAGGCGCTTTCCCACGGCGTCGGCTATTACCATGAAGCCCTCAGCCAGAGCGATAAGAGAATTGTTAAGCACCTCTATAACCAAGGTGCCATTCAAGTCGTCGTGGCGTCTCGCGATGTATGCTGGGAGCTCGACTGTACTGCGCACCTCGTCGTCGTTATGGGGACTCAGTACTACGAGGGCCGCGAGCATCGGTATCTTGACTATCCCCTGAGTGAAGTCCTCCAGATGTTTGGTAAGGCCCTCCGGCCTTCTACCGATGGTCGTGGACGTGGTGTCTTGATGGTGCCCGGGACCAAGAGGGAATACTACAAGAAGTTTCTCAACGAGGCACTGCCGGTCGAGTCGCATCTGCATAACTTCGTCCACGATGCGTTCGTTACGGAAGTTAGCACCAAGATGATCGAGTCGGCTGAAGATGCCATTAACTGGACAACTTTCACCTACTTTTACCGGCGATTGCTTGCAAACCCCAGCTACTATAGCTTGACCAGCGCCACCAACGATGGCCTCAATGCATACTTGTCCGATCTCGTCGTGACAACGCTCAACGAGCTGACTGAGTCGAAGATCATCGATTTCGATGAAGACGATGGAACCGTGGCCCCTCAGAATGCGGCCATGATTGCAGCCTACTACAACATTTCGTACATCACGATGCAGACGTTCTTGCTGTCCCTAAGCGCGAAGACCAAGCTCAAGGGAATTCTTGAGATTGTGACCTCGGCGACAGAGTTTGAGTCGATTCAGATCCGGCGTCACGAAGAAAGCCTTCTGCGTCGCATCTATGACAGAGTACCGGTCAAGATGTCTGAGCCAGTCTACGACTCGCCTCACTTCAAGGCATTCGTCCTTCTGCAGGCCCATTTCTCTCGCATGCAGTTGCCGATCGACCTGGCTAAGGATCAAGAGGTAATCATCTCCAAGATCCTGAGCCTCCTCAGTGCCACTGTGGATGTTCTGTCTTCGGATGGCCATCTCAATGCTATGTTCGCCATGGAGATGTCTCAGATGAGCGTTCAAGCTCTCTGGGATCGAGACAGCCCCCTGAAGCAGATTCCTCACTTCACTCCCGAGGTTGTGAAGGTGGCCAATGAGTTCGGGTATGTGCCAAAACCTCTTGCAGCTAACACGGATGCCGAAGCTAACGATGTGCGCTACAGAATTAAGGATATCTTCGACTTCATGGAGGCCATGAACCCCGAGGAAAATCCCGACTACGCTACGCTGATCCAACGTCTCGGTCTCTCCCAGCCGCAGTTGGCCCAGGCAGCAAACTTCACGAATACCAAGTATCCTGACATCACTCTCAACTTCGAGGTCCTGGATGAGGAAAACATCCGAGCCAACGAGCCTGCATACCTCAATGTGCAGATTGAGCGCGAGGTTGAGGAGGATGAGGAAGTTGACACTACAGTGCACGCACCCTTCTACCCCACCAAGAAAATGGAAAACTGGTGGTTGGTTGTGGGCGAGGAAAGCTCCAGGACCCTCCTGGCTATCAAGCGTGTGACGATCGGCCAGCAGCTCAAGGTCCGCCTCGAGTACACGGTTCCAACGGCGGGCAAGCACGAACTGAAGTTGTTCCTCATGAGCGACAGCTACATTGGCGTCGATCAGGAGCCAGCTTTCTCCATCACGGCAGCCGAAGGCATGGATATCGATGAAGATGAGGATGAGGATGAGGATGACGAGGAGTAGGAGCTTTCACCGTCAGCGCACTTGTGACGCTTGTGAAGGTGGGAGTCAATGACTTTTGTGTATGATGAGCTCACCGTACTGAAATAGCTAGACGAATGGCATTTGGAACAATACTAAGATACCCCATGCGTCCAAGGGGGCCCTCGTGGGCCACTTGTTTTCTTTTTCTTCTTCGAACAATCGTGTTAGCGGATGGAAGTGATGAAGTGGGCTACACCACGCTACGCGGATGGAGTCAGCTTGGCGATGGTGTTGTCCGCCTGCCTACCAGGAGAGGGGGGGCAACCCAAGCACGTAGTAGGCTGCAGAGCTAGGTCGGGGACGGGAGATTCAATCATGAAGGGGCGGGTCAAGACAGCAAAGTCAATAGAATCAACACTCGACTTGGTGCATAATCCAAGTTGTTGGGATACAGCCTCCAGTAAGGATGGGTGGATAACTGGTGAAGGCGGGCATCGCCAGAGCTGAAGGAGGAGGCATAGAATCGTGTGGTCTCGAGAGTATGCTGGATGCTGCTTGTTCTCTCTGGACATGCTATGCTGGTGGGTTCCTGTGGTCTGGTCTGGTCTGGTCTCTCCTGCCATCCATCCATCTCTCCCGCCACACGTACACAGACAGACAGACAGACAGACTGACAGACTGACTGACAGACAGACTGACTGACTGACCAGGCCAGGCCAGGCTCACTGTATGTAACGCACCGCACACTCTGCCACTGCCACTGCCAACGTCGTTTCTACTCGTTACCTCTTCCGCTCCCACTCCCACTCCCACTCCTGTCTCCCTCCTCTCCCCTTCTCCCTCTCCCTCCCTTATCCAGCACAGACACAACGCAGATAGACTTGGTAGGTGATCCTTTCCCGGCGGCCCACTTATTTTCACTTTCGATGCCAACTAGTAGTCTCCCAGTCTGATTTGGGTAAATTTTACGTCGCCTTGTCGGGACTTTTTGTTTTTTTTCGATCACTTCAAGATCCATCTCTCTTTCATTGCTCAATCTTTGAAAGCCTCTAATCTGAGTCGTGGCCCCCGACGTTGCTTCATTCTACGCGTCCGGCCATCAGAAATCATTACGAGGAGCCCGTCAACGTGCAACGTCTTAGGCCCACATTATCGGGATCGAAGCCAGAGTGCCTGGATTTGTCGTGTTTTCCTCTTCCCTTAAGTCCCCCAAAGTACTCGTACGTACGTACAGTAAGTACCTGGGTTGGGCCAAATCCACATTACGTCGCGTTTTTTCTGAAGCTCTGTTCGTGACGGGGGGGAGCGTGACCCACCTCTCATACAATTAATTACTACCTACTACTTTACCTACCACTTTCTACTGCTGCTGCCGCTACTGCTATTACTGCTGCTGGCTGCTGCTGCTGCTGCTGCTGCTACTACCACCACCACCACCACCACCACCTTACTTAACCCGCCTCGTCGGAATTGTCGCGACTTCTCTCCCCAAATTAAATTCAAAAAAAGAAAGAAGAAGAACAGAGTAAACGACCCGGCGACCCGTCCCCAACCAACCTCTACTGCAATTCATCCCTCCCTTCCTTTTCATCTCTATCCGCAATGGCCGACACTGAGAAGTCTGTCGCGGCCCAGCAGCCAGAAAAGATCGATGCCGCGTCCGAGTCAGCTGCGCCTGCTGTTGATGACGTGAAGATGGACGACGCGCCATCCACCTCCAAGGAGGAAGCTGCCGAGAAGACTGCGATCCCTGAAGGTAAGATGCTTCACGCTTCTCTTTTCTTTACTTCAGAACTAGGCCCGAGGCGCAACCCGGCTTATTTCGAATTCCTTCACCACCATCTAGTTTAGACATCTTACTCACAATCGCATTGCTCTATTTTCAGACATTACAGTCGCTGCAGCCAACGAAAAGCCAGACACCGACGTCGACATGGACGAGTCCGAAGCCGGGAAGGAAGCGCCCGAGGCAGGCGAGAACACAGAGGCTAGCGCGTCCGCTACCAAAGAAGACTCTACAAAGCCAGCAGACGAGTCTTCTGTGAAGAAGGAAGAGGCGGCAGAGCCCAAGGAGCAGAAGAACACGGAGCAGAAGGCCGAAGCCGTTGTGGATGAGGCTGCTGAGGCCGCTGCCGAAGGTGCCGCCATCGAGACGAACGGTGCCACACCGTCCAACTCGAAGTCGGCGGCGCGCCGCAAGTCAACAGGCACCCCTGCCGCCAAAAAATTGAACAAGAAGGCCAGCAAGGCCCGCATGCTCCACCTTGACTGCACGCCTGGTGATCACTTCTTTGCGAGACTGAAGGGCTTCCCCCCGTGGCCCGTCATCATCGCGGACGAGTCGATGCTTCCACAGACTATGTTATCCACTCGGCCTGTCACAGCGGCCCGCCCTGATGGTTCCTATCGTGAGGATTTTGCCGACGGGGGCAAACGCGTCGCAGACAGGACCTATCCTGTGATGTATCTTCACACCAACGAATTGTAAGTGGTTACAGCTTAATCATGATGGTTCGCCCACCCACTGACCTTCTCCCCCAGCTCTTGGACAAGAAACACCGACCTTGAGGAGCTGGATCCCGAGACGGTGAAAGATATGATTTCCGCCAAGATGCGAAAAGATCTCCAGCAGGCGCACATTCTTGCTGCTGAGCAGAACGAGTTAGATCACTACAAGCAGCTTTTGCTTGACTTCCAGGAGGCCAAGTTGGCTGATGAGGAGGCGAAGGCCGCCAAGGCCCAAGCCAAGAAAGACAAGGCAGAAAAGAAAACCAAGAAACCAGAACCCACCGCCGTTGACGATGACGAAGATGTCGAGATGCCCGATGCTGGTGACGACGACGAAGTCCTCGTCAAGAAGCCCAAGTCTTCAAAGAAGCGCAAGGCGGAGGAAGACGCAGCCGTAAGAAGACTCGACTCGGCATTTGGAAGGCGAAGCGACTGACAGATTGCAGACCCCTCAGCGCAGTGACTCGGTCAAGAAGCCCAAGATCAAGTTGACAACTTCGTCCACTCCGAAGGCGGCTGCTAACGGCGCCCAATCGCCCAAGAACGGCAAAGAATCGACCGCCAAAGCTAGCAAGCCGAAATCCAAACCTGCTAAGAAGGATGCGGAGGAAAAGCCCGCGGCACCCAAGGAGCCCGAGTTGACCCCCGAAGAGCGCCACGTGCGCAAGGAGGTACGCTGCTCGGTCCTTTCCACCCTTCCTCGTAGTGCATAGTGATCAGCAAGACTAACCAGACTGCTCCTTGTAGAAAGAGATACTTTTCTTACGACATCGGCTGCAAAAGGGCCTCCTCAACCGCGACTCGGAGCCCAAGGAGGACGAAATGAAGTCCATGTCGGAATTCCTCACCAAGCTCGAGACGTTCCCCGACCTCGAAGTCAGCATCATCCGCGCGACGAAAATCAACAAAGTCCTAAAAGCCATTTTGAAGCTAGATGGAATCCCCAAAGAAGGCGATTTCCAGTTCAAGACTCGGTCGCAGAGTCTGTTGGACAAGTGGAATAAGATCCTTGCCAACGAAACGGCGGCTGCCCCGGCAAACGGTGTGAACGGCAGCTCGGCTAAAGAGTCAGCAAATGGCGTCCAAACAGAGGCCCCGGCCGAGGCCCCGAAGGACACAGTTCAGGAGGAGGCCAATAGCAAGGACGACGTCAAGGAGTCCGAGTCCAAGGCTGGAGTCGCCGAGGAGGACAAGCCTAGCACAAAGGTAAGCAGCTCCACGGATTTGCTCGTTATGCCTCTTAGTACCGAGGAAGCTAACTCGTATCCTCAGGAGACTGCCGCTGCCACTGAAGCTTCTGCAGGCGAGCCGGTGGCGTAGAGGGCGTCCACCTCGTCGACGCGCCCTATGTGACAATGGCGGTACCACGTGGGCCAGAGACAAGGTCAGGATGTGCTACGAGGCGCCCGGGCAAAGTTAGACCAAGAAAATCGACAGTTGAGGGAGACTATCGGCTCGGGTACTTTGATACGTGGGCGCAGCGGGTTGTAACTGGTTTCTATGTAAAATACAGCGTTTTCCGGGTTTTTTCTTCATCTCGAATTTCACATGACAGTTGGCAGGGGGCCCGTCCCCATTTCCCATTTGGAGTGGGAAAGGGGAATGGACACAAAAAGGTCGGTGATGGGGTGCGATGGCCTTGGTGCTTCCATGAGACCGAAGACAGGAGGGGAGGGGGGAGACAGAGAGAGAGGGAGAGACTCGACATGTGTGTTTGCTTAGGCGTTCGAGGCATGGGTCTACAAGTTTGGCAGCTATGCGGTAATATTATTGCAATAAAAAGTTCTACAGAAATATCGGTATAAGACACGGTAAAGTGTGGCGACCCCTTTCCAAGACGGCAAGAGTCTATGTTGACGGCCAGGCCGGACTGGCTTCGGAATTGGGAAGAGCTGATGCGAAGAAGTTTATGGACTAAGGTTAGCCAGGTGACTGACTATTTCGGATACCATGGCCTGAGTTTGTATGTACTCGATTTCTAAGGACATTGAGTCAGTCTCTGATCCAAGTTGATTGATGATGATGATAACTTTGATTGCAGCTTGGCATAGATGCCTTTTTCCCTTTTCCCTTTTCGGCTTAGGGGCTGAATTTATCGATGGCCTGGGGTAGAAATACCTGGTGCAGTTAGTGGAAGGTACGGACGGTACTTCCATGGTAGCGCGTCATCGCATCATTGCCTGAGTCTGAACTCAAGCAAGCAAGTCAGCATCTACTGGAAACTACGACAAGCAAAAACAGCACTGCTTGATTCTCCCAAGAAGTAAGGGGAAATACAATGCGATTTTTTATTTGAGAGCACATCTATCTCCCAAGGTTGCCTTATCTCTAGTCCCCCCGCATCTATCCCGACTGGCGATAAACCGAACCACCGATACTCACTCACCTTCGCCATCCACATTCACATTCACGTCCACGTCCACCAAACGTGCCAGCCAGCATGTTGCTGCGATTTCGAGGGCCAGATGGCATGAAGCGCATCAACATTGATGGCAATGCCACCTTTGCCGACCTCGGAGAACAGGCACGTCCACCCTCTCTCAACCCCTCTAGGGCAGATGCTAACGAGAAGCTGTCGTGACATGTAGCTTGTCCAGGAGTTGCCCGACACAGTCGTGCCCGAGTCCATCTCCATGTCCAACTCCCCCACGGCAGATAGGAAACTGCTTGTCGATGTTCAAAAGTTCAAGATCAGCCAGATAGGCCTGGGTAACGGCGACCTCATCTTCATCAACTACGAGCACCGGTCCGATGCCGCCGCCGCCGCCGCCACCAACGGCCATACCGACACGTTCATATCCTCCACCACCAACAGATTAAACGGCAAGCCCGTGACGGCAACCGAGGACCATCCGATTGACCCTCTGCCCCTTCAGTCGCCAACCCTCATCCGCAACCCCTGGGAGGTGGTGAAGCAGTCGCCCTTGGATGATCGGTTAGACAGAAAAGATGGCAAGATACCGCGTGGGCGCGACCACCGCATGTGCAAGCACGGCCCCAAAGGCATGTGCGACTACTGCATGCCGCTGGATCCCTTCAACGCCGAGTATCTGAAAGACAAGAAGATCAAGTACATGTCCTTTCACGCCTATCTCAGGAAGATCAACTCCGCTACCAACAAGCCCGAGCTGGGGAGCTCCTTCATCCCACCCTTGAACGAACCCTTCTTCAGGGTCCAGCGTGACTGCCCCTCGGGACATCCCCAGTGGCCAGAAGGCATCTGCTCCAAATGCCAGCCCAGTGCCATCACGCTGCAGCCGCAAGCCTTCCGCATGGTGGACCACGTCGAGTTTGCCTCCTTTGACATTGTGAACAACTTCATTGATGCGTGGCGCAAGACGGGGGCACAGCGATTAGGTCTATTATATGGCCACTACGAGGAATACACCGAGGTCCCTCTGGGGATCAAGGCCGTGGTCGAGGCCATCTATGAGCCGCCCCAAGTGGACGAGTCGGATGGCATCAATGTGAATCCTTTCGAGAACGAGTCTGCGGTTACCCAAGTGGCCAGGCTGTGTGGACTGGAACCTGTTGGCTGCATCTTCACCGACCTCGTGGACTCGGGCAGTGGCGATGGGTCCGTCCTCTGCAAGAGACATGCAGACTCCTTTTTCCTGTCCTCGCTCGAGGTGTGTTATGCGGCACGCCTGCAGGCACAGCATCCCAAGCCCACCAAATGGAGCGATACGGGCAGGTTCGGCTCCAACTTCGTTACTTGTATCATCTCAGGTGACGAGACCGGCCAGATTGCCATTTCGTCATATCAGGTCTCCAACGAAGCGGTAGAGATGGTCAGGGCCGATCTCGTCGAACCCTCGGTGGACCCGACTGTCATGTTGGTGCGCGACGAGAAGGAGGACGATGGCTCTACAAGCCGTACCCGGTACATCCCCGAGGTCTTCTATCGCAAAATCAACGAATACGGCGCCAACGTCCAGGAGAACGCCAAGCCATCCTTCCCCGTCGAGTACCTATTCGTGACGTTGACTCACGGGTTCCCCGACAGCTCCAAACCCATCTTCAACACTTCGACGTTCCCCATCGAAAACCGCGAGGTCCTGGGTGAGAGCCAGCAGCCAGGCGCGGTGGCCAAGGCTCTTGACGTTCGAGGCGGCAGGAAGAACCTGTCCCTCTCGGATTTCCACTTCCTTTGCTACGTCCGTAATATGGATGTCCTGTCCAAGGTAAGTCGTTTGTATCCCATGCGATCAGGACACTGTTGACTCCCCATGCAGGAAGAATTGGCGCTCCTCTGCCAGCTGGCCACAACGCATGACCTGGCCAACACCTACAAGTTATTCACAATGCCTGGGTGGCAGACTTTGGAGGCCATCGTGGAGTCGACTGGTGAGAAATACCCCATGAACAGCAGCGGAACCAAGCGCAAACACTCTACTGCTGGAGATGATGGCGCAAGTTCCGCTGCTGCCCCAGAAACTACTCCTTTGTCTTCTGCGCAAGCCGCAAGAACTTCCTCGGGTGAACCAATCGCTAAGCATTTCGCCAACCTTAGTGTAAACGGTACACAGAGACACGAGAAGAAACGACGGTATTGATACCTACCGAGGAGAAATCCTGAAGAGTAGCCCGCCCTAAATAGATTGGAGTCGATGGTGCAAGGGCAACGACAACAGTAATGACGGGCAGGCATCTCTCAGTAGAGTGGAAGGGATTACCTGGCATACTGCCGGGCGAAACGCATGAGATCAGACAGCGGCAAGCAGCATCCAACCTCGTTGCACGTCTGCGCCAAAACTGGGGGAGGGGGCATTGCATTGAACGGAGTCTGGTCCTCTTTTCTCGTGCAAAGGAACAACGCTGAGCTTGGCCTGAGTTGCTCACTGCTAGATAGGTAGCATACGACAGCCTCTGATGTCGACGCGATGAAAGGGCTCTTCATAGAAAGAACCACGCCTACATCAAGACTGAATATCACACACAAGTACAACTGTCTACACTGGGTTGCATTAACATACGACTCGATTGCTTTTTTCTTTTTCCTTGCATGAGCTGACTAGCATTCGAAAAAGGTGCCGTCCAAACTACTGAAACGCCTGAGACCAAAGAATAACCAGGCTGCCTAGATCGTCGGGCCCGAGATGCGCAAAGGACCATGATCAGAACCACACATGAGCTTTTCTCTACTTCCAGAAAAGTAAAAAATCCTCCCCGGAAGAACACGAAGAGTTATCAAACAAACAGATTCTTATTTACAGGGGCTTGCCTCCGATGAAGTCGGACCATCGGCGGACTTCAGAGGGAACACCCTCCTTTCGGGGCAGCTTTTCGCTCATGCATTGGGCGAAGAGCATGGCAGTCTAGTCCTTGGTCAGCAGCCTAACATGCTATTAGGGTCAGTGTGCTTTCAACATACCTGGGGTTCCATGAAGAGGGGTACGCCGAAATCGACGGCGTTGCGGCGCATTACATAGTCTACATCGGTGACCGTCTTGGCCCGCTCCAGGGCCAGGTTGAAGACGCCGTGGATGTCGTACTTCTTGAACACCTCGCGGAGGGCACGCTTGTCCTCCTTGGGGAACTCGATAACCTCGACCTTGTCCTTGTTCTTGGTGGTCTTCTCGAGGAACTCCTTGACGTCGTCGCCGGCAGCGTAGAACTTGTAGCCCAGCGGCGACAGGTAGTCGGCAATCTTGGTCAACCATGGTCGGGAAACCTCACCACCGAACAAAATACCCTCACCAGGCTCGGGCACCCGGAAGTTCATGGAGGATTGCATAGACGTCCAGTAAGCCTCAACAAGGTCCTTGCCAAAGCAAGCCATCTCACCGGTGCTGGCCATTTCCACGCCCAAGAAGGGATCGGCACCGGCCAGACGAGTCCACGAGAACTGAGGAACCTTGGTGGCGAGGTAGTCGCGCTTGACAGACATGAGGTCAACCGGCTCAGGGACATCCTTGCCCACGAGGGCCTTGGCAGCGACTTCAATGAAGTTGGTTCCAAGGACTTTGCTGACAAAGGGGAAGGATCGAGAAGCACGCAGGTTACACTCAATAACCTTGAGTAGAGGCTCGCCGCCTTCGGGGTTCTCAGCCTTGATGATCTGCATGTTGAAAGGTCCGGTGATGTTCCAGGCCTTGGCAACCTTGTGGGCGATCTCCTTGAGACGCTCCATGGTCTTGTCGTCTTGGTTTGCAGGGGGCAACACCAAAGTAGCATCACCCGAGTGGACGCCAGCCTGTTCGACGTGCTCGCTAATGGCGTGGACAAGCAGCTTGCCCTTGGAGGCAACACCGTCAACATCAATCTCTTGGGCTCCCTCGATGAACTTGGTGATAACGACGGGGTGATCAGGAGAGACGTTGCTTGCGGCCTCGAGCTTCTCCTTGAGGTCATCGTGGCTTCGAATAACCGTCATGGCAGCTCCGGAAAGGACGTAGCTAGGGCGGACAAGCACAGGGTAGCCAACCTGCTCGGCAAATTTCTCAGCTTCGGCAACCGAGGTAAGTTCCTTCCAGTCAGGCTGGTCAACACCGATGCTGTCCAGAATCTCCGAGAACTTTTGACGATCCTCGGCCTTGTCAATATCCTTGGGGTCAGTACCCAGCACGTTGGCCTTGCCGGTCTCCTGGAGGCGGAGGGCGATGTTCTGGGGAAGCTGACCACCGACAGATACTACCACACCCGAGGCCGTCTCGAGTTCGTAGATATCCATCACACGCTCGTAACTCAACTCTTCGAAGTATAATCTATCGGCCACCTCGGTATCCGTCGAAAAGGTCTCCGGGTTGTAGTTGACCACGACAGTCTTCTTGCCCATGTCGCGCAGGGCTTGAATGGCCATCACAGAGCACCAATCGAACTCAACAGAGCTTCCGATTCTGTATACACCACTTCCCAGAACGATGGTACCCTGGTCCTTGAAATCGATGTCGTGGGAGCTTGCGTTGTAGGTTGTGTAGAGGTAGTTGGTGTTGGCAGGGAACTCAGCAGCCAGTGTATCGATCCTCTTCACCCAAGGTCGGATACCCATACCCAAGCGGAGAGCGCGAACGGAGTCCTCGTTACTCTCAACGGCCCTGGCGATCTGCTTATCGGAAAATCCCATTTTCTTGGCCTTCAGGACCAGGTCCTTCTTGAGATTCTCGAGGCCGCCCACACTTTCCATCTCGCGAGTGCAGTCGACCAGGTTCTGGAGCTTGTACAGGAACCATTTGTCGATCTTGCTCAGCTCATGAACACGCTCGACGGTGTAGCCTTCGTGCAGCATGGCTTGACCGACTGCCAACCACCGGCGATCAGTTGGGTTAGCAAGTTCAGTGTCGAGATCATCAAACTTGTCACCCTGGAAACCAACAAACTGGGGATCGACTTGTCGAATGGCCTTCTGGAAGGACTCTTCAAATGTACGGCCGATAGCCATGACTTCGCCGACAGACTTCATCGCACTGCCGATGTCTCGCTTAACGTGCTGGAACTTGGCCAAATCCCATCGAGGAATCTTGGTGACAATATAGTCGAGAGAAGGCTCGAAGTTGGCTGTAGTCGTCTTAGTGACGGCATTAGGCAATTCTGGAAGACTGTGGCCGAGTCCAATCTTGGCGGCAGTATAGGCCAAGGGGTAGCCCGTAGCCTTAGAAGCGAGTGCGGATGATCGAGATAATCGAGCATTCACCTCGATGACTCGATAGTCGAGGCCATCGGGCTGCAAGGCATACTGAACATTGCATTCGCCAACGACGCCGAGATGGCGGACAATCTTGATGGCGGCGGATCGCAGCATGTGATACTCCTCATCGCTCAGGGTCTGACTGGGCGCAACGACAATCGAGTCACCAGTGTGCGTGCCCAAGGGGTCGAAGTTCTCCATGTTGCACACAGTAATACAGTTGTTGTTGGCATCGCGGACCACCTCATACTCAACCTCCTTCCAGCCCTTCAGTGACTTCTCAACCAAGATCTGGGGCGACAGGGTGAGAGATCGGGCGGCCATGTTGCGCAGCTCCTCTTCGTTGTTGGCGAAACCAGAACCAAGACCACCCAGCGCATAGGCGGCGCGAACGATGATGGGATAACCGACTTTCTGGGCAGCGTCAAGAGCCTCCTCGATCGTGTTCACGGCAATCGATTTGGCAATAGGAATGTCAATCTCGTTGAGGGCCTTGGCGAAAAGGTCTCTGTCCTCACTGAGCTCCAAGGTGTGGACACTGGTGCCCAGGACCTTGACTCCATAGCGCTCGAAGATGCCCATGCGCTGCATCTGCACACCCAGATTCAGCGCGGTTTGGCCACCGAAGGACAAGAAGATGCCGTCGGGTCGTTCGCGTTCGATAACATAGGTCACGTATTCGGGGGTGACGGGGAGGTAGTAGACCTCATCGGAAAGCACGTGAGCGGTCTGGATTGTAGCAATGTTGGGGTTTATGAGAACGGAGGCAACCCCGGCCTCCTTCAAGGCCTTCAAGGCTTGAGAGCCTTGAGAAAGATGGCGTCAGCAACTGCATCCCTTGAAACCTGTAGAGGTTTACATGCTCCAGAGATGATCCGACCTACCTGAATAATCAAACTCTCCGGCCTGGCCAATGGCAAGACCACCACTTCCAATGACCAGGACTTTCTTGACATCGACAATATCTTTCGGCTTGATGATGCCGCTCTCAATGTAGGCCTTGGAACTGGGGGCTTCCTGGATAGTGGCATTGCATCGAACAGCTGAGCACGAGAGGGTGCGCTTCTGTGACAGCTCCGATGTTCGGCTCTGCGACAGCAGCTTGGAATAAGTCGGGGCAGTGACCGTAGTCAATTGCCTTCGGGGAAGAGCTGTGGGCAACCGGCGACCATGTCGAAGCATAGCAGGCCCCCGGCCAGCCAGCCTGGTCGAGAAGGCCATGGCAGGAGAAGACGCTATGGGTTTTAGAAAATAAAAATTAAAAAACACGGCGACTCTCTCTATGGGAGCTGGTCGGTCAGGAGCTTAGGTCACCGAGATTTGTGTAGGGAGAAACAAGGTCTCGAGCGACCGACTAGAGACGCAATTGCTCCCAATTGAGGTCAAAAGGTCGGGAAGGAGAGGGTTGTGAGGTGATGAGAAATGACGAGAAAACGGTTTCTCTCTCTCTCTCTCTCTCTTCCGACTATAAATTTAGCCTTAGTGTAAGTACCCCAAGGTAGGAGGTAAGTAGGACAAGATGTTGAACGTGAATTGTAGTGGGTCGCGATAAGATAGCGGTCCGCTCTCTTGTCTTGATATAGTCAGTCAGACGTCCGATTTCGAAAATCTTTTTGGCGCAGTGGCACTCTCATACTAACCCAGAAGATAGATAGCTACAGTAGCTCTGATCTGGTGTGGGATGAATGGGGGGATCCTCGTGCCAATTCCCCATTATGACTGGTCAATTGTCATCCGCTTCTCCCAGGTTGTCCAACCACCAAAGCTTTGCTGCGATTACGGAGCCCGCAAGGCTGATCATGCAGCAAGAGTTTTCTTGCTCTCTTTCCCTTCCCTTGATTAATCCTGCCTGAGTTTACCCCTAATTCGCGCACACAGCTTGGGTTCGCATTAGGTCACACACCAAGCAATGCAGCCCAGTCCCTGCTATCGAGCTATGTGTTTGCTGTTGACTTTCTGTGCCTGGCAGTGCTGAAGCGACCTACGCCATCTGAACTTAGTACAGCGTCACATCTGATTTTGCTAGCTCCCCCCAGACTTGACACGGATGAACCTTGGATAAGTGCAAGTACTGGACGTAGAGGCCAGGCCCAAACTCAAACAAGAGGCACAACACAGCTGCGTGAACTGTGTATTATACATTTTTGGAACCTTCACAATCCTGTACCTATGCCCGCCCTCGGACTTTCTACGGACCGAGGTTTAGCACCACCACTTAACTCAGGCAACCGTCACGCCCGACACCTCCAACTCCTCCTCTAAGACGACTCCCAATGCTACTCGCCCTCATCAGCACACCTACATGTACCGACTGCATTCGACAGGATCGCTGTAGCCGCCGCCGGAAAGCGGCCGCTACTATGGCTGGGCTTCAACACCCACCTTGACCTTGACCGTGGGGCCTATCCCCTCAATCTTCCCGATTCGGCCAATGCCGCCCGCCTCACGAGTCTTGCAACTTCAACACAGTCGAGTTATGAGATTTCATTCATTGCCTGCCAGCTCAGGCATTCTGTGCAAGATGGCTCAGTCCGTCTCTAAAGCTGTCCAGCCATCTATTTCTTATTCTCTCAGTTGCACCCCATTCTTGCCCGGGCGTCCCCATGGTTGGCGGGAATTCCAGATGGCCGCAGTAACCGCGGCATTTAGTACGCCGTGTTCCACTCTGAGACTTGGAGAGAATATTCCGTCGATACCCGATGGAATGTGGTGAAAAGGCTGCGCTCCGGCAAGCCAGATCCCCGGTGACTCAACCTCGTCCTTCGTCCTGGGCAGGACGTTAAAAGGCCCGGCTTGTTGCGATGGGCAACATGACGGCGGCAACGGATGTATATGAAATGATGATCTGCACGGCTGTGTATAATCCACGTTAGCTACTCGGTTCCCCATAGCTGCGGCGTGTTGGTGTTATCTTTCTTTTCATAGCACTCGGTACGTCTCTTGGCCATCACCAATCAGTTTCGGGAAGAAGAACGTTGCCTAACCTAGCCACCTAGGTTTGCTATCCATGATGGCACGAATCAACGCATCATAGGAATTACAGGCATTGAAGTTTTAGACACTTCCCCGTTTACGGCCACATTCGGGCGTTCCAGGTATACATGGCGAATGCATCATTTCTCTCGGGGTTGATTGGATGCGAAAAACGACCAAAAATAGTAAGCCTATTGGCCATCCAAATTCCTTGGACACTTCTTGGACAGCTCTGACCGTACCAGAAAGCGAACATGTACCACTCCGGCTGTTGTCCTGGGCAAGACGGCTAAAAGGCCCCTCGGTTCCGTTGGAAGGCTCATGTCTAAAGGGATTTACACCAGTAGAGACAGCTTTGAGATTCCTTCCCGGCTTTATCGATGTAACGATGGAGGATCACGTTTCCTCATGAGTTGATTGGAGTTCGTTGCCATTTATGAGTTCAGGGCATCCGTGCCTGTTTGAACATTTCTTGTGTGTGGTGGTCAACTCGACCGGTGCGTATGCCCGGGGGCCCTGATGAGATCATGGGCCAGTAGGAGTTCCATCCGGGCTAGCTGGTCCATTGACGCCTGCTAGCCCGTTAAAGGATTGAGCTGTTCGACACCACGCCTGTGTCTACGCTTGTAGTCATGGGCCTGGGGCGGTCCAAGTGTTTTGTGCGGCAGGGAATACGGAGAGCACAGTTGCTCATGCCTGCTTGCGTTACTTGCTCGACCGCCAGTCACCATCCAAGCTTGAGTTCTTTCTGAAGGAGATAAGCGCGATAGTAAGGGCAATATGCCAGAGTGGACGTGGGTGCCCTCTCCTCCCGTCTTTCACAGAAAGGTTGAGGCACACACGCGTCCACCTGCCGCGGCAGAAGCGACTTTGCTCCGGAGCCAGCGTCTGGGACTCGGCCCAGGAGAACTCTGCCCCTCATTCGCGACAATCGTCTGCCTTCTCTGCGAGTCGGAGAATCTGAAGGAGGTGAGGGACGAAAGCTTGATGGTAGTAAAGGACATTGGGTTTCCTGGGGCTGGGCTGGTCGCGTCTCCCAGAGTACGGGAAAGCAATCTCGGTTGCGGTTTTTTTCCCCGTCTCGAAGCCCCCGGCTCGATCGAAATGGTCATATCCATCTTTTCAAGATGTCTTCTCTTCACTGGGGCGGAGTTCCTTGAAGTCCTAGTGGAGTTAGACAGGCGGACATAATCATAGGACAAGCGGTAACTACAGGTGGTGAATCATGTCCAGGTGAGACGCCTTTGGACTCTTAGATAACCTCAATAACTGGGTAGCTCTGAATTCAAACCTGACCTTGTTGCCAAATTGCGATTGTTACATAACAGTTCCAACTACCGAACGACAGCAGAATTTTCTAGCTGGAAATATCACAATCGATTCGATCTCGCCTGATATAATTGTTTGGGCTAATATTACACTTAAGCAGGCACTCAGCAGACAGCTGATGTGCACTCAACAATCTCCTACTCGACCTATAACCAAGTGTCCGTGGTAATTGTGCCTTCTCGCCTGCGGCGTTTGTAGTTGGTGGTAACGTCGATGAGTATATGTCTCATCTACTTGGGAGGACTGCCAGGGCCGCGAGTGAAGCTGTTACACAAGCCTTTGGTCAGTTCTGGAGAGAGATAACTACGAGAAGGGGAAGGTGGGGGAAAGTCGCTCTCACTTGTGCCACATCTGACCGAAGAAACCTGCCTGGGGCTTCTGCTCGTGGAGACTGTTACGTCGGGCCTGGGAAGAGGGGTCGTTGGAGCGCTTGGATGCGATGAGCCCCTCGAAGCCTGGGCCGGAGCTCTGTGATAAGAAAAAAAAGTTGGATGTTAGTAAAGAGGGCTTGTTACTGCTGCCTCGAGAGGAGACAAGGCTATGTTGGGAACGTCATGATGGCATCGAATCATGCTCACTACGAAACCATGGAGGGAGTGTGTTTGTGTGTGTGTGCGTGTGTAAGAAGCCGGTATAGATATGTTTAGATTCCGAATGGGAGTGGTCCATGTGTGGTTGGTATCGTCAGATTGGTACTCACTCGACGTTTGGAGAAAGCACTGGGCGGCTGCTCGCTTCCTGAGGTTGTTCGATCCATGGTGAAGAGTTCAGGCTTTGAGGTTTCTGCTTGGTTGCTGGGTTTCTACTTTATTGAATTCTGTATGGGACTGCGAATATCTTGGAGCTATTCTTGGTATGCCTGCGTAAGTAGAGATAGATGTAGGTGAAGGAAACGAGATGGGCAAGAAGCGGGGGAGAAAGGAGCAATATATGTAGTAACTAAGTTAAGTACTTAAGTAGGTAGTTGTAGTGTCTAGTTGTGACAAATCCGACCGGTTGTTCCTTCTTCTTGCGAAGAATGAATCCCTTTCATCAATGGCTGGCAGGCATAATACTTCAGTGCCTACTTAGGTATGAGCCTATGACTCTCTCTCGGCGCTCGACGGCGTTTGCTACCCAACTCGGAGCCCTGAGAGGTTAATGACTTGCGTCCAGGTCGACTCTCGATCCCCAAATACGGCAGTAGATGTGCTGATCACCACGCCAGCATGAGGCCATCGAAGAAGGGATGCCCCTAGCCGGAAACAAAGACGACTACAGCGCGTCATCATTCTCCAAATACGCACTCCTTTAGTCGTAGACGGTAGGATGCTTGGCTGCATGCCAGGCTATCGCTGAAAATCCCCAATGATCCACCCCCACAATCGCTAAGAGGCACCCCCTCTTTCGTTCTGACACTACCTACGAAGTACTTAACCTAGTACAACTACTACTACTAGGGTACTAACCTACTAAACTAAGTAGGTATCTTAGACACTCTAGTTTAGTTGTACGGCAGTCGAGGCGAATCAAAGCCCTTCGATTGGTAAAGCGACAGGGATAGATCCGGCGGGAAAGCCCTTCAGCAATGGCCGGACGGTACTCGTAACCCATGAGCTCATGGCTGCATATCCTCAGACTGCTAGGTTAGGAACCTTTTAGCTTCTGTTTACTATCCTAGAGCCCTCTTGTACGGTAGCCCCCTGCACAGACAAGAGCACATACGTTGTACTTACTATTAGTATACATAACACAACGAGACCAGAAGAATATCACTCCTGAACGCACTATTTTCGAAGGTTAAAAGGTGGATGACGTAGAAGATGGTCGTCGGGGTCTTCCTTGTATCAATTCATTATTCGTCTACATTAACCATTCTCATTACATGATACATCTATTGCCTCCATGTACTGTAGTGTAGTCCGAAATGATGGACCGAAACTCCCATTGACTGGTGAGTGTCGGTGAGTAGTGGACAAAGATTAATCTTCCTTGACGAAAAATAGAAAGCGACCACGGAGAAAGTGTCGCGCTCAGAGTGTGCAAGGGGTAGTCCAGTATGAGACAGCATACAAACCATGACATTACCAGATTACAGCCACCAGAATACACCCGAGGGTTGGTGGCATGTCACGTAGCCCATGACGTTCATGACAGCCATACGGCGTAGGTCATAATTGCTTCGGTGAGAAACCAGTCATCTTTAACCCCTTGTCAGCGAAGTGTAGCGAAAAATATAAACATTGAAGGGGTTGTGGAAGGCCTCTTCAGTTCTCCAAGGTGATTGGTAGAGTCTCGTCAAAGAAGTACTCAGACAATAATGCAGGAAGAGTTGTCATCCGGAAAGGCGGGAATTGTAGAGCGAATTTGACTTACCGAGCTTGAGTACATCTTCACAGAATGTATACGTAGTTGGGTTACCTACACGAATACTAAATCAGCGACTGATGCAGTGGTAGACTGGTATTGTTTTGGTGAATGAGAAAGCTCTCAGGCTGCCCGACTTGTTAGCATCTGTGGTATCCAAGTGGCTGATGTGAAAAACATACCTCATTAAATCAGAATTTTGTTTTTAATGTTCATTTCCACATCCATATAGTATGGGATCAAACAGTGTGAATAGTGCTCATCATGTAGAGACGCATCAACGGACGAGAAATGTGTAAATTACCTGCCCATCGCTAAGTTAGCCTTCCCGTGCCTTGAAGACGTGTCGTACGTTTATTCAACAGTGATCAAACACAATCAGTTGACGAAATATCAACAAGAAGCCTCCGCGAGCCGACCTCCACAGAGTTTGTACGCTCTGCTTCGCAGAGGACGGTTACGAGGGATTCGTTTATGTCCGCCCGTTCGTTCAAGATATCCTCATGTGAAAAGCGACGATGGAAAGATAGAGTGGAGTGTACCTAAAGTTGATCAACAGTTAGCAAACGTATAACCACCATCGTTGCAACAAAATTAGAATTGGTGATTATCTGTCAGACAAGGCTGAAACTGAACAAATCCACATAGTATATTCGGCATGAGGAATTCCCTAGATTTGTCGGTTTTATCATCACACAAGGGGCCCGAGGCTGGACGAAAAAGATTTTGAAATAAGCTGGTACTAACCTTTTGTTTATAATGGGACGACGTTAAGGACAAAGCCAGATGGTTTCCCGTGATAATCGCAAAGAACAAACCCTATGTCCAATGTGGGTTAGCAAATGGAATAAGCTACCGTGCAAGGTACAAGATGGATTAGAAAGTTTGCTCAGGGTAATTCTAGAGTCTTAGAGATCCCCATGATGGTGTAAGATTTGGATTGTTCAATAAGTTTCTTCGTCACGGCAAGGGTGCATTGGAGAGGTGATTGTGGCGAAAACTTACCCAAAAGTCACCAATGCAGCAATGCTACAAGTGCAATAGCAATGGTATAGACAACAAGGGCGAGAAAGGCAGTGACCTATTACACTGTCTGATATCAAAAGCCATCTTGAGCAGACAGAAGCCTCGCGCTGGCAGGTTGTGTTGTAAGAAAAACTTGGTTGTGTGTTGGGAGCTTCAGAGGAAAGGCTTGGGATTTTATTGATGTCAAGAGGGAAGAGAAAAAAAAGTTAGCGGGTCAACATGTTCCGTGCCGGTGGTGGGTTCAATCGATTAGATAAGAGCTTGTCCTGTTGCCACACTTACCTGCATAAATTACCCCACACTGTTGTCCGCCGCACAGCCACATGGGTGGCAAAGCGTACTGAATGCCCCACCAATGAGAGGCATCCGTCATGCTGTGATATGTATGACCTGGCCCTGCGCCCCTTTGCTTTATTCAACTTCTCCAAGATCACATCTTTTGTTCACAATCATCCACAGAAACGCCAACAGGAATCACTATGGTTGCGCCTCTAGGCGGCCTGTGGGCCCCAATCGCGATGCGAATGGCCCGTCAAGCCGTGTACAAGGCGTCCAAGGTGATCCGGGCGAAACTCGCGAATGCGGCTCGTCCGGTAAACACCGCCTTAGAACCAGCGTTTGCGAGATCAACACCGAGACAACCTATCCACCCAGCGGCTCTGCTGCGCCAGCAAAAGAATCGAAGATGGCACTCTACCTCGACATATCAGAATATCAATTCTGCTGTGCGTCGCTTCATGAGCACCGGTCGGCTTAATGAGGCACCGCGAATCGATCGTGCCAAATTCAATGCTACCCAAGTAGGCCGAGCCATCTCCAAATTCACTGGGCGTGCTCCGTTTGCCAGTACATTGAGACCGAATCTTACTGGTGGGGCTCTTCCTCGAACCGCCGGTGGTTACGGCCTGGGCTCGGGGCGCATCGGTGGTGCTCGGTACTTCTCCCACACGCCTGCTGCCCAAGCCCAGGTCGTCAATAACGTATCGGCTGCTGTAAGAGCGTTTTGGATTTCCGGCCAGAAGGCACAGTTTGATGGGTTGACTGCTCGTGGCGAGAGACGCTATCGCACGGTTTCTTCCATCCAGGACGAGACGGCCCGCAAAATGGCGACGGTGTCCCGGAGTGCTGCCGGCTCTTACGTCGACTTTCAGTTGAACCCCACCGTTACTGCCCTGAGCCCTCTTGCTGTCGCTTTCCCTTATGCTGCCGCTGGGACCAAGGTGCCCGCGGCTAACGCGGCAACCCTCAACGCCGAGGGCTTTTTCGATGTCTTGTCGGTCGATTTCGGCCGCGCTCTCAAAGATCTCACAGCCACACTGGGGGACCTGAAGAAGCTGGCAGCTCTTGGTGACTTGCCTATACAGCTGGAAAATGGTCACATAATTCGAGTGAGATTCCCAGGTGTCGACGCTGATACCGTCGACAGGCTTTGCGATGACCTGGAGATCAGTCGGGGCATAGTGGGGCAAGATGTGGATTTCGATGCTGAAGCTGGCGTCAATATGGCACTAATGTTCCCCTTCGCGCCCGTTGCAAACGATCAAGAGTCGCTGACGCTCACCTCCCCCGGTGGCTCGCTGCATTCTTTGGGTAGCTTTCCGGACGAGGATGAGCTATTCGAAGCGTTTAGCGAGGTGGAAGCGAATCCATGGCTGTCATCTCCTGACCCTGAGGGGTATGAGAGTATGTCCCCGCCGATCAGTTCGGGTGAGCACTGTTCGGACGATTTCGAGGGCTTAGAAGGCGTGTATCGATTCTTGGAGGAATGCGATCACGCCGCGGGGAGGTTTTGATATTTAAACATGGCGCGATGGCATGATGGTAGCATGCTTCTGCTTAATGACTTAGCGATGGAACCACACTCTTTGTAGCAAGAATATAGGGCTAGCCAGAATGAGTACTTTCCTTTTGTGCCTCGTTGTACTCTACATTTATTGTCATTTTCAGTCGTCCATTTTCATCTGCTGAATTCTCTGTATTCATCTTGGCCTTTAAAATGTAGGTACATTACAACATACCGCAAGGACAGCAAGTAAGTCAACCAGAAGAAGGGAAACGTAGAAACGAAAACAAAGACATCGCAGGTTTGATTTCACACCACATTCGCAACGAGCCCAAACATTAAGTTCTTAAGGTTAGGTAAGTAACTTACTTACCTGTTAATCAGTTAGGTGTTCTACTATGCTTTTATCAGATCGGTCATTTTCTTGCTTCGATATGCGCATATATGTACCTAATTATGTGGGCCTTAGTCAATATGTACATACTCGAAAATTTCATGTTGATGTTGAAGAACCAGAAATGCAGAATATGCTGTGACAAGACCGCGATAGTTTTTTGTATACCGAGCACTCTTCTTTGACAGGACATTCTTCTGTGAAATCACCCTGAATGGTCTTCAACAACAGGCCCGCATTTCGCAGGAGTTTTCTCAAGGACTCCGCAAGATAATCTTTTTTCTTTCACTATATTCGTCCCGAAACGCCTTGTCCAATCAGGTCACCCGCCTGGCTGATTTCCCTGGACTCTGGCAGCTGATCATGCCACTCCTGCCATTCCAATTTCTGTGTGCCTTGGGCAAGGATGGAATCCTGTGTGCGTCGAGGGGAGATAGTATCTACACATTTGGTGCAGATTGCTCCCTGATTGCAGAGCACTCCCTCGGTCGTCCGGCCGCCTCAGAGGGCGTCTCAGAAGAGGAGCGCAACCAGGCACCACAGAGCGGATCCGAGGCTACGTTACCAACGCAAGAGGAAGCAAATGAGTCTACGCCGCCACCCAAGCGTCGAAAAGTAATTTCCGGCCCGGAGGGTTCCTCTCAGCCGGCGGTTGGTAGTGACCAGGCACACGCCAACGGCCAAAAGAAAAATAAGGGGGGCAAGCCAGCTGAGGCCGCGCATGCCACAGAAAAGGCCTACGTGATCCTACTCAAAGCTACCAGTGACGGTAGCCATGTAGTGGCAGTGACTGGTGCTAACAAAACCATCTTCGTGCTCGAGCATGACGGCAAGGGGCATCTTACCGAGCTCAGTCAAAGGTAAGTACATCCTTACCCCCTATAGCGCGAGATGGAGATCGATTCAATTCATACTAACACAAGATCGCAGACAGATGGTCAAGCGTCCCTCCGGCATAGCACTCACTGCGGACGACGAGAAGACTATTCTGGTGGCTGACAAGTTCGGCGACGTCTACGCTTTGCCCTTGACCCCATCCGCCGACGCCTCGCCGGACGAGCCCGTTGCCACGTCAGCTCTCCAAGAGTCAACACGTCTTGAACGCAAGGGAGCGAACAACCTGACGGTTCACACCCAGCGTAACCTCAAGGCCCTGGAAGAGCAGGCTCGACAGCGCGCGGCCAAGCAACAACAGCAGAAGGAGGCCGGGCCGACCTTCAAGCATGATTTGCTGCTCGGCCACGTCTCCATGCTTACCTCTGTGGCCGTGGCTTCGGCAGATGGCAAGCCATATATTCTGACAGGTGACCGGGATGAGCACATCCGCGTATCTCGCGGCATACCCCAGGCTCATGTCATTGAGAATTTCTGCCTCGGCCACACGTCCTTCATCAGCTCCATCTGCCTTCCCCAGCCCGATCTATTGGTCTCGGGCGGTGGTGACAGTGAACTCTTCGTCTGGGACTGGAAGGCTGGAGTATTGAGGTCGAAGGTGGAGCTACTGCGGCATGCAAAGGACAAGGCAAACGTTGACGGTGACAAGATCGCAGTCACTGGCTTGTATCCCTGCGATGTCCCCGGAGGCGCCGGGTTGCTCATGGCAATATGCGAACGGTAAGACGTTCTTCTATCCATGACTCCTCCATTTCCTTAGTGCTGGCTCGCTAACATTTCATCTTCTCCGACCAGCGTCAAGGCAGTTTTCGTCTTCAAGGTGCAAGACGGCAACCTGACCTATGCGGAGACCATCAACTTGGCCGGATATCCTCTTGACATTGCCTTTCTCCGAGTCCCCGGACAGCAGAGCAGAATGGTAGTCAGTCTCGATCAGGACAGAGAAAACGGTGGCCCCTCGGCAGGTCTATGTGTGCATTTGCTAGGCGGCGAGGCGGGGCATGGGAACCCGTCTACGGAGGGACCGCCAGTGTATCCGAGGCCCGAGGGCGGACGCATCGACCTGCCCCGCCCAGAGATGGAAAAGATACTCTACACTGTCGGAAACCTGCGCAAGACAGAGTTTGACGATGTGACAGCAGTCGGTGGGGACAGTGACGCTGCCGGAGCACCCGCTCCGGAAGCTGTGGAGGACAACTCCGGCGCCCCATAGTAGCATGATGATGTGACTGCTTGCCAATGATATTGACAGTAAAAGAGGATTTAAGACGACTTCAGTCTTCGTCATGCCACTTATTGCGTGATGCCTTCGTGCTACGCCTTTATCTCTCCAAGACCCAAGCGACATCTTCTCTGTGCCTTTCCAGCAGTGCACTTACTCGTGTTTCCCTTTTAGGATGATGCAGAAACCACCCAACCGTGCCTGCCGCCCTCCCATCCCCTCGCGCACTGAACCTCGCTTGTCCTTGGCCGAGTGGACCTACATGGGAATATTTCCAAGGGTACTTACTCATACAGGCAAGCATTCGCACCTGATGGCACATTATGGCACATCATGGAATCACCCGTCTCCCGCATCCCTGCCACGCCATGTAAGGCCACCGCAGGCCGCGAGATCCTTCACCAAACCTACGATCTCTCCTCTGTAACCTACAAGGATTCAACGGCTCTCCTGCTGTCGTGCATAGGAGCAAATCCTCCTGGCCCACCTACTTGAAAAGACAGCATACCTTCTGTCTCGACGTATATATCTATGTATATACATACATGTGTATATTTATATAAGCATGCATGTATTTCATCTGGATCAAGCCGCTCGAGGAGATACGCATCAGATGTGAGAAGACAGTTCACGCCGAAAACAAGTTGATCCCATTTGCTCTATCACCTCTAAACGCCAAATTCCGAGGCAGCACTACCCATGACCTATTGACACGGCGCTCTAAGGGTGATGCAAAGCAGAAAAGCCTCGATCGCAGATTAAAAGAAGCCCAGCACAACCACACACGCACACTTACGAGCCGCCAACGATGCACTCGATGGCCTCGGCCCCGTTCGTATGTAGCAGTACGTTACCCCCCCTTTCCGTCGCTCATAAAGTCAATATGCAGGTGACAAGTCCTCGAATACTCCGTCATAAAATCATCGCGCCATATATGCTGTCCTGCTCCGCTGGCAGCCTCAGAATATCCTGAGCCATTCGGACAAGTCTAATGCAGATATTGTGAAGTGCTGTAGGGATCGTCAACAGCACCGAGTTTCAAGAAACTCGAGTCCGTCGGATAACAACCAGGTTAAGACAGTTTACTGGGATGCGCACTGAACGCGCTCGGCATGAGGGTGACCATCCTCGTCTTCATCCTCGTCCATGCTACCCGAACCGAAGACTCTTGCCTGCGATTGCGTGTCCATGTCCTCGAGCTCGGCAGAATCAGTCATGGCATCTGCTGGAGGAATGGCCTGCACAGCAGGGGCGGGAAGAATCTTCTGGAGAGCCTCGAAGGCAGCTGGATCTTGGGTCCATCCTTTCTCTGGAAATTTGACAGCGAACTGGATGTACATGTTGCCAAAGTCGTGATGGCGCGGCGATGGCATGCCCTGGCCGCGGATCATCTTGACAGCATCTGAAAAGTTCATTAGCTGTGTTTAGACTTCACTGTAGTAGAAGTACTTACCAGGGGCAATGGCCTCGCCAGGCATGATATCGACGCTCAACCAGCGTTCATCGAGATGTTCGATGTAGATGGTGCCGCCGGCCAACGCGGTGACAAGTTCGATTTCATAACGGTACAGAAGGTGGTCCTCCTTGCGGGTGAAACGTGGATGGGGCTTTTGCTCGATTTCGAAAACCACATCACCAGCTTGGACGCCGGGAGATTGGTCTCCTTCGCCACGGAACTCCACCTTGGTACCGCTCCGGACACCACGGTCGACGTGGACATGCAGAACTTTGCGGTCGACAATGGTCTTCTTGCCGTTGCAGCCCTTGCAGCGGTCCTTCTCCTTGATGATTTCGCCTTCGCCATTGCAGTCCGGGCATACAGTCTGGAAACGCTGAATCATGGGACCCATCTGTCGCATCATCGTCTTCATACCATGGCCGTCGCAACCCGGGCAGCGCTTGACAGCACCCTCCTTTCCACCGCGACCCTCACACTTGGGGCAAATAACCGACCGCTGCAGGGCCAGTTTGGAAATTTTGCCCTTGTAGACATCCTCGAGTGAGACTTTGTGGGTGTGGTGGATGGTGCGGGCCTTGGGCGGACCCCGGTTCTGCATTCCACTAAACATGCCACCAAGACCACCGCCGAATGAGCCGCCGCCGAAGAACTGAGCGAACAGGTCCTCGGCGGCCATACCACCGCCACCAGCACCACCTTCTAGGCCGGCCTCACCATACTGATCATAGAGCGCGCGCTTCTGTGAGTCGGACAGGATCTCGTACGCATGCGAAACTTCCTTGAACTTCTCTTCGGCGGCAGGGTTGTGCGCATTCTTATCTACAGAGACTGGTTAGGGGGCTAGTCTGGCAAAACACGGTTCAGGGTTGCCATTACCTGGATGGTACTTGAGGGCGTTGACTTTGTATGCCTTCTTGAGCTCTTGCTCGGTGGCTGTGGGAGCAACCTGTTTGGTGGCTTGTCAGTACTCTGGTAGGTTGATAAAGCGCAATCCCAGGATCGCACAAAATGCGTAGAAGACGTACACCCAGTGTGTCGTAGAACTTGGTCTCCTTAACCATTTTGTCGATCTTCACAGGCGCTTAGTGTGACCTTTGGCGAAGAACGGTAGAGAGCGTATTGATCGAATGTGAGGTATCCGATTGATCGGCTGCACAATACTCAGGACTGATCGGGGTCTTCAATCAAAGGCAACAGTTAGCAACTCAGGTCTTAAATAGTCATCATAAGATGAGTGAGAGGGTCAAGAGCGCTGAATGCCAAGCAGGCAAGAGCGTATCGACGAACGAGGGAGGGATGGAAAGACGCCCCACGCTTGCGCAAGACGTCCGTCCCCCCAGCGTTTCTGGCTTCATAGGCCGTGAAATCAACCGGGGGCGCTAAGAATGCGGAGGACGAATAACAAGGGAAAGAAACACACGACATATAGGAGATGACATACATACCGGTGAGGAAGAGTGCTATGGAATGGACAAGCGACAGTGCGATACAAGGCAAGCTGCGTGGGCGGGTTCAAATAGAATGTCGAGGGCGAGACTGGAAGAAGGTTCCAGGCACAGGCGATTAAGTCAACTGAACAAGGGTAGCCGAGGGCTGGACTGGGTGGGAGTGATACAGAGAAGTGGGAGGGAGGAAAACAGGATGTAAAGAGGAGCGGGCGACGAGAATATGGCCAACGACCCTGTGTATTAGCAATGCAAATTGCCGAAAGCAGTTGATGTTGTTGCCTTTACCTTTCCGCCCTCTTCAAGTTTCTATCTTGAATACTTGTAAACCGAGAAGGCTGAAAATCCATACGCCACAGACCTCTCGATAGAATCCGATGGAAATCGAATCTCTAAAGTACTGACTAAGTAGACCTGACGTGCTTTTCCCTTAGAATCTGCTGGAATATTGCCGCAGTTGTACTTGGCAGTACTTGGATGCTCGGGGGTTCTAAAACCAAGAAGACGGTGGGTGGATCCTGCACGCTGGGCCTTATGGAAGAACCTTTCCAACATACCTACTTACTTCCTTAAGTAGATAAGTAAGTAGGCAGATACTTACAGATATGTATGGAGATGCACCACAAGACCCATCATAGCCGGACCTGGCAACTGGGTATTACATACATACGGAGTACGTGTATTAGTACTGCCCGTCTCCATGTATTGCAGAATGTACAATGGTTGGTTACTTACCTACCTAGGTACTTTACCAGGTAGGTTAGGTGCCTAAATGTCCGCATGAAGCCAGCACCATGACTAAAGGCTACGTACTTCCTTTAAACACGGCTAAAATGTCTTGATTCTCAACGCAAATCCCTAGAAGTTAATTGATTTTCTGCAACTACCTACATGTACATCTGCTTAACTGATTGTTCACCACTAGGTTAGGAAGATGTGCGTTTGGGCGAGACCAATGCGCAGAACCGAGAATGACTGACCCTACAGTATGTACATAAATGATACGGTGGTCGAGCGTGTAGCCTCTTAGTAGCCCAGCAGGAGGTACGTATGATGTGGCGCAGTTGAATAGTTCCCAGCTATCTAACCTAGCTAGTTGAGAGCGTCGCGTAGCATTCAGTTGTCGTACGCCGTACAGGTCGGAAAGCATCGTCGTTCAAATTGTTACATTACACATTACATGTTATCAAAATCCAATCTTCGGAACGCCAATTTGCTGCCGCTCCTGTATCATCTCGCCAAAACAATCGCACCATCCAAGCTCTGGGTCTTATGTTTCTGCGCCCCCTCGTTCATGTCGACCAGGACGATAATAGGACACCTTAATTAGCTTCTAGCCACGACCAATCAATTAGCCATCATGGCGCAACTTCTGCAAGACCTGATATACTCGTTTGGCAATTGTCTAAACTGCTTTCCCGGGTCGCCAACCCTGAAGATCAACAGCCGCTCCTTCAAAATCCTGCGCCTCCTAGGCGAGGGCGGTTTCAGCTATGTATACCTCGTACAAGACACGACGACGGCCGAGCTGTTCGCCCTGAAGAAGATCCGATGCCCTTTCGGCGCCGAGTCGGTCCAGCAGGCCATGCGCGAGGTCGAGGCCTACAAGACCTTCGCCCACACCCCCGCCATCATCCACAGCGTAGACTACGCCATCGCGAGCGAACGTAACGACCCGGGGTCCAAGACAGTCTACGTGCTACTGCCGTACTACCGTAGGGGCAACCTGCAGGACATAATCAACGCGAACCTGGTCAACCATACGCAGTTCCCCGAGAAGAAGCTCATGATCCTGTTCCTCGGCGTGTGCAAAGCGCTCAAGGACATGCACAAGTTCCAAGCGCCGTCGGGAGGGGAGCGTATGGAGATGGGCAATCCGAAAGCAGGCGACCCTGAGGGTGCGGGCAGGCCCAAGGGCAAGGACAAGAGGAATAAAGCCATGGCAGCTTCCGACGCCGACGATGAGACAGAACAGGCAAGGCCGCTTATGGTGGATGAGCAGGCCGCGGCGCCTGGCGAGCAGAGGTCCTATGCGCATCGTGATATCAAGCCAGGTGGGTTGCTGCGCACTGACGGGGGACTACAGAGAACGCATTTTCACTGACAAGGGACAATGTAGGGAATATCATGATCGACGACGACGGAGCGCAGCCCATCATAATGGATCTTGGCTCCATCGCCGTCTCGCCCATAGTCATCACTTCGCGGTCTCAAGCTATCGCCATGCAAGACACAGCTGCCGAACACAGCACCATGCCGTACCGAGCCCCCGAGCTGTTCGAGGTCAACACTGGCGCCATCATCGACACAAAAGTAGACATCTGGTCGCTGGGATGCACACTGTATGCGTGCCTGGTCGGGAAGTCGCCGTTCGAGATGCGCAGCGACGAGACGGGCGGCAGCTTGAGCATGTGCGTGCTCGGTGGCGACTGGCGCTTCCCTGATGAGGGCCCCAAGGCGCAGAAGAAGGGTAAGCAGACGGCCGGCTCGGGCGCCAATGGCAGTGCTGCCGCCGCCGAGGGCACCATCAGCGAGCCGATCCGCGAGGTTGTGAGAAAGTGCCTCAAGGTCGAACCCAGTGAGAGACCAGACATTGACGAGTTAATATCGATGGTAGAAGAGGTCGTGGACGAGCTAGCGGAAGATGACGGCGTCTAAGAGAGATGACGGGGCGACCCCGTGTAACGGTGTTTTATTTTCATATTATTACGACTCTCTTGTCTTTCTTGGTGTATGTATGATACCTCTTCCCCTTGTCATATAAGTATGTAGCCAGCCCACCGATGTCGGCAGGCGAGAGCGCCGTCATTATTGCAATGTATAAAGCCCATATTACTTCGGCACCTTGGCCGCACATTATTCGACTCCAACCCCTGGACTTGCCTGTCCTTCGAATACCCCTGTCCGGAGATGAAACTCCCTAGGCCTGTCTGTGAAGCCTCGCTGGCGGGTTGTCGAAGAGAGAGAATAGATACCCCGGCTGGCCACTTTCCTCGCGACGCGAGCTCGGTTTTGGAAATGACGTCGGGCGGCTACTGCTCGTGTTTGCGGCATTGCTCATTATAGTTCCTCCTATCCCATTGGACCAGCATTCGATATATGATGGATTTATACAGAGCTCTTAGCTCTTCTTGGTCTTCGGTATGTATGGAGATGAAGGGCGAAGTTAGGCCGTCCGTCTTGTGCATGGCATTGTTCGGTGGTGGGACAAGCGCTGCTGGCATTGGTAGATAGGTACCTAGGTACTTGTGAAATATGTAAAATGCTACAATGATAAGGATAAGGTGGATTGGGAATCTTGGCGCGTATATATTATGTAATGTAGATGCCGAATTACGTAGAAGCGGTGATATGGATTCTCTGTCTGCTCTACCATGGTACGCATGGACTAACCTAAGTAGATATGGGCGGGCGGGTGCTACTCATATATAGATCGGCATAAGAAATTTGTCTTTCAAAGAGGTGGCATTTGTCATGTCCACAGAATTTGGAAATGTTGAAACTGCACGCTATCGCCGAGTCGTACCAAGATAGAAGCCAAGAAGACCGACATCGATCATGCACAGTTTGCATTATGTGCATCTACACGGTGCAACTGGGCCGGGCTCTGCTGCAGCTTCACCGTGCATGTCCACATACCGCTATTGATAGTTACTGTTTTTCCCCCCAAACACTCCTCCTGCAGACGGGTTCGAAACAGTTGCTATCACAAGATGATCCTGGCTTTCTGCATCAACCTTCTTCGTCCAATGATCAAATACATACGCTTCTTTCTCACATTCCGGGAATAGCTCTTTCGGAATCCGGCCGAACTCCGGTTAGGCCCTTTTTCTTCGCTCTTCGGTCTCTTCGAAATTCCATTTCCCCGGGATGCGTAGATGCACGGCTCGCAAGACAGAACACGGCCTGCTGGAACTGCTCAGAGTCACACCAGTGTGCTCTAACAATCTCCCCCAGGGCCCGCCTGTCGCATACCGGCGCAGTGCACGGTATAGCTCATGCGCGAGGCCACAGCTTCCCCAGATTAGTCGACGGCAGCAGCCTGGGGTGGGCGGCAGCATACAAGCCCGGGGTAAGAAGACGAGAACTATCGTGAACCTTTCAGATCTACCACAGGGGCCCCTCGTCCCACCCACACCCACGTCTTCGCCTACGCCTACGCCATCTGTTCCCGGTGAAGGTGCTTTGGCCGAGGAAGATGAGGGCCCGGCTTACCCAACCGTGGTTCTGCAGGCGAGGCGGAACATGCAGAAGTTCGAGAACTGCGTGCTGCTGACGCGCGTTGGCGGTTTCTACGAGCTCTACTTCCAGCATGCCGAAGAGTACGGGCCGCTGCTGAATATCAAGGTAGCCCAGAAGAAAACAAGTGCGGGACCTGTCCCCATGGTAGGCTGCCTCCCCCTCTGGGCAAGATGATCCGTATCCTGATGACGAATCTCTACAGGCCGGCTTCCCCTTCTTCCAGCTAGATCGCTTTCTCAAGGTCCTGGTCCAGGAATTCAACTGCTATGTTGCCATCGCTGAGGAGTTTCCCAATGACCCGGCGAACAAGATCAAGACGAATGGGCTTATGCATGATAGAAAAGTGACACGTATCATCACGCCAGGTACTTTGATTGATGAGAACTTCATTGACCCGTTCGCGAACAACTATGTAATGGCGATTCACATCCCGCCCTCTCCAGGGGAGGAGGACGGGCTAGATAGCAACACAGCCAATTCCGAAGCCAATATTCTTGGACACGGGCAGACACCCGCCTCTACACCTGTGGGCTTAGCTTGGCTTGATGTTTCCACGGGGCAGTTCTACACCCAGACCACAAACATCACCTCCTTATCATCCATCCTTTCCCGCATAGGCCCCCGCGAGATTGTCGTCGATGAAGCTTTGCAATCAGAGACAAACCACGCCCTGTTCGCTATTCTTGCCGAGGATAAGCACCTCATCAGCTACAGTCCACATCCGGTTCCTCTAGCTACCTCGGAGTGGACGCCCATGCTGGAATCCGAGATCCCACCACACACACTGAGCAGCTTGACCGAGGACGAGACGCACGCCGGTAGTCTCTTGTTGCAGTACGTTCGGGATCGCCTGATCGGCCTTAGCATGAAGCTGCAACCACCTATACGGCACGAGAGTATGCACGTCATGACCATCGACAAGAACAGCATGCGTTCGCTGGAGATCAAGCAGACCATCCGAGATGGCTTCTTCCGGGGAAGCCTTCTGCACGCCATCCGCAGGACAGTAACCAAGAGCGGCGCTAGGTTACTGAACGAGTGGCTCATCGCTCCCTCGACCTCGCTGGAAACCATCACGCAACGCCAAGACTTGGTAGAATACTTTCTGAAGAACCCGGACTTGCGGGACGACATCGTACAGCTGCTAAGAAGGAGCCACGATTCCCAGCGCCTCGTGCAGAAGTTCGCTTTCGGCCGTGGCGACCCAGATGATCTCATCGGCCTGGCCAATACTATCAGGGCAACCGAAGGTATCGTCAAGCTGCTCGAATCCGCCGCGAAAGGAGGTGGGGACAGCAGTGCATTCGCAGACATGCTATCCCGTATAGATCTGAACAAAGCCTCCAAACTCGCTGACCGCATCCGCGATTCGATCGATGAGGAGGGCATCTTCCAGAAGCACGAGCTCGAGGACCAGGAGACATCCCAGCTCCTCTCACTCGCCGAGGGGATCGTATCCTCCGAGGGCACCAACGAGGAGGCCGCCACGCTCATCCCCAAGAACCCAAAGCTCCGCAAGAAGCCGTCGACCCCGACTTCGATCCGCGACCACTACGCCGACGACAATCTGGCGTTCATCATGAAACCCGGGGCCAGCCCGGGCCTCGGCGACCTCCACGCCGCCCTCGACGTCCAGCTGAGCGAGAAGGCGGCCCTGACCGAGGACCTACGGGCGCGCCTCGGGGCAGCGAGCCTGACCCTCCGCTGGACGCCCAACCTCGGCCACATCTGCCACGTCAAGGGCGTCAAGGATACGCGCCGGCTCGCCGACATGTCAACGGATTTACCCGCCGTGTCGTCGAGCCGCAGCACACGCACCTTCCACGCGCCCGAGTGGACCTCGCTGGGCCAGCGCATCCACCAGACGCGCTTCCAGATGCAGACCGAGGAGGCCCGGCTCTTCTCGGAGCTGCGCGCGCTTGTGGTGCTGCACCTCGTCCGCCTGCGCCGCAACGCCGCCGTGCTCGACGAGCTCGACGTCACCACGTCCTTCGCCCGCCTCGCCGCCGAGCAGGGCCTCACGCGTCCCCAGCTCCGCGACGACAGCTCCAAGAACTCGGCAACCCTAATTATCGGCGGCCGCCACCCAACCGTCGAGGGCGGCCTGCACGAACAGGGGCGCACTTTCACCTCCAACGACTGCCTCGTCGGCGTGCCCGGCCATGGCCGACTTTGGCTCATCACGGGGCCCAACATGGCCGGCAAGAGCACCTACCTGCGGCAGAACGCGCTCATCACGATCCTGGCCCAAGTCGGGTGCTATGTCCCAGCTGACCACGCCGAGCTCGGGATCGTCGACGCCATCTTCTCGCGTGTCGGCTCGGCGGATAATCTTTACCGCGACCAGAGCACCTTCATGGTCGAAATGCTCGAGACGTCGCAGATTCTGCGCGCAGCCACGCCGCGGTCATTTGTCATCATGGACGAGATTGGCCGAGGTACAGCCCCCGAAGACGGAACTGCTATTGCGTTTGCGAGTTTGCATCACCTCGTCACCATCAACAAGTGTCGCGCATTATTTGCAACACATTTTCACTCTTTGGCTGACATGGTCAAGCAGCGGGGCATGCATATCACGACAGGCGGCCACGTGGAGATGTACTGTACAGATGTGGAGGACGATGGCCAGGGTGGATTTATCTACATTCACAAGTTACGGAAAGGCGTGAACAGGGAGAGCCATGCGCTCAAAGTCGCACGGTTGGCAGGGATCCCTGAGGCCGCCATCTCTGTGGCCCAAAAAGATCCTAGAGCAACAGGCCGACCCAGTAGACTTGACGAATACGGTGAGTGACGCGGAAGGACATTCCCATCGCGCTGTAGGATAGCTTCATGTAATAGTACCTGTATACTTCAAAAGCAAATCAGCAATGCATTCTGCAAATAGTGTTTCGGCATACGCATGAATGTGATAGAATGTGTCTCATAGGGTGTTGATATTTGTCATCAAGTGAGTTCAGGGTTAAAAAGCTCATGAATCTTTATTTAATCTTTGGCATGGTGGAGGCGAGAGAAGATTTGGAATTTAACGTACCTTTTGATAGAGCCATACGCCAAGACACTCTTGGTCTGGTTAGCAGTCACCGTATCACATCGCGCGTTTTTCGCCATGATAAGTCGTCGCCGTCGTGGTGATGGGAAGCGTACTCAATTACCATGTGGCAATCCTATGAAACGCCGATTTTCGTATATCTAGATCTCGTAAAACCGTCCGAAGCCCAGATACTTGCCGATCGTAGAACATCATCCTCATGCTATAGCATTTAACCGCTGCGAAAAAGGTCAGTTGTTTAGAACAAGTCCGAAGGTGAGATTGAACATACAAAAGATCACCGAAGCCGCCACCGTCCTCATCAGAGTCCTCAGCCTCAGAATCATCCTTCTTGGCGTCGCCAGCGTCGGCAGAAGCACCAGCGTCGGCAGCAGCAGCGGCAGCGGGAGCGGCGGCGGCATAGGCGTCGGGGTTGGCAATGCGATCCTTGAGCTCATCAATGGCAGCCCAGCTGTAGTCGGTCTCGATGGCGATGGCCATGATGTTCTTGTAGCTGTTGAAGAAGGAGTGCATAACGGAGGGAAGGGTGGGGAAGTTGATGGCCAGAGAGATAGCTGCAATGGTGGTGACGGCGCTCGAGAAGGTCTTCAGGAGCTGCTCCTCGCCGACATCCAGAACCTCCGGAGGGAAAGTGTTGCCCTGGTCGTAGACCTGAACAACGCCCAGACCGTAGGTGAAGGGAGAGATGTTCAACATGTTGAGCAGGGTAGCCTCGGAGGCACCGACCTTGCTGCCAGCCTCAACGAGCTTGAGGTCGCTGGTGATTTCAATGGTACCACGAGCGATCTTGGTGGGAACACCGAGAGCCTGGAAGAAAGAGGTCTTGCCAGGTTCCATACCAGTGTTACCAGCGGGGATGTAGACATCGGCGGGGGCAACGGCACCGGCACGGGCAGGGGCGGCGACCTTGTTGGCCAAGATCTTGTCACGGATGTCCTTCAGGTCACCGTTGGTGAAGACGAAACCGATGTTGCCACGGATGTGAGGCAGGAGACGCTCGTACTCGGGAGAGTCGGAGATGAAAGTCTTCAGGGCACGGCGAACCATGGTGTTCTTGCCCATCAGGACGACAGCCTCTCCGCGAAGAGACTGTCGGACTTCGTGCATCTGCTGCGAGCTGACATTGTCGACGCTGTCGGGAGGCAGTTCGCATTAGCATCCGCGATTCCCAAGGGCCCGAGGCTGAATTAAATTAATAATTGGCAGATCCAACATACCTGACGAGGAAGACCGAGTTGTACTCCTCGAGCAGCGACTTCAGCTTGCCGAAGTACTCTGACTTGTTGCCCACCATTTCTTCTTTTGTATGAAGTTAGGACTTTAAGGGCAACGGGTATTGATTTAGTTGGGCGTTGGGAGGTATGGGATTGGCGTTTTGTTGTTGTAGAGAGAGAGGGAAGAGGGAAAAGTGTAGCCGCCTTACCAACTGATGCTCCCAACATCAAAATTCGGATTTGCGTGGTGGGCAGGCCAGGGCTGGGTTTTTTGTTCGCGCCCCACCCTTATCAGCTTATCGTTTCTCCCTCTACCCTCTACGGCATATTAGATTGCCTTACGTAAGTAAGGTACGGTATAGAACCTCTCTGGCTTTAGGCATATGTACACAAAGATCATCATAACTACTTAAGTACTTAGGTACATGAAGAGACTGTTAGGCAAGAACCGCTTGTTCACTATCAGAATTTGTAATCCTTTTATACAACGCCCGAGTGGTGAGGGTTCCCTGGAGCACCGCAGCATAAGCATAGAGATTATCTCATGCCTGCTGTGCGCGCGTGACAAAACCCAAGCTTCCAACGCTGTGCCCGAAATGCTGACAATTTGATGTGGTTTTTTTTTTTTTTTTTTTGGTGCGCCAACTCACTCGTCAGTGATCCATCTCATCGCCCATTCATGCTTCTCTCCTGGCCGTCCCGCTCTATAATTGCAGTCTATAGGTAGCTACCTCAAAAGGTCTGAGCTTGATGGAGAAGCTTCCATCCTTATCCAAAGCCAACTCTTCTCCGTCGTCTTCAAGAACATTGGTCTTCCAGACTTTCTTGACCTTCCACGTGCTCTTGATCGTGCCTCTGCTCTGCCCACCGAGACTGTCGTAGACGCGGCAGATGACGCTCTGTCCTTTGCGCTTTTGGAGCCCGCCAGGCGAAACATCCTCGTCGTCTTCACCACGCTTGACGCAGTCCAAGATGAGTGACGAATCGCCGGTGAGCTGGACGGGGTGGCTCGACAGCAATGTCTTTAATTCGTCGGTTGCCGGTGCAGACAACACCTTCAAGGGGTTGTTGAAGTTGTGGCCCGCGCGGACTGTTGTGGCACCAAGGGGTCCCTGATGCGGCAAGATCGCCCATCTAATCTTATGATGGCCCATATCAGCGTGAGCATCAGGTGCCTTGGGTGCTCGCAGCAAAGACAAACGCATCATGTTGCCACAAGTGGCAAACCCGTATTTGCTGTCGTTGAGGATGGATACACCATAGCCGTTCTCCGACAGGTCAGCGAACTTGTGGCAGCAGACCTCGAACTTGGCCATGTCCCAGGTGGTGTTGTAGTGTGTTGGTCGCCGCACTAAGCCGTATTGCGTCTCGTATGACGCCTCAGTGTTGGTCACGTCGACGGGGAATTCGACCTTGAGAAACTTCATGGTTTCATGCCAGTCCACTTCACAGGTTACGTCAACGAACGACTGTTGCCCCTTGAAGGCAGCAGTCAAGCTGAGAATTGTCTTCATGGAGCTATTCTCGCTGATCTTCGTCTCCGTGATAACACTAACACGGTGTTCCTTGTCTTCGTAGATCTTGCTCGGTCCACAGGCAAGCTCTTGTCGAGTTTCGAGATGGTACACCTCGACGTCCCATGCCTGCCAATACAGGGGTTTATCATCGAAAATGACGAATTGGTTCGCCTGGCCGCCCTTTGCTATGACTTCGCGATTGGCCTGGCGATCGACGAGCGAGGTGACGCATCCCTTCTCAACCGTAACGCGCAGCTGCTCATTCTGCATGACGAATACGCCCTTCTCAACCTCCTCGACGCTAACAGCTTTCTCTTCGGCTGTCTTGAAAGCCTTGATGCTGAGCATGGGGCCGCTGCCGCAAGCAACGCCGCACTCGGTCTCCGAAACGTCGACGACCTCCTTACGGTGCCACGGAAGCGTGTTGAGGGCTACCGCCTCACCGACACCAGCGGGTTTCACCTCGGGAACCGTGAACACACCACATATGTCCTTGAAGATGCGCTCGCCAATCTTGGCCACTTCGGCGTATAACTGAAATTATGTTAGCACGCAGGCACATTCCCTAATGCGGGCATGTATGCTTCTTACCTCGTCGGAATCATCATAACACATCTCAATTGAGCTGCCCGGAAGACAATCATGGAACTGACAAAGCAGGATCGACTCCCACATCTTGTCGAAATCCTTTTTGGGATACTGGTAAGACGTGTCCCTTAAGGATGCAATGGTGGCCAGGAGCTCAAGATCCTTCATCAGAACCTCAGACCGGCGGTTGTTGAGCTTGTTGTTTGCCTGGGTCGTATAGGTGCCGCGGTGAAGTTCAAAATAGAGCTCTCCATACCATGTGACCAACGAGGTCCCCTTCTCCTCGAGCTTATCGAAGAACTGATCGACAGTGTTGCCTAAGTGGACACGAGGCAACAGGCCAACCTCGTCACTGATACCACGACACCGGCGAAGCTTCTCAAGATGCTGCCAAGTCGGGCCGCCGCCGCCATCCCCCTTGCCAAAGACGAGCAACGAGGTATGGTCCTGGTCCATGGACTTGTGCCGGGTGATGCTCCGCTTGACGTCGCCGAAGTGAGCCTCCGCGGTGTAAGTCTCAGAAGGAGGCATGTGGCAAATGACCTGGCTGCCGTCAAGTGCCACCCAGTTGAAGGTAGTGTGCGGGAAATTGTTGATATTGTTCCAGCTGAGCTTTTGGGTGAGGAAACGGTTCATGCCAGCCAATCGGCAGAGTTGAGGGAGCTGGCTCGAGTATCCAAACGTGTCGGGAAGCCAGAAAGTCTTGCAGCGCTCTCCGAAGTGGCTTTCGAAGAAGCGTTGGCCATAGAGAAACTGGCGCACGAGGGACTCGCCACTGGGCATATTGGTGTCGTGCTCTACCCAGCTACCGCCAATGGGATGGAATTTACCCTCCTTGACCTGGTGCTTGACGCGATCAAAGACAAAGGGGTAATATTTCTCCAGCCACTGGTACTGCTGCGCCTGTGAACAGGCAAAATTGAGCTCAGGGTAGCGCTCCATCAAGTCGCACTGGTTCGACCAAGATCGAGCAACCTTGCGCTTAGTCTCGGCCCAAGGCCAGAGCCAGCAAGTATCGATATGGCAGTGGCCGATGCCAAAGACTTGCGGCTCCTTGCCGCTGTCATAAACCTTGGCCGAGTCAACGTTGGTGCCAATGTAGTCTTGGGCAATTTTGCGGCATTTCTTGATAGACTCCTTGTCACCAAGCTTGTAATTCTCAATTATGGCAGTGGCGACATTCAGGGCTTTGTGCTGCTCCCACGAATCTTCAGAAAACTCCCTGGCGGCATCACCGATGATCCAAGTGTCGATCCAGAGCTGACGGGCGTCCATGTTGACAGCACAGATGTCGGCCTTGACTAGCTGAAAGTGCTTGTTTGGGTCAGGAGGCTGGATGCTGTCACCTCCCGGAGCGTTTCCGAACATATGATTGCACGCCATCTCGATATAGAAAGTGTGTTCCTTGCCATCACGAAAGGATTTGGGGAGAATCCACTCGACACGCTCTCCCCCACCGGTAAGGCCTTGCAAGGGCTTGCCGTCAGCAGTCCACACCATACCCTCGTTGCCGGCATCCCACTGGAATTCCAAATGCTCTTTCTCGCACAGGTGGGAGGGTACCGCCAGTACAATCTTGAACCAGTGGGTTGCCCAGGATGGACCGAAACTGTCACCCACATTTGTAGACTGGTAGTCGCCCTTCATAGCCTCTTCGAACGTGGGGCGGGACAGACCCGGCGCAGCCCAAGTCGAAAGCTTGACATGGGGGTGGCCAGAAGCAACGCCTTCGTACATCATGGCCAAGAGGTTCTGCTTCTCCCATTGTCCGGTGCTGTAGAACTGCGAGATTCTCTCCTTGTAAATGTTGCTAATTCGCTTGCCGACCGGACCAGCAGCCTGCATGGGATAGTCGGCAACGGAGGCCGCGGCCTTCTTGGGCTGCGTGCGTTCACCGCCCATGGTTGGAACTCGTAGGTCGAGGATGGACGGAAGAATGTCGGCGGGTTTATCGGAGTGGTCACTACGATGGCGTCAGGTCAGTCCGTCCAGCCAGCTAGCTAGCCCCCAACATACGAGCAAGGTATTGTTATATAGATGCGAAGGCTAAGAACAGGTAGCGAGGAGAAAGTGAAGGTGCTGAGTATGGAGCTAAGTGTATAGGATCCTGGACTGATTGGCCCGGAAGCTATACTTGAACGAGCTCAAGGTGTGGTGATATCAGGTGAAGGAAGAGGAAGAAGAGACGGGCGGGGATTGGAGCACGACCTCTCCCGGTGTCCACAGTGGCACAGACGGCTGGCGGCATGCGGGGAAGACGACGATCTAGGTTAATAGTAGTAGTAATGATGCACTGCAAGGTCCCGTGCCCCCCCCATAGGCGGCCCTAAGTGGTTGGTACATTTGCGGGGAAGCGCTATTATTCTCTGAGAACGTTGTCGTCGATCCCGATCGGGAATTGGGGATCGGAAAACACCGTCGACAGAGACAAAAAGATACCATAAGAACACACCCACTTACCACATGATGAGGTTGAAGCCGTGTCGTATGCTAATAAATGTGAGGTAGATACTTAGGTTGGTCTAGGGCGGTGGCCGAGCAGGGCAGACTTGAAATAGGAGGTAAAGAATGACAGGAGAAATCGCTGTCCAGAACAGCTGAGGAGTGTCCGTAAAATACTGGTAAGGATGCATGGAGCACAATTTGAGGTCCAAAAGATCGTCTGATGGGGAGGGTCTCAGGCGTTGAATGTAAACAAGGCTTCGATTGTTGGCTCATACAGGTCATGCGAAACTGTGGCTTGATTCAAAAAGTTGTCACTGACTGAAAGTATGGCCGGCTTTTGGCAAGCACGCCATCTCCGCCATCTCTGCCATATCCTGTCAGGACAATCGAGGGTTGATTGTGGCTGCCGCCATCCGAATGGCCTACGCAGGGCATAACTCCAGTCTGTACAAGATCCAACTTGTTGTTGTTGTTGTTGTTGTTGTTATTGTAGGGCATCGATATTTTGCTAGTGGGATTTCTACAGTCCTAGGTATAAGGCGCATCTGGGAAGGCCAGAATCTCATTCAGTAGTGGCGTTGCCTCTCTCCTATCCCACTACCAGCCCCCTCCCCCTCCCTCTGCCATAAACCAGGTTGCCCAAGAGCGAGGCAAACCAAATAAACCAAATTACAAACTATTTCAGGTCAAGGCCGTGGTATCATTGCGAGAAGCAAAAGTAGAAGGAGAACCATTGGTGCACCGCCCGCTGGCATACAAGAACAAACGATGCGGAAATAATACAGCAGTCGGAATCGTAGCCTAGTGTACAACTCGCGCCCCGAGTAGCGACGGGACTAGAAGGCGTCCTCCAAAGGGCAGTCGATGCTCTCATGTCCGTCGCGTTCGCAAAGAGCACACCACTTCTCGGGGTCGATAACCCCGCTGCCCTTCCCAGCCAAGGGCCCGGAATCGGTAGGATTAGGCAAGATGCTGACATTAGCCGGCCGAGGGTTCGTTGCTGGTGTCGACTTCACTGGCGTCAAAGGTCGGGGGACAATATCGTGATCGGCACTTGGCACCTCCAGGTGCTTCTGGCCTTCTCGAACGGCGGCATCTTTCCCCGTCTTTGCGTACTTGGGGCTTCCTTGGCCCTGGCTTTGGCTTTGCTGAGGTCCGAACACATTGGTGCAGGTCAGGATATCATGGCCTGCTGTCTCGCAAATCTCGCACCAGAGAGTGCTACTCTCCGTGACAGAAGAGTATGCGTCGCTCTCGGGCATGGTCTCGAGCGTGGGCACGCGCTTGTGTTCAGGCGAGCGCGGCTCTCGTGCGAGTATGACTGTTCCCCTGGAGTCGCGATATGAGGACCTGTCTGGGCTGCGAATGGTCATCTGGCTGCCACGATGGGTTGCAGCACTCCCCCGGCGCAGAGTCTCGATTTCGCGTTCGAGTTCTTCCTCGCGGCTGCTCTTGGTCTCCACAAGGCCACGGAGCTCGTGGACCTCACGCTCGAGTTTTTCTTTGGCTATCCTGGTCTCGATGGAGACAGGACGGGAGTTGTCGTAGGACTGGGTCCGTTGTGGCTGCGTCGGGATCTTGTCTGGTGACTCGTTGCCGGGCAGCGAGTCCCGACTCAGGGAATGGATAATGGCTTTGAGACCTCTAATCTCATCTTCCTTCTTCTCCAATTCCTTGGACAGCGACAGGGTGTCTGGACCATCGGTGCCACCGTTCACGGTGGACGATGCTTTCTCGCGTTCTCGTCTAAGTTCTGTGCGTGTGCGTTCCACCTCACCACGCAGGAACTCGACCTCGCCACGTGCCTCGGCCTCGCCACGACGAGCATCCTCCAAGCCTTCCTCGAGCTCTTGGACAAGCTCCTCGAGTTGCTTCAGCTGGCGTGCCACGCTGTCAACATCTTCTCCTCGCTCCTGCATGTCATGGATCTCCTGTTCCAGCTCGCGGATCCTGGCATCGTAAACCCGTTGGGTCTCCGTGCTAGCCATCTCCAGCGTATCAATAGTGCTGCGGAAGTCAGCACGGTGTGCGTCGAACTCCGCGGTGAGCATGGCGACCTTTTCGTTCTTCTCCCTAAGCAGTGCTCGAAGTTGACCCGAATCTTTGTCGTCCAGACTGCCCGACCTGGGCTTGCCGAAATCGCCATGCTCCATTAGCGAAGTCAGCTCGGTAACGCTGCTTTCCATCTCGGCCAAAGCAGAAGCCTGATCTTTTAGTTGCCTGTCTCGGTCTTCCAGCTGTGATCTTAGGCGCTCAATCTCCTCCTCGTTCGCGGCAGCAGCACGGGACGCTGGGCGCATCTTCAAGCTCGATAGGGACCCCATGCTCCCATTGGTCGGCGCGCGGCCAAGGGGTGTGGCCTCGTCTTCCCCACCAAACAGTGACGAGGTTTGGCCCATGGCAGATGCGCTCCGAGTGACTATACTCGGCTTGCGTTCCGATCTCTTGTTCGGATCTCCGGTTGTACCACGCACGCTCGCGGAAAACTTGCCGATAGAAGGCGTGCCATAACGGGGAGGGCCTGGTGTCTTCGGCGGAGCGGGCGTGGCTAAGCCCGAACGAGGAGCTGGACTGAGCTGCAGTCTGCGAACGGGAGACTCGGGTCTCGCCAACGAAGTCCTGGGTCTCCTTCCCGCCGGGCTAGGGGCTCTTCCCGGACCTACTGACTGGCTAAACTTGGGTAGCGAAGGCGCGGGCGACGTGAAGTTCGTCGTATTTTGGCTAGCTACTCGTAATGCAGCAAGTGACGAGTGGGCCGACGGGGTCAGGGGGATAGATGCACCTGCGCTATCGCGTTTGAAGAGTTTCGAGACGGGCACAAATATGCCAGCGCCGGGAGTCAATGTCGTGAAATACGATACCCTGAAGTGCAAATCATAAGTCAGTAAAGTACCTATCGAGATGCAGAATGCAAGCAATGTGGGCGAAACCGTCTACTCACCCGTCAACGTCTCCATTATTCTTTCCGCGCGTAGCAAAGTCCGAGTGCAGCTCAACGCCGGCAAAGGTTCCCTTGCGGCCGGCAACTGAGCCAACAAAGCGGACAGTTCCATGCATGTTACCGGGGACGTCGACGGTATCGCCGACGACTACATCATGGTCTGCGGCGCCGGCGCCTTTGCGCGGGGTGGCGGGCGCCATTCTGCGTGGAGATGAAGATGGAGGGTGGCTGTTGTTGTTGCTGCTGCTGCTGTTGTTGCGGTGATCGAAGTCGCTATTAAGGACACTATGTATAGCGTAACTCTCGCTGTCGTCGGGGATAGCTGCTAGGGATCCGGGGGTCAGAGCTGCAAAGGAAGCCTTGCGCGCAAGAGAACCCGCGCCGGGACCCAGTCGCGAATGAGCGGCGTAAAGCGAATTTAGGTTGGGGGTAGAAGCTGTGCCAATTCCGGATTTGTTGTTGGCTCGCGATAGTGTTTTCGGTCGGGGTTGTGGTGTAGGTAAGGAAGTAGTTGGTGCTGCCGTTGACGCCATGGTGGGCTATTGTTATTATTATTTTTTTGTCTCTCTTTCCAAGAGGTTCCCGCAGCGTCTGTTTTGTTTTCTTTCAACCCCAGCCAATCCACTGGCTCTCCCACCGATTGAATGGGCCTGCACCAGCTGAACTAACGAATCGCCCGGGTTTTGGGTCAACCCTAAGTAAAGTAAATAGTGCTGTAGGTCAGGTCAGTCGCTAATCAAGGCACCCAACTACTACTACTACATAGTATGTATAAGCGAGCCTACTTTACCTGCCAAAATTGACTTCGGGGAGGGATCAGGTCGATCGGTTGAAGGGCAACGGGCGCGCGCAAGTGCTGTCCGAGTGAGCAGAGCTAAAGTGGCGCCAATATGTACCTGGGGCCTGGCTTAGTGCGGAGGAGTTGGCGGCCCCTAAGGAACACCGAATTCGGTAGAGTGACAGGAAGTCCGGCACACGCTGGCAAAGCCCCGGGAAGTTGTGAAAGAAGGTTACTGAGGTCCTAACACCACTTTTTTTTTTTTTTTTTTGGAAGTCCCAACCACGGTCAAGGCGGTATAGGTATAGTAAGGTAACCTAAGTACTTAGGTAATGTAATGTTGGGAGGGGAGGGGGTGCGGAAGACGCAGCGGGGGCTTCAAGATTGGATCGGAGCAACCGAGAAGAGCCTGGCCTGCGTGGGCAACGGGGTGATTATGATCTGTCTTTTTCTCTGAAATTACAGATCCAGAGAGAGAATTCGATAGCCAGCACACCTGAGTTGCGACCCCTGGAAACAGACTGCGCCGTGGTGTTGTTCGTGTCGTGGGAGGGTTGGACTTTGATGGGTGCTACCTGGCCCTGGGATCAGGGGCTGACCGTGAGTACACCCGAGCAAGCGGTCGCTGTGGCCCGTGATGTCCAGCGGTCTGTGATCGAGACGTTCTAGGTTTGTGCACTGCAGAGTCTCGGACCGTTTTTCTTTCTGGCAAGGAAAGGTTGGGAAAGAGTTGTAAAGTAAGTCACGACGGCTTTGTAGCACAGCACAGCAAAGCAAAGCAGCCTCCCGGGTTTTGTTCAAAGGCAAATGACAGACTTCGTATGTTATTATTATTGACCAGTTGCAATTCAATGGGTGCAGGACTAATGTGCTGGCCTCAGCGCCTCATGGGGCAGCTCTCGTCCGTCACCGCTACTACTACAACGGGCCACACAAGCAGACATGTCAAAGAGCCGGTTTGGCTAATCACAGAAGAGACTCGCACTCCCCGGGGCAGTGTTTCTGCTGCTCAGTCTGTTGGGGTTTGATCCCCCCCTCCTCTCGATGGTACCTTCTGAAATTGCAATATCCGCGATGCTGCACGTAGCAGCTACAGGGCCAGCCCTATTGGCTGTTCAAAAGGCTTTTGGGGGTTATCTTGGGCAGATGACGGCTGACATGGTCGCGCAGCCATCGGCACGTAATTGGACAACGACTGCAGCTTTGTTTACATTCCATGTTGCAGTATGCTAACTTCATTGAAGCCTCTCTCCCATAGACGGGAGACGGCTGGCAGAAGAAGTCTTTGTGGCCTTTGCTGAAGAAGCCAGCAATTTCTCCAGGGCTGAAATTTCAATGCGCCTGCATGGGTATCCGTGCCTGCGTGCCGATGAAGCATCAAGGCGAAAGGGGGCTAACTACAGTATCCTTGCTAGTCACCTGTGTAGTACTTCTCTCCACCCCCAGCTCTTTCATGTATGTAGGGTCAGAAGTAAGTAAGTACGCATCGCTATAAAGGAGCAGCCGGTCCTCTAAAGTCGGGTGGGTTGGATACTTCTTAGTATCCGTACCTCAAATAAACTTGGCCCGCCCTCGAGGATGTAATGGATGGCTTGCAGCCATTCGGTATAGCTTATATTGAAATAAGGCCCGAACATGGCATCAAGGCGCTTTGGCGGAGTGGTTAACGCGATGCCCTGCTATATCCTCCACTGCGATATACAGGTGAGGCATTTCCCTCGGGAGCGCAGGTTCGAATCCTGCAGGCGTCGGCACATTTGGAGTGTTTCTTTTTGCCGTTCTACCTAAACCGTTTGCATTCACCCCTCGAGAGATAAAAACGTACTTATATATAGTTTCCGCTTCTTTTGGACTTTCCATTATGCTACTTCTACTGTATGTACGTGTAGTATAAGTAAGGCGGGAGGGAGAGTTGACCGGAGCGGTCCGGGTGGCCGGGACGGAACATTGCGGAGCCATGCTACTACTACATCCACCAATTACATCACATAGTAGGCGTGGTCACTCTTAAAGCGGGCTAAGTTGGCCATCGTACGATTATCAGGCCACCTTACCTTCGCGAACCGACTCCACTCCCACGATCCAGCCAGCCGTCTGGCCAGAATGCTCGCCTCTTAAGCCTTGCTGGCTGCTGGCTCCCGTCATCGGGTGAGGAATAAGCCGACATCTTCCTTGAACTTCCCCCAACCCAGCTCGAGACCCGCTCATCAGCCAATTGAAGAAGCGCCGACACTGGCAAAGGGCCTTGTTTTCTCGGTGTTTCATTGTACTTGCCCGGCGAGCTCATGTGATCCGAGAGAGAGAGTCCTTTTTAAAAATTAAAAAATTAAAAACATTCTTCCTCCTTCGCTGCGAACTGTCGGTTATCATCTATTCTCTCCCTCTCTGTCTCTACACACTCACACATACACGACTCCGAGCTCCTCGCTTTATTCCTCCCCCTTCACTACACCAATCATGGTGTTTCTGACACGCCTGGTCTCCATGACCAACTTCGCTGTGGCTTCGTCGGCCCTGGGTTTCCAAGTATTTGTCTTGTACCCTTGGCACATCCAGCTGGACGAGTCGTTTGAGGAACTCAAGAAAGAACACATCAAAGTGTTGGGCGCTGTGAAAGATATTGCGAGGGCGGTAGATCCTGACGAGCGTAAAGGCCTCCAGAAAGGTATCCTACAGCGCATGGGCGCCCTGCCATTCTCCAAGCCATGAAGCATCCCGCTTCACTCTACTTGACTTGACTTGAGCATGTTACCCCAAGAACCATGTCATCTCAAGACTCTGTGACCCGGGCCACGAATGCAGGACTTCGGAGCTGCCCGAATACGGATTGACGCGGCCTATGCGCCCAACCTAAGAGCGATCTACCAGATGGATTGGGCTGGACGCGAAGGGGGGAGGCGAGGATATAGACGGGAGGCTGTGGCTGGGTGATGGGTATCATGCCAGCCAATATCGACAAGGCTCTTAAGCAATGCTGGCGCTGCTCACCTTTCTGCCATGCTCCCTCCAGCCAAGCTTTTGCTAGTCGGCTATGGCGTCTCGACAAAGAGCATGGTGTTCTCATCAGGACGAGTTACTGAGACCGATTTCTTCCAACGGGTAGTGTACTGATGAGTTACGATCAGCAGCTGACAACAACCCCCCGTTGGGCGGATGAGGTTGGACAATCACTACACATGTTCAGGGGAAGAGATATCGCCTTTGTTATATAATCCTGGCTTGGCTCAGGCCTCACGTACGACTATAGACTTGTTTAATGGAGAGACGGGTTATAATAGACTTAATTCAAGTTCTCGATGTTCTGGCTGTTACTGTAACCCCCGTCCGTCCCCATTCATCGAGGGATAGTCCCAGATACTGTCGTCGCCAGTGCTGCGTAACATGATAAATGGCTTGATGTGCTGACGTCGCCGATGCAATCTAAGAGGCGGCATAGCCGAATATGTAGCTAGTTGTAGACACGTCCACGGAACCCACTTCATGCTTCTATGTATGCCCCCCACGCGGGGACCCCTCAGCTCCCATCCACATCGACAGCCGTCACACGGACGGGGACTACCCACCGCACTACTACTACCCCTACTCGCTTTTACGCACCAAATATGCGGCCGCTTGGCAGTACACATGACTGGTCCCCGTCGCTAGGTTCGATCAAATCGAACCGGTGAATCCGCTCTCTCTCGTCTCCACCCCCTTAATATACTGTCATGTTGCATAGCACGGCTAAGTGATACTAGCAACTAACATGGCTATGCCGGGAACTTCTATACCCCCTTTTGATGCGAAAGCTTTTGTCCTGTCAGAACAGGAATCGACTAGAATATTCGAACAAGACATCGTCCCCGCGGAGTTTGGTGGGTTTGAAAAGAATGCCGCCACGCCGTCACTACCATCGCCGCCACCAAATGGTAGGAGGAACCAACCACCCGTCGCGGTCCTCATCGTGGGCCAGACGGGCGCCGGCAAGACTCGTGCCGCGCCAGCCATCAAGGAGGTTTTCGAGTCTGTCGTCTATGGCAGTAGGCACAGGGATGGGCATGGTTCGGCCAGAGGAGAAGAAGGAGGAGGAGGACGCGGAGGACGCGTGATAGCGCATTTCATCGCCGACACCTACAAGGCGTACCACCCGGCGCACGCGGCCCTGTCCGCCGCCGCGGCCGGCGAAGAAGATGCCGAGCCACCGGGCCGAGCCTCGGCGGCGACGGGGTTCGACGCGCGGCGCTGGCTCGCCATGGCGGCGCGGCACGCCGTGGCGCTCCGGCTCAGCGTGCTGCTCGAGTCGGCGTGCCGCCACCCCGAGGACTTCGCGCAGCTGGCGCGCATCTTCCACGAGGCGGGGTACCGGGTCGAGGTGGCGCTGTTGGCGGTGCCCGGGGGCTTGAGCAGGCTGGGCATCTTGGCCCGCTTCTCCGTCTCCTCCTTCAGCCGGCGGCGGCGGCGGGGGTCGCTGCCGGCCCGGCTGACGCCCAGGCAGGTGCACGACGAGTCGTACGAGGGGCTCTTGCGCGCCGCCGCGTTCGTCGACGAGTCGTCCGCCGTGGACCAGGTCGTCGTGGTTCGCCGGGACAGCCTTGCCGCGCATGCGAACGAGCGGGAGGCGAGTGGGGAGAACGGCACCGGCGGCGCGTGGAAACAACAACCCGGAGCTCCCGGGGTGGGAGCGGGAGCGGCAGAGGCCTTGAGGCGAGAAAGACGGCGGCCGCTTCCAGAGGGAGAGAGGATGGCTGCAGCAGAGGACTTGTCCCAGTTGAGGAGGGCAAGGGGCGGATCCAGCAGTGATTGCCTACTTGCCGCCCAGCTGGCGGACGTCGAGGCGTTGCTGGAGCCGCTGCTCACAGAGCCGGCGGCAAACGACGAAAAATTCCCAGAGCTGAGACCATTGATTTTGCCCAGAAAATATGGTTTATCACCGGGCGAAGATGGTAATTATGTTGACTTGAGACTCGGAACGTAAATGTGCCGATGCTGTTTACCTCTTTGTCTTTAATGATCTCAATGCACAAGCAGCTGTTTTTGGTGCTGGTGGGACGAAGTTGAACACGATGGATTGACCCCTTTTCTCTACTATATTATGGTATCATTAATACTTAGATGCTTCTTGACCTACACACCCTTGAGGAAACTCGAGCCGCCGACCTCTTGATCGAACGCGCTGCACTCTTTCAAGCCGCACAGCTCGAACACATCCCTCACGCTGCCGTCGACCTTGGGGGCGCCGGCGTCGCTCGTGTACCGCTCCTTGATCTCGCCCGTGTCCTTGAGCTCGCGGCAGAACTCGCGCATGCCCAGGTAGGCGGCCGACATGCCGCACATGGGCCAGATGACTATCTTGTAGCCCAGGGCCCGGGCCTCGCGGGTGTTGATGAGGGGCGTGACGCCGCCGCCCACCATGTTCAAGAGGCACGGGGTCGGCGCCAGGTCCTGCACGGCCCGCGCCATGTCGTCGCGGCTGCCCACGCCCTCGAGGAAGGCGACGTCGGCCCCCGCCTCCACGGCGCCCCGGAGGCGTCGCACCGCCTCGTCGTAGCCGAGCGACTGCAGCGCGTCGGTGCGCGCAATGATGACGATATCCGCACCCATGCGTTTGCGGGCGTGCGCGGCGGCCCGGATGCGCGCCCAGTACGTCTCGGCCTCGACGAGCTCTTTGCCCAGCAGGTGGCCGCACCGTTTCGTCGTGACTTGGTCTTCGATGTGGAACCCCGCGACCCCCTGCAGGATGTACTTTTCCGTCGTGCGCGCGACCATCAGGGGCCCGCCGAATCCCGTGTCGGCATCAGCGATGACGGGCACGGACCGGTCCAGCCCCGCGATCATGCCCGCGTTGGTCGCCATGTCGTCGACGGTCGTGAGGCCCAGGTCGGGCTGCCCCAGCCGCGAAACGGCGGTGCCTGCGCCCGTCTGTTATTGTGTGCGTTAGCTGTCTGCTGCATGGTGCGGCACACACCCATTGTTTGAATGGCAAGGTAGGGCGAGGGTAGGGTCCTTCCTCCTTACCATGTAGAGGGCGTCGAATCCGACGTTGAGGGCCATTCGTGCCGTCAAACCATCGTAGACTCCCGGGCAGACGACAACCTTGTCCGGGTCCGCGAGGTATTGGCGCAGATTCGCGGCGCCCTTTTGTTGTGCAGCCATACTTGGTGGGTGGACTTGGCTGCCTACTTACTTATTTATCTAAGCAGAGAGAAGAAGTCTTGATTTATGTTAATTTATAACGAGTGGGGGTCTTATGCGTGTGAATGGGAAAAGGCAGGAGGATTTGTCTTCTTATGTTTCCCTTCTATATATAGTTAAGTAAGTAACCAACTATGAGATTATCATTGAATGCTGGCGCTCCGTTCTCGGACCGCGGCTTGAGATTCAGTATAGCTTCTAGGAGGGGCGAGGCGGAGATGCTTCGGTTTCCTCGGTTTATGGAGAATATTTGGCCAACTAGCCTGACGTCTTGGCCCCATGGCTGTGGAGATATGCTCGGACAGGACCTGCCGACGGTGTCGTTGTCAGGCGGGAAATCGAGCCTCAGAACCCTTGTTAGCGGAGCCCGCGATCCGGATCACTGGTTTCTATCGGACCTTACTTTAAGTAAGTATCTAAGCCTCAAGTGACCTTCTGATTTACCCTTTTGGCACTCGGTGCAAACTCGATGCACCGTTCATGACGTACGGCTCCACCGCATATCGCAGTACATTAATTTCACCACTAAACAAAACAGTGGCAAACCGATACTTGAGTGATACTGCGTTATGTAAAGTAGCGGGACATCTTTCACCAGCGAATTTCAGTTGGCTGAACCGGCCCTATTCGGCTTTATTTACACGGACCTGCCGATCCTGTGGTGGCTTTACTGTACGCAGAACTACACGCATGCCAGACTTGTGGCCATATCAACGGCCAGTCTCCTCGCTCTTGCTTGCATGAAGAGATGCAAAATTAGTCCATGTGGCTGTTGGGCTTTACCGAAGTTAACGTCTCCAGGTAAAGGTTGGCTAGGAATTCAGGCTACACCTAAATTCAAGAGACGAAGAAGCACCAGATGACCCGTACGGTCAGTACATATATCTGAACTCTGGGTTTAAGTCGCCGAGTTCGCTCTTTTCGTAATCGGAAAGCCCGACATTCCTGGCTGCCTTTGCTCTTCGTTTGTTCTCGATCATGATGGCCGCAAGATAAGCAGCACAAGACGCGGCGCTGAGTGCAGTGAAAGCAACACCGATCGAGTAGCCCTTCTTAAAGTACGGCGGGTCGTCGAATGCATACGTCGCTATGATACCGCCGATGTTGCCAAACCCGATTTGCCAGGCGGTGCCAATGGACCGCCGGTGGTGACCAGCCAGATTCCTGAATCATCCGAATCAGCAAATGCCACGAGTGTGACGGTGTATGCGCTGCAAAGGGGCGGGGAAAAGGGGGGTGTCTGAACCGAACCATAACTGACATATTAAACCAGCAAACGGTGATGGGCATGGAACCGTAAATACCCATGACGACCAGAAACAAAGCGCCGTATTGCAAGTCCAGACGATCATGGACGTTGAGCAGGATACCAAAGCCCGCAAAAGATATGAGCATTGGTATCAGGGTGAATAGATACCGGTGTCTAAATTGGTCTGAAATCGCGGCAATCAACAAGGAGAAGCCAAACGACGCAGCCCAAGGTGGTACTGATCGTAGTTGTGTTTGTATGGCGTCGTACTTGTAGCTGTATATACCTATCAGTGACCGTGGGACACGCCGCAGTTCGGAACGCTGAGCCTGAGAGCTACCTACGTGGCAATGATTGTGGGTGCGAAGAAAGCATAGCCGTATGCCTTGTGCAAGGAGTCAGCTGCTCGTCTATGGCAATATATCTGGATATCAACCTACCGGGACAATTAGTCCAAAATACATGAGACCGCCAAGGATTACTCGATAGTCCTTCAGAACGGCCCCGACGTCGCGCAAACTGATCTTTCTTTCCGCAGCGTTATGTCCTTGGTCGGCTCGCAAGCGAGCCTTGACGTATTCACGCTCATCTTCTTTGAGCCACATGGCTTGTTCGGGGCTAAGAAGCATGTCAGTGGTCAGACCAAGTAGAAGCGGTGGCAGATATACTCACAAGGACGGGAACGTGAACAAGAAAATCATCCCAACTACGGCGGTGAGGGCGCCTTCAAGGATGAAAATCCAACGCCAACCGTGGTAGCCGCGGATACCGTCCACTGCATCCGACAGAAGTCAGTGAAGGCACCCCTGGATCAAGACATGGCGGAGTTGCTACTGACTTTGACCGATAGCCGATGCGAGCAGACCGCCGAAGGCTCCGGCTAGACTGGTGGAGGAGAAGAACAAACTGTATCGTTTCTGCGCCTCTTCGCGTCGATACCACATGCCTGGTTGCCCGTTTAGCATTGCCTTTGGCCGACTCGTACGGCACCTTGGGAACGGGTCAGTATTTAACGACTTACTCAAGAGGTAGAAACACCCAGGAAACATTCCCGTTTCGAACAGGCCAAGAAAGAATCTGAGAAGTTTTAGAGTCTCGCTCCAGGTCACGCTCGAGGATACTGCACCTACCTCGTCGCGAGCAGACCGGCATAGTTCTGTACGAGACCCTGGAAGATGGATAACAGGCCAAAACCTATGACACACCCGGAAAGCGTTCATAGTGGGTTAGCCAGGAATTCCTCGATGTGGGATGGATGACTTATCAAATCCTAGGCGTGAACTTCTTTAGCAAGATGTTGCTAGGTATCTCAAAGAAGACGTAGGGCACAAAGAACATTGTCAAGCTGCGCGAGTGTCAGAAAGTGGCCGTTCGGGACGAAGCCGTCTACTTACGCAGTGCTATACTGAACCGTCGAGAGGCCCAGGTCTTCGCTCAGGTGGAAGGATCGGGAATTGGCGATGTTGACACGATCCAAGAACGCCAAAAGGTAGAGAATGATCAAGTAGGGCATGAGCCGGAAGTCGATGCGAGTCACGATCTTCCTTTCCGTGGTATGCGGAGGACACACCACGTCCATATCGTCGTCATACGGAGGAGCGTCATCGCTACCAGGATGATAAGTGTTGTGAGTGGGCGCCTCCCCGCGGTGCTCGGCTTTCTCGACCACCCGGCTGGCTATATCCTTCGATGTCAGTTCTGACGTCCGGGGACGCCGCGGCGGCGGCTTGGATGGGGATAGATAAGTACGTACACGAAGCCTTCCCGAACATACCGAGATGTAGCGACCGAGACAGAACAGCGATATTTCCACTAAAACAACGGCGAGTTCTTCGCAAAAGGGCAGAGAGCAGAGAGCAAAGTGTAGAGAGTAGAAGAAAGAGGTCTGTCTATATGAATGGCTCTTGTGACCCCGGTGTCAGCGGATTGCCCGGATCGGAGCGGTCAATAGAGAGGACATTTAATAAATCCATGTACATGTAGTGAGCAGCCCCTTCCTTCCCCTCCTCCAAGTTCAACGCTAGCCCTTTCCCATCGAATTGCATCTTGACCTCAATTCCTCGCAAGTACATCGGCACGGGTCGTTGGTTCCCTTACAGCTTATCTGGATGAACAGTCCTATCTTGCGTATGCCATTTTTGCTGACAACAAGTAGAGTGGGTTGTATCGACACCGACATCCGTCTTCTTCTTCAGTCTCATCTCGACTGCTGTCTGTCTGTCTGTCTGTCTGTCCCCTCCCCCGCACAATGGGGTAAATAAAGTAAGGGTTACGGATGTGGGGTTTAGCCCTTCTCCATAGGAAGTACATACTCGCTACGTACACCCCTTTGGCCTTTCATCATAAGAAGTTGGTATACATGTAATATAATGACAATGCTGACAACGCTGACATGCTGACGCCACATGCAGCCCAGCCGCCAGCTTCGTTGCAGCGCGGCACACCGATTTAATTGGCCCGAGGTACAATTGCCCACCGATCGAAAACTCTTATCGCCATAGCCGTCACCGTGCGGGTGAGTACCTGCTGCACTGCACAGGCTAAGATTCGGCTACCGAATGCTTGGTACTCATACAATGAGGGATCAATTGTGATCTTCACGCCCACTGCACTGGATTCTGTCCCGTGTGATGATTCCCAATGCCTCATGGCGGTAGTAAACCGATTAGGAAACAGCTCGGGAGGTTCAATTGAGTGGCGGCTGGATTTCACGAACGTGAGGCTCTGTCTGTATGTTGCCCAGGGTCTCAATCGAGCCTCGGTCGCCATCGCCCCATCTAATACACGCAAGGTAACCCTAACGGGGAGAACGGATCACGCAATTACGCCCCCGAGAGAGACTGTCGAGCCTAGAGCCGGCAAACATTTTCCGGGCATGGTGGGCTCTGGATCCGGTTGATAGTTGTTAGTCGAGAATCAAGCGCCGCTCATTTTAGCATATCGCAATGTCTGTCTATGATTTCGGACTAAGAGCATTCATTGCCTTGAAAGGTGTGTTTCCTCGGGAGAACTGGTCTAATCCGTTAACCTAATCTGACGGCGGTGCGAGTGATGACGTAGAGGCAAGGTCGCGCCCTCGCGAAGGTGTAGGATGAGAGAGATAGAGACAGGGAAAGAGAGATAGAGATAAGTTACATGGGTAGGAGAAGGTTAATCGCTAGAACCAGATCCTAGCACTTGGTACAGCGTAACATTGAGCGAATAGGACTCACATTAAGCAGTGGTTTGCGGGATAATGCGGGCGCCACTCGGCCTTTCCACCAACGGCTGCGCTGGGGGGCGACACCGTTAGTTGCCATCATTGGACCATGGCCTCCACTAGGGCAACTAGAGCAACCTGGGCTGTCGTAGTAGTCGCACGTCATCTCATCTTGTCTCTGGTAACCTACTGTACCCCCAAAGGATTTCATCCATCTGCGCACTCCAGTGGGTGATACAGCTTAGTGTGTACTCTATTCCCTGCCAAAGCAGCCAAGACAGCCTGGTACTCGTAGTAATTTGCTTGTGTCAACATGCTACACCCGAGAGAGAGAGAGAGAGAGAGAGAGGAGAGAGATGGATGCCCCCCCCCCTCCAAGGCTACTAAAAGTCCTGTTCTCCCAGAAATCGTGTGTCCCGCCCTGAGCCCTGCGCGCACCTCTCTCCTACCCTACTTCTTGGCCCGAGACTTTATTGCCTCTTGAATGTCCGGTAATAGCTCGACTTCGATTGCGCTGCTTTGTTAACACGCTCGCCGACTCGGCTTCAACTCGTATATTTCCCCTTGCATCTCTAGTCCTTCTCTTACTCGCCTTCCGAAAACTCAATTCGCCATGATGGCCGATCCTACCTCTGATCTGCCCGCCAAGGAGGCAGTTGACGAGCGCAGAGTCGACGGCTACGACGCCGAGTCCATGCGAGATACGAAACCCACGGGATGGTCAGCCTGGTTTGGCGGTCCCGACGTCAAGATCGGGCCTCGTATTGCGCCGGTTGTCGCGCCTCTCAGTTCCAACATGAATACTTCGGACAGCGAGATTGACAGCAAGGACATCCTGATGAAGCAGATCGCAAGCGAAGAAAACTCGGCCATTCAATATCGTACCTGCAGCTGGCAAAAGGTCTGTCCTTGAATTGAAGCTTTCTCGTTGGCGGCGCCGAGACGGCAGCCAAGGCATGGCACAACGCTAACATGGTTGTGGATGGAACGCAGACTGCCGCATTGCTGTTCTCAGAGTACATCTGTCTGGTAAGTAGTAACCACCCCCGTCGTCGCAATATATGCTTGCAAAGAGCATGGTGGCCTTTGTGAAGCTCCATAGACTCATGACTCTTTCACGCAACCGGAGCGCGACCGAGTGCAATGGGGCTAACCCTGATAACCAGGCCATTATGAGTTTCCCGTGGTCGTACAGTGTTCTAGGACTCGTCCCTGGGTAAGCTTTCTTGGCCTTGGACCATCTCTTGGCAGGCCGCCTTGGCTAACAGAAACAACCATGATTAATTAGTCTTATCTTGACTGTCGTGCAGGCTCTGCTCGTCTTATACACGTAAGTGGCCGGCCCCTTCAGGAGAACACCCAAAGATGGGGACTGACCGGCATAGCTCGCTTGTCCTATGGGAGTTCTGCCTGCGGCATCCTGAGGTGCGCGATGTTTGCGACATTGGCCAAATGCTGTTCTGGGGGAAGAAGTGGGCATGGTACTTCACTGCTGTCATGTTCATCTTGAACAATACCTTCATCCAGGTAGGTCGCCCTCTACCCCCGATCCTGCCCACCAAACACAGATTACTGATGGTACGAAAGGGGCTGCACATCCTCATCGGCGCCAAGTATTTGAATACAATGGTGGGTCCGGATTCCTCCAGCGTGTCGTGCCAAACCGTCTCGTTTGGCATCATTTTTGCCCTCGTCTCCTGGTTGTGCTCGCTTCCGCGAACCTTCGAGATGCTCTCGAAGCTGGGCACAGCTTCCGCCTTTTTCACATTCATCTCCGTCATTCTAGCCACCATATTCGCTGCAATCCAGGCGAACCCAGCCGGTTATCACGAGTTCCCAGGCACGAACCCTGCCACCGGAGCTGCTCTCCCGTTTGGCAACCCCATTGTCACCGCGATCCCCATCGCAGGGACGACTTTTGTTTCAGGGCTCAACGCATTTCTGAATATCAGTTACACCTTCATCGGCCAGATCACACTACCCAGCTTCATTGCCGAGATGAAGGAGCCAAGGGATTTCCCCAAAGCACTCTGGGCATGCACCATTGCGGAAATCCTCGTCTTCAGCATCGTAGGGGCTGTCAGTTATGCCTATGTTGGCAACCAGTACATGACGGCCCCGGCCTTCGGATCTCTGGAGGTTCTGTACAAGAAGGTGTCATTCTCATTCATGATCCCTACCTTGATCTTTCTGGGTGTACTATACGCCTCGGTCTCGGCTCGTTTCATCTTCTTTCGCCTCTTCCAGGACTCGCGCCACAAGAATGACCACACGCTCATCGGCTGGGCCTCTTGGTCAGGCATTCTGTGTAAGTGCCCCAGGAGATAGTACCGGAGAACAAGCTACTGACTCTAGACAAGTGGCTACCTGGATCCTCGCATTCATCATCGCAAATGTCATCCCTTTCTTCTCATCACTGCTGTCACTCATGTCGTCGCTCTTTGACTCTTTCTTCGGCTTCATCTTTTGGGGAGTTGCGTTCTTCCGCATGCGGAAGGCGGATGGCTCTGTAGCTCTGCTCAAGGACCGGTCAATCCGGGGTTGGTTCGAAGGAATCCTCAATATCGTGAGTAGATTGCAAGACGCTATGGGGCACCACAACAGGGAAATTCTCTGTCGCTACTTCTCTCATGCCACGCCACCCCCCAATTGAGCCTCTTTTTTCCCTACAGCGCAGCTGCTAACATATCCAGGTCATCATCATCACTGGCTTCTTCTTCCTCACCGCAGGGACTTATGCCAGTGTTGAAGGCATCATCGAAGAATTTGAAGCAGGCACCGTTGGGAGTGTTTTCCAATGTGCAAGCAACGGAATCTGAATTATGCAATATTTCTATCTCACAGCTTTGCTTTTCATTCATGGCTTACGATGTTACCAAATAAAGAGGCTCGGAATTCTAGGATATACACAGAAGAGCCGGATATACCAGCGCTTTCATCCATACGCACAGCGGGGAGAGACACCTGGGAGGGTTTCTTTTTACGCGGGGTTCACATGGGGTTTGGTTTTCCCCCTTTCAATGGTCTGACTACATCTGGCACACAAGCTGTCCAGTATAGTAAATGCACAAAGAAGTGATTCACTTAATAGTGGTCGCTTCGAAATCATCGCCTGCGCCGCAACTGCATCCAGTGGATGCCTGACTTTTACTACGGATGAGGATTACACGTCTCTCAATCCTCAAAAGACCACCCAGCGTTATATCACGATCGCCAATCAAATTCTACAGCTAACTTGATTATAGCGTCTAACTTTCTCCTTCCAGATTCTTTCCCCTCCTGATGGCCCCCCCCAACCTCCTGCCTACCTACTTACCTTTTCAGTTCTCGAGTAAACGCCCGCTCCAATCGTACGTACGATCGACCAAGTGCCATCCGAAATGTCATGTCGCAAACCGACCTCAAGAAGGGAAAGGGTTTACTGGCACCAGTAAACAGCGAGGAATTTTTGATCAGGTAGGTCCAACATGCAACCTCGCCCTCGATGTGTGAGTTTGTAGTATGTAACATGCTCATATCATTATTAACTATTACTTCTGGGTCGATCAAACTTATTTGCCACACTTGTTGACTGCATCCCAACTGCTGAGTGTACAATCAGAACCCGTGATATTTTGTGTCTCTTGTCACGCTTTTCAATGTGTCTGCCTCCCTTTTCACACCTAGATAAATCACTTTTGGCCATATATCAATTCTGAACAGTATATTCGTGGCACCAGTTCGCGTAGAGCAGAGGGGATTGATCTATAGACAAGACCTTTCTACAAATAACATAGGGATCCCTTTAGTGGTCTCCTTTTCGACCAGACAACCGTGCCCACCAATCCGACATGGTAGAATCGGGGTTTGGGGGAAGGGGGAGCCGACTCTGGACATTACTAGTTTGTTTTTGTCTTGGTATAGGGTGGAACTCTGTTTCCTCTTTCGCTCCATTATAAGCGTCAACATCACTTCGTGCCTGAGGGATCTGAGGGGTATATCCTTAAGAGGGCAATAGGGCAGCCATCCCATCCCGACTTTTGTTCAACTCTACAACTCCAGTGCCTTGAAAGGCAGAAAATCCCACCGACCGACCGACCGACAACCAACAAGGGGAGGGGGCCCAAGAAAACCAAATAGGTTAGAAACTCTTAAACCGCTCGAATCATTCGCCCAAAGAACTCCCACGTGAAGCCCACCCCGTACTCGCTGAATCAGAACAAACATGACCGTCCGGCCCAAGAACCACATACCTAAGCCGCCAGGTCTCCCTTCTCACCGTAAATGACGGAGCCGAAGCCATAGTCGCGCAAGAGCAGCATCTTCCTACGATGCTCTGGCTCTTTCTTCGTGCGTTGTGGGTACGGGGGGCGGAGACGTAGGGAGGGGTACATTCTGTGGTTGAACCGACTTCTGACTCGCCTCTTCCACAGCACTCTGGCCGCGCCTTTCCTCCTCCTCTCTCTTAATGTCGATGCTCTTGCCTCTGGTAGGGATGGGACCATGGCCATAATCGCCAGGAGGCGATTTGGTCCTTTTTTGGTCATGATTCTCCTTCACTTCGCGATACTTGGTCTTTATCCAACCCAGAGGACCTCGCGCGTCATCCCTAGCATCCCGGCTCCCAGCTTCACTCTCTGCTAACGTAGCGGCGATGTCGGATGATTCACCAGTCCAGCTTTTCCTGGGACGATGACCGCCACTTCCAACCGTAGATGTGCTTGTTTCAGCGTGACTGTTAATCCCAAGATTATGATTTTGGGCTGCTACAGCACTTGCCATTTCCTCCTTCCTCCGAGAAAAGCGCCAACGACGCTTCCTGTCCTGCTCAGTTTGATCAGCCGTCGGCGCAGGGGGGCTATCATCCACATGATCCAAGTCAGAGCCTTCGTTGAAAGACGAGTGCAGAGAGCCTGGCGGCGAGCTCTTTGGTTTCAACGTCTTATTTGCCTCCTGTTGGGCGGGAGCTGTGTCTAGTGCACTGGTCGCGGGCACTTGAGAGGCTCTCGGCGTAGGCTCTGACGGGGTCTCGGTGGAGGTGCCATTCTCGGTGTGACTTGATTCCGGATGAGAAGCCTTCTCCACGAGGTGAGCCTTCTCCATGGGGTTCGCTGATTCGTAGGCAGGCGATACAGCGCCGGAATGAGGCAGCGATGCGGTGGAGCTTTGCGCACTAGGGTTAGCACTACCAGGCAATCGCTTTTTCCGGAGCTTGTTGGGCTGACGCTTCTCCGATTCCGCTCCAGGCGAGCGCTGAAACAGGGTCTGAAGGTTCTTCTCGCGGCTCGGCGTCTCCATCGGCGGCTCAAGCAGTCTGTCCTGACTCCGCCCCGCAGGACTCGTACTCGTCCGAGTCTGCTCTGAGGTATTGGCGACTTCTTCTTTCACAGTAGGTGGGTGACCAGCACTCATACCAGCGGGCGTGGGAGAGGCCGGGGCAACGGCTACCGACGGCGATTCTTGACGCTGGAAACGGGCAGATGATATGTGAGGCGATTTCTTAGAGGGGACGGTATTGCTTCGCCCGAGGCTGCCACCAGAAGTCGTGGCCAAACCAGGGCTTCCGGGTGTGGATGCGCCGTTGGAATGGCGAGAATGCCTGGAGGATGTCGATCGATTCCGGCGAATTTTACCGTCTCTGCTGACACTATCAGCCGCCGCACTAGCATTGGAGGCAGACCGATAGATCCCAGAGGCAGATCTCTTGGGTGCAGGTGTCGAGGGAGAAACAACAACAGGAGGGGCCGGCATGTATTTCTCAATCACTTGCTTCGTTTTCTCGTCTGCGGCGGTCCCGGGCATGCCAATCAAAAAATGGTCCTGGTTCTCAATAAGAAAGATGATGACGCATTGGTTGAGGCGGTACTCCTCGGGAGCCATTGCATGGTTTGGGTGAGACAGCATGCCAGGCTGGAAGATGGCGGCCAGATTCTGAGCAGTCATGCGATTCTCGTCGGCCTTAGCGGCGAAAACGGCAAGCAGATCGAGGATGTATAAGAGTAACTGCCGGTTGAGAGGCGGCAATGCCTTGATGAGGTCCTGGTACTGCTTGATGGCTTCTGCTTCATTGAAGTTGTCAACCAATTGGCTGCCTTCAATGTCACCCACAGCCTGTTTGGTATGTCCGCGTAAGGGATCACGGAACTTCTCATAGAGATCAAGAGGCACGACAGGCTCAGGTAGGTCGTTCAGGTAGCGGCGAAGAACGTTGGCGGCATCATGTACCGTATATCCGTCCCATACGAGGCCTTTGCCATATCGATCAGGCGAGTCGAATGCCACCTTCAACTCCTTGATGCGTTTCTCCGACCCGCTGAGCCGGAAAATACCCTCAATACCGGTGGCTGTGGCGCAATGATTGTAAGCTTTTGTTTGCCGTCTAATAGTCCACAAAGTTGCTTGGTGGCTTACCTTTCTCTTTCAGAAACACACCGCATTTGGCTACAACTATGGGTACATAACCGTAGATATAGCTCTGACCATTGTCATCGACAAGTGATATAGCAACATTGGCGTAGGTGATGCTTTGTCGTAGAGGTACACCAAATATGCCTTGCTGTCGGGCCTCTGTAGAGAATGGGTGGTTAGCATGGGGGGCCAGCGTCAATGCAATCAGGAAGCGTGGACAGAGTGTGCTTGATGTAGGATCCATGCCTTCTTGCATTGCGATGCTTCACAAAGCAAGCAAGCACTAAGTGGGAGGAACAGAACAATGACAGAGGGTCAGATCAGGTCCATACAGCAAGAGTTGCATCGTTGCGACTAATGTCTGGAGACACTGGGTAGCTGCGAGGAAGGACGTTCATCTTTGCCTTACCTTGGCTCTCCTGGTGCCTTGACTGAAGCTGGAACCTTTTCCACCATGACTTCAAGTCTCGCTTGCTAGGCGGCGACGCAGTGTTTGTAGAAGCGGCTGGCTGGGCCTGTTGCTGCAGCTGTTGGGGCAGTGGTTTAGACGGGGTTGCTGCGGCAGACGTCATTTCGTCGACAGTGACGCGCAGGTAAGCGCGATGCAGACGAGATGAAAAGCAGGCGTTAGGACCGCCGAGTGACAACCGACAAATGAATTCAAGTATTTGCGCTTTGAAAGTTCAAGCCCAAGGGCGGCGGTCGGCAAATTTGTGGTGAATGACTTGGTTGGAGAGTCAAGTAGTCGCTGGCGCCGTGGTCACCGAGGAGAAGTTGGTAGCCGTGATGGGGGAGGTTGGCGAGACTGCAATGCGACGAGGCGCAATGCGACCAGTCTGGGTTGGCGCTGCTGTTGGCGAAACTGATGTCTTTGCTGTTGGTTTGCGACAAGTACCTGTGCGATTCATTCGGAGAGACGAGGGTATTCGAGAGTAGGTCTGGGGTAGAGAACTCGTCGGCGACGATCAGATGGGGGGGGTTACACTTCTGTATGTCCAAATTCGTAAGTGAAGAAGTTCGTCAGGTGAAAGGAGTGAGACGAATGGTCCAAGATGGAACCAGTGTCGCTATTTTTGGATTGGATGGATTGGTAAGGTGACGCGAGAACAACCAGGCCTGTCTGTCTATGCTGTTGAACGGGCTGTGTGGTACATACTTTGGAAGGTAGGTAGGGTATGGTGAGCGAGGGGCGACAAGGTTGGATTGACAGTGGGAAAAGGTGATTGCTTCAAAACAGAGACGGACAAGACAGTCAGCAGTAGGTTCTCTGTCTGGCTTTCTCCCTCTCTCTCTTTCTCCCACTCTCCCACTGGTGCCGGCTGCAGTTCAGGTTCAGGATGCAATGGTGGTGGTTGTTGTTGTTGTTGTTGTTGTTGTTGTTCTTGTTCTTGTATGTACCTACTCAACTGTAGCAATGGGGATTGCGACTCAGGTTAGGCTGGGCCGGGCTTGGCTGGGCCTTTGCCTTGCTTGAGTGAGAGAGAGAGAGTGAACGAGAGAGTCTAGGTAGTCTAGAAAATCATGAGAGGGCGCCGGGGGGAGGGGGGGAGGGGGAGAGGTTGAATGCACAATGATTTGATCTAATGGAGGTGAAATGGTACATGTAATCTTGGGACCAAGGCGATAGTCCAGGCCCAGACGCCTCGATCCAGGCTAACTACCTGCCAATTGCTACCTAATGTACATGTATTTCTTGTATGTACTGTATACTGTATGCACTGGGGGGCAGGCCTGGGGCAGACCTGGGGGCAGACCTAGACCTACCTAGAATTAGGCTTGGTTCGCTGGCACTGGCATCACTTTCTTCTCAGCTCATTCATTCATCCAGTAAGTGTTTTATGTGACCGCACTGTATGACGGGCTCTTCTCGCCTTACGGAGTACGTTTTGGTCTATTAGCACCCAGAGTTCCTCAATGCGATCAATGTAACCTCCGGTGCCAAACAGCCTCCATCTCTCTTTAGGCATTCCATGTAAACACTATACCTACTTCCTACCTCTTACTTACTTTTTTATGAACACACATCGATATTCACATACCTGTAATCCTACCTCCTTTTGTATGCCAAGCATATTTCATCTCGGCAAACCCTCCATGTATGCTCGTCGCAGAGTTTCAAAGGAGGTATCTATCTCGTGTATGCAGGTCCAGAACTCTGCCCATTCCATTCTGGAATTCCTCTCGCTGCGTCCAGCAGCCACAGATGTATGAAAGATGTGTGTCTATGTTGTTGTTATTGTTGTTGTAGGGCAGTATTTACCCCTGCATTGTGCCTTGCCTATCGACATAGATCCGTATGGTTAGTAGTAAGTACTTCATGTGAGCTTCCAGGGGCCCAAAGGGTAAAATGTAAGACAAGCAATCTGTGGTGACACGGCCTCGTGCCCGGTCACAACTACATTAGCAACAGTAGTAGCCCTCTTGCTTCAGGCCTGTCTCACTACATCCGTTCACCTCACGTGGCGGCTTTGCTGGTTTTGCAATTGTTGATACCAGACCATTTCAGCCATCTCATCCGATTTCAGCTGGAACGAGGAGAGAGAAGGAAGACAGAGAGAGAGAGAGCCATTTCCACACCGTAACCTAAAAACCCACATGCCGCCGATTTCATCATGATTCGTATTGTTTTCTTTTTCTTTTTTTCCATGTCCCGTCCCTGGCCTTGGGCATACAGCACGACAAGTCTGCCGGCGCGTACTGTGCAGACTTATGTGCACATTCATACGAGAAATGCATCATGTAGCTACAGTAGTATTGAAGCCAGGATTCGACGGCTCTACTACTGTCGGCTGCCAAGACAGTGTTGATCAGGAACGCAAGGCCGGAACACAAATCTAGGGAAATCGTCTGGGGAAGGTCAGAGATAACAGCGGGGGGCCAAGGTCACTACGTAAAGGGGACCCGGAACCACATGTGGCTTTACAGGGTTGAGAAACAAAACAAGAGAAGAGCCAAAAGCATCATCATGGTCGACACCAACAATATGTCATATGGTAGGATGCTTGCGTTTTGGGTTTAATCTTCACTCACACCTGCCAATTCCAGCCAGTGTTCCCATCAGAAACATTACCACTTCATTGTGACTGTGTCGACCCATCTCTCGCCTCTGTCTGCATGTACTCGTTCGTGTGGGAACGTGGGGTTTTCTTGGCATACAGTCATTTCTTACCTGGTGTTGTTTGCATACTTCTCAAGCAAGTACGTATGCATGGTTGGGCGCAGCAACCAACGCACACGAGCCATCTCAACCCATTATAATGGAGAAGGACAGGCGTCATTCTCTTAATCCTTTTTTTCTTTCTCAGGGTCCCCAGCCTCGTTGCCAAAGGGCTTGGCAAATTGGGGTCACACGCCTCAGATGACGTCTACTCCCTCAGCTACATAATTGACTGATTGGCCATGTGCCAAGCTGCGGCTCGCAAAACGGTCTCCGGCTTGCACAGCCTTAGGTCAAATGCCTGATGCATGCATGTTCGGGTCCGCATAAGAACTCTCTACAGTACATACGCTCTACGCCGGCTCTTGTAGAGGCCCACGACCAAGGGTGGGCTGACCTAAAACCTCGCCTCTCTCAAATGCACCTGCAGGCACATGCACCATGACAACAACTTGCTGCAGACGATGAACAAATCCGGTGCGACTCTCCGGTTGATCCTACCGTGCCCGTAATACGACATGTAATAGGAATAGGGCATCGTCTCTTGCCCTGCTCCTGCCCTGCTAAGGCCTCACTCAATACGTATGATTACCTCAGCTTGAAATCTACCCGTCTTGCCGCCGCCCCTTAGACACATGTAGATACTACGACGTAGATCGATCCCCCTGCCAGTATAATAACGTGGATCCTGGGCCCAGGATCCTATTATTAGCCGCTGTCTTATCTTGTGGGACTTGTGAGCATCCGCATAGGACACGCAATCAATGTGACCGTTGCCCCAATTGCATGTCCTCGCCACGGGAATGGATGCACGACCGTAGGACGACATCATCAGGCCTTCCATCTTGGACTAGGACATGGGGAACCACGGTTCGCAGACATACGAGACCTCGTCGCTTGTCCAGGAAAACTTGGAATCCACCCTGCTGGAATGCTGGAATGCCCCCCCAAGATACATGCATACATGTGACCTTGCTGCTGCCGCTGTTGTGGCTCTTGGGCCTGCCTGACTGGCTAAGTTACAGGCAGTAAGCCGAAACACCACCGGAAATCCAGACTCGGTGAAAGGACAATTCTTGGGCTTACTCTGCCCCGATACGAGCTATAGCGACGCTTTACCATTGGACTCAGCAGCCGTAGGGAGCAATGCACAGGAACACGCGGCATGATAAAAGGGGCGAGATAGCTGTGATATCCTTCTTTATTCGCTAATTGGAGCATGCTCAATTCGAGCCGATATCAATCTCAGTCCCTCTTGTCTACGGTGCCATGTAAACCACCAATTTCGTGACCCGGACCGGTCCTCTCGGCCATCCCAATCAATGAATGCATACACAGAGGCCGCCTTCCACACAGGCTGTACAGTGGCGAGCCGCTCCGTGGGAGTAGACCAAGGAAAGTCTGGCTCTGAGCTGTCGGACTGATCCAGTGAAGGGCTTTCCATCGCTCCGCAGCCACATCCACTGCCACGACTCTGCTAGCCTACTGGAAAGTAGGCTTTTCGAGCGCGCAGATGACTTGGCGTCCAAACAAAAGAATAACAGTTTGCCCACCAGTCATGCCTACTTACCCACCCCCTGGGCGGTACGAAGAAAATCAATAAAATCAAAGGCGAGCCATGCCATGAGCCGCCTACCGCCCGTGATATACCGTCGAGGCCTTTATACCGAACCCAGCGCGCCAACGTACCAGTAGACTCCTCTGCTCCAATCGAGTTGAGCGCCATGGCCCCGCGAAAGACGCCAGACCATGGATTGAGTCGCAGTCGACCATATATGAAACGCCTCGACTATGAAGGAGGTAAATACAAAAATTGAGCCTAGAAAACGAAGGCAGCCAAACGCCACTGTATGAAGTCCCATAGAAAAAACAAGACCGAATGGATTCTGTGCGAAGGTCCGGCTAGGACCTGCGCCATTTGTGAGTATAGAAGCCGCGGGGCATCGAGTAAAATAATGTTGCAGTCTTTATGCATATCGTCATGAGTCGTTATAGAGAGTATCGTCAATACGTTGGAACGCTTCGCGGCATGATTTCGCCGCTGCGCTTCCTTCCAAGACCCTGCTGTTCGGCCTTGGAAGCATTTGCGATTATTTGCAATTTCTTTTGGAGAGAAGATAATCTGACAGAGATCATACGTATCACTGATGAAAGTCAGTATTCCATATCGACGGACTTGTCGGGTATAAAAGTACAAGTACTTACTCTTGTGAACGGCTTCTTGGTCGTCCGTATTGATCTCTGATGTGCTCTCGCGAGGAACGATGTCGACGTTAGAGTTTGTTGGACCAGCAAGCTTTCGTGGAGGTAACCCTTCGTCGTTATCGAGGACTGCTTCGAGCATGCGTATTGCTGTAAGATACGAGATCTCGCAACCCTGTAAATCCTCGTTGGAAATCTCGTTGATGGCGGCGGTGCGACTCATTTCCAATGCCCTGTCATACATCAACTTCTCGGCACTCAGGCCAGCTGTCAACATGACTCCGTCTGCCCCAGACGTTCCCATCGACGCCGATCCGAGATGGTGATTGCTGGGGTGACTGGGATGATCCTCAGGCAACTTGCGTTGAGCTTGAATCAGTTTCTCCCTCACGAGGTCGGCCTTCTCTAGCGTCTCGTTGAACCGCTTGCGTACCCATTGGACGGCCGAGTTTATCCTGACGGCGCTGGTTTGGACAGTGGATGAGTCCCGGTTCAGGTATGCTGGAGTGTTGCCATCGCCCTTGCCCTTCCGCGTCCACCAAATGCCGGCGATATCCATACACCTCGCAAGCAGTGTCAGCGCCTTGACATAGAGTACAAGTGCTTCCTCGGAGAGAGCCACCTCGGCTTCAACAGTCAGCCCGTCATCGTCATCCGTAGGTACTTCATCTGCCGGTATGCCGCCGAGTGTACGATTTGATGATGGCATGAGAGGCATGAGCTGCTTCAACTTGACCTCCGCAAATCCCCAAACGCAGTCACTTCTTGTCGCATAATCTTCAATCCCTTGGGCAATCCGGACATCTTCATCCAAAACACCGCTTTGGCGCCCATCCGTCAAAAGTCCAGCATGTGCAGCCGGCGTAGGATAGGTGGGGAAGGGATTGTATAAGGGGGGCGATGTTCCTTTGCCTAACAAATGAGCAGGGTACTTGAAACCAAACAATCGCAGGCTGGCGTCTTGAATGGCTTTCGAGATGACCGACGTGGTAGAACTGGGACTTCCGGACAAATTCTTGTCATAGGACCCTCGACGATAGTGATCCGGCCTTTGGCTCCCCTGGGCAATCTGAAGAGCCTTGGATCGTTCCGCCGGGATCGCACCAGTTGTAGAAGTAGGAACACCCTGCTGTGTTGCCCGTCGCACAATCTGACCAGCCTTTGGGGACGAGGTTCCAGCCTGTGCACCCTGGGCAGCTAGTTGGTCGGCCAGTGCATTTACCTCCACGTATCTCTTCTCCACAACGACGTAATCTCGTTCAAACGCGATTTCTTGCGCAACTCTCTCACGTTCATCAGCAGCAGCACTCTTGCCTTTTGCCTTATAGGGGTATTCCCGCAAAGCCGAGGGGGGTGAGGGCTCATCATCTCGCTGGTATCGATTGGCCGACGCATTAGATAAACCGCGACGGCGTCGATCCTCTAACAGTGCTGGTCGGCTAGGCGCTGACGTGGAAGGAATGGCATGTGGTCTTCTGATGCCAAGACCAGGTGCGATATCGTCCCGTGGTACAGACGATACTCGTGAAACGCCACGAGAGGGCTCATCGTTGTCTGGAAACCCACTGGGGCTCGCCAGAGGTGACGACCGTAGCGCTCTTTCGCGAGGTGACGAGGGAACGCCTTCTTCCCGCCCCGCATCAGCTTCGCTGACCCGATGCCTACGGAAAGATGCCCGGCTAGGGCTTGGCTGCGGCTCATCGGTCTTGGACATGGCTCGAGCATCTCTTGGAGGCGGCCTCTTGACATTCGGTATATCCTCCTCTACCAGCCCTGGTATGGAGCCAGTCACAACAGGGTGGCTGAAAAAGTTCTCGAAGCTTACCCGCTCGACAGGATTGCGCTTCAAGAGAGCCCGGATCAAGGATTTGAGATCAGGGCTCACCTGGCATTCCTTGGAGAACCTAATCTGGTCTTCGGCATTCTCGATCTTCCGTAATAATTCAACGTGGTTACTGGCCCTAAAGGGCGGCTTGCCGGATACCATCTCATACAGCACGGTCCCAACGGACCACAAGTCGGCCTTGGCGTCATAACGTTCGTAACGTAAGATCTCTGGGGCCATGTAAAGAGGTGAGCCGCATAACGTTTCTGCTAGAGAGGTAGAAGGCAAGACACGAGCAAACCCGAAATCAGCCAGCTTCAGCATGGGCAGAGACTCCAGGCCCGCGGCCGGTATTAAGGAGTCGCGACTAGCGCTAAGAATTGGACTGGCTGCCTTATCCGACGCCCTGTGCTGGATTGACGGTAGAAGTAGCAGGTTTTGGGGTTTAACATCGCGATGAACGAAGTTTCCTTCGCGGAGAAATTGTAGAGCACTAGCAAGCTGCTTCAGAAAGTGTCGAATAACGACCTCGTGGAGACCAGCATTTGGAACACTGGGATACTTGCGAGCCATCTCGCAAGTAACAGGATGGGTGGCAAGCTTCTCCCTCTTCTTAATGAACAACGACAGATCGCCCAGTTCGCAGTATTCCATAATGAGGTTGATATGGGTCGACGATTCGATGCAGTCATGGAGGGCAACGATGTGAGGGTGGCGAAGCTTCTTGAGGATATGGATTTCGCTATACAGATTGTCCTTGAGCTTCTTGTTCAATCGTCCAAGCTCGACTGATTTGATAGCAACGATGGCACCAGATGTCTGTCGTGATAAAAAACCGTTAGCGCAGGCCTCTTTCAAGGTGGGCGAGCGCCATGACTCATCGTTGGTGGTGTAGGGAGAATAACAAAACAAACCAAACCAAACCAAGCTAAAGAAGCCTCCCAAGTGAAGCAAAATGCTTGCACTTATGCCAGGACGACAGAAATCGCTTTGCAATAGAGCGTGGTGACAGGAGCGAGCTTCTGGGAATGACCAACCTGATGTTTGCCACAGTAGACCTGGGCAAAGCTGCCTTTGCCGATCTCTACGCCGATGATGAACTGACCGATGTGGTTGTCGCTCGCCCTCGACTGTCGTGACGAGCCTGCCGAATTGCGGTCCGCCATGGCTTCCTGTAAGTGTATTGACCAGGACAGGAAGTGCGGTTGACGAAGCCCGTAGGCTTATAAGAGATCCGGGGAAGATACGGCGGCTCGGGGTATCGTCATGTGCACAAACAGATTGTGTTTGGTAGTAGGGATGGATGGGATAGGGTGGAAAGGATCCCGACGATTGCGCAAGGCAGACGGAATCTGATGATATCCACGAATCCAAAGGAAAGGAGAAAAGAGAAAAGGAAATAGAAGAGTCAGCGAGATGCGCGCACCGCCTCGAGGAAGCTAAGGCCCTCGTGAATGATGGTACAGAGCACGGTACGGGTCCCGTACGAGGGTCGTTGTTGAAGCTGGGCGTGGGCGCCAGATGATGTAGGTAGGTACCTGGGGACAAGTACCGTAGCAGGCGACCCAGGTTTGGCTTCCGATAGGCCGGGGATACCTGGGCAAGGAACTGGGAAAGGCGGGGGTCGGCTGATGTGTCACTGGCGCGATCTCTGGCAATCAAGACAAGACTGGGGGGTGGTGGGAGGCTGGCACAAAGATTGAAGGAGCGCATTCAGGTCCAGATGAAGCTGGAGCCGTCCCGAGGACAGAATATGAGTGAAGTAAGTACGAGTAAGAAAAAGAAGAGGAAACAGGTGAGGGAGTCACGGGGGAGGTGACACTTGAGGGACAGTCGAGGGTGGAAGAGGGATGTAAGTGATGCGCCTTTGAGAGAGGTCGCAGGGGACTGGTGTGAGTGGGTAAACAGCTACTACGTAAGAAGTAACCTAGCCTAGGCAGTTGGTAGAGAGACTGGATGGTGATGTGTACAGCAGGCCATTACTGCCTGGACTGACGAACAACTGCTTTGCGCCGTTATCCAATAGCGGGTTCTAAACCGGAAGGGGAACAGTTGTAGCGCGTGCTTGCAGCTATGTGGTTGACGGGCCTGGTGCTAGTGCAGGTGCGAGTATGCATGCATGTACCGTTCTTAGTCTCTCACCTTGTTCGTGAGTGCGAGTGTGGGTGTGAGGGTAAGGGTAAAAGGTCGCGGGTGTGTGCATGTGGTTTGGCTATATATTTATTTACACTACGTTAAGCTGTAATCATGATTTGTGAATAGTAGGTTCGGAGGAGGGCTACATGTAATCTGCAAATCCAACCTTGGAACTTGCGCAAACGTCCCTATGCTTGAAGGTTGCCTGTGGGTTTGGTTATCTAATTCTTATCTAACTATCCCTTTATCGATATGATAAATGACTCGAGAGATGGCACGAACCGCACCGCAGTGAGGAAACTATGTTTGGTAATCAAGGTAAGTAGGTAGACAAGAGACACACACCTTGACGGAAGGCAGAAGATGGGCTGGATTGTATAGCGAGCTTAAGTAGTTACCACCAACGGAATCGCTGGCAGCGGGATAGCTAGTGCAAGACTCTACTACTAGAACGATAAGTGCATCGAGAACCAAAGAGCAACTGCATACAATAGGTAAGTATGTGTACCTATACAATGTATAAGTTATATCTATATCTATAAATGGATGCATCTAGTGTCGTTCTAAATAAGCAAAGGATCCGACATAGGACTTGGGATAGAGAAAGGAGATGTCTTTGCCTTTGTTGGGACTATCTACGCGTGATAACATGTGTGGGAAGTCGATAGCCGGCGAAAGACGGGAGACGTGCTACGGCATTGGCATGTACGGTTGCTGGGGTCGTTGGTTTGGGGTTGATGCCGATCAAATCGAGTCCTATCCAGTTCTATGTCCAGACTGGACCTCAGGAAGTGGGCCACTAATAAGGGGAAGTCCAGCTAGGGTCCAGTCCGGGTCCAGTCCACTGTGATACTCCAGTATCTTCTTGGTGGTATGTACTTACGTACGTAAGTACTTACTTACCTCTGTAGGACTCAAAACAGGTTGGAATAGGACCTCCTCCCAGCAGAAAACAAACCGCCCATGTTGGCTTTATGTAATGAGAAGTAACCGGTTGGGATCTGGGGCGCTCGACAAATGCTGAAAAGGCGTTAAGGCACGGCCCCGTCACAGCATGAACATTGGGTTCTGCATTGGGCCATTGGAATTCATGGGCTGACGGAGGATGATACTATGCCTCATGCGCCGTGAACGGCTCCAGGTGATGTATGCCTCGTGACAGACCCATTCGATAAGAGGGACAGGGAGACTTGCCCCAACTCCGATAACGTCCACGTCCACACCCACGTCTTCTGCTAAAACAATGTGGTTAGCTCAAGCAGTTAGCGTGCACTGATAAGGTACTTGTCTGTATTGTAGATATCTGCCTGTGTCGGCCCCCTGCTGTTTTGTAGGTTAGTTGCAAGTTGTAAGGGATGTCTCCATCGTCAACTGAGGTCCACCCTGAGAGGGTTTTAGGGGGTTACACGATACCGATACATACTTCTGTACTGTACATATACAGTCAGTTGGTCACACGTGTACCCTGCATTCCAAAACATGCCTCTCAATCGGGCTTCTCTCTTGTTCTCCACTGCGTTCTGGGCCAGGTTGGTTTTTTTTTTTTGCAAGGAGACCTGCCCGGTTCATCCCATACGGAGGCAGGCATCCATGTTTCTACACTTGTTGAAGTAGTTATAAGCTGTAACCTGTTGGGCGCATGCAGTGCTAATAGAGGAAACGGACTCGATAAGCGAACCGGGCCACCTGCATACTTCTTATACACACCTCATGCCTCATGTACGTGTCTCGGCGAAACCCGCGTGTCAGTATATGAACAATGAACACTTCTTACCTAATTCCTAACCTAGGTACTTCATACCTGGTTTGGATAGGAGTGGAAGTTGTCATGGGATACGATAGACTTCATTCATTATGTGCATGTAGCATTCGATGCCTGCCTGATAGGTAAGTAAGTAGGTACAGTGAGGAAGTAGGCACACCAGTAGGCATACCAGTAGGCATACCAGCCAGCTGGTTTGTTTGTCACCCCCCCCTATATTTCATATATTTCAAATAGGACAATGAGTGATGCAGCTTCGCTCGGCTTGCTTGCCCTGACAGACAAACCAATTGTGGTTGTTGCGGGTTATGCAAACATGGGACATAGCCTGCCTTAAGAATCATCATCATCATTCTTCAATCACTATGCCGCTCTTCGACCCAAACGAGATCGGCCTGAGTGGCACCAGCCAGTTGGTGTGTCGTCGTATCCATCGATCCATTCCCCGGCTTTTGCTTATCTCTGCCCTTTCCCCCACGATCGGTCTTCGTTGCCTCCTCCCTGGCCTTATCCGAGCACCCAAGAGCCCAAGACAATGAATGATATTGACTCGTGTGTGTTTCAATGCTATTGGGAAGCACCAATCAGCACAGATAACTAAGTATGTATTGCCAGCACACGACTACATAGTCAATAACCACTTGGCCTGCATTCGATATATAGGGGCATGCGTGCATAGTGTAGTATGCAGGGCCATACCGCATTCATCCATTCTTAAGCTTCTCCTACCTACCCGATTGAGTATTCCGCGGGATCGGCCCCATCCAGAAGTGTAGATCTCCTCGAACTCCGGATTTCACACCTAGAGAATGAGAAGTACGGGTAGCGACTTCTTTTCAAAGCCCGGTTGCCACTACATACAGTCTTGTGTCGCATCTTGTGTGTCATTTTGTCTTTATCTAAGAGGTCTGTTGCTGCTCCGTGCCCCATTTCAGACATTGGCGCCATCGCGAAACAATCTCCATGTCTGTTTCCGGGACGAGGGCCTGGATTCTATAAAGAGGCTGAATCTAGGGTCCTACCTCTGTGTGAAATACGAGGATATACTTGGACTTGCGTTAGTTATACATTTGGCCCATTAAACCCCGGTGCAGCCTACAGCTTTATGGCAGAAACTCCACGCCTTAATGTTTCATATGCATGGCCGCCGTCGGGCAACGCAATGTGCATGAAGCAATGCAGCCACCCTACTTGCAGAGACCCATGACAAGCCAAGGCATACAGCTTGCACCGCAGGTGGCCACGCAAGTTATCCGGCGCATTCACGAACAGTTTAATCAAGGCTGCCCTCACATGCACACCATGACTGACTATTGAAAAAAAAAATCCGTTTCTGTTGTACTGATAGTAATGGTGTATCTATCCGTGATAGGCCAATGGGCTATTTACTGTATGTTGCGCCTTTACAAACCCGCCAAACTCATCCTGCCTGATGCGGTACACCGGTTCCAACCTTCTAGATGGCCGAATCCACGCCCTTCACAGGTTCTATCAGAATGTGACGGCAAAATGCCCTGATAGGCTGCTGTGCTAGGCAGAAAGGCGTGTGCTGGATGCATGTCATGGAGTAGACCATCAATGTATTGACCGTCGACCCAATCCGACCAGGCATCACTTCATTTATATGAAGACTAGCTTAGCCATTGGTCACCTTCCTCGGCATCTATACGTTACGACTGGAGGGCCTGTGGGACATATTTGCCAGCCACCTCGACCTACCACGTAGCACGCATAAGATGTGGTCAAGTACTAGGCCATTATTGGCTGGTAGAGGATGATCGGGTAAGTGGACGCTGTCAGTTTTCCAATCCCACGTGAACCTCTTCGTGTCTGGTCATTTTGGGGAGCTCCTGTAGAGCCTCGCCAATTATGCCTATCGCTTTTTGCAGCTGCGTCTCCGAGATGACCAATGGCGGTGCGAATCGGATGATGTTGCCTATAAGCATCCGATTATCAGTATCCGTGGAATTGATAAAAATTGACACATGCTTTCTTGGCATTGCCTCAATCGCGCCTCGAGGCAACAGCATGCGAAGGAAAGGGGGGCGGCTGGGTTGATATGCAAAAAGTTGCTTTCAAATAGAATAACGTACCATGCGTAGGTTTGGCAAGGAGCCCCTTGTCCTTGAGCAGAAGACACAGATCCCATGCCGAGTGGCCGTTGGTCTTTGACTCATCAATGACCACAGCATTTAGCAAGCCTTTTCCGCGGATGATATTGACAACGGGCGAGTCCAAAGCGGCTATACTTTCACGGAAGATTGTACCAAACTTCTCAGCCTTCTCTGTGAGTTGTTCCTCTTCCATTATCTCCAAAGCGCGGATAGAGACGGCGCAGCCGAGAGGGTTACCACCGTATGTCGAGCCGTGTGTTCCAGGCTCGACCACCAGCATGATTTCTTTGCTGCTAAGGACACAGCTTACGGGATACATGCCGCCGGAGATGGCCTTGCCCAGAGTCACCATATCCGGCTTGATCCCTGCCCACTCAGAGCACAGCATCCGTCCTGTTCGACCGATACCGGTCTGGATCTCGTCACAAATCAGCAGAACATTATGCTTCCTGCAGAGCTCCTGGACTTTGCTCAGATAATCGGCATCAGGTACAACTACTCCAGCCTCTCCCTGTATAGGCTCGACAATGAACGCGGCTGTTTCTTTCCCATGTGCTTCAAGAGCTTCCTCCAGGTCCTCGACATGGTTATATCGGATAGCCTTGCCTGTTGAAGGGGAGATCGCACCAATGTTCGGTACATAGGGTCCATAGTTGTCTTTCGATTCGGGGTCGGTGGACAAAGTGACGGCTGTCATCTGCACAAAGATCAGAGATGGTATCGAGAGTACTCATGACTTGGACTACCTACCGTGCGGCCATGGAAGTTTTCTTCGACACCGAAGACCAGTGCCTTGTCCTGCGGAACTCCCTTGACTTTGTAGGCCCATTTGCGGGCAATCTTGATGGCCGTTTCGACAGCCTCGGCACCCGTGTTCATAGGAAGAACCATGTCGTAGCCAAACATCTGCTGGACCTTTTCGGCCCATTTTGGGAACACATCGTTGTGGAAAGCACGCGAACTCAAAGTGAGTCGGCCTGCCTGTTCAGTGAGGGCCTTTACCAGCTCAGGGTGGCAGTGGCCCTGGTTTACAGCACTGTAGGCGGACAAGAAGTCGATGTAGTGGTTGCCTTCAGGGTCCCAGACGTCGACGCCGGAAGCTTTGGCAAAAACCACAGGGAGAGGGTGGTAGTTATGGGCAGCGAGCTTGTGCTCAGCGTCAATCGCACTCTTGGTCGAAGAGGAGTGGTATCTGGACGGGGTAGCAGACCCATTGGTCTCGGAACCATTCGCATGAGGAGCCATAATTGTTGATGGCTTCTGGGGGGGGGATCAGACTAGAGAAGCAGCTGGCTGGTCCGGGAGAAGGTCGTTCACTTGGTTCACGGGAGAATTGAATGCGAGAAGCAGTCAGAATATGTCAGCACAGAAAAGGTGTCGGTCAGAGTGAGACGACGCTTTGTTTTCAGTGGGAAGGGCGCCGAAGAAGATGTGGTCAAATGATCGCGAGAGAATTGGGAGAAACTTGGAGCCAGGGATTCATTGGGCGGCTTTATGTAAGAATAACGAAAGGCAATGAGGCGACCAAGAATGTGGAATCGCAATGCTCCTGCCACTAAACCCCTAAGTGCAAGTGGAAGCGCCCGCAGGCAGAGAATGACATGCAAGAGGTTGAAGCCGACAGGATAGTATGTCACATGAACGGATGGCGCTCTCTGCCATTACTAAATACATGTACTTACCCAGACACTGTCCTGCGAGAAGCCGACGCAAAGCGGCCAAGCAGGCACTCGATGAGAGGAATATAACGACAAAGTGAACAAATCGGCAAATACTATAGTCACCACTGTTTCGGTCCTGATGTCAATTTAGATATTGTAAGTTTGAGGCGAGAAGACCCCGACCCCGACCCCGATCCCGACCTCAACCCCTCCTTTCAGTTGATGTTTGTTGTTCAGCCTGCATTTCCGTGGGCATATATCTATACCCCGTACATAAAAAAAACGATAGTACTTAGGTAAGTAGGTAGGCATGTAGGGTCGAACCAACCAGGGCTCGGACATTTTTAAGCGAACCTCAAGCCCTGTCAAGGCTGCCTGCCACTCATTAACATGCTGGAGTCATTGGTGTGCATTGAATAGTTGCATGATCCCTGTTCGATGGCAACACCGTGACACATGGCGATAACTCGAATCAGACCCTCCCGAAATAGTTAGCTCTTCGAACCTAGGTGGGTCAATGGTCAAGACCATTATCACAACGTTGAAGCAGTCAATTGTTGTCGAGAACGTCACTCTACTCCATCATCAAATCAACCACAGCGATGGCGGCCACGGAGGATTCTTCCGCCGGCGTAGCTGACGCGACTCAAGTCTCGCCCAAGCATGTCGCACCAGCAAGGGACAGCGTGAGAGCGCAGCAAGTTCGAGATGCACTCCCAATGTTGTTTGGCTTTCGGCTCCTCAACGCACTTTGCCTCCGTACTTTCTTCCAGCCCGACGAATACTTCCAAGCATTGGAGCCGGCATGGAGAATTGCTTTTGGGCTGGAAAGCCAGCCATGGATGACCTGGGTTAGTTTCAGGCGGTGGTCTTGTAGAGAGAGGTTCATCAGCTAACAGTTGTTCAGGAGTGGCAACACAACCTGCGCTCTTCTCTCCACCCCGGGCTTTTCTCGCTGGGCTACACTCTCACTGCTAGTTACATGTCTTCAATGCGCCTATCTCCTCACTACACAGGCCTTGCCTTGCTTGCGGTCCCCAAGGTCATGCAAGCCGGGATCGCAGCATTGACCGACTGGTATGCCTGGAGACTCGCAGAGAAACTGTACGGTAGGAACAGCGCAGCCGCATGGTCGGTTGTAGGTAAAACTCTACCACGGCGTTCGAGAGATACTTTACTCACAAATACTTGTAGCTCTTGATGGGCATTGCCAACCCTTGGGTTTGGTATGTTTCGACGCGAACGTTTTCTAATACAATGGAGGCTGCCTTGACGATTTCGGCACTTTATTACTTCCCCTGGGATCTCCTAGGCGTGGAGAAGAAGGTCAAGGAGAAGGACAGGCCTTCAGTGTTTGAAACCACGGAGGCCGTTAACAGGCAAGCCATGACTTTCATGATGCTGTGATATGACCACAGACTAACCTACAATCCACAACAGTCTTCGTCTATCAATAGTTCTTGCTGTCCTTGCAGTAGTTCTCCGACCCACAAACGCACTCATTTGGGCTGCTATCGCCATTGTGGTCTTGACTGGATTTACAGCAGATGGAGAATCACCATTGGATACGCGGATTTATCTAATCACTGCTAGAGAAGTATTGCTTTGCGGGTATGAACAGAATGAATCGCTGTCAAAGTTACGTAGACTGATTCTTTACTAGGTCTCTGGTTCTTGGACTGTCCTTGGTTGCCGACTACCAGTTTTATGGTGAATGGACGTTCCCACCCTATAACTTCCTGCATTTCAATATCGGCCAAGCACTTGCCGTCTTCTATGGGCAGAATGATGGCCATTATTATTTGTCTCAGGGCATACCACTGTCCTTTACATCAATTGCCCCATTTGCTGTGATGGGCATGTTCAATGCTGGTTCGGAAAGTTCCTCGGGTTCCCTGCTGACGAAGAACACCCGAAAAGCCTTGGGCTTCGCAGCTACAGGCATGACCTCAGCACTCTCTTTGATATCACACAAGGAAGTACGGTTCCTCTACCCTCTTGTGCCCGTACTCCATGTCCTCGCCGCACCCCACATTACTTCGTTCTTTACCACCATCACCGCTGGAGGGATACCCTCTTCCTCAGGTCCCATCGGCATCAAGAGGAAGGGACTACTTGTGGCCGGTCTATTCATCAACCTGATCATTGGATCCTACCTGTCTTACTTCCATGCTGCCGCCCCAATTCAGGTGATGGATTACCTCCGAGGAGAGTTCGAGCGGCTGCATCCGGACAATGCAACTTTGGTTGAACCCTATGGAAGGTACAACGCCACATCCGAGCCCCTCGAACTATTTGCTCTGTTTCTTACGCCCTGCCATACAACCCCATGGCGCTCACACCTCGTATACCCAGCCCTCCGGGCACGTGAATTGACCTGTGAGCCGCCGCTACACACCGAACCCGGGTCGCCAGAAAGGGAGGCCTATATAGACGAAGGGTGGCGATTTGAGAGGGATAAGATGGGCTTCATGAGTACAGAGCTATGGCCCTCCCAGGGAGAAGGTGAAGAAATACCCAGGTATATCATCGGGTTTGAGGGCATCGAAGATGTGCTGATGGAGTATTTTGGGTCTAATGGTCCAGGGGCCAATAAAGGAGTCACACTCGCAAAGACGTGGGCGCGATGGAACGGACTGTTTTCGGATGATAACAGGAAAGCGGGGGAACTTCGGGTCTGGGAGACCAACTTTCTGAGTGCAGCTTAGGACGGAAGGTCATGATCCTACGACCATCAATGCAAATCATACAGGTAGATCTGGCGAAGAGTTGAAGGCCATGTACAATATGACGATGGGGGTTGACGCTGAAGGTTAGTAGGCTTATCGATAGGACGGGTCATCTCCGGTAGACCCATGCTAATAAATAAGGATTGGTTGCTACTTTATAGAGGGGTTAGGCTACATGTACATGCAGGTAGGTACCTACCTTAACTGTATGTACACAAGCTCAGCCTTGGGTCGGGCCTTACTAGTGCCTACCTACTAATAAGCAAGAAGTACATACATACTTCTTAAAATACCTAATTAACTAGCGTAGAGCCAGCTTGTTGTTTTTGAATGGACACGATTCAACATTTGATTTGGACTTTTGGGAGAAGGAAGGTGCCACCCTGTTTCGTGGATACGTATCTCCATCTGGGTATAAACCATTTGCGACAACTTTTTCTCTGGCCACAAGCTCGCAAGCAATAGTCCAGCAGGACTGGGCCTTTTTCTTATAACGACTTCGCACCGCAACACCACTACCTCTTGCACTGCAAAGTTGCCCAAAGTTGCCCAGCATGTCTTCCGACTACAGTTACGACGATGGACAGTTTTATCCCTTCTTCATCTTCACTCTTTCCACTGTGATCACCTTGCCACTCACCTACAGCTTGGTGCGGCCCTCGACAGATGCCGATGCCCTCGCCCCGCGAATCAAGACCGAGTACAAGCCCGAGCACCATGACATTATACAGGCCCAACGCGCCGCCTTGAAGCGCAAGCAGCGCAAGGTCAAGCGCTTCATCGCCGCCCTCATCGGCTGGGCGGTCATGGCCTTCATGCTCTACCTTATCGTCACCACCCAGCGCACCGTCACCAAGACCTGGAACCCTTACGACATTCTTGGCATCTCCGACAACTTGAACGAGAAGCAGATCAAGTCCTTCTACAAGAAACTGTCCCTCAAGTTCCACCCGGACAAGATTAGGCCCGATCCAGCCAAGAACGAGACTGTCGAGTCGCTGTCGGACAAATGGGTCGAGCTCACCAAGGCTTACCAGGCGCTTACCGATGAGGAGGTGCGAAACAACTGGCTGATGTACGGAAACCCCGACGGCAAGCAAGGCTTTAGTATTAGCATTGCCCTACCTAGCTTTATCGTTGCTGAAGGCAACGGCAAGTATGTGGTGCTTGTCTACGCGCTCCTTCTCGGCGTCCTACTGCCGTACCTCGTCGGCTCCTGGTGGTATGGAACCCAACGCATGTCTAAAGAGGGCATCTTGATCGAGAGTGCCAACAGTCTTTTCCGCGAGTACACGGACGAGATCGACGAGGGCGGCATTGTCGCTGCGTTAAGTGCTGGCAAGGAGTTTGAAGCGCAACTCAAGGGCAACAAGACGGAATCCGGTCTTTCTAAAATTGAATCCAAGGTAGCAAATGAGGGCCTTAGTGGCGGAGTTTCTGGGAAAGAAAAGGAGAAGCTGGATGATATTGACAACGGCCTGCGAAGAAAAGTCCTTGGCCTTCTTTGGGCTTACCTTGGTCGTGTGGACCTCGAAGACAGGACCCTGAATGCCGCAAAGTTTGCCGTCACCCCTATTGCACAGGCTCTGAACCAGTCATTCAATGCTATCGCCCTCGCCTATGGAAACACGGCGCCGATCCTCGCCTCCTATTTTACCGGCCAAAGATTGATCCAAGCCATACCTCCTCGAGCATCACCTCTCTACCAGTTGCCCCATGTCACCCCCGCGGTTGTCAAGGCTATCGAGGGAGAGTCCAAAGTCCACACTACTGTGCAGCAGTTTATGGGCCAACCCGACGCTGAACGACGACGCCTGGCTGTCGGCAAGGGTCTCCTTACCGAGGATCAGTATCAAGACGCTCTTACTGTGGCACGGCAACTGCCTTACCTGCGGGTAGAGAAAGCTTTCTTTAAGGTCACGGGCGAGCGTGTCATCATCCCATCATCCTTGGTGAGCCTGGTGGTCAAGGGACGATTTGTCCCCCTGGAAGCGAAAATATCCCCGCAGTCAAGGAAGCAGATCTCGAGGATCCAGATCCCGTCGAAGGTGAACTCGTTAAAGCCACCGAAGATACCGATCGTGTACTGCCACCACTTACGTTCGCCCCATACTATGCCCGGAGCCACTCGCCACGCTGGCATGTATTCCTTACGGACAGCAAACAAGGCAAGATGGCTGTCCCCCCGTTCACGTTCACCACATTCGATAAGCCCATCTTCAAGGCTGATGGCAGCCCAACATTCGAGATGCAGACATTGAAGGCTCAATTCGCTGCGCCTCCTGGTCCTGGCCACTACACGTTTGTCATGCACGTAATCTGTGATAGTTACGTTGGTTTTGATACGAAGATGGAGGTGACACTGGTGGTTGAGGATGCCAGTAGAGCTGATGCTATGGCCGCTGAGGATGAGATTAGTGAGCCGGATGAAGGTAAGCAACCGATCGACTACAATCATGCCCAGTTTGAGGCTAACGAAAAATCAGATTCGCTCGCAGGTCAAATGAACGCACTGAAGGGCGGCAGTGTGCCTGGAACAACCAAGCCGAAGAAGCGAGCAGATGATTCATCCGAGGAGGAAGAGAGCGGAACTGAGGAGGAAGAGGACGACACGAGTGAAACCAACACAGACACTGAAGATGAAGGCTCATGAGGGCTCTGTATACTATATTCTAGGCTGCATATAAGAACGGCGTAGGTGGCGTTTCTAAAGTGGGAATATCCCCAGTTCTTTTACCGGTCTCTCGCTGTAGTGCCTCCCTAGGGGGATGTTTTGCACTCTGAAGGAGGTGGTGGTAAAGAGTAAATAAAATCTTATGGTTGTTATACCCCTAAGTCTTCGTGCTTTTTGCCATGTTTCTGAGATTGGTCTGGTAAGTTTTGCTGTGCCAAAGATGGGTAATGTGAGAAGATAGCTAGCTAGTTATTTACTACCCTGAGTGCTCCACCGCGAAGAGAGGCATCTATACGTATACATGAGTATACAGATAGATACATCTATATACGTATGTATATATATATATATTTGAAAACCGTCCTGAGCCATCATCTACAGTGCCCAATCCTGTCCCATCCTCGCTTAAACCACGCCATCAAACCCATGGCATCTCAAATCCCCTATTTTCATTCTGCGGTGCCGGTGTTGTTATCGAAAACCGAACTGTCTCTGTATTCCTACACTTGCTCCCTTTCCTCTTCCTTCCTCTTCTCTCCGTTTGATCAACACACCCTAACCCCGCATACTTCAACCCCTTTTCCTTCCACGTGAGCGCGGCGGCCAAAGTAGACGGCCAGAGTTTCCCTCACGAATTCGACGTCGCTCGCGCTCCATATGTCTAGACCCATGACCCGAAGCGTCTCGATACTGATCCTGATATCACGGCGCTCCTCCCCATCACCACCACCCGGCCTCAGGAGTATATCCTCGTCGTCGTCTACGTCATCATCATCATCCATCATTGTATTGCTCTCGGCATCGGAGCAGTCGCCCTGGTCCTCGACGAGACCCGCCAGCTTGGTGAGAATGGTGGACGTCAAGCGGTGGAAATAGGCGATGATGGCCAGCTCGACCCGCGCCTCCTCTGGTGTCAGCGGAGCCGAGGAGCTGGCCGTGGCCGAGAGGCGCCGTTGCGCGCCTCCTAGCGAACTGGACGACGTCATCAAGTCTGCGGGGCGCGGCAAGTTCATGCTCATGGACATGGAAGGCGAGAACATGTCAGCCAGCAGACCCGTGTCGTGGGCTAACTCTTCGGCTTCGTTCGACCGTGCCTGCTCACCGGCCGAGGCCCACCACATGAACCCGTTGTAGGCCAACGCCGTCCAGGTCTGAGGCTCCACGATCTTGTCCGTCTCGTCCAAGAGAGGATCATCACTCGGTCTGAGAGGCGTGGTTGGAGGTCGCGAGGCCGTCGATGACGCCCCGGGGCTGTCGGCACCCACGCTACTGCTGTGCGCCTCTAAGCGCGACAGGGCGTTACTAAGAGTGCGGAATCGGCGGAGATCGCGCTGTGTAGCCTTGACAACGACACCTCGGGGGCACTCGACAGTAGGCCATACGTGCTCCTGGGCTTGCGCCGCGTGGGGCAATGGCATGGTGATGAGCATGTCCCATAGAGTATCCTTCATAGCCAAGATACTATCGGTGGTACAAGCAATCCAACCAGACTCCGAGTCGGGGGCAACGGTCAGATCCTCCCGGGCTTTGGGCTTGGCCGTGTCGATCAGAAAGGGTATGTCATGGACACCAACGGTAAATAATGGCCTGAGGCGATGGGGAGGGCAATCAGGCGAGAGAAGCTCGTAGGTCGGGAGGGGAATATTAGACAAGATGGATATATCATACACTACTCTTATGTCAGAAACTGTTCTTTCCTTTCCGCGAAACAGTAATAGCCTTCCAACTTACCGAAATTGTTGATTTCTTGTACAGGCGCATGGCAGGAGATTAGAATGCGCTTCCGCAGCAACGCGGCACGGTGTATGGGGAAAATCAGCGGCCCAAAAGCGTCCAGTAGCTTCGTCAAGCTCCACGCCGGGTGGAAGTTGGACAGTTTGTGCTCCGGCTGCAGCAGCGCGGCTCCGTCCGAGGCAGACCGGCTCCTAAAATGCGCCCGTTTCGGTGCCCTGGGCTGCTGCTGCGACAGAGGGGTAGAGACTGGCGATGGCGCGCCACCGGCCGAATACTTGGGGGTATCGACAGCATTCTGCTGCTGGGAGTTGCCATGGCGAGCTTGGTGCGTCTCCCAATATTGCTCCAGCAGTTGCGTCCGCTTCGCATCATCGGCCAGCTGGGATGCCATGTCTTTGAGCCCCTGGGCATGTTTCCACGCTCGCCCCAATCGTCCGTAGCTCAGAGGTACCAGAACCCCGACAGCCAGCATGCGGGCATTCCGTGCCTCGCTGTCTTCGCAAGGCGCATTGACGAATGCGCTCAGCCCCGCAAAGTCATCGTGGACAAAGTAGATCAGGTCGTCGGATACGGTATGCAAGCCCGACGGGAGTGACTTGTACTCGACGACGCCCTCGAGCTCGACGCCAGGCTTCGAGGCCTTCCAGGAAATGGTGTAACCGGCCTTGACGTCGAAATCGATCAGGAACAGGGCCGAGATGGAGGGCAGATCGGCCAAGGCGGCCGACGTAGGCGTAGGCGGTGACGGTGGAGGAAGTCGGACGTGCAGCTCTGGCTGGCCCCGTCGGGTCGCGGCCATGATGTCGGTCGGTGGCTTACTGGGACTTGGGATATGAGGACAGACGTATGTTTAGTTAGAGTGGCGCATCATCCATGGGGTCGACGACAACCGATGTCAATTGAAGGTACACATGAACTGTACCGAGGGGTGGGTGGTTTAGTGGATACAGGGGATTATCTGGCAATATCGCTTAACGTATAAGTTACATACTTTATGCATACATAAGTACTTTTACTTTACCTAACTTCCATACAGAGACAGACGTGACTTCTAATTGCACCAGCCAGCACCAAGGCAGCAGACCAATAAGAGGTAACGTTAGTGACAAGCTGGTGGTTGGTCAGTTGCCTCTTACTTACTTACCTATGTAGTAGGAGCATTCTCTCCGTGTCCGAAGCACTCTCGGTGGGGTTGTTTGTTTATGGGTAATCGTCATGACATCAGGACCGACGCAACCTGTGCTACAACGATTCCTAACTTCAGAATGGCGTGGCAATGCCTAAATCTTTTCATATTACACCAACTTTGCAAGCCAGCTTTGTGCCAACGTCGTCGACAACGACGATAACCCCAAGTCAATATCATGGCCAGTAGTAGCGCGGCTCCAGCAGATGTCCCTGGGGCCGAAGTTCCAGCAGGTGACATTGCCCTGGAAACCGGTGCTGGACTCATCCAGGTACTATTCCCACCTCTTCCCGGTAGACAGCTCACTCAGCTTACCGACAAGTCCACTAGGATTTCAGACCTGTGAAACGGATATGTGCTCATCTAAACGCCTTTCACACTTATGCTGATGAGCCTGGCCGCTACGTCGAGGCGAACCATTACTGCGCACACTTAACATCAGGTAAGTAAAGTACTTACTCATTACCCGACTGGCTGCCCCCCCCTTTAACCCCATCTCCTTATTCACTGACCATCTATCTCTCAAGATGTGCGCCAATGCATCCTTTACGACGGACCCGGCCCAGACGCCAAACTCATCGGCATTGAATACATGGTGACGCCCAAGGTCTACGAGACGCTGCCGCCCGACGAGCGCCAACTTTGGCACTCCCACGTCTTCGAGGTGCGCTCGGGCATGCTCATCATGCCGGGGCCCACGGGGCTCGGCGCGCAGCAAGCGTGGGAGGCGGCCGAGACGGCCGAGATGAAGGAGGTAGTCCACCTCTACGGCAAGGTCTACCACCTGTGGCAGACGGACCGTGGCGACGCGTTGCCTCTGGGCGAGCCGAGGCTGATGACCAGCTTCACCGAGGAGAGCCAGTTTGACTTCGACAAGGTTGTCGGGGACCGCGACAGGAGATTCGGCGTAGACTACAAGCACAAGCGGGAGATCAGGAGGGATGTTGTACCAGAGCCCAAGATCCACGGGGATGCCGACCATGCTTGGAAGCAACGACGAAACTCGATGTAGAGTAGTGAATACCTTGGAACTCGTGCTCTGAGCTCGCACTCACGCCAAAGCTGGTTACTTACTTATGCTCACCCTTTCTACCAAGCAATCAAATCATAACATCGATTCGGGATGGAAGCAGAAGTCGCTGAGCTGAAGCAGTAGGTTGCCGGCCCTGACAAGGGAACTCTCACGTGTTTCAGATGAAGGCGAAGTCTGGAAAATGTCTGTGTAATGAGCTTCGTTTTCATTGCCTAAACAAGAAGGCCACGAGTCCTGGGCGGTGGCTACCTACCTACCTACCTACCTACCTACCTACCTACCGGGGCAAGGAGGGAGGGCGTCAAGCGCCTCTACCAGGGACGATTCCAGCAGGGATTCGTCGCGGGGCGCAACGGGCCGACCTGCCAGGGACTCGGGGGATTCCTGCTAGACCACCTGTGGTGCCAGATGCGGGGTAAGAAAGTTGGAAGACTGACAACAGTGAGGGCTACATCCCCGGGCCCTAGGCCCCGAGGCCCGACACGCGCGTCGTGCCCTTGCTTCCGACCACCCGAACCCCGACACGCGCGCCATGCCCTTCCGACCACCCGAACCCCGTCATGAGCGGGCACGTCCGCGCGCCATCGTATGCACTCAGGAACCGCCCCCTGTCCTTGACTTTGCGGGATGGATGGTCGCGATCAGGCGCGGGATCCGCGGCCTGCGGGGTCGCAGGTGCAGAATTGGAAACGGAGCCGCCCCTATTGGTGGCCGTACAAACAAAGTACTTATTCATGCGTGTTGAATACTACATGACTACCCCAACTTCCAAGTTAACTAGTGTTTAAAACAGGGGTATCAGCACGCCTACTGTCAAACGTCAGACGGGCTCCCCTGTTAACTAACTTATGCAACTCAAAACCTCGTATGGATCCGGCATTTCGGGCTCGCTGTCCAGTCCACCACCGAGACGAAGAAACCATGCTTCGTTGGACATAGAAGAAGCCCTTGGAGCCGCGAGCATTTCTGGGGAGGGAGACATTCTCTGTCATTCATCTCCTAAACCATAGTAGGCCTCGTCAACATAAAATCCGAGTGCGCATCCATTACCATCTATACCTTGTCTCCCCGTCATGGCTCACATCCATGCTCTAGAGCCACAAGTGGTCAATTCGCAATATGTGAATGGTCGTCTCCATGGCGACAGCTCCAAGTTCCCAGTCACGGAGGAATTCGGCGGCATGAACAAGCCCTCGCGGTTTGAAGGAGACATCTTCGATCTCGAGGTCACGGGTCAGATACCCAAGGAGATCAACGGGACCTTTTACCGCGTCCAGCCAGACCCTCAGTTCGCGCCCCTCTTCGAAGATGATATTTTCTTTAACGGCGACGGCAATGTGACTGCCATCCGGATTGAGAATGGACATGCCGACTTGAAGCAGCGCTACGGTAAGCCTCAGTTTTTCCTGCCTTTTTGTCAGCGCGCATATGAAAGGTGGTAAAGGACTACCGGGTCCTCCTGTCCTCTTATCCCCGGAAGGCCCTGCAGAGGGGTGTTCCACAGCCCCCTATCCTAGTTCCTCGCATCGAACTTCAAGATGGTCCTACCCGAAGCAAACAATCTCTAACCCTCTCTCTCCTCAGTACATACGGACCGCTACATCGCCCAGATGGCCGCGCGGCGCAGCCTGTTCGGCCGGTACCGCAACCAGTTCACGGACCACGAGAGCGTGCGCGGGGTGATCCGGACAGTGGCGAACACCAACGTCATGTTCTGGCGCGGGACGCTGCTGGCGACCAAAGAGGACGGGCCGCCCTACGCCATGGATCCGAAGACGCTCGCGACGCTGGGGCGGTACGACTTCGAGGGCCAGATCCTGGCGCCGACGTTCACGGCACACCCGAAGTTCGACCCGGACACGGGCGACATGGTGTGCTTCGCTTACGAGGCGGGCGGGGACGGGGCCGACGCCTCGGTCGACGTGGCGGTCTGGACGATCCGTCAGAGCGACGGTGTAGTCGCAGACGAGGTCTGGTTCAAAGCCCCCTACGCCGGCATGATCCACGACTGCGGCATCTCGGCCAACTACGTGGTGCTGCCGCTCATGCCGCTCAAGACGGCAACGATGGAGCGCCTCCGGACCGGCAGCAATAAATTCGCTTGGGACCCCAACGACGACCAATGGTATGCGCTGGTGCCGCGGCGCGGCGCCAAGACCGAAGATGTGAAGTGGTTCCGGGCGGATAACGGTACGCGTTCCGCTTTTCTCTCCTCCTATTCTTCAGAACGACCCCCTCTCTCCTTATCCCACGCATGCACATGGAAGAAGAAGAAGAACAGGGTCTGGGGTGTTGTGCTAACAGAGAATGGGCAGGATTCCAAGGGCATGTAATCGGGTGCTATGAGAACGACGAGGGGAAAGTGGTGCTGGACCTCACAGTAGCCAACGGCAACGGCTTCTTCTTCTTCCCGCCCGAGGGCGAGGCGATCCAGCCCCCCGCAGAGCGTCCCGAGCTGAGCAGCCGCACGTGCCGGTGGGTGTTTGACCCGCAAGCCGCCTCGGGGACGCGGGTGGCGCCGGCGGTGGTCTTGCCCGTCATCAACGGCGAGTTCTCGCGCATCGACGACCGCTTCACCACCAAGAAGTACCAGCACTTCTGGCACGCCCGCATCGACCCGTCCTTGCCGTACGACTTCGAAAAGTGCGGCCCGCCCTTCGGCGGTCTCTTCAACGGCCTGGGCCACTACACCTGGGAGGACGTCGAGGGGGTCCCGGCAAGCTCGGGATCCAAGACAACTACTGGGCGGGTCCCACCACCACGTTCCAAGAGCCCTGCTTCATCCCCAAGGACGGCGGCGCCGAGGGCGAAGGCTACCTCATCGCCCTGCTGAACCATCTGGACCAGCTGCGGAACGACATTGTGATATTTGACGCCCTGAATCTCGCGGCGGGGCCAGTGGCCACTCTCCACCTGCCGCTGAAGCTGAGGATGGGGCTTCATGGAAATTTCGTCGACCACAGGGAGATTGACGCCTGGAATAAACGCCGGGAAGAAGAGCTTGGTCCTGTCAAGGTGGCGACCGAGCCCTTGCCATGGCAGCAGAAGCTGAAATCGGCATGAATCTAACGTGTGAATCCAACGTGTAGCACTCTTTTCCTGCCCAGAAGTTGAATCAGAGCCTTGGCCTACCATAAGAGGGAATATAGCATTTTTGTTTCTATCTATGTCATCTGCTAGCTGTCTTCCCCAGGTTTAATCAATCAATCAATCACTTCTTCCATGGCCACCTAGAAGCTTTAGGGTACTTATAGTTGGCGAAGTCGAACCGGTCAGCGTATGTCGTCACACTGGGCTTGCCACCCGATATATCTAGGAGGTGCTGCTCGAACGGCCCAACGTTTTCCTCGACTAGAGTCCGCGTCGTCGGAGCCCCGGCCTCGGGACCAGCATACTCCCACACCCAACGCGCACCGCCCGACGTTTCTTCCGCCGGCGCCGCTGGGCCGTGGAAATCGGCAGGGACCTTCCGTGGACGCCAGTGCTTGAGCAAGGATAGACACTTCCACTGGCCGTTGTCCTCGGGAGCGAGCCCCCCCACAGGCGAGCCTAACCCTTACGCTGCTGTGAATCCGCTCGTTGGTGTCTTCGAGGAATGCCGCCGTGGGCTTTCCAGTATCCGGGTTGATCTTCTTGTACAAGCCTGGGGTACGCGGCCCGCTGAGAGTCAGCTTATACAAAGCACTCGTGTCTTGGAAGATCTCATGCAGCGCCCACGGGCGAACTGGTGTGTTGGCCGTCACTATAGGCTGTATGGCCCAGTTCTGCGGGTATGCTCTTTGCTGGTAGTAGCTGACGTTCTTGTTGAATACGCGATCCACTGCGTCCGGGATGAATTCGATGCCGATCGAAGCCAGTTGGTCCATCATCCATGCTAACGTCATGTTAGCCACGCCTTGGTCATCCTCGCCGCCGCCGATGGTAGAATGGCCACCGGGAAACCAGACTTGTCGCAGGTCGATGGTGTTCTTGTACTCTGCCTGTCGCTCCCATACAGCAGGACTGAACGGCCCCCGGGTCTCGTCCAGTGCCAGGGCCTGGAATGCGTGCTCAATCTGTGTGGACAAGTTGGTGTTGTACCAACGGAACTCCATGGTACTGCGAGTGATGCCCCATTTCTCGAGGAATGGGACTGTAGGGATACCTAGACTCCCTACCGTGTCCCATACCCCAACTGCTTTGATTTTGATGGGATCGCCCTGGCCCCCTTTCTGGTAGACCCTGGTGAATCCCAGCTCGACTAGTCTGTTTCGGTATGCGTCCACGGCCCCGGCACCCTTGGGCTTGTTGGGGAACGGGAGGTTTGGGAACGGATCATCGTACTCCAGGTTCACTGTTCACGTCAGCACATGGCGGCCCGTTCTCGAGCCGAGAGCTCCGCTTACTCAGGTTCTGGTTATCCTTGAAGACGGGGTAGAAGTATTCCATTCCTTCTCGGCTCAGGAGGCCCAGGTTCGAGATCATCCCGGCGACGGAGCGCGCAGTGAAAGCACCGCGGCTGAAGCCAACGAGAATGATGTCGTCTCCATCCACGTAGTTGGCACAGACGTAGGAGTAGGCCTCGCGGATGTTGTCGGCAATACCGACGCCAAAAGCGCCACCTAGAACCCGGGATATTATGCCTCCGCTAGAGCCAACGCCGATCTGGTAGTAGATGACCTGGAAGGTGCCATCGCTGCAGGTTCGAGCGAAGGACCGCGAGATTCGGGTGGCGTTGGATGGGTGTTGAAGACTGGGAGCGGCGTTCGAAGCACTGGCCTTAACGTAGTTGTCGGTCGAATTCTGCCAGGTCCCATCGCAACATAATATGATCCGCTTGCCCATGATATTGACGGAAGGAGATTGGGGATGTAGTCTAAGTACTACAGTAAGTAGGTGGCGTGAAGAAGGTTGAAAGTGAGGAGGCTGAGGGGCTAGTATGGCATCGTCCGGGTGTGAGGTTTTACGAATATGGTTATTCCAAGCGCAGCCTCATACAAGAGCGTGCGTCTGTCTAAGAAGTATCTTAGCCCTGTTGAAGGTTTTTATAATGCGAAGGAGTGCCCTGGAAAGGCTTGAAATAACCGGCCGCTCGCTCTTGCACTCTCAGCTTTGACGCCACCCTGAAGGATGCTGGAGAGGGCGGAGCTCCAGCTCGACTCAACGCCTTGCGCGCCTGTTTAAAGGGTTGAACGGGAGGGTCATGAGTCTTCGGGAGGCGGTGTGGTGAGATGAAGGTAAGCCGACCGCAGACATGACATTGTTGCGACAGCAAGGATCGGCGAGAAGAACAAGTCCATGTCAGCTGACAGTAGAGCATGGTCCTCCTTTGTTTGTTGAGAGACACACGGGCTGATGGCAGATGGAGCTGAGTGTCTCGTCTCGGGTGACGGACCACTGGCTGGCCTTGTATTGCTTTTTGTGTTTTACGCCGACTTACTCCGTGACCTCGTCAGCTCGAACCAATTATAACGGTAAGATTCGGGGCTGACAGACCCGAATGAGGAGGAAGCGCTCTTCTTCGTCTTCCTCATGATTCCTAATAACGTCTGTCTACTTTACTAGGCTCGCCACAAGGAGCTTGTGATGTGTCCGAGTTGTGCTGGGATTGGCTGATACCCCGCGCCTGGCCTTCCTCGCATGCAACCACGGCAAACAATCCCCTCGCCATTGGTTCGACTAGATCGGGAAACTACAATGACAGCGGCACGACTGCTGGGAGCCTCCATCATCTCGCGATATGTTTGTGTGATGCTGCCGAGTGAAATCTGACGAGTCCGGTGGCATACGACAATAACAACAACACCACGACGACGATGGAGCGGAAAGACTCGGGCGTCGCACTGAGCAGTTTCTTCACAAGATGCCATCTTCCGCCCGGTGCGCGAGGGAAGTGCGATGAATTCGTGGCAGCGCGGTTTCCCGCGCTGGAAATCAGACCGGCCCCCTTCCAGGGCTACTGCTCCTATACGCTCTTCGTAGGAGAGGCTGCCATCATCCAGTTCCGACCCCTCGAGCATTGCATCGACGTCGACCTCGTCAGAGAAGCTCGTGCTATATTCGGCCCACTGGTCCCCGAGGCCAAGCTTCTCGGCGTCATGCCAGACAGCAAGCTCCATGTGTATTACATGAGGCGCTTGGCCGGCGTGTCGCTCACCGACTTCCGGGCATCGACCCGCCAGACCGAAGCCAGGGTCCACAGACACCAGACTGTGCGCGACTTCGCTCGGTTTCACGGCCGGGCGTGGAAGAAGGCGAGGACAAAGGAGCGTGCCGGGGCCGAGGGTACGGTGGGCTCGTCGCTGCGGTGGCGATTGGAAATGATGGCATCGTCCTTGCCAGACCGTTTCCGACCATGGGCGACCCGGCTGCTGCCGGTCCTTCCGGATATAGAGGGGCTCCCGTGGACCCTCAGCCATGGCGACTTTCTGCCCTCGAACATCTTGGTCGATGGGGAGACGGGGGAAAGCAGCGGTCTCCTGGACTGGGCCGAGGCCGAGTGGCTGCCCTTTGGTGTAGGCATGTACGGGCTCGAGGAGCTGCTCGGCGAGATGCAAAACGGGCAGTTCGTTTACTACCCGGAGGCAGATCAACTCCGATGTTTGTTTTGGGGCGAGATCCGATCGCAGATACACGAGCTGCGCGGAAACCCTCGGCAGCTGAGGAGGGTGAAGGAAGCACAGCTGCTCGGCATTTTGTTATGGCATGCCATCGCTTTCGACGACGGTAAGCTGAATCGGGTCGTGGAAGAGGGCACTGACGATGGGGAGATTCAGCGCCTCGATGCTTTCTTTCTCAACCATACGCCTGCACCTAGGACCGGCGTATCCCGGTTTTTCATGCCGTCTTTCTTGTCATGCATTCTGCTTTCTCGGGGCTAATACGTTGCATCTTATGAGTTCACCTGTGAGGGTGTTTGTTTGTTAGATAAGTAGCTACTATCCTTCTCGCCGTCACCATCATAATCAACCAGCGAGGGACACCTCTACAGACAAGCCTCAACACGTAGACTGTGCTCCATTCTAGCCAGGTACCGTCTTAGGGAAGATGAGCGATGGAGCGAGGTCGCAAATCACGATGTCTGATGGCATAGGAAGCGACAATGACGACATGTGAGCTTCCGGTGACGGATGCGACGGCTTTCAAGAAAAGTTGCGAAATAACCCCCGGGATTATTCATTACTATCCCAGCGCTGTGTTCTAACCGCACTAGGTTAAGCTGAGCGAGTACCTGACCAGTTCCCTGTCTCCTGCATTGAAGCCACAAAGCAGGTTTTGGTTGATCTGTCACATCCTTTTTCTTTCTTTCTTTCTTTCTTCCTTTCCTGCTCCGCCTGTCATGCAGATCCCCCTCCCCCCGGCCAGCCTTGCAGACTAGTTGCCCGGACACGAGCTTGGATGGTGGTGTCAAGGGTGTACAGTGTAGGGGCGGCCTGCTGCTTTTGCTCTTTCTGTCTCTTCCCCGGCATGCCGCCTCTCACCCCGGAAATCGAGATGCTGGACCAGTCTCAACCGGGGGGCTGGGATGATATCAGCCTAAGAACCCGCAGTATGGCCCGTCGGTCTCCCTCGAGACCCATCAGCCTTGTCGACAACCTTCTGGGCAACGTCATGATTCGACCATGTTTCCCTTGGTGGCCAGCACCTCCCTGCTTTAGCTGATCTTGGCTTGCATAACCGATAGGCCAAGAGAAGTAGCCAAGGGGGTATTGCCAACCCTCCCAGTTTTCCGACACGGTTGTTTGGTAAACATGCCACCAACTGCCCACTGGCTAATAGACTGCTTACCTCAGCTTCAGCTTGATGAGGATACCCTGCTCCTTGTTCTCGTATTCTATCTACCCCTCCGTTGCGGGCTATCCGCTAACGCCATGCCGGTCAACCGGTTGCCAGGAAAACACTGGAAGAGAGCCTGCCTTGTCTTGTCTTGTACGACCACCGTACACCGTAGAGGGGATGAAGATATAAGGTCCCTGCCATCTCCTTTTTTTGTTTTTGTTTTCGTGAACACCAGCTTCCAACCCCTCAAGCCCAGCCGGTACATCTCCCAGCCAACTTATTATCACGGCCTTTGTCGTGTCGAGTAACTCGTTCGTTAAGGTTACTTAAACCCTCGTTTGCCCACCCCGAGCCAAGTGTGTGTCCCATCAACAACACTCTTACTACTCCACCCAAGTTCAACATTACTTAAGTGTTCAAAATGAAGGCTTTTATCACCTTGTTGGCCCTGGCTGCCACTGCACTGGCAGGAAAGGAGCATGGCGGTGGTTACGTAACTTCAACCGAATATGAGACCACGACGGTCTGCCCTATCACGGAGACGTATACCCAGTCAGGCTCTACCTACGAGGTAACCAAGCATACGACTTCGACTATGACCGTCACTTCGTGCGCTGGCGGAGAATGTGGCGGGGCTGTGACGAAGACGCTGCCTGATACCACGGTTGGCAGTAAGTATATCAACATGACAGGTCTTTTGGCGGTTCGCTAACTCCAACCTCGTAGCAACCACTGCCGTGGAAGTCACTTACACAACCACATGCCCTGTGACCGAGACGGTCACGGCTCCAGGCCACACATACACTACCATCTACAGTAAGTCGTCATCGGCGCATCATGCCTCTTCAAATAGACTGACACACGACTACCAGCCACTACCAGCGTCGCCGTTACCAACGTCGAGACCGTCATCTACGAGACTGTCACTGGTCCTGCTGTGACCAAGACCGCCGCGACCGAGGTTTACACTACCTTGACGTCGCTCTGCCCGGTGACGGAGACGAAGACCATCGAGGGTGCCACGCAAGTCGTCGTCTGGACCTCGACCTCGACCATCAAGACCGTCGTTCCTGTCACGGCAACAGCCTACGAGTCGTACACTGTGACGGAGCACAAGTCGACCGAGGTCTTCACCACGGAGATCTGCCCCGAGACCACCTACACCACCATCTCTTCCGGCCACACGGTTTACATGACCGAGACGGGCACCCAAATCGTCACCTCGACCAAGGAATACGTCGTCACCGAGACGATGCCTGTGACGGCCACCAAGGAAGTTGACGTGACCAAGGTCACCGAAGTGTCTACCGCCCAGGTCGAGACAGTCTACCCCACCGTGTGGATCACCAACAGCGACACAACGATTGTGACCTCGGTCAAGCCTTACCCCACCACTGTCAGCGCCCCGATCACCAAGTCGGTCGGCACCACTTCTGTGTACACCCCACCACCCGCCACCACCAGCGACAGCGCCCCCATCACCGTCCCGACGGCCCTGGCCCCCCGTGCCACGCGGGCCGCCGGTGCCGTGCTTGCCGGTGTGGCCGGCTTCTTCGCCATGCTCTAGATAGATGCCTTGTGCAACTTTGCACACTTTCTCAAGGGATCGAGCTTTTTTTTTTCTTTCTTTTTTTCTTCTTCTTCTTTTTCTTGTGGGAGATGTATAATGAGATTATGACCATGAGCAACGGCTGCGATATATAAGAGGCGCTACGGGCATGGACAGACACGCTCCTTTTTGAGGAGGGGGGACCTATTTTACAAACTGCATAGTCTCACGTCGGCATTTGATGGTGGGTTAAAACATTGTTTTGGGGGCGGCGGTAACTGAGTGGGAAATGTGGCTTGTTCGGACGAGACACAAACTGGTCTCTCCTCGGAGCTGGGTGGTATTAATTTTACACTAATGCTACGGAAACTGGGACATCTAATAGGTCCTGGTATCCTCTGGCGGTATACTTTTTGCTTTGGCTGCCAATGCTAGTCGCAGTCCTTGGCTTATTAATTTTTGGATAACCTAACTATAGTTAACTAAAGTAGTTATATTACTAAATATATTTCAGTGCTCTCCATCCTGAAAAAGGGGGAGTCTGCCGAACCATCAGAACCACTTTCTAGGTCACTTCTGAATGATTTCCAGTCTGACGTAAGGCGGCTCGTAACCCCAGGTCAGCTGGGTAGTACAGTAAAGTCCCCGCCTAGTCTCGGGTCAGCAGGGAGCTTCTTAGGTGCAAGTGAGCAATATAGGTGAGCCTATCGTCGAAGCCCGTTGTATGCACGAGTCCAAACCATTGCATCGGCATTGAAGTAGAATCAGGTCTTTCTCGCATGTGCAACGTCGGGCATTTGGTCTCAGGCTTCCCGGGCTAGGGCACGATCCGCGAAATGTGGCTAGCCCTGGCGATCCAGTAATGATGTCCTGGTTGCAGCTTTCCCCTTCCTTTTCGCCTCGCATTTTGGCCTACCCGACCGACTGTTCACCAAGTGTATGCGTGTGAGTGAGTATCTGCATCTTTCATTTCTCTGCGGCGCCCATGTTCCCCATGCCAGCCACCTGTTCACTACACGTACAAGTAGATACATGTATGTAGTAGCAATCCGTCCACTGCGGAACACCATGATAGAAACTGCGTCCACCCCTTTCCGCATCATGCCCCGATCTAAGTGTAGACAGCAAGTAGAATTAACCTCCCCCAAGAACTCCGCATGTGATTGTACATGCTGCGTGAAAGCATACGTCTCATCTGTCGTTTCACTAATGACCCTTGGGTATACCACAAAAGACTCCTCTGCCGCAAATCTGCCCAGCCAACTGGTGTTTTTTTTTAATAAGAAAAGGACCCATCATCCCGCTCCCAGACCCCTCATGCCTATCGCATCGATGCCCACTGCGCAAGCCCACAAGGTGCCCTACCAAAGCCTGCGGTGACCAGACGCCCTTTGGCCGCGAGGGTCCTACTCGCTCAGGGCTTGGAGTGCCTGGGTAAGCGGCATGATCCTGAGACTACGGCCTCTCCTCAATCCAGTACCGGAGCCCGGATTGGGCATAAGCGTCGGGCTGTCAGCATCCTGCCACTTACGGAAGACACTCTTCATGTCGCGGGGGATGCCTTCGAGGACCACCGTGGAGATGGGCACGAACGGACGATCCTCCATTCCGGCGGCGAGGATGGCGTACTCCTGCGCGAAGTCAAGGGCGTTGTGGAACGATGCGTACTGCGACTGTGCACGCTTGCCGATGATGATGTAAAGCTCGAAGAATGCATCCAGCACGTAGATGCTCGTGGGCTGCAAGTCGGACTGCGAGAAGGGACAGATTTCGACAACCTGGGAGCACGGCGTTAGTAACCGCAGACATGTTCGTGCTTCGCATAAGCAGCCGCGTCGCGACAAGGCAAAGCAAACCGTGTAACGTGCCAACAAGCAGTCATCGTTGCACGAGTAGGCCATGTAGGCCATGTTGTGCGACTTACCTGTTGCTTGGAAGCTGCGTCGCTCATGAAGAGTCTGCTGCAGTACTTGTCGTAGTTTGGTTTGAGGCGCCAGTGATCTGCGGACCCGGCCTTGACCGCGCTGCCTGCCTCGAACAGGTCCCAAAAGTTGGCAGGCTCGCGGCCATCCTCGATCTCTTCCAGCTCCCCCGATAGAGCGTACTCCATACCTACAAGGCGCGCGCTGCTGAGCTCGTCGACACCGCTGCCCTTGCCCTTCCACAAGTAGCAGCGGCCGGAAGTGGTGATAAGGTAGGGGAACCCGGAGCATAAAGAAGCAGGCATGAAGTCAACTTCATCGAAGACGATCTGGCCCATGTATCGCCGACCACAAAGCATACGAGGGGCGAGGGAGTCGTACTTGTTGCTTGAGCCCCTTTGCGTGATCACGATGCCACCTAGAGCAGCTAGAAATTCAGGCGTTTCCTTCCCTTGTCTGAACTTGATAAGACCACCACGCAGCGCTCTCGCTTCCCGCGAAATGAAGATCGAGGCGTCTTCTACGATCGGGCTAGGAACCTCGCAACCCGCCCAGAAGTACACTTCAGATGTCTTCTTTCCGCTTTCGTTATTGAAGGTATGGGAACAAAGATACATCTCACTCTCGAACAAATGTCTTTCTTGACCGGCTCGTACGGGTGCCTTCTTGCCGTCGGCCGAAAGCTGGAACAATTGGGTATCCAATGTTCTGATCCGTGGTGGCGAAGTGCTAGGTCTGTTCATAAGCAGTTCCGCAGCGTCTGCACGGTAGTTTCGCTTTGGTCGCTGCGGCCCAAAGAAATCGGTCAAAGCATTCGAAACCTCCGCAGCTTGTTTTGTCGGCGACCTCATTGGGGACGCCGAGGGCGTAGGAGATGTTGCTTGCGGGTTGGGGAGTGATCTTGATGAGCCCAGGGACTCGAGATCAAGCGGCTGAGGTATGGATTTGGCAGCTCTTGTATCTTGCGTTGGGGCTAAGGTTGGCAGAGGCCGGGCACCAAACATGACTCTAGCCGGTTCAGACTCGGCTGTCTGCCCTCTTTTCGGAAACGGTATGGGCTCGGGGAGTGGTCTGCCAGAGCCCGCCGGCGTTGGGGACTTGAGCTCTGGGCTCGAAGGTTTGCTGAATAACGGCATGGGTGTGTCATCCGCTTGGGGTGACTTGAGAGCTTCTCGCTGAGCCAACTTGTTTGCATCTTGTTTTGACTCGTCGAGGAAACGCGACATGCGCTTGACATCCAGCTTTCGCGGGGACGATGGCTGCGACAAGCTCTCGTTTTCATCAAGTCGCTTCGTCGGCGAAGGGCTTCTGTGGCCCGTAAGCGCAGCAACCTGCTCGTGGATTTTACTAGGAGATCCAGGTGCCTTATACGAACTAATGGCTGATTTGGGCCGAGATGTGTAGCCGGGTGACCTGGCCGAATTATCATCTCTGGGAGATTGAACGCCAAACTTAGGACCAACGACGGGCGTATCGTTCTTCCCATCATCTCTAGGCGAGGTGCTTTCGGGTTTGGGCTCCGAGGGCTTCCGGGTTTCCGTCACCTCTGCCACCGGCTGCTGGGCAGCGGCGGGTGCAGAAGCTATTGTGGGCGCCTTTCTCTTTGGTCCACGAGCGCGACCCTTTGTCATGTGTGTAAGCTTTGGCGCCGAACTGCCCTCGCCATTGTCTGTGGCAGCGGGGCTGCTCTGGGAGGCTGTGCTCCCACGGCTCGAGTTGCCAGATGCCATTGGGGGAGGTCCGCGGGCGAGTAAGCCTGCCAGGGCTGGATTGAACCGATTAGCCAAGGCACTCCCCCCATCTTGCCTTGGAGCCGGCCCGGGGCGCTGGTTTCGTTCTGGAGCGATGGCACAGCAGACGCATCATCCACACTTCGGGCCGAAGGTGGTGTCTTTGTAGAATCTTGATTTGTATCAAGACCAGCTTGGCTTGACTTTCTAGAAAGGGAGCCTGACATTGAACCAAACTTTTCTAGGCCCGCTCGGCTTGACTTTCTAGAGAGAGTGTCTGGCATTGAGCCAGAGTTTTCTCGATTCGCTGCTCTTTCCGAAAATGTTGGGGTTCCAGGAGACGACGACTTGGCAGACTTGACAGACTTGGCACGCGAAAGCTCCAAGCTCTTTGCTAAGCCTTCTGGTATTGGTGTTTCGCTGGCACTGCTCATGTTGCGGGAAATCCCTCGTCCCTCAGATTGCGTTTGCTGGAATTCCTTCTTCTTTGCCAGTATCGCCTCCTTGAACTCATCCTTGCGTTCCGTCCTTTTGGGACCGCCCGTCACGTTCAAGGCAGCTTTTCCCCTCGTAATGTTGTTCTTGAGTTCATCTGGAGCCACATAGTTTTGGATGGTTGCCTTGCGTAAATGTCCGAATACGTTCTTGAATTCAGGGTTTCCAGCACCATCAGATGAACCACCAGGTGCTTGTCTTGGCTTGAGACTTGCCCTAAAGTCCCTCTGAGGCGGCGTATCGGGCTTCGGCTTGTTGGCTGCTGGTATTTGTGGGCTTTTGGGATTGCGGGTACCGGAAGGTTCGGCTTCGGTGCTTGCCTCTTCGGCCGTTGCGGTCGAGTTGGTTGAGGTATGGCGGGTACTGCTGTGGCCCCCGGTTCGTTGACTTACAAGCATAGGCGTCCCTCCGCCAGTACGATGGCTTACAACCGTAGGAGTCGTGGGCTTGGCTGCCGTGCCTGGGGCGGAGGACCTCATAAGTCCACCAATACTGACTTCATGTTTGTGGGATATGGTAGATGTTCTCCCAATCTCTGTTTGTGAGTTTGCTGCTTTCTGGGCCTTCGCTTTTGCGATCTCCACCATCCATGCTGGCTGGTTGGAGGGCGTAGATGTCGGTTTTGGCTTGGGTGATTCTGGTTTGTTCAAGGCCGACTCGAGCCAGCTAGCCTTCGTGGGACTCCATCTCCTAGGATCCATCGTTTTGGACGGTGTCTCCGGCGGAGTTTTCTCTGGGTTTGGCTCTGAAGGCTCGGGTGAATGCTTGGTATCGAGTTTGAGAGAATTCGTCGCCTTTGACGAGATTGGCTCATCTTCCGCAGTCTCGTCTTTACCGTTACCATTACCATAGCTAGAAGTTGGTCGTGAGGTTGAGCGAGAACCAGGCCGCGAATATGCCTCCGTTGATGTTTCGCGCATCATGCTTTTCGGCCGTGCTCTGAGGCTTGTTTGGTCGTTCCCAGCTCGGTTCGACACGACGGTATCAGCGCGCTGCAATCCTGTCGGTGACTGTACACTCCATCTCTTGTTTATGCTGTCGTTGCGCTTCATCATTGCACTCTGCACGAACCCACCCATTCCCTTGGTTGGCGAGACTGGCCTGTCCGTACGCGTGGGAGAGCCCCGTCCCAACGGCGGTGACATAAGCGGTTCGCTCTCCTGATTTGCTCCGGTTTCTGCCAAATCCTCACCACCGGGTGCACCAGGTGGGGTCAGTTTCTGCGAGGCTGACAGCGGAAGCGGCGAGTCGCTGCCACGACGCAAGTCGAGTGAGTCTGGGCGGGGGCTTCTTCCGTCCGAGATGGCTTCATTAGATATGCCCCGAGACATGCCAGGCAATTGAGCGCGTGGCGACGACATATCCATTCTCTCGTCGTCTTCCACTTGGCTTTTTCGGTATGCCCCCGAGCTGGCACCACGGTCAGCTGTCTGACGGAACCACGCAGGATCCTTGGATGACAACGATTGCGCTATCTGATCTCGTGACATAGCCTCAGAGTCCTGGAGCGCCTCGTTTAGGCTAGTAGTGGATCTGGCGGCATTCTCAGCTGCAACGACCGAGAGGGGCCGGCTTTGTGGCCTGTTGGAAGCCTGTGATTGGGGCCGTCGCTGCCAGCTCAAGCCCCTTGCAGTAGAAGAGCTTCGCGTTGGGGACCCGCCGCCTGCTGGCTGCTTGTTGTCACCATCAAACGGCGACTCGTTCTCCTTGGTGGGAGACGTGGAAAAGGAGCCCCGCGCAAACATCGAGTCTAATTGGGGCAAGTCTCTTGGCGTCTGAGGACTCACGGGTGGTTCGAGAATTGGCGAGGAATCGAGATTCAGGCGTTCAGAGCCCTGCGTAGCGGTGCGCTGTATCGACGGCGGCGGGGTGTTGGCGGGCGACGATTTCTGAGGTGAGATGGATCTGGCACGTTCTAGGAGGAACAATGGCCTTGTCAGCATCAGCGCCCTCAATAACTCTGAAACCACGCAACGAAATTCCGGGCGGATTCAAGCCCCAATGCCCGTGAGAAAAAGCACCACTCGCGTTGGGCATGTCTCAACCGGAAGCCGAAGCGGAAATTAGGTGCTGCGAAGCTGGAAGAACATTACAGTGCGTAGGAGCGGGAAGATGACCTACCTGCACGGCGGGCTTGCCTTTCCTTGCGATCTTGCAATATCTTCTCTTCCAATTCACGGGAGCGGGCTTCGTCCTCCTCGGCATGCCTGTCCCCCAGCTCTCGAACTTGCGATAAGAACTTCGATACGTCTTCGGACATGGTTCTAACAAAACAGCGAGGTTGTCACGGGCAAATGATGGAGCTCGAGCTCGGCGGAAACGAGACCTACGAGTACGTGACCAAAACAACTTATGTGGTTAGTTCGTGGAGGGGAGGGGAGGGGGAGGGGAGCCACAATCTGTCCACCTGGTAGGTAATGGCAGACGAGGAAAATGGCTGCTACAGGATTGTAACTAGCAGTGGTAACAGCAGATGAATCGCGATTTGGTGGCTGCCCGGCGTGAAGCTAATTTGGGAAGGGAGACGTCTCTCTATGGTGGGTGCTGCTGCCTCCAACTCTCTTTGTGCGTAGTAGGTAAGAAGTAAGTAATTGTTGTCATATATGGTGTCGTGTTGTGTTGTTTGGTGTTGTTTGGTGTTGTTTTTGCTAAGGTTTAAGTGGGGTTGCACGGTCTTGTATCACTATTGATGCTTATATTGGATCAGACCTGGATTTGTGGAGAGTCGGTTCCCGTACGGAAGTAGGAGTACCTGGACGGGGGCATGCACTGACTGTTTGGCCTCTTGTTCTCGTCCCGTCCCAAGCCAGTTCTTCTTCCTCCTCATAGCCTACTGTTTGGTTGTCCTGCTTTTTGTTTTGTTTCGCTCGCTTGTTTGATTGGCGGATGGCATGTGCTTAGTGCGGTTTAATCGCTTGGGCCACAAGTTCACTTGGTGGTGCCTCTGGAACCCCCCAATCGCAATAGTTTGTTCACCTTGACGCCCACTCGTATGATAAGGCCAGTTGACTATTAGTGCCTCAGAGAAGAGGTGAGTTTCCTACCTACCCCGTATCATCCAACGAACTGCACCTCTCCCAGCGGCTGGCTGCTTTGCACACACACATCGCAGGTGAATTCGTCAACATGGTCGGTGATATAAGTGGCACTCGGCAGTACTATGATCCCATACCTCGGGTCGGCCCGGACTCGGTCTTGACTACCTGACGTGTCCCCGCCCTGTTGCTATCGCAATGTATGTCGTTGGCGCTTCAATATAGAAACAACCTCGCTTTGGCATCCTTCACAACCCAGGCCAATCCCTCATTCAGATTGGCTCCCGTCATGGCGCTGCACCGCAAGATGTGCCACTGGTGCGTCCGGATGGCCCTCAGTTGCAGGCCCTCAAGGATCTCATCGTCATCCATGCACCCGTGAACATCAGTCTTGTTGGCAAAAATCAATAGGCATGCTCCGGACAACCGCTGCAGCCACGTCAGTCCAATGCTTCTGCTTCCCCACCAGGAGCAATGCTCTGAAAAGGGTGAGCCTACCTCTTCTTGGAGGAGACCGTGGAGCTCTTCTCGACAGTCTTGGATACGAAGCCGGTCCGTAGCATCAACCACCCATATTAAGGCATCCGTCTTCTCAAAGTAGTTTCGCCAGTATGACCGCAGCGTTTTCTGACCACCAACATCCCCTTGACCAGCGTAAGCCCCTAGACTGCACACAATGTCCTTCTGACTTACATATGTTGAGCTTGTACCTGCATCCGCGTCAGCAACTTGGCTTGCTAGTGACCAGAACCCAATGTTGCATACCCTTCATACTCGATGGTCTTGATAATGAAGCCCAGTGTCGGGCTCACAGTGTTGACGTCCTCGTTCATGATTCTCTTGACGATGGTCGTCTTTCCGGCATTGTCCAGGCCCCTGTTTCCGTTAGTCCTTGGTCCAAGCCGGTGGAACTGGGTCACAGTACAGCATCAGGATTCTCATTTCCTTATCCTTGAGCCGGGCCTTGCGGAGAATTGACAACATACTGCCGGGTTTTCGAGGGGGTCTCAAACGCTGGAAGCTGCTGGCTTGAAACTGCGGGATCTGTCACTGGTGCTCATACTGTCTGTGGTTTTAGTTGGGGGACAGACTCAAAGCGGGCTACTGCCTACAAACCTCCGCTTCTCTGCTCCATCAATAAGTAACTAGCAAACATCGAATCTTCTCTTATCCTGGTTCACGTGATATTATTAACTACATGTCTACCTACTACTTAGGTAGGTCAGTACTTAATATCGCAATACACAAGTCTATACGGAGTACAGGCACAGTTCTGTATCTTTATCCGTTGCGGTTTTAACCATCATGCGGACCACTTTGTGAATATTATTTTGTTAGGTGCCTGCGCAAATATCAGCAAGACAATGTGAATCGTAATAAAATGCGCCCTACTGTTTTTGTAATTCTGTAACTATAGATATTAGGCCGACTAATACTACATACCTCTTATATACTTCTTAAGTACTTAATGTACGAGAACTCTTCGGGTATTTAAGCAGTAATGCACATAGCTGGTAAGGCTACTTGTGATTCAAGGTGAAGTCCTGAAACCTCTAGGAGGCTATTATGAGGGACTAAGAATTGAATATAGGAGAAGGAAGTTGCAAGATATAACATACCATCTTGGGACTTTTAACGGGAAGGTACATTAACCTCATTATATACATCTATCCATCCTCACAGGGATTTCACTCTTGCAAATTCCACCTGGCCTTGTTCAAGATCTGCCACAGTGCTTCCTAATGTGAGTGCTCTTAGCCTTTCAAAGGCCGGTACCAATACCATTCCCACTCCCATCTGCCTTACCTACTGCCTCCCGGCCGCAGAAGTACACTCCCGGCCGCAGAATTACAGGCCCCGGTCTATTCCGGAACCCAAGTTCGCATCTGCCTCTTTAGGCTTCATTTCTGTATTTTCCACTGGTCTACCTGGTTCACCAACTCCTAGCAGCTCCAAGTCACGAGCTGAGGCACCTACCCAGGCGAATCTAATAAAATTCCTTCTCTTTCTTCCATCACTCTCTTGATCGTGGATGCCCCTTAAGTTCTAGAAGACGAGTGGCATAGGACAGGCAGCCTTGGTTCTGAGTCGCCCGGACAGTGAGGAAACACGACTCCTCGACACGTTTTCCGGAGACGCATTTTCAAGCCCAGTCAACAAAGTGTCTCGAGGAACGGGGTAAACAAAATCATTACATCAAACACATAATCCATCCGCCGAAAGTCCATCATTTCCCACACCTCCCTCCCCGATTGCTGTCACCAATCTCAATATCCATCCTACTACTTCTCAACGTTGAACGAATCAAATCCTTGGTGTTTGGTCAGTTAAGCCCCCCTACGGATCTCTGTTTTCTCTTATCCGTTATTCCAGCAACTGGATTTTGCTGACATCATTCTCTCAATAGAGCATGGCTGCACCACAGCACAGGAACGTCTGGGTTGACCACTGGACATTCCATCAGGATGTGGCCGGGTCGGGCGAAAAAGCAACCTACAAAAGTCCTGCTCCTGACATTGATAACAACTCGGTGCCCTCTTACGGAGGGTTGGCCTCATCTCAAGGCGACTTGGGTGCAGTGGACGGGACTGGCCTATCGACTGCCGCTGGCGAAGGACGAAACGGTGTGCGAGCCGGACAAGCTCAGTATTTCGGCGTTGCACGCGGAGAAAATGAGGCCCCCGGCCTTGGTTTTACTGATAAATCAGACGATGGTCAATATGCTATGGGGGCTCCTATTGCACCCAGAGCACCCAGAGCAGCTCAGAATCAGGTTGGAAAAAGTCGCTGGGCTACAGCCACAGAGGCCAAGGGACCGGCAATCTGGCGAGATCCCCCGAAGCAGTTTGTAAAGGCAAAGGGCCAAAGTCTCATGAGTGTGCCACCCAAAGAAACATCTACACTCCCTGAAGTCAACCTGTACGTGCCTCCGCATCTGCGTCAAGGTCCAAGTCATGTCCAACAAGAAGCACCCGAGCCGGAGCCGAAACAGCAGCTTGATGTAGCACCGGCAAGAAATGTTTCTGGTCCTACACCTAGAGGACCTGCAGCGGCCTTAGTATCCCAGAAAGCCCCTGTATCGGCAGAGCACAAGGGCGAGTCGTCTTGCCCCAACCCCGCACAAGAAGCGTCCCTTGCTGTTTTTGGGATTAGCCCTCCGAAGGCTGACTCCGACCGTGATCCTCGTGGTGAAGTTCCGGTCCAGATCTGGACAGAGCAGGATTGGAACGAGACGCGCCGCCCGAAGAAGAAGAAGTCGTTCGAGAGCGAGTCGGTTATTCGCAACAGCGAGGCCAGTGCCGCCACTAGCACAAGCAAGTGGGCGCCCATGACCCGTATGACTGCATGGATCGGGAGATGGTCGTCAAAGATACCCAGTTCCGTGGAAACCTCGGTTCTCCAGGATCGTCCTACAGTCTACGAGGACTGCGACGTAGATTGCGGAAGTGGCAGCCTCCTTCCTCCTGTCGAGTACCCGCGCACTTCATTTGGTAAGTTGGCCTTGAAGACTTGCTATGAACGGCACTCTAACATGGCCCAGACCCGAAGGACAGCACCACCTTGTCAAAGAAGCGACTCCATGCCACCTCCGAGACCCGCATCGTTCGTGAGCGCAAGAAGCAAGAGCAAAACGAACAAAGACGAGTCCAGCAAGAGCGTATTGAGAGAGCACGTATGGCCCCTTCGGAAATCAACGAAAGAACAGAGCCGGCCATGACCCGCTCGAATCCGTTTCAATGCAGAACGGATTGCCATATCCGCCCTGCAGAGCTCGGAGATATGGTGACCGTCGCTGGCCTTTACAACCACGAAGTTGCAAATGGCTGGCGGGCATTGGACCAGGATGCGGTGCAGCCGCCAGCATGGGAACACATCCTCCGACATTGTCACGGGCACCAGCTGCCCTTTGTTGTAGCCCTTAGCGGGTACCGCGACCCTCGTGTGCCAGTTGCTCATGCTGGCCATCAGATTGTCGGGTTCGCATTTCTTGATATAGCGAGCCGTGGCGTTATGGGCTCTATCACCACGAACGCAAAGTGCTCCGGTAGACTCTATGTCATGGTAGATCCTCAATCCCGACGTGCGCGGATCGGCACAGCTCTGGTCGATGCCGTCTTGCGAACTATTTCGCCTCAATACAGCCCCAAAGAACACGCATACCAATGGGAGAACCCCCAGATGGATCCTGCCTATCTTGAATGCCGCTACAACCCTCACTCCCAGAAGCGTCGTTGGTGCTCGATTCTGGTGGAGATTTACGTACAGAATCACGGGACCAAGGAGAACACCACGAAGGGAGAAGAATATCAGTTCATCTGGAATTGGCTTGAGATGGATCTCAATATGAACCTCATCTCGCATGCTCCAATGTTCGGCCGAGCAGATCGCCTGGCAACTTCTCCTCTTCTTGATCGGTTGATCTTCGAGCACCGTTGCTGCCCGGCAGAGATCTAGATGGGAATGCATTGCACTGCACCTTGGTGTTAAACAAGGCAGAACAAGGGACGTTTGTTTTACTCCCAAGTCTTATCTGCTAACGATACAGAAGAGGAATGGCCCAAATATGAGTCATGTATCATGTTCTGTAAAGCCGAGATCCCCTAGATTTAGATTGCTAGGTTCCCCAAGAGGAAGTCGCTTAGTACAGAAAGGGAATGGATTGCAACCAGCCTTGACAGGACTACCAGCCTTATAACGTAGCAACTGGAATCATATATTGGTTCCATGGCCCAGGTGACCCAGTAGCTGCTTTCTAATCTCCCTAACAGTTTCATTCAGGGGATATATGTATCGAGGCATAGAAGCTGGCTACGAAGGAGTCGATTACGACTTCACAGCCCAGGCGCGTTTCAACTGATAGCTGGGGTAGTAATGGATAACTATGCCTCAATCAAGAGCTTGCTAGAAGAACTGTCGCCGTTATACAGAGGTAGCATCTTACTATATGAGATCTAGCATGCATGACACACCATAGAGTCGGCAGCAACGCCGTGGAACGTGACAGGAATAACGAGAAAGTCTAGCAGAAAGGCTGGGCTGTATGTAGCCTAAAGAGAGCGCAGGAGTTAAAAGTAGACCTGCAAGAAGATATAGGAATATTATGGCTCCAGACAGTGGTAACGATAATCACTTTCTTAAGGTTCCATCTACTATCCACGTACCGCCATCCATAGCGGAAAAGTCCATGAACACTTCCCACACCCTACCTAGGTATATATATGTACCCTGTTCTAGCTAAATAGAATGTCTACAGCTAGCCTACTTAGATATCTCAAGCAGTCACAATAAAAAGGAGCAGTCTAATAACACACCAAAAGTTCTCTACGGAGAGTCAGGTTTTTAGCAAAAAGTCGACCCAGACGGGATTCGAACCCGCAATCTTCAGAGTGAAGGAAATCGGTGAACCGAAATCTGACGCGATACCATTTCGCCACCAGGCCTTGCTTCTTTTTTGAGATGTGAAATTTGGGGCTTATTCAAATACTTGGCCTTAAAAAGCCCTTCGAAACTCAGATGCTGGTTTTTATGATTTGAGCAGACATACGGAGTTTATAGAACTTCTTATAGTTATAGCATGAACACATTGCGCACTATTTATGTCACCTCTTATAAAGTATGTATGTAGTTCTATCCGCAAGCCGGAATATAACAAGGGCTCTTTAACGCTGGAATAAGCACACTTTGGAATGGAAGATTCTATAGTTGTCCGGTTCAGATCGGAGTTGTACCCACACATACAGGCGATTTATAACACAGCTTTGATCACGTACATACGTGTAGGTGTGTGTTTGGGCATAAGAACTGGGTGAAGCAACACATACAGCATGGCCAGAGATACTAGGGGACAATCTAAGTGATTCTACAGTCTCACTTTTCAAGACAGCAGTCAAAACACTGTGGCAAGAGGCTAGCCATCCATGCATTTCCATGACATCCTACAATTTGCCCTATTAAAAGATACACGTAGAGCTCGCCTGATCGATGCGACCTCGCGGCAAGCTCGTACATTCTCATCTCTCCGGTATATCTACAGGTTACCTCCGCCTTGCTTCCAGGCTTGCGCCATGGCCAGCATGTTGGAAAGATCCTGCTTGTCTTCGTCATCGGCCGGGAACACGTAGTCGATGCGTTCCTCGTATGTGTCATCCTCGAGCTTGTGCATCTTCTTGACTCTGCGAGGCATCTGCTTCTGCACTCTCTCGATGTCCTCGTCTGCGCCATGGACACGCTCGAAGGCGAGCCACGAGTTGAGCAGCGAGACTCTCTCCTCTTTGAGGTTCTTCTCCTTCATACTCTTGTGGGCACGCTCGAAGATATTTCTTGCTCGCGCCTTGGCAGCCTCGGTCTTGGGCTCCTCCTCCTCCTCCGCATCCCCGTTCCCGTTCGCCGCGTCATCGTTGGCGTCCGGGACGTTGAGTTCGAAGTGTGCGTAGCTGATCCACACCTTGACATGCTCCGTCTTCTCGAGCAGCCTCTCGTACAGGTCGCGGGTCCTGTCAAACTCGCCCTCTCCCTCCTCAAAGTCAATGTAGGCCTTCCACACCAACTCTGGCATGTCAAGTGTCTCTTGGCTTGTGGCGAGTTCGTAGATGGCTCTTGCCCTCTCCAAGTCGTCAAGACTCTGCTCGAGCTTGGCAAAATTGATCCAAGCTTGGGAGTTGGAAGGGTTCCACTCAATGTGCTTCTCATATAGTGTACGGCAGCGAACAAACTCGTACAGCTTCATCTCCAACTCAACATAGCCCTTGAACAGCTTGTCCTTTGGGCACATGCCGATGGACCGCCCGAGCGTCTTGCGCGCCATCGTGAGTTCGCCCTGGCGAATTTCGAAATGCGCCTTCATGAGCCATATCTTGGCAAAGGTAAATTTTTTGTGCGGTATAAGGTCGAGGCAGAGGTCATAGATCTGCCGCGCCCGGCCGATATCCTTGGCCTCCATCTCCTCCCATATCGCATAGAATATCCATAAATAGATATATCGCCGCCAATGGCGTTTCTCTTGTGTTGGGGGAATCTGGGCTACTGCTCGCTCGTAGACATCTCTCACCCGATTCACATCCCCTCCTGCCTCCTCCAACCGGGCATAATCAAACCATATGTCGTAGTTCTTGGAGTTCTGGTTGATCTGGTCTTCGTAATGCCTGCGTCGTTTCGAAAGAACAACATCCTCAACCCCTTCTTGGTCACCGTATTGCTTCTCGAAAGTCGTGTAAGCCTTATGCAAGAGCATGGATTTGGACCGCGGTAGGCGGTCGAGGGCGTGCTTGTAGATGGCTCTCGCGCGCTCGTACTCTTTGAGCTTGGCCTCGAACCGCGCCCAGGAAACAAATATCTTCTCATCCATGAATTCATCCCCCAAAGCCTCAATGGCGTCGCTGTACACTTGCCTCACCAGATCGCTTGTTCCAACCTCTTCTTCGAACTTTGCCCACTTGATCCAGTTACGCGGCTCGGGGTGAACGAAGGTGAAGCGTGTAAAGATGTCGCGCGCTCGCTGAAACTCGCCATAACGCTTCTCCAACTTGATGTATGCGCTCCAAGCAGCCTCATCGGGGCGCCACTCCATCCATCGCTCGAAAACCTGTCGTGTGCCGGGGATGTTCCCGAGCATCTCCTCCATGTACACATACTTATACCAGAGCTTATCGACCCGAGGCAAGATGGAAACAGAGCGGTCTAGGAGATTGCGGGCATGGTTGATATTGCGGCTCTTCATCTCAGACTCGATATAGCGAATCCATAGCACAACCGACGTAGAATCGACATCGAGGGCTCGTTCGAAGATGGAGCGGGCTCGTCTGTACTCCTTCTGTTCCAGTTCCCATTGTGCATACCGCATCCAGTTGTTCATATTAACCCTGTTCCGACGAACATAGTCTTCGAATTCCTTGCGCTTTCGACCCTGGAATTCGTGTAGCTCCTCCAGATCCTCGAAGCGCTGCGTAGGTGCCTTCACCTGGGTATCCTGGCGATCTTGAGCTTCGCGAAGCAGCTGCTCGGCCGAGATCTGAATAGGCGCGGCGCCCTTGTTCTTGACCCTCGGGGGGCCGCGTGAAGACTCCATGTTGGGCGAGCGCTTCAGTGCAGCGCGACAGTGGTAGTTGATGGGTTGAAACGAGTCGCGGCTTGGAGGGGGGTGTTCTCGGTCCCAAAAGGGCCAGCGAGACCTGGCGGTGATGCTGCTAAGGTAAGTAGATGGATGGATGCTGGAGTAAATTGCGATGGAGGCTGTCTGTTTGTCTGTTCTCGCGCCGGTTACCTTCCAAAAAAAATATAGGTTGTTGACAAGGCTGATTCGGCCAATAGGCGTTCTCGAAACGAATGACATAAGGCTTATTAGTGGAGACAGCGTCTCTAATCGCCTGGCGCGACTGCTATCAACCAAAGGTTACTTACTTATTTTATTATTACTCGTTATCGCAGCCTTGCAGCATCGGTTAGATCTTCTGCTTCTTTTCATCTTTCTGTTGACTTCCGAAGAGACGAACTCAGCTGTCCACAAGATTTGCGACTGCCTGCTACAAGCCCACGCGCGCTCAGACTGTCGTCAACCAATTTCCACCCCGGGAAACCGAGGGACAAAGGGCACAAAAGTGAGTTGCCTGAGATCATCACTGCTTGGTCAACGCAAATCTCATCCACCAGTGCAAAATGTCAACCTTAGCAGACGAGCTCCTCCAGGACTTCGAGGAGTCGGGGTCCGAGAATGGCGACGAGCAGAATGATCTAGGCCTGGAAGGCGACGGCCTAGCTCCTAAGGGCAAAGACGACAGCGCCAACTACAACAAAAACGACGATAACGACGACGATGGCGATATGGCTCTGGATGGCGACGAAGAGCCTCCAGACGACCAAGACGAGGAAATGGGCGGGGTCAGTCCTCTGGAAGATGAGGATGAAGCCAAGGCCAAGGTCGAAAAGATGCAGCTCGGAAATGTCAAGGATGTGCGCAAGGTCTCTACTGTTATGGATAGGTTAGAACCTCTCCTTCAAGATATCGCCCGCTTTCAGTCACAGCCTCTTGATGCTCAAGTAATCAATGTCGGCAATATCGAGGACAACCCCGAGTACAAGGTCCTTACCGAATCGAACACGCTGTCTACGCAACTCGACGGAGAGATCATGAAAGTTCACAAGTTTATTCGGGATCACTACTCGGCACGCTTTCAAGAACTCGAGACTCTTGTCCAAAACCCGGTCGAGTATGCCAAGGTTGTTGCGATCCTCGGCAACGGATCCATGGACTCAGATCGCATCAAGTCGTTGCAGGAGTCAACCAACAATGTCTTGGGCGAATCACTCAAATCAGTGTTGGACGGCCCGACACTGATGACTGTCACGGTGGAGGCGACGACGACAAAGGGCCAGGAAGTCAGCCAGGAAGAGCTCGATCGGATTCTTCGAGCATGTCTTATGGTTGTCTCCATGGACAAAGCGAAGAAGACCCTTACCGAATACGTCCAATCCCGGATGAACATATTCGCTCCCAACCTGACAAGGCTGCTTGGGTCTTCGTTGACAGCAGCCCAACTAATCAACACAGCTGGTGGGCTGACAACCTTGGCCAGGACTCCGGCCTGCAACATTGCCGCGTGGGGCTCCAAGAAACAGTCAAATTCGGCCTTTGCCACCAACACTGGCGTTCGACAGCAGGGGTTCGTCTACCAGTCGCCTATTATCCGGGGTGTGCCCAACGATTTGAAGACAAAGGCAATGAAGGCCGTGACCGCTAAGCTTGTTCTCGCGGCACGCGCCGACACTGGTCACACATATCCTCATGGTGATTATGGCGATGAATTACACAACCAGGTTTTGTCCCGGTTAGACAAGATGACAGCACCGCCTCCGAATAAGGGACAGCGTGCACTGCCGGCTCCAGACGACAAGCCGTCGAGGAAGCGGGGTGGCCGGCGAGCAAGAAAGGCCAAAGAAGCCACAGCCATGACCGATCTGCGGAAAGCTCAAAATCGGATGATTTTTGGCAAAGAAGAGAAGGAGGTTGGCTACGGTACTGGCGAATCTACAGCGGGTATGGGCATGATTGGCCAGTCAAACGATGGACGGATACGCGGCATCCAGATTGATAATCGCACCCGTGCCAAGCTCACCCAGAAGCATAAAGGCTGGGGAGGGGTGACACCTGTTGGCGGTGCGGCTTCATCCTTGCGTGGATTTGGCCAAGGCGGCTCGACTATCGATCTGCGTGGCAAAGGCATCCGGACTTCTGGGGTGGGCTCGACTATCGGAGGAGGAGCTGGTGGTGCTGCAGGGACTGCATCATCGCTCGCCTTCACACCTGTTCAGGGTCTCGAGCTCGTGGACCCGAAAGTTCAAGCGGAGCTTAAGCGCAAGAGACAGGCTGATGAGGATCGATACTTCAAGGGGGGCACTTTCACGCAGGTCAGCGGCGGCTCCAGCAATGGGACCTTCAAAGTTCCAGGTCAGCCTCCCAGCAAAAAGGTTGACACGGGTTCTACGAAATCCATGGCACCTCCGCCGGTACCTTCGAAGTAGTAGGTTGCATTTTCAGGGTGTTTGTACTATGGTACCGCTTCGCCGCATCCTGCAGGTCGGCGCTAGTAAGCTCTTTTTTAACCAACATGCCACGTTTACTTCTGCGAAGAGGAAGTGGACGATTTCTCCGTGTACGATGGATTGGCAATGAGGAGGATACGACTATCTATCCCAAGACTGGCAATAATATGACTTATTACTATACCTGAATAATTACTTCAGCCACTTGAGTACTTTCATACATGTAACAACATACGCGTCCTAACCTTGAGCTTCGGCAACATCTACCTGCCGCCCAGCTGACTTTTTGTTGGGAGAGACAAAATGCAATGTTAGTAAAATGCAATGTTAGTAATGAAAATGGTGAGAGTAGGATCGACCAAGCGGACAACCCAGTGCAACACCTCTCTACCTTCGCGTATATGTCGAAAGGGTCCCTCCCCTAAACTCAGAAGTCAGTTAATAAGATCTGAAGTCAAGTATGCTTGTGTGTGTGCGGGCGCGGGGCGGGGGCAGGGACTTGATGTAGGGGTAAGGGGACCTGCAGAACTGAATGTGGTGTGTGGATGAGCGAGTGTTTTGCTCAAATAGTGATGATCTTCATCTTTCTGCCTTCGCTCTTGACACCAGAGAGCAATCAATAGACTCGGAAGGTTTCGTATTTGAAAGGTTGGGGAAACTTTTCTGCAGCATCCTTAGGGGCAAGACAGCGTTGTTACTCATTCAGGTCAAACCCTCATGTCACAATGAGACAAGTGATGGATACCAAGTACAGGGTTTGCGTCAAATGTCTTCTGAAATGTCCTTACAACGTGCAAGTCAAACATGAGACTGAATGTCGTATTCGGTACCTAAGGTATTGCCCGCATGAGTAGCAAGTAGCCTTTTCGTTCCTTTTTTGCTTGTTGGTGTACTCGAGTCTCGTAGGAATGATGACCCTGACCCGACATGAAGTGCCTTTGTTTGCCCCTGTCCCCGAACTTGACGATATCCACCATAATGCCACATACAGCCTAGGTTTGTTGCACGGCTTCGACTGTTTATTACTACTAGCTCCCGCGTCAGAAGACCCCGATTAATAACAAAAAAAAAACCCCCTTCAGGGTCTTATTAGTAGATTTGCCTGAAGTACACACAAGACTCCACGATGGGAAAAGAACACGGATAATCCTGACCTCAGCCGCAAATTGCCCATGCAAGGAAAGCCCAATGCCTTAGATTCGCGAATAGGCCGAGATATAACGCCACCTGAAAATGCGACGTCCCGCGGTAGGTCGGCAATCTCTGTCAGCATACGGAGCCAAGGAAGCCCCGGCGATCTATGTGAAGGAGATCCTAATCGACCAACGGTTAGCTGGCGACTCGTGTGCAACCATCATACGGTGTTCTCGTCTTACTTCAATATTACTTCAACGTGATGACGATCTCCGGTAAAAAGGGCATGCTGAAAAAGAACATGGCGAAGTGCTCAGAATCCCATCTGCCGGGGGGATGCCACATACAAATCGCACGCTAGCGGGCATGCACATGCAACATTGCAACCCCGACACGACAACACGACAAACGGAACAAAAGCCAGCAGACATACATATACATCATGTTGACAGGCAGTTGTGTCGAACCATACCCCCTCGTTATTGGCCCATAGTCCCATGGAGAAACCAAGAAACCAGCCAACGTATCAAGGGTCTGTCATCAGCCCCCGACACCCTTTCTAGTAAGAAAAGCCCGTCTTTGACGTGGGGTTGCTTGCTGCGATCAACTCTCCGCACGCGGGGTATCCGCATGCGCAGCTGGTGAAACCATATCCTTCTTGAGAGCCATACTTCGAGTACTAGTGCTGAGGAAAACTAGGTTAAGCAAGTAAGCAAGTAGGTAGCTAAGTAAGTAATTGCCTGAACGGGAGAGTCGTAAGCTCGAGCTCCTCAACCATTGGGTTGGGCCTTTAGAGGTACCATAACCACCAAAGAGCAAGAAACCCCTCATTCTCGGTTGAACATGAACATTATCGACATATAGATTGATCTTAGACAAGAACCATGTCGTGAAGATGATTGGCAGTTTCTACCAGCTGTAGTAGTAATAGTCGTTGTCGTAGTAATTGCGGGAGCCAGACGCAACAAAAACCTAGCCAGCTGCTATGCTACCCAAGTTTACAGACCACTTACTTAATTTAGACAAGTCTGCACCAACGACGATTGAGTTTGGACGGGCTTCCAAGTTCTAATAGGAGCTGTTCTAGGATGGGTGCTTCGTCGAGTAGTTCCACTGGCTAATGAATGGTAGGTTGTCTTGAGCCTCACGAGTGCAGTTGGTGTTGCGAGAGGATACCTACTTACTTATCTTGTCTCCTGATAGCTACTGTGATAGTAGTAGTAGTAGTAATAGTAGGTAGGGACACACTATTGTATTCTCTGGCTTTTGATGCAGGAGGATGACCTGAATCAAAGAAAAAGCTAGGGAAACATAACCCAGCTAGAAATATGGCCACCTACCTAGTTTGCTGTCATCGCGTTCAGTCAGAACAGCACAGAGACCCAGCGGAATGCTTTCCCCAAGCTCGGCTGCGAAACTGTCCAGTACCATCGGGGCAAAAGCATCGACGTCGTTCCCGGAGATTCAAATGATTAGTAGAAGGATGAGGTGTCCATGAATCTAAACGTCACGATAGCGATAATGGAAAGAGGGCCACCGATAGTGATTGCAAAGTAGTCAGCAGACAAGGTACTTTGTTCTTACGCACTAAACCGAGATCTCGATGCCTTCCTAAGCTTGATGGAAAAACTGTTAGTTTGTGGGGTAATGGATAAGGGCCACGTACTCCTTGTACTAATATAAATTTTTGTTTGGTAGCACTTAGTGTGGGAATAGGAGCCCAAACAGTACATGTTCCGTTCGAACCGAAAAATCCGGGCCGCATAGTCAGGCTGCAAAGTCAGCCAGAATTGTGATATAAGAGTTCCTTCTAATGACGTCAATCAATCACATAACAGGTTATGAATGTGCTATCGGCAGGCCTTTATTAGTCAGTTACGATAGAAGTGCCGCTTTCCATGCTGCTGGGCGATAAAACTCGTAATGTCGTAATGTTTTAAAGTGGAATGTTCTCAAAATACTACACCCAGCTGAAGGGTCTTGTAAGGGATACTCGTAGAATTGAGTTTACTAAAGTGGAAGGGGCTGAGGTTTACTAGTAAGTAGAGTTAATTTTATATATACATATATTACCACCACTGTGAACGAATAGGGTCCTATCTCATCCAGTTTCTATCAGCCTTAGCTTTATAGTAGGAGTGATCAGTTGATAGCACAGTAATCAATTTTACCTTTGCCCGCTCACAGCGTACCATATATAGTCGTATCGCCCTCTCTCGTGAAGTATTAGTAGAGAGGCTTTCAAAAAACAGATGCGCCGGGGAGTGGTCCCGAGTCGTGGGCTGGTGGGGCTTGGTATTAAAACAGTTACTACCCTAGGTACTTCTTTTATAGTAGCAGTCGGAGTACCTGGGAAGACAGGGATGATAGGGTATGTACAAGTAGAGCCCCTCCTCCGCTCAGCGGAGCATTGTACTGTACCAGTAAAATAAAGTAGTGGGTAAACCCTGAATGATCGGTCTAATCGCATCGTCGATTGTGAATGAATCGACGATTCTTCATCAAGTTACCACCAAACAAGTCTTGCTAGTTGCTAGGGATGAAATGAGCAAAAACCTGTTCTGCTTGCTCATGGCGGAGCTTTTCTGCCATCACTGGCTAAAGTCTCCCTTTTCTCTACAATTAGTGATTGTCACAAACACCTTTGCTTACTCTGATAGTGGCTCTATCATTATAAAATTGAAGGTATAGGGAGCGTACTCAATGCGATTAGGAGCTCTGAGAGGAGGTCTATTAGTGAATAGCGATAGGTACTAATCATTCTGCTCAGCCCCGGCCGCCACATTAGGACTATGCAGCTGTGAAGGTACGCATGCAAATGTGGAAAGTACTGTAAGTACCGTTAGCTTGACATAAGCAGGACCCTGAAGGTCTTCGTTGAACCCTTCGAGCAGATACGTAGCGACTAGGGTTTTACACATCAGCACAATCAGCGTACAACTATTATCCCGGCTCATTGGGTAAAGCCAATAACATTTCACCGTATCGTCTAGAAACCCCCGGGCTTCTTCAAGGTTCTCTCACCAGAACCCATTTGCAGCCGCCAAATTGGAAACAAAAACCCTGCAGCAGGGGAATTGTCTCGTAGTTGTACATTCATGTAAGAGTGCTACACATACTACCGAGATAGAGAGTTTCTTCTTGGTCGATGGGCCACCACTCGAGTACGTGTAGCCAAGGGCTTTAATGGGGTGGGCTGAAAACGCAGAAGGTATATGTACATGTAATTAGTCGTATGTATGGTATGGTACACGGCTCGTGCACTATTCTGTATAAGTATTTCTGGCCTGGCCCCTGTGCGCCACATGGGCCCAAAAGGTGCCACAACGCCAAGTATCTCTAGCCGTTGTCTGCAGTAGAACCCTGCGCGGGGTCCCGGATTGACGTTGGAATTGTCGATGTAGTGCGCACTTCTCGATCCCCATGTTTAACGCTTACCGAAACCACCGCACCGCCCGCACACAACCTGGAATCTCTTCCCTTTTCCAGTGTTTTTGCCGTACCCACGAGCCACTTCGAATCCCCCTCGTGCACGCAGGGTCTTGTTTTATAAGTACTACTGGTATTCCACCAGCTTCTTCTCGCGACCGCCGGCGACATCCGCCATGGATGCGCCTGTACCGAATACGCGCAACAGATAACTATGACATCATGCCCGAGCTGGGTCCCCTGCGCTTCCTACGGCGTTCCACGGGTCCACATACAGTATCAGCCAGTACCGAAGGGCCCGTCGCTTCTTGACGCCGCATCTCGTGTAGCCCAGGCACAAGCCCATGAAGCTATGGGCTAGAACGTGTGTGGTATCAAAGGCGGACATACCCCCGCGCCCAGCCACAGCAAGTCAAGTCATCAGTCATCAATCAAGAAAAGAGTAGTGCCAAAATATCTTGGCTAAGAGCTCATCTGGGCAACACGCCTCAGGATCTTCAAGGGACGCAACCTACTACGTAGATAGAGAGAAAACCAAGGAAACAGATACAGACGAACGAGTCGTCTCGATACTGTAAGTCCCAAGAGCACCGCAGGTCAGGCAAATCGGGGTAGACCAACCATGCCACGCTGGGCATTGATTGTCGGGCTATCTCGATGAAGGGTGCGTGACAGGTGGTGTGATGGAATTTCGAGAATGCCATGGCCGTCTCTTGCAGACCTCTCTGGCCTGTCGCCACCAAGTTCACATCATGTACCTACGTGCCCCTTACCCCCGATCGATCCCTCTTCCTCTACAGTACGCATCGCGCTAGGCTGTCAGTCCCGAGCCAGCGCCACACCATGACTTTCTTCCAGTACCATTTATTGTACCGCCTGGCTGGTACACCGCAACGGCGCAGCTTTTGATTTGTTCAGAACAGACAGTCCTGCTTCGAACCTTAAGCCCCCTCCCCCTCACCCAATTAATAATGCCTTGCCCGACGTACGCGCCCATGATCGATCGATCTGTTCAAGCATTGGGCCTCTGGCTGTTCCGACGAGGCTCGAGATGCTCTTGTCACGTATCGTGAGCAACTGCAACGAAACATAACAGCGGGCCGGAAGACAATAGACGGTGGGCGAGGGTAGTCGAAACCCCCGTCGAAAACGATATCAGTCTACCACTTACAGTAGGTTACTGGCAAGCTTTTGAGGAAAGGGTGACATGTAAGTCCATTGGCTGGATTCTTTTCTCCAGCTTAGTCGTATGTAGAGTGGGAGCAAAATGCAGACAGATCGCTGCTGTATTTGGGTCCGGCGATTCCTTCAGAGTCGAACATGGGGTCCCCCCTCCTGGCTGCCACCTACGTCACTCTGAATTGGCCAATATCACCAATCTCCGTGGGCAGCTGCGACTTGATGGACCCTGGCGGGAAAGCGCCTGAAGTTGCATGACTGCAGCATCACGATCCGAAGCATGGAAGATATTGGGGCTACGAGTAGTATACGGCACGACGGCACTACTGGCAACAGGGACTCATGGCAACCCGGCATCGATCAGTGCTTGGAATAATACATGTAGTAGCAGGCTTCGGAACATTTGTTCCTGCACGCCATGACGAAATCAGGAAATGATGTGCGGACACTATGCGCTACTCTTGATGCTGTGACGGACCACTGACCACTGACTGCTACGTGTAGCACGAGGTCAGTGGCAGATGGGAAATCTGGCTCATGGGTGTCAACCCGATGTCGATGTGACCTTGGTTTCTATGTACACCTTCTAGAAATGTAGGGGTTTCGTATTGTAAGTATGTCCCGTAGTTTTGCTGGGAACCGATCGACCGCCTTGTCCTACCTATCTCGGTCGGGCTGGGCTGAAGAAGGAAGAAGGGCTGAAGAATACTTAATGTATAGCACATGTCCAACCCTGAAGTCCCGGCTCCCGACTTTCCAGATTTGGTTTTGTGCCATAGATGAGATAGAGACATGGTTGATGAGTTACTTACTGCTAGGTAGAATTACCATATGCACATCATTATTAAGGTCTGAGACTTGTGAAATGGCCTTCGCAGAGGGGTCTGTACTTATCCATCTAGGCACTAAGCATGATTCTAAAACCGTTGAGAGGAACAGAGATGGGCTGTTTCTCTCTGTCCTCTGCTGTCGTTTGCCATCCTGCTCTTCTCTCTCTTTCTCTCCCTCCCTCTCTCCCTCTCTCTCCCACCAGACCACCAGACCACCAGTGTGCCCTAATGGACTAGTGAAAGTTAACCTTAAAAAACGACATTGCTGAGAATGGAAGGGTCCCCCGTTCCTGACTTTTTCAAGGAAAGCCACCAAGCCAGGATGGGCCATTGGGTCGTGGGTACTTGGCTGGTACTTGTCGAGATACAAGCCCCGCCCTGTAGTTGTACCTGGAGTACACCTACTGTACGCACTCCTTGTCAAGGACCCTCGACCCCTGCCGCCCACAGACACAGACCCTAGTCGACTGCCACCAACTGCATGTACTGTACAGTTTTTCCTTCTTCTTCTTCTTCTGTCCTGTCCCTGCCTTGGGCTCGGGGCCTTGGGATCACGGATGTGGACCCCCCCCATGGAAGGAAACAAGGGTGCGGAGAGTGAGGCCTTGCAGGTTTTAAAGTCCACTGTGAGGAAGAACTGATGTAGTCAGTCTGCTACTACTAGTCGGTAGCGCACCTACGGTAGGAGGTACCTACATACATGCATACTTACACACACAGCCAAAAGGTAGGTAAGCGAAAACTTGATGGGATTCATGCGTTTCCCATGTTTCTTTTTAAGCACACCACGCCCTTTCGCACATTCTTCCTACTGCACCTCTGAAGTTCATCTTGTTGTTTACTCGACTTCATCTTCCTTGGACCTGCCTCCCCTTATATAACCTATCCTTACCTCTTTACCCCTCAACCATACCATTCATCGCGAGGACTCGTGCCAACGACCTTTCAACAACTCAATCATACATGATAATCCTGTCGTGTCTTATCGTCTAGCTGACCTGACCTGACCTGAACTTGTCCGATCTTGCACTTACACATTATCACCACCATCATCACCATTACTGTTACATCACACTAGCCCGCCGGGCGCCAGGAATCTCGTCATCATTGTCGCCTTGCGCCGCACCACGCAACCAATCAATCATCTCTCTGTGCGCATTGCATGCAATTAAAGAAGATTGGTCGTATCAATTGGTTTGACGTCGATCCTCCTCCAAGGATCACCAGGACGGCCATTTTCGGTCTCGTTGCAAGGACCTGATCTGAGGCTATCCTACCTACTTTAGCTATTGCAGGAATAAAGTGGGAGCAACAAATATCCCACAGCATTCTTCCTAGTCCATAATACTGTTCTCTCTTTCTTGCACACCGTCACAATGCAGGCTAGAGACGCAACAGGCCGCAAGGTCTCTCTTCTGAACGACGAGTCATATTCTCGCCCTTCGCTATACCACACTTCCAGCTCTTTCCAGTCCACAAGAGACGACTCCCCCTCCCCCCTACTCCAGAGCTCCTACGTTCCAATTCGTATGACTCCAACACGAGTTATGATCCTGTTTCTCCCATGACACCAGCCATTTACGACTTCTCGGCCCGTGGTCCGTATGATGATTATGCTACGGAGATGCCCCCCCGCCAAGCGTCCAGCATATATTGACGCCAGCCGATCCAACTCGTACGTTGAGGATGACAGCTCGGCCGGCTCGGCCGTGCAAGACCGGCCTGCCAAGCGGTACCCATGCAGGTACCGCGACAGCCACGGTTGTGAGAAAACCTTCACTACGTCGGGCCATGCTTCTCGGCACTCCAAGATCCACACTGCCGAGAAGGCTGTACATTGCACCTACCCCGGCTGCCACAAGAAGTTTACTCGTGCCGATAACATGAAGCAGCACCTCGAGACACACTTCAAGGACAAGTCGAGATCGTCGACGTCGTCCAAGTCTGCCTCGAAGAGCTCCCTAAGCTCATCTTCGAAGCGCGGCTCTGTCTCCTCTCGATCCACGACTTCACAAAGCAGCCGATCGCCTGTGTGCGGTGACGCTCAAATGTGGGATGTGGACCAGTACGGCATGGTGACGGATGCCGCCCAACTTCCATCTCCCAATACTACTTGGGACATGAGGAGCCTGAACCTGCCCCTGATGGGTCGCCCCAGCACTGCAAGGACAAGCAGCGGCCTCGACGCACTAGCAGCCATAGCCTGCCAAGAAGGCGGCTCCTGAGTGGTCTTCAAAATCCCGGTGACGACCTCTCGTCTAGTCGTCGTCGTCGGGATATAATTTATGCCGTCACGCCATGACACGGTGCACCAGTATATGGGACAGATATAATGACAGCTTTTCTATCTTTATCATGGGAAGAGGGCACACGGTTTGGGGCTATTGCGATCAACAGTTGAGGCGTTACGGATTTATTTTACGCTTCGAACCATATACCCAGGGCCCAAGCATACGGAAGGCGCACTGGAGTTTCTGTTGCTTTTTGAATGGCATTTGCGACAAAGAGTACAGGGAACACGGCAATGAGCAATCTACGGGATTTGAGCAGAACGAGCATATGAAGTCTGCTATTGCATTAGTACAGCACGCCTTGCAATTATGCTTCGAGAAGGAGAAAGGCAGCGTGCACGACACAAGCACAAAGGCCTTTGATGGCGCTTAGGAAAAGCATCGATGTATATTGACGTTACTACGGACGGTATCATGAGCAATGGTACTCTTCTAGGACATGCCTTTTTTCTTCCTTTTTTATTTTTATTTGTTTCTATTTCACTTTTAGCTTGGCGTAGATACCACTCGTCCGCCCTGTTTTCAGGGCGGATGGCACACGAAAATTTAAAGCAATGATTTAAATTACTACGAATCGTTCTATTTCTACCATGCCAATATCACCTGTTAGCATCTGTATAACTCGCGGTATCTACCGATCTGCAAACATCTACGTCAACGGGAGTCAGATCAGATCTACGGTACATAACGCCTCTTCCGCTTCGCATTTAGTGATGGACACATTAGTAAAAACAAGAAGAATTACCTAAGCCTTTTCTTTACAGCAGATAAGGGAAGGGAGCAGACAATACCGCGCTGCCCGGTATTATTGCTGTTGTCGGCGTCGTCTGGTGATTCTCTGGTGTGCGTGCCAGCTCTCCCTTCATTCCTTTCTTTCCCCTCACACACAGCTTACTTACCATGTAGTAAGTAATAGATAATAACTCGTAAGTAGTCTCCTCGGGGGGGGTATAGTAAACACAATAGAGACCTGACGCACTTCGACGTCACTCTGCATTTGACAGCTATTCTACTACACGTAAGTAGTAGGTAACGTTAGGTAAAGTTAAGTAAGTAAGTAATTAACTATAGAAGTAGATATTTACTCAAGCTAATTATTTTCTCTTTCGGCCTGGGTCAGCCGAGAGAACCCACACACGTCCTCCTCTCTACATACGGGGGGGGCAACCAACACACTACACGTCCCGCACCAACCGACGTTCGTTCTACTCGTACTAACGTAGCTCATAGATCTGCCACCCACCGCGCGTCTCCGCTGTCGTAGCGCCAGAACCAACTTATCTTCTCGTCTTGGGGCTTGGGGCTTGGGGCTTGGGGCATTTGTTTCTGATACCCCCCAGCATCAGGGCGGGCGCGGGTGTGTGGTATGTCGATGAGAGGGACGGATCCCCAACCCCACGGAGGATCTGCTCCTGACCTTAGCTACTTAGGTAGCTATTTAGGTTAGGTAATAGAAAAGCTCACACACACATCCTCAGATTCCACTGACACTAGGCCTTCCTCCTTCCTTTAAGACCTCTCCGTCCGTTATGCCACTTGGCGGGTCCGAGCCACAATGAGCCACCGCTTGTTCAAATTTCATCGTCTCATCATTCATTACGGGAAAACACCTCTAAACTGCCCATGTCCTCTCTCGTGACATATCCATATCTATGACCCATACTCTTGCCATGGCTTCCACAAGTCGGGGTTCTCAGCACACCCACGTGCCATCTCCCACTGCTCGTCCGTAAGACAGACCAGTGTCCGATGCTTGGCACCGTCCTTGCCCACGTCCTGCACCGTTTCCTGGGCGCGCTTCGCGTTGCGCTCCTCGTCAATCTGGAAGCCGAGGCAGCTGACCTGCTCCACCACGCAGCGGCGCAGCTTGTCGCTCTTCTCTCCGATGCCTCCTGCAAAGACCAGGGCATCGACCGCGCCGCCTAGCGAGACGTAGTAGCTACCCACATAGCCGCTGATTCGGTCCACCATCAAGTCGAAGGCGAGTTTGTGTCGTGGCCCGTCCGAGTCGGCGATGACAGCAAAGTTGGTCGTGCCCGTCAGTGCCTTCCAGCCGCTTTCTTGATTTAAGATCTCTTCGGCCCGCGAGATGTGCAGCTCCTTTGTCGACGAGGGCGAGAGCTTGCCCACATCACTCGCGTAGTGGAATACGAGACTTGAACAGGTACCGGTCAGCTAACGCGAAGCACAGAGAGGTGGCCCTCTCGTTTTACTCGGCGAGGGCTTACCTTGGGTCGACGCTGCCGCTGCGAGTCGCGCCCGGCAGTCCAGCCAATGGAGTCAAGCCCATCGAGTTATCCCAACTTGCCCCGTGCTTGACTGCGCAGGCACTGGCACCACTACCCAGATGAAGTGCTATAATGTTCAGGTCCCGAGAGTTCTTGCCCAGGAATTGGGAGACGGCATTCGTGATGAACTGGTAGCTGATGCCATGGAATCCATACTTCCTCAGCTGGTTGTTCCGAGCAACCTCCGGGTTGATAGGGTAGGTGTGAATATGCTCCGGCATGGTTGCATGAAACTGCGAGTCGAAGTAGGCGACGTTGGTAGCGTCGGGAAGTTCTGTGATGCAGGAGCGGACGATTTGGAGAGCCTTGACGTTGTGAAGTGGTGCCAGATCCGTCAGCTCCCCTAGATGGTGGTAGGTCTCGGGATTGATAAGTCTGGATGTGGTATAATCACCGCCATGGACCACTCTGTGACAGGCAATGGCGATATCTTCCTTGCTCGAAACCTGTGGCAATTCCGGATCATCGATGAAAGTTTTCAGGAGAAGCTTGAAAGCGTCATCCTGACTTTTGACCTTGCCCACCGCCGCCTGGTCTTTGAGCACAGTCTGGCCCCCCTCTGATATACTTGAGCTGAGCCGGCGGTGCTGTGAGTCCAATGACTTGCCCTTCAGCGAACGCCATCTGCGGAGGGGGCTGACCTCGTTTGGCCATATAGACCGAGATCTTGACAGAGCTTGACCCGGCGTTGATGGACAGAATGACCTTCATCATGGGCGAGGTTGAGCAGCAAACAAAGGCAACTGGATCGAATTTGTTTTCCTTTTTTTCTTCTTTTTTTGGGCCCCGTAACTCTCTTTCTCTGCTCCTTTTTCTTTTCCGAAAATCCGCCTAGGGGTCGAATCGTGGTTTTGACTGCAGCAAAGAGCTCTACGTAGGGCTCACTCGACTCGTGTGTCTTGGCCCGGGTGGCGGGGATGCGAAGAAATCCCACGGGGTCATCAACAACCCCAAGCCAACCTCAGCTCCCCCCACTAATGCCAATGTGGGAGGGAGCTGTCGATTGCTCCTGGTGTTTCCTGATACCCGTTTTAACGGGCTTGGCCGCAAGCCGCCATTCGTTGCATAGCTATCAGCACACTGGCACTCAGCCCACATGCGCCCACAATGCATGCCATGTGGCCAGTTGATTGGAGAAGGGGTTTCCCAACTTTTCCAAGTCACCCCAGGCAAATCACTGCTTCCTTTACCCGGTCCATGTAGACAACGAGATAACATGACTTTCACAAATGCCAAAAAATGGCGCTTGCTGTTCTCGTAGCTGAAGCTACCCGGTTACTAGGACACAAGCGACTTGGCATGGCGCAATCCGAGGGATAATCAAGAAGCGATCACTTCCAATCTTACTATTTCTTTGCAATGTACCTCGGTTCCTAGGTTCATCATGCCAGAAAACCGAACCACTTGCATCCGACAGCCAGTTTGCTGGTGCTTGCATCGGGTCGTCATTTCTTCAATGCCTCCCAGGTAGGTCTCATGGAGTCGGATCATCATCTTCGGGTTCAGGCACTGTCGGGAGGGCCGTCGCCTGATGAAACCTACTAGGTGGTGGTAATTCATAGGGCGTATCAGGTGGTATCTCGGGCGATGGTAATTCAAATGCATCTTGGGGATATGCAATTCCGCGGAACTCACTGTCCGAGCTGTGCGCCACTATCCAGGTGTCGAGGAATCGCCTATAGTCTGGGTTGCTTTGTTAGTGGCATTCCAAAACCCAACGTCATTTTGAGCAAGCTTACCGTCCGGACGGGTGAACTGTATCCCAAGATAACGTATATCCAAAGGTCCGCCGCGCGGGACTGAAGACGAGGAGTGGCCATGGTCAGAATGGCGCCGGAAGGCTGCCAGAGGGTTTCGCCTCGAATCAGGCACGCTGCCTCGGCGTCCGCGAACATTCAAACGTAGCATGCGACGCCGGTCATCACGACCCCTGATTTCTCCTTCGAAGAAATCCACCGGATACTCTCGGTATCTTCGATCTGATCGATTCGCGAATATCGAGATGGAGTGCGCCGAGTTCTGTCGGTCGCTCCACAGCTTCAACCGCTGCACCGTCCCGATGCCGCGGACATTACCAAACGTGTCAGTCCTACCCTGTGTATCTGACCAGACCACGTCAATGTCAAAACAGTCTATGAGGTCCTTTCGTCTGAGGTCGCCTTGGAAGTGTATGGCTGATTCGATGGTGGTAAATTCGTATTTGACCTCCATGGGCTGGTCAAAGATTACAACACCATCCTCGGCCGTGTATCGCACTCGGTGCACTTCTCGAAAGTTGACGTATTGTTCAAGTTGGCACGGTTCGGAGAACTGCCGATGTCGCGAATGGAGGGTGTGCGGGAAGGTGTCGGCAGGGTATGGGGAGGGTACTAGAATTAGGTTGCTTTAGAAGTGACTTCTCGCGAGAGGGGGAGGGGATGTGTATACTCGGGCTGTCATACAAAAGTGTTCAAGCAACTCTAGCTGATAGCTACATCGCCAAACTACCCGGCGATGCTCACTTCCGACCACTTCCCAGGGACCCAGGTAAACTGTCTTTTCTTCAGGTAAACCCTCGAATAAGACACTAAGGAGATGCCAAGATATCAGTACCAAGCTGCAGATCCCCGGGCAACATACGAAAATGATAATTACATAGTTGCTTGGTACCCAGGCGGACCCAGGTCCAGAGGCCGCAACTGACCCGGCGGCGAAGACAACTCGTCGGTCAAGGCAGATACTGCCGAATTGGGTGTCCAGTTGGAGCCGATGGAGCTTGCTAGGTTGGAGTTTGGCGTGTAGGCGGGCGGGACACTGAAAGACGACGAGGCATAGGATCTGGAAGATGATGATGAGAAAGATGCAGCCATGGCGTGGGTCGTGACAGACCCGCGCCGGGATTATATAAAAGCACTTTAGCGAGAGAAGCAGAAAATCTGTCTGGAGCCGATGGTATTGCTTGCTGTGCTGCTGCTACGGCGGCTGCGGCTGCTGCTTGCGTGTGTGGGGGGGGGGACGGTTTAGGGTACGATCGCAGGTAGTGAGTGGTAAGATGTAGTAATAGCAGCCAATATCAAGGACAAGAACAGCACCACAGACAGACGGCCTGCCTGCAACTTGCTGCAGGCTCGCCGTGCAGAGACGGGATTGAACAAAGCGCAAGGAGAAATAGGTGCCGCTGAGGAACGTGACTGACCATGATTATTCAGCTTGCGATAACAAGTGCCTGCTGCTGCCCCCGCGGCAAGTGCTGTGGACGGGATTATTGACGATTTTTGAAAATGTTTGGCGGGCATTATTATGGCATCAAAGATGGATCCCGCTCTCCTCTTTGTCTCATCCCACACACGCACATGGACAACTACCCCCAAATACTACCGCAGTGCGTACTACTGACCCCGATTAGTGACTGGAGGCACGCAACTTACCACACAATCACAATCGGCCCAATGACAGGCGACGAGCATGCTCGGCATGGGGCGGATAAGTAAAGCGGCCGGGAAGCGTGGGGGTTTTTTTTCTCAGCCCGGAGAGTAGGAGGAAATAGGTTAATACTGTAGTGCCAAAAACGGCTGCTGGGGGTCGGGGGTATTGTGTGTGTGTGTGTGTGTGTGTGTGTCTGTGATAAGGAGGGGTTTGTTTGCTCTGGCCCCCCCAAAGCCATACAATACTTCCATGTGCAGAAGCTTAGCCGGCCAATTGGTAAGACGATTTGTGGCTTGAAGTAGATGCCAATCCTGAACGATTCTCCCCGAAGCAACACATGTAGGTAGCTCCGGTCAAATGGCGTCTAGTTTTCTGCACGTTTCTTTGCCGCATTCGGCTGTTATGGGTGCGTAATGTATGATGTTGTTTGTATGTATGTATGAATAGCAGGTATCTGATGCTACTATTCGGTTCTGTCCACTTCATGGTGGAAACATCTATTTAACGAGATCTCTAACCTAACCTAGTGCACTATTGATATGCCTGCATGCTAGTGCTTCTCAATTTACATAATAGAACCACCTTTGACACTTGACACTTGACCTGTCTAAGCTAATAAAAGCAGTAGCCAGCGCTTTCTGTACAACGTAGCAGAAGAACGTAGTACAGTCAGTCCAGGGACCGTCAAGTGTACATACATACGTTAGTTAGTAGGTTAATAATACTAACTTACACGTGCAGCGCTTGACTAGTCGGGAAGATTCCCGTCTCCGTCCGTCCGCCCGCCCCTTCCTCCTCCTCCAGATTCATAGCTCAACCTAACTTAGTAACCAGCACGGACTTCCAATTCGTTCCACTAATAAGAACGGAGTCCTGTCCGGAGATCCTGAAGGCAGAGGGGGGAGGCACAGTCGTTCAAAATACCTTGATACCAAGCTGCTCCTCTCGTCCTCGTCTGGTTCCATGGGCGTTGGCTGATCGATTTCATGCATTGCCAAACAGGAAACTGGGACCGGCTTGTCGGAACCGCCATTATGCTGTTACATTTTTACATGCATGGAGTAGTAAGCAGGGGATTCGATTAGGAGACAGAGAGCTCTATTGGTACAGAGTGGATTGCAGCCAATCAGCTTCTTCACACCGAGCACATGTTTGGCATACTGCGTCTGTATCGTAGCTTGGCGAGGCTCCGCTCTATCATCAAGCTAAGCCCCCAATTCGCCTTAAATCCACTCTGGTCCGAGTCTGGTGCATTAGTAGTAGGAGAGAGAGCGAGGGCCCGGTGCACAGCTTTGTTGACATGTAAGTACATATAGTAGCACTGAGTAAGTAGCGAGTAGCAATGCTTCACTTCACCTAACAAGACGATGGGCAGACAGTGGTTTCGTCTAATCAAGGCACTGGCTTCTGGCACTGGGACTTGCCAAGTCAAGTGCGCTTTGATTGGTTTGTTCACGATAACTGCTTCCCAGGACCCAGGCGAGGCGTACACCGTAGTTGTACAACTGCCACAGTACTGATCGCGAGATGCTAGTCTTTCCGATCATCTATATTTTATGATGTAAGTCCATCGAATTACCGGCATCAGGGACCATCGGTTTCCTTGACGCCATATGGCTTCCAGCCGCTCGCTGCTACTAGTCGTAGTTAGTCCCCCGCTGCGCAACTGGGTTGGCGCCCTGCTTCGTCCCAAAGATCTGGCGCATGTGGCATACGTGATTCTTTAGGTGGGGGTCAATGAATGGCTTTGGTAGAGGCCGCTGCCTACACGTACTTCCTCACTGCTACTACGGGTACACCACAAGAGCACCCGATCAGGTTCCAGGTCTGGTTTGTAGTAGGTGAGAGGTCCTTCGCTTCGAAGTCAATGTGGACCCCGAATTACACGCCGGTCTTTACTTACTTCTTATCAGTGCTCGTGGTCGTGAATTTGACCAGCCGTGAAAGAAGAGATCACATATTCTAATTATAAGTGAAGTGACGATCCAGGGCTTCACCCAAAGCACTGGGAAGGAGCCCACACCACCACAACTTATCCCAAAGTAGACTAGGCGCCATCAAAGGCCCTTTGGTAGTAGTAGTAGCTCCCAATTGCAACGCTGCCGAAGAAAAACCAGAAGAAATCTCCTCTACCTGAAGTACAGACTTGTTCTAACGCCAGGGTGTTCTAGGCAGGCTGGGCAGTCTTAGTATTGGAAGGACGAAGACATCCTGGCAGGCCGCCGGTTCTACTACATATTTGAAAGATGGGAATACCACGAATCCGAATTCCCCTCTTACCATCCATCATATTTGAGTCCTACTCTCACTGAATAGCGCTTCTAATCAGCTCGTATGCCCACCTTGCGCGGACCGAAGAGTCAAGACCGACATTCATTTGCTGGGGCGCAAGGCATAACCAAGGCCGTTCCGCCCGTACCTCCTTTACATAGAATCTTTCCCCCAGAGGACGGGGTCTCGTCCAGGCGGCTGGGATACGACATGGCATAAACCACCCGCATCGCATACTGCTACTGCTGCTGCTACCACTACTACAACTACAACTACAACTACAACAGCAATCTACACCACAGCGAACAACCGGACCCACACACAATCTTACTCTCCCTCTCTCTCTCTCTCTCTCCCTCTCACACCCACCTCCAAAGACGGGGCGCACGCTCGTTGTTCTGGCCTGCAGACAACTATAATCTGCACTCAGTCGCGTCACACTTACTTAGCTAAGAATTGGCAAGAGTACCCCTCGCCGCGCGATAGTGCGCTTTGCCTACTTTGAAAACTATGGGCGACGAGGGCGTTACTGAAGTGCGGAAGAACCGGGGCTTTCTAGGCTTCGACAGTTCCGCGCTTCCGCCCCGTGATCTTCAGGCACGTCTCCAATTGCCCGCATCAAGCATACTTTACGATGGAAAAAAAAGCCGCACAATTGCTGACTGCGATTCTCTCACTCGTCTATAGGATCGCCGCCAACTTCGCTACGAACTTGATCTGAATGACTGGAATCTAAGAATTTGGGGTGTAGCCGCATCGGGATTTTTGACTGACTCCTATAATCTTTTCGCAACCAATGTGATATCAGCCTCCATCTCATATGTCTATTTCCCTCATGACCGCTACCCCGGGCTTCTTATCAATCTTTTCACCCTGCTGGGCTCCGTATTCGGCCAACTAGCTTGGGGCTTCCTGTCCGATTATTATGGACGGACCCGCCTCTATGGCATCGAGTTGGTGCTCGTCATCGTATCCACGATAGGCGTAGCAACCAGCAGCTTCGGCTACAGTGATATGTCCTTTGTTGGGCTCTTCATCTTTGTAAGGCCCTTCTGTGACTGCCCCCTTCTCGGATTACTTGTGCTGACACCTTCGCCAGTGGCGCTTTGTGATGGGAGTTGGTATGATGCTCTCCCCCTTCCCTCCATCTTTAACTGCTGTCTCACAACTGATATCAAACAAGGGATCGGTGCTGAATACCCCCTCAGTGCTGTAATCACTTCGGAATGGGCCAGTACACAGTCTCGTGCGACCATGCTTGGGTCTGTGTTTCTCATGCAACCTGTAGGCCAGGCTATGGCTCAGCTAGTCGGTTTGTGGGTTCTGCTGGGCCGTGAAGATCAGTATCACTTGAAGGCTATGCAGTGCGGGCTCAACACCGCCAACGAAGTTGAATGCAAGAAGATTGTGGATGGTTTGTGGCGCATCGTCATCGGCACCGGCGCCGTGCCTGCAGTCCTGGCCGTTGTGTTCCGTTTCTTTCTATACGACAGTGGTATGTACCAGCTCGAGGTCAAGAATAAGCCAGGGATCGCTTTGAGGGATACGCGCAGGGTCTACCTTTCTCAGAGCGATGCTCGTAACGGTATAGCATTGCATTCGCCACAAGCGACACAAACCAACTCGCCCCAACCTATGCCTGTGCAGTTCAGTCGAGAGGACCTCTACAACTACTTCATCCGGGATGGGAACTGGTATTATCTCCTAGGTAAGTATACCTCTAGCTTGAGGTCTCCCACCTTTTGCTGACTATGCATACAGGAACTTCGATTACATGGTTCATGTAAGAGCTTTGCCCTCCCTGCTTCGGCTCGCCCCATGCATGACCTGCACGTTTCCTGATTCGATATATACTAACCGCATACTTCAGACTAGATGTGGGTTTTTATGGATTCTCTCTGGATAGCAGAGGTACACTCTCGGATCTATGGGCTTCGTCGAATGCCCTAGCTATCGACTCATCACTTTCTTGCTGGAATTCGAGTATTCCAGGGGGACTTCAATGGTGCCCAGCTGGGTAGATCTGGGCTTACCAGTGTGGCAGACTGATCACACTCAGCCTTGCAACACACTTTACGACGTACTTCTCGAGCAATCCAAGCAATATCTCTTGACGGTCTCGCTGAGCTCCATAGCTGGTAGTACATGTTTCATATTCTTCGCCAACCGCCTATCCCGCAAAAGATGGTTGACGGTATCATTCCTCGGCCTTGCGGCTCTCTTCATTATCACAGGCGGCGTCTACTACGCCGTGGCACACACGCACAATTACCCCGCGACGGTGATAATGGTATCGATTTGTCACTTTGCCTTCAATTTCGGGGCAAACACGCTCACTTTCATCATTCCCGCCGAGATATTCCCAACTTGTTACCGGTGTACGTGTCATGGAATATCCGCGGCGGCAGGGAAGTTAGGGTCCGTGGTCGCAATTCTGATTGTGTACGGCATCAACCAGGGCTATAGAGACTCCAATAGACAGGGGCTGATTTTCATCCTGTTTGGATCCGTCCTAGCTCTGGGGGCAATCTACTCATGGGCGTACTTACCCGATGTTCAGCGCCTTGTACACGATTACGACGGGAAGAAGGTGCGGGAGACGAAGACGCTAGAGGAGTTGGGAGGCGGGAGGGAACAGGCTAGACTCGAGGGCGAAGTCATCACGGCCAAAGACAAGCTCTACGAGCTTCGCAGGAGACTCAAAGAGAGCCGCTCGCGGCTGGGGTCGAACGTCGAGCCGCACCTGAATGCCATGAACCCGCCTAGCATGCAGCTCAGCTCGCCGCCGCCGCCCGTGTCACGCGGCTTGGGCCCCTATCGGACACGGACAGCATCTCTGGGCATGTCTTCGTGAAGATGTTGATTTGAGTAAGTTAGACCATTTTGTATAGAAATACATTAGCGTGTGCGTTCGTGTTATAATACCCGGCAGGCGAGTTTTAACTTTACTATGACTTCTCTGTCCCCAGTTGGGCGTCCGGTCCATTCGGTGAGCCCACCGGGCATAGTCCCGCCGCATCTCGGCTGTAATCCAGATGCCCCTTGCCACCAACTGGATCGGGGCCGACATGTATCCCAGCTGCCATGCCGCTCCCCAAATGCACCAGCATGTGGCAATGCAGCATCCAGATGCCCGCCAGCTCCAGGGGCGCGCGGAGGACGACGTGACCGCGCCGTGGCACGCTAACCGTGTCCTTGAGCAACGGCGCCTCCAGCTCCGGTGCTGTCGTTTGCGCGGCAGCGGCGGCATACGGGTTCCAGCTGCCCCAGCCCGTGGTGGAGCGGTGCCGCGACAGCACGTAGAAGGAGTGGCCGTGCAGATGGAAGGGGTGGGCGCCATCGTCGAGGTTGTTGATGACGAGATCGGTCCAGGCCACTTCTTCTTCTTCTGCTGCTGCTGCTATAAGGCCATCGGCGGCCTCCGTGTTGTTGTTGTTGTTGCTGTTGTTATTCACGGGGATGAATGACACTAGCTGGTTCTTGTCCCACTCGGCGCGCGGGAGGCTGAGGAGCGGCGGGGTTTGGGCGGGCCAGGCAGTGTGGTTTATGAAGCCTTTGGGCTGGTTGCTGTAGCGCGAGAGCTTCTGCGTCTTGACGTAGAGAAGGATGGTGTGCTGGGCCGTGGCAGGAGGTACGGTCTTGGTCTGCTCTGCTGTTCCCGTGGTCGATGCTGCTGCGAATATCGTGGACAGATCGAGAAAGGAGCCGAGACTGAGGTCTGGGGGCGCGGCGTGGGCAATGGTACTACTACTGGCTCCCGAGGAATGTTGTTGCTCTCGTTGATGGCGATGGAGAGGGAACGACTGATTGGGTTCTAGAGATGGGTTTGAATACCTAAAGTTTCTGTGCGAAAAGGAGAAGAAGAAGAAAACGCGGTCAGCCGGTCAGCCGGTCTACGGGCTATGGGTGAAAGCCGAAATAGGGGATGGCTGAACATACTCGGGATCCAAGTACACGTGCAGCCTGGGATCCATCAAGTCGGTGTACTTCTCCTGTTGCCTCAAGATGACATCCACCCTCTCACCGGGATATACTATACCCAGAGCTGCGGCAGGGTCGGCTTTCACGCGAAAGCCGCCATCTACAGCGACGGGCTGGAGGCTCATTCCCGAGGCGGATACGGAGAAGCCGGCAACGGTGCCCACGTTGATCAACCTCAGCCTCGTGGCAGCCATCATAGCTGGTAGCAAGTGTCCAATGCCTTCTTCTTCTTCTTCTTCTTCTTCGCCATATTCATCCTTGCGGATTGGCGAAGTGCAATTTACCGGACGTCCGGGCATGACCCTAGAGCAGTCGAACCGACCGGCGCCGTTGATCAGAAGCGAGTCCGGGACCGGCTCGTTGCCAAAAGAGGCCGCGTTGGAATACCAAGCTTGCACGTCGTTGGCGGAGCGATGAAACCAATCACCGACCATCAGCAGCACGTCTTGCGGCTCCTCGTCGTGGCCCTCCTTCTTCCTCTTCCTCTGGCTGCTGCCTCTGCGATCATGACTAGTACCCCGAGGCTCATGGACGACGAGCCCGCCAAAGAGCCCGTCGCCCCGCTGCGACTGGAAATGCGCGTGCCACCAATAGGTCCCGTGCTGGCTTTCATCGATCCGGAACCGGTAGGTGAAGCTGGCCCCGGGCGCGATGGGACACTGGGTGAAGCCGACGGCGCCGTCCATGTTGTTGGGCACCCGGAGGCCGTGCCAGTGAATGGACACGCCCTCTCTCACCCCGTCGTAGTCGTCCCCTCCCTCCTCCGACAATTGGTTCTGCACGGTGATGGATAGCACGTCGCCCGGGCGGGCTTCGATCGTGGGGCCCGGGAACTCGCCGTTCACGAGGTAGACTCGTTTCTTGACCCCGTCGGGCGCCCGCACGGCCGCCGAGACCGCCCATTCCAGCGTGATGGTACGGGGATTCCGGTAGGCGTGGTCTTCGGGGTGTAGTACAATGCCCAGCGTTCTGCCGCCGACGTCTCGAAACTCGTCTGGCTTGGAGGGAGACGTCGCCCGGGAGGCCTCGCTTATTACGTCCCACGTCCCCCTCTTCCAGAGCGCAGCAGATGCGCCGATGAATAAGAGGAGTGTTACGAGAGCCCGCCGGTATGTCCAGCAGCCGGACAGCATGGACAGCTTCCACGACGACGTGTGAACGAGCGTATCTTGTGGTCGTCCATGTGTTTCGGGATGTGGGCTATTCTCAGGTTCCCCTAGCTGTTGACTGTCCTCATTCCGGGCTGCGGTGACGCTTGTACGCCTCCTTAAAACAGCATTATCCTCCTCGGCCAGGGGCATCGCGCTGAACCATGAGCGAAGCGGGACAAAGTCAATGGCCGGGGTAGATATGCAAGAAATGGTGTAGGGGGGCAAGGGTCTATTCTTCTGCCTTCTTGCCAGGAATAGCCGACTTGTAGTTAGTATACACCCGAGGCAGATCATTAGCACGGGCTTGGATTGCTAGCGATAATTGGCTGTTTCCCCTCACCCAGGGTATATTTTCCCCCGTATCTATCGATCGCCCTTTTCAAGCAAGACTGCATCTGCATCAAGAAGTCCCTCGGTGTGTGTGTGTTGTTTATTATGCGTGAACTCCCTGCCTTTTCATAGCTACCTAGTCTTGGGCTATCTTTCGCCGCAAGAATTGGCATGGGAGAGCGAGAGTATACGGACTGAGTCATGCCCAGCTCTTATCATGTATACGCTAATCAAGCATGCATGCGCTGTATCCTAGGTAAGAAGTAAGTATCCCATGTATCCCATGTAGTAGTCAGTACGACCTGCAGGTTGAGACACGCTTCGCCGGTATCGCATCTCATTGGATGGCCGGACTTGGCCGCTATACGCAGTTGCTACTTTCTGATAAATACCAAGCCTACGCTGGAAAAGCCGCGAGGAAGGGGAAACCTGAGTGAGCCCTTGCAGCCACTTGCTCTAGTTGCTCACAAATGACCTTGCAGCAGCAGCTCTCCATTATGGCCGCCGCCGCGGTCATGTATCCGTTAGTAGGGAGCGCAGCAGAAGCAGCAGCAGGCTCCCTGGCGGACATCGAGCACGTAGTCCTCTTCATGCAGGAGAACCGGGCCTTCGACCACTACTTCGGGACGCTGGCGGGCGTGCGCGGCTTCTCGGATCCCAACGTCCAGGTGAACCCGAACGGGCGGACGGTGTGGGAGCAGCCGTGGACTGACTCGGGGCTGCTCAGCAACGCGACGACGGCGCCGTCGCTCCTCGAGCCCTGGTATGTCAATTACTTGGAGGGGGACTGGCTCGAGGCCACCCAGTGCATGGTGGCGGGCGACAACGGCTGGGCCTCGAACCACGCGGCCTACGCGGGCGGGCTCAACGACGGCTGGGCCGCCAACAACACGCCGTGGTCGTGGTCGCACTTTCGGCGCCGCGACATCCCCCCTGCAGTTCGCCCTGGCCGACGCCTGGACCGTGGCCGACATGTATCAGGAGTCGGTCATCGCGAGCACGAACCCGAACCGCGTGACGTGGGTCTCGGGCAGCATCAACCTGCCCGGCTCGCCCGGGCAGACCCGAGGCAAGGAAGAGGGGGGTACCCCTACATCGACAACAACGAGACCCCCGGCTGCGACGACCTGGGCATCAACTGCTACCCGCTGCGATGGCGCACGGCCGCCGAGGTGTACCAGGCCCGCGGCGTCGGCTGGCAGGTCTACCAGGACGCCGACAACTTCGACGACAACCCCTTCGCCTGGTTCGCGCAGTTCCAGGACGCGGACCCGGGCTCGGAGCTGCACCGCCGCGGCTTCGCAGGTCTTGATCTCGCCGCGTTCGAGGCCCAGGCCGCCAACGGCACGCTGCCCGCCATCAGCTACATCGTGGGGCCCGCCGAGCTGTCGGAGCACCCGCCCTACTCGCCGCGCGACGGCGCCTGGCTGCAGAAGCGCGTCGTGGACGCCGTGACGTCGTCGCCGGCCTACAACCGGACGGCCCTGCTCATCTCGTACGACGAGACGGGCGGCTTCGGCGACCACGTGCCGCCCTATCACGCGCCGCAGGATGCGCCGGGCGAGTGGCTCGCCGAGGATCCCTTCGTGGCCGACTCTGGGCTCCACGGCCCGACGTTCGCGGGACCGGGCTTCCGCCTGCCCTTTTACATTGTGAGCCCCTGGACGCGGGGCGGCGCCGTCTTCACCGAGCACGCCGACCACAACAGCCAGCTCCTGTTCGTCGAGGCGTGGCAGCGCGCCCGCGGCGTGGACGTGGCGACGGACCAGATGGTCCCCTGGCGGCGCGAGCACATGAGCGACCTCGTGGCCGCCTTCGATTTCGCCAACCCCGACTACAGCGTGCCGGTACTGCCCGAGGCGCCCGAGCCTCACCGAGACGCGAGCGGCAACTTCGACGGCTCGGCGTACTGCGAGGCCAAATACGCGGAGCGGCGGCCGCCCGTGCCGAATACTACTGCTGGGTTGGAGGGGCTGGCAGCGGCCAAGGTTTCTGCTGCACTCAGCGAGCCTGGGTTCCGCCCCGTCAGGGGCTACCTCACCGAAGGCCGTTGGCTAACCTTCGAGACGAGTGATGGCCAAGCGCTAACGCATCCCGGTGAATGTTGCGGGCGCCTGGCTAGCTCTGCCGTCACCCCAAAGCACGACAACAGAGCGCAGAGATGGGTAGTGCATGCTGTCGAGATAGGGAGTCTTGCTTTCCGCGTCAGCAGTGCCATTGACTCTTCATGGATTTCATCGACTGGCCGTCTTGTAAAGACCGAGTCAGAGGCCGGTGTGTTCCAGATGCAGTTCGTGCCCAGCGGGGGACATTCCATCCAAACGGCCCATGGGTTGTATTTGACCATCGACGAGAGTGGAAAAGTCGTACAAGTCGAGGAAGTGAGCTATTTCAATCTTTTCAGCGTCACTTACAATGAGTCACCGTAATATAGATCTGACGAGGGGTTCCCAATTATCGATTGGTGATTTCTACTATTCGTACAAAACGCTTAATGCAGCAACGGCTTTTTTGGTCCTCTTTTGTTGCAGAGGGAAAAGACAAATCTAGCGCAGTTCCATTTCCATGACCCCCCCCCACCCCCTTATGCGATCTCACCAATTCCCGCCCGTAGCATGCACACATATCGATAAAGAAAATAGAAGAGGCCAGTGGATTATGCCTTTGCTGCTGAGAGGTCCTGCTTTATATCCATAGTTGTCCTCGACGGGCCGAGTGATCCTAGCGGTGAAGGCGCACTGCTGGATAGAGAACACTGCTGGGATACGCAACAGATTGAACCATGAGGCAGGCCACCATGTAAATCCAGGCGCAAGAAAGTCAGGCAGTAAGTGACCAGCCGATTTGGGGAACCCTTTTAAGGCTTTCCAGCCTTGATATCAGAGGCTGCCAACATCCTACTGATGCATGCATCCTTTTTTGACGTGTCGATTGATGGCTATGGTATGTAGTAAATCGAACTTGAGACGAGCTATGCGGATGCCAAAACCAAGAAGACAAATCGAAATGAAAACCGAATCCAAGGACTTTAGGACTCGTATGTAATGATGTTTGTATGCTCTAGTGGTTTCCCTCAAATCGCATGTGCGCATTGATCGAGCATCTGTTTTTGCGCACCAGTCCTCGATAAAGACAAGTCAAGGAGGGACCAACAGCACATAATTAAGACTGCCAAAACTTAGGATCACTTCCATTGTCGGCAGTGTAGACAGGTTTTCCTCGTCATCATCTGACCGTCATCGGAAAGTCGTGACATGATCCCAGTTTGACCAGCCATGGCCTGTGTTCCGAACTACATTGCCGGTGATTGGTAGTGGGAGAGAATGCGCACCCAGTCGCCTCTGTAGCAAAGACGTGAGTGGGCAATTGGGATATGATTTGCGTGTGGTTCGTGAAAGACAGCAGAAACAAGCTGTCCCGGTGCAGATTTTTATCTGAATAGCAGCTCGCGCAATCCGACCAAGATTGCTGAAAAGGGTCCGATTCCCGTCAAGATTTTGACCTTGATCAAAACTTGTCATCGTTGCGCCTATGTGGCACCCATAAATACCAGTACATGTTTCGCATTCATGCGCGAGAGATGGAATGCAACATCCCCCTTAGCCACTAGAATAGCATACGGTGACAGATGGCACCGAGCAAGGCATCAGATCTTGATTAGATCAAGCTTGCCCAAGGGGGAATGTGAGAAGACGAATCATTGACTCTCACCAGCATGTGATCCCCCAACACCGTTGGTATAGGGGATTCCATTCTCAGAAGCACCATTCGTCAGGGGTTCAACTTCTCCGTTCGTTGCCGCGACTTCACTAGTCTGTCTGGACTGCTTCAGCGATGACGCGCCCTGGTCAGGAAATTGGGCATCCGCTGGGGCCAAAGCTGTAGACGGCGAGAACTCTGGGACGTTTGCAGATAAACGGGACTCTCCAGGGGCAGCTTGGCCATTGATGCCATCACTGACATCATTGCTCTTAGGATGACCATAAGAGAATCCGTTCATGTACGGGGGATACTGAGGCTCCACACGATTGGGTGAATAGACCGCATGATGATCCATTGGGTAGTGTCCAGGCATCATGTGGGGCGCGTAGGCGTTGTAGTGATGACGGTTGGGTGCGTATAAGTTCTGAGGACCTGGATCGGAAGATACTGAAGGATCACGATCGTTGTTTGGGAGCACGAATTTCTCCCATTCGTCCCTTCGGCGAATGCGCTCCTGCTGATCATCACCAACGACATATTCGATACTTGGGGCCTGGTCGCAAGCATAACGGAACATATGATAGTCCTGCGTCAATTGCGTCATGCGTTGGAATCCTCGGACGAAATCCAACTTGACAAAACCTTGCGAGTCCATGTGCCGCCTCAGGAACATGTCCTTGCATAGGTTATCAATGGAGAAGTAGTATTCAAGCTGGTTCAAGACGAGATTCAGGACCGAAGTAGGATCCGACGGATAGTATGGGGCAGCCATCGGAACCATTCCGTTGGGTGGCATCATGGGCTCGTATGCAGCGTTGTTGTGAATAGGAGGTGGCCTGTAGCTTCTCGAGCCGTTTGCCTGTCCACGCTGATGGTAAGAACCTGATGTTGCCGATTGTGATCGGTTTGGTCCACGATGTCCAGAAGCCGGGTTCACTCCAGGGAAAGGGGCTCCGTAAGCCATCTGTGACATGTTCGGGGGATAAGGGTTCTGACGGCCAGCCATGTTGTTGGGTCCAGCCATATTGGGATTAGCAAAGTGCTGACCGTTGGGGGGATAACCATGATGGCTTTGGCTATTAGCATTTGAGTGTCCCCCTCTACCACGGGGCCCACCGCGACGACCACCTTCTCCGCGGTTGTTCTGGAAATTCTTGGAACCCTGGTGGGAAGATTCTTTCTGGCCCTCGGGCAAGCGAGGTCCTTGCGCACCCTTCGACGCGTCGACCCCCTGCTGCTGGTCGGATGCCGAAGAACTCTGAGCTCCCTGGGAGGGCTTGAACGGCTCTGCCTTTCCATTTATCTGCGAGACTCCAGCTTGCACCTTGCTAGCATCTCCTGTTGTACCAGAGGTCTTGCGAGCATCCCGCGAAGCCATTGTCGCATCTACCGAGGCACGCTTCGACGTTACGTCATGAGCTCTTCCGTTCGACCCAGCCTCTGCGGACTTGTCCCCAGCATTTTTGGACCCGGAGTGGTTTCGCTCAGCAGGCGAAGTTGAAGCAGCATTGCTTGCCCTTGCCCCAGCTTCCCGGCCGCCACGAGATCCACCGCGAGATCCACCGCGACCAGCACTGCGGTTTATCTGGGTTGAAAAGCTCACGGTGGGAACGAAGGGTACCGGCAGCCATTTTGTCTTCTGGTTCGACCCGGCGTCAGACTTGCTGTCGTCTTTTACCTCGTCCTTCTCTTGTGGTTTGACTTCAGTCGCAGCTGATTCAGGAGTCGGCCACGACGACGGATCAGAAACTGAAGGGAGCGAATCAACGACATCCTTTCCGATCTTGTCACCGGCTCTGTTCCCCCGAGGGGCTGACCTGCTGCCATCACGGGTAGCTTCAGATGCTTTCTTCTGAGTTTTAGCGCCATTAGGCACGCGCATTTGCTGGCCACTACCTTCGACGCCATTACTCGGAGCTGGCCGTGCCGGCTTCGGTTCAACGGTACTCGACGTGGAGCCAGCAACTTGTGGGGGTTTGCTCGACCCATTGGCAGATTGTGGTGCAGTAGAAGGCAAAGGTGATGTCTTCACCTTGGTGGCCTGCGCCTCCGCACGCTTAGTCCAAGGATTTACGACTGGGAGTGGCGCGTCGGCAAGCTCTACCTTTGGTTCCTCGACTTCCTTCTCTTTCTCTACGGCCTGTTCGGGTTCCGAGTCCTTCTCATTGCCTCGTGACTTCTTGTTATTCCTCTTCCCTGACTTCTTCACATCGGGAACATCAGCACCGCGGGCCGACGATACCGTTCCGCGAGATCTGCGGTCATTGCCTTGCGATACGGCGTCAGGGCTTTGCTTCTTCTCATTCTGAGACTGTGTGGAGGGCTGCTGTACCGACGCAGCAACGGAAGTGGCACCCTCCTCCTTGTTATTCTGGACATCCGACTCCAGAGCGACTTGGTTAGCCAAATCAGATTGGCCAGACTGGCTCTGGGCAGGGTCAGCAGCGCTGTCGACGTCATTTGATACTGTCGATAGAGCTGTGGATGGTGTCGTGGACTGTGCGCTGCTTGTCACAGACTCGGTAGCCAACCCGTTCGTGGAGTCAGCGGTAGTCGTTTGCGGTGCTGAGGATGGGCCGGAGACCTGGCCTCGAGCGGCCTGGGCGTAAGAGAATGGCACAGACATGGTTTTATCTGTATATGATCTCGGAATCCCTAAGCTGATGGGTACGCCGTATGCCTGGTGCGGAAGAGACCTCGCCTCCCACGTCTGGTTTCACACCAGCACTATACCTATAGGGCGGTTATCCGAGAATAGACTACTTGCGGGGAACGTCCGCAGAAGCCGGAAGACCGGTGAGAGTTGCCAAACGAAACTGGCCCGCCTTGTTGTGAGTTTCCTGCAATTCGAGTTGTACTTCTTACGGAAGGTACGCGAGAGCGAGAGTGTTGGCTTGTAAACCGGTCGAGACGTGCTATCGGAACGTGTCGAGATCGGAAGATGTTCGCTGCTGGGAGTCCAGGCCAAACGACTCTCGAGAAGTCGTGGGGGGAGGAAAGCCAATCGTAGCGAAGATGAGGTAGAGGGAAAAAATTATCTCCCTACGTTGGTTTGTATGGGGTGCGGGGTGCAAGCACGGGGAAAATAGACCCAATGCACGTAGATGGGGGACTGCAGAAAAATCCGTTGGCTCGAGGTCGTAAAGTGCAGAGGGAAGGTGCTGCTGTATTCTTTCCTCTCGCAAGAGGGTTTGGGCCACTTGGGATTTCGGAGAAAGATTGTGCCTGGGCTGCGGAAAACCTTGCAACTAATTTGCTGGTTGACCACCTGTGTGCACAGAAACTGAATAATTCCCGTCTTCTGGGAAAACCCAAATTGTGAGAAACAAAGGCCGTGTTGACCGACGGCAGTGCAAAGACCGGAAAGTGAGCAAATGCCAAATTCCGGGTTGAATTCCCAGAGCAGAGGAAAACCACCTGGAGGACTGGTGCACGCAGTGGAGTGTGAGTGTGTGTTGTAAGACTCAAGACGACGACGTGGCCTCGGGCAGAAAATGGTAGATACAAGCTTGGAGAGGGTAGCAATCGCCTGGCAAATGGTGACTTGTCAGCGTTCCTGTTATTTTAAATGTCGTGTTGAACCGAGCAGCACGGGTCGGACCGTCAAAATCGGATTCAATGAGACCAAGAACAAGCCGTGGTAGTAGTGGCTTGTAGAGTCACTCCAAGAAACAATTTGCAGGTAGGTAGGTATGAAGGAGGGGTTGGAGATGGGGGAGGGGGAGACATACAAAAAGACTCGAATTGTGCTGATGCCTCTGCAGTTGCTCCTTCGTCTATGCTGAATTGTCTCAGCTACGTCCAGCAATGGGAAGTACCTTACTGGCCAGAAGAAGAATGGGCTCACAGGTAAGACGATTGGAGGAAGAGAAGGGTTGTGTGGTTGGAGTGAAGGGAATTTTGTTGTGTGTGCAAGCTCCGGAAAAAAATAATTTTTTTTTCTTCTGTTGCTGCTTGGACGGCTCTGATTTCCTGGCGGACCCTCTCTGGCTCTAGGATCTCACCTACTAAGATAGACACTAGAGGGTAACAGAATTCCGCTCTTGTAGTGGAAGGTAACAACCGAGGGGAAATGGTCACTTAAGCGCATTCACAATTCGGAAGGTCCAACAAGCCGCCCCAAGATGGTAACCTGGTAGTGAGTGGATTGGCAAGGGATGGGTTGGGCTGTCAAAGTCGTCCGGGCAATATTGCAAAACGATGGGGGGGGACACCAAGGAAGGAAAGAGAAAAAAAAGTAGAATTGTTTTTTGACCTATGACCTAGCCAGCCAAAGAGGAGAGACTTACACGTTCCAAAATCCAGAGTCACCAAATCACTTCACTCAGCGTCGGTGCGTATTGTCTTATTCGGATCGTGTCTGCCTGACTGCCTGGGATGAGTAGGAACACGTAATGTATGTGTGCAGAAAAGGGAGGAGGTACATTTGATGTACTCAAGTGAAACCGAGATGTTCAATGTAGGGCTAAAAGTCTATGTACATATATTAACTTACACAGTCGGGGGCAGACGCTTGTTCTTATTGCTCCCGTTGTCCGTATTAGTGATGAATGTCACCACCTGCTGTGTGCTCAAGTCAAACAGAAACAGGGTTTGTGGGAGTTTCGGTGCAAAGCCCTCACATTGAAATGCATTTGACGCCATTTCCTTTGATATCTAGGTAAACTTCCTACCTAGGTCGGGCACCAGGTTTTTTCCCTCCTCCTTTTTTAAATGGAATATATTCATTTTGTTCGAAGCCCTGTTCGAAGCCCAAGTTTTTTTCCTCCCAGTGCATGCGGCACTTGTTTTTGTCCTGAAAAGGAAAATGGGTTAGTCATGCAACTGGACTGCAACATGTTGTTCAGTTCCAACTGCTCAACATGATGACAGACGTCTTGTACCCGAAGTAATGGATGAATGGATTGCCACACTATCGGCTCCTGAAGCATGCTTACCTACCTTATCCTTTATAACCATTATATTCTCTGCTGCTCTATGGTTATGTGCTACATTATCAAACCTTGGCGTTGCAAGTTGTCACTCTCATACCGGGACTGCCTTTGCCTTGTGCGACTGTATGCTGAAGAGGTACCAATTCTAGCTGTGGCATGTACAGCTTACAGCTGCGACGTTATTGAAACTGGCCACAGCCTGTCTGTCTATCTGATTTTATAGAAAGGCTCATATGGTAGACAGACAACTCTGTTGCCCTATGAACAAGCAAGCTCGAATAATATCTGCATAGGTGAGTATAGATAGACGCATAAGCAAAAGGTATTGCCGTTGGCCAGCTTATCAAGTGCGGTGCAATACGTGATGTAAACTCCATGTACGTGCAGGTGTCTATTTGTGGATAGAAACAGATTGTGCAATGAATGATTGATGCGGACGTAGCACCTGCCTCCTAATGATCCTAATGATATCGTCCCCCGTCCCTCCTCCTGAAAACGCTTCAACGTCCCACAACCAAAGATGTGAGAGGGAGGGGGGGATCTCAGAGCATGCCGGCTGTTTCCGTTACTGGTCATCCGGCCAGGGCCTTTCTATCTTTCTATCTCCAAGGGTCGAACCGTTGATAACGGCCTTCCATGGTCCGTCAATAGTGGGTCTACTGGGCTTGAGAAGCCGACCGAGGCTTACGGCATCTGGGATTTTGAACAAGCCATGTCCGTAGCAGCGCTTGCCGATTCTCTACATGCGGGTATGCAGGTCCACAAGAAAGCTCCTACAGAAACAGTACCAGAGCCCTGGATACGACCGAAATCGAACGCAGATCGACACCTAGTCATCTTTAATTATTAGACGGTGTGAGACGTTATGGGAGCTTCTCTAGTCACTGATGAAATATTACATACACTTGCTGACACTATGATCCGAGTCACCCGGTCGATCCTTGCTTCCAGGTATGTCCGTGTTCGGTTCTGTTCCTACTCGTATATCACGATTTATAACAAGCAGATCAGTCCAAGACAGTGGAGCCACTGTTAATAATGGCCAACAATGTAGCTGACTACCTAAGCATTACCACATCCACGCCCCTTATTATTATATATATATAACTATACATAACTACCTAGTTACACGAAACGTTCAACTCTGTTTACTTTTCACGATACCTCCTAACGTAAAGCAGGTGCAGAGGTATACATGTGTAGCCAGCCAACTGGGATGTGTGCGATGGGCGCTCTTGCTATTAGAACCACAATGGTAACACGTGAGAATGCATGCCCTGATGTACTTTAGGATACGAAATCATAGCTGAGAGAGGCTATAACGCCCGGCTTAATAATCGGATCCTCTAGTCGGATAATTTGCCTACGAAGCATTCAGTACCGGCTCAAGACAAATATCAACCAAGAAGATCTTGACTCATGGCCCTCTTGAAAAACAATATTCTGCTTTTCGTGGACGACCACAGTTGTAAGGATAAATACTATAGCATCTTTTACTCTAGGTGAGGGTAGATCATCGAACAGACCTGCGCTTCTCTTCATGGTTTCGTCACATTCAAGAAACCACTTTTGAGTTACGACACGGTCATAATTAAGGCTTTGTTGTATGGTAGATGATTGAATTCCCCATATCGTACATCGACGCCGATAGTTTCTAACCAAAGCTCTGGGGGCATCTACGCCTAGCCAGTCATCCAGGCAGCGGCTCTGCGAGCGCCGAAGCTGGTTGCGAGACGCAGACTGCTCGATCCCATGGGGAAGTAGCTGACGAGATACCATACTAAACAGGCCAACTGAATGATGGCCGCCATCAAGGTCAGGAGGGCACTGTGGAGCTAAAAACAAGTCAGCTCTATTGTCCCAACTATACGCTTGTTGCCACCGAAGGGTATGACTCACGCCAAGAGCGAAGAACAGGGTCAGGAAGATGGAACCGAAGTAGCCTGCGGTAAAAGGCAGACGGTTGCCAGATAGCAAGTGCCGCATGTAAGTCATCGGCCCCATCATGGCCGCCCAAGAACACAGGAATAAAACCGAGCCAAAGGACCATCTAGAGGAGAATCATGTCAGCAGGACATATGGCTGAAGACTTGAGAACACCCGGAACGCAACGGAAGCCTTGTAGCTACTGGGCCAGTGCCATCAAGTTCGAGATGGGAGTTTCCATCAATAGATGGTTGATCGGCCGCACTTATGCAGGGCTGGCCGCATATGCAAAGCGGCTTGTCGCATACAGCAAGGGGCGGGAGGAGCCCGCTCCATGGATATCATGCGCGCTATAGTAGGGCCCCAAGAGCTTGCCCACATGGACAGGATCGCCGCTCACAGTGGGCAAGGGTTTAGGCACAGGAGTTGTGTAGAAACAAGGATGACCTACAATATTGCAAGCTTTCTAGGCTTCAACCAGAGAACAGGCCACAGGGCGAAGCAGAGCACGAAGCAGGCGAGGGCAGCGATATTGCAGCCGGCAAAGACTAGCATCCGGTCCCAACGGCTCACTATATGATGAGATCGAGATTAGTGATCAGTCTTGCCTTGAATGGGGGGGTATACAATTGCCCATGTGCGAAAATAAGACATGGGAGTGGAGTGTGCTTTCGAGCTAGCAGAGCTATAGGAGCTCGCACATGGACAGCATCGAGGCACCCTGCAAGGGGCTTGAAACTGGGTGACGCATGACAGGCACTGTGGGTAGAGACAAAACATGGATGCTGTACTCACAAGCGAACCATCCTTCTTCTTCTTCGCGGCGGGTGCTCGCCGGCAGTGGAGCACCAGCCCCTTCGGTCGTTGGTAATTGAACATAACCACGGTCGCCGAAGGGATTGAGCGACTTGATCGAGGAAAGCAAGCCGCTCTGTTGGCCAGTGTTTACAGGTAGGTCGGGATCGCGACGGGACCAGCCCATCGAGTTCATAGATTCCCTGAAAGAAGCAGACGCCATCTCTCCGTCGTTGAATGTCCACTGGTCCTTGTTCCCAGTTCTTCCGGTGCTCGTGTCGCGAGATTTGGTCTCGAGGGATGGATGGATAGGTTGTGTTCTCGCTCGTATCCAAGTCGTTTGGTAGCCTTCTTCCCAGGTGAATATCTAATCGGTGGTTTCCGCGCCTCGTTGGCGGGTTGCGCGTCGAGAAGCGTAGGCAGCTCAAATTCGTAATGGATCGGATGCAGGTGTGTCCTATGACCCTCCCATCTGGGCGTAATAATGGCAGTTTGGAGTGAGGCTTGGTATGTTCTGGGAAAGGAGGTGTCGTCGCTAGGGACTGGGGGTGTGGGTGGGGTGATGGTATTGGAGCCTTCTGATTGGATGCACGTCACGCTTTTAAGCCTTGCAGCACCGTTTCCAGGATTTGGTCAGATCAGATTGTGGTGGCTAGGGAAGCACTTATCCAATCCTGCTCACCAGCCGCAGCACGCCCATCTGGTAAGAGGCGGATGCGAGAGAACATGGGTGTGGAGGCTTGATATCCTTCACATCATGACAGCGACATATGTCGGACAAGATTTGGATTTCTACTTCTTGTGTTGGATATGTCCAAAAGGATTGCTGACTAACCCATAGGTGGCCAATGTTCTTCCTTATCGGGGCGTTCGAGAGCTGTACTTTAGCTTCTAGAGCCAAGAAGTGGCTAATATTAGAACCAGGCTACAGGCATAACTTCGAAGTTCCTAGTCGTCGCAGGAACTCCAGAGGTAGAGGTAGACTTTCAGAATGAAAGAGGTGGAAACCTTAGATGATGAATGGAAGGTAGAGACACTGAGGACATAACCTAAATGAACTCGAACTCAGGATATTCGGACGTTTCCTTCCGCCCAACGGCTCTTCTTGCTAGAAACAAGCTTGCTATGATGGATATGGCAGCAGTATTAGCGCATGGTCCTCTCCGCTCGAGGCCAGGTGAGAGGTATGCAATGACAATCAAAATAGGCGAGGTATGCATCCATCCATCCATCCATCCACACCATCGTTATTGTTTATCTGTTAACTATACATCTTTACAAGTACTGGCTTATGCCATGAGAGAAAACCCCAGTGTGCCAGATAGCTCGATCAGATTCCATTAAGCAGAGTCTCTCGTGCTGCTGCAAACCAGTACGAGTTCGGGTTTTAGTCGGGTTTGACGACGTCATTGTCGCGAGAGTGTTCACCACGACACCATCTCAAAAGACTTGCATTCGGATGTGGGGTAGGCGCAACGGCGGCAAACACGGCAGAGTGCGAATGAAGTTGCTTGCGTTTCTAACATCCATGGCCAGTAGAAGATGTATCGTATACTTAGTACTTGCTTAGGAAGTACGCGTGTCGTATTGTATCGTATCGTATCGTATAATAGGCCGCAGACTTCTTAATCAAATACACTGGACGCAGACTGGCGAGTCCCTGATGCGTCCAGTGTTCAGTATAGTCGCGTTGTCAAGTTCAAGAGCCCGATTGAGAAGGATTCAATCGCATTTGACTGGCTACTTACCCACTATGAGCCAGAAGAGAAGCAAGTGTGCATAATGTACGTATTGTATTTAAACTCTCGCGACGAGCCGAGTGGACGCTATTGTATGGGCTTCTCCAATCTGCTGGAGATGGGCACCTCGGGCACCTCTGGTGATGCACGGCTTGATTGGCCCTCTCTGACCCCGGCGACATCTCATGCATGCAGCAGGATCGACACCAGCATAGGTAGTAATCAAGAAGAAGCATGCGCCCGCTTAACGTGACATACAGTACTAATATGGCCCAGATGGGGGAGGTATTTCGTGGATGCGCATCTGAAAACCACCCATCCATTTCAATTGCCGATACCCATCTACTAATAGTAGCCATCCGCTCCTTACAGAAGATCCCGTTCGAAGATCTGCACAGTAGAGACCCTGCATAAGTGCGCGAGCATGTTGCATACCTTGTGCAGCGAGTAGGTAAATACACTGCCGTCACCAAGTCACTGGCAGTCGAGCTGCCCTAGGCCAGACCTGCGTGTACGGCGTACCCAGACATCTCTATATGCGATGACTGTGCAATGCCGGCAGCCTTCTACGATATACGGTGATCTATCTATATCCATGAGGCCTGTCGTACTCGCTTCTCCAGCCCCCGATAGGCCGGTCCACAACGACGAACGGCAAGCCCCTGGACCCCATCCTATGCTGATCATTGCCACTATCGATCCTTCAACTAACGAGAGGGTCGACTTGATAGCTCGATAGGTCAGATGTGATTAACTCTTCTCGAGGTGGGTTTTTGACAGAATTTCCAAGGTTGGCATGCAACCCTCAGCGAAGGATGCTGAAGAATACCATCTCGCCATAGTGCGCTTTCCTCAAAGATTACGCTAGCCAAGCACCAAAGTAGGTCAGAGGAGGTGTGGCATACTGTCTTATCGCAGGTGGGATGGCTGACTTTCACCGCGTCACGCGTTTGGCGTAATGCCCTCCATGTCTTCCCTCGCCTTCCGAGAATGCCCAGGGTAGCACAGACGTCGATGGGAAACTGCATGTAAATATGTAGGGAGCTGCTGCGGAAGGCGACCAGGGCAACACGAAAATGGTCCGGTGAGAATCGCCATCCTGACACACCACCAACAAGTTGAGTAATTCTTAAAGTGGGTAAAAATGTGTGCATGCAAGTCAGAAGACGCACCCAACAGGACCAAGGTTGTTTACAAATGAAAGCGTCCTGACGGGGAGAATGGTCTCGCTTTCTGTCCGGGAAAGGCACTGCCATCAGCATATAAAAGAAGGACTTCCTGCAGCCCCCTAACGAAGGTTCGCCAGTTCTCATAGGACGGAAGCCCCTTCAGCTACTACTACTACAACTACTGCCACCACATCAGACTATACTGCAACTCCTCTTCCCGAGGGGTAGAGATCTCCAGGCAACTCTTCCGAGCCAGCAAGCAACCCAGCGGAAGTCGCGTATGCGCTGCCCGAGCCCAGGCAACAACAAGAATACTCTCTGGACAGGCCAAAGAGAGTCATTCATGGACCAGAGGATCTACCTATCCTGGATTATCCGCACTTTTTCTCCGCGACTCGAGCAACACGATCTGCCTAGAAACGAGGCGCTACTGACAACAGGTGGAAGCCAGCCAAGTCTTCGCCGACCTCAAGAAGTCCCAAGAAACGTTGCAACTGGCGGTTGTAGCGTCTATCCAAGTGCATCATCATCTTTAGCTGGTATTGCGCACCAAGGAGATAGCGAGAAAGAAACGACGAAACGTCGTTGGACCGAGTCAATAGCACGGGACTAAACAGCTCCGAGCCCATAGTCGCGACTTAGGTCTGCACCCATACACTGGAGCTGTTCTGCTGGTTTCTACTACAACCAGTACTGGAACCTCGTCTTGTCGGAGGCGCATTCCCATTAGCGGGGCCAGAGTTCGATCCAGCCGTCTTCCCTAAGGCCCTAACCTTGCAAGGCCTAAAACTAAAGCACCTCCCCCCCCTCTTTGTCTTTACAGTGGTCCCCCCCCCGAACTCCAACTTCCAAGTCCCTTCCTTGCCTCGTCAGAGTCAAAGCCCAAAAGGCCAAGGCCATACTACACCAAAAAAGCCTGGGGGATCTTCCCAAGCTGCAGGCTGGGAATAGCCAATCACACCGACGCCTCGAGTCTCCGGCTTCTCTAAGGTCGTTGGAAAGAGTCGCACAGAGGCTTACAAGGTTTACCCTGCTCAGACTGGACTGGGCTCTCCCATCAATCAGCGCCTTGGTCGATACCGCCTCTTTCTTGACAGGTCTCACCGCGATTCGGTAACATATATCATACACGACAGCAGGCTTCGATCGCTTCGTTTGGAATAGGATTCGAATCTTGCGCTGCACACACTCACCACACACGTCGGCACATACAAACAAACTTTACTTTACTGTGTGTCTCGGACCTTCTTCCGTGCCAAGTTAAACCTCCCCCCTCCATCTGATTATCTCGACGGTAATCCCGCCCTACCTCTCCGTCGGTCCATCTCTGGAACAGCCCAGCAAATCACACTCGCCGGCCATCTTGATTGAGGCTTGAACTTGCGCCTTACCGCCTGTTTGGTTCTTCAGCTTTCCAGTCAGCATCAATCAAATAAATACATTACGGATTGCACCCCCCCCGGAAAACCGTCATCCCAACCTTTGGTATCCTGTCGACTACAACTCCTCTTATCTCTTCTCCAATACGTTAGGTTGCGCCGGCTTGTTCTCTCGCATCCGGGCCACCAGCGACTGGCTAGCCACAAACCGAACAAGCTCACCAATCCAATTATATTACCTGACACATACTCGTCTTACTATATCACCACCATCCCGCCTGCTACTCTAAGCAATTATTCGGGTTCCGCGTTCCCACGACCCGAGAAAAGCGACAGATCAGCTTTTCGCTTCTGCCGGACTCTCGCTTGTCCTTCCCAACGACACAGAAGCCGATCAAAAGCGCTTCTTCACTCTGTTGTCGAACTTGGTAGCTCCGGCTCTTCTCGTCTGACCTAAGAGGAACCAACTCGTCTCATCTCTCACTTCCTTCGTTTTGCGACAAGCAACAAAACATCAGCCTGTCATCAGCGCTTGCTTGCCAACTACTTGTACTGAGAAAGCCGAGGACTTGCTTTTTACTTGTTAGGCCGGACCAATCATCGGGTCCCTCTGCAGCTGGGCGAATTTCCGTTGGCTGCGCACACAGACTCTCTCCCTCAATCCGGGCACCACCACCCACCAGCTGAATTACGAAGTAGCCTCTCTTGGCGTACACACAAAGTACTTCGCGCACTCATCCCAGAAGTGCTTCCGACCTGGCCGATCCGGACATTGCGCTTCAACAAAAAAGCAATAGAGTTTCTCTCCCTCCCTTTGCCTTGTTTGGTCATCTGTCCAACACCTCTAAAACATCTACACACCCAACAACAATAGCGACTCTTTGAAGGATACAAGCACGCAACGGATCTCCCGCGCAACCCTCCCTATTAATACTCGCATAAAGTCGCCGCTGCTATCTTCTCCGTGGGGGTGGACCTCGATTCTTGGGTACCTCCCCGCGCATTTCCATCTGCACAAACCCATCCAGACTTTGACTCATCACTATCCTGATCGCAAGCCAATTTCAAACGTGAGACACTCATCGCATTCCAAGGTCAGTCACTGCCATCTTTCCTTTTTTTCTTCTTCTTCTTCTTCTTGTTCTTCAATTTTTGGGCTCCGACAATGGGCAAGCACCTTGTCCACAACGTGGTCTGACTTCTGTTCCACGACATGCCCACCCCACCTCGTCGCCAACTATTGGCGGCTGAGACCCAATTCATGTCAAATGCATGCGGGGCATGCTCCCCCCCCCGTAGAAACGATGATGACTCTAAACCATCCTGTGCGACGAGATGCTAACTTTGTGACGAAGCGTGATAGCCGCGAGCTTTGTATCGTTCCCTGGACAATTGCAACGCACGTTTTCCTTTGACAGCAGACTAGTCGTCGCATCCAAGCATCGCTGCCAACCATGGCACACTTCGGCTTCAACCAATTTGGCGGAGGTCCAGGCAGCAGCAACGGCAGTATCGACCCGCGGGCCATGTCTGGAATTCACGATCTTAACGGCGGGTCCAACGGCTATTCAACCGGCTCTGCTATGATCGCAGATTCAGACCTTCTCGACATGAGCCCCCAAGAACCGAACCAGTCTTTGGGCGAACACGGCCAGGACTTCAATGGCATGAGCGATATCAACATGGGCTTTAGCCAGAACATATATCCGTCGCACATCAACGGATACTCAAACACACCGGATGGAGACCCTGTTCACAGTCCGTGGGCCAGTAGCTTCAATGCCGCCCAGCATTTCCGTCAAATGCAACAGCCTTTTGGGCATTCGTTGCAATCGCCCAACTCGTTTACGGGTTCACCCCTGGCCAACGATGCCAGCAACGACGCCGAAAGCACCTTCCTCAATGCCAAACCCCGTCCAAGGTTATCCCAAGCCCAGGCTCAAGCTATGCAGCGCAACTCCTCCAGCAATGCGAGAAGCCCACTTGGGGCGAACGCTGTTATGGCTGGTCTGAATGCTGGCTCTCTCGACTCTCCAAACTTTGGCGCCCAGCCCATCCGAACACCTGGTGGTCATCACGAGAAGTCCCCTTCTGGGCAGTGGATGAATACGCCCAAGAGCTTGCAGTCATCCTACCCTGGCTCCGGTCTCTCTTCGCCACTGCAACACGGCTACTCCAATCCCCAGTTCATGGCACAGGCCGGTACCTCGATGCCTGCTCGGGTCAACGGTGCGCCCACGAACCTGCAAAGCCAGGAGGCGAAAAGGAAGCGGAGGCGCGAGTCACACAACGCCGTCGAGCGCCGCAGACGCGACAATATCAACGAGAGAATACAGGACCTGAGCAGACTGGTCCCGACCCATAGATTAGAAGACGACAAGGTCAAGAAGCTCATCCAGAACGGCACCCCTCTATCACCTACCTTGACTGGCATGTCTCAGCCTAATCAAGCAACGTCGGGTCTGGCTGGCCCTGGCGCGAAGCGTGCAACCGGTGCCGGCGCCGGGAATATCACAACTGGTCTCCCACTGGAGGATAAAGATAAGGGCCCCAACAAGGGCGATATCTTGAACGGCTCCGTCAGCTGGATGCGCGACCTGATGTGGATGCTCCAGCTCAAACTCCAGCAGCAAGAGGAACTCATCAACACTATTACGGAGATGGGTGGCAATGCTCCGTTTGAACTGACTGATGACGAGAAGCGCATGCAGACTGAGCTGATGGAAGCCATGTCCAAGTCTGAGAACGACCCTGCCCCGTTCTCGTACTCTCGGTTCAATGGCTCAGGACTGCGAGTCCCGCATCACACCGACTACCGAGGAGAATCCCTCAACGGTGCACCTGGGATCGATACTCTCTCGATCAGCCCGGGAGACACGGCCGACCTGACCGGGGATCTGAACAACCCCGATCAATTCTGGAATGACCCGGACGACGATGTCAAAGACGAAGACGAGTACGGCATGGATCTTACTTTATAGTGGCATCGTGACAATTCCAGCGTCACACACTCTAGGGGCGAAACTCCCCCGGTCATCATGTCGGAGTTTCTGCCGCATCACTATCACATAAGGGTCCCGGCGTTCTCGATTATACAGGTTGCATATTGATGGGGACACATCTGCGGTTGCATCTTAAGGCAGTTGGGGAGTGATAACCGGCGTTGATTTCCTTGTGCTGCACTTTGTACGGCGGTCAGCTGCGGTCCAAGAGACTGGGCGGGCCACTGTCACATGTGCCAATTTGTTTTGTTTTCGTTTTGATCTTCTCGAGATGCTTTTACTCATGGCTTTTGTTTCTTTCATGTTCGGGTACCAGACATCTGCTCGTCTGGCCTAGTCTCATCAAGCCTCGGGGTCACTGCACGGGCATGAGGGATTTTGGACTGTTCTTTTTTTCTTCTTCTTCCTTTTTTCCACATATGATACCTACGGGACGTTGATTCTTTGGGAGTTTTATACGGCATTGGTCGAACGTGTTACCCTCTGGTATCTCATGTCGTCATGACTAGCGATTAGCGATCCTTTCATTTTCAGAGGGTTCTTTTATTATTACACGTTTCGAGAGCAAGAGAGAGCGAAAGACTTAGCATTTGTTGCAGATACTGTGTAGCCTAGCGTGGGGTTTTCACAAACATGTGAAACCATGCGTAAGTAGGCATGATATAATTGCATGTAATTACAGTGCTCTTCCCCGGTCCAGATAATGTGAAGCAACAGAGACAAACATACTCAATAGGCCCCCAGTCCGAAGCATGAAGCGCATCGATCCTTGAAAGAATTGCATTACATCGCCATGAGATATTGCAAGGCCCTACCCTACGATCAGGAGGTTACGTTCCACGTGTTTGACGTTTTACCCTGTAGACAGAGAGAAGAAGAGAGGCATGTTTCGTTTGCTTCCCAACTCGACACACGCAACCTCGGCCTTCAGATCTGGCTTGTCTCATCGTCTTGCTCCGCCACCATGGCTAGCCTTGTCCCCCACAGCCTCTTTCTTGCGGCCAAGCGGGCGTACGGCCCGGTGGAATGGATTCGCTTCGCTTTCTAGAAACTTTCCTCTTTTTTGCCCACTGTTTGTTTCTGTGAATCAAGCCCCCGAAACGAGGCTGCGATCCGAATGAGGTCATAAGGGTGGCAGATTCCGTTTCCAAATAACCCCCTTTTCCTCTTTCTCCTCTCCCCCTCGTCGTATTGACGTCACGAAGACACGGTTGGCGTGTCAATTAGATGTTGAGGGGGGAGGGGGGCTTTGCAAAACACAGGACCAGACAGAACATCGTCGCGGAATTCTATGAGGGGTGGAGGCGGCGGGAGGTGGTCGATAGGGCCGAACCTAGATCGACGATCGATGCCCTCTCTTCTCGAAGATCCCGGAACCACGTCGTTTCCTGCGCCCACTTGTTTTGCCTCGCTAAGCCTCAGTCAGGCACCATAGACATCATCATCGCACCCCTAGGGAGGAAAATGAGGGTGGAGCTTCTGGGAAGCAGGGTCTCTGTCTCTGGTACCTAGCTAGCTCACCAGTGCCTCACACATACCAGGTACTCGCTCATGGCGCCGAGGACGGCCCACGTCTCCTTGCGCTTCATGTCCTCGAGCAGGGCGACGCGCTCGAGGGCGCTGTGGCCGTTGAAGTACTTCCAGAAGACGGGCCAGCAGGCGCGGGCGCGCGAGTCGGGGGGAACCGCCGGCCGATGGCGCCGAGGTAGAGGCTGTCCTTGCCCGTGGCCTTCTTGGCGTCGGCGATGATGTAAGGCACCAGATGGGCGAGGTGCGGCGCCGACGTGTTCAGCGAGGGGTGCGCCGTGGCCTGCGGCACGGGCTTGCGGGCGTGGTTCGCTGCGCGCTCGGCCAGCGCCCGCGACTCCCGGTCCGCGAGCCGGCTGAGCCGCGCCTTCTCGGCCACGGCCTCGTTGGCCGTCGTGGTGATGGACGAAGTGTTGTTGTTTTCTGGGGACAGAGGGGCGTCGGGGCTGGACCGCGGGGGCGAAGAGAGGGGCGAGGTAGCAGCGCTAGTGTTGGGTAGGTGGCTGCTGTGGGTGTCGGGAGAGACGTCTCGCGGGGATCTGATCTCGATTGCTAGACCTTTGGACAAGGAGGAGGCCATGTCGGCGGGCACCAAGTCATCTGGGTCGCCGTCAGTGGTCGAGTCCGCGGACGCCGAGGAAGTCCGGCCACCTTCTTCCGTGGAAAGCGAGGCCGCCTTCATCTCTTCCCTGATCTCGTCGGCCTCGGCCTGGTACTCGACTTCGTATTGGATCTCGGGCCACACAACGACGTAGGCAAAGGTGCAGAGCTGGGTCACCCAGCCGCCGCGCATGAGCCATGCCAACATCTGCAGATATGTTGGCCGGTGGTTCTTGGATGGTGCAAACCACTTGTACGGCCGCGGGGCTGCTGATATCTCAGCGAGGAAGTTGGGTAGAGGTGGCGCCAGAGGGAACGCGCGCGCCCACGCCTGGCTGGCTTTGGGTAGACCCGTAGTGTCGCAGTTGGGGGAGAGGATGTAGACGTCTCGCGCGTGAAGGGGGGGATGGCGATGGCCCGTCGCCAAAATATGAAGTGCTGAGCATAACGCCGGACCTGTGCGGGACTCAGCATGGTGCCAGCGCCGATAGCATGGAAGGAGGTTGTGGGCTTGGAGAGCCGCACGAACTCGACCATGGCGGCAGTGGTATCATCGGGGTCGGCTTGAAGCTCGGCGATGATCTTCTTCTCGTCCTGTAGTAGGAGTAGTGCGAACGTCTTGTCGAGGAAGGACGGGTCCTCATGCCCAGTCTCAAACACGTCGCCAAAGCTGTTGGCTGTGGTGACCCAAAGCCCTTTGAACCGCTCTGCGGCGTCGTCGATGGCGTCTGTAGATGGCAGGTCCGGCAGGTAGAAAGGGATGGGGATCTGCACGGAATGCGTCACAGTCCCCTCGGGGGTCTCGAGCTGCAGGGCCGCGATCCGATTGGCGGTGACGGCTTCGTAGATATCCTGCATGCTTGCTGCCAGCGAGGAAGACTCGAGGATGTTGCGCCACAATAAACTCATGCGTGTCTTATCCTCTTTCCCCTTGTCCTTCAAGGCCAATATCTTCTTGGACTCCTTCCATACGAAGTCGCTACGTTGCTGCGCATACTTGTAGGCCTTGTTGATCTTCTTGATGATGTGAAAGTACAGGGTATCGACGAGCTCCTTGGCCTCATGCTTCTTGGGTTTTAGGATAAAGACCAGGTTGAACATGGTCATCCCACTCTTCTTCTCCTCATCCTGCCCGTCGGCCGGTGCTGGAGAGGAGCTGCCGGCCTCTTCAAGCAGGTCCCGAGCTTCGACCTGCGGGGTGGGCGCAGTCATCGAGATGGACGGCACGGCCTCGGTGGACGAGGGTTTCCCAACACCGGCGTCGACCCCCTCATCGACGGAGCCGGTGCCGGATTTGCTGGCGAGGCTAGGCCGCGACCTGGTAGACTGCTGGAGCTGGAGCTGGACCTGGCTCTGCTTCTTGTTACTCTTCTTCTTCTTCCATGAACCGTTCTCCGGGACGTAAATGGGATACGAGATGGCGATCTGCTCGTCCATCGAGACCTGGAATAGTCTCTTGTGATAGGCCCGTGCAGGTGTCAACAGGCTCTCCAGATCCCGCGTCGGGAAGCCGGCGACATGCTCCCAAGGCACGATCTGCGAGCCGCTCTCCGTCTCCAAGTGGTCATCGTGGTTCCAGTTTGCCAGGTCTACCCCCTTGGGCAACGAGCCGGCGGCGGCAGTGTGCGAGTCTTCCGTCATACGGTCGATGAGTTCATCGTCGTCCTCTTCCAGCTCGTCGCCCTCCTGCTTACTACTGGTCTTGCGACATTTTGGCCGGCCCTTGTCTGGTGAAAAGTGGGCAGGGTAGTTGAAGACGTAACGAGGCCCATCGCGAGACCTGTTGATCACGAGGGCTATACCCAGAAGGTTGGACGCATTGGGAAGCACCGGTGCCGCCATTCTTCCTATGATGAAAAAGTAAAACCAAAATCTTCAACGGGTGAGGAGTGGTCTGATATGCTCGGCGGATTGCATCGTGTCTCTAGATGGAGCATCAGCCATTTCAATCCATTTCACGAAGCAGGGCTTCTTGCTCATTCATTCATTGCCTGAATGGACTTCCAGGAAAACTCACCACTGTATGAATAACGGTTCAGATTATGTTAAGTACCTATAGAAGGGACCAGTCTGTTGATGGTGCTGCAGTTAAGTTCAGTTGTGATTTATTGAATTCCGGGTCGAGCTACGATATGCACGCACCGTGTGAAGAGATGCCGACCACTGTTACTCACACTTCCCGATATCTTCTCTCTACATTCATTTGAACGACGACGCAGTTCTTCCAAGTATACACGGATTCTTGTGTAAAGCAAAAGCTCAAGATGATGGATAAGCATCGGGTTCTTTAATATACAGAGCCACAACGGTATATATATATGAGTATATACCTCATTATCGTAACAGTCATAACAGGTCATCCAAATAGGTGCTCCAACCCCGATTTTGACAACCAACTTCCTCACCCACTATATTCCTCAATCAAAATTGCGCTCCTAGAAACCCTATCCCTACGCCCGCCATGATTCCGGCAATGTGCGGTGGCGGGGTTTGCCGCGGCTGAGCGTTGGCAGTGCCGACGAAGAACTGGCCCTCGGAGCCTGTCTGGCTGCACACGCTGGGCTGCAGGTTATAGCAAGCCTGCGAAGAAAGACTGGAGCATACCGACGTCGCGCTACTTAGCGGGACTGTCGTGTGCGTTGGCTGGACTGTGGTGCCCCCTCCGCCGGGGACGTCAATGGTAACACGGAAACCTCCCGTCCCGCTGGCAAGACCCGAGGTGCAGACGTCGTAGTTGCTGGAGCACGAGCTCCAGGCATCGGAACATGCCCCTTGGTTGGAGAACGAAGTGGCTATCGCCGGGAAATTGAACAGCGAGTTGGTCACAAACGAAGGAGCCGGCGTTCCCTGCGACGCCGGTGCCGTCCCCGTGCAAACAGCGCTGAAATGGCCATGGTAAGTCAGTGACGGTGCGTGGGTATAAAGCAAGGGGCGGGGGCGGGCGTGGAAGCGTACCTGGTCGGACAGCATGCGGGTTGTTTGTTCTGGTCCAGGGAGCAGAGCTGGCCGTATGGGCAGCAGGTTCCCGCGAAAACAGACCCCTGGCTATCGCAGCTGTTGTAATTCTGCGGGCAGCCCTGCCTCCTCCCGAGGGCAGCATAATTCACTGGCGACAGGTATTGATGCTGGGCCTGGGCGGGCGCGATGGCTATTGCGGAAAAGACGATGCCAAGAGTGCCGCCATATTGGGAGCGCATGGTCGTAGCAACAACTCTAAAGCGATGGTGGACAGCGACGGTGAATACACTGGAATATCGAGTGTCTCATTCGTTTGTTCCGGTATCCAAGATCGGGCGGGTATCTACGAAGCTCCCGAAGCCAAGTTCCTCCAATTGATGCCACTACTAATAGTAAGAACTAATAATCCCGGCCGGACGAGGTTGGTTGGCTGGGTTAGGTGGCTTGGTGTGGAACAGTAGGGAGGGAAAGCGATCGATAACGACGGATGGAAAAAAAATCAAATCAAAATCCAATATAATTAAGACGAGACAGACACCCAAGAAAGACACTCAGGGTCCAACGACGGGACGGGTATTGCTCAGTAGTTTTCTACTGCTAACTACAGTACCACTAGATTGATGATGATGTCAAGAACGCCATGGATGGATGGAATCAATCCATCAATTCATCAATCCATCCATCACCGGCAGAGGGAGGAGGTTGGGCTGGGAGACGGCTGGGTAACCGAGCAACGATGTTTGGGGGGTGTGGGACTGGGACTGGGGCTTGCTGCACACAGTGTCACACTCACTGTGCGTCCCACCCACGCCACGTGATGGAGGGAGGATTTGAGTGCATCCAAGTTTGGGCTGACTTCAACCCCTTCCTTCGTTGACTGTACTACTTTTAAGTACAAGTACTTAAGTACTTCTTACCTACTATACCGACTTCTCTTCTATCTCCTTCCTGGTTTTATGGGTGCGCCATGAGTTCCTTTGGCAGTCCTGGCGGTGCCGTGTACACTGGAAAACCCATCCCGTAAGTCTAGTCGTCTAGGCGTCTAATCTACCGACACTGCTAACCAGCCTTCTTTTGTCATGTGTGTATAGACCACAGCGTGGGAGTTTCCCTCTGGATCACGATGGCAAGACTACCTCTTTGAGAAGCCCGTCACGCTGCTCACCAAGTGCTAACCCGCTTCAGGCGAATGCAAAGAGGTTATGACCAACTATCTCAACTGCATCAAGAAGTCCAAGGGCATGAATGACCCATCCTGTCGTGAGCTAGCAAAGGGCTATCTCTCATGTCGCATGGACCGGTGAGTCGCATCATCGTCTTTTCGCTGCCCTGTGAATCATCGAACTGACCGCGCTGCCACCCCCCCCAGGAACTTGATGGCCAAGGATGAATTCAAGAATCTGGGCTTTGCCGAGCCCAAACCCAAGACCCCGATTACCACCAAGGAGCCCGAAAAGGGTGTCAAGGGCGAACTCCAATGGTAGCGTTGGTGCGTTGATCTCCTGCCTTCATGATATGGCCTGATATCTACAGTATGTAGGCCAAACCCGCCGTTTTTGGCTGGCCTTCTGTGCGAGACGCCTTGTGTCACTGGACATTCAATCAAGAGTCGCATGTAACTTGCTTAAGGAATATTGATTGCCGAGATGCGGTAGATCATTATGCCCAATTCGTTGGGAAAATCAAGCCTTATTACATCTCGTCCAGTTCTACTGACGATATGACTTGTGCTTCTTCTTCTTCACCACTCTCATATATAAGCAGGCCCCCTAAGCGTTCCTATCCAGTCCACGCGGTGGCTCTCTTCCCGTTGACCTTGGGCGGTGAAGCCACCGCCACCGCCGCCGCCGCTGCTTTCGTAGCATTCGTAGCCTTCTGGACGACGAATTGCGTAGCCTCAGCACCATTGGTTTGGTCGTAGGCCCGGTGCACCGCTATGTCAAACCCGCGGTCGCAGACAGGATCACCGTTGTTGCAGATGGACAATATACGATCAGCTATGGCGTCCAGTGCGGCGGTATCTTTACGAGCGAAGAGCTGGGTGGCTTTATGTCAGTAACTGGAGGGGGGAGAGAGAGAGAGAGAAAGAATGGGTAAAAACTCACCCCCTCGCCGTTAGCAGTTCCTGTGTTGAACGCACTGCCGTTGACACGACTGGGATCCCCCTATGAGGAGTATTCCTGCGACTTTGGTCAAGGAAATGGGCTGTGCCGGGTTGTCTTTTGGCGCGGCTGCTTCCGACACGACGTCGGCAATTGCCTGCGCTCCCTATAGAAATAAAGCAAATAGGAGTCAGCAGCCGGTCTCTTTCTCCCACCCCAACTTGTCCGGCGAGCGGGCTAAACAAACGACTTACCTGCGAATACCCCATCAGCACGACGGGAGCGTCGGGACACGCGGCGGCGAACGACCGCATGAGGGCCTCGAGGGCCGTGGCGCCTTGCCTCTCGGAGTCGAGGTAGTCCACCAGCTTCGCGGGGTAGTCGACGGAGGCGAGCGTGGACCCGGGCACCTGGTTCGTGACGTTGGTGGCGATGGGCGCCAGGAGGCGGCCGGGCCCCGGGTCCTCGGTCGACCCCCGCACGGCGAGCAGGCCCACGCCGCTGCCGGTCGGGCACGTTATCTGGGCCTGCGCGGCGCCCGTCGACTGCGCCTGTGACAGCGAGCCGAGGAGGAGGGCGAGGCAGGCGGTGGGGAGGGCGTGGAATCGCATCTCTCTCTTTTTTTTTCTTCCTTCTTTCGTTTCGTCTGGTTGCAAGACGACAAGGAGCCAGCCCAATGAAATATCCACAATCGACGGGGGTGCCTGTGCTCGTATCGATGAGGAGGAGGAGGAGGAGGAGAAGAAGAAGAAGAAGAAAGAGAGCTGCTTCAAGGAAGTCAAACGTGGTGACGAACAAGGGAATCGTTACAGCCAGTCTGCCTTCTCCAAACCGTGGAGGATCATGATCTCTACTTGTATGCATCCCCGCAAGTGAGCTCTCGATCAACTCTAAAAATAGGGCCGCAATGACACATCAGTTGCTTGATGGATCCTATGGAAGAGGCTCGAGATGGGTCAGGGGCCTCGCGTCGGTTCGCCCAACGCACCTGAACAGGCAGTGCGTTTCGAAGCAACAGCGTTTCCCACTATTAAATGCGCTGGATTGCCACTTTGAGCATTTGATGGTTAATGCTCTCTGCCATATCGTCGGAATAATCCGATGACCATGCGATCTCTCTAGGTCAAGATCCACCGATAGCCGGACATGTGTTTCGGAGATGGGATGGAAACCAGATGGCAGGGCAGGCACGGCGTACCAAAAGTATGTACGTGCATGGCGAATCCCTGGTGGTAGAGGAGGAGGAGAATCGGGCATGCTGTCCCTAGACTGGCTGGCGCGCAGTATGCTAGTGTAGCAGTGTCAGATCTCTGAAACACCTTTATGTACTTACCGACAGTATAACCCTGGCCCTCTTAGGGGTTGGAATTAGAGTTGAACCCCTGTCCAGCCGTTGTTCCCGGCTGTCAGATGATACCATCTCTCGAACACGCCTCTTGGCCAGTTGCTTAAAGTAATACTTCAGGCGAGTGGGTACGGAACCTGCACCATCCGTCACCTAAGCTTAGTAAGTAAAGTAAGCTAAGTAGCCGAGCCGGACGTCGGCCTTGATCCTCCTTGCATTAGAGCAAAGCCACTTTCGCTCTTCGCCGACACGCCCTTCTGTTGCATCCTTTGACGATGCTCAGCCGCTATAGTTGTACCCTGCGTGAGACGCCACTACGGCCCAGCTTGTCGGGGTCGAACGCCGCGTGCCGGACCTCGTTCAGCACCACCTCGGTAAACCGCAACAACAGGTACGATGCCACTCTGAAGAACCTAAAGATTGGAAGACACACGCGGGTCATATTCCAAGGGTTTACCGGTAAGTGGGGAGGGTGACATTGTGGATGAAACATGGGGCCCGGCCGAGTAACGTATGTAATAAGTAAATAATACTCACTGACACCCAGCTTCTTTCTCACCACAGGCAGACAAGCCACTGCCAATGCCAAGGAATCCCTAGCATGGGGCACCGACATCGTAGGCGGCGTGACCCCAGGTCGCGAGGGCCAGCATCTGGGACTGCCTGTTCTTCCCACGGTTCGAAAGGCATGTATACTTGTTAGCTGATCAATTCACTGAACCGCCGCTCACAGCGCCCTTCAACTTGTAGGCCGTCGATGTACTCAAACCCGATGCGACCGGAATCTACGTGGCTGCGCATCAGGCGCCTGTGGCCATTGAAGAAGCCATTGCCGCCCAAGTGCCACTAATCGTTGCCGTGGCTGAGCATATCCCATTGCATGACATTCTACGGGTAATAAGACCGATCACCACGAGTATTGCTGCTAACTCTGACTTCAGATACACTCCATGCTCAAGACCCAGTCTGCATCTAGGTTAGTAGGTGCAAACTCCCCCGGCATCATCTCCTCCGTCGGGAAATGCCGTATAGGCTTCCAGCCGCTACCTTGCTTCGAGCCCGGCAAGGTCGGCATCGTGGCCAAATCGGGCACGCTCAGTTACGAGAGTATGCTCCTCCTTCCTGTTTTTGCTCGTCTTCTCGGTCCGGCCATGAAAGAAACGCTGAACTCTGCTTAACATAACAACCAAATAGCGGCTGCATCCACACTTCGCGCCCGTCTCGGCCAGAGTCTCTGCATCGGCGTCGGCGGCGATATTCTGTCCGGCACAGGCTTGGTAGACGGCCTGAAGATCCTAGTCCAAGATGAAAGCACAGAGGCCATTGCCATGTGTTGCGAGATAGGGGGCAGCGCCGAGTTGGAAGCTGCCGAGTGGATCAAAGAATATCGCGCCAAGACGACCAATCCAAAGTGAGTCTGTCCTCACTCCGGGGGAAAAGGGAGTCAGTCGACTAAGGAGTCTTTCACATCCTAGGCCCATAGCTGCCGTGGTTGCAGGTGTAAACGCGATCCCCGGCCGGGTCATGGGACATGCCGGAGCGTTTACTCTGCCGGGCGAACCGGATGTCTTGACCAAAGTCGAGGCTCTGCGAGCTGCCGGCGTCGCTGTGCTTAACCACCCCTCACGGTTTGGGCCGGTGCTCAAGACGCTCTTGAGCAGATCACAGCCACGCGGGATCGGAGTTGCTTCTTCATCAGGAGTGACGCCATCCTCGCAGCGGAGAACCATCTATACCTTCGCCCAGCGGCCCCTACCTCACCAGTCCCGTCCAAAATCACCTAGGCAAGTGACACAAAGCAGCAGAACCCTGTATCTAGACCGAGGTGTGGCCCTCGACCTGCTGCGTCGACAAGGTCTTGCTGTATCTGAGAATCCAGATGAGCCTGGCAGCGAGCCACGCCTACTAGCCGTATCCATCAACCGGGCCACAAGCAGCCCGTGTATTATAGCGTCTCCAAACAGCGGCGCCGAAGCAGCCAGGACGTTTGATTTCGACCTCCAACGAGGGCAGCCGCCCCTCCCCATCCCTGAGATAGCCAAGGCCCTGAACCTCGGTGAGAGCTCGCTGGCCTCCCTGACCAAGCTCATCCACCAGCTCGTCGACCTCTTTACGAGCAAAGAAGCCTTCCTACTCCAAACCCACGTCTCCGCCACTTCCTCGTCCTCGACCTCGCCCGCAAAAGCATCAGTCGAGATCACGCGCGCCCACCTAGGCTTCGACGACGCCGCGCTCCGCAGCGGCAAGCGGCAAGCGGACGTGCACGCTCTGCGGGACGTGGGGACCGAGGACGCCGCCGAGGTGTCGGTCGAGCCGGACGGGATTGTCTACATCAAGCTGGGCGGCAGCAGCAACGACGACAACAGCCGTCACTTTAGCGACGAGTATAACATCGGGACCCTGGTCAACGGCGCCGGCCTCGCCATGAACACGGTGGACGCCCTGGCCGACGCCGGCGGGAAGGCCGCCAACTTCCTGGACACGGGCGGTAAGGCGACGAGCGAGACGGTCAAGCGGAGCTTCGAGGTCATACTCCGGGACGAGCGTGTCAAGGTATGCAATACGATGCACATTGAATTCTTCTCAGTAGCAACCCCCCAACCCCCCCACCAATGAGAAAGAAAGTCCCAATGCAGATAGAGGAATTCCCCGTTAACGAGTTAAAAAAAAACCCCCCCATCAGTGTATCCTAGTCAACATCTTCGGAGGCCTGACCCTAGGCGACATGATCGCGCGGGGCATCGTGCTGGCGTTCCGGGACCTGAAAATATCCACGGTCCCCGTCGTGGTGCGGATCCGGGGCACCAACGAGGCGGAAGGCCAGAAGATCATCGCGGACAGCGGGCTGCCGGGCCTGTACGCCTTCGACGACTTTGACCGGGCGGCCGCGAAGGCGGTCGAACTAGCCCGCCGAGGAGGAGAGTGAGACTTAGGGGGAGGGGGGGAGGCTGACCGGTCCGCCACCCTGCTGGTAGAGCACGGACAAGAGAAGAAGAAATAATTCCTATGGCGAAGATTGATAGATGTGTGTATGACATGCCATCAGGTCATTAAAAAAAATGAAGCATAGTGAGATGGCAATGACCGACCTTGGGTCAGATTGATTACCGGTCATACATACATAGCAAAAGTCTAGCCGAACGCCAGCTTCATCAGTGTTGTTATACCTTCTCCTCCCACGTCCTTTTGATGGGAAGGCAATCGAGCTCCCCCGCAAGCCCTGAAATTAGCGATGTTGTTGTACATATATCGCTAGTATACTGCATGTTCCTCATCGCTTTACACTCCACAGCTCTCTCGACCAACCGAGCTCCCTCATCTTCTTGCTGCTGGCGCCGACGCCGGCCTTCTTGTCGGCCGCACTGACAGCGAGCGCCTTGCTGCAGTTGGCGAAGCCCTCGACCAGTTCTTTCATTCGGCCGCTTCTCATCAAGACGGACGCGATATCCGAGTCCTTTTCTGCGATTGTGGCTGCGAGTTCCATGCACTCGAGCAGGTTTTCCCTGGTCAGGTTTGTGCCCGCGAAATGTAAAACACTCACGTAACCCAGGATGATTTCGGGCAAGTACATATCCCGGAGGATCTCAAAGTCTTCCTCGTCTACGACTGCGTTAGTTCCGAACGATCCCTGATCAACAAAAGACTTACCATTGATGGATTCCCTAAGCCATCCTCGGAGACACGGCTCAACAAAGCTCTTGATTTGCTTGATTTCTTGGCCAATGTGTACCCAGAATTCCCGATTCATCTTACTTGTCGGGCTGTATGCAAGGTCAGTGGGATGGCAACTTCAGTCTTGGGCTTGAAGACTTACTCTTGGGCAATCTCTTGACTGGAGGCAACGGTTTCCATAGAGTCGAGAACACGGATCATGCACTCTAATTCAAGGTAGTTCCTAGCAGTCACCATGTCCCGCGGACCTTGGTAAGCTTCGTCCAGAGGCGGCACGTTGCTATCGAATTCCGAGAACCATGATAGATCAGAATCATCCGCTATGGTCACACCAGCCTTGGCTCTGAATATATCTGCGCATCTGACGCGCTCAGAGAGAGCACGCGCGGCGTGGAGGTTGTAATTTTCTGTTGGTAACGGTCAGCGGATGAGATTTCCAGGAAATGCACGGTACATATCATACTCAAGAAACGTTTGTATATCGCGACGCCTACGGCCAAGATCTCATCGCCTAGACCATCGACTAGCATCATCCACTCGAGTGACTGGATCAATTGTTCATCGACATGATCCAGTGCATCGGGCATTTCTCCGAAGAAGTCTGGTCTCAGCCGCCTGCCATATTTGAGGGACGGCACTTCGTCAAGGAACATATTGAGGGCGCCAGATCTGAGCTCGTTGCCGGTTTCGGGATACTCCTTGAGAAGCGACCTAGGTTGGAATATGACAAACTCGGCAATGTCCATCCCAATCTTCTCCATAATCGTCAAGATTGTTCTCCGCTCCTCTTCGTCGGTTATCATGCTGACATTGCGGCTAAGTGTGAAAAAGGCCCTCTCGCCCTGGATCTTGGCGCAGTAGATAGGCAGGAGCTCGACAAGGTTATGCAGTCGCAACGCGCTGACATAGGCGGCCAGCACATTCTCTTGGGCCTGTCTCAAATCTTGCTTGAGAGCATTGTTGCCTTGCAGTTCTTCCAAGCTCGAAATTAGAAGAAATGCGTGGACCAAGACCCGAAGTCCGTTGGGATGCGGGAGTGAGAAGTATTTTGCGTCGTCCGGCTTGAGCTGCGATTGGCTGAAATCAGGTATGAGAACCGAGGTGCCTTCCTTGTTTGCGTGGCGACCAAGTGCTAAGCCGTTGTCGTATGCATACTGGCTGACAGAATCAGAGATGATGGCGCCCTGAAGAGCTTTGATGGGATCTCGGGCTTCCTCGGACGTTTTCGGGTTCGTCTCGAGATAATGGACAACGCGTTCCCCTACTGGTGTACCATCTCCGTGGAATTGGAGCGCGTTGAAGGCTGGAAGTGACTGCGTAGCAGCTTGCACAGCCTCTGGAGAAGAGCGCTTGGCCACATAACTGTCGAACTGGGATCGTAATAAGGCATTATAGTGCGCGAAAACAAAGTCATCCCAGGTCTCGCATACCTTCTCAACGCTCGGAATGTCTCCAGAGAGGATGCCATATACAGCACGCTCAAAGTCGTCGGTGCCGCCGTTTCGTGCCAAGGCGTAACATGTACGCCGCCAAAGCAAGGTAGCGAGAGGGTTTGATACAGTGCGCTCCCCCTCGCTGTCTTTGGACAAAGGCATGGCTGACATACTGACGGCGCGCCAAACCTCGGTCCTTTCTACACACCAGTCGCGAATCTCAGACATGCTCCTACCCCTACGGAGCAGCTCGTAGCATCCAAGCCAGATAGCGCGCTCAAAGTACTCATCTTGAGGCTCGAGCTTCCGGTTCTGTCTTGTGACCACATCAGGGTCAAGCTGAGTGACGAGAGGGTCTGTCTTGGTAGAGTTGCGGTGATCCTCGGTCATGTGCGCGGCGTTCGGGTCCAGAGGTCCAATGTAGCCTTGCACATTCTTCGTCATCTTGATGGCGGTCCGTGTATGAAGCCATCCATATGCCACAATATCGCCTCGTTCGGCCTTGGTCTGGTATTCGCGAACCATCTCATCGATATCCATACTTGTCTCATCCGAGAACTCTTGCATACACTCCATGATTGCCTTCCTCTCCTGCGCTGTAGAATCCGACTGTAAGAACTCTTCCCATAACTGAGAGCTGTCTTGGAACTTAGACAGATCTCGACGCCTTGGTTGAGCAACCTTCCTCTCCGGGTATCTCAGAGGTAGCAATCGCCGTAATAAGTCCCATGTCTGTTTCTCGAGCTCCCAATGGCGCATTTCTTGGTCGATGCGGACATCTTCAGCTTCGTCGACATCCATCGAGTCTTGGCTGGACCCATCTAGGGATCTTTGCGGGGAAGAACGAGAGTATCGATTGCTTTCGCGCAGAGTGCTAACTTTCTCGGCCGCAACATCGTGATACCTGTTGACGAGCTTGATGATGTCGGCACGCTTCTCCGAGTGAGTCCTAGAACCTCTCGAGATCGAGTCGAGGGCTTTGGCGAATCGCTCAGCGTCGAGAGCGAACCGAATCTGCGCCTGGGACTCGGCAGGAATGTCGGCGTCCATCTCATCATCCATTCCAAACATATCGGGATCGTGGTCGTCGGCCATGGCGAATGTTGGTAGTGCAGTCGCAGGCTAGAATACGAAGGAATCCAATAGGGTGGGTAGTATTCGGAGTAGATTCTGCGACTCGTCGAGTCTTGAGGTCAGAGCGATGAAGGCGCAACGATTTTGCAGCTTGTATCGAGACGAATTCTAGTGGACGTTTTGCCGGCTGGGCATCGCCAATCAGGCGTTCGAGATGGTCATGTAATGAGTCTCGAGAATCTGCATCGACTACCAAGTAAGTGCGAGGTGAAGGTTGAAAATGGAATTAGCGATTTCAGGTATGTAGATCGGGGTGGTTGGCAATATGTCGAGGAGAGGGCATCGCCAAACAACAATTGGATTCTGCAGGTAATGGACCAACAGCCAAAAATTGACCCAAATCGACGCGACGGCCACTGTAGCGCGTCTACCTTTCGGGTACCTCAGTACATAAGTACTTGTTACTCAGGCTGGTTGCTGTAGCCTGTAGCCCTGTAGCCACTCCCTAAGCCACTGTATTTCAATTAGACGCGCTAAGCGAGATGCCTGGAGAGAGCTTGTGTGGAGCTGACGGAGCCGCAGCTTGGCCAAGCTTCTGCGGCTGGGTTGGACACGACCATTAATAAATCTCTGCTCCGGATCTTCTCTTCTACCCTTTCTTCTTCTTCCCAACATAATGTCATCGGCATTCTTATTAGAGTCGCGGGATAAGCCCAAATTTCTTTCAATGCTTATCCAGGTCCTATGGATCTCTTGCGCGCTAAAGATCGCCTAGAAGGAGCTATCGCTCTCCATTAAGTCACCTGTGTATCTCGTTGCGGGTGTACGTCAGAAGGAGCGTGACACATCAATATCTATCCCGTGAATACATGATGTATCTTAATACTGTTCTCTGAAGTGGAAGAACTGGAGTCCTGCTATTTCAGCTGCATTGTAATTTTAGGCTGTAGCTAAGCACTCAAGGGTGAAGCTGATAGCCGTGACTTATTTGGTTGTTCCCTCATGCCTGCCTCTGCTTCATCTTCAGTCTCAGCAAGCTCGCCTTGGGGCAGCTTGCACTTGTGGCATCGTCCCCCTTCTTCCGGTAAAAAGCATCACAGCACTCATACAATGCATCCACCAAGCCCTGGCACTTTGACTCGTTGTAGTTGTTCTTGGTCAAACAATCTGTAGAGGGTCAGTTACTTGAAGACGGCCTTTGCCTGTGGTCGCACAGAAACATACCTTGAATAGCACACTGGACGCCTGTTAGTAAAAGAAGGACTGTTGTTGATAAAGGTCTTTTGAATGGCCAACTTACTGCCCTGGGATGGCAAGGAGGGCTTGCCTTTAAGTCATCTTCCACCCCCTGGGTTGACGGTTAGTAGGTACTTCTTAACGAGAAGTTGATTTCTCATATGATAGCTCACCATTGATCTGTCTCCTCGGCCTGGTATAGAGCAGGTTTACAATGCAGTAAATAGCAGACGATAGTGTTATAGGATGGATTAAGTGACGGGTCTAATAAGAGATGGAAGCACAGAATTGTATTGTTTGGCTACAATCAAACAGTCCAAGGGAGGCAGGCCTTTGATCCATTAAAAAGGTGCACCCTCTAGATGATGTAATTACTATTTCCTCCCAAGGCGATCAGTCTGATGAACAAGCCTCAGCGTTCTTTATCTGAATTTTATGATACGGATAACACAACCGTAAACTACTTATATGTACATTAGACGCAGGAGACATTTGTATCATTTTCTCTCTATGTAGTTTTACACTTGGTGGTGCAACAAGCCTTTATTCATCCATCTGGCCTTACGAGTAGCAGCCAGCACTAAATGGAAGTGGATGTGTGGCCAGTGCTACCTATTTTCAAGATACTTCGCCGCTGAACCTGAGTTCTAATACACCACTTGCACTCCTTTGTTTGGGCAGGGCATGTATTCAAATATAACACTCGTGATTCTCCTTGATATACGATCCCCGCCTTCTTACGCAAAACGCCTCAGGTAAAGTAAAGAGATAAGCAAAGTAACCTTAACAGGTTATTGCCAGGTTAGTTACTCCGTAGTACTGCAATGGTTGGTTAGACCGCACAATCACCAACACCCCACCGTCCATTTGTCCCCTTTGTGGGATGGAAGGCACTGACTGACTGTACTGTGGACTGTTAAGTCCGTCCCCTTTGCGGCTTCCCATTGCCTCACTACCGCAACTTCGCATCCAATCATCCCACCTCGTCCGCCACAGGCTGTGATTTTTCTTCACGCTGCCTCCAGGCATTCAATAACTTCATTTTCTTCTGACCAACTCGGCAACAGTCGTATTCCCCCCTCTTTCTCTTCCCGCCTGCCATACGTAAGAGCAGCTCCGATCCGCTACTCTATATCTCTTCGCGCATGTAGGTGTCTCTTCACCCCACCCTTCCGATGATACCCTCAATATCTCAATACTTCCCACCACCACACCATCCATCTCAATTCCCACGCTCGAACTTCAGCTAATCTCCCGGCACGCTTGCCTCGAATCCATAGCAGATACTAGCAGACTGTTCTCGTTCAAGTCAACGTCTTGACATTCGCGGCAATCTCAACATTGACGACGAGTTGGAATTTACACTGGCCAACCCCGCCATTACTTCACGATGTCTGACCAGAACGACAATGGCAGCCCTGCTGCTGAACGACCCGATGCCAACGCTGGCGGCGCCGAGCATCTGAACATCAAGGTGACGGATAACAACAACGAGGTTTTCTTCAAGATCAAGCGTAGTACCAAGCTCGAGAAGCTCATGAATGCTTTCTGCGAGAGACAAGGCAAGAACATGGCATCGGTCCGCTTTCTCTTCGAGGGTCAGCGAGTTCAACCTACCGATACACCGGACACGGTACGTTTGTTTTCTCCCCTCTCCTCTTCGTGCGGCTGTAAGCGCATCTGATGCGCCCAGTAGGTCACTTTACTCGCTACTCGCAAGTCTTTCTACACAGTGAATTTATGCTGACCGCCCACTTTGCCACAGCTGGAAATGCAGGACAGCGATACACTTGAAGTGCACCAGGAGCAAGTTGGCGGCACCTGCTGCTGATTAAAAAAATCCTTGCTGGATCAGATCAAAAGGCCCATCTTGCGACTTTGACAGCGGATAGTTCTCGAAGAACCGAAACTGCTATTGCAGTTGGATTTAGGGGTCTATATCGTTTGGGGAGTCAAATGGAGTCATGGAATTTGCCACTTCAGCGTGAAACGGAGATTTACCTATTCACACCAATGGCAAGGGCGAAAGATGCTTCGCAAACAAGTTTTCAGTTTGCGTTGGGGATACTGGAGGTGATCTTTTCTTCAGGGGTTTAATGATTTTGCTTCTCAATACAATGTTCAGTACATGGATTGACGGGGTCATGGGACTGCACTGCATCTCTTCACCGCTGCAATTGGGCTGTGTTGATTCGCGAGAGTGAGCGCCATGCGAGAACAGCTTCTCAGACTAATTCGAACTCCTCCTCTTCCCGCCCCTCATTATCTTCACCCTACAACAGGGCGCGTTGATTATCACCGACGTTCTGGCTGTGGCTCCCATCACTTTACGAGCGAGGCAAGACGAAGTTCAGCATCTTTCAGAAACACCAGATCCCCATTAGGCATCCATTATTACTACTCCTACTACAACAATCTGAAGCGCTCCTGGGACCCGGACAGTGAAAATGCAAATGCCAATCTTCGCGATGCAAATTTAACATCAAAAACACCCCTTCTTATACCAAACCTAACCAAACCAACTCCCCCCAAAAAACAACAAGCAAGCCAGTCTGTAATATGACACACAGTCCATACGTGGACACAAAATGCAAATGTAGATGATGAAACAGACAGGCCGGCTCGTAGAACAACGCTCGCATGGATGCAAAAAATGACGACTTCGCCGGCTGATCGTACCTTCGTTTCTGCGTACTCCTTGTAGGCAGGTAGGGGCCTTGGAAAACATCTTGCTGCCTTTCGTACAAGGGGGGTGCTTTCTTTTGCTCACTCGAGCCTCCTTCTGTTCGTCTACCAGCACACTCGAGGATTCCTCTGTCCTTTTTTTGAATTTCTTCACAGTCTCAGCTTAGTACATACCCCAGGTCGCTGCATTGGATCGAGTCCAACGCGGCGGCTCTGGCCATACTATCTGGCTATCTATCCCGTCTCCGCTTCTCTCTCTCTCTCTTTAGGCTTTCAGCTCCCGCATGCGGCAAGTCTTGCACAAGATCCGATCGCCGGCCGGGAAGATCTGCCCGTCGGCGAAGCCGCCGCCGCAGGTTGCGCAGCGGAAACACTCATCGTGCCACTCGCCCCCGAGGGCCTGGACGTACTGGCCGATGACGGGGGCGCGGCAGCGCTTGCACTTGGGGGCGCGGCGCTCGGTCCGCTTGGTCTGGCAGTTGATGCACCAGGCGTAGCCGTCCTTCTCGATGTGCGTCATGCCGTGCTCGAAGGGGTCGCCGCACTCGGCGCAGAAGAAGTGGCCGTAGTGCCAGTGCGCGCCGAGCGCCACGATGTGCTCGCCCAGGATGGGCGTCTTGCAGTGGCGGCACCGGGGCGCGAACAGCTCGTGCCAGTCCAGGTGGCAGTAGAAGCGCAGGCGCTGGTCGCCATCCTCGGCCATGGTCTGGCCCGGCTCCTCGGGCAGCACCTCGCCGGCCGCGCGCCGCGCGATCCTGTCCAACCGGGCGGCGCGGAACTCGTCGGGCTCGGGTGAGATCTCGAGGGCCTCCAGTCCGGTACCGCAGGCGTAGCAGGAGAAGCACTGCGGGTGGAAGCGCTCCTTTCCGCCGTGTAGGGCTACGAAGCGGCCCTCGATGGGGAAGCTGCACTCATGGCAGATGGCGGTGGCCCGGGACGAGGCAGCCCCAGGCGCCGGTGACCAGTGACTACGTCCACGCGCATTGCGAGCCTTCGAAGGCGTAGGCAAGGGTCTCGCTGAAGGTTTGGTGTTGGAGACCGCGGGTTGCTGCTTGTCATCGTCAGGCGTAATGATGATGGGCACACCAGGGGCATTGTCATCCTCGGTAGATATGCTGATTGTTGGCAAGGTCGGGCTGTCGTCTGGAGTGACGAGTATAGGCATGTTGACCGGGGGTGACAGGATGGACTCTGGAGCGCCTATCGAAATACTTGGGATGGATGAGCAGCTAAAAGTTGACTGTCGGGATGTGGACGATGGCGTTGACGTGGAAAGAGCAGGCGGCGTAAACGAGAGAGAAGGGATGGGCGGCAGGGAAGAGGTTTGCTGTTGGACTTTTTGGGACTCGGGCTGGTGCTCTTTCTGACTTTCGCCTTGGCCTTGCTCCTGTCGGGTCCCGACAGCGAAGCGGCTGGGCTCTTTGGGCACTGGTTTGTGATCAGCAGCCGCCTCCTCGGGGGCCTTCCAGTTGGCATCGAAGCTTACGATGGGACGTCCAGGCCTGTCACTGACGGCGGACGGTGTGGGCAATTTTGCGCTCCGGTCTCCAAGCCTGAAGCTGGTGGCCTGGCGTATATCATCACTGCGGATCTCGACGCCATTCTTCTTTGGTACGGTGTCGCTCTCGCGCGGGCCGGCAGGCTTCTGTGTGTTGACGGTGTAGTTGGGATTGCGGGTCTGGGTTGGCGGGTTTCTGTAGATTTCCACCTTTTGGAGAGCCTTGGTAGGCGATGCATTGACGGGGGAGGAGCTTCTGGCGTCAGAAGTAGTGGAAGTAGACCCGGAGCTGGAATGAACCTTGTTCAGAGGGTTACGCAATTTCAGTCTGAGCGGCATGGCGCCCTCTGGGGCTTTGTCAGGTTGCTGAGTGCTGGGGGCCGCTTTGGGCGTGTCTCCTTTGGTCGAGTCTCCTTCGGGCTCCTCCCAGATCTGATCGCCAGAGAAGGGCCTCTCGATCTCTCCGGTGATGTTGCGCTTCATGCTACTCCGTCGCCGGCCTCCAGAAACCGCACGTTCCTTGCCTGGGCTGCCATAAGACTTCGATTGGCTTGATTCGGTAGAGGCTTTTCTCTGGCCCTCCAAGCTCGGACGATGGCTTTCCAGCGAGGGTCTTCCATCGCTGCCGGACGAACTCCCTGAAACCGACCGCGTCCCATCCCGTGCAAGCCCCGACGGCCCAATATCGACCCCATACCGTCCGACGCTAGCGGTACGGGCATGGGCGTAACTGTTCTGTCTCATGTGTGGCTTGTAGTGATATGGTGTTCCAGGCTCGGGAGGCTTTACGCCATGTTGATGCTGCCAGACAAGCTCAGCAGCCTCGTCGAGAGCAGCGTTGTAGAGCCGCACTTCGTCCTCATCCGGCGGGTTCTCATTTCCGGCACCCTCTTCTCTCTCGGCTGGGTTTCCTGAACGACCTCGCTCTTGTAAGTCCATGTCCTCCATAGCAGCGCGCAGCGAGAACGCTTCCTCTTTCTCCATCCAGCGACTGCCTCGCTCGATATACGTTGCGCTGGGCACAACCTCATTAGGCTTCAGTGGCGTGGCTGTGGGGTTTTCCGGGTAGTAGTCGCGGCCGCCAGCGATGGTTGAGTATCGGGAGCTGATGCTTGGAGCAATACTAGGACGGGTGCTTCGGGCTCTCCCGGCTACTGATGGTGCTGCTTGAGGGGCCGCGGCGGAGGCTTCCGAATGGACTGACGAGGCAGCTCCTATTGACGGGCGAGTGGCAGAAGAACGCTCTGATTCTCGGCGAGAGCTGGTGGCTGTGGATATTGACTGTTGTCCGGATGGTGCTGGGCGATTGACGCGGTTCTCCCGCAGACTCGCAAGGTATGCCGCTGTTCGTAGAGAGTGAGGAACCATGTTAGCAATACTCTTTGGCATCGCTCAGCCAGTGAAGGCAGTTGTGAAGCAGCACGAACCAAATTGTTTGCTATCCATATATGCAGGAGACGGGCTGGGAGGCGAAGCTTTCCTGTTGCCCGACCTCTCCTTAGACTTGCCTCGGAGCAGCATGGTGGTGAAATCTTGGGTTGACCGTGAATCAGCAGTAGGGGAAAGGTTAACAAGAGGGTAAACACGGCTGAGGGGCAATTCAGAGAATTCTGGACACGACAAAGACGACGTGACAGAATTCGACCTAAGCACGCATTCTAAGTTTTATCGTGTTGCAACGGGGAGATGTTTACTAGCGATTACTTGAAGTGGTTGCCACGGCGAGAGAGTTTGCGATGTGAGTCAAAAGGGCCAGCCAGGGTTTGGTAGCAATGCATGAACGATGATGATCTGGCCGTGTTGTTGTCGCGTATTCTAGGGAATGTTAACAATGCCAGATAAATGAGAGCAAACAGTCAGTCATCCACCCATGCCAATAACCGAATAAATCCATCATAATGCCCAATAGTCGCAAGTAGCCCAAACCAGGGGTCCCTCCCCCATGTTATTTTTTTCCCCTTCTCCAAAAAAAAAAAAAAAGACAACGTTGCCCAGGGCGACCAGTGAGCTGTCCGTGGCTCGTGGCCGGGGGTTGGTTGATCTTGATCGAAGAGTAGGTCAGGGCCATTAAATGTTTTGTGTCACCAATCAGTTAGTTACACACACCACATCATTGTCCTGACAACTGGTATTCCTGACTTCACCGTGCATCGAGGACGTTTCACCGTACCATTTATGTAGCAACACATCATATATGGCAGGGCAGGCAAAGGTTTTTTCAAGATGCGCCATCCAAAGTCAATTCTGTGGCTTCTTGCATCAATGCAATTTTCTGCCAATATACGAGTACCTCGGTCTTTATTCACGGGCTCCACACAAGTCATAGAGCGGTCTAACAACGCTACCAACCCACCCCCCCCAGTGGTGAACAACGGAGGGATATCCCCGCAGAAAGAACCTTTGAGCTGTCGCCACGCGATCGGGCATAGGGGTATACACGGAGTGGTTTCGGGAGACGTATACTGGCGGCCCTTCGAAAGACCGATGAAGACATACATGTTCACTGACTATAACTTGTTGGCGGAGTAGCTGAGTTACCACTAGTTGTACAACGTAGTATATCGTAGATAGCGCTACCAAGGACCGAACCGGACCGAACCTAGTCTTTCCGCCAGCCTCTCATGTCGGATAATTGCTTGCTGGAAGAGGCAAACATAGCCCCCAGTCTCCATCCGATATGTCCATCTCTGATTGTATGCTGGTGAGAAAACAGGGCCTGCTTGCCGAATCCCAGCAAGCTACAGAAAGTCCCACAACTCACGGCCAGCCTAGGCCAGAAGCCTAGGCGTTCCAAGACTGCCCCTCCCCCACGAGTCCCCAAGACTATACGCAAATGGCCCGTCGGCCCTCTTCCGTCGCTTCAAGAGCCCACGGAAAGGGGGGGGCACGCCTTACCTATTGCCGGGGTCTATTTCCGATTCATTTGCTGGGCCACCGACGGCGGGAGGGGCGAGTCCCGGCGCGTTTGTCACTACTTGGTGCTTTCTAATATATAGTCGCAAACTCCGATGCACAAATTTTCATGGGCCTGACGACGTTCCAAGAAATCCCCGGTGTTCTTGTTTTTGGGAGGTTTTCTGTTGTTGTTTTTTGCAGTGTCCTTGTCGGAGGAGAGTATAGGAAACAGCTCAGGTGAAATGGCATCTATACCACCAATCGAGATGCAGGAGAAAAGCCAGCAAGAGAAGCTAGTGATAGGTTCTGATGGCGCTGCGCTCGCCAATAAAACCTCACCAGCCCTGCCAGTGGCTGGCAATGAAGAGTTCAAAGAGGGTGGTTACGGCTGGTAAGTCATCCATCCCTGCTGACTCGAGATGAGGCAACCCTAGAGATTCGACAATATTTCTTTGTGTACTTGTATGCAGCCGACGACATGTAGCTAATTGTATACCGTTATCCGTCCGTGCAGGGTTATAGTGCTTACAGTAGCGGTGTTAAATATGCATACTTGGGGCCTGAACTCTGTAGGTCGTCTGCTGGTTGGCGACGCCTGTTTGCATTACTCGTACGTTCTGACAGTATACGTACATCTTTAGACATACGGGGTATTCCTCGCTTACTACCTCAACTCCGGAGACCCCGACTTTAGCAATGCAAGTCCAATTGTCTATGCATTCATCGGAGGCCTGTCCATTTCGATTGGTATGTTGCCATGCTATCTTGTGTCGACGTGCGATAATTAGGGGGAAGCGGCTCTGACCATTCAACTTCCAGCGCTGCTGTTATCGCCTCTTGCAACCGCCCTCGTAGGATGGAAGCCTATGGGAACCAACAGGACCATTTTTGTTGGTGCCATTCTCGAGACGTAAGGATGTCCAAAGCGTTTGCATGTTGATCATTGCTAACGAGATTGCCAGTGCCAGTTATATCGGCGCATCGTTCACGACTAAGATATGGCATTTAATCTTGAGTCAAGGTATTGCGTTCGGGGCAGGGTAAGTAATTTGATCTTCCTGTGGCGTGTATGAGTAAGGACGGTATACATGAGTAAGTAAGTCAAGTACTTAGCTAACAGCACCCAGTATGGGCTTAATCTTCACCACATCCATACCCGTAACCGCTCAATGGTTCACCAAGCGGCGCTCGTTGGCAAATGCCCTCGCAGCCTCCGGGTCAGGTTTCGGTGGTTTGACGTATTCTCTGGCGTCTAATGCCATGATAGCTAAGATCGGCCTGCCGTGGACTTTCAGGGTCCTGGCCATTGTTTGCTTCGTCGTCAACAGTATTGGCGCCCTCGTCATCCGCGATCGGAACAAGGCTGTCGGCGCTGTCCACGTCCCCTTAAACTTCAAGCTATTCAAGAGGCCGTCGTTTCTCCTGTTTCAGGGCTGGCTGGTCTTCTCCATCATCCCGTATATTGGCTTAGTCTTCAGCATTGTGGATTATTGTCGTCGCGTTGGGTTGACCGCTTCCCAAGCATCTCTCGTAGGAGCTATGTTTAACTGTGAGTTAGCCCCCCCCCTTTCAGCCTACTCATGAGTTAATGATATCGAAGTGGCCCAAGGCATTGGAAGACCTCTGGTTGGCCTGTCGAGCGATAAGCTTGGCCGCATTAATGTCAGCACGTTTGCTACAGGCCTCTGTGGGGTCTATTGCCTGTTCATTTGGATCTTCGCTGCTAGATCGCTTGCCGCCTGCATAGTCTTTGCCCTGCTCTCGGGAATGGTGGCGGGAACCATTTGGGCGACAGTTGCACCGGTCTGCGCTGAAGTCGTGGGCTTGCAGTTGATCCCCTCGGGTAAGACAGACGCATTCCATTGGACATCTCTAATAGCGACCCCAAGCTGACAATAGCTAGCACTGTCGATGACCTGGCTCGTCCTGGTACTTCCTTCTACCTTCGCCGAAGTGATCGCGCTCGGATTGAGGAAGCCGGGGCCGAATGGCTATATCGATGTCCAGGTCTTCACCGGCGTCATGTATATAGGCGCCTGCATGTTCTCCTGGTGCTTGAGGGCATGGAAGGTGCAAGAGCTGCGCAAGGCACGCTTGAGCAAGGAGGAGCGGGAGAATGCCGCACTGAATGACGACATCGTGCAATCACACAACTTAGACTCACGCGGCTCTTCCGATCAGAGTTCTGATAGCCCGAGTCGCTTTGGGTACCTCCAGGGATTATGGGCGTATGAACGGGTGTGAGAGATTGCCCGGAGAGTATATTCTTAGAGGACACCAATTAGACTGATAGATACCTACTTAGACATAAACTCTTATAGATCTGCCCCGGGGGATCATGCTCAGTTTCCACCCCTATTGTGGGGTCGGATATACGAGCAACCGCATTCCCCTCGGAGGGAAGAGACGTTGATGCTACGCAACAGCTGGTCTGTATATAATTACCTTGGGCTGATTCCTCAGGTCCGCCAGCGTCCATCTGCTAAACTCACTTCCAAATAAATGGCATTGCCCCAAAACCAGCATGGCTGAGCGTGTTGTTCCTCTGCATGTTTTGTTTGTATAGGTTCGCCGTAGGAACCCGACGTCCGTAAAGCAGGCGAGGAAGGGGCATTTGATCACTCAACTATATTCGCTCCATGGGAATGCTGCCATGGCTGATTCCCGCGGCTCAAAGGCTACATGTCTTGAGGACTCAATAGTGCTCAACGATAATCTAGAAACATTGAAATTACGTGAGATAAGTGTGCAGGGCCAAGCCCAATGGTGCATTGTTGGTTGCTAGAGAATCAGATCCTGTTTCCAGATCCTACTCGACGTAACATCAAGCCGGGCAAGCCGGAAACCGTCCTTTCAGAGCTTGCAATAGCATTGACGTCAGCTGTCTTGCTCCAATGTCCGATCTATACCCATCTAAGCGAGGTCTCAGTCTGTCGTCGATGCTCAGTCTAATGGATCCATAACGACCTCGTCATTCTGCTCGTCAGAAGTCCGCCTTCTTTTCGGGCCAGGGTCATTATTTGCATATTCGTCGAGACCAGAACGCCGCATCCGGCGAAATAGTGCTACATCGGTCGGATCATGAGCAGGTTGACTCTGCGCCAGCCCCTGGGCACCTGCCGCGGCCTTCCTCCGAGCAATGCAATCTTTCAACCCACAGTACAGCTCGTACAGCAACTTTATGGCATCATCGGACACTGGTATCACCAGATCGGTCTCTCCGATGCCTCTCTTCTCCTTTACGCTGCCGGATATGGCTTCGACATACTGGTAGTCGCCCGTGGGAAGGAGGAACGCCAGTACGAGCTCACTATCGTCAACCTTCGTCTGACCCATGCTGCCAGACTGGACCATATTCATGTCAAGGAAAGTACCAAGTCGATGCTTCTGCGGCAGAGCCAGTAATGCGTCGTTTTCGTGGGCTGGCTTATTGCGCTTCGGTGCCGATGTAGTATTTTCGAGGCCCAAAGCCGCAGTGTAGTCATTGATTCGGTCGACTTTGTGTCGAAGCGCTCTTCCATACGCATGTTGTAGGATCTTGACATTCTTCGTGTTCGGGAGTATTACAAAGGTCGGTAAGGCTATTGGCGTAACCGTACCACCATCAACTGGGTTGATGATGATGTGAGGCACACTCAGGCTGGTCTGGGCGAGCTGGTAGAAACTCTTGCCCTCGATTTCAACGAGGCTCAGGAGGCTGTTGATCTGGCAATTATGGCCAATACCAGGTAAGCTGATGGAGCCATCGACGGAGTCCCTGCTTCTCAAGGCCTGGGACATCCGCAGTGCCTCGGAGACTTGGCTGGAAGCCCTGTAGGTTTCTGCGCGAATGGCCTTGATGGCATCGTCAAAGCCTTTTATTACAGCATCGCGCTGGGCAATAAAAGCTGATGCATCGAGCATGTTGGCATAATGCTGGCTCAACTCGTTGCTTGTACTGATAGTTTGCTGGGCCAAGCTGCTGATTGCAGACACGATAGCCGCCGAACCATTCTCAACACTGTCTGTGGCAAGTTCTGGTGTTGTCCCAACGCCCTGTGAGGCGTGTTCGGGTGTGGGAGACCCTGTCAGGGTGCCGACCATGGTTGATAGCCAAGAAGCTCATGGGTGTTACGGCAAACGTGTCTATGGATCGTTTAGAGAACTTAGGTTCCCAGGATAGATCTCGTCGCAGAATGAACATTCATGTCCTCCTCTATTGCGGTGTGAGACGGCGTTGGAGGTTTGAAATGTGAAAACATGCAAAGTAGAAGAACTTACTCCGGCGTTAAATAAAATGAAGCACACCAAGCGCAAAAAGGTCCTGGGCAGGTCAGTACCGCAAACAAAGCCAATCTTGCCGAGTACTACTGTAGCAGGCAACGAATCTGACCTGTTTGCGAGTCTGTAGATGGCGTTGCTGTTGTTTGCATGATATCACGAATGAACAATGGAGGCAAGTGATGGTGCGGGCGGGTTTGCATTCCTTCCTACCTGGTGGGGAATGAAATGCAGCTGTTGTTATTGGTTTCAACACAGGCAGATAGAACCTCATTGGCGCCCTCAAAACCCAGCAGCATTATTTCATTGAAGCCAAATTCGAATATATCTAACCAGTGTAACTGGAAGGTAATTTGGTTGATCTTTTCTTCTTCTACCTACTGACCTGCTCAAGTATCTTGTTTCTTAGCTGCCGTTATTTATACTCCTTCTCTTCCTTCTCTTCCCAGTCCTCCCTCAAGCGCCTGATTGATCCCCAATGAACGTCTGCAGTGGCACCTCCTTCTCCTCCTTCTTCTTCTTATTCTGGAAGAAGCGTCTTAGGAGTATGTAGCCTATCCCTGCGCCAAGTAAAACGATAACAAGAACGCATATCGTAGCTATCAGGGCACCGGAGCCCGTGTGTGAAGAGGAGGTAGAGCGGAGGTGACTTCGGGTAGCTACGGCAGACTGTTCTTCAGCTATCCGGGGCTGGCCGTTATTGGGTGTTAAGGCTGTGGCCATGGTGAAGCTATCGGTAAGCTCATATAGCAAGCTTCAGAGCAAGGATGCTTGATCGAACCCTGGATCAAGTGGGTTGTAGGAACAATAGTGATCTGTGGTATCTGTACTTCGTGACGGAATCCGATTTCATCTTTTAGTACCAGGAGCATCCCTAGGGGGTTTGGATGGCCGCTCGGGAGTCATTCAAAGTCCCTTTTGTCCTCATCAATATCCAACTGCATGCGCTGCAGCAGCCAAGAATGTCCCCTTTGTTCCAACCAAGTCTGCACACCAGTGCTGAAACCAATCTACCGATGATGGTACCACTGAACGTGACTACTTCTTTACCTACAGTGGGTAGAGAGAGGTTGTATGTCCTGGAGGCCGTGGTGTGAATGGCCCTGGAATTACAGCATACTCATTTGTAATAACACAGCCATCAGAAACTTCTGATCAGAGCTCTGATGCGTCTACCACTATCCTCCTTGCTCACTCGCGCTTCCTTAGCCGGACACCCTCTGCAACCAGATCTGCCACCAAGCGCAGCTCCCCTGGAATGACTCGTCGCTGCAAGGAGCCATGACACCATTGGTCCTCTTCGAGGTGCAACTGTTGCGAAGCGTGTTTGCTCGTTCGGCGCACCAGCCCGGAGAAGCAGTGTGCCTGCAAAACTTACTCCCCAGCAAGTGTATGTATCCTTCGTACTAGTATCAGCCGTGGTGGCTCTTCATAGAAATTGCTTGCCTGGAGCAGCTTGAGCGGTGTCGACCTCGGCAATAGACAGGTCGTCTAGCTAGGTGGAAATGGCTCTGCATGATGAATATGGTGTTGTGTGTAGTAGAACCTTGGAGAGGGAGATTTCCTGGAAGTATAGTTAAGGTGAGAAGCGGTGGCTCCCGACGATGAGAGGTGCTCGCTAGTTAAGGAAAAGGGCTTCTCCCTTCTTCGACTGAGGACCAGCAATTGGTATTCACGGCCATTGTGGGGTTTGATATGTTTCGTGGTGTTTTGCGCTGGGCTGTATATGCCTTCAACCACCTTGCTACAATGTCAGCCAGTTGACATGTTCCTGCTCATCAAGGTCCGAATTCGGGCCAGCAGCAGGTAATAGAAGCCGTGGTGCCCAACTTCGAGATGCAAGGGGGAGGAAGTCAACGGTACGGGAAACGTGGAGTCGATTCTGCGGGACCTTCCGCCGCTAAGGTAAGCAAGGATAGTATGCCCACAGTGAGGGAGCCATGATCAATAGTGCTAGAGTGATAAATAATGTAACGTTAGACGATATACATATATACTGAGGTAACTAGCTGCACTATGTACATACTTAACGATTTGGCATACAACTGTAGTTAACGTTCTTTCAAATCGACTTCCACTTCAAAGTACTTACTTACCTACCTACTCTACCAGCTTACATTAAGTAAGTACCTAGGTACTTAGGTACCTACTCTAGTAATTGTTATTACTTACCTGACAAAAGCGTCTGGTGGTCAATCTGCATCGGCATTCTCATTATCATTATCACTGTAGCCACAAAGCGCAGCCACAGAACCAACCACCAAACAACGAACGGCAAAGCAAAGAGCGGAGCCCAGCGGCTTGGAAATGATATCACCTTAGATTTCTAACCAGCCTGGTTAGTGCGTGAGCAGTCAATTTCCAAGGTTAGAGAAGTACATAATCGCTCAGTGTTAGAAGCGAGTTCTACCTCACCAACCACCCTCATTGCAATTCCGAAGTCCCGCAGCCAGCGATCGCTTTGCATCCACATCCCGACCAGCCTGCGGTATGGCCCGGCCTTGATCGGGCTCGATTCGTGACACCATGGCCTCCACGCCATCTCCTCTGATCCCCCACGTCCCAGGCGGCGACGCGACAACGCTCGACGATACTGCTTCTGCATCCCAAATCCAAGGCGACGCCGTGACACCTGACGAGGCAGCCCCCGCGCCTCAGATACCAGACAACCGCGAGACGTCGAACGTTGAACCGTCCGTGGCACCATCTCCAGAGAGTGACGCATCAAGTGACGTACACAGGTGCTTCATATGCCTCGAGGATGAGCCTCCGACGCATCTACCCACTGATTGGGTGACACCCTGTACATGCTCGCTGGAGGGACACCAGCAATGTATGCTTACGTGGGTGGCCGATCTCGAGGTGCAGAGAAAGGATATCAAATGCCCAGTCTGCCAGTCGCCAATCCAGATTCTGGACCGATGGGACCCTGTCGTGCAGTTGAGCGACGAGGTCATGCGCTCCCTATCCAACATGTCGCCATTTGTGCTGCTTAGCTTCTTTAGCGGAGGGGCACTCGTCAGCAGTGCTTTCTATGGCATGCATGCGCTGGAGATATTTGCTGGTCCAGAAGTAGTATGTATAATGATCGGAAACGTCGCATGGGGGTTTTGGACGTCGAGTCATCTATGCGAGTGCTCCCCCAAGTACTTTGCTGACACTAAGATATCAGGCACTTCGCTTTGTATTTAGGAGACCTACAAAGTACACCAACTACTGGTCCATCGCAATGGGCAAGGTGAAGGAGGCTTTGCCTGCTCTAATTCCGCAAGAGGAGGATGCCGTCCGAGCTATCCGATACGGACTGAATCAAGATGCCAACGTAAACGTTCTGCATTTTCTTAGTCTCACTATGATAGGACCGGCACTGGTCCTCAACCGTCTATATCTTGGCAACTTTGTTATTGTACCTACCTCCGTCATGGTGAGACATTGTGCTAGAACATCTTCAAACCCAGATTACTGACGTTGCTTGCAGTATGCCATGTTCTTCGTCGACCATCAGTCCGATCTGCTCGCATGGCCGCCGGGACCACGGAAAGCCCTGGCTATCTTTCCCACGATCAAGGCTTTGTACCTTCAAGCCTACTGGGCCTGTGCTAAGATGGTCGACCGGAGAATAGAGGCCGCTTTAGCAAAAAGCCGGGGTCTGCGAGGGGAGACAGCCGGGCAGGTTGCAGCTGAGGAAGTGAACGATGCACCTGCGGCTCCTGGAGAAGACGCAGCAGACTTCATCGATTTGGCCATCGGCGACGAACAAGAAGAAGAAGATGCAGAAGCTGGTGATCCGCAAAATGGCCATGGCCAAGCTCAGGCTCAGGCTCAGGCTCGACCCGAACGGCGAGCCAATCCTAACAGTTCCTTGAGTTCTGTACTTAACTTCTTTGCCGGTGCACTGCTCTGGCCTACCGTATCGTACAGTGTCGGGAACTTGTTACGAATGACATTACCGAAACCGTGGGTTACACGACCTTCGACGGGTCCAATTACAGGCCTATTGCAGGAGAGATGGGGAAGGAGCTTAGTCGGTGGCTGCCTCTTTGTCGTCTTGAAAGACGCATTCTTCCTGTACACGAAGTATAGAAGAGCCATCAACCGACCCCATCGAAGGATTAGGAGTGTGCCCAGAAGAGAGAGGGCCGGCTAAGCCCACAATATCCCCGACGATTCCTGCCTAAATAAAGTGACTATTGGCGGTGCCAACGGATATACGTCCCAGAAGTGGCCAACGGAGCATTAGGCAGGGTTAATCTTGTACGTTTTACTTGGCTAAGTATGCAACGATACATATTGCATAGAACTAATCCAACGACCTGACTCTACATACCAGCCTCTTTGGCTGTGGTGACGTATGTTTCCATCTGATGCTTTGAGCGCTTGCCTGATCTCGAGACGGGCTTTTCTCGGAAGAGTGATTGTCTGGCACAACTACAGGCGAAAAGGAGGCGGCTGTTACACAGACCGCGGAAACATATGCACAACGTGTATGCATCATGGCACAATGCTGGGGTATGGATTGAGTGGCCTTGCGTCGTGATCGATCCTGTCACAAGTGAGATCTCTCCATATCAGACACTACGAGAACACAGCTTTTGCGATGTCTCCGAGGGAAGCACGGGGAGAGGAGGGGGTAGATCTGCCCATTCGCATGCCTGACCCTGCTGGTTCGAGTTTGAGATGCAGCCGTGCGGGTTTCTCCCAACAACACATGTTCTTTCTATGCAGTAAGTGAGTAGCAGTACTAGCTTAAGTAGGTACTTACGTGTATCTACATCTAACCTAACAGGATGGTGATGCCCCAAGTGCGTAAAGGGGTGGGGTAGAGCCCCGGGTCCACACACCGCTATGCCTCCCTACCAAGTAGGTTAAGTACTTCTTGCTTCTTCACCTTGAGGTACCCATGGACTCGTATTCGAGAATGCCATGCTCACTCAACATCCAGATGTGTTTGTATTCCCTTACTTTAAAATTACCGGTGGTCTGGATTTCCTTGTCCCCCCTGTCTGCTGCACCTGAGGCGGAGATTTTTAGACACTAATCGTATGGCCCCAGCCAGCACACGCAGGGAGACGGTGAGCGGTTCCATAGGTATGTACGTTGAGCAAACAGCAGTGGAACCAACAGCGTCCACGACATTCATCTCCATGACACATCGGTTAGCAAGTCTGGGCCGCTCCTTCGTCCTCAAGTCTGTTCTTGAAACACCACGTAACGGGCACGATTCTGCATCATGGTCGTACACATCTAAATGAAAGTGTCACTATGTCTCACCGCCACGTGTTTGATAGGGTCGCCTTGAAAGTGGTCAGCAGCAATCCGGCCCCAACTGTGCGCACGAAACCAGTGGACTTTTCTGCATGTATGCTGCAAGAGTGGTAATTAGGTGCAGTCATACCACATCACAAACAAGAGACACCTCATCTGATACGCTCCCGGCACGACACCCTCGCCACAGAGACTACTACACTACACGAGTTTTGCAGATTTAACCGCAGCCCACGGCTCATTGATGGTGCTGACAATGTAACGGCGAGGCGGTGCGGGAGAAGCTGATTGCTGACTGATTTGACAAATCTAGTGTACCGGTGTGGATCACTCTATCGCCGGGCTGGGGATTGATTCACTACCTCCTAATCCATCCTTAGATGCGTCCGCCTGCTGCGTACACGTTTTTTAAAAAAATTTTTACAAGACAATCAGTACCCGCCACCTCAGACAGCCATCCATATGACGGATCAATGCACCCAGGCACCGTTGAGTCACTGACAACACATCTTCTGAACACATACCGCTTGCCGGGCATGTCTTCTCCCATCTGTTCTGTTCTGTTGAATATTGCCTACCATCACTCAACATGCTGCACACAAATGGGTCTGCACTGCAAGGCGGCTGCATTGCTTGCGCCCGCGAGCGGAGTCCTCCCTCTCCAAGCCCGAGACATGGCGAAAAGTATATGCCGGTAGATGACGAATAGGATCCCACGGAAATTGGGCCTGTTGAAAAACGAAAGATCTGGGGTCCGGGGGGTTATTATTGATCGCCTTTTGGTTAGCAAGACTTGGCATATACGGAATAGGCAATGAATGAGAGACCAAATGGATGCAGGGCGAGCGTGCAAAAACCCACGGCAATACATATATCATGGCTGGGGAGAAGGGTGCTTCGGTATCATTGGCTTGGTTGTTCTTCCGAGAGCCCCGCCCCCCTCCATGGAACGGTGAAAGCTCGAGACACGGGATCGGAGACGGTGAGGGCTTGCCCTTGTCGTGACCCTGGGCAGGTAATGGAAGCAACCCCATATCCAGACAATCGGGCAATCCAAGTATTGGCTGGACTCATCCTGAACACTGCACGGCAGCTCTAGTGCGATGCTGGGTCTGCCTAGGGTAGGGGCCTCACCAGATGAACTCTTTGTTGTGCATCTGTATTAAGAGAAGCAAGACTAGCCGGTTCGTGTGTCTATCTGCGTGCCTGTCCGACTTTGAAAGATGAAGCTCGCAAGCGCCATCATCCCAGCCTTCTATCAAATCCTGTAAGCTGACAACACATCAAACCCCGAGGCTGCCTCGCAGCACACCACAAGTGAGCCTCCGCCGAACATGCATTTTCCTTCTTCTCCTTCTTCTTGTTCTTCTTCGTCGTCGTCGTCGTCGTTGTTACCGTCGTTACCGTCGTTATCGTCATCTGCATCGCCATACTTATAACATATCGGGGATGGAGAGTCAGCTGGTCGTCATACTCGCTTCCCTGCTTTAATGGTTAAACAAGGCCGTCAATAGGGAGGGGGCTTTTATCCGCCTGTTCTATACATGTACGTACGAGCGAGCTGATGATACCCTACCACTGGCTGCCTTGAGGCGACTATTACCCAAGTAGGGAATAATAGAAGCAGGCAGCAGCTGGCTAAGAGATGGGAAGGAAATCCCCGTTTGGCGCCGGGTCAATCAGCCAAACTTCCATATTCCAATCACACTCGAGATAGACAAACATCTGATGCTAGAGCTGTGGAGATTTCTGGCAGATACATACTTCTTATGTACTAACTTCAATCCATCCCCCATAGGTGGTTAATCAAGGTCTACCTTAGGGAGGAGTTGCTTGAGCTGCCTGTATAAGTCTGGTAGAGCTACGTAAGTGTGCCCTTCTCTCTGTCAGACCAGATCCAATGGACCACACTTGGATAACCACACTGCTGCGGTCCCGTTCCAAACCCGCCTCACGTCTCACGAAGGCCCGGTGCTCTCTCCCTCCCTGTGGTCCTTCCTGCATTTTGTTATAGGGTTTGGTTCATGGGGATGCAAAAATTTGCCCCGTTTGCCCCGTACCCCATACTCGATCCAATCAACAAAAGAAAATGGAAAGCAAGTCCCGGTCATGCGGCAACAGTACCTCCTGCTTTCCCGGCCGGTGCTTGCCCTGCCTTGTCCTGCCTCGCCCTGCCTCGCCCTAACTCTTTCTTTGTTGCTCCCTGCCTTAACGAACCTTGTCTTTGTCGTCATGTTTCGTTCTCGTGCACACGACTTACGCCCCTATGTTATGTTTGCCTGCAGCTTCTACTAGACGTAGGAGTCACCCTCTGAGCACTGCAACTTCCCCCTCTTACATGTACTGGTAGGGGAGGAGACTCCGGGAGGCCAATATATCGCAATGTCTTTCACTCTTGCCTCAGGTTGGACGCATGTTGAAGGGCGCGCGTATGCTGTCTCTCCTTCCTGCCTCAACTCAATCAGAAAGAGAAGAAAAAAATATAGTTGCCGCCCGAAAGTCAGTCAGTCAGTCAGTCAGTACATGTAGTCACATATCGTTCCAAAACTCCCGCCTAACTGGAATCCAATCCATCACATACGACCAAACAGCAAACAACAAAAGCAGCAAACAGCGGACAGCAGACAGCAGCACATCTGAAGTCAAACTCTTCGTCACCCACTCTTCTTCCAGCACGTTTCGTCTTGGTTCCTTGCTTTTCTCTGCTTTTTCTTTGCTTTTTCTTTCCTTTTTTTCAGGAACACACCGGCGGCTTTCACTCATAACTGACAACGGGTATGATGTCTCCACGTATCTAATTCGCTTTTAAATCTGCAGTATCGTCGTCGGACTTGAGCCCTACTCCAAAATTCCGGGCACGTGAGGGAATCCCATCTTAACACTTGGCTATAATTCGTTCCTGTAGCAAGTGATAAGAGTCTCATATTACCTGTTGCAGGCACTCGTCAGCATGGAGATCCCTTCACATAGCCGGCTGCTGGCCAGCATTCACTACATCTACCCAACGGCTGTCTTCGTATACTTTGCTGTCACGTCTATGGTTGCAGCCTGTACGCTCCAGACCTCTTCCGACTCGCCCAAACACCAACATAAGCGGCCACGGAGCATAGTTGGTCTTTTGTTGTTATTCAATCTGCTCTACCTCGTCCAGCTCGTCGCTGAGGTTGTTGAGTCCATCTCACAGCAGGTTTGGCCTGCTCAGGATGCTATTGTCGGCTTGCTATCATGCATGCTAGTTTTCGGTATCCAGCAGACCACTCTTGCTGGTGCTTCGGGCGTTGTCTGGTTTCCGTTCTACGGCTCCTGGTTCATTGCATTGGTAGTCGAGCCCATTATTGCGGCGTTCTCCATTCTTGCCAATGTCCAAAACTCTGGCCATTCCAGCTCTAGTGTTTTCTTGTGGGTCAATGTGGCAATTGCTGCTGCTCGCTACCTTGTTCTCGCCCTCACTGTCATCGTATACTTTGTCGGGCGTGCGAGACCGGAAGGCACTAATGAAGGCGATGAGGGCAATCCTCTCCTGCCCAAGTCGGGTGACAGGCCAAGCGAGGGAAACTATTCGGGTGACAGCGGTTATGGTACCAACTCGGAAGGGAACACCGAAGCCACCAATACCCAGACTACCAACACCGAGGCTCCAAACTCGCCAAGCGATGGTGAATCCCCATGGGAGCGCCAAGAGCGAGAGGCACGCGAAAAAGTGGAGAAGCGCCTGAAGAGTGAAGGTAGCTGGGTCGCATATGCGAAGGGGTTCCTCGTGTTCTTGCCCTATGTCTGGCCAGTTGGCAACCGCCGCCTCCAGTTTTACGCGGCTCTCGTGGGCCTGTGCCTGATACTCGGCAACGTGGTGAATGTTCTCATCCCACGGCAGTTGGGCATTGTCATGGACACTCTGAGCGGGAAAGAAGACGGCCGTAACCCCTGGGTTGAGGTGGTTATCTTCGCCAGCTTGAAGCTAGCATCATCCGAGGCCGGTATCAGTCTGCTTCGCAACATGCTCTGGCTTCCAGTCGATTACTATGCGATGGAATCACTCTCAAACGCTGCCTATTCCCACGTCATGAGCCTGTCCTCGGACTTTCACGACAGCCAGAGTTCTTCGGATCTGATCCTAGCCATATCGAGCGGGCACCACATCTCCAACATGCTTGAATCCATTTGTTTCCAGGCATTTCCCATGGTTGTGGATCTGGTAGTGGCATTTGGCTACCTGTCGATAAAGTTCGGCGCTTATGAAGGTTTCATCACAATAGCGACTGGTGTGGCCTTCATCCAGGCAGCAACTTACATTGTTGGCATATTCAAGGATAGAAGAAGTAAAATGGTCAAAACGTACGGATTCCAACCGATGACCCCGGGTGGTGGCAGCAGCTTTCCATAATGCATTTGATAAAGCTAACACTCCATTAGATACTTCGAAGAACACTATGTGAGACAGGCAGGTATTCAAGGTTGGCACACTGTTAGCGCCTTTAACCAGATACCTTACGAGGAGGATCGATATGCGAGCGCCATCAACTCCAAGGTCACGTCACTTAAAATGCTGTTCACTGGTTACCTCGTCGGCCATGCGTTTCAGTACCTTATACTGCTCTGTGGGTTGCTGGCTGGTGCCTTCCTAGCCGTGTACCAGGTGAGGCATGGACAAGCTACAGCTGGCGATTTCGTCATGTTCTTGACATATTGGGCCCAGCTTACCTCGCCACTCCATTTCTTTGCCTCGTTAGGAAAGAGTATCAGCCAGGACTTGGTTTATGCTGAGCGACTTCTGGAGGTGATGCAAGCAAAGGCAACAATTGTGGACAAACCAGACGCCAAGCCAATCAGTCTCAAGGGCGCCAAGGTTGAGTTCCGCAACGTCAGCTTCAGCTACGACAAGAAGAAGGACATCTTGAAGGGTGTGAAGCTAGTCGTGCCTCCCGGCTCTTCAGCAGCATTCGTTGGGGCCACCGGTGCTGGTAAATCGACTATCCTTAAGCTCTTGGACCGTTTCTACGATGTGACTGCTGGGTCCATCTTGATCGACGGGCAAGATATACGTGACGTCCAACTTTCAAGGTGTGTTTGTTTATTTGCTTTGGGTATTCGCACGACCAATTGCTGGAGTAGGATATACTGATTAGATGCTTCCCAGCCTCCGTCAGAGCATGGGCATCGTCCCTCAAGCTCCGATACTCTTCGATGACACCATCATTAACAACATTCGATATGCTCGCCAGACCGCAGGCGATGAGGAGATATATGAAGCATGTAAAGCTGCTGCTATTCATGACCATATCATGGGCTTCAGCGAAGGTTATAAGACCAGAGTGGGCGAGAGAGGAGTGTAAGCAACCACAGCGCAGTCGCCTTGTTAGTGGCGTGCCCTTGCTGATGATTAAACAGCAAGCTTTCAGGTGGTGAGCTGCAGAGAATTGCTATCGCCCGCGCAATTTTGAAGAATCCCGATATTGTGCTTCTTGATGAGGCCACTAGCTCCGTCGACACAGAGACGGAACAGAAGATCCAGGGAGGTTTACAAGCCCTATGCGAAGGGCGAACGACCTTTATCGTTGCGTGGGTAGACTCTATTCCCTCTCGTGTTACACTGGCTGATCGCATGCACAGTCATCGTCTCTCGACGGTTATGAATGCCGATACCATCTTCGTGGTTGCGGACGGGGAGATTGCCGAGCAAGGGAGCCACGAAGAGCTTTTGGAGAGAAAGGGCAAATATGCCGAGTTGTGGTCGAAACAGATTTTTGCTAAGCCAAAGGAACTGAAGGAGTCCAAGGACTCTGAACACCAGGAGGGAAATGACCAACAGCTCAAGTCTGCGGCGTTGGATAGTTCGCAAGCCACGTCTGATTCTGACAAGCAGCCTCGACCGAGAAGTCAGAAAGCCTTGACCACGCCACTTCGGCGACCGATCGACACACGGAAAATCGCCACGAATACAAACGATAGCCAGGCCAAGGACCAAGCTGTCAAGACCCCTTGTGGACATAAGAAAGAGGTAGATCAGTCGAAAGATCAAGTCTGATTTTTTGACTGACGCTAACTCTTACTTTTGTCACAGGACTCGAAGCTGAATCCGGGAGCCCCCGAGTTCACCCCCCGATCAGCGGCCACGCCAGTCCGTAACATTCCGGCGGTTGGTCATTGCAGCTGGGCTGACGACGTCCAAGCTGCGGCTGATAAGCAATCACACACTGTAACAACACCTATCTTTGACATTACTTGCTCCGGCGATATTGTCCATAACGAGCCGGGGAAAGCAGCTGCAGAGCTCAAGCAGATGGATGGAAGTCCGGAGGTGCAAGTGGGTTCGGGTTATCGCCGGTCCGGACCTCAGGATACTTCTCGGTCTGTATCGGATCCAGTTCATGAACATATAGCAAAGACTCCCTCTACACCTACACCTACCAAGAGTGAGCCGGGTTTAAAGAAGACACCGGCCCAAACAAGCACGACGCAAAAGGTCAATGCCGATGACGGGATGCGCCAAGCCAACGTTAAGGGTTCCCAACAAGACACGGCATCTAATGGCCGAGGCCGAGGTTCGCATGGCCGACACCACCAGAGAGGGGGCAACCGTGGCCGAGGTCGCCGTAACACGTCGAATGCGCAGAGACGAACGGAAACTGCATCGACGAAGGCTTCGTCGTCCAAGTAGTGACGAGTATGTAAATGTTATGCCATGGCTAGCCGGCACTACTGCGGTTTACCAGTAGTCTTTTTTTTTTCCTTTTTTTCTTTTTTCTTTCTCTTTTTAGTTTTTTTTTTTCGGTTCATCCTGTATACTGGAGGCCTTCAAGATTCGGCATGATATCTGGAGGGCGATAGGAAGATACCCTGTGCTAATTAGGCTGGAGGCATGGCGACATCACTTCGATTCTTAGGTACTTATTTTATGCTCGACTGGGTCTGTATCTGTTAGCAGCATAAGACGGACGGGTTGATAAAACAAAGCATTGAATTCCAGCCATGGTCGTATCACAAGTGACAGTAGTAGTAATAGTAGTAGTAGTAGTGATGGACCCCGCCTCTTCTCCGCTGATGCCCCGCTGTTCACCGCCCAGGAGCAGAAAAGACACACAGAGAGAGTCACAGGCAGACAGAGACACCTGCCCAGTACTGTTGTACCTGGCCAGTACCTGCCTGGGCTGCTGGATGGCACTGCTCCCTGGCATGCATGCATGTGGTTGGCGGGCTGGAATTCACGTATCGACAGAGCCAGCCTACAGTAAGTACATACAGTCAGTACCAGTACCAGTACCAGTACCAGTACATAAGGCTCCCAGTCCAAATCAAACCAAGTCAATGTTCTGGAACTTCTAGGAACCTCAGCGATCCAAACTCGTAAAATACCCACGTTAACCTTAGAGAGAGCTGTGACTACCAAATCGATCCTTGGGCGAAAACATCTCTTGCTTCCAGTGTTGTTGCGAGTCGCAACCTTTGAGCACCACTGTAGCAGCGACAAGTCAATCCGATTTGGACAAGCAACATGGTGAGTGAGCGAGCGAGCGAGCGCTGTCGAACTTCTGCCCCTCCTTTCCTTCTGTTAGGCTACAAACGAAGGAACAAACGTCGGCAACCGTGTCTAACCTGTTTCCTCCCAGGCGACCACTTTGACTTCTAAGCAGCGCCTTGCTCTCGCAATCTGCGACTTCCTGTCCACATCAACAGAAGATGGCACCTTGAGTGTCGATGACAAAGACTCGATTGATGTCGCCGTCAACTGTATCGCCGAGTCCTTCAAAGTCGACCCCACCTCCCAGGATGCCGTGAAGGAGGCTGTTGGCACCCAGAATCTGCTCAAGATCTACAGTGTCTACGAGAAGCTGCAAAGCGCGACCAAGCCTGCCGCCACGGCTGGTGCATCCACCGGCCCTTCAGCCCCCGGCTCCAAGGCCCCCTCTGAGGACGACAAGAAGAAGGCCGAGGAGCTCAAGGGCCAGGGCAACCGCGCCATGGCTTCCAAGGACTACCCGACCGCCATTGACTTCTACACCCAGGCTCTGGCGCTGCACCCTGGCAACGCCATCTTCCTCTCCAACCGCGCTGCCGCCTACTCTGCCGCACGGGATCACGAGTCAGCCCGCGCCGATGCCGAGGCTGCTGTTCAGGTCGATCCTCAATACACCAAGGCTTGGTCAAGACTTGGCCTCGCGCGATTTGCCCTGGGCGATGCCAAGGGCAGCATGGAGGCCTACAAGCAAGGTATCGAGCACGAGGGCAACGGCGGCTCCGAGGCCATGAAGAAGGGGTTTGAGACGGCCAAGAAGCGCGTCGAGGAGCTCGAGCAAGAAGATGCTGATGCTAGTGCACCCAGCGCCCGCGGCGCTGGTGGCGCGCCTGATTTCTCCAGTCTAGCAAGCATGCTCGGAGGAGGTGGTGGTGCCGGCGGCGGCGGTATGCCCGACCTCTCCAGCATCATGAGCAACCCCATGTTCGCCCAGATGGCCCAGAATATGATGTCGAACCCCGATATGATGAGCAACCTGATGAGCAACCCGCGCCTCCGCGAGATGGCCAACCAGTTTGGACAGGGAGGTGGCATGCCCGACATTGGCGCCCTGATGAATGATCCCAACATCGCCGACATGGCGAAGAACTTCATGGGCGGTGCCGGTGGTGGTGCCGGGGGTGGTGCCGGACGAGGAGCTGGCAGCCCTCCCCCATAGAGCCGAATGGGCCAGGGCAGGAACAGTGGTGCGTGAGTGCTAGGCTAGGTTGCAATGAAGACGGCAATGCACATGCACATTTCAGCCAGGAACTGCATTCAGGACTTGATGATTTATATAGACATATGGGTCACGAAGCTCACGAAGACTCGGCTTAATGGGACAGACAGCTCTGTTTTAAACGCCGCCCTCGACGTGTCTCGAGACCGCATTACGATGTAGATGATCTAAACTGATTTCAAAGCCTCCCTCCCTCCTCATGTTGTTGACCGAGTCTGCTCTAGAAACACTCACGCGTATTGCCTAGACATTGCGACTGGCATACTCCATTCAAGTTGACCTCATTCGTGACACCGCCGACTAATCCGTTAGCCGTCTTGCACTGATTCCAGGTTTTGGTGGCGGCGCCCAGCAGGTAGCCCAGGACGATGCCGTTGCCCCACTCGCGCCACGCCGTGCAGCACTGGTTGTTGTCCTTGACGTCGAAGTTGGGGTCGACCCAGCAAACGGCCACCGAGTCGCGCGGCGGCGCCATGGCCTGCTTCTCCATCAGGTAGTCGAACAGGCCCGCGCACGTGTCCGCCCGCGCGAGCGCCTTGGACGTGCAGGCCACGACGTTGTCGCCGCAGGCTCGGGCGGCGCGTGCGCGTGCGCGTCGCGACGACTGCTGCTGCGCCGACAGGTCGTGGCCCGGCGCAGATGGAGTGGTGGTAGTCGTAGCGGCGGCATACCAGACTATGGTGGAGTTGTTGGAGTAGCCCTCTTCTCGCAGGACTTGCAGGCCCAGCGCTTGTGCCGCGCCGGCGCCGGCCAGTGAGAGAAGCGCCAAGGCGGCGGCGGCTCGCAGGATTTTGGGGGGCACTGCTACCATCGCGAGGTGAGCCGGTAGGTTCAGGGTGTAATTATTGGGTTGAGGGTATTTTTTTATATTTTATCTTTCTCCCCTTGCAGAGAAAAAGCCGCACACCTCAAGGTCACATATATTGCGAGAAAGCAAGAAAGAAAAAAAAGAGACACCGGAAAAGGAGTGCTCCAGTATTCGACTTCTCTCCCAAACGAGGTGTGCCAGTGAGACAAGAGTAGCGGGCAGCTGAATAATGAGGCTTGCGTACGGTGGTGGTGATACGACAGCCCGGCTCTCTTGATTGTCTCAAATCCTCACTGTGATCTCACGATGAGGTCCCCTCGCCAGAAAAAAAGGGGAGGGGCACGAATGGCTTGATATATAAATAATAGACGGGTTGCCCGGAGTATCATTGCTTCCCCTTCCTTACCTTGGCCCTTACATTACCGATGCAGCCATCAATCAGGCCCGAGTTACGAAAGGGTAGCATAGCATGGCATAGTATAGATAACCTAAAATGCTTGGCTCATCACACACACCTCTCAACCTCACTTGCGATGGCAGCATCGTGAAATCGGCAAAAAAGCATGCATGTTATCCATGCCTCGTATGCAAACAGTAGATGTCATAATTTCCCCAATTTTACTTTTTTTTTCTTTTTCCTTTCTGCTTGCACCGCTGAGCGGACATGTCAGTGTTTATTTTTAGTATTATATCGTACGCCACCTATTGAGGGGGGGAAGGGATCCACGGTAGATTATAGATAGGCTCGGGTACACCTCCTGATCCCGTTGTATTTACCCGTTCATAGGAGAGGAGGAGGCCCGGGGCAGCATCGCCTTTTTGGTCCACCACCAGCTTCTTTCGCTCTTGCTCTCCTGCCTGTTCCGGAACTCAGAATCCCAAAATGGACCTGAAGCCTCCGTCTCCGTAGAATTGAAAAGTAAGGGGAGGCATCGTGGTGACATATCCGATAATTACAAGCAGAAAAGGCGGCACAGCAGCGACACTATCGAAAAGTACGCTCGGACCTTCTGCTTCTAGACTCCTTCAGCAACAGGATGCTACATCACATCCCCTTCTGGCGGGAGAGGATACCTGCATTCCCTCACATTAATCACGTCCAGCTTGCTACCCTGTGGCTGGGCGTTATCGTCCGTATCAACTCTCAATTGGCCCAAACTGAACTTGACAGCATGTACTGTCGTCAGAAGTGGCTAGGACTCTCTTTCTCTCTTCTGCTTCCTCTGGCAGCCTTCTGTGCTACCACCTGGGCTCGGAGCTGGATAGATGTGTGTGTGTGTGTGAAATGATCCCCGGAAGAAACATTTGGAAGGAAGCCTTATCCCTCTGATGGGGCCCTCTCCCTAATTGTATTCTAGGGAGTGTCGGCCGCATCAAATAGATCTGTTACAGGGCGAGGCTGCATGTGTACCGTGTTGTAATATCTAAGTAACCCTTTGTGTTACAGTCCAGCGGGCTATCATCTCATCAATACGTCAAGGCTGCCATGTTACTCGACGATGCCTTGAACGGGCCCAGTGCTTAGTGGCTGTGGGCATGGGGCTCCAATTCAGGGGTAGATTATGATAGAGTGGAGTTTCTTGGGCTTGTTTACAAGAAAACACTAAGTAAACACCATCCCCCCATCCACGATCTGCGTCTGCCCCGTGACATAATCGCTATCCGGGCTCGCCAGGAAGCTCACGAGCTTAGCCACGTCCTCGGGCACGCTGACCCGCTCCAGCAGGCTCCCCTCGCGCGCGTACCTACGCATCATGTCGCCCTTGTCGAGGACCGGGACGTCGGGGACGTCGGGGCCGGCGGCGGCGGCGGGCGCATCGGCGGCGCCCTGTTGCTCGGCCCGGAGGCCGGCGTCGATCAGGTCCCACATGCCGGTGCCCACGATGCCCGGGGCGTAGGCGTTGGCCGTGACGTGGTGGCGGGCGAGCTCGACGGCGTAGGCGTGCGTGAGGCCCCGCACCGCCCACTTGGTCGCCGAGTAGTGCCCCAGCAGCGCCATGGGCTTGAAGGCCGCCACCGACGCCGCCGCCACCAGCTTGCCCGGGTCCTCCGCCCGGCACGTCCCCTGCGCCAGCAGCTGCCGCGCCGCCTCGGCGAAGCAGTTGTGCACCCCCTGCACGTTGATGGCGAACATGCGCTCGAAGTCGGCCGTCGTCAGCGCCAGGAGCGGCTTGACCTGCGATATGCCTGCGTTGGCGACCCTGTTGGGGTAGAGGGGGGGCGAGTGTGAGTCTCCGTCTCAGCTCCTTGTGCAGGGGTCATGGTGCGGTGAAAGAACAGAGAGAGAGAGGGAGAGGGAGAGAGGGGCGGGCCAAGGGAGTAAACAGCGGTCTGTACCCGCGGCCACTTACATGGTCTTCAGAGGACCTAGTTCCTTGACGCTCGTCTGCACGAGTTGCGCCACCTCGTCTCGCTGAGAGACGTCGGCAATGGCGACGCAAGATCGCCTCCCGATTCCCCGGATCTCTTTGGCTACCTCCTCGCAACTCTGCCTATTGGCATTGATATCATTGATGCACACGTCGTAGCCATCTGCGGCCAGGCGCAAGGCGATCGCCCTGCCTATACCCTGGCCTGAGCCTGTCACGATGGCGCTCCGGGCCCGCAAGGCGCGGGCTGTTACCGAGGAGATGGAATTCATACTCGCGGGCTTTCGCATTGATAGAGCGCTCGAGATGGTTATGCAAATTGCATCTTCTTTCTCCAGCAGAGTATCGGCGGCACATGTATATATATAGGTACTATTATATATAGACATGTAGGTAGATATTTGCAACGTGGAACGCTCCAGCTATCGTTCCCCGCATGCAACAGCCCCTCCCTCACTGGAGCACCCCGAGTCAGACGTACGTACGACAAGGTGGTTCAAAATGTGGATGCCCCGGATATGTTACTGGATGAATCCATCGATTCGGCTCGAATAGTGCCGAGAGACGAGGCGTAAGCCGGCTTGTGGACGAGACGGCCAACCGTCGGGATTAGTAGTTCGTTAAGATGCACGTAAACTCGGCAAGATGTCTTGTGTTAGACAGATTTGAAGAGAGTCGAATTCTTTTTATTATTATCCCCAGGCCGTAGAACGCCACTCAATGCATTGTCATCATTAGAATTTGCCCATCGCTATGTCTGCCGTCTCGTCGGTCGGCACGGAGGGAGAGCAGCACGTAGTAGTAGTAGTGTACACAGGCTATCTCCCTCATCTCCATGGAGAGCCCATTCACCTCTTGCGAGACATCCTTTATATCTTCTCTATCATACAAGCAAGGGACTCGTCGGGTGGGTGGATTTAGAGCTGGAAACCGAACCCGGCCATGCAGTTTCGGTACTGTTGGATGGTCGACTGGCAGTCGGCCGTAGGATCCGCCGACTTGGAGAAAAGCATGCACTCGTCGCGCTTCGACTTCTCGTCTTTGCAGACGCAGCAAGGCTGAATAGAGGGGGGCCCAACGTTAGCAAGTGCGTAGAAAGGCAATGCTTTGGGCACATACCTTGGGCTTGAATTCTGCGCCTGTTGAGGTGGCGGCGACAGGTTTGGCCTCTGATTTGGAGGTCAGGGAAGCTAGTAGTAGGCAGACCAATTGTTAGATCGTAGAGGTGCGATTCCAGGAGGGGGGGCAATGAGAAAACCTACGCATGGAAAAGCTTTGGGAGGCCATCGCGACGCTGAATCCGACCTGAATTCGACGGTTGACTTGGTGTTAAGCGAGTTGTCGAGGATTAGATGGCGTGAGGGTATCCAATTCCGTATCTTTTTCTCGGTTAGATCAGGCGCAATTATTAATTAACCTAAGTAATCATTGGACTGCGAAATTCCGAGTTGTGTCATACGTTATAAGTTGGCATAACATTCATCAATGCATAAACGTGGGTTTTCTTCAGGAAAGTGAATTCCAATGCAGCCACACGCAGCCACACGCAGCCACACGCGCCTGTTTTAACAAAAAATACAGCCGTATGGAAGAATAACGGATGAGACCATTAATCTTACTTAAGAAGATTCGAAAATGAGACTTCTCATGATCTCGAACCTAATTAAGTAAAACCTCAAGTCTCACACGCTATGCTTCACACACTTCTGCATAAGATTTCACACATATATTAATACATATACCTTACCAACCCTCCAGTGAGGTTAGGAAATGTGGCGTACTAGTGGCGTAGGGGTTCCACCCTCAGGGGAGCAGGGGGGGGCCAACCCTCAGTTTATACTTATATGTAGTCTCGGACGAACTTGTCAAGGGGCAGGGGATCCTGGGCTTTTTCTGCTATCACTTATACGAAAAAGCACTATAAACACATGACGTTTTGACTTGTATTCAGTAGTTTGGACTGTGAACTGCTAGTCTACCTGTCTTCGTACCTGTCTATACACGATTAGGGGAGCTGCCTTGGCAATAACGAAGGCCGCATAGACTTGGCCCATCAAATACATTATCACCTTCGTGCGTACATCCTATCCCCGGGTTCCCGTACTACTACTAGCCTAAAGTAGTAGCAACATAGCAAAACCGGAAATTCCCGCCATCAATGTAGCTGGCAGCGTGACCGAGCCCGCCGCATTAGGCTTGTCGTCCGTGGTGACTGCCGCTCCCTTGTCTGCAGTATCGCCCTCGGAAACCGCGGGGAGGGCCGTCCCGGTTGGGGCACCAGTAGTACTGGTTGAGAAGGTCAGAGAAGGCTGCACCGTGGTCCCAGTCGTGGCTTGGCCACTGCCTGGGGACTGGGGAGAGTCTGAGTTTCCGTCCTGCGTACTGCCAGGTTCATTACCATTCCGCGTGCCGTCTGACCCGCCGTTGTTCACATCGCCTGCCGCACCACTTGCTTCAGGGCCGCGGGCAGTGCCGGATCCAGAGAGAGGTTGGAGAGTCGTAGGGCTCGCACTAGATCCTTCTTTGCTAGGCAAGGGCAGGGAAGCACTGCCGGTAAGCTGAAGAGTAGCTGTTGCGTTGGACCCCCCGAGTTGAGGGCTCAAGGTGGCTGTCGCATTGAGAGGAGGGGCAAGAGCTGGACCCGCCCCTACTAGAGCTCCAGCAGCAGCAGTAGACGTAGCGACGACAGATTGGGACTGGGACGGGGACACCTGGAATGAGGTGGACGCCTATTGATTCATTAGTCAACCAAACTGTCTAGGCCTGTGCCTCGGAATCAGAACCTACCGAGGTGATAGCCGCGGAGCTTTGCGCGGTAGAACTAGCGACCGCACCGATGATCGAAGGCTGCGAGCTGACATCAGGCACCGGGAGGAGGGTCTTGGAAGCGGATGTGACAGAGGCAGACCCAGGGCTGGACTGAAGCGACGCGGCTGTCGTTTCAGGCTCTGGGGTTGGCTCAGATGACTTGGTTTCTGGCGATTGAGTGGGAGATGTTGTCGGTTTGGCCTCTCCCTGCTGGCCCTGGGTTGAACTCTGCTGGCCTTCTTTCTGTTCCTCGCTTCCCTGCCCATTGTTGCCGCTTTGATCACCGCTCTGACCCTGGGGCGTCTTCGCCTTCTGTTCATCAGAAGAGTCCTGACTCTGGTCGGCCCCCTTCTGATTCTCAGGGAGTGCTGTCTGCAGAGACGCCTTTGAAGTGGTACTGGCCTGTGTCTTCCCAGTGGACAAATCCGCAGTGGTTTGTGATTTGCTCAAGTCTTGAGCCTGCCCAAACGCTGCACCCAGGACAACAAGGGCGGCGGTCAAGTAAGTATGCTTCATTTTGAGTCGAATTGTAGGTAAGATGAACCAGCCAAGAAATAAGACAGAGGGCCCACAGGATTATGAAGAGATTTGTGTAAGTTATTCAGAGTAATCTATAAAGAACCGAGTATGAAAGTCTGCTTGAAGTAGCTGACCAGCAGATAACGTATAAGGAGTGTTTGGAAGAAGAATAAAAGGCAATGATGCTTCAACGGAAGCCAACGAAAGAATGAAAACACACAAAGTGAGCGAGAGTGGCAGAGACGGGGAGGTGAAGATGTACAGGGCAGTCAACAAGAGGCTCCAAGTTCCTCTTGTATAAAGATGCCCCCTGGTTTCTGCCCTGGTCACCTAACCGCCTTAATGATCTGCGGCAACAGGAGCAAAGGCGGGAACATCATCCCCTACCGTGGCGCTGGGGGGCCCGTTTTCTGTGCAGGTGTACGACCACACGTATTGCATCTTGACTTATTGGACCTCAGGTGGGGATTGGGGGAACGGAGTTCAGACCGGGAGGGCCACCCTTGCAGCCCAAGCAACCCCGTGTTGAGTAAGAATCGGCAGGGTCAAGACATGGCTCAAGAATAGGATGTTTGGAGAATTGTGGACTCGTCATGTCCGTTGACTGCTAGATACGGCGTAGATGCTCCAAAAACGACAAAGTCTGCATCGCATTGATCATGGCGGCTCGCGATAGTTCGACGTCGACAGCCCAGGAAAGAGATCTGAGCTGACCACTCCCTCGGAGTCGGCTCGACATGACTAGAACAATCTTGGCCGCCGTTTGACAGGAGGCGGTGCACAACAGTTCGAGCATTGACAGAAGTTTATCGCATGGAGTTGACGGAACGTTGCCATGCACCGCAGATGATATCAAGCTGTAAGGACTACCTACCCATACTTTTGACTGCGCTGGGTTCCCTTGATCATCGTTCTACTGACACTGACACTGCCACCTACCCCATCGCAGAACCCATCGCATGAAGACCAGATCTGGATGATCGGACAGGAGATTTTAAGGTTGAGATGAGAGACCCGCCACCGCTTGAGGTATGTAGGCAGGGTCGGGCGTTGTAAGAACCCCCTGTTGCGGCTCTGACACAAAGACAGCGTAAAGGACAGGGGGTGAAACAGCCTTGAGGAGACCTGTTTAAGCGGCTCTGGGTGACGAGGCCATTCATTCCCGGCAATGAGCCGATGCGGCATGCGTGCGTTCGCATTTCAACAAGAAGTAAAACATGATTCTAGAATATCTTGCTTCTTTCTCATGCGCAATGCCTGGGTACGAGTCCGGGGAAGAGAAGAGGCGAAGAAGGTTGGATGTCCACGGTCCATGGCAATTAATAGGTAGGTACTTTACTTATGTAAGTACTAAGTAGATATCCGAATGTGGCTTGGCCTCTGTGGCGGGTGCACCCCCCCGAGCTATGGCCTGGTTTTTATTGGGGCGTTTGTCAGGACTGGACTGGACTCTGCTCTGCTCTGCTCTGCTGGCTGCTGTCGCGACCGGATAAGCTCTGAATTGTATTGAACCATCAAGAATCGAAATTGAGTTGCTTCGTCAGCCTCGCCGTCGGTCGCATTCGAGACCGGCAACCAACTCCAAACCAACAAGACTGGTCGTCCGTCTGTGGATTCGCATCGGGTGCATCCCCATGTAGATTTTGCTCCTTCATTCTCAGTTCCTTCCTTTGGCAAAAACATGTCTGCAATGGGCGATCCCAGTCATGGGGTGAATCGCGACTTGGTATGCACGAAGCCATTGGCGTTGTATCGCAGTCCTGACGGCTATCGAATCTAATCAATGTGTCTTAGCTTCCCCACGTGCACCTCCTCTCGACGTTCCGGTACACGCAGAAAGCGCGCGTCGAAATCCCCGAAGTCACCAACTGGCTGATGAATGCGCCTCAGATCGCTCGCGACAAGGCCCCCTTCTTCTGGACCTACCTCGACCGCCCCGAAAATGGCTACATCACCCTCACATGGCAGCCTCTTCAGCTGATGGGCACCAACTTTTCCAGCGACGGCTACATCTGGCCGCCCCAGGAGCAGTATTTCACCCAGGAAGTCGGTAACGGAGTTATCCTTGAGATGTACTACCACCGAGCCGGCTATGCGCTGGGAGAGCCTGTTGCCACTCACTCGCGCAGGCGCTTCCGCCTCATCCCTCCAAATGTCCACAACCCCAATGCGCCCCAGGTCGACCCCAGTCTATGGATTGTTCACTACGGGCCCATCGACAATAACGAGCGCATCCCCGTGCAGATGCTGCCGCGTGATCCCCGCACTGACAACATGCTGCAAACCCGCGCCTACCTGCAGAGATGCGGGCAGATCCAACGCAAGGAATTCATCCTTGGAGACCGCGTGAATTGGCCGCAAATCGCGTGGCCCAGAGAACCTGCCAGGCAACCTGTGTATGCTGGCAATAGGGGAGGCGTGCCTGCGGCCGTCGCCTATCCTACCCATCCCCCCGGTGGTGGTGCCCCCTCTTCCAAGCGGGCTCGAATACACCCACCTCAGAATCAACCACCTGCCGCTATAGGCGCCATGCCTCCGTCCGAGGCTGCTTACGATGATGATGAGGATACATCGCGTGGCGATTTGTTTGACCACTTGACACCGCGTGAAATCAGTCTCGTCCGGTACCGTCAGAACCACGAGTGGATGGAAGAAATCCTCTCGTCGCCCTATCGAATGGGGCAAATTGGGTTCACCAGCCTTGGCCTTGGCCTGAAGGGCGAATTGTCAAGCTTGACCGATGGCATCTTCGAGGCTCAGGGTGCTGATGCTGCAGAGCACTACCCCGCCAAGAGTGCAGGCCATATGGACCCGAAACTGGCCGAAGAGTTCCGCAAACGTGTTGATGAGCGTATTACTTCGACGAATGATGAGATTGCCAAACTAAAAGCTGACCATGAGAAGAAGATGACCAATTTCAAGAAGAATTCCCTCCTGACCACAGCCGAGAAGGAGCTAAGACTTGCTGTGGATGATGCTGGTCCTGGTGCGATTACGCTGGAAAGCCGACCGGAAGAGACCGAGGAGGGTTCAGGACGATGGACATCGAAGCAAAGCAAGAGCGTCGACGACATTGTATCACAGGTCGAGGCGCAGCTTGGTCGTCGCGCCGAAGTCATCTACGACTTGAGGAGGATTCAAGACGGTGGCTATCAAGAACCGGCCCCCGAGCCTGCTGAGCCTACGCCTGTCCCGCAGAATGCCCCCACTGCTGGCGTGACGGGCAGCAATACCATGTCTCGCCAAGGTTCTCAGCAAAGTAACATGATGCTGGGTGGCGACTCAGACGTAGATATGGGCGGCACCGCCGCAAGTATGCTTGATCAGATGCATACGGGCATGTCCTCCACCTCAACTCCGGCCAACAACTTTGCGACTCCTCAGGGCCAGCTATCGGCTATGCCGTCCAATGCCGCGACCCCAGCCAACATGAATGTCCCTTCTCCTATGCCCACCGTGCCAGAGGCCCCGAAGCAGGATACGGCTGGTGACGTCACCATGTCGGGCACTGATGAGCATCACTCGGCCTCGACGGCGCCTGACCAAGGCACCGGCAGCGGGGACTGGGTCGTCGTTCCTAAAGGTGGTGTGACCCCTGATCCGGCAACCAAGGTTTCGGCCGGTAACCCGCCCGGACACACCGCTGCGCCACCCGAACCCGCTGCTAAAGCCCCTGAATCGTCGACGCCGCAGCAGCAGCCACGGCCACAATCACAGCAACAACCGCAGCAGCAGCAGCAGCCACCTGCGTCCGCCGCTACTCCCGCCACCAATAAATCCGGCAGCGGCACCCCGGCCGCTGCCAGTACGGCCAGCATGGGCTTCGACGCTGATAACGACTTCGGGTCCCTCGGCGACTTGGACACTGCCGGTGACGCCCTTGCCAGTTTCAACACCGACACCCCCGGTGATCTCGGCGGCGACTTCATGGAGGACTCGGCGTTTGGCGAGGCGTTCCACGGCGTCGAGTCGGCCGGCGGATCCGTAGGGGATGACGGCGATAACGGCACGCCTGCTGCGGATTCAGGCATGTGAAACGGGGCTCGTCGCGTTGCGTTGCTTGGTACGTGCAAGGTAGACAGACAGGGCAGATAGGTTTCACTTTCTAAGCCTGCATAATTTGCTCGACAACATGGGGGCACGGATTCTTAGTTTTGAGATTGGTACTGGTAACGGATGGAATACTACTTCCTTGATCAAGAAGTGTGGCGAGTCCTTTCTTCTGCGAGACAGACGGACTTCTTGTCCTGCTTGTGTAAGATGAAGCGGGTGCGTGTTGAATAAGGGTAAAGGGGGAGTTTGGGTCTCTACTATAGATGCTTCTTTTACGAAAGCAGTAGTAAAACAGCTTCAACGTCCATCCAGTTGCTAATTTTTCGAGCATACGGCTGCCGCAGATAACGTGGAGTTGAATTAAGATGGCAGTAGAGACTCGCCGCAAGCAATAAAGCCATCACGCGACAAAGCCTTCACATGGTTATGCATGCTTATCCATATCTATTCTGCGGTCCTCTTCTGCAATGTTACAATCCATGCCTATATCAACATGATATTAACAATTCTTGCTATTGAACCATCTTAACCTATTCATTACCTGTACCAAAACCGCCTCGCCTCCTATTTACCGGGCAAGGCCTCGTTTCTTGCCATGATATCTCTAAATGAAACTAAATGAAACATCTTATGCCTGGTAGGTAGAAGCCGAAACGTTACCACCACGACCGGTCCAGTTCACGTGGATGTACTGGCCCTGGGGGTACTTCTCGTTAGCCGCCTCGGGCTTAACCTGGAAGGTGTGGGCGCCGAAGTAGTCACGCTGAGCCTGCAGGAGGTTGGCGGGGGAGATCCTTGGTTCGGTAACCGTCGAACCATGACAGGGCGGTGGAGAAAGCCGGGGTCGGGATACCGAGCAAAGCGGCCTTGGCAACGACATCTCTCCAGCCGGGCTGGGCCTTGTGGATAGCCTTGTTGAAGAAGTCGTCGAACAACAAGTTCTCAAGATCGGGGTTGTTGCGGTAAGCAGCAGTGATATCCTTCAAGAAAACGGAGCGGATAATGCATCCACCTCGCCACATCAGAGCAATAGAGGGCTTGTTCAGCTTCCACTTGTACTCGCGGGCAGCCTATAATCATGCCATGTTAGCAACGAAACAATGAGATGCCATTATACAGGCTGGGTCACATACCTCCTGCATCAGCATGAAACCCTGGGCGTATGAAATGATCTTAGAGGCGTACAGAGCCTGCTCGAGATCCTCGAGGAACTGCTCCTTGTTGCCCTCGAAGGTGCTGGTGCGGCCGACGTACTCGAGAAGACCAGAGGCCTTGGTGCGCTCAGCCTTGACCGAGGACAAGCAACGAGCCAGCACAGCCTCGGCGATGAGGGTGACGGGCATGCCAAGATCCAGAGCGTTGATGGCAGTCCACTTGCCGGTACCCTTCTGACCAGCCTGGTCGAGGATCTTCTCAACCAGAGGAGTACCATCGTCATCGTTGAAGTACATGATGTCGCGGGTGATCTCAATCAGGAAAGAGTCCAGAACACCCTTGTTCCACTTGGCGAAGGTGTCACCCATCTCCTTGTTGGACATACCCAGACCACGCTTCATGATGTCGTAGGCCTGTAGTGACGGCTGTTGTGAGCGCTGAACTTGGACAAGCGGGATGACTAGGCAATGCTTACCTCGCAGATGAGCTGCATGTCACCATACTCAATACCGTTGTGGACCATCTTGACGTAGTGACCAGCACCCTCGTCACCAACCCACTCACAGCAGGGCTCGTTGTCGCTCTTGGCGGCGATACCCTGGAAGATGTCCTTGATGTAGGGCCAGGCGGCCTCGTCACCACCGGGCATCATGGAAGGGCCGTATCGGGCACCCTCCTCGCCACCCGAGACACCAGAGCCAACGAATCGGATGCCCTTGGTGGTCAGGTATTGTGTGCGGCGGTTGGAGTCGGGGAAGTGAGAGTTACCACCGTCGATGATGATATCGCCCTTCTCCAGGAGGGGCAGGAGGGTCTCGATCCAGTCATCAACGGCCTTGCCGGCCTGGACAAGGAGCATGACTCGGCGGGGCTTCTTGAGCTTGGAGATGAACTCTTCGTTGGAGTGGGCACCGACGATGGACATGCCCTTGGCCTCGTTCTCGAGGAAACGGTCAACCTTGGAGATGGTGCGGTTGTAGGCACAGACGGTGAAGCCGTGGTCGGCCATGTTCATGATCAGGTTCTGACCCCTGCGGTATTTATTAGTCGGCGAACTTGGGCGCCAAAGCCCTTATGAGAGGGAGGGGGGTGAACGTACATGACGGCCAGACCGATGAGGCCGAGATCAGCACTTTCCAATTAGTTAGCATCTTCTTCTTCTTCTTCTTCTTCTTCTTTTGCAAGTTTTGGAGTTTCGCAAGTGGTTGTGCAGTGGTGAGTAGGAAGCTATAGTAATGGTAATAGTGCAGGACTAGGTGGGCTCACACGCCTCCTCCATAATGACCGGTGATATTGCTCAGACGTGCCCTGGGACCCCGACGAGCTTCCTTTTAGTCACAGAAGCCGCGAAAGAGTCGAGAAGGACAAAAGGAATAGAGAGGCTTTGCACTCGCAGTACAGCAATTCCAACGAGGCCGCGGGGTGGTGGGGTAAGTAGAGCAGCCCTCTCAGACGGGGAGACAAGAAGAGAAAGGAGGGGTAGACGAGATGGATGGATGGATGCATATGGACTTACACGGCTCCAGACATGATTGCGGTTGGATTGCGAAGCGAGATAGTCAATTGGAGGGTTGGAAGCAAGAGGGACAATCTGTCAAAGATTCACAGCTGTGTAGAGTCTCTGTCAAAGAGAGTTGGATTGGGGGTCAGAAGAGGGACTGGGAGGGAGTGAGTAGAAATAGAGCAGCAGCACCGGATGATGGCGGGACTGTCGTAGTTTTTCTATTCTGTACTGGCGTGGGACTGACTGGTTGACGGACGGGTCAAAGTGGGTTGGAGGGGTAAAACACTTATTGGCTTGGGTTTCCATGCTTTGCTCTACTCGGCCTTCGCTCCTGCTTAACCTAGGTAGTTACATGATGTATGTATGTAAGTATAAGTCAGTAATAAGTACCTAACACTCGTCAACATCGACATCATCAATGCCATGGAACAAATAGTACAACTAACTGCTCGTATGCGATGCACACAGGCTCCGTGGGACGAGATGCCGGCCATTTCTTCCTACGTTCTAACTTGACTCGTCTGCCACTCGAGCTTTCCTTCAGCCTGAACTGCTTTCATGACCGGCCTGATGCCACTGAGAGTAGAGACGATTCTCTATCATTCTGATGACTCTCCAATCTACATAATGGTACATACTGTCTGGGAGCTGCCAATTCCGAAGCCCAAACAGCTGTACTACGTTGTATGTAAGTACGGAGTAAGTAAGTAAGAGGTAAGCTTCCAGCTCAGGGGCCAAGCTATGAGCTACAAAACAGCCAAGCCAGCAACCCCTGCTACGTATTACTAAGAGGCCTCTCCAGCCACCTGTCAGTCCCAGATTGTTATCACCGATGCGCGGCTTTACCGTCCAAGTTAGTGGACACCTCGTTTATCCAAGGATAGGTACTAAGTAGTAGGTAATCTACGTACCTGATAACTACCGTGAATACATAAAGTAAGTATAACTATATCAATTGTCACTACGAGTATGTACGTACGGGCAGGCAAGCAGGTTCCTAAGATTCTACTAATATTGGCGCGAGCCGGCGTATCCGCACACGTCGGTTGTCCCGGTGTCGATGCAGGACAGAAGACACTGCTGGTGCACCAAAAATGTCGCATCATTAGCATTTGCCCCGCCATGTTTACCTGTGACAAGAACCGAAAACCCAAAAGGGGGGGGGCATCGCCAACGGCAAGATCCCGTGTGTATTGATTGAGTCTACAACGCTGTACACGTACTTACTTCGCACTCAAGAATAGCCTATATTCCGAGAAAGACAGCTGCAAGGCTACTTACCACAGCGTTGACTCATGCCGGGAACGTTTCGTTGGGAGAACAGCCCGTGGTCGTCATAATCCTCTCTATTCGGTCCTTGAGCGGAGTTACGGACCTGGGCCCAGCTTTGTCTGCTGGAAAGCCTTGCTCATCGTGGAGAGTGGATGCCCAGGGAATAAAGCAGAAGCTTGGCGTACGGAATTCTGGCCGACCGCCTGCAATATGCCCGGAAGCCACGGGTTGGAGCATGTACTCGTAGCAGCAGCTTCTCAGCATCAGTGAAAGCCGACCGCAACCACGATGGCTCGAGTATGAAGAGATTCTTTGCTTCCTACCGTGTCTTCCGAGACGCCATAGGGACTGCAGTAGTTGGCCGCTGTCAGTCACAGAACGGTGCCGCCTGCTGTCGTGGCCGAGGAGACATCCATCATCAATCTACTGTACGGAGTAGCTGTACCTTAAGTAGGTACTTAAGTATTTACTGTATGTACCGTACCTGATAAGGTAAGTATGTAAATGCATCAAAGTCCAGCCACTCGACGCCACAACTTCCGCGTGCCGGTCCCACTTTGCTCATCAGGCTGTCCTTCTCCATCTCCCCACCAGGCTGAGACCAGAAAAAGAAAGCGACGACATCATCCTCAACTAGCATATTTCGGTGACTTTGCAACAGTTCTGCAATCGCGCGCCCACCCCACCGACCACCACCTACAGCAGACCCAAATCTATACAAGCAGGGAAGACCACGAGCAAAGCCTCGCACTCCATCGCGTGGGACTGGGCTCATAGGTACGTGTATCTTTTCCCAGCAACCCAATCGTCTTTGGTTGTTGGCACAGCAAATTCATCATGTCGTACCCTCCACCTCCAGGTGCCTCGAGCTCGTCGTCGCTCCCTCCACGTCCGCCCCCATCCAAGCTCTCGGGCTTCAAGCCCGCCTTTTCATCAGCCACCCCGCCAATCACCCAACAACATACGCCCAGCCCCGGTGTCAAGGCCGGGCCCTACGCGCCGCCCGCCTATTCGAGTGCCCCCAGCTACCCAGGCACGACTGCCCCTCAATATGGCGCTTCCTCGTATCCGTCGTATGCGCCGCCGGGCGCCGGCTACGCACCACAGCCAAGCTCTTACCAGAGTTATCCGCAGTTAGGTTATGGCGCCCAACCGAGCTACTACGGCGCGCCGGCAACGGATACCAGCTCTTATGGCGCGGCACCACAGATTAGAAACCCGTTCCCGGTACCCAACCAACCGCCGCCGGCCGCAGCAGCGGCAGCTGCTGGCGGCGGCGGCGGCGGCGGCGACTACGACCCCGATATGGCGGCGCAGATCGCGCAGTGGCAGAGCGCTTACGTCCCGGAGGCTAAAGATGCCGCTGCGTCCGCTGCCGGCGGGCGTTCTGGGGCAGTGAGCGCAGCGGCAACGTATGCGGCCGAACCTAGTAAACCGGCGGTGGAGCCTGCAGCGGCAGCGACAGCACAGGTGGGGGACAAGAAGAAGACGGTAGTCCGCACAGGTGGTGGCCAGAAATGGACCGATGACTCGCTACTAGAATGGGATCCATCACACTTGAGATTATTCGTAGGCAATCTTGCCGGCGAGACAACGGACGAATCACTGTTCAAGGCATTCTCCCGGTGGAAGTCCCTACAAAAGGCCCGCGTTATCCGCGACAAAGTCACGAGCAAGAGCAAAGGCTTCGGTTTTGTCAGCTTCAGCGACCCTGACGAATTTTTTGCCGCCGCCAAGGAAATGAACGGAAAGTACATTCAGAGTCACCCTGTCGTGATCAGGAAGAGCACGACTGAGATTAAGTATGTCCTTGTCCCCTGGCGAGTGGTGGAGCTTGGAGCTAGTAAATAACTGCAGCAGCCACGCGTGGAAAATGAGGTCAAGTTAATCAGTGCTAACCAATGTTATCAATCTAGGCCTCAAACGGTAAAGGAGAAACATCATGGTGGGAAATGGAATAAGAATAAGAACAAGAACAAGAATCGCGGCGGAAACGGCGGCGGAGCAGGAGGACGCGAGAACAGCTTCGAGCCGAGTCTGGGTCCTACCGCGGCCGGCGTCACGAAGCCTGGACAGAAGACCAAGGGCGGACTCAAACTGCTTGGCTGAACAAGATTTCAGTGTCTGAAGCCCAATTGCAGGGTTTTAATGAGCATGTGTGATTTTGTCAATGCCATGACGGTGGACCGGTGGACTATCTCGGGGGTCGCGACGGGTTTGCCTATAGCATGTAAGCATCGTTGGTTGATTTGCTGCCGTCGAAAAGGCGCATCAGGTGGCCGAGAGGAACAGCATTAGCGTTTGATTTCGAGGCTTCGTTCCGTCTCGAGAGGCTTGATTGTATAAGGCTACGTTCAAACGCACATAGATAGATGCAGCTCAGGAACTGTTGTATACACACTTTTCACAACCATCGCGTATGTCTATTATTTTCGTCTTCGTTCTCATATACTCGGAACAAATTCACACATATCGACATATACATTTGTATAAATTGAACCCCTGGTCTATAACATGACCACCAGTTAGTATTACATGGTTCTTCATACTTGAGATTCCATATATAACCTGATCTAGCGATAATCGCTTTCCAATATGCATAAGCAAGCAAAGGTAGATATATGGATGGGTGCTGTGGGAGAGAGATCTTGGAAGTGCTGCCCAATACAACAGCATACATACTCGTATATATATATAATGTTCTGAGCCGGTTGGCACATGTGTACTTTCTGGCATAACAGCCCTTCCTTAACCAGGTTCTGAACACATCAGCTTTTGGCACGATATGCGCCCCCTGGCACCCAACTCCTAAACACCGAGGCTGTAGTGTCTCCAAAGGAGACACAGAATGGCGTCAGTCAGTTTCGGTCTGCCGTGCCTGAAACATTTTCTCTCCAGGGGCTGCTGAGCCGCGGATATGTCGAGTGATTATATTCAACAGTACTACCGAGAGGTGGTGGCATCTTGCCGTACAAGCTTTTAAGGTCTGCTTGGACACCAAAGTGCCGGTGCCCTCTTGATATGGTCCCCGCTCAATCGTTGTGCTCGCTGTGCAGGGGTTTGGCCTCCTCCGCGCCATGGGCTGGTATGATGTCGCCGTCGACCGTAACAAAGTTGGGCTCGCTCGCGCTCGCACCCTCGGACCTGTCTCCCTCCCTTTCCGAGACGCCCGTTTCCTCGTCACTGTCTTCATCATCTGACGAGCCTGTTGCTGCCGCCGTGTACGCTGCACTGTTCTTAGCATGCGCGTCCAGCCGGGCTTCATCACGCATCTTGGTCAGCTTGATGTAGTTGTAAAAGCCGATGGCCACGATAGTAATGACAAGGCCCGAAATATTAATGGGCGTGAGCTTATCGTCGAACACCAAAGCCGCCGCACTAATAGTGACGACTTCCTTGAAGATGCCGGCAATAGATAGGGTGACAACAGAGCTACGCTGTAGCAGAGCGAACTCAGACGCTGTCATCAGGAACGCAATGGTTCCAGGGAAGAGCAGAATAAGGGGTGCGCGAACAGCGCCCCATTCATTACTCAGCTGTTGGTATCCTTGGATGAGGGGGCCAAAGCCCTCGACGGGGATAGCTATGAGAAGTAGTGTCACAAACATGACAGGCGCGAGAAAGAATATGCTAGAAAATGGGTTGGAGGTGGCCGGGTTGCGCAAGAGGAGAATCTGGGTCAAGCCCCAGCGGAACCCGGAAAAGAAGGCGGCCGAGATGACGAGAATGAAGCCGCTGAGTTGAAATTCGACCTCGCCGGCCACCATCATGACTACGCCGAAAGTCATTGTTGCGATGATGGCCACCAATCTCCAAGTGGGAGTTTCAAGTCGGAAAAAGAATGCGAATATGAGGACAAATGCAAGAGACGAAGATTTGCACATAGCTATGGGATCTTGTCAGTATTGGATCCTCGGGTGTGGTGGGGGGGAGATGGACAGAGCAGGATATCACGTACTATAAAACGTCAGAGTAATGAACTTCAGTGACGTATTACCCAGTCCAATATCCAGTCCCGTCGCAGCGCCGCATGGACCTATCCTCGTGAGGTAGAACATTTTGGTCATGAGGGGCCGCTCCGGCTCGGACTCGTTCCTCGAGCGGCCCAGGTCGGAGTTATGGGATCTATCACCCGGCCGTAGCGAGGGCACGAAAAACAATACTAAACTGGCTAGGGAAAACTGCACCAGCATGTGCATTGATGTTGTGAATAAAGGGAAGGCAAAGTTTAGTCTGTCCGAGTCGAACATCCACTTATTGTACTACGCAGGAGGAAGTCAGCATGTTGTTACGGGATCGGCAATGGATGGCCACCCCGAGCACCATAGCCGTCGATGCAACGTAGTGCAGGTGCAACTCACCAAAGAGATGGACAGCGAGAAGAAGTACCACAGTCCGATCAACACGCCATTGATGACCACCTTCCTCACAACGTGCTGGTTGGCTTCTTTGCGCTCCTCGTCTGTGAGGTTCTCTCGTGCTATCCGGTTGTCGAGTCTGGTATTGCGACGACGCTTTTCCCGCTTCCTCCGCTTGTCTTTGCGGGTTAGGCCAGTCTCCTCATCGTCGTGGAGATCTTCGTCTGTGAATTCGGAATCGTCATCGTAAGATTCGGTCCTCTTCCCGTATTTATTCTTCGAAGATGCATCCGGCGATACCTGACCACACCCATCGGCGATCTTGGGTTCTAATGAGGAACCGGCATCGGGGGAGATGGCGGTGTTTCGAACGCTTTGAGCACGTGGTCTAGAAGCAGTCGCGGCGGGCGGGCCAGCGAAGCTATTGTTGTTGCCGCCAGCCGTCAACGTACTGCGCCGGCGGCGGTGGCCGGCGGGCGATATCGAGCCCATTTCTATGTCTTCTGTACGATGACTTCCACCTCCAATCTTGGGCAAAGGCGCTCCACCATCGGCAGGCCACTCGTGTTGGAAGCTGGTGGACGAGGCCGAGGACGGGTTCGAGTAGTCGGCGGGAGGGACGAGAACGCCGGAGAGAGCCTGACCCTTGGGGACGGGCGGTATTGATGGAGGCGGTGGGGGCGTGAGACTGTGCGACTGGGACAGGGACGACAGAGGTCGTGGTAAAGATTGCGGTGGCAAAGACGTAGATTGAAGTGGTGGGAATTGTTTGGACAAAGGGGGAGACATAGTATGGTGGTGTTATTGTTCTATGTAGTCATTGCAGAAAATGATCGTACATCTCATTATCAAATCAAATCAAATCAAATCAAATCGGACAAGGGCGCATGATCTTGACCTGAATGGTGGCTCGAACCCCCTGTGATCCATGGGCCATGTGCTGTCTAGTAGGGGTGTGTGGTGTACCTAAGCAAGCCCCTACATAAGTAAGAAGGCAGCTCGACTGGGTCCGGATTCTGGAAACTGGATTCCAGTGACCAATTCCCCAGCGGCAAAGTCGAGCTAGTAACGCCTCTTAGATCAGAAGCTGGAAAGGGAGGGAGAGTGGCACGGAGAGAAGCACAGAATGAGGCAAAAGAAATATGCAGAAATGGAGGGAGGTAGTGTGTTGATGTTGTACACTAAGTAAGTACGTAGGGTCAGAAGTGGATAGCCAGAGTCGGAGAAGGCGGATATGTACCCGGTTTGGGACCTAGAGGAGGAAGGATAATTAAGTACTTACTTACCTAACAATCGCTGCTCTTGCCTTTGCATACCGACCTTGCATAAGCCCCCAAGATTAGGTACATGTACAATGTTGCTGCTCGTGAGCTAAAAACAACACCATGGGTTTGGTTGGGTTGGTTGACCGACAATTCGATACAACATCTATCTGCCTTGGAAAAACACACAGGGTGGGAACCGTCAAATCCCATTAACTTTTCCCCTCCTCGGCTCAGCTTCAGGCCCAGTCAGGGGGATTCTTGGCGGTAGTGGTAGTAGACCTTCAGGGCATCAAAAACCCGGCCGGGAGGCCTGAAGACGAGATTGAAATTACCTAACCTAAACTATATTTCTAGCTTAGGTACCTAAGGCTAGTGGACCCGGATCTCCGCGTACCCGACGCGTGCGAGAAACGGCTGAGAGTGCTTGGGCTTCAAGGCCCATTGGGCATGAGAGTAATAAGTGATACCTATCATTTCTCCATGTCTTATTAGATGGCTTGCTACACGGGAATGTATGACCTCATGTTATAGAAGCTTAGCAAGCTGCTTGCTCAATGGACAGTGACTTGACCGCATGCCGCTTGGGCCGCCTATAGACTCTGGGATGATGTCAGGCGAGAAGCTTTACACTATACGCTATTCGATATCGATTCGATCACATCTGCTTATCGACCTCATAATAACCAAAACAAATCCCATTGATCCGTCATGCTTGTCCCTCGCCTGCTTCGCGTTTACCGTGTCTCAGATCACGGTGCACTAGCTCTTCCACGCTGTTAGTCAGAATCCGGGCCTACGGCACGTGGGGAAGCGAGCTATTGGGATCAGACTGTCTTGGATGGTTAAAGCCATGTTTACTGTAGACGTTATTAAGCAACATAGGGAAGTATAAACTCAGAAAAACCACACATCCAGTATGCGCATCTCTCTCCCTCTTGCAACTCCGAGGCATGAAACTGTCATCTGAAATCAAAGTACTGTATCACCACCAACGAAAAACTATACCTTGTCCAGCCTCACGACAGGATCTGAAGCTCTTCGCTGCGCTCCGGAGAGAACTCGTCCTTGTACTTGTCCCAGATCTTCTCCAGCTCGGCCACGTAGAGCTCGTGCAACCGATCGACCTCCTTGTCGTCCACGTTGTTCGACTGCGTCACCTTGACCGGTGCACCGACGACGATGTTGAGTGAATGCCGGTAGGGCATCATACCCACATCGTAGTTGAAGATGCCGCGACCGTGCAAGAACGGTAGGGTGAACTTCCAGACCTTGAGGATGGACATTTGCACCCGGTGGACGAGGGGGTGCTCGTGGGGCTGGAGTTGATGATACAGCTCGTTCTCGCCAAACGCCAGGACCGGCACGAGGTCAGCCCCGGTGCGGATCGCGATCTTGATGAACCCCTTGCGCTCCTTCAGGATAAGACGCATCTGGCCGGGTTGTGCTTCGAGCGATTCGCGAGCACCGCCAATGACGATCGTCACGGCTCGGCCCATGCCCTCCTTATTAGAGCCTCCCCGGGTCAGGATGTTGACGATGGACTCCTTGGACACGGAGCGGACGCCCATGGAAAGAACGTAGTCCCGGTACAGAGGGATACGGAAGTTGTTGTCAAGTGTGAGTAAACTGTTGGTGATGCCGGGGAACTTGCCGGAGAAATCGAGAGCGTCCGTGGCGAATGCAGCCCAGGCACCGTGCGATATGATACCGTGGGGGTGATAGCCAAAGATATATTTCCGGGTAGGCGCTAAATCATGTGTCTTGTGCAGCTTGGCTGGGAAGTATCTGGCAAACAGGTGCCAGACGTAGCTGCTACGGAACCATTCAGATCTGTACTTCAAGGAGCCGTCCGTTGCCGCCTTGGAAGTCAGGATATGAAGCAGATAGACGATAAGGAGAGGCCAGAAAAGAGGAATGGCGCATAGCGCAAAGAATACAGAAACAGACGCGGCAATGCACGTGCAATGGAAAAGAACCATGAATGTCTGGAGGCGGCGCTCGGCAGGGACGTTGAAAGGAGCCCACCTGACGCGGCCCCCATAAGGCTGGGGCGGCGTGGCAGGCTCATGGTTATGTCTCTCTTCGATGGTCAAGGGATCCAGGTCAGGATAGGAATCGTCACTGCGGACCTCTTGTTCCTGCGAATTGGGCCTGATTCCATGCGTCCCGTGCGCTTCTTCGGCTTCCTGGCTTGCTTCGTTCTCACGGCCATTGGGACCCTCCTTCAAAGCTTCGGCGTAACTGGCACCACCGGGGGGCCCTCGGTCGACGTGGGTTGCTCGTCGGCCAAGGTGGCTTCCGAGGTATGACTCAAACTCGGCGTATGGGCTTCCTCGGCCTCCTTTCCACCAAGTTCTCCGGTTGGTGCCTCGCTAGCATGAGTGAGCGGTTCCTCTTTGGGACCATCTGGTGCACCTTGTTCCGAGGCCTGGTGCGCCTGGTCCTCGGTGGCGGCCATTGTTTCCGACGAACTTTTATTGAAAAGTTTGCGATTGCTGCTGGATCTCAACCAAGCCCCTGGTCTAGGGGAAGGCGTATCGACAGTGGTAGCAGGGCTCGACGGCTCGTCGCTCACCTAGAGTGGGTCAGAAAGCATTGATGGAGGCTATTTGCTATATTATAGAACTTACTGCACTGGCGACGCTCGCGGCACTGGACGGCGTACGACGATGTGTTCGAGTTTCTGGGATGGTGCCGGGACTGGGAATCTTGGATTGTCTCCCCAAATCCGACGAGGGGGGGTTTCTTGAAGGTGTGTCAGCCCTTGATCTCTCTGCAAAGGCAGCGGCGCCTGTAGTTTCGGGAGAGCACGGTAGTCTAGACTGCTGCTCGATTCTCCGGTTGCTCTCGCTCTTGGGTGCCTCTCCCGCGGTTGCGGAACTTTCGTTTCGGTCCGGTTTCGACGGCGACTTCTTCGCGGGCTTTGCGACTTTTGGCGAACTCTCTGCTGCCTCGTTGCTCCGCGGTGCAGTTTGGAGACTCGAAGCTTCGCTGCTCAAACGCGACTTTGCTCCACTACTCTGTTGAGAATTTCCTGTGGTTTCCGAATCAGTTCGTCTGTGTGACGCACCACGACGCCGACTACCCGATCCCCTGCGAGGGAGTTTAGAGCCTCGGGGCGCTCCGACAGAACCCCTCTGTCTCTGCTGGTCACCATTGTCTGCCATGGTTCTGTTCTGGGGCCGGCTACAAACAGAGAATTGGGGATGTTCAAGGAGGGCAAAGGGACCTGCTGGAAGGGAATGCGGCTCATACCTCTTTAGATAGAATTTCCTCGGTGGCTTCTCATTCCCCTCAGGACCCTTACAACTAACTTCGACTACGCAGATAGTAGCATCTGCATCTGCCATGCACCGGTCGTCTCGACTTTAGGTTTGATTCGGGGAGTTCCAGGGCAGGTATATAGCGCTGGACCAGGTGCTTGCTAGAAAAGGGCTTACAGCGCCGTGGCTGACATATCGTCGAAAGCGTTGTTCTAATATGAGAGCGCGAACAGGGGAAAAGAAGGGCGAGAACCGAAAGCCTGTCGGACTGCAATGAGAGAAAAACAAGGAGCTAGGTGTGTATTCGATCCGAATGCTGCGCACGATGACAGCCCGCTACTCGGTGTTGTTATGATGATGGAACGGTCGGCATTGGGTATTATGCAGTATGACCCTACTGTACAACAAACGTAAGTACGTATGTAACCTAGTCCTAATACTAGTGGGACTTCACGATGACGTTGCGTGGTATTTATTCCTCGTATGTAGGCCCGAGTGGCTGAAGCTGAATGACATTCGGCATGCGCTCCAGGGCGCCTCAGGGATCAGGGGGTACCCACCAGCACACGCCAGCCCCGAGCACATGCAAATAAAACGTCCTCCTCCTTTCTACCTGAACCTGAAGGTCGTTCGTATATCAATCAGCCTGCCTTGCTGATTACATACAGCCAACGTCCAATGATGATCCTATAACAATGGCTGGCACATGTGACTGAAGCCTCGCCGAGTATTAGTAGGCTAGGTACTTTAGGCCTGTACGTAGTGGCTTGATATCGGGTCTCGTAGTATATGTACTTCGAAGCCAAAGATAAGATAACCTAGAGCTTCCTTCAATTTGCATGGTTTGGTTGGCCCTTACCTGGGGAAAAAAAGGGTTTCATGGCGCCTGATAAGTTAAGAAGTAAGTAAGTATGCTTGCTGCCAAAACGTTGAACGGAACAGCAAAGCTTCGCAGCAACTACCGTCTAGGCGCCTACCTACATCATAATTAATCCCCAGCACGGTTCGATGAGCATAGGATGGCTGCGACTTCGGCCACGCGTGGCAGGGAGAAGTGCAGCCGCACACCACGGTCTACCATCAGCAAGGTGCATCGCCAGCCGAGTATGTCGACCAGGAAGAAGCCTCCTTACGCTAGCCATTGAGAGCTCCTGCGATGACACCTGCGTCGCCATTCTGGAGAAGTGCTCCTTCACCGGCGCCGCCAAGCTTAGGTTCAATAAGAAGGTCACCTCGGACAACCGTGAGTTTCGGGGCGTGCATCCCGCCACAGCCGTCCTGTCGCACACGGCGAACCTCGCCCCTTTGATAGAAGAGGCGCTGGGATACTTGCCGAAAGCAGCGGCACCGGCAGTCGAGGAGGACGGGCAGAGTCCCGACCACCCTTGGCACCAACTATGCTCTGCTCAGGGCACTGTCCGCCGGAAGCCCGATTTCGTCGCCGTGACCCGGGGCCCGGGCATGACCTCGAACCTGGTCACGGGACTCAACACGGCCAAGGGGCTGGCGACGGCGTGGGGGGTCCCGCTGTTGGCCGTCAACCACATGCAGGCGCACGCCCTGACGCCGCGCCTGGTCTCCGCTCTCGCCGCCCCTTGGCCGCCCGCCCCCGGAGAAGAGGAACCAGGCCCAGAGAGGTCGGACGACGGCGACGAAGACGATCGGGGTGTCGTCACTCCACCAGAGCCGTCTGAAAGCTGTCATAGGCCCGAATTTCCTTATCTCTCGTTGCTCGTCTCGGGCGGACACACGCTCCTCGTGCACTCGCGATCGCTATGCGACCACGAAATCATAGCCTCGGCCAGCAACATCGCCATCGGGGACATGCTGGACAAATGTGCCCGCCTGATCCTGCCGGCCTCGGAACTATCCGAGACGAGCAACGTGATGTACGGAGCGTTGCTTGAGCGTTTTGTATTCCCTCCGCGTCCTCGTCTCCATCCTCCTCCTCTCGGTGGTGGTGGTAGTCGTACCCCCACGTCATCACCGCCTTCTTCTAGCAGCAGTGTAGACTACAGCTGCGACTACGACTCTGACTACGACTATGGATACACCCCACCGGCAAAGCGCGCCGACGAGATCGTCACCTTCGACTCCGCGCTGGGCTGGACCCTGACCCCGCTCCTAGCGGGCACCACGGCCATGTCGTACAACTTCTCCGGCTTCAGCAGCCAGGTCCAGCGCATCCTCAGGGACCGCCCTGACATGCCGGTCGACGAGCGCCGGCTGCTGGGCAGGCACGCCATGCGTCTCGCGTTCGAGCACCTGGCCAGCCGCCTGCTTTTCGCGCTGAAGGATAACAACAAAAACAACAAGAACAACAAGAACCCGTCGGCGTCAGCGGCTGATATAAACAACGTCAGGACCGTCGTGGTGGCCGGCGGCGTCGCGAGCAATCGCTACTTGATGCACATCTTGCGGTCCATGTTGGCGGTCCGCGGCTTCGGCCACTTGGAAATCATCGCACCGCCGCCTGCGCTCTGCACAGACAATGCGGCGATGATCGCGTGGACGGGCATGGAAATGTTTGAGGCGGGCTACAGGAGCCATCTTGACATCCTAGCCATGAGGAAATGGCCCGTTGACCCGAAAGCGGACGGTGGTGGCATTCTAGGGGCAAGTGGATGGGTCAAGGATGATGACGGCCTGTAAGATATAGAAGGAATGTGTACGGAATACTGTATTATGATGTGTACAATATGAATGACCGTCACGAATTAGCTTGATGGAGTAATCATTGCGTAACTGAACGCCCTGTATTATACATTTACATAGCGATCATCCTGGGCTCCATGCGATACCGAGGTGGATAGTCACAGTCTAACAGAGTTTCTGCTCTCTGCTGTTTCCTCATGCAGCTGTTCCCGTCCGCATAAACTAGCTAGTCTTACACCCGGTTGCCCGCCTGCTCGTCCTCGGCGAACGAGCTCGTAACGTTGGTGAACTCGCCCTTCTCCAGCTTCGTCTTCCAGAAAATGGGGTTCGTGTCGTTGAAGCCGTGCTTGACCCAGCCCTCCTCCTTGACGTGGTACAGGTTGATGAAACCACCCGAGTAGGCGTCTCTGTGCGTCGCGGCCAGGATACTGCGGCTGCCCAGCTCCAGGGCCTCCTCCTCGGTCAGGTCGTAGCGGTATTCGGCGTCCAGCACACCGTAGGCGAACGTCTGGCCGGAGCCAACGCAGAAGAGGTTGCCTGACAGCCGCGTGCCGTCCGAGTCAATGTAGTACAGCGCGGGGCCCTCCTCCTTGGTCACACCGGCGCACATGGTGCCCATCGACAGGCCCATGCCCTTGTACTGGTAGACGAGGTTGGCCAGAACCTTGGACGCGGCGGCGACCGAGATGCGGCGCTTGTGTCGCAGCTCGTGCAAGCGGCACTGCATGCCCAGCCATGCAAGCCAGTACTGGCAGTCGGCGGCGCCACCAGCCATGGTCCCCAGCAGGCAGTTGTTGATCTCGATGACCTTCTTCACGGTTTGCGAAGCAATCCAGTTGCCGGCGGTAGCTCGGGAGTCCGTCGCTACAATAATACCACCCTGGAAACGGAAAGCTAAGGTCGTTGTACCATGGGCAATCTTGATAGGGCAGTGGGGGTTCGAGCGGTCGTCGGTTGCTGATCGGAGCCAGGCTGAGGGCTAGATGTCAGGTCGATGTTAGTACGGTAGTAGTAAAACATGTGCTGAGATGCATCGCTTAGAATTGGGTTGGTGACTGACCTGTGCTACCGGAGGCATGGCGAATTTGAGAGACAGGCTGGGAGTGGTGTCGTCGTAGAGGTCGTCCTGACCATCTTCAATGTGTCGCTCATTCTGGAATGCAGCCGGGCGGCTGTAGCGGGCTACGAGGGTATCCATCTCGGTGTTTTCTCAGAAACTGCTGGTCAAAGAGGAAAATAAAGATCGAATCATCCAAATGAGTGTCTGAATCTCAGAGGCAGACGAGGATATGGAGAATGGAATGTGGTCAAGCTGTCTGCTGCTGTGTTATTGCTGTGCTGTGCTGTACTGTGCTGTGCTTGACTGACGTTAGCAGTGCAGCAGCCTTGTCCGGGCCCCAAGGACAGCTCCTCCAGGCAGGAGAGCTGAACGCGTTTCGAGCTTGCGCCACAGCTGTGGCTGGAGCCAACCTACTTATGTATCTATGCTGCATTTGTGGCTGGTGCACCTCTGACGTCTAATAGCAGCAGATAAGAGAGAGAAAGACGTTCGATATCCGAGGAGATGTCTATTGATTGCCTGCTTTCCTACAATGCTGTTTACACGGGGCCCTATCATGATCCAGACTGCGTATCTGAATGCATCTGCCATGGAAGTCTTTCTACTGCCGACTTGCGGAAGTAACGGATTTGAGGAAGCTCTTCCCTCTTGAGCCCCTCCGCATAATAATGGAGAATAACGAATAGCAGCTCTGGTGGAATGCAATTGGTCGAGGGGTGTCAGATGGTTGGTGTTGCTCAGTCATCAGTTGCCACGGTCAATACGATAACCTTACTGCTACTGCTAAAACCAACATGGAGGACATATCCCACCAATTGACGCCAACCCCCTGACCGGGGGCTCCCACATACTTACCTTGTTAGTAGGGGCCTTTTGAATCCCATTTCGAATCCCACTTCCCCGAACCCCGTACCCCAGTCCCGAGATCGTCCAATTGCTTGGCTAAATTCTTTTAGCCAGGCCTAACACTGTCAGCCGGCATCCCCAGATTGGTTATAGACGATCCTGCGGTACCGAATGTCGGGAAACCGTTCTGCACTGTTAGATGTGGGCTCGTGGTGCGCTGCAGTACAGGCATTAAAAGGGAAGCAGCAGTAAACAACCTTCGAGTCGTTCTTGTCTCGACCTTTCTTAGGACATATTCTTCCCGTCCCAGATTTTCAGGCCTGCCCGTGTCTGGAGAAAGCAGCTATCACAGGCTTGATTGTCCTATCATAGTCTATTTCGTGCTCTCCCCCCCACGTCTACGGCCCTCGACATTCAGCATCATGGCTGAAGCTCTGGACGCCAAGGTGGCCGAGACCGAGACCGAGGTCGAGAAAAGGCAGTCCGCAGATAAAGCATCGGTGAGGGCTGCGCCGCCCGCGATCGATCCCGAGGTCAACCGCCGACTGCTGCGGAAGATAGACTGGCGACTGATGCCTGTGGTGCGTCGGCTCCCCACCAGTATAGCTATCCTGACTATCAGCTGACATCTTTCTCTTTCTAGCTATGCGTCACCTACGCTTTGCAGGTATGGTGTCGATTCAGCTGGCTAGACTTTCTAGTGCTCAAGGCTCATGTTACTAACCTCCCCGCCAGTTCTGGGACAAAGCCATGCTCGGCCAGGCTGCTGTCTTTGGTCTCAGGGATGACCTGAACTTGACTCATGGGAGCAGCTTCTCCTGGGTCTCTCTCATCTTATACTTTGGCCATATCGCAGGAATGTATCCGCTTTCGTGGTTGGCTCAGCGCTACCATCCCAAGCGTGTGTGCTCGATCATGACGATCATCTGGGCTGTCATTGTCCTCACCACGCCTGCTTGCACAACGTACTCCGGCATCCTCGCCAATAGGTTCTTCTTGGGTCTTGTCGAGGCTGGAATAAGTAAGGCCAACCAACGTAAAAGGATAGCCCGATATAAGCTTCTCCACTAACCACATATTTATTGTAGGTCCTGTGTTTATGTTGGTCGTCGCACTGTGGTATACACACCCCGAACAAGTTCTAAGATCCAGCATATGGTACTCTTTCAGCGGGGGCTCCAACATCATCTCGCCGTTGGTTAACTTTGGCCTCGCCCACATCAACGGAGGTGATCGAGCGCCGTGGCAATACATGTACTTCTTTGCTGGTGGCGTCACACTCATTTGGGGTATCGCACTCATCTGGATCTTCCCGGATGTGCCTCAGGAGGCCAAGGGCTTCAGCGCCGAGGAGAAGCAGCTGCTTCTCGAGCGTGTCCGAGTCAACAATGCCGGCTCAGAAAACACTCACGTCAAGCTCTACCAGATTACAGAGGCGCTGATGGAGTACCAGTTCTGGGGTATCTTTGTCTTGGCAATGCTTGCGTGTACTGGATCCGCTGTCGTTGTCCAGTTTGCATCCATTGTGTTCAACGGAATGGGCTTTGACAAGTATACGTCGTTGCTCCTCAATCTTCCAACCGGTGGTATGGCCTTTCTATGCGTTATCGGCTCGGGGTATTGCGGCCGCAATTTCAAGAATGCTCGATTCAACCTCATCACGATCGGGTGCTTGCCAGTGATCTTGGGCACTGCCCTTGTGTAAGTCTTATTTGCCGGGTTTTTTTTGGTTGTTTTTTTTGCGAATCGTATCATCGCTAACATCACATCGGAACGTAGCTGGCAACTGACAAACGAGCAACGAGCTGGGCGAGTGGTAGGGTTTTACCTCATCAACTTCTTCTCCTGGGTCTGGGTCCAATGCATTGGCCTGGGTACTTCGAATGTTGCCGGCCACACCAAGCGAACGATCTATGCTTCTGGAACATTCATCGGCTATTCGCTAGGCAACGTGATTGGATCATTGCTATTCGACGCGTAAGTATTCGAGATATATCCCCGTTACTGGGTGTTTGACCTCGGTTTGCTAACGCGAGTGTCTGTTTGCAGCAAGTTTGGTCCGAGGTACGACCAGAGCTTTACCGGCATCACCGTGTGCTTTGCCGTCTGCTGCGTGTTGGGGCAGGTGGTCCGTTTCTTTCTGGCGCGCGAGAACGAGCGGCGCGACAGGAAGTACGGTCCGCCAGAATGGTCGCACGGTCTGGAAGATCTCACAGACCGGGAGAACAAGTCGTTCCGGTACCCTCTCTGATCGGACCCCTGGCCTGGGAGTGTCTTTGAGAATATATTATACCTTAGACCTACTAATGTACTTGACTATGTAACCTAGACATTGGCAAGGGTACCACCACCTCGGAGATTGACTTTAGACTCCGAGTCATGAGACTGAAGGACCAAAAAGAAAAGTGGTTGTCTCAAGGAACTTCCAGATGCAGCAATACTGTCAAACATTCCCCATCTTTCCGGGGGATACTGTAGCTGTCATCAGGCGGCATAACGCAGAAAAGCAAACATTGATCGCTCCCTTGCCAAAGCCAGCCGGCTTGTTGCATTCCAATCTGTCGGTGATAAGAAGCGGGACGCTACTTGTATAAGTACATGTATATTTCTATATATTTCATATTTCTGTTAAGGTATGCCTGACTCGTAATGCATATCTACATTAGCAAATCCATATACATCTCAACTCAGACCGGGCTGGCCCCGAGTTGGATGTAACCACCTAGTAACCACCTAGCAACCACCTAGGATGAAGGTGTGAGGATCGATCCGCTTTGATTTGCCAGCCACAGCGGAGCTCTCAGTATCGCAGCAATGACGCGCGGAGAATCCCTTCTCAGAATCGATTCGATTCAGGGTCTTCCTGTCCGATCGACCCAGCGACTTGCCCAAGGTTCGCAGACCCTGAGCTGTACTTTCTTGGCTGTGCCCTGGGTGCTGTCAGTTGGTCGGTCAGTCGAGCCTTCACCGCGGCAGCGGCGGCGGCCAATATGCTCAGTGCAATACTACGTAGAGTAGGGTAGTAGACAAGTAGTGCCTTGGAATCGAGCTGCTTCGTCATGGCCCATACCCACCCAGCCCGGATGGACAATAAAGCACACACTCTAACTAGCAGCTACGGATACTTCCTATAAGTAAGTTAAGTAATAAGTACTTGATACATACCTGCGTATCCGAGCCACAAGACAGCTTAAGCGAAGAAAGAAAGAAAGAAAGGAAAAAAACCCATTTCCTTTGTCTGCTAACCTAGTTGGCTCAGCTGCTGATCTGATGAATCAATCCTGCGCATACCTACATACACGCCAGCTAACGATCCCTGGCATGCTGTCGCTGGGACAGTTCTTCCTATGTACTTTACTCAGTTACTTGTTTTTACCCGTCCCCCTCCGCCCCTCCAAAGGGATAATTTCAAGGGAAGCGAGAATAACCCCATGTCTTGTCTAGTACCGAAAGGCGCCGCTTTCTAATTCAGGTGGATTCTGATAAGATGGCGGGAAAACCATAATATGGCTAGCACCAAACCATATACATTATTTTGGTGAGACGGGGGATCATGATATATGTACATGTAAAGGAATGGATGGTTCCTGGCAGGAATGGCAAACTGGCTGATGAATCAAAGCAACGGATCCTGGGGTTGGGCTTGTTGGTGTTGTTGGTATACATTTAGATAGATCATAGCCGAGATGTCCATTTTTGGGGGGTCCATTACCAGAACCGGCGGTTCGCTGGCCCGTGACCTATCCATTGGAATGCTAAAACCAGCTTGGCTGCGGGATGCGGGAATCTAAGCTGATGGCTGATGCCCAGGCCAATCCGGGGTCAATGTGGATGACGAAGACACAGACTGTTCACCGTTCATAAGAGGTAGTAATGGAGTTGCATAAAAGCCCAACGGGATTGGTCTTGTTATGAGGCTCAGAAAGCGAAGGTTTGTTCCATTTGCACCCTAGAAGCAAGCCATACATATCTCTCTATATCTGGAGTGAGTCGGCCAAGTACAAATCAAATAAGCTTAAAGCCAAGTGTAATCGCCACTATAGGATATCATTGAACTCCAGTTCCGGCCTTCCTCCCCTGCAACTTCCGGCGTCGTGACAATGCAACCAGTAAAAAAAGAGAGCCACGGCTCAGTGGCATCCATAGCCTGTGAATGAAATTTGACCAAAGTGACCAAGTAACCGAAACGGTGGACATCACCTCCAGGTTCCGTGAATCTTGCCTCTCCTACTCCTCGACTTTAGTCCGACATCGCCACTGACCATCAGGCTCTTCCACCTCCTTCCTATACTACTGCGGTCCTTGCCTAGGCTTCGAGCGCAGTCTTGCCAATCTGTCTTGGAGAGCTTCAGCTTTTCGAGAACGAGCTCCACTAGTATGCGGTCATCCTCTGTGCTCCACACCTCTCCGTCAGCCTCAATCTCGGCCTCGGGGCTCGCTGCCTCCTCATTATTCACCTGAGGGCCGGTGTGTAGGTTGTGAAAGTCCGAGCGCTCGAGGCCGAGGGGGATGACCTCTGGCGCAATCCGAGCCCTCTTGGGTGTGGACGGTCGCGGGAAAGCGAACGACTCGTTTTCCTCTGAGCTGTTGTTGTTGTTTTCCGATGCATCAATGTCTAAGTCGCTATCGATGTCATCGTCACGGCCCATGTCGTCCTCGACGGCTCTGCGCCTCTTGTTGAGGCCCCGCGAGGGCGCTGCTGTGCGCTTGACAACCTTCTTGCGCGCCACCCCTTCGCCGTTCGCATCTGACCTACGTGATCGGAGGCGCAGTTTCAGCGGCGGCGCAGGCAGGCTTGCGTGGGCCATGGGTGGTGTAGGCAACTGGCGCGGCGCGTTGGAGGCCTGGTTGTTTGTGGCCATGGCAGGCGTCGTGAGCATGGACTGGAGCGAGCGACATGTTGTAAAGATGTTGTCAATCGTGGACTGCGCAGTAGAAGGAGGAGGGCTGGCGGGCGGGGAGGCGAACAGCGCCGACTGAAGTCGTGTCATGGGCGGTCGCGACGTGTCGCACGAGAGTGCCGATGGCATCAGCATGGTGGAAGCGGTGGGTGATGTATGCAAAATAGGATGCAATAGAGCGCGCGCGGACGTTGGGATGCGAGTCTGTATGGTGTGCGACCCGAGTCAAAGAAGATTGCGATGGGATTGCGCGGCGCACGGTTTTTAAGTCGAGTCTGAGCGGCCTCGTGCGAACAGGTGGTAATAGACTTTGGGGAAGACTGAAGTGTGTTATATTTGGAAGGTTGCGACAATGTTGCGACGAGACGAAAAAGCTGTTGCAGTGTTTCTGGTGGTAGTTTGTACGTAAGGAAAGGGGTGGTGTGTTGTGTTGTGTTGTGTTGGTGAGGTGAGGGTGGTTGCGGGATGGAAGAAGAAACGGGAAGGGGGCGGGTGTCTGGAATAATTGCGCCTAATAAGAGCGAACATGAATGCTTTTTGCGACAGGCGGGCAGGCGCGGTAGGCGGCGGGGCGTAGAGGAAAGGCATGGCATGGCATGGCATGGGTTCTCTGTTCTCTGTTCTCTGTACATGGTACAGGCAGGGTCTGTCGGGATTGCATTGGGTTGGGATGGGTGCTTAGCTGCAGTTCTGGCTGCAGGTCTACCTACTACTTGCTACTTACTCTACGTGTACGGATACTTGGGTGACGAAAACGGGGCGGGAGGGTCTCTCCATTTAGTGGGCACACAGAAAGCAATTCTAGTTGTAGTACTTGGGCAATAGTACGTACTTACTTTAAGTACGTTCGGGATGTCTCGTCTGTACGTGCCTGATCGACCGCTGGTAAAGAGCTTGCTTGCACGTACTTCCTTCTTACTTGCATCTCCAAGGTGTGGGTGGGCCAATGGGAGTTATATGTAGCTCTCTCTGACCGCTTGCCCTCCCACACTGTCATGGAACCTCGTCATCGCACTAATAGTCGTCGGTAGGTAGAGTAGAGTACACGTAGTATTTGATAGTAGCAACTGAGGGGGGCCTGTGGTCGCACATCCAAGTCCAAGTCCCGGTCCCTTCACCGTACAAATATCCCAAATCCCAGATCCATCTGGTCGGACCCAGCAACTGACTGAGTCACAGGAGATTCCCTATTTCCGGGGTCCTCTTTTCCGCTCAGGCTATCCAAGATCCGTCGCTTACTTGTCTCGTCGTTTTGCTGTTCTACAGACTACCTAGAGAGACTATCTAGAGAGCCGAAGTGCGATATTGAATCTAGTACTCACACAGCGTCTCACACCCAACTCTCTTAGCCTCGTCGCGGGCTGGAGCCTGCCTCCTCCAATCCTCTGAACAATGGCTACTGCGGCCCGCAAATAGACTCTTTGCGAATTATCCCTTTCCCGGGCTGAGGTCGCGCCTTAGTCTGCAACCGCCGCTTTCTCATCTTCGTGAGCCCGTGTCTTTGCGTTGTCTCTCGGGACTCGGAAAAATACGTTGTTTTCAGCAAGCGCACACACACTTTCTCTCCCCCCCCTCTCTCTCTCTCTCTCTCTCTCTCTGGACATCAGATGTATTACTTGCATGGGACGGACACCACACTAGCATTGGACGCATTCGGCTCAACGCTTCTGCTGTGCAACCATCGCAAGAAGTAGGTACCTAAACGTGCCAGATACGTTATTGGTTCACTTTTTAGTAGACTGGTAGTCTCGCCTAGTCCGTAGTGATGGACGGCAGTCACACTTCTCTCGCCCATCTACTCCGTACATGTACTTCGATTAGATCCATGTAGGGAGAAGGTGTGATCGAGGTCATCTGCGACACCAGTCGTTTTTCCTCCGGTGGTTGGCCATCTGCCAAGAGCGAATCCATCTAGATATAGATAGTATTAAGGATCGCCTTCTTCGCAGTCCATTAGAAGAAGTAAAGAGATCCCAGGGACCTCCCGCCAGAATCTCATGATTGTTTCAATGCTGTAGGAATACTTGTCCGATTAACACTCGATCCCTCCTTTGCTCCGACCCCTGCATCCCCAAGAGGAAGCAAGGCGTGGTGATATGTGAAGCCAAAGTTATGTTCATGAGGGAAACGTAATCTGCGAGAAACACTATCATTTCCCCAAGGGGGTCCACCGGATATTTTGGCTTTCATCAGCTGATTTGGACTTCTTTTTCTTATTAATCTCCTTGGTGTACGGAGTCTCTGAAGCCAGCCATTGATCGATTACTACCTACAATGTGTGCCGCTGTCACAAGAAGATGCAGTTAGAGGAGTCCATCGATACAGCAGACTTAACTACCAATCAATGATGGCTGTTCAGACACTCACTCGCATGAACTCCTCAAGCTGCAGCTTTTCTTCAAGAGGGGGTGGGTTATTGCGCAGAGGGCGAAAGTGGGCATCCTCTAATGGAGTGAAGTTCGAAGGGAAGGGGGGAAGACGCGGTTGACGCGTCGAACGCGTCTGACACGCGACGCGACGGCGTTTCGATCTTCACGCGTTTAATTACATGCATAAGCCCGGAGCCTATAGGACAGCACGAAACCAGCTGGTTGCACCCACTTCCTTTCTGATTGGCCTGCAACATCATCGATACCGTTTCCCAGTATCCGTACCCATAATCTCTCCCACAACGGTTGTACCCCATGTTCCGTTTCAGTCACACACCATGTCATGGTGCTGGCTGACTGTATATATGCACAAACATCAACTCTCACTCACCCACTCACTCCCAGCTTCATGCTTGAGTGGCAGGAATCTGCGATATACCTACTTGTTTATTTATGCACTCATCACGGAGCAAATCATACATTCTTGCCTCTGGGGCAATGGTGAGGTGAGGTTCGGGGGCGGCCAGCCTTTGTATCCCTGGATGTTTGACTCGCTGGCTTGCCCCAGCAGCAGCAGGGATATGGGCCGAAGAATGAGCCTCAGTTCCCCATCATCCTCGTGTACTGTAACCCTCCAAGAGCGGTGAATGTAGGGTCGTGTCCCGTCTGTTTGCAGTTAGTCGATATTCTTAAGTGTCCGGGCAATTCTCCTGTTAGTACGGAGTAATAAATAGGTGAGCAAACCAGGTGTGTGTTCGCTCAGTGGCACAGACGGTGGCCAGCTTGGTTCTATAATGTCTGATTATCACACCCTCAAGGCTTAATACGGCACCATTCGGCAGCTCGTTTGATGTGCTTATGCTCGATGTAAGACACACGACCGCTTGTATAAGCTGAGTCATCCATGCATCATACTATGGAGGCTGGCTGCCCCTCAACTTTTGCATAGACGATGTCCTGGTTTGGGTATAACAGAGGTATAATACGTGTACTGATAATGCCGCAAAGACCATGGTTTATTATATGGGGAATATATGGGGATGACAGTCACGACAGGTGGGTTGATGGGGTCAAACCGACGTCTACGTAGATCACCCGTCTCACACCGCGGTGGTTGGGTCCTGCCCCTGCCGAGCCGAGATCTATTCAAGGGAACATCCGCCAACACGCAATGCCCAGATATATGAAATAGTCCGTCTTCTCGGGAAGGGGGATAGTCAGTCCCTTCGTCACCAATCTTGCATCTCGGCGGTGCTGTTTATATACCTCTGCCGTGATACACCTGTGCCTTAAACCGAGAGAGCCTTGGAGACCTGCATTGCTAGAACCCACAACCCTAAGCACTACACAGCGTCTGGATAGGGGGAGAGGGGGAGACCTACTTCCCTCTGCCATGCTAGCACTAGGTATAGTGGCCCGATGAGTGCTTGCGCCCCTATTACAGTGTCTCCGGCTTGGCTGGTCTACTCCCGAGCACTTCTCCAGGTAAATAGTGTCATATGAAATACGTAAGCGGAGTGTGGGGGATGGTGAAGCTTATGTGTTGTATAAATGTGTAAAGCCCCCTCCCACAAGATGACCTCCTAGCCCATGTATAATCGACCTATCTATCACGAGAACAGGTCTCTACAGTATTTGCACACGAGATATCAACTATTCGATTACCGATAGCCAGTTACATCAGTGTCAACTAGTGCTTCAGGTGAGAAGTTGGTGAGTTCGCTAGAACACGATTCTTCTGCCTGCCCCTTTGTTCATTATCAGTTTGGTCCGTTGAGCATCATAACAACAAATGACAAACTATTCAATGAGACCGATTGTTCGTCCAGTATTCACTCGTCCGATTGCATCTCTCTATAGACGATTGTTTAGATCTTAGTCATCCCGTGTCGATTCATCTAGGAACCATTCACGCCTGTTCTTATAATCTGGATGATGGCTCGCTCGATTGTGCCGATTGATTCGTCCCTACACCACCGATTCTCTTCATTAAGGGGGCATCATCAATATGACCGGCATGGACAATCGGTGGATTATCTGTATTCACCTCGATTAAAAAGACCAGGCAGTACTCTGCACAGGAACCCTATAAATATGATCTGCTTCACTTAGAAGATTTCCCTCTATTCCTTTTCCCATCACATTACCTTTTCTCTTCTCTATTAGAGATCAAGATCAAGTACATCACTACTGATCTTTACTTTACAATCTCATTTTATTCCTGCACACTTTAACACCGCAGTGTTCTCCACTAGATCTCTGGCCTTTGACGGACACACCACGTCGCTGGTTGCCATCATCTTTCGCTAGCACACAACGTTCACTTCAACTTTGGCGGCTCCTAGCTACACCTAGGAAGGAGACAGAGGGAGAGGAAGAGACCATGGTAAATACACCCCTGAGCTTCCCCATGAAGTGCCATCCTAACCCACCCCACAAGGATATCGACCAGGACAGTGGTCTTCTCAGGGCTCCGAGTGCTGCTACTACTACTGGACCTGCCATTAGGACGGCCTCTGTTGGGCGCCAGGATAGTAGTAGTAGTAGCAGTACCACCATGCAGCATGGCCAGTACAGACTAGTCACCTCGAAGAACGCAAAGTGCGACGTCTGTAACCAGCGCAACACGAGCACGATGCAGAAGTGCACCTCCTGCGGCCTGACCACCTGCAGAATCTGTCACGACCAGGGCAGACACGACCCCCGGCACGACTTGGCCGGCATGGACATCCCCTGGGAATTCCCCACGTCAGATGGCGATGAGGACGACCGTCATGGCCACCACTACGGCACCAACCCACCCACACTACATGGTCGTGGTGGCCAGTCGTTGAGCACCGCCTCTGCCCGCCTCGCCAATTCGTCGCGGCGACGCTACGGCCTGGTTCGCCAGCACGCCGCCGAGACCCTTGAGGTCCACAACAGCGATAGGGGGCCACTGGCACTCCGGGTTTCCCAGCAGCTAACATGCCTGCCGCTGGTGATACAGCCGGCGGCGGCGCCGAAACATCTGCGGGACGAGACGAGGAAGAAGCTGACACCGCTATGACCGACACCACTGCCGCCGCCGCCGCCCCTTACAGTGCTGCCGTCCCCCCCGACGTGCCGGCCGCCTTTGACCACGGCGAGCTCTACGGACAGATGCTGCAGGGGTGGAACAGCAGCGGTCGCGGCGGGGGCGGAAGCGAGGCCGCTATCGCCCGGGTCCGGCGCGAGGAGGGCCCTCTCCACGCTCTGGATATGGTGGAGGCGGCCACGACCATAATGGCCATGTCGCGCGGCGTGCCGTCCATCCCACCATGTGACACCTGGCTGCGCCGCATGCGACAGTACTACAGCACCGCCTAGGCTTTGCGAGCAAGGGACGTCTCGAGCTCCCTATACATCCTGATCTCGAATGACTGAAGCTCGTTCAGTCAAGAAATGGAGTTGTTTTGGCGCGAATGGCGACAAACCGGACTTCAGCTGCAAGGGGGGATCATTTAGGGTATTCATTGGTTATAGCAACATCATCAATTGAGCGTGTCATTTCTCATTAATATTTCTATTGGTACAAATTTGCTTCCCTATTCGGCATCTCCTCGCGCGTGATCTTGATGCTCACTTCGCCTTCGCCTTTTTTACTTTTGTTCCAAGGCAGTTACTTAACCGTTGACAATGGTACCGCCGTTGCAGTGAATAGTCTGGCCGCTGAGTGCAGAGCTGTCCGGCGAGGCAAGGAAGACGACACAAGACGCGATCTCGCTGGGTTGCGAGGGACGCCCCTGTGGTGCCGTGAATTGCTTCTGTGCCTCCTCATTCATCGTGGCCGGGATCAAGGGTGTCCAGACGGGCCCGGGCGCCACTGCGTTCACGCGGATCCCCTTGTGGACGTACTGGTTGCTCAGACCTCTGGTGAAAGCGACAATGGCACCCTTGGTAGAAGTGTAGTCGAGCAGGTCCGGCCGGCCAATGTAGGCGTTGATGCTGGCGTTGTTGATGATGGTGCAGCCGGGCCGCATGTGGGGTAGCGCATACTTGGAGATGTAGAAAAAGGGGTGGATGTTAGTGTTGAAGGTATGAATCCATTGCTCCCTGCCGTGAGTGTTAGAAGATTCCATCCAGCATACCCTAGATATAGATCCCGAACTTACTCGGGAAGGTCGTTGATATCCTCAACCATCATCTGGTAGGCCATGTTGTTGAACAGAATGTCGATGCCGCCCATGGCCTTCACGGCCTCATCGACCACTTTCTGGCAGTTGGCGCGATCAGTCAGGTCGGCAGGGAATAGATGGCACTTCTTGCCGTGTGACTCGACCATCTGCTTTGTCTCCTCCGCATCCTTCTGCTCGTTAGGCAGGTAGGCAATCAGGGAGTCTGCCCCCTCGAGGGCGAAGAGGACGGCAGTTGCGCGTCCAATGCCGGAGTCTCCTCCGGTGATCATGGCACGCTGCCCCTGGAGCTTACCGGAGGCCTTGTACTTCTGATACCCGCCCTTGTAATCGGGTAGAGTATCGTACTGAGCCTCAACAGGCAGCTTCGTCTCCTTGCCAGGGAATTCTTGGTGCGTGGGGGGCGGCAGGAAGCCAGACTGGAAGTGCTTTTCGGAGGACATGATGGCTGGTTTGTAGGGTACTTGGGTAAGTAGTCTTAGGATCTGGGGTGGTTGCTCAGTTCTATCTGGTATTGCTTCACGGTTTGTAGAAAATGGGAGAAGTAGAGGGTTTATAACAGTAAAAACGTATTGCTCGATGCCCCCGTAGATGGTGACGGATCCATGACATCACACAGTTACGACAAACCGAGCAGCGAACCGCTTTTCGAGCCTCCAACATGTTTAAATTCCAGGACCATATGCTCCGTTCCCATCAGTACTGCACATATGAGATATGCAATCATGATCTTGAGAAGGGAATGATTGTTGGTGTTTCTTTCACCGTTACGTTATATCACCGAGTCTGAGGTTCGGCTGCCTAAACCGGTGACATCAGTAACGCCCCGCCCCGCCTTCTGGTGTCTGCGCTTGTGTCTGCATCTGCGTCTTTCTTTCCTTCTGTCTTTTTTCTTCTTTCTTTCCTCTGTAGATAGGAAAACAATTGCATTGATTTTTGATCAGGAAATCTTCGTCCTCCTATCTTCTATCCTAGTCTGGACCATCTCCGACACTTCCCCCTTCAATCGATCGATCGAGGGGTAAGTGTTGCCTTTGACAGGCATGGGGCTCCTTGACTGTCACAAATGCATATCTGCTGTTTTCCGTCTCTACTTCTTGGCTTCACTTTTCGATGCACGAGGAACGGCCCTGCAGTCAGGTCGACTGATGAGCTTCGTTTAACCAATAATCTTATACGCCCATCAGTTAGTTCATTGTGGCGTCGGTGCCAGTATTAACAGAGCCCGGCAAAGTCCTATCTCATATGCACGTCGCTCCTGCACCCCAACGCCGCCTCCAACTACGTTGAAATGAACGAGTGACATGTCACTCACTTCCGTCTTCCACATGACCGCCGCAAATCGAGAACGGCTGGTGCTGTAAGCCTGCCTTCCTCTCCCGCGGCCGCCATCCCGATGCACCTATCGCATGTCTTCATGCTTGCCAACCCCGGAAAATGGTTCGTTTTACTTTCATTGCATTGCCTCCCAAGTGCTCGGCAAAGCAAACATGCGACTTATCTGATCGTGGTGAGAGGGAAAAGACCTCCATCACATACTAACAAAACAAGCAGCATTGTTGTTAGATTACACATGAGTACGGGACGTGGAGTTTCAAAACGTTACAGCTCACAAGGACCATTACAAATACCCATGGAGACATGAAAATGCACACTCGGATATTCTTCCTTCCACGGAGCAACCTGCGTGGATATCTCCCCCGTTGTGGTCCGTTGCCAAATGCACCGACCAAAAGTTCATGATCATTGACTGCAGTTCGACAAGACGGCCGGCTCATCGAACGAGCTGGGTGAAGATCAAGGTTTGGTGCTGTCTCCTTGTTCACTTGGCCCAAGTCGTAGCAGTCAGCCATATATATATATACCCAGATCCTTTCAATGCATGGTTTCTCAGGGGCCTGGGTAAACTGAGACTCGGCTATCGCCCAAGTCAATGGCAATCTTGCATACAAGAGATCGGATTTTCCGCACGTCAGATCGCTTCTTTCCCCTATACCAACTGGATACGAAACCATACTCCGTCGGCAGCGGCCGGCCTTGAAGTGGACTTCGCGAAGAAGGAAGGTTCACTGTGGCATCCGGCTGCTCGGGTTGGGATCTTTCTCTCATTGTATCTGCCTCCTTTGCTTAGGCGTCGCTTTCTCTTCTTTTCTTTTTCTTCACGGTCCTAAGTACCGAATAAGTAATTGCTTTTTTCCTCGAAGGATGTTTTGAACTGCAAGACAGGTACCCTGAACCCCCCCGTATGGTCAGTCGATCGCAGTCCGGTCATATGTTGAAGCGAGTCTCGTAGAACTTTTGAACACCATCTCTGCTTAGTCAGGTTAGAGGCAAGTTCTAAGGGACGCAAAATCGCCCGTACGGAGAAGAAGACGAAGTATGCGTAATGAAAAGCTGGCGTATTTGATATAGTCGCTAGTACATGTAGCGATTTATTGGTTCTAGTCGTTTCCACCAAATACAGTAATATGCTTAAGCTGGAGCGGCATCAACATGGAATCGTCATGGACTAACAAAAGCTGCAAGTGATTGAGCAGCAATAGAAGGTGATTTGCTGTGTTCTGTCAACTCACGTCGGTCAAGTCTGTCTAATAAAATGATAACACGGAATTTGGAATGGAACGGATGCTGATCTTTGCCCCCCCTTAACTTCACACGGTATGCATAATTCGGGCCATGGTTCGCTGCCCCAGTAACCAGGGCGTGCATGTATAAGTCTGGACTCTCCCATTATATCCGACTATGGTATGGTGTAAATTGGCCTTGCTGCTGAAAAGGGCTCTTTTTGTGTGTATATGTAAGTACTGATCGATATCGGCTTATATACGCCACATATTTATTGTCTCCTCGCATTGCAATGCTGTATGCTGCTTGCTTCCACATCAGACCTCATCATACTGACCGGAGATGGCACCTAGAACGCTGGGTTTCGACTTCAATCCGGGTGGGACGCGACTCTTTATCGCCCAGGCCTGCGCCTTAGCCCTGGCAACTCTGGCTTGTTCCCTGAGGGCCTATGTCAGGCTCTTCGTGGTGCGGCAGGTGCAGGTGGAGGACTGGATGATGCTGCTCGCAGTAGTAAGTCCTATGAAGGAACGAAAGAGACGAAAGGAACCTCGAGATCGGAACTGATGTTGACGACTGCGCTCCTAGGCCATTTACATGTCATACTCGATCATAATACTCCACAGTATCGTCCTCGGCGGTACCGGGCTGCATACGACGCAGCTTACACGGGAGGGCATCTTCGTCGCTTTGCGAGCCTGGTACCTCGCCGAGGTCCTGTATGTGCCGATTGTTACCCTGGTTCGGATGTCTATCGCCCTTTTCCTCCTGCGCATAGCCGTCAAGCCCTGGCATGTTTGGGTAACCCGTATCAACATTGCGGTGATCCTGGTCATCAATATTGTGTACTTCGTCCGTCCGTATACCTACCTCCTTTCCCGGTATTCGTTATACCCAACCCTAACAAAACACATGGGACTACAACCGCCACTCTTTACAGTGAATTGCTAACTTAAGAATATGGTTATCGCAGTAATGGTAATACAATGCATACCTCCCTCGTTCTTTTGGGAAGGGCCCGCCCGCGTCCCCGGCGCCCACGGTTCCTGCATCCACAAGGACGTCGTGCCCATCTCGACCATCGTCAACAGCGTCTTGAGCGCCGTCTCCGACTGGACCCTGGCTCTGCTGCCTATAGCTATGCTTTGGAACGCGCAGATAAACCTCCGGTCCAAAATCATCGTTGCCACGCTGCTTAGCACCGGCCTGGTGTAAGTCTGTCTGCTCCTTACTGCTACTACAAGGGATACCGGGCCCCAGCACCATCGTTGTCTGTTTGGTCGTCGCGGCTTCTAACGAATAATGGGTAATTAGTGCTGGTATCGCTCTTATGATAAGGATAGTTCATGTGAAGTCGATCGCTATATCTGCAGATTTCCTTTATGATACTGTGTAAGTGATCAAATTTGGAACGATGCTTGAAAGAAGGATCCGCTGACAAACGAGGCACACAGCGACGTCGCGATGTGGTCTGTCATAGAACCCGCCCTCGGCATAATAGCCGGGTGCATCGCGACTCTGCGGCCGCTCTTCAAAGGCTTTGACTTCGGCCCGAAGCGGTCGAGGAAGTATAAGAAGCAGAATAAAAGCGGCGCCAGCAGCAGTGGTGGTGCGGGCAGGCGGCCGACGCGGTCTCGCCACGGCCACTACTACAATAACCGCAACATGCAGAGGCTGGAGGACGAGGCAGCGGGCCTCGAGCTCTCGTCAATCAGCAGGACCATGACAGGGACACCGACGCCGGTGACCGCTCCCCGCAGCACCACGGCCTACCGACTCGATACGCAGGGGTCCGCGGCCAAGCTCAACAAGCCCTCCCCGTCCACCTTGCCGAGAAAGAGTAACAGTAAAAGCAGCGTGCTCTTCCGCAACCTGGACGCGTACAGTGATTCCCGGGATCAGCACTGGGAGATGGAGAGCCCGCAGCGGCCCCCCGGATCTAGCTAGCCGACGTCATCAACATACAGGTGACGCTCGGAATTTCGCCACAGAATCACCACCGCATGGCGTCCATGGAGCCGCCTGCATCTAACAAATGCTCATTATCACGAGACCTGCCGGTTCAGAGGCGGCCCCTTACGCCACCGCCGGCGGCAGCATTTGTGTCCACGACAACGACGACGAAAGCAACACGCTGATGAAGGAAAAGAAGATGTGGTGTATAACTATAGTGATGTAGATGTATCTATATATGAGCGCTACCCGGTCCCAATTTGTCTGTTCCTCTGTATGGTGAGACGGGGACTGCTCCAGAGCTTGGAGGCATAGTGTACTTAGTATCATAGGACCCGTGCTACTTCAAGACGAGGCTTAGCGAGTGAGTGTGACGTCCCATCCGTTTCTGAGACCATTGCTTGTTTGTCATTGCTCGCAGAATCTGTACAACGGACCACGTCTGGTTACTTGCTACAACTGGTCCGCGGAGATTCTGTTTCAGCAACTGCGGAGACTTATCCTCAGGCCTCTCGAGAATTAGAGTTCATGTCCTTGAAAGCTTGAGAGGGCAAAGGCTTGTAATGATACTGGGAACCACCGAGAGGGCCAATGTCCAGAGCATATAGAGTACCTGCTACCCTATACCCCCATTGCATTGCCCTGGATTTCGAGACCTGGTGTAAAAATAGAGCAGAGTTAATGAAAGAATGTGCCGAACAGTGTGATGGTATAGTACACTCCTAATATTTAATTAGAGACTTCGCCAGAAGCCCCGTGTGCTTGTTACATGCCGAGTCTAGTCAACACCACGGTCTGACATGCGGGCGGGTGCCCAAATACCCGCGTTTCTGGACTTTGGAGTAGCTGCTGTCTGTCCCCCTGCAGATGGGCAAGAAAGGCCCTGCCTGGTTGGCCATGATGGATACAAGCCCGCTCTGGACGGGAATGCGGTGTTCGGCTCTTCAATCCAAGACCGACCTTGCAGACGCCTACAACCCTCCGCCGTGTAGCCCGAGACTCGCGTCGGGGCTCATCTTTCTTATGCCAATATTGTCGCCAGCGTCAACGCATCCGAGGCGCAGAAAAACCCCGCAAAGAACCTGAACGCCCAACCCACGCCATTTGAATCTCTCTATGTTTCTCCCTGCCCACCCAGCACCTCTTACAATGCGATCGCACCCCTTCGGCTTTCACGGACGTGGAGCATGCCCTGGAGGCCGCAGAATACGAGGAAGCCCTGTGTAGCGCGCGTCGGTACCAGTCAGCAAAGCTATACCCCGCCATCGACACTCTCGTGCTTCCCAACTCCCCTAATGTATGATCGCGAAGACTTACAATGTAGACGAAAACGGCGGCGAATACAGTGCGCGCCACTGCCGGGCCGTCGGCCGGGTCTTCCCCGTGGCCAACCAGGGCGTGGTGGTTCGAGCGAAACAAGCCGCCGATGATGGAGAGAATGATGATGGCAAAGGCGGAGATGACGGTGCTACATACGGTACCAACGAGGGGAGCCCGGTTAGCCTCCTTCTGAAAATTCGGGCTGCTGCAGTGTACAGGGATGGAGGAGACGCGAGGAGAGCTCACCAAGACCAGGCTTGCATGGACGACACGACGGGCTTCATCTTTGCAGGAGGGTTGAGACCGGAACGGAGCCCTGGTCAAGATTCGGAACAGACGATCGATGACGACTTGGCAGGTCAGATAAGAGGTTTGAAGAATCAGCAGAGATATGCTGCGTCGTGATTCGGATGGATGGCCGAATTCAAGATTCCATCAAGTGTTTTAGTGGTTGAGTTAAGTCAGAGAGCTTTCCCCCGAGTTTAGATGTCGTCGTTAACGATCCACTGTTTTCCGGGCCTTGGCTTGGCCTTTGGATCTGGCTGGGTCTGGAGTTTTTGGGGCATTTGCGTCGTGCTGGGTGGTCAAAGCTCAAGCTTTATCGATATTGCCCAGGCAGCCTCTGCGATTGTTATGTCCAGACCAACCAAAAGCTACTCTACCGCTCTACAACTACCTACCTCTACACTCTGCGGCGTCATGTGCAGCGCAACCTAGAGGCTGGAATGAGGCGATTTGCAAACCAGATTTCCACTAGAGCACTGTTCGCGACCTGACAAGTTGGCGTAGATTGGCGACGGATACGGTGGTGCCCCCGGAATATCATCCTCCCAGGAAGCCAGGAAGGAAGGGCCTTCATCGCAGTCGCTGGCAGCGATGCGGGCTTCTGCATCAGGACGAGTGATTGCCCTGACCTCTTCAACGCATAGGATGAGAACGCATACATACACCGAGATCCAACTTGGCCCCCCCTATCTCGTCGTACACACAACGATAAGCATGCTGGCGATATACTGGGCAGACCAAAAGTAAATAACATATTTGATACGGGTAAGTAGGTTGGCTAGTTGTCAATGATTGCATCCAACCACCTCGTATTCGCCGTTAATGAGTCATCACCTACGGTCCCAAGGATGTATTGCAGCTCAGAAGGCAGTCTAGAGTTCGTGGTCCTCGAGGAGGGCCTGATTACATAAGCGCGCCGAAGCGCGTCGACCTTGTCCATGCGAGTCAAGATCAGCTGGGAAGACCAACCAAACCGTCAACCTTAGCTACGATTAGGTTAGGAGGGGCGGGCATCGGTATTGACTCGGGTTTTGAAGCAAGTACTACGGCAATTTCGGGATTTCAGACTTGCAGCAATACTGCACTGGGAGGAAAAATACCCGGGCTAATGATACGACGACGTAGTGCAACGGAGTACGAGAGGTACCTTGCCAACTATCTCTTACTGAATTAGGGGCGGCGGCACATGAAAAAGTGCATGGTTTTAGGCGGGAAAGTCAAAAGAGTCTATCTGACCTTCTCGAAACACAGTATGATGATCATCAGCACAGCGTATCTCAACCTGAAGAGAGGCCTACTTGTGTGTGGCAGTTGCCAAAATACGTCGTAGTCCATAGAACCTCCCATATCCCTCCCTGCCTCCCGAAATCAAGTGAGTCAAGACCAGGGCGGCTTTGGTCCATATCACCAGGTAGAAAGGTACTTAAGTAAGGAAGACAAGAGATGGATAGGTCCCGAAGCGCTGGAATATAAGTGTCATAGTAGAAACCTCGGTGGCTAATGATTGGTGAGCAGGCGATGGAAACGGGGGGGTGTGGCGCCTGGCGCGCCTGGGTGGGTGCACTGGGTGGGTTCGATGTTTCTAATTCTATCCGTACCTACCCCCTAAGGTTGGTTTAGGTACTTGTTAGTTAGTACCGGACCACTGTTGGCCGTGGGGGCTGGCGTGGCTGTGGGATGGGCGGGGGCTCTTGCTGCTGGAACCCCCCCGCCTTGCCGAATGACAAACAGTACCTGTTTGTCCTACTTTGTTTTTGCCCTTCATCCAACTGGCAACCTGCTCCTTGAAACATGGGGCTTCTCTCATAGGATCAGAAGAAAGGATCTTCCTAGAGTATACGGGTGCATGTGCACGACGTGTCAGGTAAAAGGACTGCTAAGAGGCCTGAGCTCTGAATCTTGCCGAATCTACATGTACCGAAAGGTTGTCAGGTTTGCAAGGTACACACGAATGTAGCTTGGCTGGCAGGATGCCATTTATCCAAGATGGATCCTTAGGACTGACAAGATGTATGCATGTATGTAACATGGCTGCTTCTGCTTGAGCAACCCCGAATAGAGTGATGCTCATTCTACTTCATCTATCTCGTACAACCTGACTTGGTACGCCGCCTCGCTCGTCTTGGGGTGGGATTTGGGCCCAACCAAGTCTTGGCGTGTTCCTGTTTGTTTGTTAACCTAGTTGGGAGGACACGCGGGATTGCGACTAATCTTAGCCGACCGCCCAATCCGGCAGTGCGCATACCGACCGTTCTTGTTTGTTATCTACGACCGGCTCTGCTTGAGGAACAGGGGGCCAGACAAAGTGAAACACTCCTTCTGCATACTACCACGCATGGACAAATAGGCAGGCATGGCCATCCATCGTGATGGTCGTTGGAACATGGTGCTGAACCATGGTGTCATCTCTCTGCCACCATCTAGATTTTCCCGGACCTCTCACCAGGGAGGCAAGGAACAGACAGAGAAAGAGGAAAGAGACAGACACCTGTCACTGTCTGAAGTCTGTGGAGGAGGGAATGCTAAGCTTTACTTGGCACATCAAGTCGTCCCAATTTCGAAGCAGAGAAACAGGCTGTGTGGACCTATGGTTTATCCTGGACGGCGGCAGTTGCTAACCCCCTTCTTTGTCGGCTGCTGCTGCTACGCCATTTGATGATGCAAGGTTCCATAATGTTTAATATAGCCATGCAGGAGCTGGGGCCATCATCGCATCGGTCTAAGATGGACCAATCGCGTGGATGTTGCCAGTTTAGGTCAGCTAGTTAGTTGGCTTTCCTTTCACCTTTCTGTTTGTTGGTCCAACTTGGTCCGTCTCGGTCTCGCCCGTCGTCTCATTCCCAGGGCTGGGTTGCTTCCTCGCTACTTAGTTATAGGTAAGTAACCATCAATGTGAATGAATATAAGGCTCGGTGCTTGCCCACCTTGGAATCCTCCTGTTGCGCCTCCTCCCACTCCGTCGCCGCCTTCCACCGCCACCGTGAGATTCCCTCGTGAATTCTGGCTGCCGCACATCCCGCTTAGACTCTCAAGTCCAACAAAGCAGTTCCTCCGTCTCCAATAACAAGTATCTGCGTCTCTACCCCCTCCCCCGTGCAAGGCTTCTTCGTCTTTTGGTTCTGTATTTCTGCACAACCAAGCACCTACGTCGTAGACTCGTGTGTTATTGTAGTCGGAATCTAAAGCTTCGGTCGACGACTTCTTGCTTGGCCTTCATCTCTAGCCAGAAACCGCTTCTCGACCCACCCTCTTCACCATGCATTCCTTTGGTGTCCTCTCCATAATGGCCCTCGGCCTTGGCCTTGTCAACGGCCAAGACCCCAAGACAGGCGTGAGCACTTCCTTCCACCTATGCCCCATCGGATCATAGCAGCTGACAGGCTTCTCCTCGTACAGGAACTGGGCAATTCCACGGTGGTTGTCAACAACCCAGTCGGATTGTCAGCCGCTGGAACGCTCCCGGATAATGCCTTCTTCGCTGCCGGTAGCTTGAATGGCAACATCAAGGGTTCGGTCTCTGTCAGCTCCAGCCCTGATAGTATTGGCGTTGTGTATACTGTCAAGTTCTCCAATCTCCCGAGGGAGGGCGGGCCTTTCCGTATGTCAACATCATGCCATCCCCTCCTCTTCTTTACGTCTTCTGCCTACTAATCGTTCCCAGTCTACCACATTCATGAGAAGAAGGTCCCCAGTGATGGAAACTGTACCTTGACCGGCGCTCACCTGGACCCTACTGTGCGCGGTGAGACGCCCGTTTGCGACAACTCTTTCCCTCAGACTTGCCAGGTTGGCGACTTGAGCGGCAAGTACGGCGCCATTACGTCGGATCCATTCGAGGTGACGTACACGGATCTGTTTGGCTCGATGAACAGTGGCACCAACGCCTCGGTCCCAGACCGCAGCTTCGTTGTTCATTTCTCCAACAAGACTCGCATCTCCTGTGCGAATTTCGAGGTAGCCTCGTCGGCCAGCTCAACCGTGACTACTGCCACTCTTCCTACTCCAACGAGCTCGACGACGGGTAGATTCAACAACACACCTACTGCACCCACCTCAACTTCGTCTCCGGTCGTCACAGCTGGAGCCAACCTTCTCCACGGCGCAGCTTTCGCTCAGCCCGCCTGGGTGGCCCTGTTCGGCCTTTTCTTCGCCCTCTGATGAATGCCTGACGGATGGAAGATGGAAGGAAGAAGGGAAAATAATCATATGATGTACATTGCCCAGCATGAGGAGGAGGAGGTTATGGGTTCTTTCCCCCCCTCACTACGTGTACTATTGGGCCTGGCGTTTTGGTGTCTGGTGGTCCGTTCTGTATGTCCACTGTTACGACATGGGACACTCATTTGTGAGATACCCTGAACCAAGGAGGAGCAGTGTATGGATAGATCCCAATCTGGTGTTTGCTTAGCCACTGTTTGTAATACGCGATAGTGACTGAAATGACAGCATTCTGCCTTGGATGTTGGTGCATGTTCCTGTCCACGTTCCTGTTCACTGAATCCCAATCCGGGACAGGCCCTTCCTTACCCGGTAAATTGCATATCCACTGCGGTTCGGTTAGGGAGACTCGGCCAATGTTACCACGGCTGGACTGGACTCGCTAAAAGTCTCTTTGCAGTGAAGTTTTGCAGTCTCCAGCTCCCTCCCCGATGCGGCATCCGAATCAAACCCCAACGAGTGCGCAGTCCGACGATGCTAACATAGCTGTTCACGCTAAGGCGTCGGCAGCTTCCGTGATAGGGATAGGTCCGTGATAGGGATAGGACCGCGATAGGACCGCGATAGGCGTGACGAAGATGAGTCTTGGCTATCGTGCTATTTTGCTCACTAACTTACAACAGTTTCATGGCGCCCTATTGAGGACTGCATCAAAGTGTCGATCATTCAGCTATTTGAGGGTGCTTTATTGATGCGATACTACGCTGACAACGCAAGCAGAGGCAGCGGGACCAAGGCCGCACAAAACAGCTTCCATCTTCCCGACCAGTCTCTCTATCTTTCCGGCAAGCCGAGTCGCAAGCCGAGTCGCAAGCCGAGTCGCAAGCCGAGTCGCATCATACATACCATACCATACCCTTGCATCGGCGACTGATCAACCAATACACTGCCTTTTTCTCCCGAATTCCAAAACCCAAGGGGTTGTTCTCGTAGACTATCACACCGTTTGCTCCTCCCAGAATATTGGTACTCTGCAGGAATCAGTGACATCGAATCCTTCCCTTTCCCGTCTAGATCTGGCCGTCAGCTGATGGCTGACCCTGCATTACACTACATCTTTATAGAAGCTCATTGGCCGTGACGAACACAGCCACCGGACCTGCGGAAACCATTGGGTGCTTGAGGTGGCACTACACCACCATCTAGGGCTAGGCCTGCACGGGGAGACGTCGGCAGGTCTGCCCCGAAGAGAATCGTGGCCAGGAAATAAACATCCTTTCGCCTGAGTAGCGACGTCCCGCTCCTTCAATCCCGATCCCAAACCCACCACTCACCGCAATCTTTCCTACGTCAAAGGTCCCCAAGTCCCTCCCCTGGACTCAGCCGAGGAAGCAAACCACCAACCCCGGCTCACAGGCACCCTTCTTGGAGCCCCCCCATGCCTAGGTGATCACCACTTTCAGAAACCGGTGGGGACGAGACGTACCCTCTACCACCCGCCCAGACAGACTACTTGGCCTACCTAGCGCAGATTACTCATGGACGGCAGGTTGTCTTGGGGGCAGCGGTTCATATAGTTTATTGTCTCTCTTCTGTAGAGCATACAGAACGGCGTTGGCTACGAGACATGTAACCATTGCCGGCCCAGATATCGACGGCCCCGACGTGTCGGCCCGGTCTGGCAAATTGCATTGGGAAGCATGGGATGCAGCAAACGCAAACATCCGGAAGCACCAACTTGCAGCCGGCTGAGCTAACAGTTGACGCAGCAATTTCAGCGCCGGCGACTTCAGAAGGAGCGAGCTGGAAACATGGGCGGCATTGTAGTTCCCTGTTAGATGGAACTTTCCAATACTCCGACGGGGGCACGCCCGGATGAGCCTAGTCGCTATGCGATGTTACCGATACAAACACTTAGAACCAATATAAAGCGACTACGCTTGGACGATCTTATCTACCTCGGGCTATGCCCGGACGGACAGTATCTGGTGAGAGGCAAAGCTGCCTCGTAGAGAAGACTGATGAGTAGAATGGGGATTCTGGGTTTCGACGGTCACCTGCGCTTCATAGCTCATGCAGACCAATCTCCTGATGCCTCCTATTCCCCTTCACAGGCCTGCCTATTATGCCATGAACCTAAACCCAGCCAGCGGACGCACCGGTATGCATGGCCGGTCAGGACAAAGGCTGAAGCGTGGGCGCAACCACCATGGCACGAGAGGGTGTGCTGCAATGCATGTATTTCATATTTAGTGGCTGCGGGCCATGATGTGAGAAACTAGGCTACGACCAGGAACGAGCATGAGAACCCAGCAACCCGTCTTGTAGCCATCATAGCCTCTCTATATAAGCCGGTCTTCCTTATATGAACCGTGCAGGTATTCCACGTGGGACACCGCACTCCTTCAGAAACCATCTCTGTACCTCGCCTCGCCGTCTTCTTGAATCTGGTTGACTCTTTCCCGACTTACTGCCATACGTCCGTAGGATCAAAATCCCTCTTTGACTCGCGGCCTCTACACACATGGCGGACCAATATAACCAGGACGTGGAGGCCATACGTCCTGTGGAGTATCCACATATGAACCATGGTAGGTAAGCATACACGTGGCATGAAGTGAATAGAGTGCTGACTACATTGTACCACCAGGTGTCTACCTCGACCATAGTGGTGCGACAATCTATGCGAAATCTACCGTCGAAGGATTCTCCCGGAAGATGGTGTCCAATCTATACGGGAACCCCCACTCGGAGAACTCACCGGCGAAGCTGTCAGGAGAGAGCGTTGACCAGATCCGGGAAAAGACTTTGCAGTTCCTCGGGGCAGACCCCAGCCACTTTGACCTAGTGTTCGTGGCCAATGCTACTGCTGCCATCAAGCTGGTCGCCGACTCCTTCCGGGATCTAGCGGAGAAGAGTAAGTTCGGCAGGTTCTGGTACGGCTTTCACAAGGACTCCCATACCAGCCTTGTCGGCGTGAGGGAGTTCACCTACGGGCACCACCACTGCTTCGGGAGTGACTACGAGGTCGAAGAATGGCTCCAGTCGCCGAGCCGGGCCTTGGGTGGCCGTCATAGCCCCAACGACCTTGGCTTGTTTGCTTACCCTGGTCAGTCCAACATGACTGGACGGCGACTCCCATCGTCCTGGTGTGGGAGGCTCCGTCAGTCAGCCACCCTCCAGAATTGTTGTAAGTAGCCCCCGAAAAGGCCCTGAAAAGGCCCGCATACCTACCTAGGTATAGAAAGACAGACGGATGACTAAGCAAGAAACGATGAAAGACACCCTTTTTGATGCTGCCGCTCTGGCCATGACGAGTCCCATGGAGCTCGTCTTTGGCGACCCGGACCAGGCCCCCGACTTTACATGCCTCTCGCTGTACAAGGTCTTCGGGTTCCCCGACCTTGGCGCACTCGTAGTCCGCAAGGACTCGGGCCACATTCTAACTTTGAGGAAGTACTTTGGTGGCGGCACCGTCACCATGATCAGCACGCTGAGCGACCCTTGGCACAAGAGCAAAGGGCTACAGGCCCCCAAGTACCACATCCACGACGGACTCGAGGACGGCACCTTGCCATTTCACAGCATCATCGCCCTGGGCGAAGCTATCGAGGTGCACAAGAAACTGTACGGCTCCATGGAGACGATATCCAAGCACACATCCTATCTCCTCGTCCGGCTATACCGGGGCTTGTCGGAGATCCGTCATCCGAATGGGAGGCCCGTCTGTCGCATCTACAACGAGAACCAGGGCACGGCTTTTGAGGATCCCAGGAGACAGGGGTCGGTGATAGCATTCAACGTGCTCAAGGCCGACGGACAACTCATACCGTATGCGGAAATTGAGAAGTCAGCCAATGCTGCAGGCATATACATCAGATCAGGAGGTAAGTCTGATGCATACATAGTCCACCCATGATACTAACAGTGCTCTTGTCAAAGGTGTGTGTAACCCAGGCGGCATCTTCACTTCTCTCGGATACGAACCTTGGATGATTGACCGAGCGCTCTCGGCCGGACATCATTGCGGTTCCCACGGTATTTCTCTCATCCACCGTCTCCCCACCGGGTAAGTAAGCAGGTCCATCCTATTCTCGTGCTTTTAGAGAAAGTGCATGGATTCTAGTCTGCTAACAACGACGACGACAGCATTGTACGAGCGAGTGTCGGTGCCATGACGACGAGAAAGGAGATTGATGCCTTTCTGGAATTCATGCGTGCAACCTACGTCATCGCCAACAACGACAACAACGACGCCGGGAACGAACGGGCCGTCGCGTCCAAGGGATCGGCGGCGAGGATGACGCTCGACCAACCACCGGCGGATCTGGCGGGCAAGTATTTCGCAGATGTTCGGGAGCTGCCGAGGCCAGGGCCGCGTCCGCTGAGCTACCACCCGAGCATGACTACGAGTCCCATAACCCCGCTGGAATCCTTCTCAGGGCTTGTCCAAGCATGATGACATGCGGGATCAACACATGTACATAACGTATATATACTAGATGCTGGGGCACTGGTGAGACGAATGCGCACCACGGGCCTGCAACACTCGGTATTGCGCTCTATTCACCAACACAGGGAACGTTGGGGGGGCGGGGTGCAATGCAATGTATCTGGAAATAACTTCATTCTCCTATTAGCAAATTGGGGCCGAACCAAGCAGGATACTGCAGGTCTGGAAACGTTGGGTGTCAAAAGGAGGGGGGGAGGCAGACATACTGGACCCCTTTCTCGCGCCGCAGGGGTGGTGGAGGAAGCTAAGTAGTCATCGTGTATCTAATCTGTGACGAAACCCCTAGCTAGACTGTGAATGTCGAGTTGATCGGACCGAACCGGATATTGCTGAAGACGACTGAGTCCTGCTGATTGGTGTGCTCCAGCGGATGTGGCTGCCCGGTGCCGTCTTCACAAGTCCGTCCCCCCTACTACTCCGGGCTCGGGACCGGTCTCGATCCTGCAGGAACGCGCCGTCGAGCCAGAACATGTGCCGTGAATATTTCCAACGGGCGTAGTCAGTATTTTGCGAGGCAGGACAGTGGGGAAAAAAGGGGGGGGGGGGAACGTAAGTTATCCAGTATTAAGAAAAAGGGGGAAGGGGGAAACCGGGGGGTGATGGGACACAGCGTGGATATGATATCTCTCTTCCTAAAGAAGGAAGACACAAGGGCGGAAATTTTTACAAAACTTAGCCCAGAGACTGGATTGCGGACAGCAGCAGCCCATCTCGCCGCGGCCCCTACCGCGGTCCTCCTCGGTGTTCGCCATGCCGCCCACAGACCTCTGCTCGCGCGTGCCAGTCCGCGCGGAACTCGTTCCCGACGAGCTGGGACATCTCGTGCTTCTTCTCCCCGCTGCTGTCTACGAGGAACACGCGAGAGGCTATGGATTTCGCTACCTTGGGTAACTCATGGTCGGACCAGGCCACCCCGGCTTTACTCTAACCTACCGTACGGAGTAGACGTGAAATGTATCATCGGCCCAGCATCCATCCCCCTGCGCCGTGATGCCGTACGACTGCCGGTCGTCGGCGCCGCCGAGAGCGCAGCTGGCCGCGCACATCTCGTCGTTATTATTAGTGATGGCATCGTGTATTATACGTACGTATCAACAGGGTCTTAGCAGGGGGCAGTGTGAGAGATGTCAGCCTCTCTGGATCTTTGCAAGCTGAGCAAGCAAGGGGGGGCATTTGATTTGACGATGGTCTTGCCAACCTCACGCACGCATATAACTGTAGTCATTCCACCTTTTCTCTCCCTTCCTTCCCCCTTCTCGATAGAGGAAGTCCATGACCACATCCGCCAAGCGACCGATCCATCGGCTTCGCGATCAACATGAGTCTGCCCTTTGCGATTACTGGGTAGCTCTATCTTTTATCCATCCATTGATGCCAGCCAACGAGCAACTTGTGAACTTACGTATCATCTGTGTCAATTGACCTCGAAATACCACCCTTGATCATGGGAGACTTGGGTAGCATTTCCGGCTATGTTTGCATATGTGATAGATCTCGAGCCTTTCACGTTTCACATGTCTCAATACATTGCTCTCCAACATTTGGCGCGCTGGCTCGCGGTCGACTCCTGCTACGTATGAAGCCACGTAGGCATGGCCGCAGCAAGACGTATTATGTATTGAGACCGGATATCGGAAAGAAGCAAGCAAGCAAGGAAAATGACCTCGAGGGATCGCCGCAGCCCGCATTGCATTTCGGTGTAGCTAGTATCTTCTAGAATTTGATTCGAAGGAATGGAGAAGGTTGTCTGAATACCTGCATATCCGTCTTGACCGCTGTCAGGACCTGTGTCTGCATCTATCATTGGCGATAGCAGAGTCAAGGCAATCATCTATGTGTCAAGGGCCCAAGCAATTGGGTCTTGTCTCTCGTCTAAAAAGGGCGTCGTCGTTTCGGCAGGTCCACAATCCCGGTGGCCATCGCAGGTCGCGGCCGAGGAGACGGGTTACCTGCATACACACATACATACTTAAGTACGCACCTAGTCCAGTGAGTGCATCGATGGGGGGCAAAGAGAGACCTCAAAGAACACTGGCGGTGTGTGTCGTGGGTAATTGGGGGTTCAAGACATGGCTGTCTCAGGGGCACAGACAGATGTTGCGTTTCTTGCAGCATGTTACTGACTGACGTCTCGCCCGCGGATACTCGTCGTTACATGCTCAGAGAGGTTCTACTGGCCAATCAGCCGGAGTGGGCTATTTTAGTTACTTATAGTTAACTAGTTATAGGGCCTTGCAGAAAGGTCAGTACTATAGAGACCTCGCTAATAAGCGGGCTAGTGAGGAGCAAGCACATATGCATAAACCTGTTTGTATTATAGACATTTATTGGCCCTGCAGAGCCTATCGAGGCTGGCTGAGTACCGACAGATCAGCTACTCTTTCGAGAATTTAGCTTTTACACTTCCGCATAGTAAATAAAGAGGATAGAGATATTCCTTTTATCGCGACCTCGCCTGGAAGCACAGCGGTTGTCGCCATAGTTAGGTAGTCACATGCTTACCTCTTAGTCGAATGAAATGAGACTCGATTATCCATCATATTGATACCTCATTATGATATATCGGAGAGCCCCCCCAGCTGACAGATGCGGGAAGCAACTGCAGGTCTCACATGGGCTAGGTTAGTAACTGAAGCAAGTCTGGCTGGTGGGTGCCCAGTCCGCAATTGTCTCTCTCCCTCCCTCCTCCTCCTCCTCCTCCTCCTCCTCCTTCTTCTCAAGTACGGTAGTTCGGAATTATGCGCACCCCAAAGATCTACCCACACAGGTGCTTAAGTACTTACCTAGGTACTGACCTAAGTAGGTGGGTGTCCAGCCTAGTTACTTGTGACGAGCCTTTAGGCATTCGCTTTGGGGTTCCGGTGATTGGAGACGGCCAGATTGGCAATCTACCGTAAAGATCTTGGTTGGTAAGAAGAAATGAGGGCTTGACTGCAATTCTTCAGCGTCTTGGATACCAAGTACTTTCATATATGCTTTGTGTCTCCATGTTCCTCTCCTCTCATTCGTGAGCCGCAAGTCCAACCGGCCAGTTTCGTATAAACACAATACACACGGGAAGGACCGAATGTAGGTAAAGAAGTACTTAGTCAACGAAATGGCTCTTCACCACACTTTCCATCGATATTGCTCAGTATGTACGGGCGGATCGGCTTTCCGACAAACCAGCCCCCACGCCAGGCTCATCGCAGCAATTGCTTGGATTAACTTTCGACATGGTGGGAGTGACAGGAAATCATTTGCAGTACGAGACGGAGAGGGCGTGGAGCACATTCAAATGCGTGGGTGTCCCAGCCAACCAACATGATATCTTGACAGCGGGATCCTAATCGAGCACTACCGTGCCGGCCAAAGTCGGGCCCGATGCACATGAAGCTGACATGCTTTGTGCAGACTGGGGTTGCCAAAGGTCAAGAGTTCCTGGTTTCTCTCTGAAAAACAGGGCCGTGTGATGAGCTGCTGGGTGAGCTCAAAGGGCCAATTTGGACCGAGCTACTCCGTACGGCCCTTTTCATCAGAGCGGAAGCACTTCCGGTCTACCAGAAGCATAGCATAAAACCCAAGCAGGAGTATCCAGCGCCAGAGATAGTCGTCCTGCGTCCTGCCAAAGGAACTGGTTTGTTCGGCTTGGGCGCTCCCTCCCATCTTGCATCTTGGCGCACAACTAAGCTTAGGTTATTCTTCATCGTAGATCCTGTATTGCTTTTTCCACAACAACCAAGTGCCCACGCTAGCCAGACTCTGGCGCCATCGCTGGTGGAGGGCCTTTCTTCTCGCCCTTTCCCCCTCCTCTTCGTCTTCAAATGAAGATACAGCCACGAGTGGAATTGGCGCTGGGATGATGCTAAGATGATGCCAGTCCGGACACCTAGAGGGCCTCTAACCCCTGTACCCAGGCGAGACTCGCTGTCTGTATATTTTTGACTAAAAGCTGATCAAACAAGTTGCTGGAGACTTCGTCGCCGGTGATGTACATAACAGAGCGAATTATCGAGAACCTTGGCTGACGTTTCATGAGAGGGCTTTTGGTGGAGAGCCGGTGTGGACTGGCGCTGGCGGCGGTCAAGAGTCCAGTGGGAAGAAGAGAGTCCAGACTCGGAACAATGCATTGTCTTAGAGACATATGCTGACAGTGCATGACAATGATGATGACGGTGATGATGGTGGTGGTGGTGGTGGTGGTGGTGATGTATGGATGGATGTATGGATAGGATACGCGATGATGTGCTTGCTGCACAGGCAAGGCAGGAGCTCTACCAAGGTCCTGTCACGAGTGAGCGGGTCAGGAGAGACGAACCATCATGCGCAGAGAATCATGCGTGTGTGATATGATCACCGGGCGACTCGCACGATGCAGATTGTAGCTGTATCATCCAATCATCTAAGCTTGGAGCTGGGGGTTTCTCATGTAGCTGTTACAGCAAAAGAACGGCGACTGTACTCGCTTGGGATTGTAGATAAGTATCCGTAGATACAGGCCAGCTGCTGCTCCCTGCCCGCCGCACCTTCTCTTGACCCACCCATCGAGTAACCTTAATAAGAAGGATTATTACTTGTTAGAGATGTCCGGAAGCTTTGCTGGTCAGGTTACACACTTACATTATACTATCATCTACGCTATTGCTTCTTTCTTAGCTCGACTTGGGCAGATGCAAGCCTCAGCTGGGTTGAGCTGGGCTGGGGAGAGAACAGACTAAAACAAGCCTTACCCACTGGACGGCGTTCACTTCTACCGAATAGTATTCTGCCCAATCTTGACCTGTCACCCTTGAACTTCCGGCCGTGCTGCATGCGATTTTCTTTTCTTTCTTTCTTTCTTTCTTTCTTCAGCAGTACTGTGTGTCCCTAGACGTACTGTAAGTGTGATAAGGACAGGTACTTACTTACTTACTTACATACAGATAGAAGCTCCACTGAGCCAGGGCAAGCTGTAGTCATACAGGGGCTCATATATAGTCGAGTCAGCATTGCTGACACCCCCTTACAGAGTCCTCGGAACCGCTCCCGAGAGCATGCAGCCATACAGCATTGGATAATGACATGTTGCTGCATTAACTCAGGTACTTGCTCATGTGGGTAGGTGATGCCGTATATAACCAGCCAGTAGGTGAGGTAGCAGGCAAAGATGGTGGTTAGTTAGTGTTGGATAATGTGCATGATCCGCCAGATGCGATGCCCTAACCTAGATCGATCGTTGACTAGCTAGGTAGGTAAGTAAGTAAGTAAGTAAGTAAGTACCCAACTAAGTAACCTTTACGCTCACTCATCCCATCGCATTCCCTTCTTGCCGTCATCCTTAGGATCTTGATCGCCAAGCAGCCACACCACCACCACCACCACAACAACAACAACAACAACCACCACCACCACCACAGTCCGACCCCGCCGTCAGTTCAAACGAACAACCCCAGCCCTTGTCGCACATCTTTCTTGATCGACGGTAAGGTAGCCGCCAAGCAACCCGAGTCCTCACTGCACGATCGGTACGCGTACGGGCGGCTTGTTTGATTACGCGCTAACTTTGTTCTGCATCGTCATGGTGTCTGCGTCGTATCGTTCGTCCTATCTTGTTTTGTCCGATTTTAACCTTGCGGGATTGCACCTCGGGAGCAACCTATCAACGCGAAGCGACGCTGATCAAGTCTGAGCAACAACCCAGACCAATCAGCCAGTTAATGTCAGTGGTATTCATCGCGCCTGATAACAATTGCGTACATGCATGTTAGTATGCCTTAATTCTAGGTTGAGCGCTGCCAAGCTGCTGACAGACCCTTCGGAGGTGTTTCAACCGTGATCGGTTCCCACTTGTCGAGATTCCGGGGGGGGGAGAAACCCGACACACTCTCTCCACGTACATACATGCATGGACGTAAAGCTCCTACAATCATCAATGCCTTTGGGGGGGCGGCCTCTCTCTTTCTCTCTCACTGTGCTGCTCTCTCCCTCCCTCTCTCTCTACGACAGCAATATCAGACTCTGGTCGTAATCAACTCGTTGCCCGGCTTTCCGGGAGGGCACGACGCCACTCCATCACAGCATCGCAGTGAATACTCGACATCTAATTTCCGAGCAACTCAGGTTTTTTTGCTTTCATGTTTTTGCATAGATCCGACCTGCTGGATCCCCCTGAGCTGAGCGGCCGCTCTTCCCTAAACTATGGGTGTAGTACTATTTGAACAATTTACATGGAGCGAGGCAGATCCGGTTCGCCCCTAGACTGATTCTGCCTTATTTACATCTGTCAATCTATCTCTTCAGCCACCCATTGTACCGTCGGCTTCACGGGCGGTCAGACTGGTCGCGCATTGCATGAGTTTACCGACGTCTCAAACCTTGTCGTTTGCGTGCCCAAATCAAGCAACAGCTCCAAAAAAAACAACCATGCGGAGGTTGCCAGACTTTGCGATTGCCTGGATAGCCAACGGCGTTGCATCAATAGAGCCGTCGGTGACCTTTCGACCTCTTTTTCTTTCCTTCTTTCTTTCTTTCGACTTCAGCCATGATAGCTAATTGCTCCTACTTTTCGTAGATTTTTGTATGGGTAACGCAGGGGCACAGAAGAAGAAGAAGAAGAAGAAGAAAAGAGACCCAAAATCAATCCCCATCTGTGGTATTGCTAGTTCGCGTCGTCTCGGCCAGGGCAATAAACACTCTGTCCAGTAGATTGACTCCCTCGCGTGTTGTCTTCTTCGCATTCCGCACCTGAAGCTGGAGCTGGAAGGGAGGGGGGCGTCAAACCCTTATTTCAGACTATGACTGCATACTTCAGATCAATGCCCACCCAACCTATGTCGAATAGGCTCGTCTTGTCTGGAAAAAAGGAATCAAGGAAAGCAAATGCCAGAAAGCGACCAGGGGGGGAGAGGGGTTCATCTATAGACAGGGATGGCACCGGGTCGGGGATCTTATGAGGTGTAGTAGTAAGAAGTATTAACCTAGTACTCGTAATGAATGAACGAACCTTCATCCCATCCGGATTCCCAGCCCACAGGACAGGACAGGCACCCACCACCAGTCCGTCTATGCTTTCTTTGACTGACACCTATCTGGCACCGGGATCACCACGCTTGACATGTTACTGACAAGGATCTTTCAACTCCACAAAGGTCTCCTCCTCTCACTCACGTCCACCGGCCGATCTCGAACCCATTATATACATACATACTTCTTATAACTACACACATTTCTGACCACCTATGTACATTATAGCCGAGCCTGTTAAAATTAGAAGGGACAACCTAAGTCTACTTCCGGAAGGGGAAAGTAAAGCAAGCGAGCAAGCGAGCACCGGAGAATTGATTTTTATTTTTTATTCTTTTCAAACTGTCACCTCGATGGCGCGCGTACAAATCTCACACGGTCCTTGGGAATCGGGCTGCTGTAATTGCTGCCTCTCCAGTCATATCTACTTCGGGGCCTGCTTGGGTTACATGCGAACCGTCCCAAGCGAATTGGGCGTGCGTCGTGAGCAGAATGCTACCTCAAACAAAATCACCACCTTCATCTCAGGTGTAAATCCGGGGGAGGAAGGGGGACTCTCTACTTACTTTCCATCTAGGTACTGGACTGGGGAGGGGGGAGCGCTGTCCGTACATACATACCTAGTATTACTTACTTAGCTAAGTAAGTACCTACATAGCTACATCCATACTAAGAGGTACATTGGTTGAGGTTTAGAGTGTGCTGTAAAACGGAAAGGTACTAGGTTAGATCTGCCCGGACAACGAACCTATTATACTTGAGGTTACTCAAAAAAACGACCCTGGTAGCCATGGCATGCATCGAAATAACGTCGGGTACCTGAGGCAGCTCAAGCGCATTGCCAGAACATCCGCTTGGCCTTATGTAACTTCAAATAGCGAGGACGGGAAGGGAACAACCGGAGATGAAGAGGATCCCTTTGCTAACAAGAAACGTCGTGGCCATTTGGTAGGAAAACCCCCTCCCCTCCCCCTAATCGATATCGGGAGCCAGCGCCTGCATGCATCCCCAATCTGGGCATTATGGGTTCAATCAGTAAATAGGATGGGTACAGGCAGGGGTCATTCGTTTTCTGAATCGCCCCATGCCCATCCATGTCTACCTCTTACCTACACGTAGCTTACCAGATCATCCTTGGCCCTTAGTAGGGCTGTTAATCATTGTTCAAGTTGAGTTGAATGAATGAACAACCCACCCCCAGGCTGGACTTGATGAGAGGGAAGCATAATATACAGTCTTCTTTTTTCGGTCAACACCACCCCCCCCCCGGTAAAGCAGGCCGGCTCAGGGACCTTCCCTCTCTGTGTTTCAGACCTCCAAGGTCGAGGCGAGAAAAGGTAGAGAATGTACAAGAGAAGAACAATGCAGGGCAAGGCAGGGCAAAGGCTCGAGAGCTCGGTGGGATGAGAGCAAGCGATGTGCTGGCGAGACATGCGCACCGTGTGTGGTGCTATCCAAGTGATGATCCCACCTGCAACCAGTCGGTGGGAAGAATAATACCTTAAGGCAGATGCTTCATGTTCCTTTTCCCACTCTTTGTTGTTATAAATCAGTCGCCGCGTGGGTCCCGGGCAGCCAGGAAGCAGGTCGAGTGAGGAAAAAGAAAATAAGACAAGACGAATCCCTGGGATCTCCGATACCGAATCGAAAAGGAAGAAAGAAGAAAAGAAAGCCACTGCCACCGTACATGTAGTCGACTTCTTCCTATCAGCCTCTGGCGTCATCCCTGCTGCACTCTCCAGGGTCCATATCCTTCTGCTCATCTCCGTTTCCACGCTGCCAGTTGGGCGGCCAAGACGACCACCTGGACGGAGCGGACGTCGAATCCGAAAAGAGAAGAAAGCAAAAAAGAAGAAGGAGAATAAGAGGAAGAAGAGGAAGAAGAAGTAGAAAAAGAAAGCCCGACGACAGCTGCTCTGGCTTCCACGCATAGCCGACTAGACCACCGACGACTGCTTCTCTTTTAGTCTTGTGCAACCTTATGACAGAACAATGGCCCGTCCCTAGCTCGACCGCAACCCAAAGCCCAAAGCCCAAGGCCGTGGCGTCCAGCCATAACCGTCGCCAGGCCACGTCCAGTTAGCGCTTTCGCTGTCTACCTCGCACCCCCGGAGCAAACCTTCAACAGCAACTATATGTTTGGCCTCTTAGTATACATACTTAACCTGGCATGTTGGGATGATCACCTGAGCATCTTGTCGAGCCCTTAGCGAGTACCTCTCTGTCGCAGCCGGGACACAGACACAGACACAGACACAGTATATACATACAGGGCTGGCTGGATGCGCTGACCTCTCCGCACCTGGACCGCACACGTCAATACCGTCGAGCACCCATCGCACCTTATAACAAACACAGGAACCCAAGTCCAGTTTACCGGGCCCCAGGTCCTGCATCTTACCAGACTCAGATAATCATTGGCTCCTGCTTTCCTCTCTGGTACTGCCTCAGATATAACAGTTGGCTTAGAAGTGGGCACTCGTGTGCGTTGCCGTATCACGCATCGACTTGTGCCGCGTCCAGCAGCATCCTTGCCACACAGGCTTCTCAAATTGGATGCTGACTCCCTCTGTGGTCGCATCCAAAGTCTGGCTCACGGATCCGCAACCGCCTTACGGACTCGATTGGCCCGCCTCTCCTCGCTTCTCTCCCCCATCTCCCGCCCCTTCTCTAATCACAACGATCCGACTAAATCCATCAGGCTGTTGGACGGATATCAGGTCATCAAATCAGCCATATCTGAATCAAGCGTCCAGTTGCTGCCACTCCAGGACAAAAGCCCGGTTTGGCCCCCTTCTAGGAGAGGACCCTCGGACCAGCTTGCCGATGCTACCGACCTGACTGGTAAACTCCCCCATCGACAAAACCTTAGGAACCAAGCAGAGGAGAATCTGTACATGGCCGTCGCCGTCCGATTGCCACCGTGGAACCAGCCAGTCTTCTTGGAGCCCAAACTTGGATCACACTGCCTTCAGAGCTTGCCCTGGCCCATGATAGCAACCATGTCCTACCAATATCCACCGCCGCCGCAGGACGGCGCCGAGATGGATCTCCCGCACGCGGGCTACCTCAGTAGCTACGCGACGCCTTCCGCTTCCTCCATGGAGGTAAGAAACAGAACTGCCCACCCACCACAGCCTCCAAACCCAGCTCTGGACACCCTCATGCCCCTTGCCCAAAGGCGGGATTCTGTCCAAAAGCCATCCAAGTTAAGGAGAGCGTTCTCAACCCCTAACGTGAGAAAACAGGGGGCGAATGATCCAGACAACGGGCACCTGGCGTTGTCGAGCAGCGAGAAGCGACGCAACAAGCTCGGATACCATCGCACATCGGTGGCATGCGGTAAGCTATACACCCAAGCCCTCTTGACCTTCTCTCCAAAGAACGTCTCCCAAGACGTGGTGGCCTCGCTGACATCACCCCCTCCAAGGCCATTGTCGACGTCGAAAGATTAGATGCATCCTACAGCCAGCTGACCCTGGTGGCCGATGCATGAACTGCATCAGACTCAAAAAGGAGTGCAGCTTCTTCCCCGTGGATCAACAGCCACCCACACTTCCTGGACAAAAGCAAGGCGCGCGTTCATCGGTGGGATCGAAGATCCCCTCGGCATCCTCTTCCCCGGCTATGGCGACAGGACAACCACCGGACGCGGCGCGGCACCAACTGTACCCGCAACTGAGCGCTGTGCCGTCGCTGCAGCACATGGCCCCCCCAACCATGCAACACGCGCCGGCGGATACTTATCCTGTGGCCCCTGAAGGTGAGTTCAGCTTCTGGTCCGGTGCTTTGCGTATGCTGAAGTGGGGAAAAAAACAGTTCCAGGAAGTGCCCCTGGGACGAGAGCCTACGAATTTGGCCATGGCGTAAGCGATTGGATAGCGACGGATGCCAACGGCGGCAGCTCGGCCAAGAATATCGATGACCTGAACGCGTCGTGGCGGACGTACCCTCAGGCGTCGCCCGTGACCCCGGCATTCTCCCCGTATACGACGCACGCCGTACCCGGATCGGCCACTTGGTCGGCGGTACCAGGCAATGCCGCGATGGCGACAGGAGTAGTCGGGGAAGCCGGATCACGCGCCGAAGATGTGCCATGGGGCTCATACGCCGTAGCAACGACGAGGTCCATGTCGTACGGCGGCGGCGGGGAGTCCCACGAAGCCTATTCGCCCATGACGACCGGAGCGCGCACATTCAACAGCCAGAGGCGAGGTTCGACGACAGTAGCCTACCCGCCACCCATTCCAACGACGGCTTTGTCGGGCGGAGTGGCAGCAGGAGACAGCGCAGTGGATCACCATGCGGCGTCGCTCTCGGCAGGTGCCGGCCCGCCCCCGAACTACGGGACGTGGTCTCCACATTCGTACGGCGGAGCCTACGGGCGCAGGACTGATGGGTACGGCTCGGTGTGGTACAACGAGGGCACCGCTGGGGCCCAGGATACGTCTGGCGGCGGCGAGAATATTCACCACCACGCCGAAGCCTTGTACTACGGTGGAAGATAAGAGAAAAACAGGGAGGCGCGGCTGAGTGATAATCTGGATCGAGAGAAGGAAAAGAGACGGAGGCTTGGAGAAAGACAACCATTGCTGGCAGGGCTGCCGCTACAGCCACAGCGGCGGCAGCAGCAGTCGTCAAGAAAACGCCTCTACCGGAGGAAGAAAGGAGAATTCGACGGTCCGAAGGGCGATCGGACCTAATCACTTCAACCCAATCTATCTGTGCAGGGAACAGAAAGCAACTTACTAACAGCTAAGGATGCCCCCCTCCGATTCGAACTAAATAGGACCATCCGAACCTTATTGGGACTACGTTTGCTCCTCTTAATCCTACATGCAACTCTTGGTGGGATCCTTTGTTGTCGAGCATTTCCATTCTCACTCTGGCCACGTAATGCGACAGACAGGGGAAAAGGGATTTGAGAGAGAGTGAGAGAGAGTGAGAGAATTTCAGAAAGTTCGGACAAAGAGCTGCGAAGTTATGACAAAGGCATAACGTTACCCGAAATGGGGTTTTGGTACAACCAGGGGGGCGCGGCCGCAGTCTTCGTATCGGAATGATTTGCGACACGAAACGTCTCCGTGACCTCTAGAACCACAACCGCAGTCGCAATGGTAACGGTCACCGTAACCGCAACCAGCAACTCTCGCCCGAGCTTCCCTCCTTTCCTCCCTCCTTTCAGCCCCTGCGATTATTATCATCTATCGATCATCACCACCGTCCACGTCACATTACCCATTACGTACACTTACATATAATCGGGAAAGGGTTCTACTACATATTTACAAAACTACAATCAATCCTAATTCAACAGAGCCCAGATGGTGGTGTCTTCCCAGAATAATGAGAGAACAGAACAGGACAGAACAGACGAGAGCGAGATAGATGGGGGAAATGAACGGTATAGAGGGCACGCACGCGGTCTTCATGATGTTGTTCTACGACAACACAGTCGGATGAAGAAAGTGAAGAAAAAAGGACAGATACCTTGTCCTCTTCTCCTTCGGGGAAAGAAAGCCTTACATACCAAGTGAATACTCAGCTGATGAGCGATACGTGGAACGGGGAAGACGAAGACGGTTCGGATTGGGGAGAGGCGTAGGTGTCATTGCAGTTCTTGGTCGGACCGGGTAGACTCAGTCTTTGGTAGCGATCTCACGCACTCGCAGACAACCCTGCTCTTCTCGGATCTTGACCCGCGGATGCTTTATCCTTTGGAGGGTGGGAGGGAAACGCACGGGTTGGTTGGATGTTTTGCATCTCGGGCATGGGAAAAGCACGGAGGTGAATTTTTGCTGTGCCACGTCGGTTGATTTCATTTGCGTATGTCTTCTTTTTCTTCGTTTTTGGATGTTTTCATGTGGCTGGCTTCTTCCTGGTCTGGCACAGAATGTCAAGAAGAAAAAAAGGTTTCGGCTCGGAAAAAGTAAAAGTATTGTTGTTGTAATATTCATATTATTTTCTTGCTCACGTTTATTTTCGCCTCCTTGGGACCCCGGAGATGTGGCTGATAGAGAGTCCCAAAGTTGCATGTCAACGCTGCGGGATATACTTCTTGGATCTCTTGTGCGCTGTGCTATTGCGATGCTACCGTCCATCTACTCGTCAAAAGTTTTGACCTCTTGCTAGCAGTATAAGACGCACAGAGTGGTCTCGTCTCCGGAGCGCCAGTTTCAGGCAAATCGGAGCCATAATACCGCAATCGGGAGGTTCAGTTGGCTGCCCTGCGGTACTCTTCCGAGGCACCAATTCAAGTACTGAGCCGCCACGTGAGCACGATCAAGGTGATGTAGGCGCTCAGGCTCAGGGTCGTCAGCAGCACGACGCTATTGCCGCTGGTCCGAAACTTATTCTGCACCTCGCCGCCGGCGCCATCTCGGGTGGTGAAGAACTGGCGGTTGCCCTGGTGGCGGCGGTAGATGGCGACGAGCAGCACGGCGGCGCCGTAGCACGAGAACAGGGCCCCGATGGTATAGAACTCCGAGGTGAAGATCTTGAGGATGATGAGCGCGAAGCTGAACTGCGAGAGCGCCGTGCGCATGTAGGCCCCCTCGAACGTCCGCTGAGCGGCGCGGATCTCGACTAGCCTATGTATATGCCTGCATTTAGTTGCGAGAAAGAAAAGGGCATCCAGTAAGTATGTGCCTGGGCATACACACACATAGGGGAGTTGGCTCGTCTCTGCTGAGGTGTACCGGACAACGACCGGAAGACACTTACTCGTCGTTAGTGAGGATGACGGACCGGGCACGGTGCATGCGCAGATGCAAGTGGCTGGCAGCGCTGGATTAGAGACACGATGATATGTCACCACCATGTGGCATTGTTGTGGAAACTCACTCTTCTGGGTGCGGCTAGAGGAGTGCATCGTCTCAGCGAGCTGTCTTTGCAACCGATCCTAAAAATGGCGACAGCCAACCTTTCAGGAGGCTTGTTTGCTGTTGGGGGTCGGATCGACTGACCTGAAACATCTTCTTCGGCCACTTGTTGTTAAGTGCAGTATGCAAGATTTCTAGAGACAGTTGCTGACAGTGAGAAGCTTATGTTACATTGTAAACAAGCCAATGTCAGTTTGGGGGCGGGCCGTCACCCATTAGTTGCTTGTCTTGGAAGCATTAAACGATGAAGTAGGAGAGGATCGGATCGGATCGAGGTCAGCCCCGTTTGTCCTGTTGCACTGCACTGTCGAGTTAGGTTACTAAGCAAGCTCCCGCGGGCCGCTACATTTCCCCCGCTTAGAAACAACCGACTAGTACCATTTCAGGTTAGCCTCATATGATAGATATCAGATATCACCGAGGATTGAAATCAGGGAATAAATCGGGCGTCCAAGCTCTCCAACTTTGGAGAGACGATTAACGAGAAAAGCAAACGAATTTGATTACTTGGCTGCTATGCGATTCGAATTATACGGGCAGGATTGCTAACAGGTAATGTCTGTACCCTCGTAGAGGGCATGGTAGGCAACCAAAGCAGGGTTTCAACGCAACTCGTCTCCGCCTTGCATACCGGCAGTGCTATACTCGACCTGAAGCAAAACCACAAGGTTATTATCGTTCGCTATCTTTTGAGCTCCCTGGCTTCGACTTCGAAGCCGACGGGTGACGAGCCGTCTTACTGTGAAACAGCTGCTCAGCTGGTTCTAGCGTGCCCTTGGCTGTACCTGTCCTTCCAGGATACGATGTGTCTGTGGCCGCAGCAGTTGTGGCTGTGTCGCGATACACCCCCAAGGAAAGGTACATAAGTACTTCATACCTGCTCAGGTTAGTGATGTCAGCATAGGACTGCAAAACTCGATGCACGTCCTTGTCCTCATCAGCCCAAAAGTCTACATTGGGTGTGAACCGCGTATCTCCTTTATCAAGAAGAAGAAGTCGAGATGGGGTGGCCCTTGGCCCCGTCTCGCGGTGCTTTGCGGTGCGTATGTGATGACAATTGCGGGGGAGACGGGGAGCCTTGCCGTTGCCTACTTGCCTAGGTAGGTACTTGCCCACCTGCCCACCCCCCCGTACCTCTAAGTATATCTTCGGTGAGCAGGACCATGCAGTATGCACTAGGTATTTGATCCGGAAACGCCTAGCTGCAAGAACAGGTATGGTCCCTGGTGTGGTGTGTCCCTGTCTGTTCTGTCTGGCGGGCTGGCTGAGCAGAATGCCTAATACTGAATGATCCCCGGTTTTCCCGTCCAGAAAAATGCCTTGGGTTAAATAAACCATCCATGGCCGAATGATTGCGGATTTGCACCGCAGTTAGTTCGCCTACCGATCTGCCTACAAGGAAGGTCACCCACCTTGTCCAGCCTTGCTCACCCTGCCACACTCTTCTCGTCTTCTGCGATGGTTTGTACTGCCAGAAACAACTTTCCAAGACCATAGATCATTACAGATTCTCCCCTCGTCATAGCTCGTATCGCAGCCTGCAGGAGGACTCGTTTATCGTGTTAGGCAGTATTTCCACCTTGTGCAGAGTACCCTTTGTCTGTCTAGATATCCCGTTCCTCCTCCCCCCTTCCGATTTGCGGCTCCACCATCCCATCGCTGGTTAAGCGCCGCCCATCAAGTGCAGCCCCCAACACGCTCTCTGTGTGCTGTACGAGTACAGGACAGGAAGCACACAAGACTCTCTCTCCCCTTCCCTTTTTCGATCCCGGGCAAACACAATTTTCCTCTTCCTCAATTCCTATCAATGCATGTCGTCGAGAGAGTTCAATTGAGCAGTTGAACTACCAACGATCGGGGTTTCGTACACGACTCGTCTCTGAATCTAATTCCTTTGATTTGCGCCTCGGTCCCCATCAGGCTCAGAAGGCTTCATTCATCCAGCTCTGCGCACTCCCTCCACTGATCGTCGCTGGACTTTGCGTGGGAACATGAGCTTTCACTGGTGTTCCAACACCGGGAGCTGAAGAAAGTCCTAGTCTTTGCGACTCGACATATACAAAACTCGGGTCACCCCCCATTCCCTTCACCATGTCTTCACTATATACGGTTTCGCCGGCCTCTCTACATGACCATCGTGACAGCTCCAGGGACCGGATGGATGTGCCCCACCACAGCCCACCCCAGAATAGCATCTACCACCAGTCCCTCAACCCTGTAGATTCACAACTGTTGTCGCCACACTCATTTCACTTACAAAGCGACTCGGCTTTTTCTACCGGGGCGTCAAATACACCAGCCGAGTCTATCTCGACGTCGACAACCTATCAGCCGAGCGACTTTAGTGAGCACGACGACCCATTCTTCGGTGTTAACTTCAATGACCTTCAAGATCCAGCAGCACCTGGTTTCTTGGGTAGTCCATTGCTTCATAGTCACCGCGCTGGAAACCCAGCGCTCACCAGTCACTGCTCTTCCGTACGTCTGGGGACACAAGTTGCAGGCTCTAGTACGAAAACTGCCGGACAACAAAGCCAGCCAAATCTGTCTACAGGCTGGAACGAAGATCACTATAGCCAAACAACCTTCGACGGGCCCCCACCGCGGGACTCCACCTCATTTGACCACAGCTATTCGGCTCAGCTAACACCGGACACTAACGGCGGGGGCTGGTCCAGTGACGATAGTTTCGTGCCGGGCCGCGCCAACATGGTTGCGCAAAGTCCCCGAGTCACCGTCTCATTATGGGGCAAGGATGGCCAACCTCCTGTGCATCCCCTCGAGCGCACATTTGAACAGGAAACTCCTGTCCCTGACACAGCGTGTCAAATTGCAAACATGGATGACGATTTGTCTGCTGCTACGGTGCATGGTTCATTGTCTAATGTGTCCCGTAAAGCGCATGGAGGCTGGGCACCGAACTCTTCGACGAGGCGGCACGGACTTGCACCCGAAGATCGTGCTCAGGATGAAACACCAAGTGTCAATCAACTTGCCGCAACGCGTGAGATTGATGAGCACAACTCAAAAGTCGCCGCCTGGGTATCTGATGCCATCGAAAAGGCGGCCGGCCTCTCGATTGAAGACACAGGGTTTTCATCTCCACCTGCTGGTAGTGAGGTGATAGATGACGAAACCCCAGCTGCAGATGTGCCTCTAGGACACACCACCGAAAACAGGCACCAACCTGGCCGGGCGTACTACAATGCTGACGGTCCAGGTGGATCAATCACTCAAGTCGACCTTGACATCATGCGGCAAGGCCATACTTGGTCTGACGCACCGGTGGTGCATTCAATATCACAGAAGGATTCTGCGAGGACGCAGCCTGCAAGTTCACAAGCAGCTATCCAGCAATTCGAGAGGATGTGCCAAGACAATGAATCCATTGTCTCTCGGGCAGCCACTTGGGGAACGAGACGAAGAAGTCTGCCAAGTATTGTAGATGTCGAAGGAGTTGTGAGCGGCAATTTCTTGAAGAAGCTTTCCATCAGCAGAGGCGGTTCATTTTCTCGCCGGCCAAGCATGCTGAGAAGATTTGTCAGCAAGTCAAGTGCGAGTAACATTCGCAAACGCAGGAATAGCGGCAATATAGATGATGCTGCGTCAGACGAGGCCAACCAGTGCGACAGGCGAGACTCTGGGGATAGCCTGGCGCCCCCTTCGCACACTACCAGCAGGGTCAAACAGAGAACAACACCAAGCATAAACACCGCTTTAGTGGGAATGGCCCAGAGCGCCGCGTCTATCGGCACTGCTCATGCTAGAAGCGGCTCAATCAATGCGGCAACGCCTGTTACTTCGCCCAAGAGCCCTTTTGGTTTCCCAGTGGCTGTTCGAAACACACTCCGAAGGCCACGAAGCAAAACAGAGTTGCCTCAACGCGGAAACCATGATTCGACGCCGAATATCGTAGGCTTATTGAAGAAGCAAGGTGGCCCCCCAGTGGCTGTCTTGGCTGGGTCACAACCGGCGTTAGATGTCGATGATGACGACGAAGACGAGGATGATGTGTTGGACGATCCGGACATCAAAGTCGAGGCAGGCGAAGTGGAGGACATTGTACCTACGCTTGAAGGATTCCAGCAACACATTCTCCGCCTCAACCCCGGCCTGGAAAACAAAAACGAGTACCTAGTGGAACGAATTGCACACCAGATGATTGTTCGATACAAGAATTTGCAGAACCTAAAGATCAAGCATCTGAAGGCGGCAAACACTGGGACATGCACGTGTGGCAGTCTCTGCCTAGCCCAGGGCGGGTCTGCGGCTCCTCTCGACAGCAGAAGTGATGCTCGAGGAGCTGATCCTCTTTCGTCTCGTCCAGACTCCCCCGACGGTGAAGCAACTTCATTGGAGTGTGGTATCAATGAAGAAAACTTCCCTTCTGGCATACCAATACCGCCGACGTCGTCACTTCCGGCAGAATTGGAATGCCAGCTTTGCTATACCCGTAAAAGGTTCCAAAAGCCATCGGACTGGACCAAGCATGTCCACGAGGATGTCCAGCCTTTCACCTGCACGTGGCCCCATTGTCGAGATCCTAAGATGTTCAAGAGGAAGGCCGACTGGGTTCGCCATGAGAATGAGGGGCACCGTCGCCTAGAATGGTGGGCTTGCGATGTTGAGGAGTGTCGCCATATCTGCTATCGACGGGATAATTTCCTACAGCACCTTGTGCGTGAGCACAAGTTCACTGAGCCAAAAGTAAAGACAAAAGCTGCGATCAAGAGGTCTGGCGGCGGTGAACCAACCTGGCAAAAGGTGGAAAGATGTCATCAGGAAACCCCTGAACGACCACAGGATGAGCCATGCCGGTTTTGCGGCAAGACCTTCCCAACTTGGAAGAAACTCACAGTCCACCTTGCGAAACACATGGAGAATATCAGCTTGCCTGTCATCAGACTTGCCGAGAAGGGAGAACTAAAAGAGGACACCATCATCAGCCCGGTCCAAGACCTCCCACCTCGGAATTTCAATCTACTGCCCGTATCAAAGCAGCCTTCGCAGCAATTCAGTCCCTCACGCCCTCATGCTATATCCAATCCTACCCCCGTCGAGTTTCAGCATATGAACAATATGTATACGTATCCAGACATGGTCCGCGCGCCGCTGGACACGCCCTATTATAACCAGCAGACTGCACCGGCGCACTATACCACGCCGATAACACACGGCCATGGCCTGGCCATGCCGCAGACTGCTGGTGGGTTCGTTCAACAAGGGCAATACCACCCACTATCGGTATCAACCGGACCCCCTTATGGTCAGCCTGCGGCGGCTTTCATGGGCGGTCAGAACCAGCTGGAGACATTTCCAGCTTTCGATCCCTTGGGAATGCAGGCCCATCCGATGGGAAACCAAGTACCGTACGACACGGGGACCGACGGCAGGATGCAGGACCATTATAGCAACACCGGATCGGTGTCGCCTTTTACACATTCTCCACACCAAGGCCACGGCTCCTTCTATAACTCCTGAGCTGTGAGCCGATAGTGACGACTGATTTGTGAGTTGAAATGCATGTTTATCTTGTTTTCGCTGCGATATATACCCTAGAATTGGCGCTGGGTGGAAAAGGGGGCTCGCATGGTGCGGATTCATCAGGATCCGTCGCCGTGCATAGGTTTGGTGTTGCGGATTGAAGCGGCGTTACTGTGATGAGGTTCATCCGTGATTGGCACGAAGCCTCTCGAACACGACAGGAGATATTTGGGGTGAAGGGCAATCATGACCAGAGATACGGAGGGATATGGTAATTGGAGGGAATGGACATACTTTTTGAAGAGCAAGTGACGACTAGTTTCATCTTCTCATATTCCTTTTTCAATAGACCTCACGCACTGCAGCATGGCTTGAGCTCGGTTGCTGAATGAATGTTTGATGTTTCGTCGGATTGACAGATGCACAATCTCAACTTGACACACGCCATCAAGCCACCGCTCGCGTTGCGGCTTGTTCAAGGTGGTTTTATCTCTCGTAAATCTTAGTTTTCTTTCTACGAAGCCATGTGATTGATCAAGCCGTGATAATATCCCGAACCCTGGCTTGCTAGATTGTGGCACTAAGAACATGGCGAGACTGGAGACGCGCTTTTTCAGACAGTCTGGTCTTGGCAGATGATGATGCTTGAGTCAATACATGCCTGACATGACTGATCACTCCTCGAGTCTTTATACTGCACAAGCCGCGTGCCATGCCATCGGATACGCTGTTGGTACATCCGACGACGTCAGGTACAGATGGCTGAATGGTTAGAAACCGCCACGCACAGTAAATCTCCCATCCCATATTCAAACACCCCACCATTAATGACAGTGTCAACCCCATGACTGCTGCTAGAAAGCCATTGACGCTTTCGGGGACGATTCAAGCTCACTGGCTCCAACCTTGGGGCAAGATCCCATCCACTTGTGTATCTTGAGTTAATGCGGGAGAGAGTGGGTAAAAAGCTGATGGACATGATGTACCCGAAGCCTTCTCGAATAGCGACCGAAGGGTTGACACGTAGGGAGGGCCTTGCAAACCAAGAGTTTTCGGTGCTGGCCGACATCAAGCATTTCCGCCGATGGGTATTTGCATTAACTTGAGTCCTGCTCAGCCCCCTTTCCCCTATAAACCTTCTGTTTTGACACGCAAGATTTGTGGAATACAAACTCCACATTCAATGTCTGTCATCCAGAGAGAGGGAGAGGGAGAAAATGAATGAATGAATGAATGTGTGTGTTTGTGCTGTGCACGCGCGCCCGCCCGCCCACTTCCCACTTTGAACCGCCATCAAACGTTACGTACCAGAGCCAAGTTTCTAAAAAGTTGGAAAACACGGGCAAAAACCGGATGAGTTCAATTAAATTTTGAGGCTCATCAACTAATGACGGCCGAGCGGTGTCGATCAGTTTAGGTAACCAACCAATACTTCTCCAGCGAGATCGATCATCAGGAGTATAACCTTTTTTGTGTTAAGAAGATGGGAACTCCAAAGCATTGGATCCTACGAACAGGGGGTCGAGGGCTCTCCAATTCGGCTCTAACTTAGGCTTCTGACCTGGGCTCTCCCCCTTCTGGGCTCCGTGGCTCCCTACGGCCCCCCAATCCCTCATCTGCTTTAGCGCCCAATCGTGGCTGTTTCAAAGATAGCCGGGGCAGGCTTGGAACGGGGGCCTGGCGAGCCTAGATGGGGCCCCCCTAACCCGTCCACCCCAGCCAACCAGAGCGCTAGCTGCCCTAATTTTGGTGGCGGCCCCCCTGCCCGCTGGGGTTTCGTGGGCCCAACTTAACTTACGTCCCAAACAGATATCTGACAAGGGTGTGAACCAGAAGGCGAGAGGGTGAACGAACGGGGTCCAACGAACAAACGACGCCGTCCCTATCCTAGTCGTCATGAATGGGGTTGACGACGATACGCCGTCGAATCGATAGTGCCGGGTGTTGCATCTTGGGCCACCAACTGATCCATGAGGCACACGCCATGGCATCTAGTAGTATCTGTATCTTGCTTTCGATCCTTCACCAACCGATTTTCTCTTCACTGACCCTTTTGCTTGGCCATTTGGCTGCTATACCTCACACCACACACCACTTACCACACACCACACACCCTCCTTCTGTCTTTTCCTTACCAAGTCAGCCACCCCCCCTCTCTCTCTGCACCATTCACTCATTCTCCCCTCCCGTTCGATGGATCGATCGACTTTAAACCCGTAGGTCTCCTCGTTTCATCTATGCGCTGCGGGTTGTTCTGTCTTTCTCCCAAGCATCGTCGACCGCCTCTTCAGGTATCAGATGTCAAGTCTACTACTACTACGACCATTATTGTAGACAGCAGCTCGGCTACAAGCGTTTTCCCCTTCTTTCAAAGGCATTTTTCTGCCTATTCTTTCGTTCCAGGTTGATCCTCGGCCTCCTTCGCCCTTCTTTCTCTTGTTTAGCCACTGTTCTTCTTCTTTTTTTAACTACCTTTGTTGCTACTATTGTTGTGTCTGTTCTTTGTGTGTGCTCTGCGAGCCTTCACCTTCCTTAGATTTCGACCCGGCAAATTTCCCATCCTTTCTCAGGTACCATCACGCTTTAAACCCGACGGACAAAACCGCGACACCTCGTCTTTGGATTAGGCCTGGACTGAAAAGAGAACCCACGAAAACTGACAACTTGGAATTGGGTCGTTTGGGTTATACTTCGAACCGAGTTATACGACATCTCTGTAGAGCACAGCTGTCGGCTTTTAGTTTCATCTCAACACTAAACGGACATCACTTCCATATCGAATTTCCTTGATATACGCCAAAGACACAGTGCCTCGAAAAGGAGAGAAAATGGGGACAGGATTTACCATGGCCCGATCAGGTTTGGGGTGGAATCTTAGGCGAGCGACGATATGGGCATCCACGCTTGCGGTTGGTGTGGTGGGAGAGCAGATATTGACGGCGAACGACTTCAGCAACTGTAACACGGTCAGCGATATTACTGTCACCAGGTCGAACATGGAGTACGACAACGACGCCAAAAAGGTCACTTTTGACGTGTTAGGAACGAGCAACAAGGTCCAGAATGTCACTGCCCTCTTGAAAGTGGTGGCATATGGCCAGGAGGTCTACTCCAACAGCTTCAACCCATGCGTGACGAAAACGTATGTGGAACAGCTATGTCCCGTACCGTCAGGCACGTTTGGTGCCAAGGGCAGCCAGGACATCCCCGCCCAATACGCCAATCTGATCCCCAGCATCGCCTTCCAGATTCCCGATATTGCCGCTATGGCAACGCTGCAGCTGAAAGCTTTGGACAGTGGAGAAGACGTTGGCTGTATTCAATCGCAAGTCACCAATGGCAAGACCGCCAGCATCCCAGCCGTCTCATACGTGGCGGCTGGCGTTGCCGGCGCTGCTTTGGTATTATCCGGTGTCTCTGCCATGGGTGCCGCTTTCTCGGGGGCTGGAGCGGCTAGTGGGAGCGCTGGCGGGGCGGGAGCCATGAGTCCCAGCTTCACTGAAGTCTTCGGTGTCTTCCAAGGGTTCGCCATGAACGGCATGATGTCGGTCAACGTCCCGCCAGTCTACCGCAGCTTCTCCAAGAACTTTGCCTTCTCAACCGGTCTCATTCCATGGACCCAGATGCAGGTGACGATCGACAACTTCCGGAACTCAACTGGGGGTAACCTGACGCAGGACAGCGTTGAGTTCTTGAAGAATGCCACCCTTGTGTTCCCTGACGGGTCCACCAACAGTGCAAATGGCTCCCTGCTCAAGCGAGGCGTTGAAGATTTTGCGCTGGCTCTTCGACAAATCGAGACTGTCGTGAACCCCACAGAGACGGCGTCCGCGAATGCAACCGCGAGCTCGACGGAATCGAGCATTCGTGCAGCTGTATCTGGCATCGCGGGCTATGCCCAGATGCTCAGTGTGCCCAAATCGAACACGTTCATGACGGTGCTCCTTATCGTGGCCATCGTTATTGGGCTTATTGTGGTCGGCATTCTGTTGATCAAGGTCATCTTGGAGTTCTGGGCTCTGTTTGGCAGTTTCCCCAAGTCTCTGACAGGGTTCCGGAAGCATTACTGGGGCTCTATTGCCCGGGCTGTGACATCCTTGATCCTGCTGCTCTACGGTATCTGGGTTCTCTACTGCATCTTCCAGTTTACGCATGGCGACTCCTGGGCTGCCAAGGCTCTGGCCGGGGCGACGCTGGCTCTCTTCACGGGCGTCCTGGCATTCTTCTCTTACAAGATCTGGAGCACAGCCAAGAAATTGAAGAACACCGAGGGCGACTTTACCGGACTCTATGACGACAAGGATATCTGGGTCAAGTACAGTCTGTTCTACGAATCCTACAAGAAGGACTACTGGTGGATTTTCGTCCCGACGATCGTCTATATGTTCGCCAAGGGCTGTTGCCTGGCAGCTACGGATGGACACGGCATGGTTCAGACCATCGTACAGCTCATCATCGAGGGCTTGATGTTTATCATGCTGCTTTGGAGTCGACCGTACGAGCGCAAGTCGAGCAACTGGATCAACATCGCCATTCAGACTGTTCGGGTCCTTTCTGTCGTCTGTATCCTGGTGTTTGTCGAGGAGTTTGGCATCCAACAAACCACCCAGACCGTTACCGGTGTCGTTCTAATTGCTGTCCAATCTGCCCTTACCGGTATTCTCGCCATCCTCATCGCCTGGAATGCCATTGTTGCTTGCTGCAAGGAGAACCCGCATCGCAAGCGTCGCAAGGAGATGGGTAAGTCATACAGCTCTGCTGGCACGTGGTTGAACGGGTTGACTGACAAGACCCTACAGAGAAAATGCAGCGTGAAACGGATGCGCTCACCCCCCTCGATGCCCGCAACTCACTGCTCTTGGACCGAAGCAAGACGAATGGCAGCACCACCTTTTCAGTGTCGGACACTGTTCAGGAGGCAAAACAGCCGCTTGCGCGCAACGCTTCTCCTGATGGTTATCTCGCGGCTGAGCCGGCCAACCCCTACGGCAACGCGGCTAATCTCAGTACATTCACGCGCCCTTTGACGCCCAGCACCCCAATGGGTGGCGACAACGAGCGGCTGATCAGCGGCGCTGCTCCTATGGGCCGCGAGCCAACCCTGCCCAATTTAGGGGGTGGTGGCTACGATGGTGGCTACGACGGTGGCTATGGCGGCAATGGGGGTTATCACAACGGCTATGCCCCCTACCGATCATACTAAACGGAGCAATTCTGATCAGATTACGAACTTAACGACATGATGGGTACCATATAGTCTGCACATTCGCTCCAAACATACTTATGCATACCCTGGACAAGTGGCCGAATAGAGGGAGGAGAGGAGAAGAGAGGAGAGGAGAGGAGAGGAGAGACATGTGCGCGTGTATAATAGCGGCCTCGGAAATAACCACCAGTATTACATTAAATTATTAGTACAAATCGATCCACAGTTTGAATAAAGTCCCGTCCGTTCGGGAAAGTCAAGCTCAGCCACATCTAAGCTCTGCTGTGGCGGGGGCTCCAAACCCAACCAACCATGTCATGTCATCCATCCATGTACACACACACACACACACACAGACAGACCCTAGTTACCTTCTGTCCAAAACCACAACATCTCTCCCACCATTGACATGAGGTCATCTTTGGTGCGGAGCCTCCCCGGTCTGCAGGCTAGGTGCCTTCGAAGACCTGTCATCCATAATGCCGCACGATCATTTCACCGGCTGAGTATTGCTGTCACAGGCGCGCCGTCCAAGGTAAGCGCAACAGCTTCCCTACCACACCAAGTGGCGAGTGACAAAGCCGCTCAAACCGAAGCAGGACGCTGTCATCGATTCTCTCCAACGCCAACTGGAGACGCCGGGTCGCGGGAACGTGGCAAAGGCGGCGGCTCACGCTGGCCAAGCACCACAGAATGCCACCGTCATCCTGGCGTCGCCAGAATTTGCATCTTGGTCAGAGGATCAGGGGTTCATGTCCCGCTTACTAGCCACTCTCCACCGGCGGCGACAGGGAGACACATCGGGGACATCGACAGTGGCTGATTGTCATGTGGACGTGCTGTTCGGCGTGACAGATGGCATCGCTGCCCGCCATCATCTACACGGCAGGCCTCACCACCAGGGCCTGTCGATCATCTCCGGTGCTACTGCGTCGCTGCTCCCTTCTCTGTGGGGGCAGGGCAAGGGTGGCATCACCAGCGATCCGGACAGGGCTTCTTCGGTCGTGTTCACCGAAGGGGGCTCTGCCGATGGTCGTCTGGCCCCCACCCAAGTCACGCTTCCCCTGGCCAACACGCTTTTCCAGAATGGTCGCCGCTCTACGCTCTTCGCTAGCCGGTGGTCGAGCTCCTCGGCAGGCCAGCCGATGGAGCTGACGCAGATGGAGGAGAGATCACAGCAGGAGATCGCCTGCTTGCGGGGGCTGAAAGGGGCCTCGCCTCGCGTCCCCCTGATGCCGCTCGCGCCGCCGCGGAAAATCGCGGCGGGCCTGGGCAATATCGTCCGCCAGGTCGAGATCGAGGGCATCGCCTCGCCCGCGTCGAAAGAGCTCGAGATGCTGATCCCCCGCATCTTCGAGAAGAGGGCGGGCGCCCAGGTTGGAGATGCAGAGCGGCGGGCGCCCTCGCCCATAGGTGTGTGGGCGTGGGTCATCCCGGCGCGCTTGGTCGAGAAGGAGTTGCAACGGTTGGTTACCGCCATGAGAACCTACCAGAGCCACCAGGATGAGGGAGAGTCGCGCCTGGTCATCGACGCCTGCGACATGTACGAAGAGCTGCTATCAAACGGATGCCGGGTGCATAAGATCTGTAAGTCTTTCCCTCTTCTCCTTTCTCTTGTGGGGGTAAATTCTCATATAATACTGCTGTGCTTTGCTCTGCTCTGCTCTACATACGTTTGATGATTGGTCGTTCCTCTATTTGACTAATAATACCTTTCTGTGGCCGGGCACAGTGAGCGGTGGTGGTGGTTGGGGCGCTAAGCAGGGCCTCCTGTCGCTGGATCCGGAGACGACTTACGCGGCGGCCGAGCAGGACGATATCGACCTGTTCATCAAGGCGTTCGAGGAGCGCAACGGCGCCGACCCGTCCTCGCAAGGCATCGTGACACCGGGGTCGTACATGCTGTTCTGCGCCGAGCCTCAGCACGGCGGCACTTGGTCTTGTTCGGAAGCAAGCGGCGACTCAAGCTTTGCACTGGTCGTTGCGCCCAAGAACGAGGAGCTTCCGCTGTTGCAGCACCAGGGCCCTGACGACGACGCAGATCTAATGAGGAGAGATGGCGAGGTCGAAGTGCGGGAGGGGCATTTCGGTGCGGCGTCAAGCACTGGACTTTACCTGAGCAGGGGTTCGGGCTTCGCTACCAAGATTGATGCGCCCTATAGCGGCCTCTCGTGGTACTGACGGAAGGGGCTGGGCCACGACAACGCCTGTGTAAGTATCCATGTACTCTAGATGTTGTAGATTATTAAGTAAAGTATGTATAGTTAGGAGGCGCCCCACTTGGTACATACGTACATGTAGACAACCCTGGGTACATAGTCACTTGCCTTGTACGTTAGCTGCATGTATGTGCTAAACTAAGCTTGGCTTAGTCTGTAAATAAGTCCCTTCCTTTGTTCCGTCCGACTTTCTACGTAGAGTACTTGCTTTACTTCACTTACTTACTTGCTATAACTCCAAACCCATCCAATTATTCTCAATATCATTCCGAAGTAACAAGAAGGACAATGGATCGCAGCCTCGACGAAATCGTTGCTGATTCCCAGGTTGGTCCCTCCCTATCATGTCATCATCAAATGAGCAATGGCAAGAAGCTCTAAACTGACCTCATCCCCCGTGCAAACAGCACAAGAAACGAGGACCTCGACCTCGTCGCGGCGCCAATGGCGGAGGTGGTGGCAGAGGCGGTGGCAGAGACAGAGACAATGGTCGCCTACGCGAGCGAGACTCGTATCCTCGCGATGGCGTTAGAAAGGCAGGTTCATGCAATCCGCCGCACAGACTCGAGACGAGGCTAACCGTCATTCTCGTTCTTCTCCTACAGGTGGATTAAACTCCTATGTCTCCCCGTTTGAAATATCTATCCCTCGAAAAGAGAAGAGAAACCCCCCCCCCATCTCCATTCGCTCCGCCGGAAAAGCATGCTTCCAACTCGAATTGAAAGCGAGAGAAAAAGAAGATGCACACCCTGCAAACGCGGCTAGACAATGTCAAAACATGTTCGGAAATGCTGCCGGCTCTGCGATGGAAGAAGACGTGGGCGAACAGGGACAATAGAAAGAGAGAGCGAGAGAGTTACACCCGTTGAACACCCGGCTAACCAGCGCTCTCGTTCTGCGAGACAGTCAACTAGAGACGATCCGCGCCAGATGGATTCGTAAGATGAATCCCTCCCAAACCCGAGCCTGCCAAGCAATGCAACGAACGAAACAAGAAAGCTGACATTCTGCTGGTACGCCTTAGGGAATGGGTCCACGATAAATTCGAGGACGCCGGCTGTACGTATTAGATGCGCTCTGGCGTCGCCTAACAATAACAACAACAACAACAACTCATGGCTGACTTATATCTCGGGCAGCCTACGGTGGACGACCTCGCGGCTCTCGCCACCGCTCTCCCGGTCCTTCCTCATCGTTCGTCTCCAACTCCTTGCCCGTAGTCACTCTGTTAAGCCATGCACTCGCTAACCGTCGACTTCAACAGTGATGCGCACGGCACCAAGGTCAAGGTCGACAACTTGCACTACGAATTGACCCAAGAAGATCTCGAGGTAAGCCACGAAAGGGTGACCTTTTCTGCGAGCTGAGATGATGGCTGACACTGCTGGCTTTTCAGGGGCTCTTTGGCAAAATCGGAGATGTTACCAAAGTTGAGCTTCTTTACGACCGCGCCGGACGATCTGAAGGTACTGCGTACGTGACGTACAATCGCCATGATGACGCAAGGGAAGCGATTCGCGAATTCGACGGCGCCAACGCAAAAGGTACACAGACATGGACAAGAGCTTGCTTGCATCAGACCTGGGGAGCTAACAACCCTGCTTTACAGGCCAGCCGATTCGCCTGTCCATCGTGCCTCAAGCACCTAGGCGCAACCCTTTCGACTCGGCCTACATGCCTGGCCGGTCCTTGGCCGAAAGGATAACAGCGCCTGCTGGGCGTTCTCGCTCGTTGTCGCCCAATCGCTATTCGAACCGGGATAGAGACGTCGACCGCTACGTGCCTGCGGGACGATCCGGTGGCCGATCGCGTAGCCCCATGCGTCGCAACAGACGAGGAGGGGCTGCTGGTGGTGGCGGTGGTGGTGGTGGTAGTGGTGGCGGCGACAGAGGAAGACGACCCGGTGTGCGGCGAGAAGCCAGAGAGAAGGAAGATCGCGAAGGTGGTGAGCGCAAGGGTCGCCAAGGCCGACCTAAGAAGACAGCCGAGGAGTTGGACGCGGAGATGGCTGACTACTTTGGCCCTGGTGATCACGCAGCGAGCGCTCCTGCTGATATTGCAGCTGTCAACGAGGCGCCGGCTGTAGATGACATCGACATGATCGAGTAAAGACGTCTGCCGCTACATTGTCCATAGAAGGCTTGGTTGTACAAGCAGCGCGTCATCAAGCAAAGGTAGCTTGCTTCACGCTATTTGCGGTTTAGCGTGCACATAGAATGACTGAAATAAAAGGCAGCATCAGTTCCTCTCACTTGCTTACATCTAGCTTCAAGGGATCATGGTTGACTCAAGTATGCATTGGTAACGTGGCAAGCGAGTCACTTGACGAGCATGATTGTATGACGTGATAGTAATAACTATAAGTGGTATCTAAATACACGGGCTAATAAGTGTGTCGTGGCACAACAAGTTGTCGTCGAAAGTGGTAGGATAGTAGTGTTCGTTTTGCATAAGTGACCATGGCCATCATGATGATATCCAGTCGTCTCGTTTCAACCGTCGTCGTCGTTCGCCTCGTCTCCCCCTCCCTCTTTTCCTCGCGACGGGAGAAGATGCTTCTTTTCCCTTTCGGCCGCTTCTCATTCTATCAACAACAAAGCAGATGAAGAACGCCAAGCGAGTGCCCCCTCCCTCCGTTCCTGATCTTGACGGGGCCTTCCCTTCCTTGTTTGCTTCGTCATATCTTCAAAACGATTGCTTGTCTCATTCATGGCTTCTCTCCGTCAGAATCAACCTCCATTTTTTCTCCTACGTTGTTGGCAGTCGCTCCCTGCTCCGTAGGCTCCACGGCGGGACTGGCTTTATCGTCATCCCCTTGCCGGCTCTGTTCGTCCGAGTCCTCGGTGGCAACGCGAATCGTCTTCTCCTCCGCCTTGTTGGGCGTCGAGGCCCCGCCCTCCTTGGGGGGCGGGTTCGGCGTCGTTGGTACGATGACATTTAGGACACAGTCGTCCAGATGCTCGTAGAATTCCTGCGCCGTCGCAAAGCGCGTCTGACAAATCGAACACTTGGCGTCTCCGCCACCACGGGAACTGTTCCCCGTGATGATCAACTTGCGGCTGTTGGGCGGAGTCTGTTCGACGTTGTGGACGGCAGTAAGGTGGCGTTTGAAGACATCCGCCCTGTTGAAGGCCTTCTCGTAGGCCGTTCCCGGGCCTGGACAGAACGGACATACCATAGTTCCCTTGTAATGTGTTAGAGCATGCCGGTTCTTGTCGTACTTCCTAGCAAAGCCTTTGACATGGTACTCGCACGTTTCAATGGGGCATTTCTCGGGCCGTTCCTCTTGATGAGTCAACATGTGTGCCGCCAGATCTTTGAATACCCGGCCACAATCCGGATGCGGACACTTGTTCCTGTTGTCCTCGATCTTGGGTGCTATAGGGCTACTGCTGTGCATCGCACTGTCCAGCGAAGGCGCTATTGACGGTGCAAGAAGAGGCCCCTGAGGGGGCGGAGGGGCAGGGGCAAGCCGAGGCGCTTCTAGGTACGGAGGCTGCCTCGGCAGGGTAAACTCTTCAACCATCCTAGCATCATTCTCTTCGTCGCCGCTGTCGCTGTCATTTTCGTTGCTCACGTCGATTGACTGCCGTACTTCCCGCATCCAGTCCTTCAATATGGTCATGGGGGGCCAGTCTCCGCTCGCCTTGCCACCCCGGTGTGGATTGAAATGCGCTCGTCGCAAGTGAGCGGCGGCGTTGTAGTATGCACCGTACCGCTTTTGTGTGACACAAGCTTTGCATTTGGTAAGCGGTATGGCAGGCTGAGGCGAGCTTGGACTGTGGTTTGGCGGCTCGGTGCATACCCATCTCTTGACGAGGGCAGCGTGCTTTGCATCCGTATGTCTCCTCAACTCATGTTCCCCGCGGAATCCCTCCGGATACTCGTTACATTTGGAGCAGTAGACGCGACGGAGAGGTGGCCGGTGATACGAGGTTCTGAGTTTGCTGGGGGAGACCAGACCCCTGGCTATGGCCCGCGTGAAAGCTGGGCTTTCCCCGACCGTGTGCCTCCGGGTAGGCTCTAGGCCAAACGCGGGTCCGCCTGTCTCTGCCTCGGCCCTGTGGCCCCAAGCCTCGATCGGTCGCCATTCCGGCACTGGTTTCCGCGGCTCACCAAGCTGAGTCGTCACGCTCGGGATTTGGTACGACACGGTCCGATAGATCGGCGTACGCTGTCTGAAAAAGCCATTGAATCCAATATTGTCGGCCAGGTACCCGCTGCCTAAGCCGAGCAAAAAGTCCTTCGATGAGCGGATCCCCCAATGTGGCCACTCTTCTTTGCGGATAGCACCTGATGTGGCTGCAAACAAGAACTTGTCGCTGTCATCCATCTCCACCCCTGGGTCGTCAAGTACCAAAGGGGTCGACCAAGCAAAGACACTGACGAGAATCTTGTAGACACTATGCATCGCTGTAGCGCCTGTGGGCATGTGCATCGCTGACTGGGCATGAGCCGAACCCCCACGCGAAGGGGTAGAGATCAGATCCGCCAAAATCGTTCGCACGATACTGAAGATGCACAGGGACAGAAAAACCGCCAGCCAGCTCTTGGGCTCTGTGAGCACCCTACGTATCGTACTGCTCTCAAACGACTGCAAAAATTGCGACATGCAGTTGTATATCAGTCGGTTTCGTCCATCGTAGTCGATATCCTCTGGGAGAATTTGAGCGTTTGCCATATTCACATCCGTCCTGATGGATGGTTCGGTCTGTTGCAGGTCGTAGAACAGGATCTCCCGGAGGAGCAACTTCGCCCGGTACAGCACAGGGTATGTCTGCTTTTCCAGCTCTCGGTTCGGCGATAGATAGCCACTCAGCTTGAACAGCTCCCAAAACCGAAACGGTATGCCTTCGGCGTTCCAGCTGGCGGCGAGAACTTTGAGAACCGGAGGAGCTCGATCGATGGGGTCCTTCAAGTAGGCTGCAGTGGTGGGATTCGCTATCGGCAAAGAAGCCAGGTCCTCAGTCCACCAGAATCCATCATCAAAGTCCAGATGCGACTTGACCAGTTCCGACATGGCAGGGCTAACAATATAAGTCCGCTCCAGATACTCGTTCATATTGCGACGTCGCGCCATCGGAGACGTCACCGGGGTCTGAACTTGTCTTGGCGACAGAATCTCTACAGAACACATCAGCAGCATGTCATTGTCCCAGCGCGCAGGTCCAGCTTACCTGGCAGCATGTAGTCAGCCAATACGAGCAGGGGGCCGCGCTGACAGCCCAGTACGCTCCAGAACTCATCGCCAGCGGACGTCGGAGGTTCCGCGCAGAATGCACAATCGTCTTGCGAATCGCACTAGTTAGATGTTAGCGGTCGCCTTGAGCAGGAGAGCAAGGCTGATGGCTAAAGTCATACCGGCTTGGCTTGGACCTTGCATCGAAGACACGGTCCAGTATCTCGAGGTAGTCGTAGCTCGCCGATGGACTCCAGTCGCCCGTGGCCGACTCTACTCCGTTTAAGCGGTGGTAGGTCAATCTCGGAATCTATAGATCCTCGACGTTGTGATGGCAGGTCGTTACCATATGCGTACGCGACTGGGGGTTCTCTTCTGTCTCTGGCCTGAGCGACAGGGGCCAAAGGGGCCAGGTTCGAGGGAACCGAAAGCCGTGGTAAGGAGACCATGGAGTTCGCCTTGAGTCGATCTGTGTTGAAAAGCCGCGCCGTGGCTTGTTCTGGGAAGACGACGTGCGGAACACTGTTGACCGAGAGTCCAGAGTCCCGCTTGGAGGGAGTGGCGTGTTCTCGCATATGTTGGTCGCGGTCCTCGAAGTTGGGGAAGCCGTAGATGTAAGAAAGACACCGCTCATCCCAGCATTTGAAAGAGGCCTGGGTCCTAGGGATTACGGGTACGGTCTCCCTCATCCTCCAGCCGCGGAATACGGGATCATAGAAGGATACATTCTTCTCCAGCCAGGTGCTATACTCGGGCGGTGCATCGCTCTGGGTAGGAAGCCTCAATGCCTCGAGAAAGCTGGGGTTGAGTAAATCTAAGCCTATTCGTACCGGTGCACGTCTTAGATGATGAAATTCCATAGAGATGCTGTCGCAAAATATTCACTCTCACCTTGGTCGATCAGTGAGCTCTCAATGCATTCGCATTTATACTGCAGCGCTCGTGCCTCCTCGGCATCTGAGAGCGGCCGTATGGCGGAGGACAGATCTTGAGAACTGTTAATGGGATTGCAATATGCATTGGGATGATTTGATTTGTATGTAGATATAAAAAATGATGTGGGCAGATAGAGGAGTGGAGAGAGAGAGAGTGTGTGTGTGACTGACTTTGGTTTTCTGCATATGCCTCAAGTGCTCGAAGCTTGTACCGCAGCATGTCAAGCTCGAGTTTGCTCTTGGGGTCATGTTTGGCAGGAAGGAGTGCAGCTAGCTTGGCCTGGATAGCAGCTTGTTGTTCGAATAAACTTCTTATCGTGGGGTCCAGAGACTGGTCAAAAGCAGATGCGACCGGAGTGTCGAGGTTCTGAGTGCCGCGACCATCTTGTCGAGGCTCAGCTGGATATGTGTCGGCCGCCATCTCTCTCTCATAATACGTCGGTGGATATCCTATCCCCCGTAGTCGGGCTTTTTTTTCTTCTCTTCTTCTTCTTTCTCACTTCAATTTGCTTGTCTAGGTGCCCTGGAGTGTTTTCTCTCTTCTCTCTCACGCGCTCTCAGAGTCTTTCTTTCTCTCCACCTCTTTCCCTCCTTCACTCACACGTCGCACGTCTCAACTCGTGGGCGCGCACCCAAGCGGGGAGCTGACCTTTTGGAGCGCATCAACTGCCGATTAGTAATAAGAATTGATCAAGATTTCCCGGATACATGATCAACAAATATACACACAAGAATACAACACCAACAGGAAAGAAAGAAAGAAAGAAAGAAAGAGTAGTTGAGTGGCTGTGGCAAAGATCAAGATGGGGTCGAGAAGAGGGAAGGTAGTAGTCAGAATCTACGAAGAAACACAATATGCAACCCGCACCGCCTCATAAGAGCCGTGGAAGGATAAACAGCCAATAAGGTGGGAATGGAGAGCAGAACCGTACGAGGCCGGTCAATGTGGGGGGTGATGGGGGAACTTATTTTTTCTTTCTTTTATTTTTTTTTCTTTCTTTCTTTCTTTCTCTCTTTTATTCCCCTCCCCCCCTGGGTTGCAGCAATCTCTCGAACTTGTCACGATTTGGGAAAGTATCAAATATTAGACAGGGCCAGGAGAAAGAGAAGGTAAGGGTAAGGCCAGCAATAGGTGGGGCGAGCAAGACCAGACCAAAACAGGCCAGCATCCCATCCCTCAGATCAAATTCAATTCATGGGCCAGGAGCCAGCTGGGTAAGTAATAAATAAGTAGGTCAGTACTTTATTAGGTATACTGCATGAGTATCGAGGTAGGTGATAGCGGCAGTTGATCACCTCGTTTCTGGTGTCTGCTTGTCTGGTGTAGGTGGCTACACGTGCACATCCGGTACATACTAGTCGCAGCATCCAATGCCCTTGGCACCTGAAGTGAAAAAGTATCTCAGCTACACCTCCTGTTTGCCAGTCCCGGTTGATACATGGCACAATCATTCCTACGTTACCCATAGTACTTCCAAGCCGATACACCAGCCCCAGCCCAGCTCCGATGTGAATCCACATCCACAGGGCAGGCCAGGATCTGTCTTGTTCCCGGAGCTGGGTGGGGGGGTTGGTCGGGGTCGGGGTACTTGTACTGTAGCATGCAATGTGTGCAGTCGGTTGCCATCACTCCAGTCATCGGTCTCTGTGTGCAGTAGGCTGTATGCAGGCCAATGATGCTACTCTACTGTGCCGGCTACCATACAGTCAGTCCTTGTGAGTACCTCCCAGCCAGGGCCAGTCATATCTCCATAGCAAATCTACCTAATCCGCCTTGCTGCACGCAGGCTGGTCAGGCCTCACATGCGCACAGCACACACAAACAAGAGTCGGACCGCAACGGCAGAAACTCATTAACCTAGGCTGGATGAATGGTTGGCAATGTCCATCCAGCCACCCCATTCGACCCATCCTTCGGCTTTCTACCACCCATTTCATCTATGTACAGGAAGAACGGACGGAGAGGGGAGAGGGAGAGAGAGAGGAAGACAACTACTCGTAACCGAACAATCTCAAAGGAAGCCCACTTTCTCGTTCGGCTGTCTGTCAACAGACAATGGGACCCGTCGCTTAATTGTTTAATTGTTTTCATAGCTACGGAGTAGTTAGTTAATGGTAATTCATACTAATACAACCCCCATTTTGGCATGTAACGGCTGATGTGTTATTACCCTTGGCCCCCTGCCCTGTCTGCCCCATTGACTTCAGCCCAACGGTCAAGCTCGGTATTGTTTCGAACGTCGTCCTGTCAAAAGCCTGGGACGGAAAAAAGGAGGATTCAGACGGGTGAGGCTAACCTAGAAGTGGGTTGGGGCTAGAACGACGCCTTTTGATGAAACAGAAACACCAAGAAGAAGAAGAAGAAGAAGAAAAGAATGAATCTACGGTCCATGTACTGCTAAAGAAACTCAATGGACTCACCTGAGTGATTAACTCCTTATTCAGTCCAGGTATGCATGTACCACTAACCTAGTCGGAGCATGATGTACGAGGCAGAGGCCGTTAAACCCAGCTATCCCCAGCTCCCTTCTCCCCCTCCATTATGATGCCGCGCACATGGTTTAGGTGAGTACAGTAGGTGGCAGGCTACACATGCAGCCATAGGAATAAATGGCGATCAACGAGTAATACAAAATCCCGTACAAGCCACTAGCCGGGCCCAGGTCCAACTTTTAACCTTAAGAGAAAAAAATGCAAGACGAACAGCATCAAAGAGGTCGGTCGGTGATGGAAGAAGAAAACATTGGATAACTCAGAGGTTGATAGTCTCGTGGGCAACTGCTTGTCTCTCAATCCCGGTTAGTGCTAGACGCAGCGCCACGACCGCTTCTTTGGTTTCTAGAGATGCTCTAGGCCCTGCCGGAACACACAGACAATTTTACAAGCTGAAGAGAGAGCGAGAGAGGGTGGGGTGGAAAGGGCATGCCCGTCTGTACTGACGCAAATGTGTTGGTTGTTCTTATTCATCGTCCTCTTTGTGCAAATCCACACGCGGCAGGCAGATAGCCTTCCCCCTTACAAATATACATCCGACGGATCATCGACGATCGACAATGGACGAGTCGTACCGACTGTCGGCGCACACGCTGAAGCTGCACCTACTACTGACTTGACTACCTGCTGAGAGGGCGTCCACCCCATCTGCAGCGCCTCGCAAACCCCTCCCCGGCGCGGCGCAACGGTCGTCCCCGCCGTCGCCCAATAGGCTTCTCAGACTTGGCAAACCGGCTGCACAGCTTCCGGCTCGAGCTCCTCGACTGGACAAGAGGCGGGCGGGAGAGGCAGAGGGGAGAAGGAGAGAAAACAAACCGGCGATGGGGGACGACGGGGTAACCCTTGAAAAAACAGTTCCACTACAGCCCACTGAGTACCCCATCACTTGTACTCTTTCGCATGACTTGCCGCTAGGATATCAGGTTTGCAGATCGAGGAAGACGGGTTGGTGTTAGGCACATGTTTAGTAGCTGTAGAGCGTGAATTGCATTGCATCAGCGAGTCGTACCTCGACTATTGTGGTGGTACCCCTTATGATGAAGTCGATGGAACGGAAACCTCGGACGCTCAAACTCGACCAGCTAACTCGCTCGTAGCTCTTTCATCTGTCCTGCTGGCGGATGTGCGGGCGAGGTATGCGATAACTTCCGACAGAAATGAGCTGACACTGCTGCCGATCACTGCCGTAAATGGCATCCTTGTCTCTTAGTTGAAGCTGTTAAGGCGGCCCAGTTAGGCTGGTCTGATATGAAGAGCCGAGATGCAGGCAGGCTCACAGGCTACGAAACCAGCTGGCGGGCGATAAGGGAAGGAAAGCGAGCATGGCGAAATGGCGGTGATCGAAACAAGTAGGTGGTGGCATCCCACCCCCATTCCATCCCATCCCGGATGTCCACCATGCACGTGAGACTCGATTCAGCTCCTAGGCTAGAGGTCTATGATTTCAGGCGCGGAGTATTCAGGCACTGGCATGAGCAGACTTCGTCCGAATATATAAGCAACTGAGGAATGTGCTCATCATCGCCTTGAGTCGGTCCATCCGATAGTACTTTTAGCTCGATGAAGAGAAAGACGCGAAGATGCTCTGTAAACTTTCGTGCTTCCATCCGATTTGATCTCAATCATTAAAGCAGCAAGACACACCAAGATTGACTATGACGGTGGGATTTATTTAGAGATAACATCAGGCTTTGCCGAGATTGGCAACGCGAAAAGCTGAAGATATACTAACAGTCAATAGGGACGCTCACTAACCTGTTGTACCCCAGTCCCCCTCACCCTGGACTGTCCTCCGGCTCAGCTAACCCGCGCGCCGAGAAGAGGGTAGCATCGTGGCTTTTAAGCTAAGGTGGACTGCCGAGGCAAGCAAGCCCTCCTCTCCCTCCTCCTCCTCCTCCTTCTCCTCTCACACACCACACTCCCCGATTAGGTAACGTCTCGAAACGGTCACCTTAGATGCTACTACCATGTCATTTCGTTCTCACCTCTCCTCTCTCTCTCCCTTGGTTGCCCAGAGGAACCCGTTCCTCCCCCTTCCAGCTAGGGCTGTAGTGAGGCGAACGGGACAAAAACATGATACAACGACGGATGACTGACGAGTCCGTGTATGTAGCTAGTAAAGCCAACAACTAAATTTCCCACCAGCTGGATAAAAGAAAACCGGTTTGGCAATCCAAAGACCTAAACATGGTCTGTTTCGAGCAGACGCGCGTGTGTCGCGCCGCATGGTCCCTCCCTCCCCGCCGTATAAAAAGTCGAGCGGTTCAACGGGCAACGCACCTACACTCACTTCCGGATATAACACCAGCCAGCCAGCTCCAAGACCCAAGCCAGAGAAGAAGCTGGACACCACCAACCACATCGATAGGAACGTACGCACGCGTGCCACAGGGTATATAGTTGTAAAGAATCTCATCATCATATCGCCTTGTTTTGAGAAATAGTGGAAGCCGGGAAAATGACGACGAAAGCTAAACTATGCGACGACACGAAAAACTCTCCCAAGTATTTCGCCGCGCCACAGATCAAAGCGTGCATAGTCTTAAATCAGCTGGTGGGCGAAAAGACTTTGGACTATATTCTCAGCCTGAATCTCAATAGAGTTATCGACTATCGCCATTGGGTTCTCGGTATGGTTACTCGTAGCCCAGCCCTGCTGATAATGCGATAAGGAGGTCTTGCATGCCATGCCTATGTGTCGTGTAACAGGCTTGATACAAACTCACATACGCTCCTTGGTTTCTTCTGTTCTGGTTCAAGCAAGACGGGAAATCTTTGCTCTCGCCTCCTTCATATCAGATGAAGTCTCAGCAGGTGGTAGTAGTCGTCCCTGCTGTAGAGGTGGCCTCGTAGGAGCCCGCTCAGCACGGCACGACGGGCCCGGCAGCCCGGACGTGCGAGGACTGTCTGGCCGTTGCTGCGAGGATACGCAGCCAAGTCGACAGCGCGCAGGGAGGGCGCTGTCGAGTCATGGGCGAAGGCCTTCGTCTGACTGGCTACACCTGTTCGTATGTATGTACGCCCAGCTCTACCTGTAGACAGTAGGAGCGTCGCCGGTCCGCGTGAGATATCGCGAATGAATCAGCTAACTCGCCTGGGCCCTCCTGGCTTCTGTTCTACAAGTGTCTACATTTGCGTTACTGCCGAGTCTTGGTGCGAGGTGAAGTCGCGGCCGCCGGCGGTGCTGGCCCAGCTGTCATGGAGACGCGGCCAAACTTGGTGTAACCAAGAGGGCAACACCAACCAACCACCGCTGTTGCTGCTTCCAATCCTTCGGCTGGGGCCTATGTCGTTTTAGCGATTAGTAGACTATCCGTAAACGCGATAACAGACTATTGGTGATCCTGAACAGGACCCTCTCCGAACAGCCCAGCCAGGTGACCAAGTCAAGCTGTAATAATAGAGGCATCGTCGTACTTTGATCCTGGAGACAGAGAACACTGCCCAGCACACTGATCAACCGCATAGAATCCATCCTTGGCACCCTTGGCACCTCCTACCTCGTCAGTCACCAGATATATCCCCTGTTTCTTCTACATATGCAGCAGCAGCTTGGCTTTTCATACATTCCATCGCTCTGCGGTGTAGCACGATGCGCATGCGTTGCCCCGTCCCCCCCCTATATGGAGGATATGCCCGTAGCCGTTCTACGGACGTGCTGACAACGCGCGCCTATAACATCTTCTCTGCCTCTCTTCCCCTACTTTCTCCAGTTCCTGTCTTGTGTGCGTGAAAACAGCAAAGAAGAAGAGCAAGGTAGTTGGAAGGGGGACGGGTTGGTCTACAAGCTGTACGCTGTATGCAAGAAAAGCGTACGGAAATCAACATGAGAGCAAAAAGGGTCGTGACGGCGACGCCCACCGCAGATAAGACATACATACGATCTCAGGCATATCTAGGTATCCAGGGCCAACATCAGCTTTAGTTAGTCTAACTCGTATAACAAGTGCAGACAATGTGCACTTCACAAACCAGCTCGAGCATTCCGACCTACGGCTACCCCTTTTGAAACCCCATGGGGTCTTAGGAAGCGAGCAGCTTAAAGCTCCCTCAGACACCATCACCAATGTGCCCAAGTGATTCACAAGGAAAGAAGCATTGTAAAGATGATGAAACTAACTCACCATGCCTCGTTCATGCCGCAGTCAGCTCGTGCCAAACGAGGGAAAGTAGCAGCTAGCCGCCATAGGCGACATAAAGTGACGTGCTCGTTTTTCCACGGGATACTGGATTTTGCAAAGCAAGTCTAATCGAATGCCGTGGGTCGTTTGTTGGGCATATGTGTACTCCCGATGCTAATGCCGCTCGCCAAAACGCAGTAGAAACTCCGCCTCATATCTTGTTCCCTTTCCCTCCACGATTCATCTCAAGGGCGAATACAATGAAACTGTTGTATTCCTCCCTCCCCCGGGGAATCATTGTTATGATTATTAGCAAACAAGCAGTAGACGCATGTGTGGTATCTCATGCAAGTATTTACGTCGCTCCCTTCCCAGGCGTCCCCTCTCCTTAAAGTCCAATTCACGTTTCGCTCGTATTACACCTCCTCCTCCGCCCACCGCTTCTCTCTCAGTGGTAAGTCCTCCCCTCTCTCTTTCCTCTGGCCGGTGTACTCCGCCTTCCATGCCCAGTACTCGCCCAGCCTGATCTCTGCGTACGAGGCATAGTCAAAGTCGATTTGCGAAATGGTGGCTTGGATCAGCGCCCAGATTCCCCAGTAGAAGCCAGGGAGCCCCCTGAATACGTCGACTTCTTGGCACATCCTGTCGATTTCACTGTCCACGTCGACATTCGCAGGCTTGCTAGGCAAGAGAGCAAAGTATTTTCGTATGTACTCTGCGATGAACTCGCGCCTCTGCGAGCGCGTCGGCAGAGCCGTGTAGTCGCAGTCGAAACCACCCCACTCGGCAAAGTGATTCGCCAGGTCGAAGGCGGCAGGTGACGGCGTGGCGTATTCGTAGTCGATAAAAGCGACCGACTCCTCCGTGTCTGGCGAGCTCGCTGCTTTAGGCTCGATGATGACGTTCCCGCTCAGGAGGTCGCAATGTGCGAAAACGAGCTAGAGAGAGGTCCGTCAGTATTCTGCACTTCCCCAAGATTCAAGAGGATGGACGGGGCCACAAACGCCGTATTCTCCTAGCCCAGGCCGCTGACTCAGCTCGTCTATGAGCCAGTAGAACTCCCTTTGCAGCTCTTCCTGTCTTGATCGTTCCGTTTCCGTCGCCTGAGGCAGAGCGTGCAGCCACTTTTGCATCACAGTCCAAACGTTGGGTGGGGGTTTGTTCGGCGCAATCATAGCAGCAGAAGCGCCGTTGGTCGAGCCTGTCAGGCCGCTGGTCATGGATGATGCGTTGTGCACGCAAGGCATGGTTGCATGCCACTGCGCCAAGCGCCGGGCGACTGCTAGATACACCCGAGTCTCCCTGAGATCCTTGGGCGTGGTGACGGTGCCTCGGAGGTAGCGGTACATCATGCCGTTGGAGAACCTGGCGAGGAGCTCCGGGGCGAGGCCATGCTTCATGAGGAGCTCATGGTTCTGTGTCTCCCGCTGCCTATCGATCAAGACGTCGGTTCCGTGGCCGTATGCGCGCAGCAGGATGGCCTCGTTGTCTATGTCTTCCTTGGACGCCCCTTCCCTCCTATTGATGGCCTTCAATAATGTATTGGTGATGCCGTCTGTGAAGCGCTTGAACTCGACCTTGGCACCGGGGCCGGCCCAGTCCGGGCGTAGTGCTGTCACCAGCTGCAGTGCCGAGGTGTCCGGGTTTGTATGATCGTACGAGAGGTCTATGATGGGGATATGGACAGAGGCGCCATTGCTGCCGCCGTTGGCCGTCGAAGAAGGCATCTCGGCGTCACACCAGGATGGAGTGAGTGCAAGGGCTGGTGTTTAGTACTTGTCTTGTATCAGTTCCTAGTCAGTCAAGGATAGGGAGCTAGACTACGGGTGGGATACACTGCGAATCATGGGGTTCTGGGGGAAAAGAGGGATGTATAATAGACAAGTCGTGTTAGTCATAAGGCGAGAGAACAACGGCAGCAGAGTCTGGTATGTAGCTTGTTTGTATGTTTGATGTACTTGCAAGCTGTCTGGGAGGTATTAGTAGGACTCAGAAAAGGAGAAAACGTCATTGGGGGGAAGGAACTTGGAGATCAAGGGCGTGCGCAGGCAAATAAAGGGACCAGCCAGTCAAAATCTACTAGTGAATTTAAACCCCTGCAGGAACCCCTCACAGAAGCTACTCCTCACAATGGATGCAATGCTAATATCCAGGAGTTACTAACCTAGTTGGTGGGGTAAAACCGTAGCCCCTCCTTGGGAAGACAAAAAAAAAAAAAAGAGAGAGACGTTTGTTCTCTGACTGCTGTTTGTTTGGTTACTTACTCTAATAATGAGGGGAAAACAGGGGGAAAAATATGGATCGAATCCGACGGAAGGGGAACAGAACAGATGCCAACAAAAGTATCCAAATAGGAGACGGAAGGAAGAGGGGGAAATCTACAACTCAACTAAGTTACACGAGATCAACTGCCTATTCAGGATGTCTGTTAGGTGGTACTCCGTAGTGTAGCGTCAGTGTACACGTAGGTGGGAGTGCAAGTGTTATTCTAGTTGCGATTAAGTTGAGACCTTATACCTGCCTATCACCCGTGGGGCGATAGAGCGAGTGGGGAGGGGGGTTCTGCTTGGTTTTGTTTGGGTCCCATTCATATCCCACCAACATCTTGAATGTTGCGAGCATGTGAAGGGAGAGCAGACAGAAGAAATAGTAGAAAGTCATAAGAGAGCGCAAAGTGAAAAGATGCCTGCCTAGGTTGGTGAAGCCGTTCCACTGCAGTATGTAGATTGGTTAATTTGATTGATCAAAATTGCTTCCAGGGCTGGCTTGGCTTGGCCTCTCCGCCGTGGAAGCGTGAGGGGGTCTTGATGGCGGAGGTACAGAGATGTCCACTTGCATGTACATACGTGGAACCAGCCATGATATCCCGACCATGGACCATGGTAGTACTATGACCCTTCTCTTCGTCTCATTCATCGTCTTCGTCTTCCCGGGCAGGTTTCCACTTGAACACTTTCTCCCCTATTATCCTCGGCCAACCTGAGATGGCCTCAGCCCATTCATCCAGCACATCGCTGAAGAACATAAGCAACCTGCTGAAGAAGAACAGACTCAGGAATGATATAGCTGCCACGACTGCGAACGTATACCAGTACGTGTTGCCGTTCCACCACTTGTAGAGGTCCTCGATCTGGATGGAGAAGTAACTCGTAATGAAGCTGATGGGCAGGAAGAAAACACTGAGCTTCGCCAGCAGAGTCGCGCTTCGGGTCAGCCGTGCTGTCGCCGACGAATCCTTCTGCTGGGTGAGGTTGAAGTACTAGAATGTGGCATCCACCTGTCAGCAACTTTGCAGCCAAAGTCTACGGGGAGGCTTGTCCAGGTCCGGCTTACTGTAGTCGACAGAGCGCTGATCTCCTCGAGATAGCCCTCAATGGTATTGAGCATGAGCCACCGCAAGCGGTCCGCCAGGCGATCGAACCGATTCATGGCAGACTCCGTCAAGAACACTTTTCGGTTCTTTACATTCATCACCCGCTGGCGCTCTGTCCTATCGCCCTCAGATATCGTCGTGCTCATTCTGCTAAGATGCCCGGTGGAGTATCGCGGACTGGATTCTAGATTCTTGTCACTCGTGCGCATCACCTTGCCGATCAGATATCGATAGCCTTCAAACAAGTGCTTCAACTCGCGAAGGTCCTTGCTGAGGTAATGGAGCACCGGGATGATCTCGGAGGCCTTGGTTTTGCTTTTCCGGGTCTGATCCTTATCAGTATCAATCATGCCATGGGTCTTGATGGCGCATCATCTAACTTACCGCACTACCCAAAATCTTTGGCGTCTGGAGGGAAGTCAGCAAATGGGGCCTGCATATGGGTGTCGTGCTTGGCTTGGGCGACTCACGATGTCCATCAACTTCTTGCCAGAGATCCTCAGAGGCACTGCTGCCACATAGTCCTCGAAGAGGTAGTAGAACAAGTTGCTAGTCCCTTCAGCAGCTAGGTCCGGATCAGGAACTTCTCCTCGCTCGCGCGGGTGTGCCATGCCTTGTAAGGATTGACGGATTGCAGCCTGGGAAAGTGGCTGATCCTCAAACCTCCTAAAGCCAAGATTGGATAATTGAATCAATACTGTGGACGTGTTGCGCCTCATGTTCTTGATCTCGGCGGTTCGCCAAGCGTCCTCGCCCTCGGGTGCTTCGCAGTTTGGCTTATCATGTACCGATATCACCGTGTCTGTCACGACATTAGTCTTTGCCGTGGCATTTCAGGAAGTATGTCCCTACGGTCATGGCATATGACGAGCCAGCGGTAGTGCCTAGGGGGTATGATACTGTTCTTGTCTGGGTGCACGTCGGCAAATCTCTCGGGCAATTTGGGCCGATTATGTAGCCAATGTGCACCGATACAGAGAGCTTCATGTTATGTCAGCCTGAAGCCGTCAAGGATGAGGCTTTGGGGCTCTCTCTCTCTCTCTCTCTTACCTTTCGGGTTCAGGTCAATATCGGAGTAATTCATTGTGCTCTTCATCATCATAAAGAAATCCAAATTGTCGCTACCAAATGCCGAGGCAGAGGAAGGATTCTTCGCCAAGTGGCCGGTCAGCGACAATCCATTTAGCTGGATGGCTTTCCCTGGGCTGCCGAGTCCTTGCTCGACATCGTTGGATTTCTGTGTGGCTGGGACACCCGGTTCTTTCACCGGCTTCTTGCGGGGCCGTGTCATAAGACTGGTTAATCGTTTCGACAGGCCATAGTGTTCCCCGATGCGCACAGTCAGGGCTCTATTGTAGTCATGGTTCGCAGTCCAGATATTGCTGATGCGACATGTTAGGTTCTTGAGCTCTATGCGGAAGATGCCGAAGCACTTACATCCAACGAATAGGATAGTCTTCATCGCGGTCCGCGCCGAGGAGCTCCGCAATGTCTGCGTCGTCGAGATTGTAGGCGATGCGCGCATGGTCGGGTCCGAACTCTACCACGAAGTTCCTGCAGTTCTCTGCCGCCGCATGCTGCTCAGCATACTCAAAGGCACCCTGGTCATCTAGGTCGGAGAACTTAATACTGCATCTTGACGATGAGCTAGATGATGCAGTTTCCATCGCCATTTGGACTTGATCGAGAATGGGTGATCGAGGAAAAGAGGATGGGTTTATTTGCGAAATGCGACGAGAGACGCAGACGCGGCGAGGCTGTCATACAAATAATAATAATGATACACATTGGTGTTCGGCGGGTCGCATGCTGCTGTGCCCGGCGGCTGGGGCGTTAATCCAAAGAGGGCTATTCGTTAGTTAGTTAGTTAGTATATGCGAGTTGGCGATCTGCATCACACTACGGACTAAGCTTAGTGAGTGAGCATGGACTCGCCCCGGTGTTGCTATTTTCGTCAGATGATATGTGATTCGTACAGCCCCCAAAGTCCAGCTTGCAATGGACCGATCCTACTGCCTGCAAGTGCTGCGTTGGCGGCGGGACGGAGCCTCGGGTGACTCTTCAGCTCTGTTCTGTAGCCTGACAATGTGACTCATGTATGCTCTATACCTTCTTACTTTTACCCATCTACAAACTCCGGAAAACCCTCAACTTTAGCATAGTTAGCTCCCTCTATATCTAAATAAATATAAGGCCATGACTATAGTGTCCCCGTACTAGTCGCATACCAAGCTTTATCTAGTGCCTTGACCACGGGGGCATCATGGCCGACTCCAACAATATCGTGGGCGAGTGGGCCGTCGAGTTGATCCCAGTCAACGACGCTGGTCGGGCATTCTATCTGGAACAGTACAAGCTATTCCGTCTCACAGCGTTGAGGCAAGATCCCGAAGGTAAGGAGGAGAAGATGAAATAAGATGCTGTGACACTAACATGCAACTATATTACTATTGCTGCAATTAAAGTCTTCGGCTCAACCTATACGAGGGAGGCCGCTTTCCCAGACGAGACCTGGCTCCAGCGGCTAAGCAACCCACGCATCAAGACGTTTGTCGCCGTCCGCTTGCACGACCGATGCATCCTCTCGGCTGTTTCGCTGATTGGGCCCATGCCCAGCGCAGAGCCGGCGCTCAACCCTATGCAGACCGTCCTGTCGTCGTCTTCTGAGCAAGCGTCGTCGCCTGATGGCAGCAGCAGCAACGGGAGGGGAGGAGAAGATGACGATGACGGGCATGATGATGTATTACTCTACCAAACCACGGGCGTCTGGACAAGACCAGAGGCGCGCGGCAAGGGACTCGGGCTCAGGCTCATGGCCACGGCTGTCGAGAGCGCGCACCAACAGACCCGCCGGCGACCGCTTGTGGGGAGTGGTAGCGGCAGCAACAAGATCGGCGTCGAGGTCTACAAAACCAACCAGGCCGCCATCGCCTTTTACCGCAAATGCGGCTTCGAGGTGAGGGGAGACAAGGTGCCTGAGTCGGAGGATGACGAGAACCGGCCGGAGGTTTGCATGTATTATAGTAATACTCTCGCCGCGAGTAGTATCAGTAACCGATCCTACTTACCGTAAGTTATACTTAAGGCAGGGATGGGCAAGCGGTGGGCGGCGGGCTTCATTGATTAGTGGACGAGCGTCCGAACACATAAACGACTCCTACTTGTCAAAGACTGGTGATGCATGGCGATGAGCGGGGAGCGCGGGTGTCCCCCCCCAAGCGTTATTGCCTGCGTCGATCAAACATCTTGAGCTCGACCATGTCGGCCATGATGTCTACCGAATGTAATGCTGCGAATTTCCTGGTTTATATTATGTAGTCTCCTTTTTGCTTCTTGTCAGTCGTCGAAATCTATCATCTTTATCATGTTTTCACACCGACCATAATCGCGCCCAAGCCCTCCCTGCGCTCTTATAAGGGCATATATATACATATATATTACGAACGTTATATATATCCTCTCTATTATAATAAAAATAATCATACAACAATGGTATTACTGCGAAAACGCTGGCTCCTCGCCGCTGCCCTTGTTTCGCTCCGGCTGTCCCAGGCCGAAGCCGCTGGGCTCTTGTCCGTCCCACGCTGCATCACCAACTGCGTGCAAAGCTCGTCGGGCGAAGCCTGCCGCGCCACAGATACCCGCTGCATTTGCAGAGCAGCGGCGGCGGGGTCTAGCTTCCTGTCCGACGTCGCCGTCTGTGCCCGCGTGGAGTGCTCGAGCTCGCTGTTGTTGAGCACGCTGCAGGCCAGCTGCGCCGTGCTCGGCTTGCCGATACCCGCATCGGCGATCCGCAGCGCTGACGCCGCACTGAGCGGCGCCGTTCCTACTGCTACTACTACTACTAGCACAGCTATTACGTCAACCGCGCCACCAACTAGGTCTACTACTAGTAGTAGTGCTATACCGCAAACGGGGGACGGTTCTTCCTCCCCCCTCCTCATCGGCAGGGCCAAAGCCACCTTTCAGAGCGACGAATTCCGCGGGCTCGCTGACGCCGGTTACCACGTCGTCATCCGCTGCCACCGCCACCACCTCAGTGCAAACCGGAGAAACGCCCGGGACGTCATTGACTACGTCGATGACAACCACGGCCATGATTGCTTCAGGCACAAGCAGACCCGTCGGCGGCAGTACTACCGATCCCGCGTTGGAGTCGCCTACCGATACCCGGACCGGGGGACCGACTGAGCAGACGGATTCCAGCCCCTTCGCAGTCCCTTTGAGTGCAAGCCGGAAAGAACGACAAATGCCAATGTTCACCGGCGCAGTACTGTTAGCAATGACTGTCATACTAGTCTCGGTCTAGAGCTAGTCTACTGTATCGTTTATCGTCAATGACGAGAAAGGGGGGTAATATATTTTATCGATAATCATAAAAGACAGTTATCTGATACCACAGGAGCTCGCTAAATGGCCACTCACTGCAATGCACACTTGGCCTGCCTATTCGAGTAGCCCATTCTTCTCTTCTTGTTTGTTTCTGGGTTTTTTCTTCTTCTTATTTTTCTTCCCCCCCTCTTTCAGTCCTGCACCAATCGTCTTTTTTGGCTCAGGGTAACAATACATTGACAGTAAGCATCACAAACCCTTTTCTTGATTTCGCGCCTGGTTCATCAAGCGGGACCTTTGGGCTGTCCCTACTTGTAATGTTCACCATTTCATACCACCCAGCCCCCTCCTCTTTTGGCCTGGCCGGCCTTGTGACTTTTTCTTTCGATGAGCATGTATGGGGGCAGTTCTCACATGAACAGAGTGAAAGCGACACCCAGCCCAGCAACCGTCACCAACCCACCGGCATCAGCCGCCTTGAGCGCATATCCAGCCGCCTTGACAGGGTTAGTACTACCGCTGTTGCCAGACCCGGAGCCCGATCCTTTGCCAGTTCCGGCACCTGATCCCGAGCCGCTGCCGCCGCCACTGGAAGTACCACCTCCACTAGTCGAGTTGCCTGTTTTCAAAAAGAGAGGGAGATTTGGTTAGCTACTTCCGCAGGAGAGCTTTTTCGTGTTTCCAGACAGAAGGACGAGGATCGGTTCTTACCTTTTGAGGCTCCGCCAGATGTCGTCGAGTTCTTTGCGCGAGATACGATGCGCCCGCGGACCATGGCGGGTCGGTGGATTTGCTGCGATAGTCCATTAGTATCACTTGCCTGTGTGCCTTCCGTAGGATAAGGAACGAGGGTATGATGAACACCAGAGAGCCGTACCTGGGCATAAGTGGTGATGAAGGCCATGGCCCAAAGGAAGAAAGTGGTGAACTGCATATTGATGTGTGTGTGTGTGCCTGGCTGTCGTCGTATTATGCTGGCTTCTTCAGATTTGACTCGCTATTCAAGCTGGATGGGAAATGCCGCGTCCTTCTATAAGGGAAGATAATAATGGTACAAGAATGATATGTTGTTATGCCGGATAACTTGCAGTACTCAACTAGGTTACTAGGCTACAGTCTCGTCAGATATTTATTGCCCTGGATGATGAAAATGGAGGAGAATGGACGACTGATCATCTTCCATTATCGGACAATGTCAACTGTATCAGACTGGAACGAGTCCACGCAATCTACCTCAGGCCTCCTCCTCGCGGTCGAACCAGATCCTGCAAAATTTGGCATGTGAGGAGCCTCGCAAGACGATCCATTGTACCTTGAGACGACATTGGTGGATGCGAATTAAAGCGTTGCAGAACCTGAACTTCTACAAGCACAGTCTTTGCTAGAACAAGCTTTCGTACGACTCAATTCCTTGTTCAGCCCTAGGTTCGGATCACAAGTAGGTTAGGTAAGTACGTAACTGACTCAAAGACAAGAGTTGTCGATCGTGTGGGATACTTCGGCCTTTCTGTTGTTTCCAAGGCTGCTGTCACCTTTCGCTGCGACATGGCAGGTCGCAAACAATCCTGCAAACTACCTGCCATGAACATGAACAAAAATAACAAACCAATGGGATCAGCTCAGGTTAGTCAGGCCCCAAGGTAGTGGGTGCACAGGCGCTGAAACATTGTTGGAACGGGCCTATTGACCTCGTCGTGCGATGTCGTTCTGAAACACCTACCAAAGTCAATACCATTGTACATTACTCCCAGAGTCCCAGTAAGCATAAACGATTATATAGAGCCACACGCTACATTGCAACGCATCTTCCAAATCGACCGAATCTCGTATGGGCATGGCGCTTGTCAATCTAGCCTCGTCACATACTGGTGGAACTCGATACCCCAGCACCGAGTATCTGCTCAAGCATGGCTCGATACTTACCACCGGTTCGCTGCATCCGCCCTCCTGATTGCGATTCTCCTATGTCCTGCTCTAGAAAGGCGCGGGCTACCCCTTCTGCCTCCTCTAATTTGGAGGTTTCAGCATCAGACAACTTAGAACATGCTGCTTCCACGTCTTCGTTGCGGGCGAGTAGCAGTATGATAGACTCTGCTCTCTCCACAACAGCCTCGTCAATGCCGTTGATCGCCGCGCATTTGCTGCCAAAACTGGACAAGCTTCGGCCTGCAACCAATTTGAACAGATACGTGACCTGGTCCTCGGATGCCGTTGCGTTGAAATCCGTGTGAACGTCCATATGAGCAAACGCTAGCCGCCCAGTACTTTCTGTAAGGAATGCATTCTCGAATATCTCATGGAAATGTGTAGCTGCAAGCACCTTGGGTCTTTCGGGTCCCAGCCCTGTGAAATGGCATAGTAGTGCGGTGAGCAAACCAGCACCATCCTGACTATTGGTACCTTTCCCGAACTCATCGATGAGGACGAGGCTTCGTCTCGTTGCGAAGTTCATCGCAAAAGCCGCTTGGCGTAAGTCTATGGCGAAGGCACTTTCCTGCCGTGCCACACTTTCGCGAGTAGCAATGCGTGTTAGGATACGATCTGTAATCCCGATGAGCGCTCGATCAGCGGGCACGAAGCACCCAAGATGTGTCAGGTAGATAATCAAGGCTGTTTGCTTGAGATAGATACTCTTCCCGGAATGGTTGGGCCCTGTCAATATCATGGTACTGGGTAGGTTGCCGAATGAAGATACAGCCGCAGCTTCGTCAGAGGAGTCGCAGTCCTGCTCATCTCCGCTGCCACCGGCTAACTCACAATTGTTGGAGATAAAGGAGGGAACCACGAGCTCTTGCAATGGATGTCGGCCACCTTCGATTTGCACGACATTCTCGAGCACAGCTTTCGGGGCCACCCATCCGTATTTACCTGACCCAACAGCCATTGCCAGGAGACTATCGAGTTCGCCTATGACGTCTGATGCTTCACGGATGGCATCCTGGTGACTTAGCACGAGGACGGAAAGCTCATGCAGGATCTCAATCTCCCGGTCTAAACGGCTCTTAGCATTTCGTTATGAAGGAAACGGCCTGCTTTTCTTACCGATGATCATGCAATAGGCATCACCACATTGCTCGTCCATTTCCTTCATTCGGCGGTTCTTACAATACACCTCACCATCTGTGACAAACATCTGCTCCCATGAATCGCTCAGACCTTCTCCCTCGTAATTAGGCTTTCCAGTCTGTTCATTCAGCGAGACAACCGTGAGAAATCCAAGTTGAGGGAGAAAAACGCAGTTGCGTACATAGTGCTGAGCCCATTCAGGGATGTCGCATCGCATCTTTTCACCAACCTCGGTGAGGAGATGTTCCATGCCATCATATTGTCGCTTCATCTCATCGAGATTGCCATCGACGCCTCTTTTTACCGCTGTTCTTTCTCTCTCACTGGACTGTTCGAAATCGACGGTTCTGCTGATGGATTCGCCAATGTCAACCAAGGGGCCTGGACGAATCCTCTCGAGGACTCGCATGATGATGGGGATTGTTTCTCCCGCCGTCATCTTTGCGAGAGCGTCACGTATTCTCAGGGCATAAAGGGCGAAACGCTGGAGAGATGCCCACACACCATTTCGCACGGAAACATTGCGGCCGGGACTGTCCACACCTTTTTCTAGATACGCAATGGTTGCACGCATATTTTTTACTTTTCGAAGATCTTTGCCGAGCTGCATGACCGTTTCTGCATTTCCGGGGCGTAGGAAAAAGGCGAGCGTCTGTTGACGAGTTCGAATAAGGTCAATATCGATGCTTGGCCGCATGAATATTTGGCGCAGTTTGTGCCTTCCCTGTGGCGTACAAGCTAGATAGTGAAACAGTCCATATACTGACAGGTTCTCCTTTGCCCCTGAACTCGATTTATCTGGCCCACGCATTTGACTGTTGGGATGATACTCGGGCTGGATGATCTGCAGGGACATCATTGTATCTGCATTCACAAACATTGAGTCGAATAGAGTGAACATTGCAACTGATTTCACCGAAAACGCAACCAGCGCGTCTGGGTCATTCGGTAGATACTGAGTCGTTCTTCTGCGGTGGAGATCCCCCAGCACAGCGCCAGCGCAGCCGACCTAGTGCATAAATTAGTTACACCATTTCAAACGGCTGCGGAACAGTACTTACAGCGAGGCGACTCTCAAGATTGATAATTGTTCCTAGTCTCATTCGTAACTCATGTGAGTACCCATGCTGGTGGTCGAGACACTCTTGATCAAGACTTTCATCATCCATCGAACCATGGCGCATGTCGCGAAAAGCAGCTACTTGACTCTGGACACCGAGAATCTTGTCTACCCCAGCATCGTACTGGAAATCTGACGACTTGAGGGTACGCAGAATGTACGCCCCTTGCATACCTTCTATTGAATGTCAGTCCTTGCTTGTGGGCTCTGGCGTACACCTTACCTTGGACGCTTCCACCCTCGTTATGTGCTCCACGTTGGAGTTTGTCATGCACCTCCTGAGACACACGAGATGGTACCATGATCGTCGTTGGCTTCGCATGAAGAAGCAGAGTCTCCACAATCTCCATTCCAGCCATTGAAACATCTTCCAATAGAAAGAGTGCCTCTTCGGAAGCAATGTAGTATGCGCAGCCGAGATTGCCATTAGTCTTCATATCTAGAGCCAGGATGACCTCGTTCAGTGCGTCGGCATCATCGATACTGAACTGATCATCAACCTGACCTTGCCCGTGGTTGTTACCCTCAAAAGGAAGACTGCGGTTTGTGGATGATGCTCGAAGTGAAGATGGCCTCAATGATAAGCGTAGTCTTTCCGAATGTGATGGTAGCTGAGGCGAGTAAACAGGCAAGCGAGATGTGGCTACAGAGCTCGGGCGGGATCTTGGACATGGCCTTGATAGGCTCAACGAGCTGGTAAGCCGACGGTCATTACCTTGAGGGATTTGACTGGAGGATCTTGGTCTGCGTGGCATTTCAGGCAGAGGGGGCGTGCTGGCGATGGCTCCTCGAGGAGATTGGGAGTATGCCATCTGATATGGGGTAGCACGCCTTTGTGCCATCTTGCCGCTGTCGGATGCTAGAGGCTGATAGTACTTGAAGGCGTCTCTGACCAGACCCGTACAGAATGCTTCTATAAACCACGGTAAAGAAGATATCAAATATGGGCATGCCTAGCGGGACCTGTGCTTGTGATTAGGCTGGTACACATATAAGAGGGGGAGATGGTTCTAAGATCACCATATAAATTGATGGATGACAAATGGGCATAGTAAACTTGTGGGATTTGAAAGTCGTTGAAATCATGTGATGCTTGCTCGTGCCTGCCGATTTCTATCTCCAAGCAGTTCTGTTGGATCTGCGATATTTGGGGAAGCAGCGAACTTCAACCTGTGCCTGCCCCTGGTATCTTTGAGGATGCACCTGCCTCCATAAAATGATAGAAAATTTGGGTAAAGCCAAACAGGCTCTGCCGCTTTCCAAAGCAAAGAGGAGCAGTAGAAGCGATAGTCCTCGAGTGTACCCAAGGACATGTATGAGGGCATCGCAGGATTCCCCCCTGCATCTTGGAACCGCCTCCAGAATTTCATAGGCCACGAGTATCACGCCTACCAGATGGCATCCGTCCGATTCAATACCGGTAATCTATTCTTGGCAGAAGAGCCTACGTTACGACTGCTTTAACGTCGCATGTAGAGAGTCCGCCACTGCCAGAAATGTATAGTCCGCATTAAACCCTTTTCCTCCGTAGAAGCAAACATACTTAGCTAGCCTCGTCCTCACTGCTTTTTCACCCACTCAGCGAACTCCTTACGCTGTTTGCGAATATCCACGAAGCCCGGCCGGCTCTCGAGCAGTTTGAACGGGTTGCCCACGTAGTCCTTGTTGACCTCGCCGCTGCTGTTCCGGAAACCCTCCTCGCCCGCGCGCTCAATCTGGCCGGCCCAGACGCGCCATTGGATCGGTCGCAACCTCGCCGTGCCCAGCACGAGGCCCAGGGTGATGATGAGGGTCGCGACGATCGTTTCGAGGCTGATGTCGAGGGGTAATGAGGATGTCGCGCCGGCTTGCTGTTGTGTGGCGCTCAAGGAGGAGAGGGATGCTGCTCGGTGAGATTGTAGTGCCGAGTGCTCGTAGGCGGAGTAGCAGCTGCGAGAGAGGGGGTGTCACTTGCTGCGAAGAAGAAGCCAACGAGGATGATGGCAGCAGTGGAGGGGAGTAGTAGCTTACGCGTGGGCTAGAAGCAGGAACCCAAAGGTCGTCGTTGACTTTGAGAACCAAGTCATATTGGAAATTATTTGGCGTATCGCGTGGCAATGATTCTTCTTTGCCCCGGCGGTCTCGATTCAGTAGACGGTTTGGAGCTCTTGCGTTGGGAGAGTGCAGTAATGCCCGCCGAAGCTGTACGATCTGCGTCGTAGCAGCTCAATTGAATAACCGAAGTTTCTCCATCGGACATATTCGTCCAATCAATTGCACACCACAACACATCGATCACCTAATACAGTAATGCATTCTATACTTCCAAGTCAAATGAACCAGAATGATGTGAGGTTGATTCTGCTATCAGAAATCACCCATCCAAACATGGCCCCATTGATGCTTACCATGGGCATGTAGGCTTCGCAGAGCCGAGTTCATCTGACATCCTTCCAGTCTGGTTAGATCCCTGACTGCATCATGGCCACCCAAATATAGGGAGATTGCGTCATAAGCAAGATATATGTCAATCCTGCAAGCATACGGTATAGAGCAGGCCGTAGCAACAAGGAATATGTATAAGTGTGTTGAAAGCTATTTTCTCGTTTTACCAAGAAGGATGGATTTCCGCATGAGCAGGTCGCGGATTCGTCATTCTAGTTGCATGTTTGTTTGTTTGTCTTTGGCCGATACGGCACGTTCCGTGTCGTTCGGGAGCAAAAAGTTGTAGTTGATTCCTGCTGAAATTAGCCATTCTCAAGGTGGCTTACCAGCTAGCATCGTGGTAAACTCAAAGACTGTGCCGGGTTCATTAATGATGAGAGATACGGGGTTAGGTTCGATTCCTAACTGGCCTAGTGGTCTCTCGGATATAAATCGTCCTGGCTGGATCCAGTCCAGAGCGGTCACTGGCTATCCGGAACACGAAAGCTTGTGAGGAAAGTTTGGAAACAGTACGACCAGCAAATCGCGAACGGCTACACACCTGCGACAATATAGGAGGGGATATTGGCCGAGTAGATCGCCATAACAAACATGAAAGAGTACCCCTAATCCTCGAACCCACCCCGCCTATACGCAGACGATAAGCCACCCAAAGTCCAGTGTAGAAGATGCATCCGATCTGAACAGAGATATGGCAGAACATAGCCAGGCGCCTTGCTCCCTGTATATGCCATGCATCGAACAAAATCTCTCGATCAGACGCAAATCAGCCACCTGATCTCCCCACAGGTACTCGAAACATACGCATCTCCTGTTGGCCGGTGCCCACAATGGCAACAGGTGTGCATCAAAACTAATTTCGTTAGCTGTATCTGGCTCCCGTACGCGGTGGCTTGCGTAGCTTGGTATTGGCCAATTCGCCCTCTCTCCCTCCTTTCAAGTATGTGCTGTGTGATGACACACCCCATTTCCTTGTTTATCACTGGGCTCGTTACATGGGTAGTAATGCGTCGTCCGGTGGCTTTAGGCTTTGGCCTGATATCAGTATCCCAGCTGGCCATCCGAAACGCATGCTCGCACTCGGCCTACGGCAGGGCAGCCACCGCACGAAGTGCATAGGCACGAGGCTGAAAGCCTGGGAATCGGAGCATGACCTCTATCTATTCCCTCGTGTGTTCCGAGGCACATCGTTTGGTGTTCGAAAGCGCTGCTTTGACACCGTTAGTTGTTCCCCCCCACTTGCTTACCTGTTTGGGTGCCGTAGCTCTAGCCGCCTGGCTTGTCGATATAAAAGGAGCCGCTCCCCATGGCCAAGAATTATACAGTTTCCAGCAATAAAGGTATCACTTGTCCGTTTCTCATCTCTTCTCTTCAAATCTTTCTGTCTACTCTCTATTAGCCTCGTTCATCTGCCAATCAAGATGCAGTTCAACTTCCTTCTGTTGTCGGGTATGCTCGCCCTCACTGCCAACGCTGAGACGAAAACTACATCGGCTTCTGCAACCACCACGGTGGCCGGTGTGACTCCCGCGCAGTCAGCGATCACTGCATGTCTCGCCGCTTGTAAGTTGGAAGCCCCAGGGACTATAACAAGCACCCGGGCCGTGACTGACTCGTGCTATAGGTGCTACTGGCGACGTGGACTGCCAGGCCAAATGCATCTCGGTTCCTAGCCCGAGCACTTCACAAGTCA